>CM038675.1:390080520-392480520 GCA_021605145.1 Aegilops bicornis | reverse complement strand
CATGTATAGCAGTTGATTTATCGACCATTTGCAAAGATATTTCAGTAGGTGTCAACTTATTCAAATCAAGTCTAGGATATAAAGAGAGAGGCATAACACTAACACCGGCTCCAAGATCACATAAAGCAGTTTTAACATAGTTTCTTTTAATGGAGCATGGTATAGTGGGTACTCCTGGATCTGCAAGTTTCTTTGGTATTCCACTCTTAAAAGTGTAAGTAGCAAGCATGGTGGAAATTTCAGCTTCCGGTATATTTCTTTTATTTGTAACAATATCTTCATGTACTTAGCATAAGGATTCATTTTGAGCATATCAGTCAAACGCATACGCAAAAAGATAGGTCTAATCATTTCAGCAAAGCGCTCAAAATCCTCATCATCCCTTTTCTTGGATGGTTTGGGAGGAAAAGACATAGGTTTCTGAACCCATGGTTCCCTTTCTTTACCATGTTTCCTAGCAACAAAGTCTCTCTTATCATAACGTTGATTCTTTGATTGTGGGTTATCAAGATCAACAGCAGGTTCAATTTCTACATCATTATCATTACTAGGTTGAGCATCATCATGAACATCATCATTGACACTTTCACTAGGTTCATGTTCATTACAGCATTGTGTTTCAAAGATCGTAAATAGAGATATCATTTGGATTCTCAGGTGGTTCAGCAATAGGTTCACTAGAAGCATGCAAAGTCCTATCATTTTTCTTTTTCTTCTTTTAGAAGGACTAGGTGCATCAATATTATTTCTCTGAGAATCTTGCTCAATTCTCTTAGGGTGGCCTTCAGGATACAAAGGTTCCTGAGTCATTCTACCTGTTCTAGTAGCCACTCTAACAGCATAATCATTTTTCTTACTATTCATTTCATTGAGCAAATCATTTTGAGCTTTAAGTACTTATTCTACTTGAGTGGTAACCATAGAAGCATGTTTAGTAATGAGTTTAAGTTCACCTCTAACATCAGACATGCAATTACCCAAGTGTTCAAGCGTATCAGAATTGTGTTTCAATTGTCTATCAAAATAAGCATTGAAGTTTTCTTGTTTGATAATAAAATTGTCAAACTCTTCTAAGCATTGTCTAGCAGACTTATAGTGAGGAATATCACCTTCCTCAAATCTATAGAGAGAATTTACCTTTACTACCTGTGTCGGGTTATCAAGACCATTAGGTTCTTCAATAGGTAATGGATTAAGATCATATGTTTCTTCAACAAAGGTAGATTAAGACCATGTATTTCTTCAATAGGAGGTAAATTCTTAACATCTTCATTTTAATACCTTTTTCTTTCATAGATTTCTTTGCCTCTTGCATATCTTCAGGACTGAGAAATAGAACACCTCTCTTCTTCAGAGTTGGTTTAGGAATAGGCTCAGGGATTGGCTCAGGAAGTGTCCAATTATTTTCATTTGTCAACATATTATTCAATAGAATTTCAGCTTCATCCGGTGTTCTTTCCCTGAAAATAGAACCAGCACAACTATCCAGGTAATCTCTGGAAGCATCGGTTAGTCTGTTATAAAAGATATCAAGTATTTCATTTTTCTTAAGAGGATGATCATGCAAAGCATTAAGTAACTTGAGAAGCCTCACCTAAGCTTGTGGGAGACTCTCTTCTTCAATTTGCACAAAGTTGTATATTTCCCTTAAAGCAGCTTGTTTCATATGAGCAGGGAAATATTTAGCAGAAAAGTAATAAATCATATCCTGGGGACTACGCACACAACTAGGATCAAGAGAATTAAACCATATCTTAGCATCACCCTTTAATGAGAACGGAAATATTTTGAGGATATAAAAGTAGTGAGATCTCTCATCATTAGTGAACAGGGTGGCTATATCATTTAATTTAGTAAGATGTGCCGCAACAGTTTCGGATTCATAGCCATGAAAAGGATCAGATTCAACCAAAGTAATTATATCAGGATCAACAGAGAATTCATAATCCTTATCGGTAACACAGATAGGTGAAGTTGCAAAAGCAGGGTCAGGTCTCATTCTATCATTAAGAGATTGCTTATTCCATTTAGCTAATAACCTCTAGAGCTCGTATCTATCTTTGCAAGCTAAAATAGCTGCAGAAGCTTCTTTATCAAAAATATAACCCTCAGGAATAACATGCAAGTCTTCATCATCACTTTCATAAATCTAATCAGTTTCAATAATTTCTTTCTCTCTAGCCCTAGCAATTTGTTCATCAAGAAATTCACTAAGGGGCACAGTAGTATCAAGCATAGAAGTAGTTTCATCATAAGTATCGTGCATAGCAGAAGTGGCATCATCAATAACATGCGACATATCGTAAGCTAATAGCAGAAGCAGGTTTAGGTGTCGCAAGCTTACTCAAAACAGAAGGTGAATCTAGTGCAGAGCTAGATGGCAGTTCCTTACCTCCCCTCGTAGTTGAGGGATAAATTGTTGTCTTAGCGTCTTTCAAGTTCTTCACAGTGACAAGCAGATATAAACCCCAAGTGACTCAAAGAATAGAGCTATGCTCCCCGGCAACAGTTTTCGAGGGTAGAGTATTCAACCCAAATTTATTGATTCGACGCAACGGGAGCCAAAGAATATTCTCAAGTATTAGCAGTTGAGTTGTCAATTAAACCACAACTGGATAACTTAATATCTGCAGCAAAGTATTTAGTAGCAAAGTGATATGATAGTGGTGGTAACGGTAACAAAAGTAATAGTAGTAAAAGTAATATTTTTGGTGTTTTGTAGTGATTGTAACAGTATCAACGGAAAAGTAAATAAGCGGAGAACAATATGTGAAAAGCTCGTAGGCATTGGATCGGTGATGGAGAATTATGTCGGATGCGGTTCATCATGTAACAGTCATAACATAGGGTGACATGTAACTAGCTCCAATTCATCAATGTAATGTAGGCATGTATTCCGAATATAGTCATACGTGCTTATGGAAAAGAACTTGCATGACATCTTTTGTCCTACCCTCCCGTGGCAGCGGGGTCCTAATGGAAGCTAAGGGATATTAAGGCCTCCTTTTAATAGAGTACCAGAAAAAGCATTAGCACATAGTGAATACATGAACTCCTCAAACTATGGTCATCACCCGGAGTGGTCCCGATTATTGTCACTTCGGGGTTACCGGATCATAACACATAGTAGGTGACTATAGACTTGCAAGATAGGATCAAGAACTCACATATATTCATGAAAACGTAATAGGTTCAGATCTGAAATCATGGCACTCGGGCCCTAGTGACAAGCATTAAGCATAGCAAAGTCATAGCAACATCAATCTCTGAAAATAGTGGATACTAGGGATCAAACCCTAACAAAACTAACTCGATTACATGATAGATCTCATCCAACCCGTCACCGTCCAGCAAGCCTACGATGGAATTACTCACGCACGGCGGTGAGCATCATGAAATTGGTGATGGAGGATGGTTGATGACGACGATGGCGACGAATCCCCCTTTCCGGAGCCCCGAACGGACTCCAGATCAGCCCTCCCGAGAGGTTTTAGGGCTTGGCGGCGGCTCCGTATCGTAAAACGTGATAAATCATTCTCTCTTATTTTTTTTCTCCCCGAAAGCAAATATATAGAGTTGGAGTTGAGGTCGGAGGAGATCCAGGGGGCCCACGAGGTAGGGGGCGCGCCCTCCACCCTCGTGGACAGGGTGTGGGCCCCATGGTCTTCATCTTTTGCAACGATTTTTTATTATTTCCAAATAGACGTTCCGTGGAGTTTCAGGTCATTCCGAGAACTTTTGTTTCTGCACGTAAATAACACCATGGAAACAAGGGCAAAAGTGTATGGAAAAGTAGATACGATGGAGACGTATCACCTGGCCAGAGGTTGGAGTAGGGTGGGGCGGTCAGGCCTGCATGGCAACAGAGACCTCCACGGGAGGCAGGAGCAGGCGACACGATCGATGCTAGTTTGGGCGGCTGGAGCAAGAAGACCAGAGGTTGAAGAAGCACTACGGCCGTTGGATGGACATCATACGGTCACTTGAGCTAGAATTGTTAATATTGACTAAGTTGAAAAAGCCCTCCGTCCGCGTCAACTTAGTAGGCCCACAAGTCAGCCTCCCACTATGGTGGTTCCCAGCTAGCAGGGGGTGTATTCATTTTTTATGCGTAATAAGGAGGCACTTCCTTGCGTGCGAAGATATTGCTGGTGGGTCCGAGCTGTCAGCGGGGGGAACGTTTTTTTCACGAAATACAGAGGCCCTTCCGGTGGGTCCCAGCTATCAGGTGGAGGAATCATTATTTTGCGCGTATAAGGAGGGATTTCCTTGCATGCGGCTGTGGACCCAGCTGTCAGCCTCTCCACGTATAGTCCACTTTTGATGGATGTTGTTCGTTGACCACGCCGCACCGAGAGCACTAGGGCGGTGGGCGATGGTGAGGCCTAGGAAGGGAACGACATGGAGCCAGCGAAGACTCGGCAGTTGTTTCCCACGCGGAGGGAGTATGAGGGTTTACTGGTTCGTCTGCCGTTGCCAAAGAATAACACCAGGGGCGAGTAGATGGATGGCTAGGCCAGCTATGGGAGTACGATGGGGCGGTGAGGCCTGCACGGCAGCACAGCCGGCCGCGGGAGGAGGGAGCAGGCAGTCCCACCGACGCTTGTTTGAGCAGCTAGAGTAGGAAGGGCAGACACTGAAGAAGCATGACGGCCGTTGGATGGACATTCAACAGTCACTGCTCTCGTGTGTTGACTAATTTGACACGGTGTTGCGTGTGCGTCAACCTTTTTTAGGAAAGCGTACGCGTCAACCTATAGTAGGCGCATAAATCAGCCTCAAATGTGTGGAAAACAGCATACAACCCATCTTCCATTATTTCTAATAATTTAGAACCCATTTGCTAATTATTAAGGATTTTTTTGGAGCCCATATTCTTTTTTTAGCATCACAACCCATATTGTGGCCAAGGTTAAAAATTATATGAAATTTTGCATATTTCGATGCGGTTAACTATTTTTAATCCCGAAATTTCGAGTCACACTCAAACTAATTTGAAAAATAAATTTAGATAAATATTCAATCCAAATAATTGTCCATGCATAAAAGTCAATGGAATTTAAAATCTTGAAATGAAAAAAACGAAACTAATTTTCGGTTTGATGTGTTTTAAAAATGTACAACCCATTTCTCATTACTGATAGCCCATTTTTTGGGCAAGACGAATGAAACTCTCCTCGTCTTGAATGATTTGTAGCCCAGCAGGGCTGACAAAGCAAGTAGGCCTCCTTTGGGTATTTCTTTAAAAAAAGTAGAACTGGGCTAGCCATTTTCAGCAAGAAAAAAGCACAACTGGGCTCATGATGTGGTAATAAATAAAACCCTGGCTAGACAGGCCATAGCCCCCGCACAACCCCATTGTTATCCTGATCCGTCTCTAAAACTAGTATAAATAACAACTGCTTGTTCCTAAAAAAAAGTAAATAACAACTGTGCGACTTGCTGGGTCCCTCGTGTCAGCCGCTCATTGTGTAATTCTCTCATTTATTGACTACGTTGACAATGGCATGGGCCCCAGATGTCCAACCATTAGGAGGAACCATTTTTGGGCTTTTTATAACGAGGCACTTGCTTGCGTACTGCCATGACCCTGGTGGGTCCCTACTGTCATCCTCTCCACATATAGTCATCTCCTTGTTCCTCTCGGTTGTTGACGACGTTGACAATGCAAGAGGGAGGCGCACCGTGCACGGCGAGCGAACCAAGGCAGATGACGACAGCGAGGCCTCGTACGGAATGAACAGGAGCCGTGGAAGATGCGCCGGTCCAATCGCAGGCGGAGGGGGGGTACAAGGGTTGACTGGTTTAGGTGCGGGTGCGTGTTGGGGCTGACATCGCCGGAGAATAACAAGACGTATGTGGGAATAGAGGGAGCGACTGGCCAACATTGGAGGGTACAGTAGGGCGGCAGAGGAGCAGCTAGCCGTCGGAGGCGGGAGCAGGCGGAACCGATGGGGTGGTTTGGTTTGTGCGGCTCG
Source organism: Aegilops bicornis (assembly GCA_021605145.1). Taxonomy (NCBI): domain Eukaryota; kingdom Viridiplantae; phylum Streptophyta; class Magnoliopsida; order Poales; family Poaceae; genus Aegilops; species Aegilops bicornis. The sequence goes on along the minus strand of CM038675.1, from coordinate 392,474,542 downwards.
AGGAAGAAGAAAAGAGATAGAAGATACACGACAGATGTTGGATGTCAATGCAACAGCTGGTAGGTAGAATCATTTGTTGACTAGCTAATAAGTCGACACCACCTTGGATTGGCTTTTTCCTCATGGGTCCCAAATGTCAGAATCCAAATATGTCATGTTCATGCAACCTTTCTTATGAAAATTTACAGCCCATTTGGTGTGCTAGTTCAAAATAAGTTTGTGGGTGCCGGTGGGGGCTAATCACTTGGGTTCTGTAATGCACAATGAGCTCAAGCAGCCGGCGAGAGTGATGTTATTTCATTTGGTTGGGATTTGTTACGATATTTCACTCTTAATTAAACAAATGGCAAACCATTTGCCTTGTTTCAAAGAAAATATGACAGTCACAGCCGAGTTGAAAAGGGAAAAACATCTAACTCTAGCTTACAAACTGTACAAAAGCATGATGGTTAATTGTTCATCAGGTTGAGACAAAACCCAGATTGAAAAGGGCAACAACATCTAACTCCAGCACTGTTTTCGGCAGTCACAGTCAAATGGATCGGTCAGGTCCATTGAATGAACATCCTGGGTCGTAAAATTTACTGGATTATGACCACAAGATGTTGTAAATAGAAGCCCAACACATTCAGAAGCTCTTTTGTCCACCTGAAACTCCTGTTTTTTCTCTTCGACATACCCATTCGTCAAAACCATGCTGCTGATAAACTTAAGCCTGATGGACAATAGTAAACTCGCATTCAGCAGGAAGAATGTGACAAATCTAGTGTTTACATGGTTGGCTACATATCTTTTCAGCGTTATTGTCTTCGATCGAATGTCATGAGAAGTGAGAAAATCCCGGTGCTTACGAATCCACCAATTGGTTATAACATTTTTACCCTGTCATGTTGCCTAAATAGACATGAAGATTGAAAACAGTTAACGTCTAAAAAAACAGTGTCGAAAGAGCAACAGCTGAATAGTTAATTCTAGTACACTATATGCGGGCTTCCAATGTGCATGAAATTATCACCTTTATATACAACTTCTCCAGACATGGAAAGCATTGCAACAAGCCAATAATCTTGGTTAGATCAAAACTATTCATTTAGATATATAAGATCTGGACAGAATCAAGCACCATTGATGTGCTATCCATGGAGAAACTCTTCATTGAGCATAGAACATACTATTAGTACAAGATGTGTACTCCAAGATGATATATAACTTATGCGCAGAAATTTAAAATGCAGCTTATGGTTACAAGTGTAGATGATAATATACAGTACCAGAAGAACTGTGGAGCCAAACACCATCTTGAAATGAGCACAGAGATCATGTATTACACCCAAGGTCTCTAGTTTAGGCGCAAAGACGGTGGTTATTTGCGACGGTGAATAACTAGAATCAATGATCAAACTTTGAAGTGAAGGGGCATCTTGGATGATGAGCTGCCTTCCGTCAAAAGAAATTCCAATTCTTACAAGGTTAGGCGACTTTATTTGGAGACAACCGATTCTAACTGTGAAAACAAGCACCAAGCACTTCAGGGCAGTGAAACTGTAGTGGATGATGATGTGCAATGAGGCCTCTGATATATGAACCCACACACGTGAAAGTTTTTTGAGAAATGGGAGTCGAAGGTTTAGTACTAGATTGTAGGTAGCACATCACAAAGGTGGCACGTGGAGAGAGGAGGAAAACCGCAAGATGGACAACAGTGCTGAGGGCACAAGTACATGTCGTTCGATATCTGGTAGGTGATTTCCTGGGGAATAGTAGAACTCAAGCAACTGTAGTTCTGTGAATTCAGGGGATTTCAGCTAGGCGTCCACCGTGCAGGGCATGGAATGCTTGCTCAGGTAGCATGACAGGATGCAGAGGCTTTGAACGGAGCCCTGGTGGGAGGGGATGATGGCTGTGGGGAGTTCAAAATCAATAAACAGAGATAGCTGACGACAGTCGAGATTAAGGGGTGCCGCGTGCCATAGAGGGCGCCACCGAATTGAGAGGACTTGGATGCGACAACAATCCTTGGTGGGGAGAAGCGAGATGATCTCACCAAGGATGGCGTCCGGGAGATCACTGATGCGGTCCACCCGAGATTCTACGGGTTCCTGGGATCCTGTGGGGGCGGGCTCGCCGCTTCTCCCCGTGCTGCCAGGTGCGGGATCTACAACAGGCGTCGCCGCTGGCGAGAGCCTCATCTTATTGGCGCTGGGATCAGCCGACTCCATTTTCCTCGAGGGCGTCACGTCGAGCTCATGGATTTGAGTAGAGTAACGAATGACAAGCCTAGTTGTAGTGCGAGTGAAGAAGAAGGGAAGCTGGGGTTTTTCTGTAGTAGTGAGGAAGAAGGGGAGCTGGGGTTTCCTGTAGGAGTGAGGTGAGGAATTTGGGGGTACAAGTGGAGCGACCTAACGTGAGATGGGTGGGAGTGAGGAGGAAGAAGAGCACCCAGGTTTTTTTGGTAGGTGGTGTGCTGGGTAGCGCCTCTCATTAAGTAAATATATGGGCTTTTGAATTGATTTTATTATTTACTAGGGTGGATGGGCTGTTTTGTCTTGGGCCCATGATACGTCTCCGACGTATCTACTTTTCCTAATGCTTTTCCTCTTGTTTTGGACTCTAATTTGCATGATTTGAATGAAACTAACTCGGACTGACGCTGCTTTCAGCAAAACTACCAAGGTGTTGTTTTTGTGCAGAAATTAAAGTTCTGAATGGAACGAAACTTTGCGAGGATTTTTTATATAATAAAAGAGAATTTCTGGAGCCAAGAACCACCGGAGGGGGCACCTGGGTGGGCACAACCCACTGATGTCGCTTGAAGCTACGTTGGTATTTCCCCAAAAATGAAGGGATGATGCAGCACATCGACGGTAGGTATTTCCCTCAGATATGAAACCAAGGTTATCGAACCAGTAGGAGAACCAAGCAACACAACGTAAACATCCCCTACACACAAATAACAACATCTCGCAACCCGACGTGTTAGGGGTTGTCAATCCCTTTTGGGTAACGGCGCCAGAAATTGCGTGTTGACGGGAGAAAGTTGTAATAGATTGAATAAATAGATCGCAAATAAAATAAAGTGCAGAAAAGTATTTTTGTATTTTTGGTTTAATATATCTGCATAAAAAGTGCAAATAAAATAGATCGCAAAGCAAATATATGAGAAAGAAGACCCGGGGGCCGTAGATTTCACTAGTGGCTTCTCTCGAGAAAGATAGCAAACGGTGGGTAAACAAATTACTGTTGGGCAATTGATAGAACTTCAAATAATTATGCCGATATCCAGGCAATGATCATTACATAGGCACCACATCCAAGATTAGTAGACCGACTCCTGCCTGCATCTACTACTATTACTCCACACATCGACCGCTATCCAGCATGCATATAGTGTATCAAGTTCATGGAAAAACGGAGTAATGCAATAAGAACGACATTATGTAGACAAGATCCGTTTATCTATGATGGTAGATATAGATCCCATCTTTTTATCCTTAGTAGTAATGATACATACGTGTCGGTTCCCTTTCTGTCACTGGGATCAAGCACCGTAAGATTGAACCCTCTACCGGGCACCTCTTCCCATTGCAAGATAAATAGATCGAGTTGGCCAAACAAAACCCAAATATCGGATAAGAAATACGAGGCTATAAGAGATCATGCATATAAGAGATCAAAGAAACTCAAATAACTTTCATGGATATAAAAAGATATGACTGATCATAAACTCGAAGTTCATCAGATGCCAACAAACACAACGCAAAAGAGTTACATCATATGGATCTCCAAGAGACCATTGTATTGAGAATTCAGCGAGAGAGAGAAAGCCATCTAGCTACTAACCATCAATTCAAGGTCTACAAAGAACTACTCACACATCATCGGAGAGGCACCAATGGAAGTGATGAACCCCTCTCTGATGGTGTCTAGATTGGATCTGGTGGTTTTGGACTCTGCGTCAGCTGGATGAATATTTCGTCGACGCCTCTGGGGTTCTGGGATTTTTGGGGTTTTAATAGAGCAAAGAGACGGTCCGGGGGGCACCCAAGGTGGGCACAACCCACCTGGGCGCGCCTGGGCCTCCTAGCGCGCCCTGGTGGGTTGTCCCCTCTCGGGACTCCCCCCAGGTGCAACCAGGGCCCAACTTCTTCCTTTTGGTCCATAAAAAATCATTGTGGAGTTTCGTGGCATTTGGACTTCGTCTGATATTGATTTCCTGTGATGCAAAAAATATGGAAAAAACAGCAACTCGCACTTGGCACTATGTCAATAGGTTAGTACCAAAAAATGATATAAAATGACTATAAAATGAGTATAAAACATCCATGATTGATAATAAAACAGCATGGAACAATAAAAAATTATAGATATGTTGGAGACGTATCAGCATCCCCAAGCTTAGCTCCTACTTATCCTAGAGTAGGTAAGTGATAAAAACAGAATTTTTGATACGGAGTGTTGTTCATCATGTCATATCATATTCTTTTCTTTACAACATGGACATTTTGACTTTTATGTGATTCAAAGCAATAGTCTAGTTTTGACATAATAATTTAGATACTCAAGCATATCAACAAGCAACCATGTCTTTCAAAATATCAATGCTAAAATAAGTTATCCCTAGCCCATCATGCTCAAACATTGATCCATTCATGAAACACATTCGAATATTAGCTATACCCAATACTTAAGCAGGATCATATTGCCTCCTAGTTGGTGCTTTTTATGAGAGGAGATGGAGACTCAAAATAAAAATAAAAATTGCATAAAGTAAAAGAAAGGCCCTTCGCAGAGGGAAGTAGGGATTTGTAGAGGTGCCAGAGCTCAAAGCGAAAAAATTAGAGATAAAAACATTTTGGGAGGTGTATCCACCCCACCAACGAAAACAATTCAGAGTTCTGAACACTTCCCATGCTAGATATGCCATAGGCGATTCCCAAACAGAAAATAAAGTTTATTCCTTTTTCCACCATTCTTTCACTTTCCATGGCTAACCGTATCCACGGTTGCCCTCCATACCAACACTTTCCAAGGAATTTATTATTTGACAACATAAAGTAAATTCATTTTTGCATTTCGGGACCGGGCATCCCTAAAACCTTTGCCTTACTCTCGTGCAATGACAAGTGAATAAACACTCAGAATAGCACATCTAGCATGGAAAATATTATCCAACCATTACCGTTCCGCGAGCGAAACAAACACACAAAAGAGAAGTTTATTTTGAAAATTAGAGACGGCACATGCAAATTTGCTTAGAACGGCAAAAGAATACCGCATATAGGTAGATATAGTGGACTCGTGTGGCAAAACTGGTTTAAAGGATTTTGGATGCACAAGTAGAGGTCATACTTGGTGCAAAATGTAGGCTAGCAAAAGATTGAGAATCGACCAACCATGAAACGAATAATCTCGTAAGCAAGCATTAAGAAAAATTAACACCAAATAATGCACCATAAGTAGGATATAATTTCATTGTATGATCATTGACTTTCATGCATGCATAGGGAATCACAAACCTTAACACCAATATTCTTACTAAAGCACAATTACTCATCAACATAACTCACATATCACATCATCATATCTCAAAACTATTACTAACAATCAAGTTCATTTTTTCCAATGATCTTCATGACATTTTTTATTTATCCTTGTTGGATATCTATCACTTTGGGACTAATTTTCATGTGTTGCTTTTCACAAGCTGAAACAAATATAAGTGAAGATCATGAGCATAACAAATTTTCTTTCTCTCAAAATAATTTAAGTGAAGCAAGAGAGAATTTCTTCAAAACTTTACTAACTCTCAAATAAATATAGGTGAAGCAAGAGAGCATTCCTTCAAAAATAACAAAGCACACCGTGTTCAAAAAGATATAAGTGAAGCACTAGAGCAAGTCCTAGCTCATAAAAGATTTAAGTGAAGCATAGAGAGCAATTCTAACAGGTCATGAAATACTTTTGGATCTCTCAAACAAGTGTGTCCAGCAAGGATTGATGACTTAAAACACAAAATAAAATATCATATCATACAAGACGCTCCAAGCAACACACATATCATGTGACGAATAAAAATATAGCCTGGAGTAAAATACCGATAGTTGTTGGAAGAAAGCGGGGATGCCACTCGGGGGAATCCCCAAGCTTAGTTGGTTGCTCATTCTTGGATAATAGCTTGGCATGCCGGGGCATCCCCAAGATTAGGATCTTACATCCTTCCTTCATCCATTGTAAGATAACCCAAAACTTGAAAACTTCAATCACACAAAACTCAACAAAACTTTTCGTGAGATCCGTTAATGTAAGAAAAAAATCACTACTATAAGTGTTGTATAAAACCAATTCATATTTAGTTTTTGTATTATATATACTATATTCCCACTTTTCTATGGCAAAAACTCATCAAAGAAAACCATAGAGCCATCAAAATAAGCACACAACACAAAGAAAATAGAATCTGTCAAAACAGAACAGTCTGTAGTAATCTGATTTTAGCGAATAATTATAGAACTCCAAAAATTCTACAAAATTAGGACGACCAGGGTAATTTGTATATTAATCTTCTGCAAAAATAATCAGAGCAAAAGCTCTTTTCTGTGATTTATGAAAATTATTTTCGTGAGCACAAAGTTTCTGTCTTTTTCAGCAAGATCAAACAACTATCACCCAAGAAGATCCTAAAGGCTTTACTTGGCACAAACACTAATTAAAACACAAAAAACACAATCATACCAGTATCATAATTGTGCTAACACTCAAGAACAGAAAGCAAAAAGCAAAAAGAAATTTTATTCATTGGGCTGCCTCCCAACAAGTGCTATAGTTTTACGCCCTTAGCTAGGCATAAAGCAAGGATCTAAGTTTTGTCTTCCTTCTTATTCTTAGTTTTCTTAGAGGTGTTTTTATCATGGGGTTTCGTAAACACAACATAAAACATATTATCCATAGAAACTTTAGCATTCCTTAATTGGTTTTCATCATAACCCCTTTGATTTCCCGCAACAATCCAAGAGTGGTGTTGATTAACATTACTAAAAACTTGTTGGATTATTTCTAGAACGGGGACCTCCTTTTTAGATTCTTATCAAAGATCTTATTATCCCCAAGAAAATTCTTTAGTGCATAGTCACTATTGTAAAGAATTTCATCTATTATGGGTTTTTCATGATTCATACCATAAAAGTCAAAGATTTCCCTAGCTTCCCGAATTATGTAGTCAAACTCGTTCATAAGAACGAGAGTGGCTAACTTTTTGGCTCTACGATTCTTTATTTCGGTAAGCTCAAAAAACAATCTTTGCAAAGTAGGATGAGTGAAGATAAATATATTTTCAAGTTTCAGAACTAGTGCTGAAATAGCATCCGCATAAGATCTAGTAGTTTGAAGTATAGGAGCATCATCAAGACTCAGATTTCCCACACAATTGAAGAATTCTTGGATACATTCTTTTCCCATAACGTTCCCTTGCCCCAAGATAAAAGTTTTAGCATCCATATTGCCTGTACGTCCAATCTTAGGAGTCAGGCCATCATCTATTGGTGCCATACCAAAATCACTCATGATTGCAAGCAAAGAATAGATCTGACGAGAAAATGGCGAACGGACAAAGAGAGGCGAATAAAAAAACACATTTTTGTGAAGTGGGGGAGAGGAAAACGAGAGGCAAATGGAAAATAATGTAAATTGCGAGGAGACGAGATTTGTGATTAGGAACCTGGTTATGTTGAAGATCCTCCCCGGCAATGGTGCCAGAAATTCCTTTTGATGTCGCTTGAAGCTACGTCGGTATTTCCACAAAGAGGAAGGGATGATGCAGCACAACGGCGGTAGGTATTTCCGTCAGATATGAAACCAAGGTTATCGAACCAGTAGGAGAACCAAGCAACACAACGTAAACAGCCCCTGCACATAAATAACAACACCTCGTGTCGGTGTACTAAAGTAGGGGTACCTTAGTACCCCGAACTTGTGCACGGGCAGTCGCAGCGTCCCCGTGGCAAGCCTCGCCGGGCGTCCGCCAAGACCCTCCACAGCCTTTTAGAAGACAAGACCCCGGCAAGAGGAGCTCGCCGGGAAGGCCTCTCTAGGCACGAAGAAGGCCCCGGCAAGGGGAGCTTGCCGGGAAGGCCACTCAAGGCACGCAGAAGGCAAGACCCCGGCAAGAGGAGCTTGCCGGGAAGGCCCGGAGCGCGACAAGCCTCCGGGCGCGACAAGGATTCGGCCGCGGCAAGGCGCTTGCCGCGGCATGCAACTTCTCTCCATCTCCGCTCCAGCTCACCCAGCGACGTGTCGCCATGGGACCGTTCCATGGGCGCGTGTCGAGCGGCTGTGCAGCCAGCGGAGAGCAGCGATAAGCGGCGCTGACAGGCTCGCCATCGTGGCGAGCGGAGGCGCACTGACGGTCTCTGTTACCTTGTTTGGGCGACAATGACGGGCATTTATTGCTTTTGTCCCTTGCCGTTAGAGTTAGGTATTTTGCAATCGCATAATTGTTCAAGTAGGTGTACCAACTCCTGTTTTACATTTGTACCCCGCCTATGTTGCCACAGCCGGAGACCCTTGAGCATATAAAAGGAGGCCCGAGTGCAACGTAGAGAGGGTTCGCAAGGTTCGCAAGGGTCGGTTGGTTCGGTTGGTTCGGTTCACAAGATTCGACTGGCCATAGACTAGACAGACTCAAGCTAGGTTTTGTAGCTCGCATTGCTCCCTAGCAAGAACAGAATAGATCAAACAAGCAGCAGTAGGAGTTTTATCTCTCCGGAGAGCTCCGAAGCTGGGTAAACTGCTCGTGTGCCTCGCCTCGATCCTTTCTTCGTGCGATCTCCGCCCCCCTCCGAACCACAAGGGGCCCGGTCCGCCGGCCCCATAGGTGTCCGCGGGTACGATCAGCCTCCCCGACATCTTTGGCGCGCCAGGTAGGGGGCGTCGAGGCCGTGTGAATCTGATCCGGCGTTCACACGAGCAGCGTCATCAACATCTTCCTCAACATGCCACCGAAGAAGAAGGCTTCGGCAGCAGAGCCGTCCGCGTCGTACTCCACCCTCACCGCAGCAAGCGGGTGGTGGGGCGACGCTGGCGGAGGAACGGCGGCCGACGAAGGTGCTCGCGACGTTGCCAAGTCCAAGGACAAGGCACCGCAAACCTCGGCGTCCGCGCATCCCCCGCACCCATCTCAGGAGACGCGGGACCAACAACGTCATGGCGTTCACAACGCCATACGTTCGTTGGATCGAGACCCTCAAGACCAGCATGCACGCCGACATGCTGGCACGAGTGAGATACGGTCGCCCGGACGGGGCGCTGCTCCTTCTAACGTAGTTAGAAGTCCGAGCGTGTCCCGCTCCTCGCACCGTTCTCCAATGCCGCCTACTACTCCAGCAGAAGCTCTGGCGAGCTCAGCTGCTCCTCGACTACCCTCCAACGGCCGACAAGGTCGACGAGTGGAGGGCCACTATCGAGCCTCATCGGCTTTGCCAACGGCGACGCTTCGGCAACCAACCCCATCGTTGCCGGGGCGAGACGACAAGGCACGAGCCGGTGGAGATGAGACTGTCGGAGGTGCAACCACCGTGCACTCTCCACCAAGAAGGCCAAGATCGCCGACTCACCGGATCCACCTCGACAGCGACTCCACTGCATCGTCGGATCCGCGAGCTCGCCGCGATCAGCGCCAAGTTCTTCACGAGCGACAACAAGAAGACGCTCGAACTCGCATCGAGCGCCGAAGAGAAGCGCGACGTCAATCCGACAAGCGCGCTGGGCCTTCTGTTGATATGCATGCGCCGGAGGGGCCAGGCGACTTACCGTACGCGGTAGGTTGCCCTGCGTTCACTCGTGAGCTGCGGCAAGTCCAGTGGCCCAGCCAGAAAAACTTCAAACCAGACGTGCCGGAGAAGTATGATGGCAGGACGCACCCGTCGAAGTTCCTCAGCATCTACACCATCGCGGTGCAGGCTGCGGGGGACGGGACGACAAGATCCTCGCCAACTATTTCCGCCGTGCTCAAGCCCAACGCCGAGATCTTGGCTCATGCACTTGCCGGACAGCTCCATATCCTCTTGGGCAGATCTGTGCCATCGGTTTGTTGGCGCCTTCACGGTGGCCACAAACCTCATGGCTAAGAGAGTGACCTTCACTTGCTCGCCAGAAGGAAGGAGAGTCCTTGCGCAAGTTCATTCAGAGATTCAGCCGTGTGCACTACAACATCCCGTGACGTCCACCCCGCCGCGGTGATCAGCGCATTTCATCGTAATGTGCGGAACCGCAGAATGAGGGAAGAGATGGCGATGTGCAAAGTCAAGGACGTCGATGAGCTGTACGCCTTGGCCGACAAGTGTGCATCGCTACGAGGAAGGAGGAGACTTCCAGGAGAGAATGCAGAAGCAGGATCTGACAGTGATGACACCGCCCCGGCAAAGAAGGGCCAGCGGCGAGGCAACAGGAAGAAGAAAGCCAGAGAAGTGCTAGCAGTCGAGCAGTCCGGCAATGGAGGTGGCGACAAGAACGCCAAGGCTGGTGGCTCCGGCAAGGAGGTTGCCGCTGACGCCAACCACCAGTCGGTGGCGGCTGCCGACAAGCAGGACAGCTCCGGCAAGCAGTATTGCAAGATCCACCGCACCAAGGGCCACGACCTCCAGAGCTGCAAGAAGGTCGAGCAGCTTGTCGAACAGCAGAGAGCTGAGTATGAGCAGCGCGACAAGGAGAAGGCCCAGGAAGGTGTTGGGGGAGCAAGCAAGAAGCATCCCGGCCGGGGAGGACGCCGCGGCAAGGCCAAGCAGCGACAAGGAGATCGACCTCCCCGCGGCCGCGACAAGGATGAAGACGATGACGACGAAGATATGGAGGACGACGACGCCGATGAGCAGGAGTTTCAGAAAGCCACAGAGGTTCTCTGCATTGACGGAGGTGCTTCCCTGCATACCTCCCACCGCCAACTCAAGCAGTGGATGCGGGAGGTCAATGCAGCGGAATCATCCGTAGAGTCACGCAAGCCCCTCAAGTGGTCCAGCACGCCTATCATTTTTGATATTGAGGACCACCCTGATCGCATAACTGCGGTCGGGTGCTTGCCGATGTTGGTCTCACCAACCATCCGCAACCTCAAGGTCACAAAGATGTTAGTTGACGGCGGGGCCGGCTTGAATCTGATCTCCTCCGCGGTGCTCCGAAGCTTCAAATCCTCGACAATGAGCTCGAAGAGACCGGAACCTTCCAAGGGATCAATCCGGAAGGAGCAAGCCAAAGGGGAAGATTACGCTGTCGGTCACATTTGGCGCCGAAGCTGAATTTCAGGATCGAGAGGGTTACGCTCGACGTTGCCGATTTCCCATTGCCTTACAATGGGATACTTGGCCGCCCAAAGACTCGCCAAGTTCATGGCAGCCTCTCACTACGCTTACAACCTACTCAAGATGCCAGGCCCAATAAGCGTCATCTCTGTCCCACGGCGACAAGAAGGATGCCCTTATCTGTGCCGACAAGATCTTCCGGGATGCAGCAACCGCTGCATCGCCCAACACTTGCCGCTGAAGCTCCCGGGGAAGAAGACCAAGTCCAAGTCCGGCAAGGGCTCGATGCTCACTCCGGCAAGCGCACCTCTTCGAGTGCTGCGCTACCGTCCGAGGACGCACCATCGAGCTCCACCGGCAAGTGCAAGAAGATGGTGGCTCCGCCAAGACCAAGAAGGTGCCCGCCAAGGAGGACGGTCTTGGTGGTACCTTCACCATCAGCGCCTCTCGACCCTAAATAGGAAGGCGCTCGTTGCTTTCCTGCTGGCGAATGTCGACGTGTTTGCATGGCAACCGTCGATATCCCCGTGTTCCTGTGAAAGTGATTGAGCACCGCCTGGCCGTTTGTCCTCATGCGCGGCCCGTCAAGCAAAAATTCAGGAAGCGAGCAGTGGAGCGCCAAGAATTCATAGCCGAAGAGATCAAGAAACTGGAAGCAGCAGGCCTTGTCAGAGGAGTGCTCCATCCTACGTGGTTGGCCAATCCTGTAGTCGTGCGCAAGGCAAATGGAAAATGGAGACTTTGTATTGACTTCACGGGTGTTAATAAAGCTTGTCCCAAAGATCCATTTCCCTTGCCGCGCATTGACCAGATTGTTGACTCCACGACTGGATGTGGTTTGCTTTCGTTTCTTGATGCATACTCAGGATACCATCAGATCTTCATGGCTGAAGAAGATGAAGAGAAGACCGCATTCATCACACCATGTGGCACATCTTGTTTTCATACGGATGCCTTTCGGTTTGAAGAATGCTGGTTCAACATTTGCAAGGGTAGTCCATGACGCTTTTGAGCCGCAGATGCACAGAAATGTAGAAGCCTACATGGATGACATAGTGGTCAAGAGCAAGGACAAAGCAACTCTGGTTCAAGATTTGACGAGACCTTTGCAAATCTGCGCAAGATCAACCTCAAGCTCAACCCCGAGAAGTGCGTGTTTGGAGTCCCTTCCGCAAGCTTCTCGGGTTCTTCGTGGTCTCAGCGAGGGATTGAAGCTAATCCCGACAAGATCAAGGCCATCGAGCAGATTGAAGCACCAAAGCGCGTCGAGGATGTACGAAGGCTTGCCGGTTGCGTGGCTGCTCTCGGCGAGGTTTATTTCTAGGTTCTGCTGAAGCGCCTCGCCATTTTTCAAGATCTTGAAAAAGGCAGATCCAATGAAATGGACTCCCGAAGCGGAGGCTGCGCTGCAGGACTTGAAGAGATACCTGCCCTCCACTCCAACACTTGTCGCACCTAAGCCACAAGAGAAGTTGCTGCTATACATAGCGGCAACCAATCAAGTGGTTAGTGCTGCGTTAGTAGCGGAGAGGGAGGCGGATGACGAGCCAGCAACCACGGCAAGCACATCCAACGACAAGCAGGGGGCTTCGCCGACAAGCTCTGGTCCCGACAAGGACGAGTCCGCGAAGACGCATGAGCAGATACAGAAAAGGATGGTGCAGCGCCCAGTCTACTTTGTCAGTTCCCTCCTGCAGGGGGCTAGGTCAAGGTACTCTGGTGTGCAGAAATTGCTTTTCGGCCTCCTCATGGCCTCGAGAAAGCTGCGCCATTACTTCCAAGCACACGAAATCACAGTTGTCACTCGTTTTCCGCTGAAGAGGATACTGCAGAATCCAGAAGCGACAGGCAGGATTGTCGAGTGGGCACTGGAGCTGTCAAGCTTTGGTCTCAAGTTTGAAAGCACATCAACTATCCAAAGCAGAGCATTGGCAGAATTCATAGCAGAATGGACGCCAACACCAGACGAAGAGATTCCGGAGACGAGCATTCCCGTCAAAGAAGCAAGCAAAGAGTGGCTGATGTACTTTGATGGTGCCTTCTCGCTGCAAGGCGCCGGTGCCGGCGTCGCTTATCGCACCCACCGGAGAGCACCTCAAGTACGTCGCCCGGATGCACTTTCCCAAGGAGCAAGCGACAAACAATACCGCAGAGTATGAAGGTTTGCTTGCCGGTCTCGTGGATCGCAGTGGACCTTGGGATCAAGAAGCTTATTGTCGGGGTGACTCGCAACTTGTCGTCCGCCAAGTGAACAAAGATTATCGAGTCCGTTGATGGAAGCCTACGTGGATGAAGTGAGGAAGCTAGAAGAGCACTTTGACGGCCTGCAAATGGAACATGTTCCAAGAGCTCAGAATGATATTGCTGACGGCCTGTCAAAGTGCGCTGCACTTAAGTTACCTGTGGAACCAGGGATCTTTGTGCTCAAGCTGACTCAACCAACCGTAACACCATCGACTGGACAAAGCAAGAAGAGGAAGTTGGCCTCTGGTGACTACTTTCTGACAGAGCTTCCCGAAGCCATCGTTGCAAAGGTCCCCAAGATCAACACCAACAGTGCTGAGGAGCAGTCTGCTCCGGCTGCACCCTGTGGTTTGTTTTGTTGAAGCAGACGCTCCCGACAAGTCTTGCTCCGGCAAGCTTGTCGGGGAGCATCAAGCTCCGGTAGGGCCGCAGGTCCTTGCCGTGAAAGCTGATGTTCCCGCAGCAGCAGATGTGCCTTTAGTCCTTGTTGTCGAGCCACAAGCTCCAGCATGGGCGCAGCAGATTGTCCATTTCCTTCAGACAGGAGAACTTTTCGAAGAGCAAGAAGAAGCGGAAAGAGTAGCCCGGCAGTCAAGTATGTACCAGTTTGTCGACAACATACTGTACAGAAGAAGAGTCAACGGTGTGAAATTGAAGTGTATTCCCAGGGAAGATGGACAGAAGCTGTTGGCAGAGCACTTGCCGGCAAAGCTTTCCGGCAAGGTTTCTTCTGGCCGACAGCCCTCGAGGATGCGACTGCACAAGTAACCAAGTGTGAAGCGTGCCAGTTCCATTCCAAACAGATACACCAGCCAGCTCAAGCTCTCCAGACGATCCCTTTATCCTGGCCATTTTCGTCCGGGGCTCGACATCCTCGGCCCCTTCCCCGAAGCTGTCGGGGCTTTGAGTACTTATGCGTCGCCATCGACAAGTTCACAAAGTGGCCGGAAGTGGAAGCAGTGAGGAAGGTGACGGCACAGTCAGCGGTCAAGTTCTTCAGGTCAATTGTTTGCCGTTTCAGAATCCCCAACCGGATCATCACCGACAACGGCACACAATTTACGAGTCGCACCTTCATGCAGTACGTCCAAGACCTTGGCGCCAAGGTCTGCTTTGCTTCCCGAGAAGCAACGGTCGAGCAGAGAGGGAAAATGCTGAAGTGCTGCGCGGGCTCAAGACCAGAACTTTGGTCGATCAGGACGATGCCAAATCGAGCCACTGGCCAGGCACCCTTTGCTCTAGTCTATGGAGCAGAGGCAGTTCTCCCCACGGAACTCGTATACGGATCGCCTCGAGTGCTCGCTTATGATGAGCTCGAGCAAGAGCAGCTGCGACAAGATGACGCGCTGCTCCTTGAGGAGGATCGCCTTCAGGCCGCATTGTGCAGCCGCCGCTACTGACAAGCTCGCATCGCTACCATAGCCGCAGAGTTAGTGCCGAAGCCTCGAGGAAGGCGACCTTGTTCTTCGGCGCATTCAGTCCGCCAAGAATTCAAACAAGTTGACGCGAAGTGGGAAGGCCCTTATCGGGTGAAACGAGTCACTAGGCTTGGCGCTGTCCGCCTTGAGACCGAAGATGGCATTCCGGTGAGCAACTCCTGGAACATTGAGCATCTTCGTAAGTTTTACCCATAAGGCGCGGTTGTCGGAACCCGTTCCAGCAACCACCTTTTGTACAAGTCTTGCCGCAGTTGCATGTAATCCTTTGTACAAAGCCAGGCGCACACCCCGTGCATCAGTAAGAGCTCATGTGTCGCGCACAACTTGTCAAGTTCATGCTTTCATCAATTTATTGCATGCTTTGGCTAACACTTTGTGCAGCAACCACACCCGGTAAGCAGAATCGAGCCGCTAGGCTCCATAACGTTATTTCTTCTTCTTTTTCTTTTCTCAAAGAAAGGAAGGCTCCCTCGCGCACAAGTTAACCAGGGGGGAGGAGGAGATAATATTATGGACCAGGCACCGCTCGAGGAAGCTCCACCTCATCGGGAAGCAAGGGACAGAGAAGCTAAGTTGCTAAGTTTAAACGATCAGTAATAAATTTTTAAAGTTATCTTCCTTGAACGACCGCGCTTTGTATGAAAAACCCATGCGCGCAGGAACCAAATCGTGACTGGTCGCGCCCTTACTTTGTTTCGAGTCCGTTCAACAACTTAAGTGAGTTGCGGGCTAGTCCGCGACAAGGTTGCTTGTCGGTAGCGACCCGCCAAAGATGCTGAAGTTCCGCACTCGACGCCACGGCAAGGGTGCCTCGCACCGCAAGTTTCCTGAAAGCGAGGGCAATAACATACAAAGCCAAGAGTCGAGTAAAGGAAGTAACGTAGCAAATGTTGCCCAGAATAAAGTTATATTACAATAATAACTTATTGCGGCCTTGGCTAAATCGTTCTCGAGAACTGAAATAACAGCGAAGAGGAGAAGGTCGGCACGGCACCCAAGCCCGGCAAGCGAGTTGCCGGGGCTGCGGCAAGCCGAGTTGTTGGGGGGCTGCGGCAAGTGAGTTGCCGGGGCCGCGGCAAGCCAGAGTTGCCGGGCTGCGATATTAGATAAGCCCTTCGTCCCTTTTCAAGCATCCTTTTCATTCAAAACATTCTACTCGGATACAATCCGTGGGGAATGAAAAACATGAAAGAGAGGATTACAAGTTTTAAATGCGGATAAGGCCCGAAGGCTTACAAATTAAAAACATAAGATGCCCGTAATCCTTTTCCTGTCCCTCTTTTCAGGAGGTAGGTCAAGGAGGCGAGAAGGGCAAAAGAAACGCCTAGGCGAGCTACAGGTGCCAGAAGGCACCAAGGGAACA
Source organism: Aegilops bicornis (assembly GCA_021605145.1). NCBI lineage: Eukaryota > Viridiplantae > Streptophyta > Magnoliopsida > Poales > Poaceae > Aegilops > Aegilops bicornis. The sequence continues at coordinate 392,458,208 of CM038675.1, read as the reverse complement.
TCCCGGGAGCTCCCCGAGGGCTTGACGGAGATGGCAGCGCCGGAAGCGGGGCTCGAAGGGCGGCAGGACGTCAAGACGTTGTCGAGGGCACTACGCCCTCGTACTCTGACTTGACGGCCTTGTCGCCATCCCTCTTCCCCTTCCGCAGCCTCCCTACGCCAGTCGCCCAAGGAGACGACCCCGGGGAGTTCAAGGAGCCGGCGACGCGGATGATGGGGTCGCCGGTGACGCACGAAGCGGCGCCCGACAACTAATTGGGCCCGCTACCCTCGTCGTCGCTGTCGCTCTCCTCCTCGTCACTCTCGCTCGAGGGGGAATCTTCGCTGTCGGAGGAGCTATCCACGCAGCACTTCGCCCGAGTACCGAGATCCCCGAAGACCTTGACGGAGAGGAGATCACCCTCCATTAAATTAAAATGGAGGGTAAACCCCGCCCTCAGGCTGTGGATGCAGTGAACGTCTTCCACCCACGATCAAGATACATCACATTAGGGGCTGGGAATACAACACGGACTCGCATGCCGCTGATTCCACACCCCTCATGTGCAGTCTCGGCGTCTCGGGCGGATCCGACTCCATCAAGGCCATGAACGGAGCTGGAAGCCGGAGGCGACGACGAGGCGCCCGGGCGCAGCCTGACGAAGAACTTCGCAAGGGTCGTCCCAGTATGGACCGCCGCAGGGAGGGGAGCCGCCGGGCGAGCGGAGACGGCGCCGCCCGTCCGCCTCTTCCCCGAGCGCCTCGACCTCGTCCACGACCTCGCCCCCTCCCTCTTCCTCTTGTGGCTGGCTCTGCCACCCCGGGCGTGGGGTTGGGAGGGGAGCGCTGTCTAGCGGTGACCCTCGCCACCACCGATGAAGAACCAAGGTTCCTTTTCTCCATGACGAATGAGAGAAAGGGGAGCAGAAACTGAGGAAAGGAGGGGATGGGAGAGTGCGGGCTTCTGCGCTCCCCTTCCGCTCTTTTTAAGGAAGCAAGGTGGGGGCTCGACTGCCCCGCTCGACAAATCAGGGCATAGGAAGAGCAGGGAATCGGGGCCGACCTGCTGCCTCTGCTCGTAACGGCCCAGTTTTCCACTTCCACCGTCCGCGACCCCAAGAGCATGGGAACCACGTGGCGGGGATGCAGAACTGAGGCGACGGGTGAAGCGATCCCGCACGCCGCCCACTTCCCCCACGACGCCGCAATTGACGCGTGCCGTTACGGGGGAACGCGGCGGGTACGGAGTGGGTTTGGTTTGGACCCAGGCCGCGCGTGCCCGTGCCCTGTTTTGGGCCTGGCCCAACAGCGCCCGGCACGGTGTATGGCCCAGACCCGGGGGCTCCTATCGGTGTACTAAAGTAGGGGTACCTTAGTACCCCGAACTTGTGCACGGGCAGTCGCAGCGTCCCCGTGGCAAGCCTCGCCGGGCGTCCGCCAAGACCCTCCGCAGCCTTTCAGAAGACAAGACCCCGGCAAGAGGAGCTTGCCGGAAGGCCTCTAGGCACGAAGAAGGCCCGGCAAGAGGAGCTTGCCAGAAGGCCACTCAAGGCACGCAGAAGGCAAGACCCGGCAAGAGGAGCTTGCGGGAAGGCCCGAGCGACAAGCCTCCGGCGCGACAAGATTCGCCGCGGCAAGGCGCTTGCGGCATGCAACTTCTCTCCGTCTCGGCCGAGCTCACCCAGCGACATGTCGCCATGGGACCGCTCCATGGGCGCGTGTCGGCGGGTCTGCAGCCAGCGGAGAGCAGCGATAAGCGGCGCCGACAGGCTCGCCATCGTGGCGAAGCGGAGGCGCACTGACGGTCTCTGTTACCTTTGTTTGGGCGACAATGACGGGCATTTATTGCTTTTGTCCCTTGCCGTTAGAGTTAGGTATTTTGCACTGTACACTGTTCAAGTAGGTGTACCAACTCCTGTTTTTACATTTGTACCCCCGCCTATGTTGCCACCTGTCGGAGACCCCTTGAGCATATAAAAGGAGGCCCGAGTGCAACGTAGAGAGGGTTCGCAAGGTTCGCAAGGGTCGGTTGTTCGGTTGGTTCGGTTCGCAAGATTCGACTGGCCATAGACTAGACACACTCAAGCTAGGTTTTGTAGCTCGCATTGCTCCCTAGCAAGAACAAAATAGATCAAACAAGCAGCAGTAGGAGTTTTATCTCTCCGGAGAGCTCCGAAGCTGGGTAAACTGCTCGTGTGCCTCGCCTCGATCCACTCTTCGTGCGATCTCCGCCCCCCTCCGAACCACAAGGGGCCCGGTCCGCCGGCCCCATAGGTGTCCGCGGGTACGATCAGCCTCCCCGACACCTCGCAACCCGACATGTTAAAGGGGTTGTCAATCCCTTTCAGGTAACGGCGCTAGAAATTGCGTGTTGATGGGAGAAAGTTGTAATAGATTGAATAAATAGATCAAAAATAAAATAAAGTGTAGCAAAGTATTTTTGTATTTTTGGCTTAATAGATCTGAATAAAAAGTGCAAATAAAATAGATCGCAAAGCAAATATATGAGAAAGAAGACCCGGGGGTCGTAGATTTCACTAGTGGCTTCTCTCGAGAACGATAGCAAACGGTGGGTAAACAAATTACTGTTGGGAAATTGCTAAAACTTCAAATAATCATGATGATATCCAGGGAATGATCATTAAATAGGAATAACGTCCAAGATTAGTAGACCGACTCCTGCCTACATCTACTACTATTACTCCACACATCGACCGCTATCCAGCATGCATCTAGTGTATTAAGTTCATGGAAAAACAGAGTAATGCAATAAGAACGATGACATGATGTAGACAAGATCCGTTTATCTATGGCAGTAGATATAGATCCCATCTTTCTATCCTTAGTAGCAATGATACATACGTGTCGGTTCCCTTTCTGTCACTGGGATCAAGCACCGTAAGATCGAACCCACTACCGGGCACCTCTTCCCATTGCAAGATAAATAGATCAAGTTGGCCAAATAAAACGCAAATATCGGAGAAGAAATATGAGGCTTAAGAGAGCATGCATATAAGAGATCAAAGAAACTCAAATAACTTTCATGGATAAAAAAAGATATGACTGATCATAAACTCGAAGTTCTTCAGATCTCAACAAACACACGCAAAAGAGTTACATCATCTGGATCTCCAAGAGACCATTGTATTGAGAATTCAGCGAGAGAGAGAAAGCCATGTAGCTACTAACTATGGACCCGAAGGTCTACAAAGAACTACTCACACATCATCGGAGAGGCACCAATGGATTTGGTGAACCCCACCATGATGGTGTCTAGATTGGATCTGGTGGTTCTGGACTCTACAGCGGCTGGATCAATATTTCGTCGACGCCTCTACGGTTCTGGGATTTTTGTGGTATTTATAGAGCAAAGAGACGGTCCGGGGGGCACCTGAGGTGGGCACAACCCACCAGGGCGCGCCTGGGCCTCCTGGCGTGCCCTGGTGGGTTGTCCCCTCCTCGGGACTCCCCTAGGTGCTATCAGGGCCCAACTTCTTCCTTTTGGCCCATAAAAAATCATCGTGGAGTTTCGTGGCATTTGGACTTCGTCTGATATTGATTTCCTGGGATGTAAAAAACATGGAAAAAACAGCAACTGGCACTTGGCACTATGTAAATAGGTTAGTACCAAAAAATGATATAAAATGACTATAAAATGATTATAAAACATATAAGCTTGATAATAAAACAGCATGGAACAATAAAAAATTATAGATACGTTGGAGACGTATCACCCACCAGGGCGCGCCCCCCTCCAGGCGCGCCCAGGTGGGTTGTCCCCACCTGGTGGCCCCGCAGACCCTAAAACCGATATTATAAAATCCTATTTTCCAGAAAAAATTAAGGGAGAAAGAATTATCACGTTCCACGAGACAGAGCCGCCACCGTCTCCTGTTCTTCATCGGGAGGCCATATCTGGACTCCGTTTGGGGCTCCAGTGAGGGGGATCTTTGATCTTCGTCATCACCAACCCTTCTCCATTGCCAATTCCATGATGCTCCCCATCGGGAGTGAGTAATTCCTTCATAGGCTCGCTGGTGGCTGAGGAATTGGATGAGATTCATCATGTAATCTAATTAGTTTTGTTAGGTCTTGATCCCTAGTATCCACTGTGTTCTGAGATTGATGTTGCTATGACTTTGCCATGCTTAATGTTTGTTACTTTGGGCCCGGGTGCCATGATTTCAGATCTGAACCATTTATGTTATCACCATTATATCTATGTTCTAAATCTGATCTTTCAAGTTATAGTCACCTACTACGTGTTATGATTCGGCAACCCCGGAGTAACAATAGTGGACACTTCCCGGTGATGACCATAGTTTGAGGAGTTTATGTATTCACAATGTATTAATGCTTTGTTCCGATTCTCTACTAAAAGGAGGCCTTGATATCCCTTAGTTTCCAATAGGACCCCGCTGCCACGGAAGGGTAGGACAAAAGATGTCATGCAAGTTCTTTCCATAAGCACGTACGACTATTTATGGAGTACATTCCTACATTGTATTTATGAACTGGAGCTAGTGCCGTATCACCCTAGGTTATAACTGTCACATGATGAATATCATACAACAAATCTCCGATCCAATGCCTATGATTTTCCTACATATTGATCTTGCTAAGTTACTATTACTATCATTGTAACCGTTACTATTGGTGCTACTACTATCAAAACTATCATACTACTTTGCTACTGATCACTTTGCTGCAAATAATTAATCTCTAGTGTGGTTGAATTGACAACTCAGCTGCTAATACTTGCAAATATTCTTTGGCTCCCCTTGTGTCGAATCTATAAATTTGGGTTGAATACTCTACCCTTGAAATTTTTGCAATCCGCTATACTTGTGGGTTATCAAAACCTTTTTCTGGTGCCGTTGCGGGGGAACATAGCTATATTTGTTGAGTCACTTGGGATTATTATCAAATTGTCACTATGAAGAATCTGAAGGATGCTAAGACTAAGATTTTTTCCTCTAAGACGAGGGGAGGTAAGGAACTGCCATCTAGCTCTGCTTTAGATTCACCTTCTATTATAAGTAAACTTGCAACACCACCACATGATATCAATCCTGATATGTCGCAAGTTATTTATCATGCTAATTCTTCTATGAATGATACTTATGATGATGCTAGTACCTTGCTTGATGATAATGTGCCACTAGGTGAATTTCTTGATGAACAAATTGCTAGAGTAAGACAGCATGATATTGTTGAAACTGATGATGAGCTTGTACCTGAAAATCTTGAAACACCTATTAGAACTATCCATCCTAGATATGAATTGCCGAAGGTACTGGAAGGTTATGTTATGAATGAGGAGACAACTAGAGATATTCTTGCTTGTAAGGATAGAGATGATCTAGAGAAATTATTATGCAAGTATACAGAAAAAACTTTGAATGCTAGAATGAAATGTGATTCTAAGTTTGCTACTTCACATATCTTAATTGATGATAAGGATTATGAATTCTCTGTCGACCCAGAGTTAATTACATTGGTTGAATCTGATCCTTTTCATGGTTATGAAACTGAAACTGTTATGGCACATCTTATTAAGTTGAAACAATAGAAATATTAGGTTCTACTTTGACTTGCTCAGGAGGTGTATAAGTTCTAGTATTGCTTTTACGAACAACAAATACCAGCAACGATAGACTGCAAAATAGCTTGTGTGGGAAAACCAAATATCCCGCTGATTTTCTTGTTCTCGGTTCTCCACAAGATAGCTTTTGTCCCATTATATTTGGTAGACCCTTCTTGAATACTGTTAATGCTACGATAGACTGCAAAAAGAATGTTGTTACTGTTGGCTTGGATGATATGGTTCATGAGTTTAATTTCTCTAAATTTAGTAAACAACATAGTGAAGAAGAATTGCCTAGTAAGGACGAAATTATTGGTCTTGCTTCTATTGCCGTACCTCCTAGTGATCCATTAGAACACTATTTGCTAGACTATGAAAATGATATGTTCATGAATGAAAGAAGGGAAATAGATGAAGTATTCTTTAAACAGGAACCTATTCTGCAACACAATTTGCCTGTTGAAATCCTAGGGGATCCTCCTCCACCCAAGGGTGATCCCATGTTTGAGCTTAAACCGTTGCCTGATAATCTTAAATATGCTTATCTTGATGAAAAGAAAATATATCATGTTATTATTAGTGCTAACCTTTCAGAGCTGGAAGAAGAAAGATTATTGAAAACTCTGAAAAAGCACCGTGCTGATATTGGATATACTCTGGATGATCTTAAGGGCATTAGTCCCACTGTATGTCAGCATAAAATAAATTTGGAAGCGGACGCCAAACCAGTTCGTGATCCTCAACGACGTTTGAATCCTAAAATGAAAGAAGTGGTAAGAAAAGAAATACTCAAGCTTCTGGAGGCAGGTATAATTTATCCCGTTCTTTCGATAGTCGATGGGTAAGACCTGTCCATTGTGTCCCTAAGAAGGGAGGTATTACTGTTGTCCCTAATGATAAAGATGAATTGATTCGCAAAGAATTATTACAGGTTATAGGATGGTAATTGATTTCGCAAATTAAATAAAGCTACTAAGAAAGATCATTACCCTTACCTTTTATTGATCAAATGCTAGAAAGATTATGCAAACATACACATTATTGCTTTCTAGATGGTTATTCTGGTTTCTCTCAAATACTTGTGTCGGCTAAAGATCAATCAAAGACTACTTTTACATGCCCTTTTGGTACTTTTGCTTATAGACGTATGCCTTTTGGTTTATGTAATGCACCTGCTACCTTTCAAAGATGCATGATGGCTATATTCTCTGATTTTTGTGAAAAGATTTGTGAGGTTTTCATGGACGACTTTTCCGTCTATGGATCCTCTTTTGATGATTGCTTGAGCAATATTGATCGAGTTTTGCAGAGATGTGAAGAAACTAATCTTGTCTTGAATTGGGAAAAGTGCCACTTTATGGTTAATGAAGGTATTGTCTTGGGGCACAAAGTTTCTGAAAGAGGTATTGAAGTTGATAAAGCCAAGGTTGATGCTATTGAAAGATGCCATGTCCCAAGGACATCAAAGGTATAAGAAGTTTCCTTGGTCACGCCCGGATTTTATAGGAGGTTCATTATGGACTTCTCAAAAATCTCTCGACCTCGACTAATTTATTACAAAAGATGTACCATTTGTCTTTGATGATGATTGTGTAGAAGCATTTGAAATACTTAAGAAAGCATTAGTCTCTGCACCTGTTGTTCAGCCACCTGATTGGAATTTACCCTTTGAAATTATGTGTGATGCTAGTGATTATGCCGTAGGTGCTGTTCTAGGGCAAAGAGTTGATAAGAAGTTAAATGTTATCCATTATGCTAGTAAGACTCTAGACAATGCTCAAAGAAATTATGCTACTACCGAAAAGGAACTTTTAGCAGTTGTATTTGCTTGTGATAAATTCAGACCTTATATTGTTGATTCTAAAGTAACTATTCACACTGATCATGCTTCTATTAAATATCTTATGGAAAAGAAAGATGCTAAACCTATACTTATTAGATGGGTTCTCTTGCTGCAAGAATTTGATTTGTATATTGTTAGAAAAGGAGCTGAGAACCCCGTTGCAAACAACTTATCTAGGTTAGAGAATGTTCTTGATGACCCACTACCTATTGATGATAGCTTTCCTGATGAACAATTAAATGTCATAAGCACTTCTCGTAGCACTCCATGGTATGCTGATTATGCTAATTATATTGTTGCTAAATTTATACCGCCTAGTTTCACATACCAACAAAAGAAAAAGTTATTTTATGATCTGCGACACTACTTTTGCGATGATCCACATCTTTATAAAGAAGGAGTAGATGGTGTTATTAGACGTTGTGTACCTGAGCATGAACATGAACAGATCCTACGCAAGTGTCACTCCGAAGTTTATGGAGGACACCACGCTGGAGATAGAACTGCACATAAGGTATTGCAATCTGGTTTTTATTGGCCTACTCTCTTCAAGGATGCACGTAAGTTTGTTTTGTCTTGTGATGAATGTCAAAGAATTGGTAATATTAGTAGACGTCAAGAAATGCCTATGAATTATTCACTTGTTATTGAACCATTTGATGTTTGGGGCTTTGATTATATGGGACCTTTTCCTGCCTCTAATGGATATACACATATTTTAGTTGTTGTTGATTACGTAACTAAGTGGGTAGAAGCTATTCCAACTAGTAGTGCTGATCATAGCACTTCTATTAAAATGCTTAAGGAAGTTATGTTTCCGAGGTTTGGAGTCCCTAGATATTTAATGACTGATGGTGGTTCACATTTTATTCATGGTGCTTTCTGTAAAATGCTTGCTAAATATGATGTTAATCATAGTTGCATCTCCATATCACCCGCAGTCTAATGGTCAAGTAGAATTGAGTAATAGAGAGCTCAAATTAATTTTGCAAAAGACTGTCAATAGGTCTAGAAAGAATTGGTCCAAGAAACTTGATGATGCGTTATGGGCCTATAGAACTGCATATAAGAATCCTATGGGTATGTCTCCGTATAAAATGGTTTATGGAAAAGCATGTCACTTACCTCTCGAACTAGAACATAAGGCATATTGGGCTATTAAAGAGCTCAACTATTATTTCAAACTTGCCGGTGAGAAGAGGTTATTTGATATTAGCTCACTTGATGAATGGAGAACCCAAGCCTATGAAAATGCCAAGTTGTTTAAAGAAAAAGTTAAAAGATGGCATGACAAAAGGATACAAAAGCGTGAGTTTAATGTAGGTGATTATGTATTGCTATACAACTCTCGTTTAAGATTTTTTGCAGAAAAACTTCTCTCCAAATGGGAAGGTCCCTACATTATCGAAGATGTGTATCGTTCCGGTGCCATAAAAATCAACAACTTCGCAGACACAAATCCGAAGGTGGTAAACGGTCAAAGGATCAAACACTATATCTCAGGTAATCCTATAAATGTTGAAACTAATATTATTGAAACCGTAACCCTGGAGGAATACATAAGGGACACTTTCCAGAACGTTCCAGACTCCGAAAAGGAATAGGTATGTGTTACGGTAAGTAAACCTTCTCCAAAACAAATTCTAAGGCAATATTTCTCCGTTTTGGAATATTTAGAAAAATAGAAAAATAAGTAGCAGTCCGGGGAGGACACGAGGCCTCCACGAGGGTGGAGGGCACACCCTACCGCCCTGGGCGCGCCCCCTACCTCGTGATCACCTCGTGTGCCCTCCGGACTCCGTTTCCTTGCACGATACGTATTTTGGTAGGTAAAAATTCATTATATATACTCCCGAAGGTTTTGACTCCCGTATCACGCAAATATCCTCTGTTTTTGTTTCAAACTGTCCTACTGCAGGCTAGATTAACATGTCATCTCAAGATTCAAAGGAGGATTTCCCAGTTTCTTACCGGTCTTTAGATAAAAACATATTCAAGGATACCTATCCATATATATGGTACCCTGATGAGGAAGATGAAGATGTACCAGTTCCCCCTTGCTTCAAGCAAGAAAGCAAAGAGGCATTATGCAAAAGGATAATAAAGCTTGAGATCGAGAATGATGAGTTGAGATTTGATAATTTCACCCTCAGATGCAAGTTGGAGAAAGAGAAGGGCAAGCTTGCATGATCAACAACGCATCCACCGCCAACAACAAAGATGGAGATATAATCACATGGGTATGGGCACTCCCCTTGGCAACTGCCAAGCTTGGGGGAGGTGCCCCGGTATCGTATCACCATCACAACTCCTATCTTTACCGTTTTTCTTAGTTCGATCCTATTAGTAGTATCTTGATTTAGTAGAATAAAGTCATGGCATGATCTAGTTTTGAAGTTTTGCTTTTATGATTCCTCTATGTAATCGAGTCCGTGAGCTATATAATAAAGATTATTTTTGAGTCAAGGGCTTGAGTATTTTTCCATGATCTTGGGTGATTAGAAGAAAAAGAATAAAAATAATCAAAGAGTTCATATTGATCTTAGTGAAAGTAATGACTTCACATAGAAAGAGTATGATGATTAAAAGTTGCGGGGAGTTAACAAATATAGCTTTGGTCATCGTTGCAATTAATAGGAAGTAATAAGGAAAGAGAGGTTTCACATATAGATATATTATCATTGACATCTTTTATGATTGGGAGAACTCATTAAAATATGACATGCTAAAGAGTTGATGTTGGACAAGGAAGACAACATAATGAGTTATGTTTTCTTGTATCTGAGATAAAGTATGTTGTCATGGATCCTCTAACATGTTGAGCTTGCCTTTTCCCCTCATGCTAGCCAAATTCTCAAAGACCAAGTAGGGATACTACTTGTGCTTCCAAATACCCTTAAACCAGTTTTGCCATGAGAGTCCACCATATCTACCTATGGATTGAGTAAGATCCTTCAAGTAAGTTGTCATCGGTGCAAGCAATAAAAATTGCTCTCTAAATATGCATGACTTATTAGTGCAGAGAAATAAGCTTTGTGCGAACTTGTTGTGGACGCAATAAAAGCGACGGACTGCATAATAAAGGTTCACATACAAGGGGCAATATAAAGTGACGTTCTTTTGCATTAAGATTTTGTGCATCCAACCATAAAAGCGCATGGCAACCTATGCTTCCCTCTGCGAAGGGCCTATCTTTTATTATTATCCTCTACCTTATGCAAGAGTCACGGTGATCTTCACCTTTCCTTTTTCATTTTATCCTTTGGCAAGCCCAGCATGTTGGAAAGAACATGATATATATATCTAATTGTATGTAGGGGAGCATGAATTATTATTTTTGACATTACCCTTGAGGTAAAAGGTTGTGGGGCAAAACTACAAGCCCCTATCTTTGTCTGTGTCCAGTTAAAACTCCGTAAGCACAAGTATTGCGTGAGTGTTAGCAATTATGAAAGACTAAGTGATAGTTGAGTATGTGGACTTGCTTTTAAGCTCTGACATAGACTCTTTCCGATGTTATGATAAATTGCAATTGTTTCAATGACTAAGGGTATAATTTGTTGGTGCTCAATAAGGTTTCTGATTCATACTTTGGCTTTGTGAAAAGATCATCATTTGAACATAAGTAATCATATGACAAATCAATATATGTTGCTGTTATGAGAATAATCATGATGCCTTCATGTCCCTATTTTATTTTTATCGATGCCTCTACCTCTAAACATGAGGACATATTTATTGTTATCGGCTTTTTGCTTGAGGAAAAGCAAGGTCTAAGCTTGGGGGAGTTGATACGTCCATTTTGCATCATGCTTTTGTATCAATATTTATCGCTTTATGGGCCGTTATTTCACGTTATGTCACAATACTTATGGCTATTCTTTCTTATTTTACAAGGTTTACATGAAGAGGGAGAATGCCGGCAGCTGGAATTCTGGGCTGGAAAAGGAGCAAATATTGAAGGCCTATTCTGTGCAACCCCAAAAGTCCTGAAACTCCACGGAATACCTTAAAATAAATAAAGAAAAATCGTCGCCAAAGATGAAGGCCAGGGGGCCCACACCATGCTCATGAGGGTGGGGGCGCACCCTCCCCCCTGGGCGCGCCCCCTACCTCGTGGGCCCCCTGGTGGCTCTCCGACGTCCATCTTCTCCTATATGAAGTCTTTCGATGAGAAAAAAATCGTAAGCAACCTTTCGGGACGAAACTCCGACGCCACGAGGCGGAACCTTGGCGGAACCAATCTAGGGCTCCGGCAGAGCTGTTCTGCCGAGGACACTTCCCTCCGGGAGGGGGAAATCATCGCCATCATCATCACCAACGCTCCTCTCATCGGGAGAGGACAATCTCCATCAACATCTTCACCAGCACCATCTCATCTCCAAACCCTAGTTCATCTCTTGTATCCAATTCTTGTCTCCAAGTCCGGATTGGTGCTAGTAGGTTGCTAGTAGTGTTGATTACTCCTTGTAGTTGATGCTAGTTGGTTTATTTGGTGGAAGATTATATGTTCAGATCCTTTATGCACATTATTACCCCTCGATTATGAACATGAATATGCTTTGTGAGTAGTTACGTTTGTTCACGAGGACACGGGAGAAGTCTTGCTATTAGTAGTCATGTGAATTTGGTATTCGTTCGATATTTTGATGAGATGTATGTTGTCTATCCTCTAGTGGTGTTATGTGAACGTCGACTACATGACACTTCACCATTATTTGGGCCTAGAGGAAGGCATTGGAAGTAATAAGTAGATGATGGGTTGCTAGAGTGATGTAAGCTTAAACCCTAGTTTATGCGTTGCTTCGTAAGGGGCTGATTTGGATCCATATGTTTCATGCTATGGTTAGGTTTACCTTAATAATTTTGTTGTAGTTGCGGATGCTTGCAATAGAGGTTAATCATACGTGGGATGTTTGTTCAAGTAAGAACAGCACCCAAGCACTTCTCCTTTGCTACAAAAAAGATTGGGCCACCTTGCTGCACCGTGTTTACTTTTGTTACTTGTTGCTCGTTACAATTTACCTCATCACAAAACTATCTGTTACCATTTATTTCAGTACTTGCAGAGAATACCTTGCTGAAAACCACTTATCATTTCCTTCTGCTCCTCGTTAGGTTCGACACTCTCACTTATCGAAAGGACTACGATAGATCCCCTATACTTGTGGGTCATCAGTGTAGTCCCCATGATATGATTTATTACTTCTCTGAAAAATATTTTCCTGCTCATAAGAAACAAGCTGCCTTACAGGCAATATTTAACTTTGAGCAAATTGAAGAAGAGAGTCTCCCACAATCTTGGGGAAGGCTTCTCCAATTGCTTAATGATTTGCCTGATCATCCTCTTAATAAAAATGAAATATTTGATATCTTCTATAATGGACTAACCGATGCTTCTAGGGATTTCCTAGATAGTTGTGTTGGTTGTGTTTTCGGGGAAGAACTATTGGGCAAGCTGAAGAATTATTGAATAACACATTGAGAAATTATGATGATTGGACTCTTCCTGAACCACCTACTAACCCACTCCGAAGAAGAGGGGTATTTTATATCTCAATCCTGAAGATATGCAAGAGGCAAAGAAATCTATAAAGGAAAAAGGTATTAAAGCTGAGGATGTCAAAAATTTACCTCCTATTTAGAAATGCATGGGCTTGATACACCACCACTGCCTTAGGTGGTAGAGGTAAATTCTATAATCAAATTCAATCATAATGATAATCCTCACAATATATGTCAGATTTCGGGTTCCGGCAAAACCCTCGAGGTTCGAACACTAGGGTGCGCACGAAGATCTCTCCTCCCCCTAGCTCACGCCCTCACCGCGGTCTCAAAGCTCAACGCGTCGAACTCACATAACAAGAGACACAAGGTTTATGCTGGTTCGGGCCACCGATGTGGTGTAATACCCTACTCTAGTGTGGTCTGGTGGATTGCCTCTTGGGCTGAGGATGAACAGTTACAAGGGAAGAACAGCCTCCTGAGGAGAGGTGCCCATGCGCTTGGTAAGCTTGTGAGGTGGCTAGTGGTCTGAATGATCCGTCCCCTTGCTAAGGTGGTGGCTAGTCCTATTTATAGAGGCCCTATCCCTCTTCCCAAATATTGAGTGGGAAGGGATCCCACAACGGCCAAATTTGAAGGGAGACAACTAGTACAAGTTATCCTGACTAAAGGTGGTCTTCGCCTGCCAAAGGCTCTGGTGGTGACGCCGTCTTGGGCTCCACGGTGACCTCCGTCCTGCCGTCCTGCTGGTCTTGGTCTCATTGCACCGATATGGAAACCTTTGCCTGATGCCTCGGGACTCCTCGCCTGCGCTTGCCTCTTTAGCACCAAAGAGGAAACGAGGACACTGCACGCGCTGGCGCCCGCCTGGCCCCGGTCGTCATGGCTTACGTCATGAGAACCTCGCGAGGTGCCCCTTGCCTTGATCTCTCCGCCCCTCGCGAGCCAGCCTGGTGAGTCCGCCCCCGAGGAGGTCTTGCGTCGTCCGCCTCGCAAGCTTGGCCCCTCGTGAGGGTCTTGAGTGTTTGCTGGTGAAGATGGGATGTACAGGGCCGCGGGTGGAGCCACGCCGTGGGCCGCACGGAGGCAAGTCTGCGGACCCCCGTTCCCAGGACGCCGACAGTAGCCCCCGGGCCCAAAGCGGCGCTTCGGTTGGCTTCAAAGCTGAAGCGAAGGGCAAATCACGGAGCTCATGGGACCAACAACCTGTGGCCCCGCTTGACGCGTGGCGATTGATTGGTCGTGGGCGTCTCCGCTTCCCCATGCTGCCTCGGCAACTGCCCGACTGACAAAAGACTGGCGTGGGCTGTATTTGCCTTCATTGCCTTCCTTCGTCTTGCTCCAGATCCCCTTTCTTTCCCTTTGCTTCCAGAGACTCCAGATCCACCCAGTTCCCCTTCGAGCTCACCGTCGATGGCGCCCAAGAAAACGCGGGCTAATCCTCCACCTTCCTGGTACGAGCCCGCGCTCGATGCACCGAGCGTGTCGGAGAAGAACCTTGCCGTCGTGCGCCTGATGACGGCGGAGGGCGACGAGAAGAGGAAGACTGTGCTCCGGGTCGGCTCCGCCGAGCCTGAGGCCCGTGGCAGCACTTTCTACCCCTTCATCTTGAGCGGCATCGCCGCCCGGTTGGTCCCCCCTTTTTTGACTTCGTCTACTCTGTCCTTAGTCACTATAAGATCCACGCTCTCCATCTTCACCCCAACTCCATCCTCCTCCTATTGATCTTCGCATTCTACTGCGAGACATAAGTTGGAGTGATACCGTCCGTGGCGTTGTCGTGCCACTTCTTCTTCCTTCGGATCATGGACGGATACCGCTCCGGGTGCGTTGGCTTCGTCGTTGCCAACAAGACCAATGCCATCTTGATGGCCGGGAAGAAGGCCGAGGGCTTTAGGAGCAAGTGGGTCCTGATGGATGCCAAGTGCTCCCACGCTCGGCTGGTGCTGCTGACAGAGATGCCTGTGTCCCAAGAGGGATGGCTTCACACGAAGCTCACCAACCCTCGGGCGGCGCAGGTGCTGGAGAGGATGCCTGTCAACTTGAAGCCCGGCGATTCGAGGACGGCGAAGCTGACAGAGGCCATGATTGCCAAAGAATTCATGCCGCAGCGTGTGGCTCCCCTCCAAGTGCGTCAGCGCCCACTGTGGAAGCTTGGAGACGAAGGGAACGACCTCCGCCTGCGCCCGGAGCCCCTTTCTAATGAGGAATTGCGCTCGATTCTTTGCTCCTTGGTTGGGGACGACCAAGGGTACCCGCCTGATTGCCTTGTTCCCTTGTTTTGCTTGCCAGACGGGGCAGAGGTCGCCGCCGCCATGCCCGTCTTTGACGGGCGCGGGCTTGTGCCGCCTGCGCCCTCGAGTACTTCGGCGGCGACGGCTCCGGTGGACGTGTCCTCCGGCGAGTCTCGTGAGGAGGGAGAGGAGGAAGAAGAGGGGGAGAGGAGGAGCACGACTCGGAGGCGACCCGCGAAGGGGCGGGGGAGACCTCCCCCTTGTGCAAGGCCAACATCCTACGCACCCTGCCTAATGACGATGGCGAGGTCGGTGTCTCCCTGGGGAGAGGGGAGCTTTCAGTGGCCGGAGGCTCCACAAGGTCCAAAGTCAGTTCCCGGAGGAGGCCACCAGCCGAGGTACCGACAAGGGGTAGGTCTGCGCTAATATCCCGAGATGACACTCCTGCCCGGACGCTGCCTGGAGCTGCTTCCAACTTGCCTGATTCCCCCTCTTCTGCGCCTAGAGCCCTTGCGCCCATGCCTCGGGCTGCGAGGCTCTCAGGCTTCAAGCTCAGGAAGCAGAGGGACTACGCCGCAGTGGACCATTAAGTATCCTTGTCTTGCCTCGTTCCTGCTTCTGCTGCTGATTCTTGACGCTTTCCGCTGCTTGACTAGGCCGACACTCGCAGCGAAGAGGAGGAAGGAGGATACGATGGTAGTGCTCGGGACCAAATCGCCTGTAGCGGCCGCACCCTACCCTGCAGGGAAGGGTAGTGGCAGTGCTCGCACTTCCCCGGACCGATCGTCCTCACGAGACTTGGGGGAGCGTCTTCCGGAGGAGGCAGCCCCAAGGCCCCACTGGCACCAGAGGCGCCGGCGTCCAGCTCGGCTGCTGAGGTTCCCAAAGCTCAGGAGCCCTCAGCCTCCCAGGCCATCGTGACGACGTTGCCTCATCCTTACTCCGTCGCTCCGCTGATCCCGGATCCTTCCGCCTCCCCCGACATCCTGGAGCGCGCTCTTTATGCATTGACCTTGCTGTGGGAGGACCTTCAAGGCACCGACCGTTGCCCGGTGGCTGGGCGCCTGGAGCTGATCTCTGGCTGGCTCCACTCCGACGTGGCGGTCTGGGCGGCGCTGAGCCAGGTTGTGGTGGACTCCGAAAAGGCCAAGTAGGCCATCACCAAAGCTATGGCTGCCCATGAGGCGGCGCTGAAAAATGCCAGAGCTGCCCAAGATCGCCGCCAGTTGCTAGAGGCTGAACTAAAGACCATATGTAGCGAGCGTGCGGACGAGGCCCGAGGCCGCAAGGTGGAGGAGGAGAAGATGAAGGCTCGGGAGGACGTTGTCAAGGGTCGCAACACTGAGCTGGAGAAGCTGAAGCAGAAGGTGGAAGCGGAGAAAGCCGATCTTGATGCCAAGGCGAAGGTCCTGGCCGAAGACCGCGTGGCCTTCAAGCTCCTCGAGAAGAGGTCTCGCACGGTGCTGCAGTCATTCTATGAGAAGGGGTTGGAGGAGCCTCTGGCTACCGACGATGACGGCCCCGCCCAGCTGCTTCCTTATCTAGTCGCGGTGCTTGAGGAAGTCGTGAGCGGTATCGGCCCCTTGGCAGAGGCAGAAGCCCGCGTTCTTTCCTCAGTCGTGTTGACGCGCGTCTTCAGCCACCTCCATCTTTGCGATCCTTCCTCCCACCTTGACGAGCTGCTGGAGCCTGTGGACGACGAGCACTACGCAGCTGCTGCCGAAGCCGTGAAGAGTCGGGTGGAGGCCCTGCTAAAGAGGTTCCGCAATTTCGATCCCGCGCCCTCAACTGGAAGTGCTGCTCGTCCTGCAATTCTAGCGGGTGGTGCAGGTGAAGGCAACGCCACTGTGGAAGGAGCGTCTCTTGCAGGCGACGACGGTGTTCGGGGATGACGAGATGACTTGTTGGCGGCTCCTTTCCTGATTAGCTTCTGCAATATGCACCATGCCTCGTGGAGGCATTTAAACTTGCATTTGGTATCGGGAGAACAATATGTCTTGTAATATTTGCTTGAGATTTTGCGATTTCCTTCCCATTTGCTTTACGTTCTACGTCGGCAGGGACCGGCCCCGCGCATACCTTAGCCACCGTTGGGTCATCTGGATCACCAGGACGAGACCAAGGGATGAGGGGATATGTGGCCAGTTAGGCTCCTGAGTCGCGATGCTCAGGAGTCCTCCTTGATGCTCAAACAGCTTACAGAAAGGAAACACATGAATAGATCTAGTGTTCTACGTCGGCAGGGCCCGACCATGCACATACCTCAGTCGCCGTTGGGTCGTCCGGATCACCAGGACGAGACCAAGGGGTGAGGGGCTACATGGCCAGTTAGACTCCTGAGTCACGATGCTCAGGAGTCCCCCTTGACGCTCAAACGACCTTCATACCTTTTCCCTCGCCGAGGATCCGCTCGGGAGGGCGCGCGACGACCAGGCCCAAGGGACCTGGCGGGGTGGGGTATGCTTGGGCGTGACCCGAGCATAGCCCCCGTGCCCAGTCCCCTCGCGCGACTCTCCCGAGGGGAGGTGTTGCGATGAGGCCAGACACTGAGCTCGAAGGCTCCCTGAGGTTGATACGGCCATGGGGCCGCCCTCAGTTGTTTATCACCAGCGCAGAGCATAGCGCTTCCGCACTTGCACGGGCATAGCCGCTCCCCGGCAGTGTCGACTGCCAGCACGGAGCATGGTGCTTCCACTGGTGCGTGGGTGAGGGCTCCCTCTGAGTGGAGCCCCGGGGCGTGTACAGCCCCGCCCTGACACATGGCTTGCACGGTAGGGCTAGACGAGGTGTGTCTGGGCACTTGTGAGCCAGCGCGGGACTCACGAGGCCCTACCTCAAGGGGGGTTGCGCCTGGTCTTGGTTCTTGTTGACTGCGGTGGTCCTGAGAGATGGTTAGGCAACCTGCGCCGAATGAATCTCCTAAGGTTATCGCATGAGAAGGCCAAGCACCAATGACCCCAGGAGGTGACGTGAACGGGACTAGCCCGCCAGACAGAGCTCAGTTGTCACATCCCTAGTTCTAGTAATGCCTAGTGCTAGCATCTGGTGTTGCATCATGTTTACTTTTCACAAAAAGTTGAAATGGGGATGACAGAACCCCCAGCACCCCCCTAAAACCAACTAGAGTTTACTAAAATAATTTTCAATGAACCTGAAATGCCCTTCTAAAGTGTTCATCATCTTTGCCTTGGTCTAGAACCTCTGACAAATATGGTGCACCTTTTTTCTTGGACAATAGAGGGCCACTGAATTAAATCATTTAGTATTTGCATTTGGGCATTTAAATGCTATAAAATATTTTAAATGCCCAAATAATCATAAATTGAAATGTTTACTGTATGATATATTCCAACAGTGGTCATGAGCAGTTTCATGATTTCTGGGATTGATTTATTATTTATAATAAAGCCACAAAGTGTTGGAGTCATGCCCTAGAGGCAATCATGTGATGATGATATTTCCATATGTATTCATGAGTCCTTTGTATTGTCCTTGAACATCGTCAATGATATGTATCAATAAGTATGTGACTCGTTTGTGGAACTATGTATCGTATGATGATTGTTTTAATGGTCCCTAGTTGATAAGGTTATGCGGACACATATCCTTGACTAGTATACAACTCGGTTAATGACTATGTTTCACAAGTCATGTGCATGGAGATGCTAGACCGATAGTATGGACTCGGGGATGGGGATCAATGAGTTGGACAGACCCACTTTGTGACGCAACGAGAGATTGTCATCTGTTAGTCTCAAGTACAATGTCTATGCCATGTCCTAGACCTGAGGTCCTCACATGTTCTCGGGATGAGGATCAACTCACTTTGGGTCTATCAAACGCTACTCCATAACTGGGTAGTTATAAAGGTAGCTTTCGGGTGAGTCGTGAGACATGCCGCGATACATGGTTGACCAAGATGGGATTTGCCCCTCCTATTTGGAGAGATATTCTCTGGGCCCTCTCGAGTGATCAGATTCAGAAAGCATGGCCATGCGACTTGGGTTAAGCGTTAACCTAGTTCGGGAATCTGTATCACGGTTTCGAGAAGAGAGGTCGAGCTATCACAAGGGTGACAAGTACTCGCCTTGAGATCGACAACAAATATCGTGAGGCAAAAGGAATGTTGCATATAACACATTGTCGAGGTTCGTCAAACGACTTTACACACACATGGGAGTTGGCACGTTCTGCTAGGAGCCACTACCAACTATCGACTTGGTCGTGTCCATGCGCGCGTGAACCTATAGGGTCGCACACTTAAAGGGATGCAGCTCATTCGGATTGGATCCGAGTGGAAAATGGATGTGGACTCCTAGTGGGCTCAAGCGTTGAGCCCACCTCATAGGTCTATATAAAGGGGAGTGGGCGCACCACTTAGGGTTGATGGAATGAACCGTGGTGAGCCACGGCCACACTCCCCACGCCCATGCCACGCGACCGGACCTAGCAGTCTGCCGCTCGACGCTGCCCCTGTATGTGTGGATACCTTGGAGGGGCATCGCATCTGCGGTGCTTGGAGGAACCGTTCGAGGGAACCGCGAGGTGCCATTCGCGGGAGATCACCGTTCGCGGGTCTTCGCCTTTCGTGGGAGATCACCGTTCGCGGGTCTTCACTGTTCGCGGGAGATCGGGAACGCGAAGGGGAGACGGTCTAAGAGATCTACTACACGCATCACCAACTCTACTTCCGGTGCGGTGACTGCGCGTCTAGTGGTAAACCCGATCTTGTAATCTATTTCCAGCAGCATGATCTTGGGTTCGCGGTAGAAAATTTTATTTGGTGCTAGCATAGCATACCACATGTTACAACAAATGCCTCCCCAATAGCTGCACCTTCACATGTCAAGTATATTTAGTGGCGCGCCTATGAAATTAGGGTGCCACTAGATCTCCTTGAGGTGATGGGTTTGTGTCGGACACTTGCACGCGAAGCATTGGTTGACTTGTCGTGGCTATCAAAATAGTTTTGGGCCACGAGGCATAGGAGTTGACGAGGCATGAGATGTCCCCAACAACAAGAGACGTATGGAGATACGATTAGCAAGAGTTGCTTCCTGAGTGATCTTGTCCTCTAGCGGTGATGCAAAAGCTCACTAGTTGACATGTTGATCTTGGATCTTGAATCACTAAGTATCAACCAAGGGATGTTGATTTTAGTGGGAGTAATGATCTTATTAAAATGTTTAATATGAATTACTCTTCATGAATACATGTCTTAGTGTTTTGCATATTTCTGTTGTAGATCAATGGCACCACCTGCTCAAGTTACCCCTTTTGCGTTGAAATCAATCCTGGAAAAAGATAAATTGAATGGAACAAACTTTACCACCGCATAGAAACCTGAGAATTGTTCTTAGGCATGAGAAAAGGAACAAGTTCTAGAG
Organism: Aegilops bicornis; assembly: GCA_021605145.1. Lineage (NCBI taxonomy): Eukaryota > Viridiplantae > Streptophyta > Magnoliopsida > Poales > Poaceae > Aegilops > Aegilops bicornis. The sequence goes on along the minus strand of CM038675.1, from coordinate 392,437,674 downwards.
AATCCGCTTCGGAGGAACCTGCCGATAATGCTAATGCCACAGCGAGAAATGCCTACCAGAAACTCGTTGATGAATCAAACGAGATCAGTTGTCTCATGCTGGCTTCTATGGAGCCCGATCTGCAGCAGCAGTTCGAAAATATTGAGGCTTTCGATATGATCGAGAATCTCAAGAGCATGTTTCAAATGTAGGCTAGGGCTGAAAGGTTCAACATATGGCGATCTTTGATGGATTGTAAGCTGAAAGAGGGTGATCCACTGAGCCTGCATGTGATCAAGATGATCGGGTACATGCAAGCTCTGGATCAGTTGGGCTTCCCACTTGGGGACGAGTTGTCCACAGATACAATTATGGGTTCTCTTCCGGATAGCTATGGGCCATTCATCTCGAACTACCATATGCATGGGATGGAAAAGAAGCTCACTGAATTGCATGGGATGCTCAAAGTGCTAGAGCAGGATATCAAGAAAGGTACGCATCGTCAAGTGTTGATGGTGCAAAACTCGGCTAAGTTCAAGAAGAGCTGGTCCAAGAAAAAGGCTAAGGCAAAGGGCAAAGAGAAGGAGGCAACTCCAACTGCAGCCGCTGCTCCTAAGTCGTGGACAAAGATCGGGAGTATTTGCTTTCATTGCAAGGAACCCGGACACTGGAAAAGGAACTGCAGCAAGTGGCTTGCGGAGAAGGGCTAGAAGACTGGAAGTATGACTTCTTCTTCAGGTACACTTGTTGTATATGTTATAGAAATTTATCTTGTTGATGTTTCTAGTAGCTCTTGGGTATATGATACCGGATCGGTTGTTCACATATGCAACTCGATGCAGGGGCTAAGGAGAACTAGGAATGTCGGAAGAGGAGAAGTTGACATTCGCGTCAGGAATAAAGCAAGAGTTGTTGCATTGGCCGTCGGCACTATGCAACTTAATTTACCTTCAGGATTTGTAATGGAACTTGATAATTGTTATTATGTTCCTGCTTTGAGTCGAAACATTATTTCTGCCTCATGTTTGATGAGACAAGGTTATGAATTCAGTATTAAGGACAATGGTTGTTCAATTTACTTGAATAATATGTTTCATGGCTTTGCACCCGTTGTGAATGGGTTATTTATCCTAGATTTTGAAGGTGAATCAGTCTATAACATAAATGTCAAGAGGCATAAGCCTAATGAGATAAATCTGACTTACATCTGGCATTGTCGACTAGGACACATTAGTCAAAAGCGCATGAAGAAGCTCCATGATGATGGAATCCTAACTTCGTTTGATTTTGAATCATTCGAGACATGCGAGTCTTGCCTACTTGGCAAGATGACTAAGACTCCTTTTGCAAAGAGTTGCGAGAGGGCGTCCGAGCTGTTGGAACTTATACATAGTGATGTATGTGGACCAATGAGCACGAAAGCCATAGGAGGTTTCCAATACTTCGTGACTTTTACCGATGACTTGAGTAGATATGGATATGTCTACTTGATGAGGCACAAGTCAGAAACTTTTGAAAAGTTCAAGGAGTTTCAGAATGAAGTGGAAAATCAACTCGGCAAGAAAATCAAACTTCTACGATCTGATCGTGGCGGTGAATATATGAGCCAGGAGTTTGATGATCATCTGAAGAGTTGTGGAATAGTTCCACAACTGACTCCTCCGGGTACGCCACAGAGAAATGGTGTGTCGGAACAGAGGAATCGGACCCTGTTGGACATGGTCGATCGATGATGATTCAGTCGGATTTACCCTTGTCATTTTGGGGATACGCTCTACAAACTGCAGCTTTCACACTAAACAGGGTACCATCTAAGTGCGTAGATAAGACACCATATGAGATATGGACTACGAAGAGTCACAGTTTATCTTTTCTGAAATTTGGGGATGTGAAGCTTATGTCAAGCGACTCCAGTCGGATAAGCTCACACCCAAATCCGACAAGTGCATATTCATGGGATATCCAAGGGAAACATTAGGATATTACTTCTACAACCGTGAAGAGGGCAAAGTGTTTGCCGCTCGACATGGAGTCCTCCTTGAGAAAGAGTTTCTCAATCGGAAGGCTAGTGGGAGGATGGTCCGACTCGAAGAAATTCGAGAACCACACGGGGACGTTCCAGTAGGTGATTCTGTCACATTGGAAATAGTCAGGGAACCCATGGTGGAGTCGACACCGGTTCCACGGAGGTCGGAAAGGTTGCACAATTTGCATGACTGCAATGTGTTGTTCTTGGAGAACAAAAAGCCGACTACGTATGCGGAAGCGAAGGAGAGCCCTGATTCTGAGTTATGGCTTGAGGCCATGAGATCCGAATTAAAGTCCATGGATGACAATCAAGTTTGGAACTTGGCTGATCTGCCAGATGGCGTTCGAGCCATTGAGTGCAAGTGGATCTTTAAGAAGAAAACTGATATGGACGGAAATGTCACAGTCCATAAGGCTCGAATTGTCACTAAAGGTTATCGACAAGTTCAAGGAGTTGACTACGATGAGACTTACTCACCGGTAGCGATGCCTAAATCAATTCGGATCATTCTTGCTATAGCAGCATATTGTGACTATGAGATATGGCAGATGGATGTCAAAATGGCTTTCCTTAATGGAAATTTAACCGAGGATGTGTATATGACACATCCGAAGGGTTTTGTCGATCCAGAGAAGTCTAGCATGGTGTGCAAGCTTCAGAGATCCATTTATGGATTGAGCCAAGCATCTCGGAATTGGAACATTCGTTTTAATGAAGCGGTCAAAGAGTTTGGCTTCATCAAGAACGACTGTGATCATTGTGTATTCAAGAAGGTCAGTGGGAGCTCAGTTGCATTTCTGATCTTATATGTGGATGCATATTATTGATTGGAAATGACGTTCAAATGCTTGAATCTATCAAGGACTCATTGAAAAATAGTTTTTCAATGAAGGACTTGGGAGAAGCAGCTTATATTTTGGGAATCAAGATCTATAGAGATAGATCGAGAAGGCTTATTGGATTAAGCCAAAGTGCATATATTGACAAGGTGTTGAAGCGGTTCAACATGCAAGATGCCAAGAAGGGTTCTTGCCCATGTCACATGGCATTAGTCTTAGCAAGACTCAGAGTCCTTCGACTCTTGATGAGCGAAGACGCATGGATGGGATTCCGTATGCTTCGGCTGTTGGGTCCATCATGTACGCTATGGTATGTACTCGTCCCGATGTTAGCTTTGCTCTTAGCGTTGTGGGAAGATACCAGGCTGATCCAGGTGAGAGTCACTGGACAGCGGTTAAGAATATCCTTAAGTACTTGATAAGGACTAAGGATATGTTCCTGGTTTATGGAGGTGAGGATGAGCTTGTTGTAAAGAGTTACACTGATGCTAGTTTCCAAACTGATAGGGATGATAGTCGACCGCAATCTGGGTTTGTGTTCATTCTGAACGGAGGAGCAGTGAGCTGGAGGAGCTCCAAGCAAGATACGGTAGCTGATTCTACAATAGAGGTTGAGTACATTGCGGCTTCTGAAGCTGCAAAAGAAGGTGTTTGGGTGAAGAATATCATTTCTGATCTTGGTGTGGTTGCGGGCGCGTCTAAGCCTTTGGACCTCTATTGTGATAATAGTGGTGCCATTGCGCAAGTCAAGGAACCGTGAAACCATCATAAAACCCAACACATACTCAGGCGTTTTAACCTTATTCGCGGCATTGTCGAAAGAGGTGATGTAAACTTATGCAAGGTACACACAGATGCAAATGTTGTTGATCCATTGATGAAGCCTCTCCCACGGCCGAACCATGAGGCGCACATGAGCTCCATGGGCATAAGATGCCTGAATGATTGACTCTAGTGCAAGTGGGAGACTGTTGAAGTTGTGCCCTAGAGGCAATCATGTGATGATGATATTTCCATATGTATTCATGAGTCCTTTGTATTGTCCTTGAACATCGTCAATGATATGTATCAATAAGTATGTGGCTTGTTTGTGGAACTATGTATTGTATGATGATTGTTTTAATGGTCCCTAGTTGATAAGGTTATGCGGACACATATCCTTGACTAGTATACGACTCGGTTGATGACTATGTTTCACAAGTCATGTGCATGGAGATGCTAGAACGATAGTATGGACTCGGGGATGGGGATCAGTGAGTTGGACAGACCCACTTTGAGACGCAGCGAGAGATTGCCATCTGTTAGTCTCAAGTACAATGTCTATGCCATGTCCTAGACCTGAGGTCCTAACATGTTCTCGGGATGAGGATCGACACACTTTGGGTCTATCAAACGCTACTCCATAATTGGGTAGTTATAAAGGTAGCTTTCGGGTGAGTCCTGAGACATGCCGCGATACATGGTTGACCAAGATGGGATTTTCCCCTCCTATTTGGAGAGATATTCTCTGGGCCCTCTTGAGTGATCAGATTCAGAAAGCATGGCCATGCGACTTGGGTTAAGCGTTAACCTAGTTCGGGAATCTGTATCACGGTTTCAATAAGAGATGTCGAGCTATCAGAAGGGTGACAAGTACTCGCCTTGAGATCGACAAAAAATATCGTGAGGCAAAAGGAATGTTGCATATGACACATTGTCGAGGTTCGTCAAACGACTTTACACACACATGGGAGTTGGCACGTTCTGCTAGGAGCCGCTACCAACTATCAACTTGGTCGTGCCCATACGTGCGTGAAACTAAAGGGTCGCACACTTAAGGGGATGCAGCCCATTCAGATTGGATCTGAGTGGAAAATGGATGTGGACTCCTAGTGGGCTCAAGTGTTGAGCCCACCTAAGAGGTCTATATAAAGGGGAGTGGGCGCACCACTTAGGGTTGATAGAACGAACCGTGGTCAGCCACCGCCACACTCCCCACGCCCATGCCGTGTGACCGGACCTAGCAGTCCACCGCTCGACGCTGCCCCCGTACGTGTGGATACCTTGGAGGCATCGCATCTGCGGTTCTTGGATGAACCGTTCAAGGGAACCGCAAGGTGCCGTTCGCGGGTGTTCGCCATTCGTGGGAGATCACCGTTCGCCGGTCTTCGCTGTTCGCGGGAGATCGGGAACGCGAAGGGGAGACGGGCTAAGAGATTGACTACACGCATCACCAACTCTACTTCCGTTGCGGTGACTGCGCGTCTAGTGGTAAACCCAATCTCGTAATCTATTTCCAGCAGCGTGATCTTGGGTGCGCGGTAGAAAATTTTATTTGGCGCTAGCGTAGCGTACCGAGTGTTCCAATACAAAGTTGTAGAAAAAATAGAAAATAGGAATTAAAGAGAAAGGGAAACTAACTTACCTGGCCACCTACCTGGCGCAGCCCACCTGGAAGCCCGTCTGGCCAGCCCAGCCCACCAGGGGCACGGAAGTCTTCTTCCTCCCGCCAGTCGGATGCACAGCGTGTGCCCGACACGCACGTGGCCACCGCACGCCACCTCCTGCTTGCCGCCGATCCCCTGGACGCGTGGATGAACACCCCGGTGTCGTCTCGATCCGCCCGACCTCTCTCACTCTCCCCCTACTCTCCCCCCTCGCCGTTCCCCACCTCACCGAATGCGCCCGCCGCTGCCGACGAGCACCACCGCGGCCATTGCCTCTCCCTCGTCCCCTCAATCAGTCTAGAAGGTCCGCCACGACGTCGTCGTCCTCTCCACCGAGCCACGCGGCCAGAAGCCCTGTGGCATCTCCAACGCCGCTGTTTTCCCCCTCGGTCGTCCGAGATCGCCGCCGCCCATATGTCGTAGTCCGGTCTTCCCCAAGCTCACTAGCCTGCTCCGCGAGTTCCCTGTGAGCCCCTCTTTCCTCCGCCCCTCTCCTCGTCATCGCCGCCATGAAGCTCGCCGTCGCTAGCAGCCCCGCCTGGCCAAACCAAGCATGTAGTCGTGCTTCGGGCATCCCCAGGAAGCCATAAACCACACCAGCTCGGCCTAAGACGCGTCGAAGCGCCTAACCCACTGATGCCCGAGCTCCGGCCGCCGCCGCGAGCTCCGCTCCGACGAGCTCCGGTGCCCCCGCGGCCACCCACCTGCCTCTCTGGATGCGGGAGAGCACGGGCTACACCCCAGCGGTCTCCGCAAGTCCAGCCGCCACCCGTAGCACGTTTTCGAGCCTCGCCGTCGTCGTTTTGGTCGCCGCCAGCCAGGCTTCGGCGACGCTGACGTGGCAGATTAGTTTAGTAAATTACGTTATTAGTCCAACCCTAGGTCAATGACTGATAGGCCCCATGCCCTAATTAATCCTAGTTTCGTTTCTGGTTAGGTTAGTTTAAACCCCAGCGGGACCCACATGCCTGGGTTGACCCCGCTGATGTGGCCGTTGACTGGGCCCACACGTCAAAGACCCTAACCAGCACCGTGTCACTGACCAGTGGGCCCCACTGGTCAGGTTAAACCTGGACGGCACCTATTGACCTGCTGAGGTCAGCATGACTTAATGCTGATGCAGTAAACATTTTTTGGGATTTTAAATAAATCAGGAAATGATTTATGAATTTCAGAAAATGTCCTAAACTTCTAAAAATCATAGAAATTCAACCGTAACTCCAAATGAAATAATTTATATATGAAAAATTATCAGAAAAATCCAATTTATCCATTTATATTGGTTTCATGCATGAAAAATAAACTTAGCCTTGCTGTATAGATCAAAACATGATAGTGCACATTATAAATTCATAACTTGAGTTTGAATTTGAACCCTTGGTTCAAATTAGCCCAAACCCGTCTAGTTATAGTTGCATTAGCTCAAACCACAGCATATTGCCATGTCATGATCATGCATCATATTGTTGCATTGCATTGATGGTGTTCCTTCTCTATTGCCGGTACTTATCCCCTCTCAGTAGACGTGGTTCCGACGATGAGATCGATGACACTGATGAAGAGCTATACTATCTTCAGAAGTGCCAGGCAAGCAAAACCCCCTTGTTAATTCCGATACAATCCCACTCTCTCGCTCCTGCTCTCTTTTATTGCATTAGGACAACAATGATTCAACTGTTACATGTTGCGGTAGTTGAACCCCTTTTCCTCTGCATGACCTGTCATTGCCACAGTAAATAGATGAAACCCACTAGCATGAGTAGGAGTTGTTTGAGCCCTGATGTGCCTACTCAGTCATGCTTGTTTGTCATGCCTGCTACTGCTTAGAGTTGAGTCGGGTTTGATTCATCGGGAATGAATTGGAATGGTGATGAACATGTCCTACTGTGTGTGAGCTAAGTGTGTGAACACGATTTGGTAAAGGTAGCGGTGAGAGGCCATGTATGAGTACATGGTGGGTTGTCTCATTGAAACCGTCCTTAGGAACTAAGTTCTGTGTTTGTGATCCATGAACAGCTACTACCTTACATTGGAATGCTTAAGTGCCCCTCTCGACTTATTAATCGCCTAGATCTCTGTCCAGGAGTTGCAACTAGTTTCTGGTGTTTGTAGGATATGTGTTGGGGGGCATGCGTAGCGCTGACCCTAGGGGTGAGCTATGTTGCGGTAGAGACACGAGGCACGGTGTACCGGAACGCCCGTTTGGTGCCTCGGGAACCCTGCTCTCATCGTTTGTGTCACAGCCCCAGCTCAGGCCTTGCTTGTCTTTGCATTAGCATCCATGCATCATATTTAAATTTAAAGAAACTTGAAATGGGGATTGATAAATAATAGCACAAATGCAATTCAAATAGGTACAACCAAAAATATTTTCAATGACCTCAAAATATCCTTTTTAAAATGTTCATGATTTATGGAAAAAGGTGAAAACCTCTACCAGAGATGATGCATATTTTTCCAGGACATTAAGGTCACTGAATTAAATCATACGCTATTTGCAATTGGGCATTTAAAATGCTATATATTATTTTAAGTGCTCAATTAATTCTGAACTTTAGTGAGGGCTGTTAGGAATAATCCAAACAGAGCCCCTGATTATTTTCAGTATTTTTAAAGATGCCTAAGTATTTTTAATAAAGCCCCACAGTTACAGAAAATTAGAAAAAACAATTAAAATGACAAAAAAAGGAGAGAGAGAGAGAGAAGGCCAGTGGCCACTTACATGCACTGGGCCGGCCCACCTGGCCCGTGCCAGTCACCACCCACCTCTGCCAGTAGGCAGAGGAGGGACACCGCGACGCCGCCGAGCTCGCCACGCCTCCTCCTGCTAGCCACGCAGCTGCTCCCTTCGACCTGCTCCGTCGCCCTGGACTGCCTCCGCCCCTCTGCACCTCTCCCCTCTCTCTCTGGAGCCCTTCCCCCTCCCTCTGCTCTCTCCGTGTGGCACCACCGAACACACCCGCCTCCGCCGACGAGAACCACCACGGCCACCGGCCCTCCCTCGCCCATCCATAGTGTCTGGAAGGACCGCCGCAACTCCGTCTTCCTCATCGTCGACGTACTCAAGCCCGGAAGCCCCGTGGAGCCGCCTTCGCCCTCATCTTCCTCCTCGGGCAACCGAGATCGCCGCCGTGATTTCGTCGCCTCCGAGCCGCCCCCAAGCACGCTGAGCTCCTCAGCGACCTCCCAGTGAGCTCCGACGCATTCCCCCTCTCTTTCCCGCGTCTTCCCCGACCTCTAGCCGCGGTTCCGTCAAGGCCGATACTCACCGCCGCCTGAGCTCAACGTCGGCGTTGCTCCGGTGACCAATTGGTCCCGGGCGTGTGTACGTTACGCTCAGGGCATCGCGTGCTGCATCTTCATCATGCTAGCTCGCTCGCTTAGGCACCGCAGCCCCCTCCCCGCACCTGCCCGAACTCCGGCCGCCGCCTGGGCCGTCGCCACCGCTGCTACACGCTGCCCCGACCCTGCCTATGGCCAACAATCGAAGCGCCTCATCGCGCCGCAGCCGTAGAGGCCAGCCCCGCTTGCTCCCGTCGCCGAAAACGGTCGGGAGGGCAACTCGGGTGCCCTCTGCTAGCGCCGGCGATTAAACCCGGCGACTGTCGACGTGGCCGTGATTGGAGCCTAATCACACCGCTGACCAACCCCCTGGGCCACTGATGCGTGGGCCCCACGCCCTAATTAATCCCAGTTTTGTTTCTGTTTAGGTTAGTTTAAAACCCAGAGGGACCCACATGCCTGAGTTGACCCCGCTGACGTGGCCGTTGACTGGGCCCACACGTCAGCGACCCTAACCAAAGACCGTGACATCGACGGTGGGACCCCTGGTCGAGTTTGACCCGGGGCAGCCCTGTTGACTTCTGGCGGCGTCACCTCGACGCAATCTTGACGTTAATTAACAATTTTCTGGATTGAAAATAAATCCAGGAAATTTCAGAAAATTGCCTAAACTTCTAAAAATCATAGAAATTCAACCGTAACTCCAAATCAAACAAATTATATATGGAAAATGATCAAAAAAATCAAATATTTCCATCTGTACTAGTTTCATGCATGTCAGAACACTTTAACCTTGCTGTTTAGGTGAAACAAGCTAATGCACTTATATCACTTATTATTTTGGGTGATCATTTGAATCCTTGATTCAAATGGACTCAAACCTTTCTACATCCCCAAGTTGCATTAGACCTATCACACATCATATTGCCATGTCATGATCATGCATCATATTGTCGCATTGCATTGATTGTGTTCTTTCTCTGTTGCCGGTGATTGTCCCCTCTCAGTAGACGACGTTCCGACGATTGTTCGATGACACCGATGAAGAACTATAATATCTTCAGAAGTGCCAGGCAAGCAAAACCCCCTTGTTCATTCCGATACAATCCCACTCTCTCGCTCCTGCTCTTTTTAATGCATTAGGACAACAACGATTCATCTGTTACTTGCTGCGGTAGCTGAACCCCTTTATCCTCTGCATGACCTGTCATTCCACAGTAAATAGACGAAACCCACTAGCATGAGTAGGAGTTGTTTGAGCCATGATGTGCCTACCCATTCATGCTTATTTGTCATGCCCGCTACTGCTTAGAGTTGAGTCAGGTCTGATTCATCGGGAATGAATCGGAGGTGTGTGAACATGTCCTACTGTTGAGAGCTATGTGTGTGAACACGATTTGGTAAAGGTATCGGTGAGAGGCCATGTAGGAGTACATGGTGGGTTGTCTCATTGAAGCCGTCCTTAGGAACTGAGTTCTGTGTTTGTGATCCATGATTCAGCTACTACCATGCATTGGGCCCGGAAATATGACCCTTTCGACTTCTTAATCACCCTTGTCCTCTGTCCGGGAGTTGCAAGTAGTTTACGGTGTTTGTAGTATCTTTGGGGGCACGCCTTGTGACCGTAGGGGTGGGTTGTGTTGCGGTAGGCACGTGGCCGGGCATGCCGGGCGCCCGTTTGGTGTCTCGGAACCCTGTACACATCGTTATGGGCCATATGTGGAAACCTCGGCCGGACTCCCTACGGATGGAACCTGAATAGGTGATAAACCTGGACTAGAGACTTGAGTGTTTAGGTAGGTCGTGGTCTACACCCACGTCGGCTTTCGCTTGAAGTCTGCGGAGCACATGTCGTGTCGGGCACGCTAAGTGGTGGAAACATGTATGAAGAAGTACACCCCTCTGGGGTTAACATCATCTATTCGAATAGCCGTGTCCGCGGTAAAGGACTTACGGGTTACCTATATCGGTTCATAGACAAGTGAAAGTGGATACTCTAAAATGCGCAAGATAAGCGTGAGTGCTATGGATGGCGTTCTCGTAAGGAGGCGGGAGCGGATCCATAGTGGTGTATTGTTATGGTGAATATGTGGACTCGTGCGCCACCTCAAAAGAGTTACTTGCAGTCATAGTTCAGGATAGCCACCGAGTCAAAGCTGGCTTGCTGCAGTCAAACTCCACCACCCCCTTTGTTGATAATGAGGCATATGTAGTTAGTTCTGATGTAAGTATTGCTGAGTACATTTGTACTCACGTTTGCTTATTTTAAGTTTTGCAGAGAGACGTCAGTCTCGCTAGTAGTTCCGCGTGGACTTCGACGTTTAGCTGGTTACCTCAGCTATGATATTGTGCCCTCGGCAGTATCTGGTAGATAGTCGGACTTCTAAGCCTTTTTCATTTGTAGATGTACGTACTTTCGAGACATGTTAAGCTTCCGTGTGCTTTTTTGTATGCTCACGAATGTTGGGTCATGAGACCCATGTTTGTAATATCTCGCTCCTCGGAGCCTAATGAATAAATACTTGAGTCAGAGAGTTATGTTGTGATGCCATGTTGTATTTACACATATCGAGCATATTGTGTGTATATTTGAAATGCTTGGCATGTGTGGGATCCGACAATCTAGTTGTTTATCCTTGGCAGCCTCTCTTATGGGGAAATGTAGTCTAGTGCATCCTTGAGCCATAGTAGTCCGCTACAGCTCAGTTCACCGGAGTCCTGCTAGCCCAAAGACTCTTGCTCTGGACACTTGGCTGGCGGCATGTGTTTCACTTCGTTCTGTGTCATCCCTTCAGGAAATGTCACGCGGTGACATCCGAGTCCTCCCTAGTCTGCTACAGCCGGGTTCCCGGAGTCCTGTTAGCCCAGTGCTACAGCCCGGATTCACACGCTGCGGACCGACATGCTCGAAGTTGATTCATGTATGCCTGTCCCCATGGGTTAGTGCCGCTTTGGGTTCACGACTAGCCATGTCGGCCCGGGTTCTCTGTCATATGGATGCTAGCGACACTATCATATACGTGAGCCAAAAGGCATAACGGTCCCGGGCCATGGTAAGGCGACACCTGGGAATACCGTGCGTGAGGCCGCAAAGTGATATGAGGTGTTACCGGCTAGATCGATGTGACTTGGAATCGGGTCCCGACAGCTTCCGATTATCATAGCCCCGATCGTCAGAGGATTATCAAGCCAAACTGGTCGAAGTTGTGTCTAGAAATGCTTTAGTTCTGTAAGGGAATTGATTGTGGAAGGGAACGTAAGGCTCTTTTACTCCTTATACCTCATGGCCTTCTGATTCGAGTCATCCTCTTCTCTTCTATGGGGATTAAGAACTAGGCCTTCTCATCTATCTATCAGGATGACGTGTTACTAATCCATAGACTTTTAAGATTGTTGAATTTAAGCCTCAGTTCAGTTCCTACTATTTCTGTATGTTAACTGTTGATCTCGGAACCTTGATATGATGTTGTTGAGTGGTTATGCCACCATTTTGCATGATGTCTCAAATCTTTTTGAGCATTTACAGCCGTTATGCTGTCCGAGTCATCCCAGATTTCTAAATAGTCTGATGCATTTGCAAATCCCTTCTCTCCATTTCTAATGTTCATTTGGGCCAGATTAATCACACAAATTAGTATGTTGAGGTACTCCGCTGCCTCGACATATATGTTGGAGTTATTATTATGACCCTAGGTGTTTTAGGGAGTCACCTAGTAATCTAGTCATGTTTTGTGTTCCCCGTGTGATGATTCTGGCCATTACTCTCGAAAGCATCCTGTGATGCCATTTAATAGTAGGTATTCTATTCCTGGGTCCTTGAACCCGAGATTTACCCTACTTACCTCCTGTTGATAGTGTTTGCTAGTTCCTTTTGGATATTAGTAACTTTGCGATAGTCCTCGAGGTCCGTGGTATTTCCTTCTTCCAAATACTATGAACCGCTTATGGCAGAAGTTCCTCGCTAAACCGAAAGATCACAACCAGAGTGCTCTTGATGAGTTCTCCATTCATAATTGTGAATCTGCCAGTTCTACCTTTCCGCATGGGTTATCCGGAAGAAATGTTGAGCTTCGCTCGACGTACTAATCTATACATCCACAACTTAGAAAATCATTTGTTCTTTTGAGTTGTCCCTCTTTACTTGTATCCTGATCTCCGTCTATCAATTTGTAGTCAGGAGTAGTCGTGCACTCGTGCTCATCGATGCCCATTATCCTTGTGGTCCATCAAGCCATTCTGTTCTGGAATGACTAGGAGAAACAAACTCCAGCACCTCATCCATTTCTTGGAGTGGTCAAAGTAGTTGTATTCCGCAGATCAAAATGCCAATTCAGCTTTTGATTTTGTTCTACCCTGAAGTATTACCGCCTTATGTCAAGAATGTCATGGGAATTGCACACCACCCTATGAACTCTTGATACAGTGGTACTTGTCGCCCTCATTATTCATTCTTCGGTTCCGCTTTGTCGCAACCAAAATGCAGACAAGTGAATCATGATGTGTGAAATCAATACTGCTAGCAACTCCGTTGCTTGGTAGTTAATGGACAATATTCTCATTCTTAGCGTGTTGGTTATTAAATCATCATCGTAAGATTGATCGTGCTACCTAGTCTTTATTCCGGTGCACTCTTCGATCGATGAGTTAGGAATATGTCAATCCCTTGCCCGTTTGATCATATCATCTTGCCTTGAAAAGCAAGGTTGTTCTCGAGCTTAGTAACATACCGGTGGTTCGTGATTTTCCGAATATCTTCTCGGAAGTATTACCAGGTTGTCCCCTGATTGTTATGTTGAGCTCGTGATCAAGTTGGTTTCTTGTGAACCACCCTTTCTCCAAGGATCTGTGTTGGATATCCCCGAACTAGTTGGATGAGCTAAATAATAAATTGGAGAGTTGGAAGATAAAAGCTTTATTTGACCCGGTTCATTCTAAGGGATATCCTTGTGTGTGTGTGTGTGTGTTGAAGAAAGATGATATCTTCGTTGATTGATCCACGTGATCAGTTGTCGGTGCTATTGTCTTATCCAATCCTTGACTTGAGTATTGTAACGCCCTCGATGCGGCTATATCTCCCATGTGTCGAAGCACGACTTAGAGGCATAACCGCATTGAAAGCAATGTCGCAAGTGAGGTAATCTTCACACAACCCATGTAATACATAAGGAAAGAGATACATAGTTGGCTTACAAATGCCACTTCACACAATACACAAATAAACATCCATCATCCAGATTACACTCAAGGTCCGACTACGGAACCAAAATAAAAGAAGACTACCCCAAATGCTACACAGATCCCGATCGTCCCAACTGGGCTCCACTCATCGATCATCGGGAAAAGACACATAGTAACGACCACGTTCCTCGTCGAACTCCCACTTGAGCTCGGTTGCATCACACCGGCATCATCGGCACTGCAACTGTTTTGGTAGAATCTGTGAGTCACGGGGACTCTGCAATCTCACACCCGCGAGATCAAGACTATTTATGCTTATAGGAAGGACAGAGTTGTGAGGTGGAGCTGCTGAAAGCGACTAGCATATATGGTGGCTACTTTCGCAAAAGAGAGCGAGAAGAGAAGCAAGGCACGGTCGTGAAGCTAGTAGCGATCAAGAAGTGATCCTGAAACTACTTACGTCAAACATAACTCCAACACCGTGTTCACTTCCCGGACTCACGAGAAGAGACCATCACGGTTACACACCTTGATTGATGTGTTTTAATTAAGGTCAACTTCGGGTTTTCTACTACCGGACATTAACAATTTCCCATCTCGCCTCATAACCGCGAGCACGGATTTGAAAGATAATACCGTAGGGGTGTCCCAACTTAGCCCATTATAAGCTCTCACGGTCAACGAAGGATATTCCTTCTACCAGAAGACCCGATCAGTCTCGAATCCCGGACTACAAGACATTTCGGCGACAATAAGACAAGACCAGCAAAGCCACCCGATTGTGCCGACAAATCCCGATAGGAGCTGCACATATCTCGTTCTCGTGGCACATCCGGATGAGACAGGCTCTGAGTAAAACCAGGCTTCGAGTTTCCCGAGGTGGCCCCTTGGTGCTCGGTTCGGACCAACACTCGAAGGAGCACTTGCCCGGGGGGGGGGGGGGGTAAATAAAATTGACCCACGGGCACGCGAAAACCCGGGGGGAAAAGGCTTTGGTTGCAAATGGTGAAACCAAATTTGGGCCTTCTTTGGAGGAGTCTTATTCAAAGTGAACTGTCAAGGGGGTCCCATAAATCACCCACCGTGTAAGGAACGCGAAATCAAGGAACATAACACCGGTATGACGGAAACTAAGGCGACAAGAGTGGAACAAAACACCAGGCATAAGGCCGAGTCTTCCACCCTTTACCAAGTATATAGATGCATTAATTAAACAATAGATATTGTGATATCCCAACAAGTAAACATGTCCCAGCAAGGAACAACAATTCCATGTTCCAACAAGGAACAAACTTCAACTTCACCTGCAACTAGCAACACTATAAGAGGGGCTGAGCAAAGCGGTAACATAGCCAATCAACGGTTTGCTAGGAAAGGATGGTTAGGGGCTTGACATGGCAATATGGGAGGCATGATAAGCAAGTCATAGGCATCGTAGCATAGGCATAGCAAAAGAGCGAGCATCTAGCAAGCAAAGATAGACGTGATTTTGAGGGTATGGTCATCTTGCCTGCAAGGTTCTCAGAGTTGTCGAAAGCTTGATCCTCGTAAGCGTTCTCAACAGGTTCCTCGTTCACGTACTCGTCTTCCGGCTCTACCCAAAGAAAGAACACAAACAATGGAACCACAATAAATCACGGTGCAATGCACAAGCAACATGATGCAATACATGGCATGATATGCTACTGCACCCAAACGTACAAACAAATCATATGGTAGTGATGTACTCAAGATGCTTGACAAAAGATGAACACTGAGCTACGGCTAAATCACATCATAACAGGTCCAAACAAGCATGGCAAAAGTGCAAAATATATCAGCTTCCAGACTTGGGAGAAAATACTAACATGGCAGAATCAGCATCAGGAAGCAATGTTCAGAGCAAGCAAACAACATGCTACAGGAACTTATAATAGCAAAACAAGGCATGGCATGAATCTACTCAAAGCATAGAACAAAAGTCCCTTACTGACCAAGAGCCAAAAGGGATCAGAAAATTTAATAGAACCCACGTCAATATAGCAAGTTTCGTTAACAGATTCAGCAAACAGGGCATGACATTGACAGAATTATGAAGGCATCTTCGCGAGCTCGATGCACTCACTACAGAGAATCTCATGATAAACTAAGCATACCTCCATCAAGAAGACATGGCATAGAAGCTATACATGGCAAGAACAACATCATAGCATACACGGATCAACTACAACAACCTTGGCAAAATTGAATAACATATAAACAACCTGCCAGGAAACATTTTATAGCAAAAGTAGAGCTCGATTGACTCAAGCTATGGCACTCCATAATTGCAAACAAGGGCATGGATGGATAGGGCATAACCATATGTTCAAAACATCCTTACTGGAGTATCTCAAAATAAGCATGGATCTCTCTGTAGCATCAAGTTTACATGGCATAAAAATATCAGCAAAACAGGGGCTGAAATCAGCAACATCATGAAGCCTAGTTTGCATGCTTGTGCTAGCCACCACACAGATCACCAAAATACATAGCATACACCCTGTAAATATGGCATGGCATATTACAAAACACATGTAGGACTCAAGTTCATAGGATGCACACATCAATCATGGCAAAAATGACAAAAGTGCATGTTCTGATAAGAATCTGAAACTAACATCACATAGCCCTTTTCTAACAGCATTTCGGGCATCAATATTAGCTCAAATAAAAATTATGCAATGAGATTAAATGATGTACTCGTCGAGGCGAACAATTCGGTATGCTACACGCCCAAAATGGAGCCACGGGTGCAAAGTTAAGATGCGATGAAAATGCAACAAATAATCTGCAGAAAAAAGACTAAGAGGATTTCGGGGGAGAAAGAAGTCAACCCCTCGTGGATCTAGACCCGGCTCGGCGCGCGGATCGATGTTCGCCGGCCGGAGTCTCGCCGGAGTTGGACGGCGGAGGCGGAGAGGAGGGTCGGGGCCGGCCGGGGCGGCCGGGCACGCCTGTGGCGTGGCGGGGCAATGAGGCGAGGCGGCGGCGACGGCGGCGGCTTCAGGCGGCCGGGGCCGGGCGGCGGCGCTAGGCGGCAGCGCCGGAGGAGGCGGCGGGCACGGCCCGGCGTGGGCAGGAGGGCCCCTTTGGCCCAGCCAAGGCCTGCGGAGGAGGCGACGATGTGGGCGCGGACTGCCCACGTAGCGGCCGCGGAGTGGCCGGCGGCGGCGGGTGGACACGTCCGGCCCGGTCCGGACGGTGTCCGGCGCGTGGAGAGGAGCGGGGCTAGGGTTAGGGTAGGAAATGATCCGGGATTTCGGGAGAGGGGGTGTTTTTATAGGTAGAAGGAGCTAGGAATCTCCAAATGAGGTGTAGTTTCGCCCACACGATCGTGATCCGATGACGGAGAGCATGGAAGTGACTTAGATGGGTTATTGGGCTGTTTTGAAGGGGTGTTGGGCTGCAACACACAAGAGGATTTCGCGGTTACCCGGTTAACCGTTGGAGTACCAAACGACCTCCAAATGGCACGAAACTTGACAGGTGGTCTATCGGTGGTGTACCAAGGCCACTTGACAAACCTCGGTCCATTCCGAGAAAGTTTAGTACCCGCTCACGGAAAAATGTAAAAGGGGACGCCGGGGGACATAGGAGTGCGGGATTACAAAACGGACAACAGGGAAAATGCTCGGCTGCATGAGACGAACACGTATGCGAATGCGATGCACATGATGACATGATATGAAATGCATGACATGGACAAAATGCAAAAATGAAGAAAAACCCAACCACGGAGGGAATATCATATCACAATGCCGAAAATGACAAGAGTTGGAGTTATAAATATGGAAAGTTACATCCGGGGTGTTACAACACTCCACCACTACAAGAGGATCTCGTCCCGAGATCTAGGACTGAAAGAACTACGGATATTCGGAACGGAGGTGATCCTCGCGCTCCTGTGTGGCTTCTCGGTCGGAATGGTGTTACCACTTCTCTTTCATTAATTTGATTGACTTGTTGCGAGTCTTGCGCTCGGTTTCTTCAAGAATAGCCATGGGGTGCTCATGATAAGAGAGATCTTCTTGGAGGTCAATTTCTTCGAAGTTGATAGTGCGTTCAGGAGTCTTGAAGCACTTGCGAAGCTGTGACACGTGAAACACATCGTGCACGTTCGCGAAGTTGGACGGAAGCTCAAGTTGATAGGCGAGATCGCCTCTTTTGCCAATGATCTTGAAAGGACCCACGTATCAAGGGGCAAGCTTCCTTTGATACCAAAGCGGCAGTGCCTTTCATTGGAGAGGCGGAGGTAGACATGGTCTCCGATTTCAAAAGCCACATCACGGTGCTTGTCATCATAATACCTCTTCAGGCGCGATTGTGCGGCATTGAGAATCTAACGAATGACTTTGCACATTTCTTGACCTGTGATCAAGTCGTTGCCAAGAAGTTGGCGTTCACCTGTCTCGGACCAATTGAGAGGAGTACGACACTTTCTGCCATAGAGAATTTTGAATGGGGCCTTGCCCGAACTCGCTTGGAAGCTGTTGTTGTAGGAGAACTCGGCATATGGAAGAAAATCTTCCCATTTCATACCAAAGGAAATGACACAAGCCCTGAGCATGTCTTCAAGGATTTGATTGACTCGCTCGACTTGGCCACTTGTTTGAGGATGGAAAGCTGTCTTTGAAACGAATGTTGGTGCCCATGGCCTTGAAAAGAATCCCAAAACTTGGAGGTAAAGATGCTGCCACGGTCTGAAGAGATCAATTGTGGAATGCCGTGCAAGGAGACAATCCTGGAGGTGTATAGTTCTGCCAACTGAGCTGCTGTGATAGATTCTTTGATAGGAAGGAAATGAGCCACTTTAGTAAGCTTGTCAATGACAACGAAGATAGCATCATTTCAGCGCTTGGACTTAGGAAATCCAGTCACGAAGTCCATCTCGATATGATCAAACTTCCATTACGGAATAGCAAGAGGTTGGAGGAGGCCAGCTGGTCGTTGGTGTTACGCTTTCACTCTTCTGCAGACATCACACTCATTCACGAATTGAGCAATTTCTCGCTTCATTCGAGTCCACCAATATGACTGCTTGAGGTCATGGTACATCTTCGTACTTCCGGGATGAATGGATAGAAGGGAATTGTGTGCCTCATTCATAATGACTTCGTAGATCACCCTTAGGAACCACAATCCGGTCCTCGAAGAAAAGAGTATCTTTGTCATCAATGTGGAAGCACTTGTATTTGGAAATGCCCTTGTCGATACCACGTTTCACCTTTTTCACCATGGTATCCAGGAGTTGAGCCTCACGAATTTGGTCTTCCGAAGTAGGAGAGACTATGAGGTTGGCAAGAAAGCCTTGAGGAACAACTTTAAGATTCAGCTTGCGGAAAGCTTCACAAAGATCCGGTTGGAAGGGCTTGAGAATTAAACTGTTGCAATAAGCCTTTCTGCTCAGAGCATCTGCAATCACATTGGCCTTGCCCGGAGTATATTCAATACTTGGATTGTACTCTTGAATCATCTCGACCCATCGAGTTTGCCTGAGGTTGAGGTTGGGTTGAGTGAAGATATACTTGAGACTCTTGTGATCGATGAATATGTCCACTTTCCTTCCCAACAAGAGATGTCTCCATGTTATCAATGCATGGACAACTGCCGCCAACTCAAGATCGTGAGTGGGGTAGTTCTTTTTCGTTGGGCTTCAAGCGGCGAGAGGTATAGGCCACAACTCTCTTCTCTTGCATTAACACGTGCACGAGACCTTGAAGAGAAGCATCACGAAAACTTGAATGGCTTGGATTCATCGGGAGGAGTGAAGACAGAGGCTGTGACGAGTTTCTCTTTGACAAAGTATTGAAAGCAACATCACACTCGTGGAGTCGGACATACTTCACATGCTTACGGAGGAGGTTGGAAAGAGGCTTTGCAATCTTAGAGAAGTTCTCAACGAATCTTGACAATAGCTTGCAAGTCCAAGAAAGCTGCGAAGCTGCTTGACATTCGAGGAGGTTCCCAATTCTGGCTGCAGACACCTTCTCGAGATTAACAGCGATGCCCTTGGCGGAGATGATGTGACCAAGGTAAAGCACTTCATCAAGCCAAAATTCACATTTGGAAAACTTCGCATAGAATTGATGCTCTCTGAGCTTGTCGAGCACCAATCGCAAATGTTTGGCATGATCCTTCTTATTCTTGGAGAAGACCAAAATATCATCGAGATAGACCAAGACGAATTCATTGGTGTAGGGGTTGAAGATAAAGTTCGTCATTCGAGAGAATGTTGGAGCAGCATTGACAAGGCCGAAAGACATGACAGTATATTCATAAGAACCAAAGCTTGTTCTGAATGCTGTTTTGGGAATATCTTGTTCACGAATGCGAATTTGATGATAACCCATACGAAGGTCAAGCTTGGAGAACACTTTAGCACCTTTGAGTTGCTCGAAAAGCTCATTGATGTTGGGAAGTGAATACTTGTTCTTGATAGTCTTCTTGTTCAATGGACGGTAATTGACACAAAGTCGGTCCGTGCCATCCTTCTTACGGACAAAAGAACACCACAACCCCAAGGAGATGAACTCGGTCCGATCAAACCCAGACGCTCTTGTTCATCGAGCTGCTTCTTCAATTCCTTCAGCTCATTAGGTCCAAGCTTGTATGGGCGCTTGCAAGCGGGTTCCGTGCGGGCTCAAGATCGATAACGAATTCAAGCGGCGGTGAGGAGGCATACCGGAAGCTCTTACGGAAAGACATCTTGGTACTCACAAACGATTTGGAATCTGCGAGATAGCATCCAATTCGCCCTTCTCATTGAGAGAAAACAACCGAATGGTTTCATCACGAGCGGCATAGATTATCACATCCTCAGAAGAGTGTGTCAATTGAATTTCCCTGGCAGCACAAACAAGCTGAGCTTTGTGCTGAGAAAGCCAGTCCATCCCGAGAATAAGATCAATATCCGAGTCACCAAGGACAATTGGTTTAGCCAGAAATCTATAGTCGCCCATCTTGATACCGACATTCGAACTAACATGGTAGATCTCAAACGCTTAGCCGGAGAAACAACTTGCAATGCTCTAGGTAATGCCTCTGTATCAAAATTGTGCTTCGATGCAAAAGGATATGACATGAAAGAATGCGAAGCACCAGTATCAAATAAGAATTTTGCAGGAATATCATTAACTGGAAGATTACCCATAATCACATCAGAAGAATACTCTGCTTGCGCTGCATTCATCATGTTCACCTTTGCAGACTTCGGATTATGCTTGACCATTGCATTGCTGGAAGATCTCACAGGAGGAGGAGGCAGAAGGCGCCTTTGGTTGAAGCACTTGTTCGCATAGTGACCTTTCTGCTCACACTTGTTGCAAGTCACCTCTGAGAGCGGACGGTGATAAGGAGCATTTGACCTTGGAGCTTGAGAATTTGACTTGTTACGATAGCTTTGGGTTGGGTGGGTGGGAAGATCCACGACCACCTGAGTTCTTCTGCTGATAAGGCCGACGGAACGGAGGAGGAGGAAGGTAGAACTTCTGCTGCTTAGCTGCCACTTGAGAGGAAGAAGAAGACTGGACTGCATCCCTGATTCTGAAGCCTCACACTTGAGCTGGGCAGCTTCTTGCTTCAGTGCCATGTTGTAGAATTCATCATACTTTTCTGGCTCAAAAGCACGAGAGCTAATTGCAGATCTTCTCTGAGGCCACCTCTGAATTGATAGATCATACTCTTTTCATCAGGTACGTCTTGCTTAGCGAAGCGAGCGAGTTTCTGGAACTGGATATTGTATTGATACAGACATGCCGCCTTGCTTGAGATTGCGGAACTCCTCACGCTTGCTCTCAACAACACTTTTCGGAATGTGGTGAGCTTTGAAGTCTCGGCGGAACTCATCCCAGGTAATCACACGACCTCCTCTGGAATCTTTGTATTGTTGATACCACTCAGCAGCTTGGTCCTTGAGTTGAAACGAAGCAAACTTGACAAAGTCCTCGGTGCGACATTGCTACATTCAAAATGTTTGCAGATGTCCACAAGCCAATCGTCGGCGTCTGTGGCCTCGACACAGAAGATGAAAGACTTCGGCTGATTAGCGAGGAACTGATTGAGGGTAGCAAAGTGCGGCTGGTTGTTGCCTTGGCCTTGATTTCCTTGGTTGCCTTACCCTTGAGTACGCTCTTGCAAGAGTTGCAAAATCATCTGAGCATTTGCGTTGGTGGCTGCCATGATAGCTTGCTATGCCTCCGGAGGCGGAGGTGGAGGTGGAGGGTTGACCGACTCCCATCATTGCGTTAGGATTCAGACGCGTTGGCGGAGCCATCCCGAAGAGGGTGACATCCGTTAGCACTTTGATAGACAGATAGACAAGTTGAATCAACGGATAGAAATTGCAACATATAGTCTTCACAATAAACATTCGAACAAGGATGAACGAATGAATTCCAAAGTTAACATCACACGTCCATAAAGGTGAGAAGCCACTTGATTAAGGGTTGATGAAAAAAAATAACAAGGTACGGCTGGAACAAATAAGTGGTAAGGATTACCCAATCACAAACCAAATATCTGCGGGAAGAAATGCTAAGAGCTACTTGAATCCCACCTATAAAGTCCCGAAACTTTCTGGTTATGCAATCAGGTGTTGGGGATATGAGGGACACAAAATATATCACCCAAACTAACAATACCTAGATCCGTTGTATCCATCCGTCAACACATAACCAAGAAACCTTCGAAATCGTGGTACCTCGACCTTGAAAAGCATCCGTTATCTGAGTCATGGCAATACTCGAGCTCGCCCTAATCTTTGGGTTATCGGGGTTATCTCACCAACAACTGTACAAAAGAGATTTTCGATGTCGGCAAAGCTCAGGTATTCCAGAACTGCAACGATAAAATTGTGACGGCAACACCTCGGAGCTCAACTCCCAGGGACACTGCCACAACCCCTAAATGTCAGGAGGCACCAAGAACAATGTTCTCGTCACAAAACCATCGGAACGATTCCAAGATGCCCGCGTGATCCTAAATTTTTTTTAGTGAAATTTGAGGAGAGGAGAGTCAAAACTTCTACGTCGGGAGACCTCACCAGGCGGCGAAGGGACCGGGAGTAAAAGAATCCTACTCTCCGATATATATAATCCTAAGACTAAAACATTTTTGTTCTAGACTCAACAACGCATGACAAACAATCAAGCAGGGGCTCCTAAGTCGGGGATGGCTCTGATTATCAACTTGTAACGCCCTCGATGCGGCTATATCTCCCACGTGTCGAAGCACGACTTAGAGGCATAACCCCATTGAAAGCAATGTCGCAAGTGAGGTAATCTTCACACAACCCATGTAATACATAAGGGAAAGAGATACATAGTTGGATTACAGTCGCCACTTCACACAATACACAAATAAACATCCATCATCCAGATTACACTCAAGGTCCGACTACGGAACCAAAATAAAAGAAGACTACCCCAAATGCTACACAGATCCCCGATCGTCCCAAGCTGGCTCCACTATCGATCATTAGGAAAAGACACATAGTAACGACCACGTTCCTCGTCGAACTCCACTTGAGCTCGGTTGCGTCACACCTGACCGCATCATCGGCACTGCAACTGTTTTGGTAGAATCTGTGAGTCACGGGGACTCAGCAATCTCACACCCGCGAGATCAAGACTATTTAAGCTTATAGGAAGGACAGAGTTGTGAGGTGAAGCTGCAGCAAGCGACTAGCATATATGGTAGCTACTTTCGCAAAAGAGAGCGAGAAGAGAAGCAAGGCACGGTCGTGAAGCTAGTACCGATCAAGAAGTGATCCTGAAACTACTTACGTCAATCATAACTCCAACACCGTGTTCACTTCCCGGACTCCGCCAAAAAGAGACCATCACGGTTACACACGCGGTTGATGTGTTTTAATTAAGGTCAACTTCGGGTTTTCTACAACCGGACATTAACAATTTCCCATCTGCCTCATAACCGCGGGCACGGCTTTCGAAAGATAATACCCTGCAGGGGTGTCCCAACTTAGCCCATTATAAGCTCTCACGGTCAATGAAGGATATTCCTTCTACCTGGAAGAGCCGATCAGTCTCGGAATCCCGGACTACAAGACATTTCGACAACAATAAAACAAGACCAGCAAAGCCACCCGATTGTGCCGACAAATCCCGATAGGAGCTGCACATATCTCGTTCTCAGGGCACATCCGGATGAGACAGGCTCTGAGTAAAACCAGGCTTCGAAGTTTCCCGAGGTGGCCTTTGGCTAGTTTCGGACCAACACTCGAAGGAGCACTGGCCCGGGGGGGGGGGGGGGGCTAAAATAAAGATGACCCACGGGCGCGCGAAAACCCGGGGGAAAAAGGCTTAGGTGGCAAATGGTAAAACCAATTTTGGGCCTTGCTGGAGGAGTCTTATTCAAAGCGAACTGTCAAGGGGGTCCCATAAATCACCCAACCGTGTAAGGAAAGCTAAATCAAGGAACATAACACCGGTATGACGGAAACTAAGGCGGCAAGAGTGGAACAAAACACCAGGCATAAGGCCGAGTCTTCCACCCTTTACCAAGTATATAGATGCATTAATTAAACAATAGATATTGTGATATCCCAACAAGTAAACATGTCCCAGCAAGGAACAACATCTCCATGTTCCAACAAGGAACAAACTTCAACTTCACCTGCAACTAGCAACGCTATAAGAGGGGCTGAGCAAAGCGGTAACATAGCCAATCAACGGTTTGCTAGGAAAGGATGGTTAGGGGCTTGACATGGCAATATGGGAGGCATGATAAGCAAGTCATAGGCATCGTAGCATAGGCATAGCAAAAGAGCGAGCATCTAGCAAGCAAAGATAGAAGTGATTTCGAGGGTATGGTCATCTTGCCTGCAAGGTTCTCAGAGTTGTCGAAAGCTTGATCCTCGTAAGCGTTCTCAACAGGTTCCTCGTTCACGTACTCGCTCCCGGCTCTACCCAAAGAAAGAACACAAACAATGGAACCACAATAAATCACGGTGCAATGCACAAGCAACATGATGCAATACATGGCATGATATGCAAGAAGTGAGATGCAATGCATATGCGTGCTCCGGAAGGAAAATGATGAACCAGGCATCAACTTGGAAAACCAAGTATGCCGCTGGAAAGGTGAGATGATTTCGGTTGAAATCGATATAAAGATCACCGGAATCGGATGCACGGTTTGCAAATGACAAGCAAAACAAGATTGACACAAATCTGCCATTAACAGCATGATGCCACATAGAAAGCAACAAGAAATTAAGCTACTGCACCCAAACGTACCAACAAAGCATATGGTAGTGATATACTCAAGATGCTTGACAAAAGATGAACACTGAGCTACGGCTAAATCACACCATAACAGGTCCAAACAAGCATGGCAAAAGTGCAAAATATATCAGCTTCCATACTTGGAGAAAATACTAACATGGCATGAATCTACTCAAAGCATAGAACAAAAGTCCCTTACTGACCAAGAGCCAAAAGGGATCAGAAAATTTAATAGAACCCACGTCAATATAGCAAGTTTCGTTAATTGATTCAAAGCAGGGCATGACATTGACAGAATTATGAAGGCATCTTCGCGAGCTCGATGCACTCACTACAGAGAATCTCATGATAAACTAAGCATACCTCCATCAAGAAGACATGGCATAGAAGCTATACATGGCAACAACAACATCATAGCATACACGGATCAACTACAACAACCTTGGCAAAATTGAATAACATGTAAACAACCTGCCAGGAAACATTTTATAGCAAAAGTAGAGCTCGATTGACTCAAGATATGGCACTCCATAATTGCAAACAAGGGCATGGATGGATAGAGCATAACCATATGTTCAAACAATCCTTACTGGAGTATCTCAAAATAAGCATGGATCTCTCTGTAGCATCAAGTTTACATGGCATAAAAATATCAGCAAAACAGGGGCTGAAATCAGCAACATCATGAAGCCTAGTTTGCATGCTTGTGCTAGCCACCACAGAGATCACAAAAATACATGTCATACACCCCTGTAAAGATGGCATGGCATATTACAAAACACATGTAGGACTCAAGTTCATAGGATGCACACATCAATCATGGCAAAAATGACAAAAGTGCATGTTCTGATAAGAATCTGAAACTAACATCACGTAGCCCTCTTCTAACAGCATTTCGGGCATCAAGATTAGCTCAAATGAAAATTATGAAATGAGATTAAATGATTTACTCGTCGAGGCGAACAATTCGATATGCTACACGCCCAAAACGCAGCCACAGGTGCAAAGTTATGATGCGATGAAAATGTAACAAATAATCTGCAGAAAAAAGACAGGATTTCGGGGGAGAAAGAAGTCAACCCCTCGTGGATCTAGATCCGGCTCGGCGCGCGGATCGAGGTTCGCCGGCCGGAGTCTCGCCGGAGTTGGACGGGGGAGGCGGAGAGGAGGGTCGGGGCCGGCCGGGGCGCACGGCGCTGGCCAGGGGGCGACGGGTCGAGGCGGAGGCGGCGGGCCCAGGCTTCGGGCGGCCGGGAGCCACGGGCGGCGGCGCTTAGGCGGCAGTGGGAGAAGCGGCAGGCACGGCCCGGGCGCGTGGGTCGGAGGGCCCCTGGGCCAGCTGGGCCTCAAGGGAGGAGGCGGCGGCGATGTGGCGCGGATTGCCCACGTGGCGGCCGCGGAGTGGCCGGCGGCGGCGGACGGACACGTCCGGCCCAGCCCGACGGTGTCCCACGCTGGAGAGGAGCGGGCTAGGGTTAGGGTAGGAAATGATCAAGGATTTCGGGAGAGGGGGTGTTTTTATAGGTAGAAGGAGCTAGGAAGCTCCAAATGAGGTGTAGTTTTCGCCCACACGATCGTGATCCGATGACGGAGAGCATGGAAGTGACTTAGATGGGTTATTGGGCTGTTTTGAAGGGGTGTTGGGCTGCAACACACAAGAGGATTTCGCGGTTACCCGGTTAACCGTTGGAGTACCAAACGACCTCCAAATGGCACGAAACTTGACAGGTGGTCTACCGGTGGTGTACCAAGGCCACTTGACAAACCTCGGTCCATTCCGAGAAAGTTTAGTACCCGCTCACGGAAAAATGTAAAAGGGACGCCGGGGACATAGGAGTGCCGGATTGCAAAAGCGGACAACGGGGAAAATGCTCGGATGCATGAGACGAACACGTATGCGAATGCGATGCACATGATGACATGATATGAAATGCATGACATGGACAAAATGCAAAAATGAAGAAAAACTTAACCACGAAGGGAATATCATATCACAATGCCGAAAATGGCAAGAGTTGGAGTTACAAATATGGAAAGTTACATCCGGGGTGTTACAAGTATGGGCTATCATCAAGTCAAATCAGAACCAACGATGTTCGTAATGTTGTCTTACTCGTGGTTGATTCCTCGAGCATACACCATTACATCTTTTGGTATGACCAATGCTATCACCGTGTTCACATGATGGTGGAAGTCCAGTGATATGGAAATTCTGATGAGTTGTTGTTGAGCCCATCAGCAGCATTTTGTCTCCCCCAATGATTCATGTTGAACATCAACCTAGTGTTGAAAACTTTGTAAGCAATGCCTTCGTGTTCCGTTCATGAAGCCTATGCTTGGATGAAAGAAGTGACTTCCTCTAATTCATGTGCTTTAGGTGTAACTTGCCGCCATGAATTTGAGAAAAGTTTGTTTTCTTTCCTCTGGAATCGTCCCAAGTTAATCATGCATGTGCGAAGTGCCCTATGGTTTGATAGGTTGGCCGCCTCCACTCCATATGTGTTCCTAGCACACCAATCCATTGATTGATTTGTTCAAGGAGAAGGAGTTCCTTCATAACAACTAGTCATGACTTATGTTAGGACTTTGTTATCCTCGATGATGGTTCCCAACCTGAACTCGGTAGTGTTTTATTATAAGACTACTAAGTGGCCATGCTTGTCTGGGACAGCGTGTTCACATGTTTGTAGCAGAACCCGCTCATGTTTTGGAGCTTACTACCATAGTCCATCCCCTGAGAATCTCGCAACATCATCTCGTAGATTTGTGTTGCAACCTTTCCTTTGCAGACATGCTGCATGAAATGTCCTGTTACCAACCAGATCTGAATCTCAGGCAGATATGATGGTTGGAACATTCCCAACAGTTGCATTTTGTTCCCAGCTTGCACCGCCATTGTGCCAATTTCCATGGGCTGCCCCTCTCAGTAATTGATGTCTAGGATCGTCCTCAAAGTGAACTTACCATGGGTCCCATCCATTTCCGATGATAAGAAAAATCATCCATTGCGTTGTCTTCAACAAGGTAGTCCACATCATCCATCCTAGTCTGAGTATGCCATTCCTTCGAGCTCTTTCAAACGATCAATTGTAAATTGCCTTAGGCTGGTATGAAGAGTTTCAATGATCTCCGAATCAAAAGTAATTCTTTTGCCACTTAAGGGAATATCTCTAGGGGTCACCTTCTTTAAGATGTCTCGTTATGGTATCATGGCAACTCAACTCCTCGCTACGTGGACAACCGTTCACCACCTTCTTAAGTGTGGAATTATGCCTACGTAGTGAACCTTCATCATCTGTTACACTCCATTCCGCTGGATGTATGTTTTGTGTCTCAGCTCGAGAGATGTTTCAATGTCTCACTCGATGAGTTGATCCTGAGTTGTTCGATCTTCGAGAAGATCAATCCTTCTGGAGTTTTCCCTTTCCTCTCATTGTCATGTTAGTTGGAGTGCTCAAAGCAAGACATGGAGACAAGACAAAGATGGTGATCATGTCAACGTTCTTGTGAAGTGCAACCTGGATCACGAAGACCGTGTTAGCTTGTGCCCCCTCTGTCTTCTTACCTCACGTCTTGAATCTCGTGACGCGATTCTTGTTTAGTGGGGGTGAGTTGTCCTGACCCATTTCGGGCCTTGCTTGTCTTTTCATTAGCATCCATGCATCATATTTAAATTTAAAGAAACTTGAAATGGGGATTGATAAACCCTAGCACAAATGAAATTCAAATAGGTACAACCAAAAATATTTTCAATGACCTCAAAATATCCTTTTTTACAATGTTCATGATTTATGGAAAAAGGTGAAAACCTCTACCAGAGATGATGCATATTTTTCCAGGACATTAAGGTAAATGAATTAAATCATACGCTATTTGCAATTGGGCATTTAAAATGCTATAAATTATTTTAAGTGCTCAATTAATTCTGAACTTAAGTGAGGGCTGTTAGGAATAATCCAAACAGAGCCCCTGATTATTTTCAGGATTTTTAAAGATGCCTAAGTATTTTTAATAAAGCCCCACAGTTACAGAAAATTAGAAAAACAATTAAAATGACAAAAAAGGAGAGAGAGAAGGCCAGTGGCCACTTACCTGCACTGGGCCGGCCCACCTGGCCCGTGCCAGTCACCACCCACCTCTGCCAGTAGGCAGAGGAGGGACACCGCGACGCCGCCAAGCTCGCCACGCCTCCTCCTGCTAGCCACGCAGCTGCTCCCCTCAACCTGCTCCGCCGCCCTCGAACACCTCCACCCCTCTGCACCTCTCCCCTCTCTCTCTGGAGCCCTCCCCCCTCCCTCTGATCTCTCCGTGTGGCACCACCGAACACACCCGCCGCCGCCGACGAGCACCACCACGGCCACCGGCCCTCCCTCGCCCATCCATTGTGTCTGGAAGAACCGCCGCAACTCCGTCTTCCTCATCATCGACGTACTCAGGCCTGGACGCACCGTGGAGCCGCCTCCGCCCTCATCTTCCTCCTCGGGCAACCAAGATCGCCGCCATGATTTTGTCGCCTCCGAGCAGCCCCCAAGCACGCTGAGCTCCTCAGCGACCTCCCAGTGAGCTCCGACGCACTCCCCCTCTCTTTCCTGCGTCTTCCCAGACCTCTAGTCGCGGTTCCGTCAAGGCCGATACTCACCGCCGCCTGAGCTCAACATCGGCGTGGCTCCGGTGACCAATTGGTCCCGGACGTGCGTACGTTACGCTTCGAGGCATCGCGTCTTGCATCTTGACATGCTAGCTCGCTCGCTTGGGCACCGCAGCCGCGTCCCCGCACCTGCCCGAACTCCGGCCGCCGCCCGGGCCGTCGCCACCGCTGCTACACGCTGCCCCGGCACCGCCTATGGCCAACAATCGAAGCGCCTCGTCGCGCCGCAGCCGTAGAGGCCAGCCCCGCTTGCTCCCGTCGCCGGAAACGGCCGGGAGGGCAACTCCGGTGCCCTCTTCTAGCGCCGGCGATTAACCCCGGCGACTGTCGACGTGGCCGTGATTAGAGCCTAATCACACCGCTGACCAACCCCCTGGGACACTGATGCGTGGGCCCCACGCCCTAATTAATCCCAGTTTTGTTTCTGTTTAATTTAGTTTAAAACCCAGAGGGACCCACATGCTCGAGTTGACCTCACCGACGCGGGCTGCCGATCGGGCCCACACGTCCGACCCTAACCAGCACCGTGACAGCGACGGTGGGACCCCCTGGTCAGGTTTGACCAGGGCAGCCCTGTTGACTCTCGACGTCACCACGACGCTTAATCTTGGCGCAATTAACAATTTTCTGGATTTAAAATAAATCCAGGAAATTTCAGAAAATTGCCTAAACTTCTAAAAATCATAGAAATTCAACCGTAAATCCAAATCAAACAAATTATATATGAAAACTGATCAGAAAAATCCAATCTTTCCATCTGTACTAGTTTCATGCATGTCAGAACACTTTGACCTTGCTGTTTAGGTTAAACAAGCTAATGCACTTATATCACTTATTATTTTGGGTGATCATTTGAATCCTTGATTCAAATGGACTCAAACCTTTCTGTCCCAAGTTGCATTAGACCTATCACACATCATATTGACATGTCATGATCATGCATCATATTGTCGCATTGCATTGATTGTGTTCTTTCTCTGTTGCCGGTGATTGTCCTCTCTCAGTAGACGACGTTCCGACGATTGTTCGATGACACCTATGAAGAACTATAATATCTTCAGAAGTTCCAGGCAAGCAAAACCCCCTTGTTCATTCCGATACAATCCCACTCTCTCGCTCCTGCTCTTTTTACTGCATTAGGACAACAACGATTCATCTTTTACTTGCTGTGGTAGCTGAACCCCTTTATCCTCTGCATGATCTGTCATTCAGCAGTAAATAGATGAAACCCACTAGCATGAGTAGGAGTTGTTTTAGCCCTGATGTGCCTACTCATTCATGCTTATTTTTCATGCCTGCTACTACTTAGAGTTGAGTCAGGTCTGATTCATCGGGAGTGAATCGGAGGTGCGTGAACATGTCCTACTGTTGAGAGCTAAGTGTGTGAACACGATTTGGTAAAGGTATCGGTGAGAGGCCATGTAGGAGTACATGGTGGGTTGTCTCATTGAATCCATCCTTAGGAACTGAGTTATGTGTTTGTGATCCATGATTCAGCTACTACCATGCATTGGGCCCTAAAATATGACCCCGCTCGACTTCTTAATCACCCTTGTCCTCTGTCCAGGAGTTGCAAGTAGTTTCTGGTGTTTGTAGTATCTTTGGGGCCGCCTTGCAGCTTGACCGTAGGGGTGGGCTGTGTTGCGGTAGGCACGTGGCCGGG
The DNA here is from genome assembly GCA_021605145.1 of Aegilops bicornis. Taxonomy (NCBI): domain Eukaryota; kingdom Viridiplantae; phylum Streptophyta; class Magnoliopsida; order Poales; family Poaceae; genus Aegilops; species Aegilops bicornis. Next base: position 392,406,366 of record CM038675.1, on the reverse strand, counting down.
CATGCCGGGCGCCCGTTTGGTGTCTCGGAACCCTGTACACATCGTTCGGGGCCGTATGTGTAAACCTCGGCCGGACTCCTTGCAGATGGAACCTGAATAGGTGATAAACCTGGACTAGAGACTTGAGTGTTTAGGTAGGTCGTGGTCTACACCCACGTCGGCTTTTGCTTGAAGTCTGCCGAGCACATGTCGTGTGCAGACGCTAAGTGGTGGAAACATTTATGAAGAAGTACACCCATGCATGGTTAACATCATCTATTCGAATAGCCGTGTTCGCGGTAAAGGACTTCTGGGTTACCTATATCAGTTCATATACAAGTGAAAGTGGATACTCTAAAATGCGCAAGATAAGCGTGAGTGCTATGGATAGCGTTCTCGTAAGGAGACGTGAGCGGATCCATAGTGGTGTATTGTTATGGTGAATATGTGGACTCGTGTGCGCCACCTCAAAAGAGTTACTTGCAGTCATAGTTCAGGATAGCCACCGAGTCAAAGCTGGCTTGCTGCAGTCCAACTCCACCACCCCCTTTGTTGATAATGAGGCATATGTAGTTAGTTCTGATGTAAGTCTTGCTGAGTATATTTGTACTCACGTTTGCTTATTTTATGTTTTGTAGAGAGACGTCAGTCTCGCTAGTAGTTCCGCGTGGACTTCGACGTTTAGCTGGTTACCTCAGCTACGATCTTGTGCCCTCGGCAGGATCTGGTAGATAGTCAAGCTTCTAAGCCTTTTTCATTTGTAGATGTCTGTACTTAGACATGTTAAGCTTCCGCGTGTGCTTTGTTTTGTATGCTCTGAATGTTGGGTCATGAGACCCATGTTTGTAATATCTCGCTCCTCGGAGCCTAATGAATAAATACTTGAGTCGTAGAGTTATGTTGTGATGCCATGTTGTATTTACACATATCGAGCATATTGTGTGTATGTTTGAAATGCTTGGCATGTGTGGGATCCGACAATCTAGTTGTTTATCCTTGGTAGCCTCTCTTATGGGGAAATGTAGTCTAGTGCTTCCTTGAGCCATAGTAGTCCGCTACAAAGACGCTTTCACCGGAGTCACCGCTAGCCCAGCACTACTGCCTGGACACTTGGCTGGCCGGCATGTGTTTCACTTCGTTCGTGGTTACATCCCTTCGGGAAATGTCACGCTTGGTGACATCCGGAGTCCTGCCTTAGCTCACAGTCCCAGGTTCCCGGAGTCCTGTTAGCCCAAAGTGCTTTCTGACCCGGATTCACACGCCGACCGACATGCTCGAAGTTGATTCATGTATGCCTGTCCCCATGGGTTAGTGCCGCTTTGGGTTCACGATTAGCCATGTCGGCCCGGTTCTCTGTCATATGGATGCTAGCGACACTATCATATCGTGAGCCAAAAGACGCAAACGGTCCCGAGGCCATGGTAAGGCGACACCGTGGGAATACCGTGCGTGAGGCCGCAAAGTGATATGAGGTGTTACCGGCTAGATCGATGTGACTTGGAATCGGGGTCTGACGGTTTGGGGCCATGAGCGACACCTGGCGGATCTCCTTGCGGATGGAACCTGAATAGGCGATAAACCCGGACTAGAGACTTGTGTGGTTAGTCAGGTCGTGGCCGACTCCCTCGCCAAAGCTTACGCTTCAAGGTTGCCGAGATACACGACGGTAATGCGTGGTGGTAAGTAGTGAGAGCGTGTGTGAAGAATTACACCCCTGCAGGTTATAAATGATCTATTCGAATAGTCGTGGTAATGCGGTAAAGGACTTACGGGTTGCACTGTGACAGTTCATAGACAAGTGAAAATTGGATACTCTAAAATGCATAAGATAAGTGTGAGTGCTATGGATGGCGTTCTCGTGGGAAGACGGGAGCGGATCCATAGTGGTGTATTGATATGGTGAATATGTGGACTCGTAATGCGCCACCTCAAAAGAGTTACTTGCAAATCGTAGTTTAGGATAGCCACCAAGTCAAAGCTGGCTTGCTGCAGTTAAACTCCACCACCCCCTTTGTTGATACCGATGCATATGTAGTTAGTTCTGATGTAAGTCTTGCTGGGTACATTTGTACTCACGTTTGCTTAATTTATGTTTTGCAGAGAGACTTCAGTCTCACTAGTATTTCCGCATGGACTTCGACATTTAGCTTGTTACCTCATCTACAATCTTGTACCCTTGGTAGGGTCTTGTAGATAGTCTGGCTTCTCAGCCTTTTCCATTTGTAGTTATGCGTACTTTCGAGACATGTTTATGCTTCCGCTCGATGCTTGTATGCTCTGTATGTTGGGTCATGAGACCCTGATTGTAATACTTGGCTCCTCAGAGCCTAATGAATAAATACTTGAGTCCTAGACTTATGTTGTGATGCCATGTTGTATTTACACATATCGAGCATATTGTGTGTATGATTGAAATGCTTGGTATGTGTGGGATCCGACAACCTAGTTGTTTATCCTTGGTAGCCTCTCTTATGGGGAAATGTAGTCTTGTGCTTCCATGAGCCATAGTAATCTGCTACAGCCTGGTTCACCGGAGTTCTGCTAGCCCAGCACTACTGCTCCGGAACACTTGGCTGGCCAGCATGTGATTCACTTCGTTCCTGTGTCTGTCCCTTCGGGGAAATGTCGCCGAGTGACATCCGGAGTCCTGCCTAGCCTGCTACAGCCCGGTTCACCTGAGTCCTGTTAGCCCAGTGCTACAGCCCGGATTTGCACGCTGCTTACCGACATGCTCGTTGTTGATTCATGTATGCTTCTCCCCGTAAGTTAGTGCCACTTTGGGTTCACGACTAGTCATGTCGGCCCGGGTTCTCTGTCATATGGATGCTAGCGACACTATCATATACGTGAGCCAAAAGGCGCAAACGGTCCCGGGCCATGGTAAGGTGACACCCGTGGGAATACCGTGCGTGAGGCCGCAAAGTGATATGAGGTGTTACCGGCTAGATCGATGTGACTTGGAATCAGGGTCCCGACAGCTTTGGTATCGAGCCTAACCGCTGTAGGATTACCAAGCCAAACTGGTCGAAGTTGAGTCTAGAAATGCTTTAGTTATATAAGGGAATTGATTGTGGAAGGGAACATAAGGCTCTTTTTACTCCTTTACTCTATGGCCTTCTGATCTGAGTCATCCTATTCTCTTCTACGGGGATTAAGAACTAGGCTTCTCATCTTTCTATCACGATCACGTGTTACTAATCCGTAGACTTATAGGATTGATGGATTGAAGTCTCAGTTCAGTTTCTATTACTTCCATATGTTCATAGCTGGCCTCAGAACCTTGATATTGTGATGTTGAGTGGTCATGCCACTATTTTGCAGGATGTCTCAAATATTTTTAACCATTTACCGCCGTTATGCTGTCCGAGTCATCCCAGGTTTCGAAATAGTCTGATGCATTTGCAACTCCCTTCTTTCCGTTCCCGATGTTTCTTTGGGCCAAGATTAACCACGCGAATCGGTGAGTTGAGGTACTCTGTTGCCTCGACATATATGTTGGATCTAGTGTTATGACCCTTGGCATCCTAGAGAACCACCCAATAACCTAGCAATGATTTATATTCCTAGTGTGATGATTCTGGCCATTATTCTCGAAAGCATCCCATGATGCTACTTAGTAGTAGGTATTCTACTCCTGGGTTTTTGAGCCAAAATTCACCCTACTTACTTCATGTTGATAGTGTTGCTAGTTCCTTTAGGATATTAGTAACCTTTGCGATAGTCCTCAAGGTCCATGGTAAATCCTTCTTCGAATACCATGAACTACTTATGGCAGAAGTTCCTTGTTGAACCAAAACATCACAATAAGAGTTCTCTTGATGAGTTCTCCATTCTGCATTGTGAATCTGCCAGTCCTACCTTTCTGCATGGATTATCTGGAAGAAATATGTTGAACTTGTTTGACATACTAAATCTATGCATCCGCAACTCAGAAAACCATATGTTCCTTTGAGTCGTCTCTCTTTAGTTGTATTGTGACCTCTGTCTATCAATTGATAGTCAGGACTCGTTGTGCATTCGTGTTATTGATGCCTATTGTTCTTGTGGTCCGTCAAGCCATTCTATTCCGGAATGACTAGGAGAAACAAACTCCAGCACCTCATCCATTTCTTGGACTGGTCAAAGCAGTTGTATTCCTCAGATCAAAATGCCAATCCAGCTTTTGTTTTGTTCTACCTCGGAGTATTACCCCCTTTATGTCAGGATTGCCATGAGAATTGCAGCATCTTTCATGAATTCTTGACGCAGTGATACTTCTTGCCATCATTTTTTGTTCCTCGGTTCTGTGTTCTCGCAGCCGGAATGCCGACAAGTGAACCATGATGTGTGAAATAAATACTACTAGCAACCGTGTTGCTTGGTAGTTAATGGACAATAGTTCATTCTTAGCATGTGGGTATTGAATTATCATCCTAAGATTTATCGTGCGACGTAGTCCATTTTCCCTGGTGCACTCCTCGGTCAATGAGATAGGATTGTGTCAATCCATCACTCTCTTGATCACATCGTCTTGCCTTGAAGAGCAAGATTGTTGTCGAGCTAAATAACATATCAGTGGTTTGTGATTGTCCGATTATCTTTTCAGAAGTATCACCAGGCTGTCCCCTGACTGTTATGTTGAGCTCGTGATCAAGTTGGTTTTATTATAAATCACCCCTTCTCCAACAATCGGTGTTGGATATCCCTGAGCTAGTTGGTTGAGCTAGACAACAACTTGGAGAGTTGGAAGGTAAAAGCTTTGCTTAACTTAGTTCATCTCTAATGGATATCTTCTCTCTCTGTGTGTTGAAGAAAGATGATATCTTCATCAATTGGTCCTCGTGATCAGTTGTTGGACCTATTGTCTTACCCAATCTTTGATTTGAGTGTGGGATATCGTCAAACCAAATCAGAACCAACGATGTTCGTAATGTTGTCTTACTCACGGTTGTCCCTCGAGCATACACCATTATATCTTTTGGGTCTGACCAATACTACCGCCTTGTTCAGATAGCTCTGGAATTCCATCTATATGGAAGCGTGGATGGTTTGTTGTTGAGCCCATTGAAAACATTTTCATCTTGTCCATGATTCATGTTGAACATCTGAGTTAGTGTTGGAATTTGAAAGCATTTTCTTCGTGCTAGCTCATGAAGTTTATGTTTTGATGGAAGAAGTGACTTCCCCTAATTCACGTGCATATGATGCAAGTTGCCGCCGTGAATTTGAGGAAGTTTGTTTCGCTTCCTTTGGAATCATCCCAAATCAGTCATGCGCACATGCGAAGTATTCTATGGTCTGGAGACTTGCAACCTTCATTCTATATGAATACCTAGCACACAAAGCCACTGATTGATTTGTTCCAGGAAAAGAAGTTAACTGCAAATCCATGGTAATGCACAAGACTTCGATATCCTCAATGATGGTTTCTACCCGAACTCGGTAGTGCTTGCTGTAAGACTACTATGTGGTCTTGCTTGTCTTGGACAGCGTGTTCACAAGTATGTAGCAGAACCAGCTCATATTTTGGAGCCTGCTATCATAGTTCATTTCCCGAGAATCTCGCAACGTCATCTCATCGATTTGTGTTGCAAACCTTCGTTTTTCTTTCTAGACTTGATGAGTCTGGAATATCCTGACACCAACCAGATCTGAATATAAGGCGGATATGATGGTTGAAACATTCCAAGCATTTGCTTTTTGTTCCCAGCTTGCACCCGCCGTTGTGCCAGTCTACCGTGGGTCCCATCCATTCCTGATGATAAGAAAAATCATCCATTGCATTGTCTTCAACAAGGTAGTCCACATCATCCATTCTAGTCTGGGTATGCCATTCCTTTGAACTCCGCCAAACAATCTATTGCGATTGCCTTAGGCTTGTATAAAGAGTTTCAGTGATCCAGATATCAAAAGTAATTCTTTTGCCATTTAGGGGAATAACTCTAGGAGTCACCTCCCCCAAGGTGCCCCGTTGTGGAATCATGGCAGTTAACTCCTCGCTATGTCGTGATCGAGCATGCATTTGTTGCCTACCTAGTGGACCTTCGCCATATGTTCCATCCCATCCCCCTGAATGTATGTTTCGTGTCTCAGCTCAAGAGATGTCTTATCTCACCCCAAGAGTTGATCTTGAGTTGCTCGATCTTCGAGAAGATCGATTCCTGTAGAGTTCCTGTCCGTCGTCATCGTGTTGGATGAAGATCTTGAAAGGAAGGACGCCAGGATCGATCTGAAGCAATGGATCATGAAGATCATGTTAGCTTGTATCCCCTCTGTCTTCTTACCTCACCTCTTGAATCTCGGGACAAGATTCTTGTTTAGTGGGGGTGAGTTGTCACATCCCTAGTTCTAGTAATGCCTAGTGCTAGCATCTGGGGTTGCATCATGTTTACTTTTCATAGAAAGTTGAAATGGGGATGACAGAACCCCTAGCACCCCCCCTGAAACCAACTATGGTTTACTAAAATTATTTTCAATGAACCTGAAATGCCCTTCTAAAATGTTCATCATCTTTGCCTTGGTCTAGAACCTCTGACAAAGAAGGTGCACCTTTTTTCTAGGACAATAGAGGGCCACTGAATTAAATCATTTACTATTTGCATTTGGGCATTTAAATGCTATAAAAAAATTTAAATGCCCAAATAATCATAAACTGAAATTTTTACTGTAGGATATATTTCAAACAGTGGTCATGAGCAGTTTCATGATTTCTGGGATTGATTTATTATTTATAATAAAGCCACAAAGTTGCAGAAAAAATAGAAAATAGGAATTAAAGAGAAAGGGAAACTAACTTACCTGGCCACCTATCTGGTGCAGCCCACCTGGCAGCCCGTCTAGCTGGCCCAGCCCACTGTAAGTGGAGGTCTTCTTCCTCCCGCCAATGGATGCATGGCACGTGCCCGACAAGGCTGCCACCGTGACGCCACCTCCTGCTTGCCGCCGAGCCCCTGGAGGCGTGGATGAATGCCCCGGTGTCGTCCCGATCCGCCCGACCTCTTTCACTCTCCCCCTGCACTCCCCCCTTATCGTTCCCCACCTCACCGAACACGTCCGCCGCCGCCGACGAGCACCACCGCAGCCATCGCCTCTCCCTCGTCCCCTCGATCAGTCTAGAAGCTCCGCCATGACGTCGTCATCCTCTCCACCGAGCCACGCGATGTCATAAGCCCTGTGGCATCTCCAACGCCGCCGTTTTCCCCTCGGTCGTCCGAGATCGCCGCCACCTGTACGTCGTCGTCCGGTCTTCCCCGAGCTCACTAGCCTGCTCCGCGAGTTCCCTGTGAGCCCCTCTTTCCTCCGCCCCTCTCCCCGTCGTCTCTTCTGACCTCTAGCCATGGTTCCCACCTCGGCCGGAGCCCGCCGCCGCCGCCACAAAGCTCGCTGTCACTAGCAGCCCCGCCTGGCCAAACCAAGCACGTAGTCGTGCTCCAGGCATCCCCAGGAAGTCATAGACCACACCAGCTCGGCCTAAGACGCGCCGTAGCGCCTAACCCGCTGATGCTCGAGCTCCGGCCGCCACCGCGAGCTCCGCTTCGGTGAGCTCCGGCGCCCCCGCGGCCACCCACCTGCCTCTCTGGATGCGGAAGATCACGGGCTACGTCCCAGTGGTCTATGCGCGTCCAGCCGCCACCCGTAGCACGTTTTCGAGCAGCGCCGCCGTCGTTTTGGTCGCCGCCGGCCAGGCTCCCGCGACACTGACGTGGAAGATTAGTTTAGTAAATTACGTTATTAGTCCAACTCTAGGTCAATGACAGATGGGCCCCATGCCCTAATTAATCCCAGTTTCATTTCTGGTTAGGTTAGTTTAAACCCTAGCGGGACCCACATGCCTGGGTTGACCCCGCTGACGTGGCCTTTGACTGGGCCCACACGTCAGCGACCCTAACCAGCACCGTGTCACTGACCAGTGGGCCCCATTGGTCAGGTTTGACCTGGACGGCACCTGTTGACCTGCTGAGGTCAGCATGACTTAATGCTGATGCAGTAAACATTTTCTAGGATTTTAAATAAATCAGGAAAGGATTTATGAATTTCAGAAAATGTCCTAAACTTCTAAAAATCATGGAAATTCAACCGTAACTCCAAATGAAATAATATATATGTAGAATTATCAGAAAAATCCAATATGTCCATTTACGTTGGTTTCATGCATGACAAAGCAACTTAACCTAGCTGTATAGATCAAAACATGATAATGCACATTATAAATTCATAATTTGAGTTTGAATTTGAACCCTTGGTTCAAATTAGCCCAAACCCATATGGTTATAGTTGCATTAGCTCAAACCACAGCATATTGCCATGTCATGATCATGCATCATATTGTTGCATTGCATTGATGGTGTTCCTTCTCTGTTGCCGGTACTTGTCCCCTCTCAGTAGATGTGGTTCCGACGATGAGATCGATGACATCGATGAAGAGCTATACTATCTTCAGAAGTGCCAGGCAAGCAAAACCCCCTTGTTCATTCCGATACAATCCTACTCTCTCGCTACTGCTCTCTTTTACTGCATTAGGACAACAACAATTCAACCGTTACATGCTGCGGTAGTTGAACCCCTTTTCCTCTGCATGACCTGTCATTGCCACAATAAATAGATGAAACCCACTAGCATGAGTAGGAGTTGTTTGAGCCCTGATGTGCCTACTCATTCATGCTTGTTTGTCATGCCTACTAATGCTTAGAGTTGAGTCGGGTCTGATTCATTGGGAATGAATTGGAATGGTGATGAACATGTCCTACTGTGTGTGAGCTAAGTGTGTGAACACGATTTGATAAAGGTAGCGGTGAGAGGCCATGTAGGAGTACATGGTTGGTTGTCTCATTGAAACCGTCCTTAGGAACTGAGTTATGTGTTTGTGATCCATGAACAGCTACTACCACACATTGGAATGCTTAAGTGCCCCTCCCGACTTATTAATCGCCTAGATATTTGTCCAAGAGTTGCAACTAGTTTCTGGTGTTTGTAGGATATGTGTTGGGGGCCGTGCGTAGCGTTGACCCTAGGGGTAGGCTATGTTGCAGTAGAGACATGAGGCACGGTGTACTGGGACGCCCATTTGGTGCCTCAGGAACCCTGCTCATCGTTTGGGGCCGTGAGCAACACCCCGGCCGGATCTCCTTGCGGATGGAACCCGAATACACTATAAAGAAAAGACACATCCGTGACATTTTGGGTCGAACGAATTTTTTTTCTGTCATACATATGACACTTCTATGACGATAATTGTGACAAAACCCGGTATCATCATAGATGTGGTGGGCTCCTACTTCTATGACAAAAAATCATGACACAAAATGGGGTTTTAAATCTGGCGGGCGGAGACGCAGCTGCATGACATTCTTTGGGCCATTCATGACAGAAAAACCGTGGTAGAAGCAAGGGGAGGAAAATTTCGGGGAGTTCCGGTTACGATTGGGAGGTCGGGGCCGAAGCGATGCGCTGCTTTCTCGTGACACGCATGCGAGGTGTTGGCTCTAACTGAACCCGAGTGAGGCGGTGGGCTCTAATCAACCCGGCGATTGCCTTTGCGAGGCTACGCGTTCACGAACTCGAGCGATCGATCGATGGCTGTTAATCGAACACGATCGAGCGGTTCTTCGCTTCTGCTGCTAATCGAAGCCGATCGATTGGATGAACAAAGTGAGCGCTGCGGGGGTGGTTGGATGAGCGGTGAGCGGTGGCGTTGCCTCTGGATGAACAGGTCCCGTGGTGCAGGAGGGCTGGATGAGCAGAGACGGTGGGGTGGCCGCGGAGGGGTGGATGAACAGGACCCCGTGGTGTGGATGGCTGGATGAACAGTAGATGGTGGGGTTGCCGTGGAGGGGTGGTTGAACAGGACCCTGTGGTGTGGAGGGCTGGATGAACAATGGACGGTGGAGGGTGCCCGTCGAGGGGTGGTTGAGCGATGGCCGGTGGAGTAGCGCGCGGTGGAGGCTGGATGAACAGGAGCCCGTGGAGGCTGGAGGAGGTCGACGGTAGCCCGTGGAGGGTGGAGGAGGTCGACGGTGGAGATGAACAGTATCCCGTGGAGTCCCATTTTGCGGTTCGCCACACCCCTCCCGATGAACAAGACCCCCGTTTTGACCGTAGGAGGTCCGTTTCGTCCGTTTTGCGGTACGCCACACCCCTCCCGATCAACAGGACCCCCGTTTCGACCATAGGAGGTCCGTTTCCTCCGTTTTGCGGTACGCCACACCCCTCCCGATTAACAGGACCCCCGTTTCGACCGTAGGAGGTCCTTTTCTCCGCTTTTGCAGACGCCACACCCCTCCCGATCAACAGGACCCCGTTCCGAACGTAGGAGGTCTGTTTCCTCCGTTGTGCGGTACGCCAGGCCTCGTTTCCATCGCCTGTTCCGTCCAAGACAGTTGGCTCCCACGCGTTCTGTTGCCTCCCGATGAACACGACGCATTTCGTTGCCTCCCGATGAACACGACGCATTCCGTTGCCTCCCCATGAACACGACGCATTCCGTTGCCTCCCCATGAACACGACAACGACGCTGTTTCTCCATTCCAACCCAGCCATGTACACGAGCCATGGCCATACATATGCGCGAGTAGGTGTTCGAGACCCTGCCCGTATGTACATATGTGGCCGTATTTTCTTTCTTTCACCCTACCGCTGTACGTACGTGTACATGCTACGTGCGCGCCTCTACATCCACCAGTATATATGTACGTACACGTTCGCGACCAGAATGACAACGCTACGCACGCTTGACCAGTGGGTCCCGGTATCCGCCGTGCACTTCCTTGCGTGCGGAGATGTAGCTGGTGGGTCCCAGCAATCAGGGGGGCGAATCGTTTTTTTTTCCCGGACGCACTTCCTTGCGTGTGAAGAAGTAGCTGGTAGGTCCCAGCGGTGGGGCGAATCGTTTTTTGCGGACGCACTTCCTTGCGTGTGAAGGTGTTGCTGGTGGGTCCTAGCGGTCAGGGGGGCGAATCGTTTTGTTTTTTTGGCCGGACGCACTTCCTTGCATGCGAAGATGTAGCTGGTGGGTCCCAGCAGTCAGGGGGAAACGTTTTTTTCACGAAATACAGTAGCCCATCCGGTGGGTCCCAGCTGTCAGGTGGAGGAATCATTATTTTTCGCATAATAAGGAGGCACTTCCTTGCTGCGGCCGTGGACCCAGCTGTGAGCCTCTCCATGTACAGTCCACGCCCGATGGAAGTCGTTCCTTGCCACGTTGACCACGCTGCACCGAGAGCACCAGGGCGGTGGACAACGGCGAGGCCTAGGAAGGGGACGACGGTGAGACGGGGAAGACGCGGCAGTGGAAGCCGCGCGGAGCGGAGTACGAGGGTTCACTGGTTTGGCTGCGATGTGAGGCTGCCGTCACCGCAGGGCCTGGCCAGCAGTGGGAATAGTAGGGGGTGGTGAGGCCTCCGTGGCAGCACAGCCGGCCACGGGAGGCAGGAGCATGCGGCACGACCGACGCTGCTTTGGGCGGTTGGAGCAAGAAGACCAGAGGTTGAAGAAGCACTACGGCCGTTGGATGGACATCGTACGGTCAATGGAGCTAGAATCATTCATATTGACTAAAGTTGACAAAGGCCCCCGTCGATCCAACTTAGTAGGCCCACAAGTCAGCCTCCCACCATGGTGGGTCCCAGCTAGCAGGGGGTATTCCTTTTTTTGTGCGTAATAAGGAGGCACTTCCGGTGGATCCGAGCTGACAGCGGGGGGAACGTTTTTTCATAAAATACGCTGGCCCGTCCGGTGGGTCCCAGCAGTCAGGGGGAAACGTTTTTTTCACGAAATAAGGTGGCCCGTGCGATGGGTCCCTGCTGTCAGGTGGAGGAATAATTATTTTGCGCGTAATAAGGAGGGACTTCCTTGCGGCCGCCTGGACCCAGATGTCAGCCTCTCAACGTACAGTACTCTTCCGAAGGAAGTCGGTCGTTGACCATGTTGACCACGCCGCGCCGAGAGCACCAGGGCGGTGGTCTGGACGACGGCGAGGCCTAGGAAGGGGACGACGCGGAACCGGGAAGACGCAGCGGTGGAAGCCAGCGGAGAGGAGTACGAGGGTTCACTGGTTCGGCTACGGTGTGAGGCTGCCGTCGCCGCAGAATAACAGGGGGTGTGGGTGAGTAGAGGGATGGCCTGGCCAGCGGTGGGAGTAGTACGGGGCGGTGAGGCCTCCGCGGCATCACAGCCGGCCATGGGAGGCAGGAGCACGCGACACGACCGGCGCTGCTTTGGGCGGTTGGAGCAAGAAGACCAGAGGTTGAAGAAGCACTACGGCCGTTGGATGGACATCGTACGGTCACTGGAGCTAGAATCGTTCATATTGACTAAAGTTGACAAAGGCCCCGTCGATCAACTTAGTAGGCCCTAAGTCAGCCTCCCACCATGGTGGGTCCCAGCTAGCAGGGGGAGTATTCATTTTTTTGTGCGTAATAAGGAGGCACTTCCGGTGGGTCCGAGCTGACAGCGGGGGGAACGTTTTTTCGTGAAATACGCTGGCCCGTCCGGTGGGTCCCAGCAGTCAGGGAGAAACGTTTTTTTCAAGAAATAAGGTGGCCCGTCCGATGGGTCCCTTCTGTCAGGTGGAGGAATAATTATTTTGCGCGTAATAAGGAGGCACTTCCTTGCGGCTGCCTGGACCCAAATCGGCCTCTCCACGTCTGATTACTCTTCCGATGGAAGTCGGTCGTTGACCATGTTGACCACGCCGCGCCGAGAGCACCAGGGCGGTGGTCTAGATGACGGCGAGGCCTAGGAAGGGGACAATGCAGAGCCGGGGAAGACGCAGTAGTGGAAGCCCGCGCGGAGAGGAGTACGAGGGTTCACTGGTTCGGCTACGGTGTGAGGCTGCCGTCGCCGCAGAATAACAGGGGGTGTGGGTGAGTAGAGGGATGGCCTCCGCAGCATCACAGCCGGCCACGGGAGGCAGGAGCACGCGACACGACTGACGCTGCTTTGGGCGGCTGGAGCAAGAAGACCAGAGGTTGAAGAAGCACTACCGCCATTGGATGGACATCGTACGATCACTGTAGCTAGAATCGTTTATATTGACTAAGTTGACAAAGCCCTTGGGACGCGTCAACTTAGTAGGCCCACAGCTCGGATTTGGCAGAGAACATATAGCCCATTTGCGATTTGTAAGAATGTACAACCCATTTTTTAATTCAAACGAAATTTACTACAGCCCATTTACAGTTTGTTAAAAGTACAGCCTAACATCTAGCGAGGACAATGATTAATAATTTCAAACAACCGCTCAAAATAGAATTCAAAAAAAAATCCCATATTTTGATGGGATCTGAAATATTTTTTTCCAAAATTTCTAGCCAGGTTATGTCAGGACCCCGATTCCAAGTCACATCGATCTAGCTGGTAACACCTCATATCAATTTGCGGCCTCACGCACGGTATTCCCACGGTGTCGCCTTACCATGGCCCAGACCGTTTATGCCTTTTGGCTCACGTATATGATAGTGTCGCTAGCTTCCATATGACAGAGAACCCGGACGACATGGCTAGTCATGAACCCAAAGCGGCACTAACCCGTGGGGGAGGCATACATGAATCAACTCGAGCATGTCGGCCGCCAGCGTGTGAATCCGGGCTGTAACCTTTGGGCTAACAGGACTCCGGGAACCCGGGCTGTAGCAGGCTAGGCAGGACTCCGGATGTCACCGCGTGACATTTCCCCGAAGGGACAGACATAGGAACGAAGTGAATCACATGCCGGCCAGTCAAGTGTTCCGGAGCAGTAGTGCTGGGCTAGCAGGACTCCGGTGAACCGGGCTGTAGCGGACTACTATGGCTCATGGAAGCACAAGACTACATTTCCCCATAAGAGAGGCTACCAAGGATAGATAACCAGGTTGTCGGATCCCACACATACCAAGCATTTCAATCATACACACAATATGCTCGATATGTGTAAATACAACATGGCATCACAACATAACTCTACGACTCAAGTATTATTCATTAGGCTCCGAGGAGCGAGATACTACAAACATGGGTATCATGACCCAACATTCAGAGCATACAAATCAAAGCACATGCGGAAGCTTAACATGTCTGAGTACAGACATCTACAAATGAAAAAGGCTTAGAAGTCTGACTATCTACAGATCTCGCCGAGGGCACAAGATCGTAGCTGAGGTAACAAGCTAAACGTCAAGTCCAAGCGGAACTACTAGCAAGACCGACGTCTCTCTACAAAACATAAAATAGGCAAACGTGAGTACAAATGTACCCAAAGCAAGACTTACATCGTAACTAACTACATATGCATCGGTATCAACAAAGGGGTGGTGGAGTTTAACAAACAAGCTAACTTTGACTCGGTGGCTATCTGAACTACGATTGCAAGTAACTCTTTTGAGGTGGCGCACGAGTCCACATATTCACCATAATAATACACCACTATGGATCCGCTCCCGTCTCCCTACGAGAAGGCCATCCATAACACTCACGCTTATCTTGCGCATTTTAGAGTATCCACTTTCACTTGTCTATGAACTGCTATAGGCAACCCAGAAGTCCTTTACCGCGGACACGGCCATTCGAATAGATCATTTATAACCCTGCAGGGGTGTACTTCTTCACACACGCTCTCGCCACTTACCACCATGTACACGTCGTGTATCTCGGCAACCTTCAAGCGGAAGCCTGGCGAGGGAGTCGGCCACGACCTGACTAACCACACAAGTCTCCAATCCAGGTTTATTGCCTATTCGGGTTCCATCCGCGAGGAGATTCGGCCGGGGTTTCGCTCACAGCCCCAAACGATGTGTGCAGGGTTCCCGAGACACCAAACAGGCGGTCGGTACACCGGGCCACGGTGTATCTACCGCATCATAGCCCACCCCTAGGGTCAGCCACGCACGGCCTCCAACACATATCCTACAAACACCGTAAACTAGTTGCAACTCCCCGGACAGAGGACACAGGCGGTTAATAAGTCGAGAGAGTCAATTAAGGATCCCAATGTGTGGTAGTAGTTGTTCATGGATCACAAACACGTAACTCAAGACTGAGGATGGCTGCAATGAGACAACCCACCATGTACTCCTACATGGCCTCTCACCGCTACCTTTACCAAATCGTATTCACACACTTAGCTCTCAACGATGGGACATGTTCACACACCTCCAATTCATCCCGGATGAATCAGACTGACACAACTCTAAGAAATAGCAGGCATGACAAACAAGCATGAATGAGTAGGCACATCAGGGCTCAAACAACTCCTACTCATGCTAGTGGGTTTCATCTATTTACTGTGGCAATGACAGGTCATGCAGAGGATAGAGGGGTTCAGCTACCGCAGCAAGTAACAGAGGAATCGTTGTTGTCCTAATGCAATAAAAGAGAGCAGGAGCGAGAGAGTGGGATTGTATCGGAATGAACAAGGGGGTTTGCTTGCACAGCACTTCGAAGATAACATTGAGTCTTCATCGGTGTCAACGATCACAACGCCGGTACAACGCGTCTACCGAGGGGAACAACACCGGCAAATAGAGAAGAAACACGATCAATGCAATGCACAATATGATGCATGCTATGACATGGCAATATGAATGTGTTTTGGGCTAATGCAAGCTAGAACAGATTGAGATGAGTCCATTTGAACCAAAGATTCAAATGCAAACCCATTTTAAGAGGTTATATTAGTGCATTAACTTGTTTCATGTAAACAGCAAGTTTAAATTGTTTAAACATGCATGACACCAGTACAAATGGATAGATTGGATTTTTCTGATCATTTTTCATATATAATTTGTTTGATTTGGAGCTACGGTTGATTTTTCTATTATTTTTAGAAGTTTACAACAATTTTTGGAATTTTCTATATAAAAATAAATCCAGAAATTAGTTATTAAGGCCGATGCGTCGAGGTGACATCGGTGGTCAAAGGGGACGTCCAGTCAACCTGACAGTGGGTCTCAGCGTGTCGCCAGTTATTTAAACTAACTAAATTTAGTTAAAACTAATCTGAGTTAATTAGCAGAGGGGGGCCCCACTTGTCATAGACTCAGGGGAGTCAACCTGGGCCCACCCAGTCAAAGTCAAAGGTCAAACACGCCGGCGTTTAGCCGCCGGCGAGGCCAGACGCGGCAGTGAGAGTGCATTAGCGCGTTCTGGTGACCAAATGAGCGGTGGAGGGCATCTACGCGTAGCTGGGAGCAGGCCGCGGCGTTTGGTGGCGGTGGTGGAGCTCGGGGTGGCCGGAAACGTCGCCGGCGATGACCTTGGCGGTCGCTGGAGTCGGGTGAAGATGAACCCGAGGCTACGGGGCACGGCGAGGCACGTGGTGAGGTGCGTTGGACTCCTCGCGATGCGGTGAGTGAGTTGGACACGGTGGTGTGGACGGTGGTTGGCCGGAGACACGTCGGCGACGAGCTCGGCGGTGGCGCTTGCGGTCGATCTTGGTGCGGTCGCTACGGCATGCGAGGAAGAGAACGGAGAGGGGGGAAACGGCCAGCAACTCACCACGGTCTCGACGAGCGGGTCGGCGAGGTCGGGGAGGAGCTGATGAAGACGGGAGGTCACCGGTGATCTCGGCGGCCGAACGACGAAGGAGAGGTCGGGGGCGGCGCTTCGGGACGTTTGGCGTCGCGTGAGTCGACAGAGAGGCGTAGGCGACGGTGGCGGAGCTCCTGGGCATGTCGGAGAGGCGAGGGGGAGGCAGTGGTCGCGGTGGTGGCGAGCGGCGGCGACGAACCCGATCGGGTGGGTGAGAGAGAGAGGTCCAGGGGAGGGAATGAGCACGGGGGAGAGCGGGAGGGGTCGAGGGGAGCGCGTGGCGTCTCTGGGGACGTCCAGGGAGAAGCATCAAGCAGGAGGCGGCCGGGCGCGTGGAGGCCAAGACGGCGTTACACGCCTCGGCCCCATCTTGGCGAGAGGGGAGAGATGACTGGCAGCGGTGCTGGGCTGGGCCGGCCAGGTGGGCTGCGACAGGTGAGGCCAGGTAGGTTTCCTTTCTCTCTCTTTTTTTTATTACCTGTTTTCTATTTTCTGCAACTTTGTGGCTTTTCTAAAAATACTTAGGTATTTCCAAAAATCACCTAACTGTACATTCCCACTGTTTAGATCATATCCAACATGGAACATATCAGTTTAGGATTATTTGGACATTATTTCTTATATAAAAGAAATAATTCCAACCCAAATATATTATTTATTTAAATCAAAGGCCCAAATAAAATATCTCTGTGACTCCAAAAATATTGGTTTTAATTACCTCATGCCAATATTTTCACATAATAACATGAACATTTTCTTGGACTCATTTGATGAGATTTAAATGTTGGTTATTTTTAGGGGTTTTCTGAGGCTTGGAAAATTCCTCAATTCAAATTTCATTTCAATTTAAACATGATGCACACATGGAAGCTGGCATAGGTCAGACCAGAATTAGGGATGTGACAACTCACCCCCACTAAACAAGAATCTCGTCCCGAGATTCAAGTCATGAGGTAAGAAGACAGAGGGACACAAACTAACATAATCTTCACGATCCAGATGATTTTCTCGAGGATGTTGATTCATTGCATCACCTTGATCTCGACGTCTTGCTTTGAGGACTACATCCAACATGACAACGAGTAGAGAGGGAGAATTTTGGAAGAATCTATCTTCCTGAGTTTCGAGAAACTTAGGATCATCTTAATGATCACAGGATCAACTCACGGAATGGGACATAGAAACATCTCTGGAGCTGAGAAGCAAAACATGCATCAGGAGGGGCGGAAGAAACAATTTGACGAAGGTTCACTACGTAGACACAATTCCACACTTAAGAAGGTGGTGAACGGTTGTCAACGTAGCGAGGAGTTGAGTTGCCCTGATACCATAACGGGGCACCTTAGGGAAGGTGACTCGTAGAATTATTCCCTCAAGTGGCAAAAAGGATTACCTTTGATTCAAATATCATTGAAGCTCTTTGAAGAAGTCTGGATGAATGACATACCCGGACTAGTATGGATGATGTGGATTACCTTGTTGAAGAAAACACAATGGATGATTTTGCTTATCATCGGAAATGTATGGGACCCATGGTAGGACCACTGTTGAAGGCGATCCTGACCAGAAATTACCGAGAAGGGTAGTCCATGGTTGGATGGCACAATGGCGGTGCAAGTTAGGGATAAAGTGCTAATGCTGGGAATGTTCCAACCATCATATCTGCCTGAGATTCAGATCTGGTTGGTGTCAAGATATTCCAGACTCATGAAGTCTAGAAAGAAAAATGAAGGTTTGCAACACAAATCGACGAGATGACGTTGCGAGATTCTCGGGGAGTGAACTACGATAGCAAGCTCCAAAACATGAGCTGGTTCTGCTACATACATGTGAACACGCTGTCCCAGACAAGCATGACCACATAGTAGTCTTACAACAAAACACTGCCGAGTTCTGGTTGGGAACCATCATTGCGGAGAGCGAAGCCCTTGCATAAGTCATATGATTAGCTCTTATGAAGGAACTTCTTCTCCTTGAACAAGTCAATCAGTGGCTTGGTGTGCTAGGAATACATATGGAGTGGAGGCGGCCAACCTATCAAACCATAGGGCTCTTCGCACGTGCATGACTAACTTGGGATGATTCCAGAGGAAGCAAAAACAAACTTTCTCAAACTCACGGCGGCAACTTGCACCAAATGCACATGAATTCGAGGAAGTCACTTCTTCCATCCAAGCATAAGCTTCATGAACGGAACACGAAGGCATTGCTTACAAAATTTTCCAACACTAACTTGATGTTCAACATGAATCATGGAGGAGACAAGATGCTGCTGATGGGCTCAACAACAACTCAACGGAATTTCCATATCACTGGACTTCCACCATCATGTGAACACAGTGATAGCATTGATCAGACCAAAATATGTAATGGTGTATGCTCGAGGGATCAACCATGAGTAAGACAACATTACGAACATCGTTGGTTCTGATTTGACTTGACGGTAGCCCATACTCAAGTCAAAGTTTTGACATGGCAATAGATCCAACAATTGATCCCGAGTACCAATCGATGAAGATATCATCTTTCTTCAACACACACTCAAAAGGATATCCCTTAAAATGAACTAAGTCGGACAAGCTTTTATCTTCCAACTCTCCAAGTTGTTGTTTGGCTTAACCAACTAGCTCAGGGGTATGCAACACAGATTCTTGGAGAATGACTGGTTTAGAGGAAAACCAACTTGATCACGAGCTCAACATAACAGTCAGGGGACAACCTAGTAATACTTCCGAGAAGATATCCGGAAAATCACGAACCACCGATATGTTACTAAGCTCGCGAACAATCTTGCTTTTCAGAGCAAGACGATATGATCAAATAAGCAAGGAACTGAATAATCCTAACTCATTGATCGAAGAGTGCACCAGAAATAAGGACTAGGTAGCACGATCAATCTTAGGATGATGATTCAATAACCAACACGCTAAGAATGAGAATATTGTCCATTTACTACCAAGCAACGAGGTTGCTAGGAGTATCGATTTCACACATCACAGTTCACTTGTCGGCATTCCGGTTACAACAACACGGGACCGAGGAATGAACAATGATAGCGAGAAGTATCACTACGTCAAAAATTCATGAGAGATGGTGCAATTCTCATGACAATCCTGACGTAAAGGGGGTAATACTCCGAGGTAGAGCAGAATCAAAAGTTGGATTGGCATTTTGATCTGCGGAATACAACTGCTTTGACCAAATTCTAGATATGGATGAGGTACTGGAGTTTGTTTCTCCAAGTCATTCAGGATAGAATGGCTTGACGAACCACAAGAGTAATAGGCATCGATAAACGAATGCTCGACTACTCCTGACTATCAATTGATAGTCGAGGGTCAGAATACAACTAAAGAGAACAACTCAAAGGAACATATAATTTTTTGAGTTGTGGATGCATAGATTAGTATGTCGAGCGAAGCTCAACATTTCTTCCGGATAACCCATGCGGAAAGGTAGAACTGGAAGATTCACAATTATGAATGGAGAACTCATCAAGAGTACTCTGATTGTGATCTTTTGGTTCAAATAACTTCTGCCTTAATGGTTCATGGTATTTGGAAGAAGGAAATACCACGGACCTCAAGGACTATCGCAAAGTTACTAATATCCTAAAGGAACTAGCAACACTATCAACAGGAGGTAAGTAGGGTGAATCTTGGGTTCAAGAACCCAGGAATAGAATACCTACTACTAAATGGCATCACAGGTTGCTTTTGAGAATGATGGCCAAAATCATCACACTAGGAATATAAAGCATGGCTAGATTACTAGAAGATCCTCTAAGACACCTATGGTCATAATAATAGCTCCAACATATATGTCGAGGCAGCGGAGTACCTCAACACACTAATTTGTGTGATTAATCTGGCCCAAATGAACATTAAAAACGGAGAGAAGGGATTTGCAAATGCATCAGACTATTTAGAAATCTGGGATGACTCGGACAGCATAACGGTTGTAAATGCTCAAAAAAAGATTTGAGACATTCACAAGGATTTGCATAGTCACTTAACAACATCATATCGAGGTTCTGGTTCTACTGGTAACATACTAAAAGTGGTGGAAACTGAACTGAGGCTGGTAACCAACAACCCTATAAGTTACTACGGATTAGTAACACGTCATCCTGATAGATAGATGAGAAGGCCTAGTTCTTAATCCCTGTAGAAGAGAAGAGGATGACTCAGATCAGAAGGCCATGAGGTATAAGGAGTAAAAAGAGCCTTACGTTCCCTTCCACAATCAATTCTCATACATAAATAAAGCATTTCTATACATAACTTCGACCGGTTTGGCTTGGTAATCCCTCTGATGATCGGGGCTCGATACCAAAGCTGTCGGGACCACGATTCCAAGT
Organism: Aegilops bicornis; assembly: GCA_021605145.1. Classification (NCBI taxonomy): domain Eukaryota; kingdom Viridiplantae; phylum Streptophyta; class Magnoliopsida; order Poales; family Poaceae; genus Aegilops; species Aegilops bicornis. The sequence goes on along the minus strand of CM038675.1, from coordinate 392,385,548 downwards.
CACATCGATCTAGCGGTAACACCTCATATCACTTTGCGGCCTCACGCACGGTATTCCCACAGGTGTCGCCTTACCATGGCCCGGGACCGTTTATGCCTTTTGGCTCACGTATATGATAGTGTCGCTAGCATCCATATGACAGAGAACCTGTGCCAACATGGCTAGTCGTGAACCCAAAGAGGCACTAACCCATGGGGACAGGCATACATGAATCAACTTGAGCATGTCGGTCGCCAGGCGTGTGAATCCGGGCTGTAAGCACTGGGCTAACAGGACTCGGGAACACTGGGCTGTAGCAGGCTAGGCAGGATTCGGATGTCAACTGCGTGACATTTCCCGAAGGGACAGAGACAGGAACGAAGTGAATCACATGCCGGCGATCAAGTGTTAGGAGGCGGTAGTCTTTGGGCTAGCAGGACTCCGGTGAACCGGGCTGTAGCGGACTACTATGGCTCTAGGAAGCACAAGACTACATTTCCCCATAAGAGAGGCTACTAAGGATAGACAACTAGGTTGTCGGATCCCACACATACCAAGCATTTCAATCATACACACAATATGCTCGATATGTGTAAATACAACATGGCATCACAACATAACTCTACGACTCAAGTATTATTCATCAGGCTCCGAGGAGCGAGATACAACAAACATGGGTCTCATGACCCAACATTGAAACATACAAATCAAAGCACATGCGGAAGCTTAACATGTCTGAGTACAGACATCTACAAATGAAAAAGGCTTAGAAGTCTGACTATCTACCAGATCCTGCCGAGGGCACAAGATCGTAGCTGAGGTAACAAGCTAAACATCGAAGTCTAAGCGGAACTACTAGCGAGACTGACGTCTCTCTGCAAAACATAAAAAAGGCAAACGTGAGTACAAATGTACCCAGCAAGACTTACATCAGAACTAACTACATATGCATCGGTTTCAACAAAGGGGGTGGTGGAGTTTAACAGAAGCGAGCCAGCTTTGACTCGGTGGCTATCCTGAACTACGACTGCAAGTAACTCTTTTGAGGTGGCGCACACGAGTCCACATATTCACCATATCAATACACCTTTATGGATCCGCTCTCGTCTCCCTACGAGAAGGCCATCCATAGCACTCACACTTATCTTGCGCATTTTAGAGTATCCACTTTCACTTTTCTATGAACTGCTATAGGCAACCCAGAAGTCCTTTACCGCGGACACGGCTATTCGAATAGATCATTTATAACCCTGCAGGGGTGTACTTCTTCACACACGCTCTCGCAACTTACCACCATGTACACGTCGTGTATCTCGGCAACCTTCAAGCGGAAGCCTGGCGAGGGAGTCGGCCACGACCTGACAAAACACACAAGTCTCTATTCCAGGTTTATCGCCTGTTCGGCTTCCATCCGCAAGGAGATCCGGCCGGGGTTTCGCTCACAAGCCCAAACGATGTGTGCAGGGTTCCCGAGACACCAAACGGGCGCTCGGTACACCCGGCCACGGTGTATCTACCGCATCATAGCCCACCCCAAGGGTCGGCGCTTCATACGGCCTCCAACACATATCCTACAAACACGGAAACTAGTTGCAACTCACGGGACAGAGGGCGAGGCGGTTAATAAGTCGAGAGAGTCAATTAAGGATCCCAATGTGTGGTAGTAGTTGTTCATGGATCACAAACACAGAACTCAGTTCCTGAGGACGACTGCAATGAGACAACCCACCATGTACTCCTACATGGCCTCTTACCGCTACCTTTACCAAATCGTATTCACACACTTAGCTCTCAACAGTAGGACATGTTCACACACCTCCGATTCATCCGGATGAATCGGACTGACACAACTCTAAGCAATAGCAGGCATGACAAACAAGCATGAATGAGTAGGCACATCAGGGCTCAAACAACTCCTACTCATGCTAGTGGGTTTCATCTATTCTTTGTGGCAATGACAGGTCATGCAGGAGGATAAAAGGGTTTAGCTACCGCAGCAAATGTGAGATGAATCATTGTTGTCCTAATGCAATAAAAGAGAGCAGGAGGCGGGAGAGTGGGATTGTATCGGAATGAACAAGGGGTTTTGCTTGGTGGCACTTGAAGATAGCATTGAGTCTTCATCGGTGTCAACGATCACAACGTCGGTACAACGCGTCTACCGAGGGGGAACAACACCGCAAGCAGAGAAGAACCACGATCAATGCAATGCACAATATGATGCATGCTATGACATGGCAATATGAATGTGTTTTGGGCTAATGCAAGCTAGAACAGATTGAGATGAGTCCATTTGAACCAAAGATTCAAATGCAAACATATTTAAGAGGTTATATTAGTGCATTAACTTGTTTCATCTAAAAATCAAGGTTAAATTGTTTAAACATGCATGAAACTAGTACATGTGGATAGATTGGATTTTTTGATCATTTTTCAGATATAAATTTTATGATTTGGAGCTACGGTTGATTTTCTATGATTTTTAGAATTTTGCAACAATTTCTGGAATTTTCTATATAAAAATAAATCCAGAAATTAGTTATTGCGTCAGCAGTGCGTCATGGTGACGTCAGTGGTCAAAGGGGCGTCGAGTCAACGACCCGATGGGTCCCAGCGTGTCGTGATTATTTAAACTAATTAAATTTAGTTAAAACTAATCTGAGTTAATTAGCGAGAGGGGCCCCACTTGTCATAGACTTCGGGAGTCAACACAGGCCCATCCATTCAAAGTCAAAGGTCAAACACGCTGGCGTTTAGCCTTGGCGAGGCCAGACGCGGCGGTGAGAGTGCATTAGCGCATTCCGGCGACCAAATGAGCGGCGGAGGGCATCTACGCGTAGCTGGGAGCAGGCCGCAGCGTTTGGTGGCGGTGGTGGAGCTCGGGGTGGCCGGAAACGTCACCGGCGATGACCTTGGCGGTCACCGGAGTCGGGTGATGATGAACCCGAGGCTACGGGGCACGGCAAGGCACATGGTGAGGTGCGTTGGACTCCTCGCGATGCGGTGAGTGTGTTGGACACGGTGGTGTGGCCAGTGGTTGGCCGGAGACACGTCGGCGACGAGCTAGGCGGTGGCGCGTGCGGTCGAGCTTGGTGCGGTCGCTACGGCATGCGAGGAAGAGAACGGAGAGGGGGGAAACAGCCAGCAGCTCACCACGGTCACAACGAGCGGGTCAGCGAGGTCGGGAGGAGCTGATGAAGACGGGAGGTCGCCGGCGATCTCGGCGGCCGAACGATGAAGACGAGGTCGGGGCGGCGCTTCGGGGCGTTTGGCGACGCTTGAGTCGACAGAGAGGCGTAGGCGACGGTGGCGGAGCTCCTGGGCATGTCGGAGAGGCGAGGGGGAGGCGGTGGCCGCGGTGGTGGCGAGCGGTGGCGACGAACCCGATCGGGTGGGTGAGAGAGAGAGGTCCAGGGGAGGGAATGAGCACGGGGGAGAGCGGGAGGGGTCGAGGGGAGCGCGTGGCTTCTCCGGGGCGCGCACGGCGGCCACACGCCTCTCGTCCTACTGGCGAGAGGTGGGAGATGACTGACAATGTTGGCTGGGCCGGCCGGTGGGCTGGCCGGGCTGCTGACAGGTGAGGCCAGGTAGGTGTCCTTTCTCTCTCTTTTTTACTGTTTTCTATTTTACGCAACTTTGTGGCTTTTCTAAAAATACTTAGGTATTTCCAAAAATCACCTAACTGTACATTCCCTTTGTTTAGATCATATCCAATATGGAACATATCAGTTTAGGATTATTTGGACATTATTTCTTATATAACAGAAATAATTCCAACCCAAATATATTATTGATTTAAATCAAAGGACCAAATAAAATATTTCTGTGGCTCCAAAAATATTGGTTTTAATTTTACCTCATGCCAATATCTTAACACAATAACAAGAACATTTTCTTGGACTCATTTGATGAGATTTAAATGTTGGTTATTTTTAGGGGTTTTCTGAGGCTTGGAAAAATCCTCAATTCAAATTTCATTTGAATTTAAATATGATGCACACATGGAAGCTGGCATAGGTCAGACTAGAATTAGGGATGTGACAGGTTAAATATAATTTCAAAATAAAGTTGTATTACGTTAAAATCCAACGAAATATTGCGCGCGCAACAAGTAATGAAATTAAAATTTCCAAATTCCAAAAATAATATATTTTTCAAACTAATTACGTGTTTGGTGCATAGTAATTGCCCACTTATTATAATTACATCCCATTTATTATTTCTTAAAGTCCATTTTCTTGTTAAGCCTAATGCATACCTCCTAGGAAACTTTGCAGCCAATGAGCGGATAACAAGTTGACCGGATATTGTGTACAATTGTCGGCCCGATTGCATTGTCGATGTTGAAAAAAAGGCTGTAGTAATGCAGTACAACCTAACATGGTTACTCAGCCCACATTCGGTGGTAGGAAAAGCCCAAACAAGGCTTATGTACAACTTTTTGAAGTCACTGAGCTCAGTTAATAACTTAAGAAAAAAGTTAGATTACAGTGGAACCTAATTAAAAGTTGTCACGAGCAAATAAATAATTCAACGGGTCCCACTTGTGCGTGCGCGCGTGTGTGCGTGTGTGTGTGTGTGTTTGTGTGTGTGTGAGAGAGAGAGGGCGATAGAGGGAGAGACCCATCGGTCGATGCTCCTAAATACATCTTTCAGCCATATGCATTGTTGATGCTCAATAAAAACTTATATAGTTGACACAATCATATAGAACATCATAGCACACTGAACTTGCATACAAAAATTTCCTTGGCGGCACAATCGGGATGGAAGCAGTGGATCGCTACGGGAAGGGCTATGTTGAAACCAACGAAGTCGTACATAATGGTTCATCATCTTTATAAATGACGGGGAAATATATTGAATGTTGTGCAAAGAAAATAGACAAACAACACAATAAGTTCTGCTAGCACATTAAGTTGACGTACAGCCCTTTCTAAAAAAAGTTCAGGTACAAAATTAGAACAGGTCACAATCAAATGTACTAGCATATCAGTGCTTTGGACCCATAGCTCGGATTTAACTAGTACTATCTGAAAAGATTTAGTTGTTACCTCAAATTAGAGCACATCCAGGTAGCCAGCCCTGCCTCTTCTCCCAAAGAAGCAGTGGCCTCCGCCGCGCGATGGAGTAGGCCCTGTGCCATCCATCGTTCTGAGCAACACGGGGAAAGTCTGACGTTGACTCCTGTAATGGATGTCGTCGTCGGACCCTGGCACCAGTGGCAGCGGCAGGACTTTGATTGATGGATTGACCACTTCTTCGACATGCACGAACACTCGATACAGGTACATCCCTAACGTGGTCCGCAGCGGCCTTGGTGGCGACGAATAGTACAACCCCGGTTCCTGCACCGGTATCTCAACACCAATCACCTTCGGTATGGTGGACGGCTTCTTCATCCATGCCATAACCGTCAAAGCCCAACTGTCTGGAGGAACAAACATACTTACGAGCTCACCTCCAAGGTCGTTGATAAGCTCGTTCATGGACTCGTTGTTCCAACCACGTCGAGGCATGCCGTGGAAGGTAAGCTTTGTTAAAAATCAAGCTTCGAGGGCACCGAGCCCCATCACAGGTGCCACCGATCAAAGCTCACCGGCGCACCATCCCGAGAACAAGCGGGGAAGATTCGAACACACTGCGGCTGATGCCGAAAGTTATGCGGAACTCCGACGAAGAAATCAGCCGGTGGCGGATAGAGTTCGACGGGAAAGTCACTTATTTGGATGCCGTGTGCAATGCCAAGAGATTTGAAAAGGTCGTCCGGCGAGACAGGAGGCCGGTCGCCGTAAATGGTTACCATCAGCAATTTGCCGGCAAACTGGTCGTCAAGCGCCGTTATGCCACTGTTGAGCGATAGCACGCAGCAACCGAAGGCAGGACGAACCTCGGGATCTCCGGCTCGGAGATCCGCGTTGACCGGCGACATGATAGTGCGCTTGAGTACAGGGAGTACAGGAGGGGGATTTGGGGGAACTGGAGTAGGAATCAAGATTCCAGAAGTGGGGGAGGGGCGGGAGACTGGGGATGAAAAGGTAGAATGAATTTCGAGCACGCGCCAATATGCTCTCGACGCGCAAGCGCACGAAAACACCGGTGGCGCCCACATGTGGGCCTAAGAGTCCTTATTCTTTCTTTTTTGGAGAGCCCGACCTTTTCTTTCCGGATCTTTTGAGAGCCCGGCCTAAGAGTCATAATTGGCCTGTTTGGCATTGCGTTACTACTCGGCCCAAATTCAACCACACCTCACTGGCCCAAACAAGTGTACATCATCGAAAAGACAGTGAGCTCAAATTATATAACTTTAAAAAAGGAGATATACTCACGGACCTTTGGAGAATGGTGATGCCCTCATTTAGCCCACCAAGAGTTCGAGACAATATACTGATTCGAAACAACGATATATACAACATCCAAACAACGACTAGTGACTACTCTTGACATAAACAAAGAAGACATGATAGTTCATAAGAAGTCTTGCTACACCACCAAAACGCACCCATCTGCGGTAGCTCGGACTCTCGTGATCAAGGCGAGAATGACATTCTAAGCAGAAGCAACTATTACATAGAAAGAGTGACATAGAGCGAGGATGACCAAATGACAAGGAATATGCATAACAAAAGAAAGAACTACCCATCCAGTAACCAGCAGCAAAGACAACAAAGTCATTGAAGAGATGATCCAACACCATCATAACTTGCAGCCCGCTTGACGACCGGTGATCCGGAGACACCGGTACTCCACCCTTTCGATGCAATCGCCCAATTACCTATCAACCTGAAGGCTTGAACCACATCGCTGCCTGTCGTAATTGAGACATCCAAGGATCAAAGTTAATCCGGATGCCTTTGTCATTCTCACCTTCTTTTGGCTGCAGGCTGTATCGTTGACAATTAGGGGAGTTTGCTCCCGAACTCCTAGAGCTCGCCGTGTAGACATTGTTTTCCATAGTAAACAGAGCCTCTCTGCCATCAAGGTCCTTGCCAGCGGTGATCTCACAGTTAATCGGATAATTGAGTGCGAGAAGCAGAGAGTGTGAACCAAGGCTGTTTACCGCCTCCAACTAAAAAATCCTAAAGGCCCCAACAAGCTGGTATCCTGCTCATAGGCGTAACAGCCCTTTGTCCGGATACACACGTATTACATGGTGCTTGTATACGATGGGGTTTTGCAATATAACTTTTCCAGCTCATGTGTCCGAATGATCATCGGTCTTTTGCCGTAAATGCGATCGAGCAAGGAACCAATTGTGCTTCTGTTTTTTGGCAAAAGGTGGTGTGATTACAAAGGGCGGTAACTGTAGGGACACTGCATCATATCAAAAAGGACAGGCATTGTTAATGTAAGATCAGCATTGTTCAGAGTATGAGTAGGATAATGCAAGAAACAACATTGATATGTCCCTGTTGGGCTGGGAGGAAAATCTGAGGAAATGTATACGGGTTCGAAAATATAGAAGTGCCATGCATGGTTATACTCATGTTATCTCGCAATCGATTCTTCACGAGGAAACTACCATGTCATGCATGTTATGTAATCATGTTCTGTCCTCACAAACAAATTCTTCAAGGTAACTAACGAGACCATGCATTGTTATATACTCGTGTTACGTGGGCAAATTTTTTGTGAGGATATTATTCTAGCCATTGATTCTTTGAAGGGCGAATATAGGTATGTACACATGGTAAGCATTGCAGGATTTCACTACTTCCAAATATAGAGTTCTCCATATGCACATTTACTTCCCTAATGTATGGTTAGATGAAACCAACAGTGTGGTGCATGTTTCTACATCATGAAAATGAGGAAACTAACATGGCCATTGATACACACTCATATTTAGTAGTAGTATATAGATTACTGTAAAATAAGGATAATATCCATATATTAATATCCATATATTCCTAACCATTTGACTATTCAGGGTACAAACTGGCTGTAATGACATGGTCACAATCGCATGAATTAACTCATTCCAAATATAGCTGATTTAAGGCGTCTCTAATATATTGCCATAGTTCTACTCAAATTCTGATCAAACAGGGATATGACAATCATCGCAAAAAGTTCAAACAGTGTCATGGCGTCATCATTAACATGAGATAGAAACAACTTACACGCGCCGTCCCAGCAATACCTGGTGCCATCTACTTTGTCGATTGCGTAGATGATGCCATTGTGTTCAATATCATCACAGAGGTGTGTATCAGCTTTGACTATGATCCACTGCGAGCCGAGTTATCTCCAGCTAAAGAAGGCACCGGCGTAAGGATAGGCGAGTCCACGGCCGAACAAGTCAATTAGCTTGAAGTCTGCGTAATTCGCATGTCGTGTGGGCACTTGGCAGATTACAATCTTTTGCAAAACAAGGTCCGTCCAACTGACGTAGTAATCTAGATGACTTGGACCGCGATGGTAATACTCTATATAATCCAACGGAGGAAGGATAATCTCATGGGAGGTGCGGAAGTTCACAAGCACCAACTTTTACCGTCTTCTGCGAAGGCAGCTATCGATGGGAGTTCATGCCGACCCAATACATACCTGCCAAGAAGTTTCGGGTGATGGTGATCGGATCGATGTCGAGGGAAATGATGTACAGCGACACACTACATACATGCAAAGAAGTTTCGGCTAATGGAGATCGGATTGAAGTCGAGGGGCATCATGCACGCCTCCGTATCATGGTGAGCCAATCTTGCAAGACCAGATAGCAGCAAGCAGGGTGTCTTGAAAAGCTTATGCCTCGCTTCGAAGATGGACGTGTGCATGTCCCTCGAACATGCAGCCAGCCGCAGGGCGGTCAACATATCCATACATGAAAAACAGAGGTCGAGGATGTCACTAGGGAGATTTCTCCAATCGCGGCTCATATGGATGCTGCACGGTTCACGTTCGGCCATGGTGGAGTCTGGAAGGGGGCTTGATTTACGGGGGAGAAGGATGTCGGTGCTGGAGCGGCTAGCGAGGAATAGTGGTACTGGGGGAGGCGAGTGAGGCGACGGTACACGGGGGCACAGTGAGATGGAGACGGAGAAGGAGATGGAGATGGAGTGGTGCTATGGGAGCAGAGAGGGAGACAAGGCGAGGCGCCAATGTGTTGTACAGTGGCGGTGACAAACTGCACGATGCTGCAGAGGTGAGGCTGACTTTGGTAACCCGAACACGCCGCCTCGCTGGACTAGTGTCGGTAGCAGGTGTTGTCACTTCCTTTGTGAGGACGGATGAATAGTATTTTGACCGTCAAGTGTACCACAGTTGTACTACTACTGCTACTTCTACTACTACTACTACTACTACTACTACTACTACTTATACTACTACTACTACTACTACTTCTACTACTTCTACTACGACTACTACTATGAACATGAGTACTCCTGTATTGTATAGCGGATATATGTCTCCCGTGCTAGCATGCCTGTTCACTTCATCATTCAGGTATCATCCATATTGCGAGCAGAACCAAATTCTCGTGCATGCCCAATAAACGCCCTGCCGTGATGCATGCAGTAGTCATTATGGTGCATCAAGGACGGCATGCAGATCGTTCCACACTTGAGAAGAGGAAAAATGGAAAGGTAGAACGTGGCAGCAGAGGAAGAGAACATTGGCTAACGAGGCTGGGAGGGGATCAAGCAGGAAGTTAATGCTCCACGCCTAAAGGTTTTGGGAAAACCTGATTTTCATAAGGTGACTTATACTCACCTAAACGGAGGGAGTATTCCTTAACACGAGAATGTTGTGTCTCCCACTCACGCGCTCAAAAAAAAGCTACGACACATTTTTTATCTGTTTGCATAGGTCCCACCTATCAGGAAGGATGGGCACGTACACGAACAGGTACGACTCCTCAGTCTACCCGCATAGCCTTTTCATTTAGTCTACCTAGTCGTCTAATCAACTCCCTGCATGCCACTTCTCCCATTTACTTCTCCATCGGGAACCGATTCGCCTCGGCTTCTTCACCTCCCCTTCGTCTTCATTTGCATCCAAACCCCACTACGTTCACATTGTTTTAACCTCTTTAAATATTCATCTACTACTTCAGTTAGACTAGCCATCTAATCCTAATTCTCCAAACCATAGCCCTCCGTTCCAGCGGTTCCAAATGGCGAAATAGATCGAGATGCAGATTTTTAGCGTCCAACATGTCCTCATCGAAGGCTCGATGCACATAGTTGCCACCGTCACCATCCACCCAAGGGTTGTTCGGCAGTGGATCAACAATGTATCCAACTCCCTCAAAAAGGTAGAGACAGGGTCATCGGTCTTGACGCAGAGTACACGGAGCATTCCCCTGGGAAGATCCAAGCGCCGCCCGTCCTTGATTGTGCCTCGAAGATGATGTTTTGGTGTACCACATCATACACTCTCCCTCCATACCAGGTGAGCTTCACGATTTCTTGTCTCAGGAGGACGTATACTTCTGTGGGGCAGCCATCGAAGGGGACAAACAGAAGCTGGAGCTGTACAACCTTGATTAGAAAAGCATCATTGACCTACAAACCAAAATCAAAATTCCTATAGAAGATTGTGCTAAACAGACACCATCCCTATTCGACGTAGCAAATTTTGTGCTCGGTACAAATCTTCAGAAGGGTGACGATACTGTGGCATAAAGGTCGTCTGGATGGGAGAATTATCCCTTGACGTCTGACGGATAAAATATGCTGCCCTCGATGCCCGTGTGAGTTTCGAGATAGCTGCAAGGTCCAAAGAGCTTGTTGCGAAGCCGTCTCCCACAGAGAATGAGAAAAAGAAGAAGAAGAAGAAGTAGAAGAAGAAGAAGAAGAAGAAGAAGAAGAAGTGTTGCACCAACAGGAGGGCATTATGGATGGATGAACTATTTCCTCTCTTGTAAAAAAATTTATTCCCTCTCGGTGTATATTGATATAGATGGACTATTTCGATGGTGTGCATGTCTTTGGATAAGAGTAGTAGCGTGGGTCCACTTGACTATAAGGAACTATTTATCCGCATATATAGCTTTCTCTGCTACTCCTTCCAGTGATCGGTATGCAGTGCATGTGTCCGTAGACATGACAGCTTGTCCATGGAAGTTCAACTACGGCGACCATCACGTTTCATCTCGCGATTCCCACGACGCCTCTCCAACCCACGGCACCACGCCCCCCGACGTGCACCTCACCCCTCTTGGCCACACCGCACCTCTGCCTTTGTGTGCATGACATGTGGGCCACCTAAAATTCGGCGAGCATCAAGTTTCTACCACAGCCACCCCCGATTCCCACGACACCGCTCGAACCCATGAAACCACACGTCCCCCGACCTGCGGCTCACCCCTCTTGGCCCCACTGCCCCTCTGCCTTCGGGAGCATTACATGTGGACCAGTCACCTATCGGGTCCACATGTTATTGACTCAAAGGTAGGTGTAGTAAGGCACTGAAGCTCAGTCCCGACGGCCCTGAGAGGGAAATGTAACTCCTGCACCAGGGCTTGTGGTGCTCCCGCAGCACGAACTCGTGCCAAACTCGAGATTTGTTTCTTTACTATACATGCACACAAAGATTTAATGGACATTGTAATCTCAACATGTGATGGGGAGCTCTAAATTTGAATTTGAAACTTATAAAACGAAAAGATTCAAAACAAATAAACTGGGAGAGAGGGAGTATATTGTAGGATGTGTCCCATACAAAATAAGTCCCCTGGTTTGTCACCGCGAAGATGCGGTTAGAAAGGAGCACATCATCTTCCTACTCGTACGGCACCAAATCGGCCGTAGACAGCATGGTCCGCCTTTGACCGCCATGTGCAAGGTTCGTGCTATATTATTCAATCTCACCGTGGTTCCATCGTACCAATTCATGTGGTGGCCCGTTGCATGGCTGATCCCAATGTTGGACAAAGGTTCTATGGGAACGGTGTCACCGTTGTAAATGTTGTGCAAATTGATGTTGGTACCCTCCCGTACATATGCAAGCCAATCTCCACTCGCACCGAGCCTAGCCTGTGAAACAGTGGGCAGGGGGAGAATTAGGAAATGGACACGGAAGTAGTCTTTAGAATGCATTTACTACGTGATCAAACTCATCTTACCTACTCATCGGAGGAAATCTGAGTGCCCCTCAACGTCGGCATCTCAAGGGGCGTCAACTTGCAACTACGGCCACGCCGCGCTGGAGAGACCCCCAAGGAAACATCCTCGTGTGTTCCACGGAACATCAAGATGCATTTGTATGAGTAGTTTATCTTGTGAGAGAAAAGGATGAGCGAGGGAAGGCCTCTAGAGATAGAGATGGACACTACTACTACCAATGTGCTGGCCCATGCGTTGCAATGGATCCAAACTAGTAGAATAATACTTGTTCACGTGCTTGAAATATAAACACTCTAGTTTTGATATACATGTGTCGAGCAGACACGACAACTTGTCCATGGAAGTTCAAGCACGGCGACCATCACGTTTCTTGTTTCTACCACTGCCACACCCACACGCGATTCCCACAACGCCGCTCCAACCCACGGCACGACGTCCCCCGACGTGGACATGGATCCTCTGACGTGGCTATCACTGCCTTGCCCTGCCTTTCCTTCGGCGGGTGGGACCCATGCTTATGGGTCCCACATGTCGATGATGTAATGGTAGGATTGTTCGTGCCCTCATCCCTCTCGGCCCCACCACTCTCTGCCTTTGTGTGCATGACATGCGGGCCAGCTGAACTCTGGCGACCATCAACTTTCTACCATAGACACACCCGATTGGGCAGCGGTTTTGCTGCTCCATTGCTGTGCTTCGATCATACTCCGCACCATCAAATCTTCATCCAATTTGTGACACATTTCATCCGGGCATCAATCCTCAATTTGGAGTACTTATGTACTACAGGTAGTACCCGCCGGTGTGGCCATCTACGCCTCGTAATGCCCCGATGCCCAGCTGTGGCACCCTCGCCACGGCCACGCCACCACCAGTCGGTTCATCTCGAACGAGTGAGTCGTGAACCACGCCACCACCATGAGAATGACATGTGGGCCAGCCGCATTTAAGGTCCGCATGTAATTGACTCATAGGTCGGGCACTAAGCCACTGAAGTTTGGTCCTGTGGGCCCCGAGAGGGAAATGTAACTCCTGTGGTAGGCCTTGTGGTGCTCATGATCTGAGCTCGTGCCAAAACTGGAATTTGTTTCTTACTACTACCAACTAGTACTAGTAAGGTACACGTGCATTGCACGCATGAGATTCAGTGGTTTGTGCATTATGCTTCTACATGTGGAGTTTTCTGGATTCTAACATGTGGCGAAATCTGGTGGAATGTAAGGTTAGGCAAGTTTGACTAACTTAGGTGAGTGTTTGGTTCAAGCCACACCTTAGGCAAGCCACACTAAGGCCCCACATGACATACACACAAAAAATGTGGCATGATTCCCTTAGGCTTGCCAACTTGTGGCTCTCATTTTGAAGAACTAATAACTTTGCCTAAGCTTAGTTGTGGCAAAGTTAGTCATGAATTAAGTTCAACCATGGAGTCTTCTAGATTATACATGTGGCAGAATCTGGTGGATGATATCCAACGGCCAGTAGTGCTCGGATTTGCCATCTTTGTACCGTCGGATTGGCTTCATCCAACGACCAACTTTCAAAGTTCTTAACACACTATATAGGGGGTATAGATATAGATGTCTCGGTCCGTTGCAATGGATCCAAAGTATATTTATTTAGTGGAGTGCACTCTAAACACATTATCTATTTATTTTTCTCTAACCTTCCGTAGCCATGCAACCAAGCCACATAAGCTTCATGGATGCCCCCCACATCATATTATTGATACTACGTTGATTGAAAAAAAGATAAATCACCCAAAACAAGATCTTCCCATTTTTTGTTCCTACGATGTTGTGCCGTGCACGTATCTACTAGTTGTATAGTGGTAGTAGTAGTAATATAGTATTAGGAGTACAAACTTGGTACTAGTAGGAGTATTACTAGTACGGAATGCTCCTACTCTATCAATGAGCCCCGTCTGACACAAAATTTCTTGGCTTCCGGGCTATAGCAAGATCTTCCCCTTGTTTCTGTTTTCCAACCCGGCAGCGGGCGGGGTGTCGGTTTGCTCAACGGCGGTCCCACATGAAAGTGAAAATGCTAGGCAACACGCCTTTCCTAAGCTATGTGTCGTGCCGGACGGGCCGTGTTGTACTCCTGATTCCCGGGTGTGTGGGGGTGTGACGCGAACGCGACAGGCCTTTTCCTTTTACTAGCAATGTGCCTGTGTGTTGCGACGGATCCAAAGTAGTAGAATAGTAGTATTTGTTCACAAACTTGAAAGAAATCACTATTGTTTTTATATACTCCTAATATATTACTCCATCCGTACCTAAATATTTGTCTTTTTTGAGATTTCAAATGGACTATCACATACGGATTATATAGACATATTCTAGTGTTTCTAGCAAGATGCCCGCGCGTTGCACGAAGTTGATGGAAAAGGTAAGCACAACTTATAAATTGACGGATGGAGTACTAGTTACAGTGATGCATATAATTAAGCAAAGGGATCGCACATGTCGGTATTGACTGGAACGAGAATGCAATAGCACAATAAGAATTAAGGCCACGATGATGTGATCACAGTGGTGGTTACAGAAGGCAAGAAGAAAGATGGATCGAGTTGTTATCAGATCGAGTTGTCACCCTTCTGCTGTCATTGTTGGGGGGGGGGAGGGAGAGAAGGACGTATCGAGAGTGTGCGCGGTAGGCACAGAGGCACAACTAGTGTGTGTGTGTGTGTGTGTGTGTGTGTGTGTGTGTGTGTGTGTGTGTGTGTGTGTGTGTGTGTGTGTTTGAAAGAGGAGTAGATAGATTATTATCAAGATCGATGTGCCACCCTACTCCTTCGGTGCCGGGTAGTGTGTTTGTGTGTATGTTTGAGAGAGAATCTAGTCGATAGATTAGTATCAAGATCGAGGTGTCACCCTACTCCTTCGGTGTCGGGTAGTGTGTGTGTGTTTGTCTGAGAGAGAAGCCAGTCGATAGATTAGTATCAAGATTGAGGTGTCACCCTACTCCTTCGGTGTTGGGAAGTGTGGGTGTGTGGGGTGGGGGCAGTGACACTCACATATCTCTACTCTTATAAAAACAGAGTTGGTGATGATGGTGTTCCTGCCATCCTGCAATATAGGCCATCCGATTTATATCCAACGGACAGGAAGGAAAATATGACAATTTTGCAAAAAGATACCCACACCCCTCTCCGCATTTGCATATAAGGCATTCCCTCGTTCATCCTTTTCTCCCACAAGATAAACTTCTCATACAAATGCATCTTGATGTTCCATGCAACGCATGGGCATCTTGCTAGTAGGGAGAAGGATTTTGTGTGACACATATCTAGTTATATTAAGGGATAGGTAGATAGCATATGTGTGAGAGACATTATTATACTTTGAGACATTAGTGGTTGTGGGTGGGCGGAATTAAAGGGGTGGGCGTGTTAGACATAGAGAGCGTGTGTGTTTCTGTGTGAGAGACTTGTAGGACGGGGTAGAAAGACAAATTTAACCCTGGCGAAGGGAGAGAAATACACGAAGTGCGTGTGTGTGATTCCGTTGCCCACAGGGAAATGAGATATGTATGCGTGTGACAGAGATTGCACAATTCATTCACGTATCACTATCTAGCGATCATGGACGTGCATCGCTTGAACATAAGTCAATATCTACTTCGTATCGGGGCCAAAGGTACAATATTGATTCAATGCTATAAAGATTGTACACTCACATATCACATTTTTTTCTATTTAAATAAACATTTTCAGTTGTGCATGCCAAAGTTACAGTGATGTTTCTTCAAACAACCAATGTAGCTATCATGTATATGCACCATTGTTACTCTTGCATTCAAATTCATTAGTCTTGGATGATTTAAGTTTCTATTTTGAAGTAATATATGTAATATTCATATATGAATTCAACGAATGCATAATTTATGAAATGGAGGCTATGTAATCATATGAGGTAACACTTTTAAGTAGCTAACTACAATATCCATTTCTTTTGTGCGCATCTACACTAACACGTCAATGCATTATGTTTAAAGTAAATAACCAATGGCACTAAATTATCTATTTACACGAGAAATACATAGGCTGAGCATTTGATCCCTTTTTTGTGAACGCGCCACTACACCCGTACGATTGGTCGCACCCGTGTGAACGTCCAAGTTATCGGCGCATCATCCCGAGTTATTGTCTTTTTTCGGGGTGGACTTCACACGGTTATTAATCACGACGCGTGCCCCGTGTACACAGTCTAGCATGACCTTCCCGCTAGCACGGTCCAAAATTAGTTGAAACTGGATACGAACGATCCCACGGCGGCAAAATCTCCCGCCTCCTTCTAAAATTTCCGCCACCTTAGGCTTTAGCATGCGAAATCCCCCTTTTGTCCTTGGTGCACGGAGACCAACATTTACAATACCGCCCTCATCTACATGATAGGTCGGGGCTGCTTTGGCAACTTCCGGTTCCCCCCACTACACGGCACCCCCATTTCCTCTCCCCCTCCCGCAAAAACTACTAACTCCACAGCACCAGAGCATCTTACATCACGCCGTCCGTACTTCATTGCCCTCTCGAAACCCTAGACTGCTCATCCACCGGCGTACCATAGCCCATTCACTGCCAGCGGCGTCCACCTCGCTAGATCTGCTTCTGCGGCTGCATCTACCCCTCCCACCTCCCCTAGAAACAAGTAGACTGCTCATCCACCACTGTACCACAGCCAATTCAGTGCCGGCCTTGTCCACGGTGCCAGATCTACTTCTCCGGTACTCTCGTCAACCGCCGCGCATCTGCAGTGGCTCATTCATACTCCCTACCGGAGACGCTTCGTCCACACCCCCCGGAGCCGCCCCACCGACGCCCCCGTCGACGGCCTCTGATCCTCTTCGCCGACACCTTCCTCAACCCTACCGAGCCGCTTCGCCGACACCTTCCTCAACCCTACCGGAGCCGCTTCGCCGACACCATCGTCAACCCTACCGGAGTAGCTTCGCCTATACCATTCTCAACTCTACCGGGGCCGCTTTGCCAACTCACAAGTCCACGGCCTCAAATCCGCTTCCTCGCACCCTCATCCAACCTACCGGGGCAGCTTCTGACGCCCCTTCCACGACCGTAGATCCGCATCATCAACACCACCCTTAACCCAACCACCGGAGCAGCTTCTTACGCCCCGTCCACGGCCGCAGATCCGCATCGTTGACACCATCCTTAACCCAACCACGGGTAACCGACGCCCGTCCACGGCCGCAGATCCGGCGTCGTCGACACCATCCTTAACCCAACCACCGTAGCAGCTTCACCCACGCCTCGTCCCACGGCCACAGATCCGCTTCGCCCACACCGTAGTCCACCCTCTCGAGCCGCTCCACAAACACCCTACTCGACGGTTCTAGATCTCCTTACGGACCACGACGGCCCGGTATGGCGTCATCACCCTCGACGTTTCTAACCTGATTCCCACTGCTCGGAGAGATGCCAAGCACCCACCACGGCCTAGGTACTTGTCACCTTTAAACCCGTCCCAAAGCATCACACGCCCGATGTACTTCAAATATACTAACCGGTCATTACTGTTATGCGGTGGCAAAAACTACAAGGACGATGTTTCTTACGGATCTAACAGCTTGGCCAACAAAGATCACGGATCGAGGCATTGCTATGATCTTGTAAGCACGTCTCTCTCTCTTGTATTGTTATGTGCCTGCCAGCGTGCTTTGCTAGGATTTTCAACCAGTAATCCCTTTGTGCAGACAATGATTTCTACTACTGGCTGCTAAATTACTAAATTAGATATGTAGATGCCATACATGATACTACCTCGTACCTCCGTTCCTAAATATAAGTCTTTCTAGAGATTCCACTATTGGCTACCTATGGAGCAAAATGAGTGAATCTACACTCAAAAATGCATCTATATACATCTGTATGTGGTCCATACTGGAATCTCTACAAAGACATATATTTAGGAACAGAGCGTTACATTACACAAAATCGTTGGTGGCATGTAGGAATTCAGATGCACTACATTAGGCTCCCTTAGAGTGCTGCTAGTCCGGCATACTGAGTCATGGCTAGTTTATGGTACGCACACAATCGTTAATTGGTGGTTTAAATATGCGCAAGGGATATGCAATGTAGTATCATGTAGAGATGTCTCAAATTAGCCGTGTCAACTTGCAGATAGGGTTACACAATGAAAAAGTACAAGATGTATGTGGCAATTTCATGGAACATCGCAAAAAAAGGAGAGGCAGCGGTGAGCCTATACAGTGTGCTATGATATGTCACTCCTCTATTGCAATCATCGTGACATGTTATTTGTATGCCGGTTCTATTAGCCAAGTTTCTTAGGGACAGTTATTACGAGTTATCCTAAGAAAATAAGCACCTGTGAATATAAGCTCCATGTAATAAGCCAACCAGTTCTTTTCATTGCGTTTCAGCTTATCTTTGGTATGATCAGTGGAAAGTCTAGATTGCATTATATATTTTTCATTTTGCTGCCCATATGAAAATTAATTTGACTTGCAAACATCACAAATTGAACCCAAAGGTCACGTAATTAATATGATAGGAAAAGCAGACCATCACTATTTGCTCAAAATGCAAATACAAAGATACCATCTACTTGGCACAATCTACTTTGGTCAATGTTTTCCATAGAGATCCCATTGCCTAATTTAAACGAAGAACACATGACCCACATTTAAATGAAGAACAATTATTTATTGAAATTCGATGGTCCAAGTGGCTGGTTATTATCATATAGCAGCACCACCTGAAAGCATCATATAGCAGCAGCCGCAGCTTATAGCAACTCATCATACAAAGAGCATCGATGCGCAATTCATCATATACCAATGACAGCTCATAGCAATTCATCATATAGCAGCAGCAGGAGCAACTCATAGCAATTCATCATATAGCAGCAGCAGGAGCAGCTCATAACAATTCATCGTATAGCAGCAGCAAGAGTAGCTTGTAGCAACTCATCATATAGCAGCAGCAGCAGCTCATAGCAATTCATCATATAGCAAAGCGACTCATAGCAACTCATCATACAGTGCAGCTCATAGCAATTCATCATATAGCAGCAGCAGGAGCAACTCATAGCAATGCATCATATACCAGCAGCGAAGCATCTCATAGCAATTCATCGTATAGTGTATCATAATGAAAATTTGGCAAAAAATCAGAGGAGATCCTCACCTTGTTGGATGAGCTCATCCTTCAACGGCACCTCAAGGCCATGGCCTAGGAGGAGGGAGGGAATAAGGTTCCTTCTGCCGCAGTGTGGCATCAGCCGTAGTTGTGCAGCGCCCGCCGGAGTAGTGCGTTGGACGAACCACAGTGGAGCAGCTGCTGGAGACCATGAGAACGAGGGGCGGCGCCAGAGGGAGGAGTAGCCAGGGAGATTTTCCCCTACCCGCCAGCCATGTAGCCTAGCTGGACATAGCATCGTCGAGGACCAGGCCAGATGGGACCAATGGCGAGGGCTCGCTGGAGGAACCCTAGTGCTTTATGACGGGGATCGAGTAGAGGGAAAGGGGAGATGAGATGCAAGCGGCAGGTGGCAATGAATGCTTGCGTGTTTGTTTTAGTTGAGGGTCAGGTGTGACACGGGCGTCGTGATTGCATTTTGAGTGTAATATAGGCAGACAACAGAGTCATTTCACTATTCCCCTTCCCTTCAATGTTTAGCGAGGTTCTACCCGAAACACCCCCCTCCAAAGAGAAATTAGTTAAGCCCAAGCCGATAACTCAAAAATGACTTCTTTACATCTTTTATGGCTTATTTTCACAATATGCCCTGAAAAGGCGGAATCGAACTGGCCCTTAACCCGCAATTCAATTGTGCGTGCAATGATGAATCACTCCTGCCTACTATCTGTACATTTAGGTATCATCATACATGGCATAACCTAATACATGTGCATTCCATTGTAGAATCTGGAATATGCAATGTTTATGTTAGTTCATACGTTGCACATGATGTTTAAATGCCCCTTAAATCCGGTCAGTCAAGTGATGGTCTTTAAGCCTCCTTCTTTGCTTCTTTTCTTGATATGTAAGATTTGCTCACACATCTGTTCAATTGCTTGTTTTCATCAGCCAACCATACTAGGACTGTTTTCTTTGATTACTTGTTGTTCTTGACCTAACACTCTAACAGAGCTTGTCAACGATTTAAACACTAAGGGCTGCTGTAGTGGGGCCTTGTCTAACTCATAGGTGACATAAAGGTTTGGCTGTACACTCTGAGGGCTCTCCAAGAGTACACGGAGATCCGATTCAAGGTATGCCTAGTTTTTACATAGTGCAGACATAGTAAATGCTCATTTCATTGTGTGCAAGTGCAAGAGATGCGACATGTTTCATTATGTGGTGTTGTTTTGTTATAATCTCATCCTTTTGTGTTCACAGACTAGAAAGTATGCATATTTATCTTCCAAGGAGATGAGTAACTAGTTTGTGTCACCTTGCAGAGGGGGTGCAATGAAGATAAGATTGAGGATTTCCAAGTACAAGATGTTAAGAAGGAGCCTTGCAAGAGAAGTAGGAGTTGCGCTGAGCCTCTTCAACCTGCTAAGTTAAGTCACTGTATGCAACTAAACAGTTCAATTCCTTGTTTGTTTCAGGCATAGTTAATTTTCTCTTTTCAATTGCTTTATTTGTCCTCAGTTAATGAGATGCCCAAATAATCATGCCCGATGTTCGGTACTTGTATCACTATTAGTTGACATAATTAAAGGCCTTACCATTTAATTACTCTGCCAAAGTGTGTCTGAAGATTTGAAGTCTATTAACCAACTATTATTGCATGAGGCTCACAATCTAGTTTATACTATGCTAATGATTGCATAGTTTTGCCCTCTTGTAGTATGTTTGTATGAAACCCTCTTGCTGTTCATTATGCTCCCTAAGACTTTAATTGAGGTACAGAATGGCCAATTGTTTGCTTACTTATACGCAACGTGTTGTCTAAATTTGTAACTTATGCGTGTTTTCGATTGGGCCCCAACATCATGCTCCTCTGGTGAGCTAAGAGGATTTCTGTATGCAGGCTGCATGAGACTATCTTTTTTATAATTTTTAAAATATCACCTGCTTATGCTTCATGATGTGTAACATTTTTTTTGTGAAAGTGATGTGTAACATTATTGTTAGTCCTGTTTTGCCATGTAGTACAAAATAGCCTTGTTCGCTTCACTGTTGTAACTATATTTTTACCCTAGTCATGTGTACTTACCGAAACATTTCAGGATGAAGTGACATCAACACAAAAATCTGCAAGCAGTGCGGCATGGCTGTTACCGAATGATTATGGATTGGAATTGGAATGTGCTGATGTTCTCGAGCATCAACTAGAGTTGGCAAGACAATGTGTACATGATCGTCAACGTATAATCAACAAGTTGAGACTGGACATGCAGGTATTAGATGCAGGAGTCAAAAAATGAAACAAGACACCGAGGTAACCATGAAGGAATTGGAGATTTTGCAGACTGAAATTTGTGCTATCTGAATCCGACCAATCATATTTTCTGAAGAGATTATAGTTCAATGGAGTTAAGTTGATGCGCGTCCATGATGTATGAGCTGTATTTGTCCAGTGTATGTAATTTGCTGTTTGTGTATGCTTTATTATCACCGTCTTTGAACCATAATGCCCAGTGGGTATAATAGGCTGTAATTTCTTTATTGTATAGTGTAGGATTATTCTACCTTTCTATGCCTTGATCTCTTTGTTGTATAGTGTATGATTTTTAGAGGTGATAGTATTGAGTAGGATAATTATTTGAATATGCTATATCATTCAAACGGGGGCCAACTCGCCCGAACATGGCCCTTCACGGGTCGTCGGATCCATGGGCCTTCTACGTCTCGTAGGATCCATGGGCCTTCTACGTCTCGTAGGATCCATGGGCCTTCTACGTCACGTAGGATCCATGGGCCGCTGACTCATTTATGGGTCTTGTACGGGCCTTTAATGGGCCGTAGACGGGCCTATAATGGAAATCGTTTGTTTTATGGGCTGACCATAACGGGCCGTTAATAGGCCATATTTGGTGATGCTATGAAAATGGCCCAACAGACTAACGGACCGCAAACGGGCCGACTGTAACGACGGGCTGAATTTGGCCCACAAGCAGAAAATGACGATGAACAGCCGTAAGTAACCGAATGCTGCAAATGAGCCCAAGAATAAATTGGCCCTCAGAAGGCCGAAAGTTAACTTGGGCTGGAAACGGCCCAACGGAATAACGGCCTGTTAATGGGTATAAAGTGTTACACTTTTCATTACGGGCCAGTTTCACCGTGGGCCGTTAATGGGTGTAAAGTAATACACTGTTCATTACGGGCCAGTTTCAGCACGGGCCGCTAATGGGCCAAGAGTTACAAAGGGCCTCATATGGTCCGAAAGACGTCATGGGCCATACATGTGCCAGAAGTGAAAACGGGCTGGAATCATATTGGATGGCCCAGATGACGCTACTGGGCCTAATTCGTATAGGGCATAACGGGCCTTGGGTTAGCGGGCTGTAAATGGGCTATATGCTAACAGGCCGTTAACAGGCTTTCCATGGGCCTGCCCGCCAGCTTTTGACCAAGTCAAACAGGCCGACCTTTTCACAGGAATGGGCCACTGTTGGGCTATGCCACGTGTCGACATATCTTAGGCGCCTTCTGTCCAGTGAGTGGATGACATCTGTCCCAATGATGAGCCGACACGCAGTTTTTCTCCAGCCAATGATGATTTTACACGTGGAAAATCCCCATTGGTCAGGGTTGTTAACGGGTTATCAGATCCAAAACCCGATCCAATAGCTTAACGGCGTTCCGTTACGGTGGATGCCATGTGTCGGCCACCCTTGACGAAAGCACTTCTGTGACGCGCGATTTATCGTCATGGAAGTGGACACTTCCGTGATGATAATTTTGATAATGTCATGGAACACTTCTACGACAGCACAGGTATGACTATCTTGATTCAGTCATAAAATCGTCATGGATGTACATGCATGACAAAAAACGTGACCTACTATGACAAACACGTATCATCACGGAAGTGTATTTTTTTGTAGTGATAGGCGATAAACCTGGACTAGAGACTTGTGTGGTTAATTAGGTCATGGCCGACTCCCTCGCCGGGCTTCCGCTTGAAGGTTGCCGAGATACACGACGTGTACATGGTGGTAAGTGACGAGAGCGTGTGTGAAGAAGTACACCCCTGTAGGGTTATAAATGATCTATTCGAATAGCCATGTCCGTGGTAAAGGACTTCTGGGTTGCCTCTACAGTTCATAGACAAGTGAAAGTGGATACTCTAAAATGCGCAAGATAAGTGTGAGTGCTATGGATGGCGTTCTCGTAGGAAGACGGGAGCGGATCCATAGTGCTGTATTGATATGGTGAATATGTGGACTCGTGTGCGCCACCTCAAAAGAGTTACTTGCAGTCGTAGTTTAGGATAGCTACCGAGTCAAAGCTGGCTTGCTGCAGTTAAACTCCACCACCCCCTTTGTTGATAAATGCATATGTCGTTAGTTCTGATGTAAGTCTTGCTTGGTACATTTGTACTCATGTTTGCTTAATTTATGTTTTGCAGAGAGACTTCAGTCTCACTAGTAGTTCCGCATGGACTTCAACATTTAGCTTGTTACCTCAGCTACCATCTTGTAGCCATGGGAGGGTCTTGTAGATAGTCAGGCTTCTCGGGCTTTTCCATTTGTAGTTGTCTGTACTCAGACATGTTTATCTTCCGCTCGATGCTTGTATGCTCTGTATGTTGGGTCATGAGACCATGATTGTAATACTTGGCTCCTCGGAGCCTAATGAATAAATACTTGAGCCGTAGAGTTATGTTGTGATGCCATGTTGTATTTACACATATCGAGCATATTGTGTGTATGATTGAAATGCTTGGTGTGTGTGGGATCCGACAACCTAGTTGTTTATCCTTGGTAGCCTCTCTTATGGGGAAATATAGTCCTGTGCTTCCATGAGCCATAGTAGTCCGCTACAGCCCGGATCACCGGAGTCCTACTAGCCCAGCACTACTGCTCCGGAACACTTGGCTGGCCGGCATGTGATTCACTTCGTTCATGTGTCTGTCCCTTCGGGGAAATGTCACCCTGTGACATCCGGAGTTCTGCCTAGCCTGCTACAGCCCGGTTCACTGGAGTCCTGTTAGCCTAGTGCTACAGCCCAGATTCGCACGCTGCTGACCGACATGCTCGATGTTGATTCATTTATGCCTGTCCCCGTAAGTTAGTGCCACTTTGGGTTCACGACTATTCATGTCGGCCCGGGTTATTTGTCATATGGATGCTAGCAACACTATCATATACGTGAGCCAAAAGGCGCAAACGGTCCCGGGCCATGGTAAGGCGACACCCATGGGAATACCATGTGTGAGGCCGCAAAGTGATATGAGGTGTTACCGGCTAGATCGATGTGACTTGGAATCGGGGTCCTGACATCAGCCGTTGGATTTACCGACGCTGCAGGGACGGACCCGAGCACAGACGCCGTGCCTAGCCTTCTTATGCGAAGGATCCTGAAGAAACACAATCGGCGCGCGGCCCCTATGGTGTGTGAAAAGCGAACTAGCTTAGGTAAATGCAAGAACGATACATGCCACTGGGACGGACCCGAGCGGCCTGGGGTTGATGCAGCCCGAGGGGAGCCCCCAACAGAGTAGGCTAAAGATGCCAAGGTATACATGCCGCAGGGACAGGCCCGTGCGACCTAGGAATAATGCAGCCCGAGGCACTCCTAGCTAAATAAACTTGGAAAATATCACCTGGTTCCGTTGTCGAAGGGATGTTGGGGCAGCTGAAGATGCGTGGCGAATGGGTTGCTTCTCATGAGCCACCGAGGCCCTGAGCCTCAGGAGGCCCTGGGGGTCCAGGCAGTTCCTTGAGGACCGTCTCCATCTCCGCGAGAACCGCATGATGCCTGGCCTCCTGGGTTGCCAGGACACTCCGCAGGCTACGCTGGAAGGCGGTCGCCATGCTCGGCAGGCCAAACGGCATGCGAACATAACTGTGAGGTGGGCCCCACAACATCCCACGCGCGAAGGCCAGAAGCGCTCCTGAGATGCGGCCCTGTTGAGCCTTGGGATTTCGATGCAGACGCGCAGCCCACCATCCTCACCTTGATGGGGAGCTGCGCCAGGTGGGCGGCGGTCGTCGCGCATGGCTCTTGCTTCTTGAAGCTCTTGGGTAGTCTTGGTGATGAACTCCTGAGCACCAGGCGCTCCTTGCCCGGTGTCCTCCTAAGGGAGACATGCCGCAAAGCACGCCTCCACGTGGTGCCCGAGCGCCTCCCTCATGATGTTGGCTAGGTCTGAGGCCCTCAATAAGAGAGACCCCGAGCCTCGCCCGAGGAAGGCATCGGGCACGCCTTCCTATGCGAGGGAGGGAGGCGCCCCAGGTGCGGGCGCTGGTCCTGATGTGGCACCGCTAGAGGCGCCGCTCCCCTGAGGCCCTGTACGGAGTAGCTGCTTATTCATCTTGGGGATGGCCTCAGGAGGGTATATGGTGCCCAAGTTGAGGGCTTTGGAGAATATCACTAAGCATTTTGAGCAAGTAAGCCATTAAGCAACACCTCATCCCTCCTTGATAGTATTGGCTTTTCATATAGACTCAATATGATCTTGGATCACTAAAATATAAGATGTAGAGTCTTGAGCTTGAGCCAATCCCTTTGTCCTTAGCATTTTGAGGGGTCCACTTTTCTCATCCATGCCATGCCAATCATTGAGCTTTCCTGAAATATTAGTCTTGAAATAGTGTTAGCTCAATGAGCTATATATTGTTAGGAATTACCAAAACCACCTAGGGATAGTTGCACTTTCAATCTCCCCCTTTTTGGTAATTGATGACAACATATAGATCAAAGCTTCGACAAATGATAATATGAGTGAAAAACATTATCGCTTTGAGAAGTATGTGAAAAGCAAGAGCTCCCCCTAAATTTGTGCATAGTTTAAGATTTGCTTTGGACTGAGAATGCACAATGAGTTAGGATCATGGGTTACTCTTCCATGTCACATACATCTTGGTGGAGCGCTCAAAATGATAATAAATAAATACATGCACTCATCACCAAGCAAAGTGAATGATCATATGGGGATATAAAAGGATAACGTCATCTAACAAGCATTGAGGTAGCATATGATCAAACACATGATCATCCAAGTATCTCACAAACGCATAAAGTATCTCAAACAAGCAAATAAATTTCAACCACCAAAACAAGAGAGAACAAAAGCAACACTCTCTCTCGAAGCCTATGATCTATACATTTTTCTCCCCCTTTGGCAACAAGTTACCAAAAAGTTCATAGAAAATGCATAGCACAAAATCGACTCTCAGGCTTGGTCTTCAGGTCGTGGTGTAGACAGAACTCCAAGAATGGAAGCATCAGTCGATGTAGATGGTGCTGGAGGAGTAGGTGCTGGAGCTGGTTGCACTGAAGCTGTAGCTGGTGTAGATGAAGTGGCTCTGGTGTCTGTAACAGGCACTGCAACTGATCTTTGCCTCCTGGGTACTCTGGCAAAAGCATCAGTAGTAGTCTTGCCCTTCCTCTCCAGCATATCATCCTGAAGTTGCTCAACAACTGACTGTATCACAGTGACCTTCACATCCAAGTCATAGAACTTCTGCTCCATGATCCTCTCCAAGCTCTCTTGGTTTTGAGTCAGGGTGGCCAGTCCCTTCTCAATCCTCAGAGTGGAGGCAATCAAGTAGCCAAGCTGATCTTCCTTGATATTCTGAAGATACTGAGATGCCTCATCCATGGTTGGCATCTTTGCAGCCTTTTCAGTCCTTGCCTTCTCCCTTTTTGCTTGTGCTTGCACAGAAGATGGTTCATCTTCATTCATCACCATTGTGTTGTCCTCAAAATCTGGATAGATGGGCATGTGTTCCTTGTCCAAGAGGTATGTGCATGTGCCCATCTTGGAGTTGATGAGCTCCTAGATCTGTGGGGCATACCCACAACTTCTCTTTTGATCTGCAGCTGTCCTCTTGATAGTTTCCACTATGAGGCTCATGACCTTGAACTTTTGAGGGACATCAAATATGTGCAGCAAGTTGATGGAGTGTCCTCTGATCATTCTGTGATCACCTAACTTGGGAAGAAGTGTGTGCCTGAGGATCCAGTTGATTGTAGGCAGTCCAGATAGCAAGTGTTTCACAGAACCAAATTGGTGAGTCTCAAGATCTGCATCTGGAATCTCCTTGTACATGCTAGCCATTGATTTATGATCCTTCTTCTTCTTGGCATAGACATCCAAGTCATCTTCCTGTTCTTCTGGAGCATTGATCAACTAAGCCCATTCTTCAACTGATGATTGCTACCTAGTACCTTCAGACATCCAGACAATCCTTCCATCCGGGTAGAAATGAGCTGTGGAGTAGAACTGCATAATAAGCTCATCATTCCACATTGTGAGCTTCTGAGCCACAAACTTATCAACTCCACAAGCCTTGAAACTATCATAGACTCCAGGATAGTGTTCTTCATTCTCCTTGATGTATTTCCAGTCCACCCATCTCATATCACAGACTATAGGCTTCTTGTCAAGCAGAATTGTCTCATAGAAGTCATGTTGTTCCTTAGTGTGGAATCTATAGTCAACAGCAGTCCTTCTCCCGGTGGCATATGGATCTGACTCTCTCCATAGTCTCAGTCCTGAAGCTTTCCTGATTTTCATGTTCTCAGCTACTGGATGAGCATCATTGTGATCTGGAATTTTTGGTTTCAGCTTTCTCAAGACATGTGACTCATCATCTTCTTCTTCAATTGCAGCTTCAGGCACTGGGGCCTTGTGTCGGGGAGGCTGATCGGACCCACGAACACCTATGGGACCGGCGGACCGGGTCCCTTTTGGTTCGGAGGGGGGCGGAGATCGCACGAAGAGCGGATCGAGGCGAAGCACACGAGCAGTTAACCCAGCTTCGGAGCTCTCCGGAGAGATAACACTCCTACTGCTGCTTGTCTGGTTTGTATTGTGGTCTTGCTAGGTAGCGCTGAGAGCTACTGATACTCCAGCTGCTAACGAGACCTAGCGTGAGAGTGTTCGAACCCCCCTCTACGTTGCGCATGGGCCTCCTTTTATATGTACAAAGGGGCTCCGACAGGTGGCAACGTAGATGAGGGTACAAATGGAAAAACAGTAGTTGGTACACCTACTTGTACAGTGTACAGTGTACTCTACCTAACCCTGACGGCAAGGGACAAAAGCATTAAATGCCCGTCCCTGTCGCCTAAACAGTGCAACAGGGACCGTCAGGAGCGCCACCGTTCGCCACGATGGCAAGCTTGTCAGCGCCGCTTATCGCTGCTCCTCGCTGGCTGCACAGCCTCTTGACACGTAGCGCATGGAATGGTCCCATGGCGACACGTTGGTGGATGAGCTGGAGCGGAGATGAAGAGAGGTTACTGCGCGGCAAGTGCCTTGCCGCGGCTGAATCCTTGTCGTGTCCGGAGGCTTGTCGCTCTCGAGCCTTCCGGCAAGCTCCTCGTGCCGGGGTATTGTCTTCTGCGTGCCTTGAGTGGCCTTCCCGGCAAGCTCCTCTTGCCGGGCCCTTGTCTTCTTGGTTAAATACTTTGTTCTTGAATGGCTCCAAAGGAACCACGGAGGATCTTGGCGGTGACCAGGCAAGCCTTGCCACGGGGTGCTGCAACTGCCCGTGCACGAGTTCGGGATACTAGGGTACCCCTACTCTAGTACACCGACAGGAGCCCCCGGGCCTGGGCCACACACGGTGCCGAGCACTGTTGGGCGGGCCCAAAATAGGGCACGGGCACACGCGCCCAGGTCACACCATAACTCACCCGGACCACCACGCCCCCATTTAACGGCTCGCACCGAACGTGGCGCCGTGAGAGATCGTGGGCGAGGTCGTGGGGGTTTCTTTATTAGGAAAAGCGGAACGTCCGCCCCCTCTCCCTCCTTATAAACAGGGGAAACAGGGGCAGGTCGCCCACCTCGCCATTGCTGTCTCGTCTCGAAAACCACCGCCGCTCTCCCCTTCTTCTCTAGTGCGAAGAGAGCAGCGCTCCGCCCCCTTTCGCCACAGCGCCATGAACGCCGTCGGTCTCCTCCACCGCCTCCGCCATGGCTCCGAAAGCCGACAAGGGTAAGGGCGTGAAGTCGGCCGAGGCGCAGCTCATGGCGCCGCGAAAGGAGCGGGCCATCTTCTCCCCAGCTCGACGCAAAGGAGCTGAGGGAGGGTTACTACCTCTTCGGTCGACGGAGACGCGTGCGCATCCGCGCACGAAGGTACTCCCCGCCACCGCTTCGGAACTAGCCCCAACTGGATACCCTTTCTTTGCGCTTTTCTTCTATTGCGGGCTCTGCCCGCCCTTTTCTGAATTCTTTTGCGACATTATGAACACCTACGGGTTCCGCCTCCTTGATTTCACCCCCAATGCTGTCCTGACCATGGCAGTTTTCGCACACCTTTGCGAAAACTTTGTCGGGATCCACCCAAACGCAGCCCTCTTCCGTCACTTCTTCATGCCCCGTGTTGAGAGAGGGGAGCCGCTTGCCGGAGGGATTGCTTGGGTCTCCAGGGTCGGCAAGAAAGAAGCTTATCTGGAAGGAGAGCTCCGCAGCAAATGGGAGGAGTGGAGAGCCAATTGGTGTTGGGTCGTTGAGGAGAACCCGCAGCCCTTCACTGCCCTGCGCCAAACCCCAATAGTGCGCGGCAACGATTGGAGCAACTTGGCGCCGGAAGATGCTAGGTTGAAGATTGCTGTGACCCGGATCTTGCGCCTCAGGCTTGCCGGACTCACTGTAGGCGCAGTTGGCGCAGATTTCCTTCGCCGCCGCATCGCCCCCTTGCAGGAGAGGAGGAGACCTGCTTGGGAGTTCCAGAACGCGGCGGACATCATGAGGCTGCGCCCAGGCCTCAACCGGAACTTCACCGTCTTGGAGTTGGATGCGATCTTGCTAGAGCTGTTCAAGCATGACCCCGATCACCCGAGTGGTTTAGGTTGCCGAGGGGGTCGCCCCATTGGCGCAACAATTCTGCGCTCGACCGCATCCGTGCCATGATGCCGCCAGCGATTCTCATGGGATCGTTCCAACCCGGCAAGAGCCCGCGGACGACGTCAGGCGGCAATTCTTCGACAGCTTGGAAGAAATGTCGATCCGCCCGACGGCAGAAGAAGCTCACCATGACACCACCGACGAGATGCAGCGCATTGCCACCAGTGGAGGAGGCGGCATGCCATTACCGGGCGTCTTCGGGTACACCGTGGAGGAGGCAGATGCAGCAGAGGCGGCAAGCCTTGCCGAGCGAAGGGAGTTTGCCGGTGAGGAAGAGCTTGCCGAACCCAAGGCCGAGTCGAGCGAACCAGCCGAGGGCGCCTCTTCACCACCATCCAGCGGCTTGCCGCAAACGGAGCCCCCGGCTCCGCCAAAGAGGTGTCTCCGCAAGGCCGGAGACGAGACGGGGCGGCAGACGGGCCAACAGCCGAAGGCCATGACGCTGGCTACCGCTGACAAGCAATGTTGCTGGAGCACCCCACACCGCTGCGACAAGCGGGCGGGATCCTCCTGTGCCACCGCCGACACCTCTCGCCAAGCGGTCAAGAGAGCCCACTCCTCCGCCTCGTCGCACTGGAGGCGAGCCGGAGTTTGATCTCTCCGCGCTCAGCTCCGACGAGGAAGAAGAAGAGTAAGCTTCAATATTGTGCTTGTATTTCTTCAATTTTGTTGCTTCATCTTGAATCTGATTTGCTTCGTTTTGAACTCTTTCCTTTTCAGGACGCCGCCCAGAGCGCCAAAGAGGGCCAAGACCCCGGTGGCCGTCGCCGAGACGAACCTCATCATGACGGCAGGGAGGCGCGTCCGAGACAGCCTTGCCGGTGAGGCAACTCTCCTTCAAAGCAGCTCCAGGCGCAGCTCCCAAAGCATAAGTATATGGTCTATTTCTTGCTGTTCGGGCGTGCATGGGTGCTTTTTCCTTTGTCGATATCTCGATTTGTTGACTTGTGTAGAAGCGAGCAGCCTCCTTCGCTTCGACCACGCTGCCAAGGGTGGATTCCCGGCAAGGGAGCGCTCCCGGTAAGGGAGCCTTCTCCGCAAGGGAACCTTCTCCGGCAAGGGCAGCTCTCCGGCAAGGGACGGCACCAGCGATCCTTGGCGGCGGAGACCATGACCGCAGCCCCGGCGAGGGTAACCTTCTTGCCTGAGTACTTCCCTTGTGTTTTTCTTCTTCTGATTCTATCCTTGGATATTTGCTTGACTTTCTTCATCCGTCCGCCACAGAGCCGATGGAGACCGAGGTCGCCGGTGAGGAGGACGCGCGCAGCAACACTGACGAAGCCGCCGCTGTGGAAGAAGAAGCCGGTGCTGACGAGCCTGCCGGTGAAGAGGCCACCGAAGCTGCCACCGTAGGAGCTGGCGAGGGGTCTGGCGATCGCACTGACGGCCCTGAGGCCGCAGGAGCGCCAGGCGCTACATCGACCGCCGATCCCTCCTCCGCTGCCGCAGTGTCAGGCTCCGAAGAGCCCCAGCCCGGCGCCTACTTGAAGGCCGGCGACGGCGTCTTCATCAAGCTCCCATGGGAGTCGATCTCCAGGGCGCCGGCCGAAGGAGAAACCTTCGATGAAGAGCTGCTCGCCTCCGCCGGCCGACGCTGGTGGACGCGCCAAGCAGCAGCGGCGAAGTTCGAGGAGGAGCATTCTTGAAGAAGCTGTTGTCGCTCTACCGCGCCCGACAAGCCAAGTTGGAGTACTGGGAAGCACTTGTCGCGAGGGCGGGAGCAGACATGGAGAAGCGCGCAGAAGAGCTCCGGGGCGCCAACCAAGAAACTCTCCTAACGTAAAGGAAGAGCGGGAGCGACTTGCTGAAGAGCGCATAGCCTTCATCCTTGAGAAGGCTGAGGTCGAGGAGCAGCAAAGGCTTGCTGCCGAGAAGCTATCTGCGCAAGAAGGCGAGTTGGCGGAGCGGAAGATCAATCTTGACAGCTATGAGGAAGATCTTGTCGCGCGCGAGGAGTCACTTGGCGGGGCTCTTAAGGAAGCGAAGGATGCTGCCGCAGCCGCCGAGGCCGCCAAGAAAGAGTTGGAGACGAAGGTGACGCAGCTGGAGGCCAGTCTCCAGAAGAGCGGCGAGGAGCTTGCTGCGCTCAAGCACGAGCGCGAGAAGGACGCCTACACTCTTGGCGAGCTGCAGGGCCGTCTCGCCGATAGGAGCAAGGAGCTCGACACCGCCAAGGATTCCAAGGCAGATCTTGAGCTGAAGCTGACCACTCTGGTGCAGACGCTGGACGGCGCCAAGGAGCGGGAGGTGGGCTTGTTGGAGAAGATCAAGGCCAACGAGGAGCTGCTGGCGAATGCTGTTGCCACCCAGAGCGCCTTGAGGGAGAGTGTAGAGCACTGGACCGAAGGTCTTGTGGATACTGCTGCCGCCATCCATAACGAGCTGATGGAGCTGGGGATGGTGGATCTCGGATACTCCTCCGACGAGCACCTCCAACCCAGCGCCAAGCTTAGCTTATTCTTCAAGGGCGTGGTGACTGGTCTCCAGCGACTCGGAAGAGATCCCAGCAGCTGGCCGAGGAATCGCGCCAGATCTGCGGCAGAGCCCTCGGAAGGTGTTGATGAATGTGGCCTTCCGCAATCCAGGCCTCAACCTCAACGACGTCCTCAGATCCTTGCCGCCAGATGCCGATGTGGAGGCGCTCAAAGCCCTTGTCGCACCCATTGTGGACAAGGTGGGCAAGATCAAGCGGGTTGATGGCGACCGCGTAGACTAGGCCGCCAATTTTATCTTTCCTTGTCACTGTTGATCATGTTTAGAACAATTTATTAGATCTGCGACAAGCTATTTTGTAATATAACTCTATCTTAGGCGATGATTGCAATGTTATTTCCTTTACTTGATTCCTTCCTTTGTACGTTTTTGCCCTACGCTTTTACGGAACTTGTCGGTGCGAGGCACCTTTGTTGCATGAGCGCCGAGTGCGGAACGTCAAGAGCTCTTTGGCGGTGCCGCCTCCGACAAGCAACCTTGTCGCTGACTAGCTGCAGCTCACTTAAGTTGTTGAGCGGACTCGAAACAAAGTAAGGGCGCGACTAGCTGCGCAGTTGGTTCCTCCGCCGCACAGGTTTTCCATACAAAGTACTATCGTTCGAGGAAGATAACTTAAAAATTTAAGAACTGATTGCTCAAACTTGGGCAACTTAGCTTTTCTGTCGTTTGCTTCCCGATAAGGTGAAACTCCCTCGAGCAACGCTTGGTCCATAGTATTATCTTCTCCTTCCCCCCTGGTTAACTTGTGCGCGAGGGAACCTTCCTTTCTTTGAGAAAAGAGAAAGAAGAGAAAATAAAGTTATGGAGCCCAGCGGCTCGATATTGCTTACCGGGTGTGGGTGCTGCACAAAGTGTTAGCCAAAAACATGCAATAAAATGATGACAGCATGAATTTGACAAGTTGTGCGCAACACATGAGCTTTACTTATGCACGGGATCTGCGCCCGACTTTGTACGAAGGATTACATGCAACATCGGCAAGACTTGTACAAAAGGTGGTTGCCGGAACAGGTTTCGCAACCGCCCTCACGCCAGTAAAACTTACGAAGATGCTCAATGTTCCAGAGTTGCTCACCGAATGCCATCTTCGGTCTCAAGGCGGACAGCGCCAGGCCTAGTGACTCGTTTCACCCGATAAGGGCCTTCCCACTTTGGCGTCAACTTGTTTGAATTCTTGGCGGACTGAACACGCCGAAGAACAAGGTCGCCTTCCTCGAGGCTTCTGGCACTAACTTTGCGGCTATGGTAGCGACGCAAAGCTTGCTGGTAACGAGCAGCTCGTACATCGGCCTGAAGACGGTCCTCCTCAAGGAGCAGCGCGTCATCTTGTCGCAGCTGCTCTTGCTTAAGCTCATCATAAGCGAGTACTCGAGGTGACCCGTATACGAGTTCCGTTGGGAGAACTGCCTCTGCTCCATAGACTAGAGCAAAAGGTGTCTGGCCAGTGGCTCGATTCGGCGTCGTCCTGATCGACCAAAGAACCACCGGCAGCTCCTCAATCCAGTTTCTTCCGCACTTGTGCAGCCTGTTGAAAGTTCTGGTCTTGAGCCCGCGCAGCACTTCAGCATTTGCCCTCTCTGCTTGACCGTTGCTTCTCGGATGAGCAACAGAAGCAAAGCAGACCT
Source organism: Aegilops bicornis (assembly GCA_021605145.1). NCBI lineage: Eukaryota > Viridiplantae > Streptophyta > Magnoliopsida > Poales > Poaceae > Aegilops > Aegilops bicornis. The sequence continues at coordinate 392,351,345 of CM038675.1, read as the reverse complement.
TGGCGCCAAGATCTTGGACGTACTGCATGAAGGTGCGGCTTGTGAACTGTGTGCCGTTGTCGGTGATGATCCTGTTGGGGATTCAAAGCGGCAAACAATCGACCAAGAACTTGACTCTTGTTGTCTTGTCACCTTCCTCATCGCTTCCACTTCCGGCCACTTTGTGAACTTGTCAATGGCAACGCATAAGTACTCAAAGCCCCGACAGCTTCGGGGAAGGGGCCGAGGATGTCAAGCCCTGGACGAAAATGGCCAGGATAAAGGGATCGCCCGGAGAGCTTGAGCTGGCTGGTATCTGTTTGGAATGGAACCGCACGCTTCACACTTGGTTACTTGTGCGATTGCATCCCGGAGGGCTGTCGGCCAAAAGAAACCTTGCCGGAAAGCTTTGCCGGCAAGTGCTCTGGCGCCAATGTGGTGACCACATATGCCTCCATGTATCTCTTCCAACAGCTTTTGTCCGTCTTCCCGGTGAATACACTTCAATTTCACACCGTTGAGTCTCCTTCTGCACAGTGTGCTGTTGACAAACTGGTACATACTTGACTGTCGGGCTACTCTTTCTGCTTCTTCTTGCTCTTCGGGAAGTTCTCCTGTCTGAAGGAAATGGACAATCTGCTGCGCCCATGCTGGAGCTTGCGGCTCGACAACAAGGACTAAAGGCACATCTGCTGCTGCGGGAACATCAACTTCCACGGCGAGAACTCGCGGCTTAGCCGAGCTTGACGTTCCCGCAAGCTTGCCGGAGCAAAACTTGTCGGGAGCGTCGCTTCAATGAAACAAACCACAGGGCTTGTCGGAGCAGACTGCCCCTCATTTCTGATGGCGTCGATCTTGGGGACCTTCGTGGCGGCGGCTTCGGGAGCTCTGCGGAAAGTAGTCACCAGAGATCAACTTCCTCTTCTTGTTCTGTCCGATTGATGGTGTTACGGTTGGTTGAGTTAGCTTGAGCACAAAAATCCCTGGTTCCATTGTGCAACTTAAGTGCAGCACTTTCACGAGCCATCGGCAATATCATTACGAGCTCTTGGAACATGTTCCATTTGTAGGCCGTCAAAGTGTTCTTCTAGCTTTCTCACTTCGTCAACGTAGGCTTCCATCAATGGACTCTGATGATCTTTGTTCACTTGGCGGACGACAAGCTGCGAATCACCCCTGACAATAAGCTTCCTGATCCCAAGGTCCACTGCGATTCTGAGACCGGCAAGCAAACCTTCATACTCTGCAGTATTGTTTGTTGCTTGCTCCTTGGGAAAGTGCATCCGGACTACGTACTTGAGGTGCTCTCCGATTGGGTGCGACAAGCGACGCCAAGACCGGGCGCTTGCAGCGAGAAGGCACCGTCAAAGTACATCAGCCACTCTTTGTTTGCTTCCTTGACGGGGATGCTCGTTTCTGGAATTTCTTCATCTTGCATTGGGGTCCATTCCGCTATGAACTCCGCCAATGCTCTGCTTTGGATAGTCGAAGTGCTCTCAAACTTGAGACCAAAGCTTGACAGCTCCAGTGACCACTCGACAATCCTGCCTGTTGCTTCTGGATTTTGCAGTATCCTCTTCAGTGGAAAGCGAGTGACGACTGTTATCTCATGTGCTTGGAAGTAATGGCGCAGCTTTCTCGAGGCCATGAGAAGGCTGAAAAGCAATTTCTGCACACCAGAGTACCTTGATCTAGCCCCCTGCAGAAGGGAACTGACAAAGTAAACTGGGTGCTGCACCATCCTTTTCTGCAACTGCTCATGCGTCTGCGCAGATCCGTCCTTGTCGGGACCAGAGCTTGCCGTGAAGCCCCCGCTTGTCGCTGGATGTGTCTCGCCGTGGTTGCTAGCTCATCATCCGCCTCCCTCTCCGCTACTAACGCAGCACTAACCACTTGATTGGTTGCCGCTATATATAGCAGCAACTTCTCTTGTGGCTTAGGTGCGACAAGTATTGGAGTGGAGGACAGTACCTCTTTAAGTTCTGCAGCGCAGCCTCCGCTTCGAGTCCATTTCATTGGACCTGCCTTTTTCAAAATCTTGAAAAATGGCGGTATGCGCGTTCAGCAGAACCTAGAGATAAACCTGCTTTGAGAGCAGCCACGCAACCGGCAAGTCTTCGTACATCCTTGACGCGCTTTGGTGCTTCAATCTGCTCAACGGCCTTGATCTTGTCGGGATTGGCTTCAATTCCCGAGAGAGACGAAGAACACGAGAAGCTTGCGGAAGGGACTCCAAACACACACTTCTCGTGGGTTGAGCTTGAGGTTGATCTTGTGCAGATTTGCAAAGGTCTCATCCAAATCTTGAACCAGAGTTGCTTTGTCCTTGCTCTTGACCACTATGTCATCCATGTAGGCTTCTACATTTACGTGCATTTGCGGCTCAAAAGCATCATGAACTACCCTCGCGAAGCGTTGAACCAGCATTCTTTAACCCGAAGGGCATCCGTACAAAACAAAGACGTGCCACATGGGGTGATGAATGCGGTCTTCTCCTCATCTTCTTACGCCATGAAGATCTGATGATATCCTGAATATGCATCTAGAAATGAAAGCAAATCACATCCGGCCGTGGAGTCAACAATCTGGTCGATGCGCGGCAAGGGAAATGGATCTTTGGGACAAGCTTTATTGACATCTGTAAAGTCGATACAAAGCCTCCATTTCCTGTTAGCCTTGCGCACAACTACAGGATTGGCCAACCACGTAGGATGGAGCACTCCTCTGACAAGGCCTGCTGCTTCCAGTTTCTTGATCTCTTCCGCGATGAACTCTTGACGCTCTACTGCTTGCTTCCTGACTTTCTGCTTGACGGGCCGCGATGAGGACAAACGGCAAGACGGTGCTCGATTACTTTCACAGGAACACCGGGATGTCAAACGGTTGCCATGCAAACACGTCGACGTTCGCCGCAGGAAAGCAACGAAGCGCCTTCCTATTTAGGGTCGAGAGGCGCGATGGTGAAGGTACCACCAGTGCCGTCCTCCTTGGCGGACACCCTCTTGGTCTTTGGCGGAGCTGCCATCGTCTTCTTGCACTTGCCGGTGGAGCTCGATGGTGCGTCCTCGACGGTAGCGCAGCACTCCGAGGAGGTGCGCTTGCCGGAGTGGGCATCAGAGCTCTTGTCGGACTTGGTCTTTTTCTTCCCCCCGGGAGCTTCAGCGGCAAGTGGCTTGCAATCTGTCGCGGCTGCTGCTTCCCGGTAGATCTTGTCGGCGCAGATAAGAGCATCCTTCTTGTCGCCATGGACAGAGATGATGCTTATCGGGCCTGGCATCTTCAAGAGGTTGTAGGCATAGTGAGAGGCCGCCATGAATTTGGCGAGTGCCGGACGGCCAAGTATCCCATTGTAAGGCAATGGGAAATCAGCAACGTCGAATGTGACCCTCTCAGTCCTAAAGTTCAGCTCGCTGCCAAATGTTACCGGCAACGTGATCTTCCCCTTCGGCTTGCTCCTTCTCGGATTGATTCCTTGGAATGTGCCAGTCTCTTCGAGCTCGTTGTCAGGGATCTGAAGCTTCTGGAGCACCGCGGAGGAGATCAGGTTTAAGCCGGCCCGCCGTCAACTAGCATCTTGGTGACCTTGAGGTTGTGGATAGTTGATGAGACCAACATCGGCAAGCACCCGACCGCGATTATGCGATCAGGGTGGTCCTCAATATCAAAGATGATAGGCGTCTTTGGACCACTTGAGGCTTGCGTGACTCTACGGATGGTTCATTGCATTAACTTCCCGCATCCACTGCTTGAGTTGGCGGTGGGAAGTATGCAGGGAAGCACCTCCGTCAACGTAGAGGACCTCTGTAGCTTTCTGAAACTCCTGCTCATCGGTCTCATCGTCTTCCATATCTTCATCATCGTCTTCGTCTTCATCCTTGTCGCGGCCGCTGGGAGGCCTGTCTCCTTGCCGCTGCTTGGCCTTGCCGCGGCGCCCTCCCCGGCCGGGACGTTTCTTGCTGGCTCCTCCAGCACCTTCCTGGGCCTTCTCCTTGTCGCGTCGCTCATATTCAGCTTTCTGCTGTTCGACAAGCTGCTCGACCTTCTTGCAGCTCTGGAGGTCATGGCCCTTGGTGCGGTGGATCTTGCAGTACTGCTTGCCGGAGCCGTCCTGCTTGTCGGCGGCCGCCACAAGCTGGTGGTTGGTGCCAGCGGCAACCTCCTTGCCGGAGCTACCAGCCTGGGCGTTCTTGTCGCCACCTCCGTTGCCGGACTGCTCGACGACTAGCACGTCTCTGCCTTTCTTTTTCCTGTTGCCCGCCGCGGCTCTTCTTTGCCGGGGGTCTCTCACCTTGTCGAGATCCTCCTGCTTCGGTATTTTCCCGGGAGTCTCCTCCCTTCCTCGGCATGTGCACACTTGTCGGCCAGGCGTATAGCTCACGGCGTCTACGATCTTGCACATCGCCATCTCCTCCGCATCCTGCGGTTTCGCATGTTACGATGGAGCGACCGATCACCGGCGGGGTGGACATCCGGGATGTTGTGTCAGACACGGCTGAATCTCTGAATATACTTGCGCAGGGCTCTCCTTCCTTCTGCGGCGAATGAATGTCACTTTCTTGGCCATGGGGCTTGTGGTCGCTGTAAAGGCGCCGACAAACTGATGGCATAGATCTGCCCAAGAAGATATGGAGTTGTCCGGCAAGTGCATGAGCCAGGACTGACGTTGGGCTTGAGCACCGCCGGGAAGTAGTTGGCAAGGATCTTGTCGTCTCGCCCCGCAGCCTGCACCGTGATGGTGTAGATGCTTTGAGGAACTCCGACGGATGCGTCTTGCCGTCGTGCTTCTCGAGACGTCTGGCTTGAAGTTTTTCTTGCTGGGCCACTAGACTTGCCGCAGCTCACGAGTGAACGCAGGGCAACCTACCGCGTACGGCAAGTCGCCTGGTTCCTCTGGCGCGTGCATGTCGATAGAGGGCCCGGCGCGCTTGTCGGATTGACGTCGTGCTTCTCTTCGGCGCTCGATGCGAGTTCGAGCGTCCTCTTGCTGTCGATCGTGTAGCACTTGGCGCTGATCGCGATGAGCTCGTGGATCCGGTGACGCAGTGGAGTCGCTGTCGAGGTGGATCCGGCGAGTCGGCGATCTTGGCCTTCGGGGTGGAGAGTGCATGGTGGTTGCACCTCCACAAGTCTCGTCGCCACCGGCTCGTGCCTTGTCGTCTTGCCGCGGCAATGATGTAGTTGGTTGCCGCGGAGCGTCGCCGTTGGCAAAGCCGATGAGACTCTGGATGGTGGCCCTCCACTCGTCGACCTTGTCGGCCGTTGGAGGGTAATCGAGGAGCAGTTGAGCTCTCGCCAGAGCTTCTGCTGGAGTGGTGGGTGGCAATGGTGAACGGTGCGAGGAGCGGGATATGCTCGGACTTCTAACTATGTTAGAAGGAGCAGCATCCCGTCCAGGCGACCGTATCTCGCTCGTGAAAGCATGTTGGCGTGCACGCTGGTCTTGAGGGCCTCGAGATCCTCCGGCTCGGTCTTGATCCAACGGCGTATGGTATTGTGAATACCATGGCTTGTTGGTCCCGCTGCTCTGAGATGGGCGCAGGACATGTACGGACGCCGAGGTTTGCGCGGCCCTGTCCTTGGACTTGGCAGCGTCACGAACTCCTTCGCCGGCGCCCGTTCTTCTGCCAGCGTCTGCTCCACCACCCGTTTGCCCCGGTGATGGTGGGTTCGACGCGGACAGCTCCACTGCTGCCGAAGCCTTCTTCTTCGGTGGCATGTTGATGAAGATGTTGAAGATGATGAAGATGCTGCTCGTGTGAACGCCGGATCAGGTTCACACAGCCTCGACGCCCCCTACCTGGCGCGCCAAAGATGTCGGGGAGGCTGATCGGACCCACGAACACCTATGGGACCGGCGGACCGGGTCCCTTTTGGTTCGAAGGCGGAGATCGCACGAAGAGCGGATCGAGGCGGCACACTGAGCAGTTTACCCAACCGGAGCTCTCCGGAGAGATAATACTCCTACTGTTGCTTATGCGGTTTGTATTGTGTTCTTGCTAGGGAGCGCCGAGAGCTACAGTATACTCCAGCTGCTAACGAGACCTAGCCTGAGAGTGTTCGAACCCCCTCTACGTTGCGCATGGGCCTCCTTTTATATGCACAAAGGGGCTCCGACAGGTGGCAACGTAGATGAGGGTACAAATGGAAAAACAGTAGTTGGTACACCTACTTATGCGATTGTGCGGTGTACTCTACCTAACCACGACGGCAAGGGACAAAAGCATTAAATGCCCGTCCTGCCGCCTAAACAAAGGCGAGGGACCGTCGGAGGCGCCACCGTTCGCCACGATGGCAAGCTTGTCAGCGCCGCTTATCGTTGCTCCCCGCTGGCTGCACAACCTCTTGACACGCGCGCATGGAATGGTCCCATGGTGACACGTTGGTGGATGAGCTGGAGCGGAGATGAAGAGAGGTTGCCTGCCGCGGCAAGTGCCTTGCCACGGCTGAATCCTTGTCGCGCCCGGAGGCTTGTCGCTCTCCGAGCCTTCCCGGCAAGCTCCTCTTGCCGGGGTCTTGTCTTCTGCGTGCCTTGAGTGGCCTTCCCGGCAAGCTCCTCTTGCCGGGTCCTTGTCTTCTTGGTTAAATACTTTGTTCTTGAATGGCTCCAAAGGAACCATGGAGGATCTTGGCGGTGACCAGGCAAGCCTCGCCGCGGGGTGCTGCAACTGCCCGTGCACAAGTTCGGGATACTAGGGTACCCCTACTCTAGTACACCGACAGGGGATCTTGGCGGTGACCAGGCAAGCCTTGCCGCGGAGGGCTGCAACTGCCCGTGCACAAGTTCGGGATACTAGGGTACCCCTACTCTAGTACACCGACACCTTGTTCTTGTCTACAGCTGAAATACTTCTAGTGTTCCTCTTGGGTGCAGATTTAGGCTTTGGAGCAGTTGCCTTAGGGGCTTCTTTGGGCTTTGATGAAGCAGCCACTGACCTGAAGGCATCACTCATAAGCTTTTGAGCTTTGGGTGCTGGTGCAGCAACATCTTCCTCTTCATCTTCTTCCATCATGGAGGGCTTCCCAATTACTCTGACCATGGTCTTCTTGTCCCTTTCATTTCTTTTCTTGCCATCTCCAGTTTCTTCAGCAACAGTTTTTGAGGCTTCAACGGTTGAAGCTCTGGCTTTGGACATTGGAACTCTTCTTGCTGTCATTTTTGTTTTCAGACCTGGCCTTAGTGGAGCTGTTGTACCAACTCCTTTCTTCAACACTTTCTTCTTTGAGGTAGCTTCTTCCTCCTCAGCCACATAGTCCTCATCCTCTAAATCTGAGGTTCTTCTCTTGTTGGCTCCCGTGGCAGCCTTTGGTAAGTTGCTGGGTGTGCTCCTGCTTCCATCATCTGAGCTACTAGATGGACTAGTGCCCTCATTCATGTGAACCTGCTCCTCATACTTGTTACATTTGTCACTACGATCGACATGATGCAAACACTGACAGCTGACCCTGTGAATAGTTTATAGATGAGGTAGAGTGGATGAGCATCACAAAATATAGAGGTTTTTGCAAAAGAATGACTCAAAATCTTAGTTTTAGTTTTCGACAGAAAGCATTTCGGATCTACCGATTTGTAAACTCGGTGGTATCGAAGCAGCTTTTGGAACCTAAACTGGTGAACTCGGTCAGACCGAGTCACAGTTTGGTGGCACCGAGACTGCTAGGGTTTCACAAAGTCCTGAACTCGGTCACACCGATTTGCAATTCTTGGACAGGCCGAGAATTACATGTGCAATGGCCTTAGCCAAATCGGTGGTACCGAGTTCTACAACTCGGTTGGTCCGAGATGGTTTTGGCGGAAACCTAATCCTAAATTTTCAATTCACATCTAATCTACGGAGTGTTTTTGGTGGATAAGATGATCTCAATCGTGGCAAGATTAATGCAAAACAATGTGCTAGGGATTTGGAGTTAGGAATAGCACAAAGATCAAGTCCATACCCAAGTAAGGGGATGGACTTGCTACGGCGGCAACGGCGGAGACGATTCCCGTTGACGGCGGCGGAGACCAGCGGCAGGAGGCAGCTGGCAACGAGGAGGACGATCCGGAGACCCAGGGAGGCAGAGCAGGCTGAGCGCGGGCGAAAGAGTTCGGCGAAATTTCCAAAATTTGACCCGTGGATATATATAGGGGAAACACTTTCTATAATACATCTGATAGAAAGCTTTCGTCAGACCACTCCTTGGCCGTAGATGGATCTTTGATCCCACGATGGATATATCAAGGTGATTCTTCAATTTCCCATTAATTAGCTACATAAATTTTCCTTATCCATCTCTGTCCCCCATAAATCTCGTCTGACCCAGCCCAACTATCACTATCACACGCCGCCCTGAGCGAAATAATCTTGCCTACCATAACCACCCACCCCATTGCAATCTCGCATCCCCCATGAGTTCATCCCCGAGCAGATTCGTCCCGTCAGTTCTCCACCACCCTGCTCCGTCTGGTCCACCTCACTGATGCGGCGATCCATCCGCGTCTGTGCCGCCTCCAATCCTACTCTCCCTGACGACATCGCATCCCTCTCGATGTATTTCTTCACCACTAGCACCATGCCCTGCTACCCTCGAGTCCCTCCTCATCACGTTAGTAAGATGTTTCTGTTTGGCAAAGAAGGCTGCCAGCCCGGAGCACTCCGACAAATCGCCTCTGGTACATAATCACCTCTCACGTTGATGCAATTTCAATCTGAAGCACTTTGCGTTGATTTGTGTTACTTATGTTGTTATCTTTATTCGGAAATTTTCAGAGGTGTCAATATGTTTTGTCTGATGTGTACACCATATCCTCTGTGAAATTGGTTAATCTGGTAGGCAGATCTCAAAATATGCATCCCGATTAGTGGTGATACTAATTTCAAGTTTGCATGCTTCCATGGAAGACATGCTTCCTACCTTCATGTTTCGCATATGCCTTTATATAGCAATGATTTTTTTTGCATCACAATTATCTATGCTTCTACTACCTATCATGTATGTTGTGGTAGATCAAATTGTTGCTTCTCATAAGCCATGCTTCCTACCTATATTTTTTATAGCAGTTTTTTCCTTCATCTCACTTTTCTATGGCTGCATTGCATATCATGTATGTTGTGACAGATAATTTCCTTCTTATTTCTCATATGTGTTTCTGTTGTACAAATGGTTTGTGCCAGACTATGCCAACTATGCATCATTATTTTCAGGTATGCATTTGTGTATCTGCTGCATCTTAAAAGATAGTCTAAACACAAATTCTGCTTGCATATTTTCAGTTTACAGATGGCTGGATCTGCTCCTTGATCTAGCAGGATGGACGTAGCTACCTACTTGATTCAAATCATTGCTTTGTGGGGCAGGTTCGACGTCGACAAAGCAAGCATGAAGAATGCATGCTTTCTTAAGTGGGATTGCTTGCTTCTTCATGCCTGACAATTGCTTCCTACCTCATCTACACCCGTGCGCGAGGATATTAGGCATGTCAAGTCTTCCTGTGGCCCACACTAGCCACTACACTCCAGCTACGTCGGTCCGATCTCGTCACTGTCGCTCCGATCTCATCAACGCTACTCCTTAAAGACATCCGGCGCTCATGTTATAGTAGGGGCTTCACACTGTTGTGCTTCGATGTTTATGTCTTGTTATATGGAAGCAAAGTCCAATGTATATTCAAAGAAAATTTTGTTTTCTTTGGAAGAAAATTATGATCTCATTTATAAGCAATGTTCATGGAAGTATACATCAATCAGAAAGTTGGCCGTGAAAATATATATGTGCAATGGTGGATACAATTTCAACTTCATTGGAAGCACATGCTCATTTCGTTTGAAGCAGATGTACTTGTTCATCGCACATGCACGCTGCACCAACTTATTAATTTTGTAACCATCACATCTCTATTTTTCTTCCTGCGCAAATGAATGAAGCTTCACTTATAGAATAACCATGTGTTGTAGGTTTCATGAAACATTTATGCTTCCTACACAGTTGAACAATGTTTCGGTTAGACACAAATCATGCTTCTAACAAAAGTACACTATGCTTCATCATGCTTCAAGGGATTACATGTTGTCTAATGTTTCAGTTTAGACGTCCTAGTTTGAATTGAGAATATATACACTTTCTTTTAGTTGAGAATATATACATATGGAACAAGTTTTGGAGTACCTTTATTTTTGAAGCTGTTTTTCTGAATAACATTTTCCCATTACATGTGCTTCCATCGAAAAAATAATAATGTTTCCATGGCATGTTTGTGTTGAAAAAAAACATCTAGAAGCAATTTATTTTCTTTGTTTGTTTATTGGAAGCACATCCGTAATTAGTGGGAAGCATTATATTTTGTACTTTTTTGTTTGAAGCAATCACGACTTACCAAAACAATCAGCATAATTTCTGGGAAGCAATTAGTTACTCGAAGCACAAAATTAGGAAAGGTTGGAGAGATTAGAGGAGATGCTATATACTCCGAGTGATTACTAGAAGCACTAATTAAGAAGGAAAAATTTAGAGGCTAATCATCGTGTCAGATCGGACATACAGCGTGACGTTAATCCAATGGCCATACATCAGTGCGATGGGAAGCCGAGGATCGATAGTCGATCCCTAAGCGCTCCCTATATAGCGACCACATCGGTGTGACCGAGTGGAACAACTCGGTGGCACCGAGATGCATAACTGCAAGCATTTACAGCAACTCGGTGTGACCGAAAAGTTCAAATCGGTTGCACCGAGATTGAAAACCTAGATCGACTTAGTGATCTCGGTATGACCGAAAGGGAAGAATTGGTCAGACCGAAACGCACAAAGAAGTTTTGTAAGTTTAAGTCTATGACGAATCGGGGACTCCGAGTGCTCCTCACACAGAGTGGTTTGAATCTGACTTGATCAAATTTTGTGATGTAGCATGAATAGAGTTTGAGACAAGAAAAGCATAGATAGCTAGAGAAGGTTCTTAAGCATTCTTGTTCATCCACTTGGCAAAAGAAAAGGAATCCAAACAATCAAAACAACAAGTGGATGTCCTTGAATGAGTAAATTATGCAACCAACATGCTCACGCAATAAAATGGCAAATGAAATATGTGGCAAAGCATGCACAACCAATTCTAGCATCTATCAAGCAATTGGCGATGACTAGGTCATCTATATATGAGTATATTGACTTAGGAGTCAAATGAGAACATTTGATCATAGGTCATACTCATCGTTTAAGCACAAGTGGGGTTACCACTTTTACATAAAGCGTTCTTGTGTTCACACCATTAGAGTTGATTTAACTCAATTCTTAGAGTAAATCTCCCCTAGATGTGAGATCCCCCCTTAGAGGGATGAACTAACCTTGGGCTTTGTCGACGACGACTTCATGTAGGTGTTGAAGATGTGGGTGCTCAATGTTGATGTAGATCATTTGGAGCAATCCTTTGGAGTGAGTTGCACTTTCAATACCTACACGGGTTAGTCCCACAAGGAACAAGCAAAGATATCTATAGACATAGAGTGATGCACACACAAGATGATGTCTATGAAAGCATTAGGTTACCTTGTCCCTTGTCTTACCAACAAGAGGGTTTGTGACTCCTTGAACTAGTGCAAGATGTGGAGGTTGATTGCACTTGTTCTTTCCAAAATGATAAGAGTGAAGTATGTTGGCGGAGTCACCCTCAAGAACTCTCTAGTTCTTCTTCTTCGGGATCCACATCATCTTGATGGGAATCCTTGGAGTTGTAGTCGTACTTGATGAAGTAGAACTTGATGTAGTCTTGGGAACCCACTTGACCAAGGCCTTAGGAGCTTCTTCAAATGCATCAATTTGTTCTTGAAGCTTGTCCTTTCCTTTTTCCTTGTGGTCTTGTGGTGGAAGATCATCTTGAGCTTGTGTCCATTGAAAGAAGTAGGATCATACTTCTCTTGTTGAGGAACAAACTTCGTCTTGGGGTATTGATCTTCTTCCCACTCAACTCCATTGGCATTGAACTTTCGTTCAAAACCAACACCTTGGTTCTTTCGGTTGCCTTCCTTGCTTGCGTACAATTTCCTCGAATTGCTTACTCCCGCAAGGCTCTTGTAGACACCTTTCTCTATAATTCCCTTCAATAAGCTATTTTCTTGCTCAAGTGTAACTTGGCTAAGAGAATCATTAGTGGAATCAAGAGAACTACTAGAAGCAACAACATTGGATTTAGCATGATTATTGTTACTACTAGAGGAAGAATCTTTCTTGTTCTTGTTACTAGACTTGACTTGAGGCATGTAAGTAGATAAGAGTAAATGCTTGGCAATGTAAGAAGAACTTTTCTAGCGAAGATCATCATTGATTGCCTTTAAGAACTCATGCTCTTGCTCAAGGTTAAGCTTTTCAAAGCGTAACTTCTCATGAGTCCTTAAAAGTTCTCGATGATCTCCTAAGATAGTTTCATGAGCTAACTTAAGAGTGTTTAGTTCTTTAGTTAGAGACTCAATCTTCTCCTTATCATTGTCATTCACTTTATCTTAATTATCATGATTAATTGACGTTTCATCATAGTATTCATCACTAGAGTTGTCAACAAGTAAATCATCATCACCTAACAAGTCATCTTCATCACTATTGAAATCAACATACTCGGGGTGTGATACCTTTGGACCTTTGGCCATGAAGCATCTTCAATTCCTTCATTTGGTGAATCAAATATGTCGTAGGAGTTGGTTGACACAAGTGCTAGACCGGTAACACCTTCATCTTGAGTATATTCGGAGTCGGTGTGATAGCTTCTCTCGGAGTGATTGTCGGAGGCGGAGCCGGATACCCATTCACCAACATGAGCTTGATGTCTTCGTTTTGTGTCGCTCCTTGATGACTTGTCCTTCCTTTCCGAATCCTTGCTTCTCCGTGAGGGTCTTCGTTCATAACGATCATCCCTACTCCTTCTCTCTCTTGATGGTGATTCTTCTCTTCTACTTCTTTTTGGAGAATCTTCTCTTCTTTTGTAGGGGGGCGCACACTCATTTGAATAGTGTCTGGGTCTTCCTCTTGTAGCAATTACGCTCTCACCTAGAAGATCTTTTGTCATTGTAGGACCTTGACTTGGAGCTTCTTTCTTTGCTTCTACTCTTGTAGAATTTGTTGAAGTTCTTCACCATTAGGCTCAATTCTTCATTGAAGGTTTGTTTCTCACTTGATGATGTGGGGGCTTCACATGAGGCTTTGTAAGCACCACTTGACTTGTTGTGAAGTTCCTCCTTATCCTTGAGTGACATCTCATGAGCAACAACACTTCCATTGACTTCCGTTGGCTTGAGATCTTTGTAATTTGGCATCATTTGGATCAATGTGCACACGGTATCATATTTTCCATCCAAGACTCTTAGGATCTTCTTGATGATGAATCTATCGGTCATCTCTTCACTTCCTAAGCCGGCGATCTCATTTGTGATAAGAGCAAGCCTAGAGTACATTTCAGCGACACCTTCACCATCCTTCATTTTGAACTTGTCAAGTTGACTTTGAAGCACATCCAACTTGGATTCCTTGACGGAGTCGGTACCTTCGTGCATATCAATCAAAGTATCCCAAATTTCCTTTGCATTCTCAAGACAGCTGATTTTGTTGAATTCTTCGGGGCACAATATGTTGAAGAGGATATCACAAGCTTGAGCGTTGTATTGCAACATCTTCAACTCTTCCGTGCTAGCTTCATGGTTCGGTTCTCTCCCATCGAAGAATTCATCTTGCAAGCCAATACACACAATGGCCCAAACGGCGGGGTTATGTCCAAGAATATGCATTTTCATCTTATGCTTCCAACTAGCAAAATTAGTACCATCAAAGTAAGGACCTCTACGGTGATAGTTTCCCTCGCTAGATGCCATACTCTCCTAGGTTGTGAAACCAAGGCTATGACCACCAAAAGCTATGGAAATCAAAGCAAATGGAGACCAAAGCTCGATACCACTTGTAGGATCGAAAGTATGTCTAGAGGGGGTGATTAGACTACTTGTGAAATAAAAATCTAGCCTTTTCCCAGTTTTAGTTCTTGGCAGATTTTAGCAACTTTAGAACAAGTCAAGCAATCTTAACACAATTCAAGCAAGCATGCAAAGAGTATATGAGCAGCGGAAAGTAAAGCATGCAACTTGCAACAATGTAAAGGGAAGGGTTTGGAGGATTCAAACGCAATTGGAGATACGGATGTTTTTGTTGTGGTTTCGATAGGTGGTGCTATCGTACATACATGTTGATGGAGACTTCAACCCACGAAGGGTAGCAGTTCTTGTGAGTCCACGGAGGGCTCCACCCACGAAGGGTCCACGAAGGAGCAACCTTGTCTATCCCACCATGGCCATATCCCACGAAGGACTTGCCTCACTAGAGGTAGATCTTCACGAAGTAGGCGATCTCCTTGCCCTTACAAACTCCTTGGTTCAACTCCACAATCTTGTCGGAAGCTCCCAAGTGACACCTAGCCAATATAGGAGACACCACTCTCCAAGAAGTAACAAATGGTGTGTTGATGATGAACTCCTTGCTCTTGTGCTTCAAATGATAGTCTCCCCAACAATCAACTCTCTCTCACAGGATTTGGATTTGGTAGAAAGAATATTTGAGTGGAAAGCAACTTGAGGAAGGCTAGAGATCAAGATTCATACGGTAGGAATGGAATATCTTGGCCTCAACACAAGGTTAGGTGGTTCTCTCTCAGAAAATATAAGTTGGAAGTGTAGGTTCGTTCTGATGGCTCTCTCCATGAATGAAGAGGAGGTGGAGGGGTATATATAGCCTCCACACAAAATCTAACCGTTACGCACAACTTACCAATCTCGGTTGGACCGAATTGAGAAACTCGGTCGGACCGATTCAGCAAATCTAGTGACTATTAGGATTTTCGGTGGGACCGACAGGCAACTCGGTAGGACCGATATGGTTAGGGTTAGGGCATAACGTAATCTCGGTGAGACCGATTACACAAACTCGGTGAGACCGATTTTGGTAATAAGCTAACCAGAGAGTTGGTCAGGTAAACTCGGTGGGACCGATTCGCTCATTTTGGTGAGACCGAAATGTTACAAAAGGGAAACATAGAGTTTACATTGCAATCTCGGTGGTTCCGATCGCTCATTTCGGTAGGACCGAAACGTTATGAAGGGAAACAGAGAGATTACAATCCCATCTCGGGGAGACCGAGATCCCTATCGGTGAGACCGATTTGCCTAGGGTTTGTGGCAGTGGCTATGACATCTGAACTCGGTGGCGCCGGATAGAAAGAATCGGTAAGGCCGAGTTAGACTTTTGGTTTAGGTCGTATGTGGATGTGAGAAAGTAGTTGAGGGCTTTGGAGCATATCACTAAGAATTTTGAGCAAGTAAGCCATTAAGCAACACCTCATCCCTCCTTGATAGTATTGGCGTTTCCTATAGACTCAATGTGATCTTGGATCACTAAAATATAAAATGTAGAGTCTTGAGCTTGAGCCAATCCCTTTGTCCTTAGCATTTTGAGGGGTCCACTTTTCTCATCCATGCCATGCCAATCATTGAGCTTTCCTGAAATATTAGTCTTGAAATAGTGTTAGCTCAATGAGCTATATGTTGTTAGGAATTACCAAAACCACCTAGGGATAGTTGCACTTTTAGGGGCCTGCCCTTGGTGTCCCCTCATCGCTGCCGCAGGCGGCGCACGGTCTTGTCATGGTGGCACCAGGAGTGCAGGAGCATTTTCTTGCTGCCGGGGACTTCTTGGCAGCTTCCTTCTTCTCCCTCGGGCGCCTGACACGGCGGGTCACACCGGGGGGCCGTGCGCCTTGGCGCCAGAGCGCCGTCTTGGTGCGGAGGTGGTGGAGGTGCTCCATGGGCTACGTCGCCTGTAGTTGGCGGCGGGCGAGGCAGCGAGAGAGAGGGTGCGGGGGAGCCCCCAGCGGCGCTAACGAGCTCGGTGATGCGGTCTAGCCAGTCCTCGTAGAGGTCGTCGACCGGGCGGTAGCGCAGGAGCTCGCCTGCCATGAGCAGCGCGGCCTGCACGTCCATGGGAGCGCGACGAGCGTGAGACGATGAGCCGGCTGGGGTCAGCGACGGAGTGGCGGTGCAGCCATCCCGCCGCACGGAGGGGTGAAGTGAGGACGTTGGCTGCTCGTTTCCCGCCAGACCGATGGTAGCGTTGGCAGCGGGTGACAGAGAACAACGGGGAGGCCCGCCGACGGGGGCAGTCTGAGCGACATGGGTGGCGAGGGCGGCCCAGCGCTCAGCGCGGGCTCGACGTGCGTCTGACATGGTTGCAGTGGAGCGGTGGAACACGGATTGGCGGAAGGAAAGCTTCAGCGCAACCCTACCTGGTGCGCCAAATGTCGGATTTCGGGTTCCGGCAAAACCCTCGTGGTTCGAACACTAGGGTGCGCACGAAGATCTCTCCTCCCCCTAGCTCACACCCTCGCTGCGATCTCAATGCTCAACGCGTCGAACTTACAGAACAAGAGACACAAGGTTTATGCTAGTTCGGGCCACCGATGTGGTGTAATACTCTACTCGAGTGTGGTGTGGTGGATTGCCTCTTGGGCTGAGGATGAAACAGTTACAAGGGAAGAACAGCCTCCTGAGGAGAGGTGCTCTTGCGCTTGGTAAGCTTGTGAGGTGGCTGGTGGTCTGAATGATCCGTCCCCTTGCTAAGGTGGTGGCTAGTCCTATTTATAGAGGCCCTGGTCCTCTTCCCAAATATTGAGCGGGAAGGGATCCCACAACGGCCAAATTTGAAGGGAGACAACAAGTACAAGTTATCACGACTAAAGGTGGTCTTCGCCTGCCAAAGGCTCTGGTGGTGATGCCGTCTTGGGCTCCACGGTGACCTCCGTCCTGCCGTCCTACTGGTATTGGTCTCGTTGCACCGATATGTAAAACCTTTGCCTGATGCCTCGGGACTCCTCGCCTGCGCTTGCCTCTTTAGCACCAAACAGGAAACAAGGACACTGCACGTGCTGGGGCCCGCCTGGCCCCGGTCGTCATGGCTTACGTCATGGGAACCTCGCGACGTGCCCCTGGCCTTGATCTCTTCGCCCCTCGCGTGCCAGCCTGGTGAGGCCGCCCCCGAGGAGGTCTTGCGTCGTCCGCCTCGCGAGGCTTGGCCCCTCGCAAGGGTCTTGAGTGTTTGCTGGTGAAGATGAGCCGTACAGGGCCGCGGGTGGAGCCACGCCGTGGGCCGCAGGCAGGCAAGTCTGGGGACCCCCCCCCCAGGACGCCGACAATATACACCCTAGCCAATGCCTTTATGAGTTTGAGAATTACATTAGAAAACAAGATCACTTCAATGCAAATGTTATGAAACAATTGAAATACAATTATGATATGATTGCTCGTGATATAACCCACAAGTATAGGGGATCATCTGTATCCTTCTTCGATAAATAAGAGTGTCGAACCCAACGAGAAGCTAAAGGCAGAACAAATATTCCCTCAAGTTCTATCGACCACCGATACAACTCTACCCACACTTGACATTTGCTTTACCTAAAGCAAGTAGGAAACTATTTTGCAAGAATAAAACTATGAGTACTTTGCGATAATAAAACTTTGAATAAATTGCAAGGAAATAAAAGTGGATAGCTTTTGTCAACAAGAAAGTCATTTGTCCCTAAGCAATCGATAACAAGTAGCGGTAATCATTATTGTAATTTTACATGAGGGAGAGGCATGAGCTAACATACTTTCTCTACTTTGATCATATGCACTTATGATTGGACGCCTAGCAAGCATCCACAACTACTAAAGATCATTAAGGTTGTGAAACCCAACCATAGCATTAAATATTAAGTCCTCTTTACTCCCATACGCCATAACCCACTTATCCGCATTCAGGCTGCTGTCACCCCGCAACACTGACAATAAGCAAACCATGAATATATTGCAACACCCTACAGCGGGGGCCCCTCACGTTTGCGCGAGATGGAGGGCACTGTAGGACAACACCATAAATAAAATATACAATCATACCAACCAATATCACGATTAACCCATAGGACAAAACGGATCTACTCAAACATCATAGGATAGCCATATATCATTGGGAAATAGTATATGGGGTTGAGCACCATGTTTAAGTAGGGACTACAACGGGGAGAAGGGATGTTACACCGCTGCATAGAGGGGTAGAGAGTTAGTGTTGACGGTAGCAAGATTGTTGATGTAGATCGCCATCACGATCCTGGCACCGGTGGCACTCCGGCGCCAGCGGGAGAGAGGGGGAGAGAGCCCCCTCCTTCTTCTTCTTCCTTGGCCTCCCCCATAGATGGGAGGAGAGTTCACCCTCTAGTCCATGGCCTCCATGGCGGCGGAGGGGCGGGAGCCCCTCCGAGATTGGATCTCCCTCTCTGCTCTCTTCTGTTTCGTGTTTTCCAGATCTGGCCCTTCACGGTTCACTACTAGGGAAAAGCCTAGCAGCTGAGTTTTAGGCCCTATCGATGGCAGGGTGAGGCGCTCTTGATAAGGCGCTTCTGACTAAAGCTTAGCTTAGCAGCAGCGCTGGACCTGCTGCTCCTAAAATGATCTAGTAGTAGCGCTTCTCGAGCAGCGATCTTTGGTAATTAGTAGTAGCGCTCCTACTTGCCCGCTACTACTATTATTTAGTATTTTATTTCTTTTTAATTCCATGTTCTATTTCATACACCTTTACACACTTTTTCATACAACAGGAATTTAGAGACTGTTTTTACATCATAATGAGTAGGTGAAACAACCGTGGACTAGTTTCAAGTGGATGGACATCCACTTGAAACTAATCCGCGGTTCTTTCACCTAATTATATAATAAATATCATATCATATCATTAACAACTTATCATCATAATACATCATTGTCATATAACACCTCCTCAAGATCATCGTTTTCATCAATGAGACATCACATAGCAAATTGGTCACTAGTCGTAATCACAAGTACTCCTCATCATCAACTCTAACACATTGTATCACATAATAAACATATTGTACCTAATAGGACCTACTACATTCTCTTAGGACCTACTATATTCTCTAAGGTAAAATAGCAAAAAACAAGATAGCCCCCCGACTCTCCATTATGGAGAATGGAGATTATCATCTCCAATTCTTGCCTTTCGCAATGTTACTTCCAAGAACCTCCTTGCGAATGTCCAAACATTTTTTCAATTATTTGATTAGCATGTGTTCACCAGTTTTAGAAATGCGATATGCACAGGTGAGATCCGTAGGATGACCTGGCTGTATGTTCAGAACTTCAAGGCGACAATTGTAATACATCGGATGAGGCACACAATCCATCGGGATTTTACATTGAAAACATAGTAATAACCGTAGTTAGCAATGATGTACTAGTTTTGGAAGTATGCAAAAGATGCACGGATGTCGTAATAGTAAAAAATCTTACCAGGTATCTCCATAGAAGTTATCGTGGTTCAACACGTGCACTAGTGGCACGTATTCACCATAATTTGGAGGAGTTCGATAATAGGTATTGTAATTCTCAAAGAAAGTACAATAAGCAATCAGATGACTTTTCTCCTTATAAGTTAATTCGGAGCCATCGGTGTAGTGGGTTTTGTCTACCATCTTACGCACATTCTTTGAAGATTCAAAATAAGCTGTCAATGGAAATAAGCTGTAAACTATTTTCAAATAAACAAAAAAAAATAGCTAAAAACTATGTTTGAGAAACTCACATTGCGGTAGAATCGGAGCGTGTCAACAAGGACCCAAATGTCCATATTGTCTTGCTCGATGTCTGGATCACCAAGATCCATGGTGACAATCATACCCTCATAAAAACCATACATTTTGCAAAGTGCTTCCCAATTTTGGCAACCAAAATGGGTTACGCTCTGAGCATTGTACAGATTTACTTCAAAATCCATATCATGATGGGTCCTTAGGTGTATTTTCTTTGTTTCAAAATTTTCATGGTCTTCAAAACCCATCCTCTCCAAGACATAGCGTCTTGCATGGCATGGGATAAGCTAGTCGAATTGTAAAAGATGAAAATTAGACGTTGAAATAGTTGAAGTCATGCTTAATTACGAAAAAAACTCTTGTCGTTGTTGCGTACCGTTTCAACATCGAAGGTCTCCTCGAGCTTAATCTTTGAGCGCCGATCTTCGTCGACTCAACGAACTGTCGCACATACCTCGATCGTCGTGGCACCAGCTGCACTCCCCGGAGAGGCTGTCGTCCCGAAAGTACGACATTTCCTACGTTCATAATTCAAAGATTAAACTTGTACAATTAAATATATGTACTAAAAAACATAGGACTGAAAAATCCGGCATGACCTTTGCTAAAAAAGGACATATCGGCGCTGAAATTTGCGGAACGGAAATTAATCAACACTCCGGCAAAACATAGGCAACTCGGAGGTGTAAACTGAACATGAACGGCCACTTGGCAACTACTATCCTATTTGAGCAACAAAAGATATACATGGATATTTGGCTGGTCTCACCTCGATGTCGGAGGGGTCGGTGACGGGACGACGGCGGGTATGATGGAGGGCTCCTTGATTTACGCAAAAGCAAAAACCGTATAAGTTATCACTAATACATCCCGAATAATTGCTTAAACTAAAAAATAACAACAAATATGACATGTTCAACTAGTTTTATTAATTCATCTAGTTCTTACTAAATATAAACTTTCTATTATTAGAATATGTGGTTCAACTTGTTATATTTATTATCTTTCTATATAACTAGTTCTTTCTAATAATAAAGTAGTTCAACTAGTTATATTAATTATCTTACTAAAAATACATTAGTTCTATTAATTCAACTAGTTCAACTAGTTTATTAATTTACTTACTAAACTAGTTCAACTACAACTAAAATAGTTCAACTACAACTACTATTAATCATACTGCCCTAAATTTTCTTACTTCTATTTTATTCAAAACACCTACAATTTGCAAGAACATAGACAAGGGAGGGAGGGAGGAGAGAGGAGGGGAGCGGGCGGCTGGAGGAGGAGGGAGGGGCGGCCAAAGTGAGGGGAGGAGGGCACAGTGGGAGGAGGAGGAGGAGGCGCGGTGGGAGGAGGAGGCACGGAAGGAGGAGTACCTCGGTGGCGTCGGACGATGGTGAGGTCGAGAGCAGCGGTGAGGTCGAGAGCGGAGGGGGTGGGGGAGGCGGCGGCGACGATGAGGTCGAGAGCGGCGGCGGGCGGCAACGATGAGGTTGAGGGCGGCGGCGGGCGGCAACGGCGAGGGTGAGGGCGGCCTCGGGCGGCGGCGGTGAGGGCAGGCTCGGGCTCGGCGGCGATAGAGGAGTAGGGGAACAGGGGAGGAGGACTTAGTGAAATTTTGAGCGGGGTTAAGTCGAGACTAGCAAGAAGCGCACTTTAGGAACCGCGCTTATAGCTAATGTAGCTATAGCGCATTTCTTGAAAAATGCTCTTGCTAAGTCTTAGCACGATATAAAAATACATTGGCCATCAATGATCTTTTTGTGTACAATCTGAATTGTCAATATGAGTCCACTCCGTAGGAACCGGAGAGGACTCATATTGTGCCACAAATTCTACACATAGAGTTCAGTGAAGACCAACTGGTTGTGATAGTTTGAAGTAACATATTTAAGGTGGTAAACACCTGCTCATGAGCAAGGTGGGACTAAACTTGTGGGCTGATCGTAGCGAGAGATTTTCTTAGAAGCGGCCATCGCTAACTTCTATAGTAGTAGCGTGGTTCACTATAGGGCTCTACTGCTATAACTAGCTGGGTTGCTGAGATCATGGCAATTAGAGCGATGGCAGCGGTTTCGGCGTGGGAGCGCCATCGCTACTTTCCTTTCAAAGCAGCGTTTTATATCAAGCTGCTTTGCTAATTAGCTTGACGCCTTATTTTAGAGTGCGCTGCTGCTAAGATTATGTGTATAGGCTTTTCCCTAGTAGTGGTTTCTTAAATTCCCGGAGATCCATAACTTTGATTGCGCTGAAATTTTTACACGATTTTTTTCCATAAATTATCTTTCTTGCGCCAGAAGAAGGGCCCCAACCGACCTTCGAGGAGGGCACAAGATACCTGGGCACGCCAGGGGGTGCCCGGCGCGCCCTGGTGGGTTGTGGCCAATGTGGGCCCCCGTTTGCGTTGATTCCACCTCCCAAAAATCAAATATATCCCAAAATAAATCTCCGTAAATTTTTATCTCGTTTGGACTTCGTTTGATATGGATTTTCTGCGAAACAAAAAACATGCAACAAACAGGAACTTGCACTGGGCACCGGATCAATAGCTTAGTCCAATAAATCATATAAAAAGTTGCCAAAAATATGTGGAAGTTGTATAATATTGGCCTGAAACAATCAAAAATTATTGATACGATGGAGACGTATCAGCATGAAGGAAATATGCCCTAGAGGCAATAATAAAGTTGTTATTTATATTTCCTTATATAATGATAAATGTTTATTATTCATGCTAGAATTGTATTAACCGGAACTTGATACATGTGTGGGTACATAGACAAAACACAGTGTCCCTAGTAAGCCTCTACTAGACTAGCTCGTTAATCAAAGATGGTTAAGTTTCCTAACCATAGACATGTGTTGTCATTTGATGAACGGGATCACATCTTTAGGAGAATGATGTGATGGACAAGACCCATT
Organism: Aegilops bicornis; assembly: GCA_021605145.1. NCBI lineage: Eukaryota > Viridiplantae > Streptophyta > Magnoliopsida > Poales > Poaceae > Aegilops > Aegilops bicornis. The sequence goes on along the minus strand of CM038675.1, from coordinate 392,328,802 downwards.
CGTTAGCTTAGCATAATGATTGTTAAGTTTTATTGCTATTGCTTTCTTCATGACTTATACATATTCCTTTGACTATGAGATTATGCAACTCTCGGATACCATAGGAATACCTTGTGTGCTATCAAACGTCACAACGTAACTGGGTGATTATAAAGATGCTCTACAGGTATCTCCGAAGGTATTTGTTGGGTTGGCATAGATCGAGATTAGGATTTGTCACTCCGAGTATCGGAGAGGTATCTCTGGGCCCTCTCAGTAATGCACATCATGATAAGCCTCGCAAGCAATGTGACTAATGAGTTAGTTGCTGGATGATGCATTACAGAATAAGTAAAGACTTGTCGGTAACGAGATTGAACTAGGTATGAAGATACCGACGATCGAATCTCGGGCAAGTAACATGCCATTGACAAAGGGAATAACATATGTTGTCATTACGGTTTGACCGATAAAGATCTTTGTAGAATATGTAGGAACCAATATGAACATCTAGGTTCCTCTGTTGGTTATTGACCGGAGAGGTGTCTCGGTCATGTCTACATAGTTCTCGAACCCGTAGGGTCTGCACGCTTAACGTTCGATGACGATTTGTATTATATGAGTTATGTGATTTGGTGATGAATGTTGTTCGGAGTCCTCGATGAGATCATGGACATGACGAGGTTAATCGAAATGATCGAGAGTTAAATATTCATATATAGGACGATAGTATTTGGACACCGGAAGTGTTCCGGGGGTACCTGGTACATATCGGGTTACCGAAAGGGGTTCCGGGCTACCCCCGACAAACTATTAGCCCTATTGGGCCAAGAGGACAAACACAGCAGCCAGCATGGGCAGCTACGTCCCCCTTGCTGGCTGAATAGGAAGGGGAAAGGAAAGGGGAAGAGAGAAGGAAGGGGAGGCAATTCGGCCTCCCCCTTCCTTCCCTCCTCTCTCTCGTTTCCTCCCCTCTCTGGAAAAGATGGTAAGAGGGGGGGTGAATTGGACAAGGCCCCCAAGTAGGATTCCTCCTACTTGGGGCGCCCCGTGGCTGTCCCCCTCCCCCTCCCACCTATATATATGTGGGGAGGGGGCGCCTAGAACATAGAAAAAACATTGTTAGCCATGTGCGGCACCCCCCTCCACAGTTTACGCTGAAAGTGCAACTACCTGGGTGGTCTTGGTAATTCTTAACAACATATAGCTCATTGAACTAATACTCTTTCAAGATGATCATTTCAGAAAGTTCAATGATTGGCATGGCATGTACTAGAGATGTGGACCCCTCAAAATGCTAAGGACACATATTGGCTCAAGCTCAAGACTCTACATTTTCATTTTAGTGACCCAAGATCACAGTGAGTCCATAGGAAAAGCCAATACTATTAAAAGGGGATGAGGTGTTGCTTAATGTCTTGCTTGATCAAAATGCTTAGTGATATGCTCCAAAAGCCCTCAACCACTTTCTCATATCTACATATGTCCCAAACCAAAAGTCAAACTCGGCCCCACCGATTTGATCTATCCGGCGCCACCGATTTCATTTGACATAGCCATAGCCAGAAACCCTAATCATTTCGGTCTCACCAATAGGGATCTCGGTATCACCGAGATGGGATTGCTAACTCTTTGTTTCCCTTTGTAAAGTTTTGGTCTAACCGAGATGAGCGATCGGTCCCATCGAGTTCTGTCGGACTATTCTTGTGTCAGTCAGCAGGGGATACCGCGAGTCGACAAATGCCACGGGGTGGCTTGATGTGAGGGCAAGACTTCCGTGGAATATCCGGGGATGGCTATGCAGTCACGCGTGGTTTACCCAGGTTCGGGGCTCTCCGGAGAGATAATACCCCTACTCCTGCATGTCTGTATATTTATGCGGTGTACATGTCTGGCATTACCGAGTCGCTCCTGGAGCTATGTCTAGATGAAGCAGTAGTTGAGAGCTAGCTAGATAGTGTGGCACCTGAGCCTGGCCATGTGTGGTCGTGGGAGTGTGGTGCTCCCGTGAGTGATCATGTGTGGATGGATGGATGTGGCTCCCTTTATATAGTGTGAGCTAGCTTAGTATGTAAGCTATGTGGCATGGGTGATGTCATGCTTGTCTCCTGGGTCACTTCATAAATAGTGCCCAGGGACAAGTGACACTATACATGATGACTTGGGGTGACACGTGCACAATGTTCTACTATTCGCGAGCAATGTCGGGTACGGCCGTCTCATCGGGGTCTTGTCAGTGTCGGGTCGGAGCAGCGGTTGACTCCGCGGAACAGACCGGCTGGAGCAGCCGGACGGGGAGCCGCCCCGGCAGCCGGCTGGCGAGCCGGCCCGGGCAGTCGGACAAGGGAACGTCTGGGGTAGCCTGAGAAGTCGGACTGAGGGGCTTTGCTAGCCCCGATGTCTTGAAATATTGTCTTGCCGTCTTCAGGGTACCCATGGTCAATTACTCCGACAGTAGCCTCCGAGCCTTCGGGCAACTTGGCAAAGTTGGGCGAAGGTTTTTTAGCGAGTGTTGATGTAGAAGATGTCGATGACGGCCGGCTACGGACCGCAGCCGGCGCGGCTTGCTTATGGCGGGAGCGTAGAAGCGCACCCGCTGGGTATAGCCTCCGAGCCTCTGGGCAACTTGGAGAAGTTGGGTGGAGGGTCTTCGCGGTTGTTGGTGCAGACGATGGCGTCGAGGGGCCGGTTGTAGCCAGCGGCGGGGGTGCAACAGGCGCGGCATGTTCTGAGTGGGGGCGTGCAAGCGCACCCACTGGGTGTAGCCTCCGAGCCTCCGGGCAACTTTGGAAGCAGACGGCGACGTTGAGGGTGCCGGGTGCGGACACGGAGTCCGCCGGTTGGTGGGCGCGGGGCCCTGCCAGGCGCGGACATGGGGTCCGCAGGCTGGTGGGTGTGGGGCCTTGCCGGTCGCAGACATGGGGTCCGCCGGCTGATGCTATCAGGCGCGGACGCGGAGTCCGCCGACTGATGCTGTCGGGTGCAGACGCGGAGTCCGCCGACTGATGTTGTCAGGCACGGACGCGGAGTCCGCCGACTGATGTTGTCGGCGACAGTCGGCTGTGGGTTGCAGGCGGCGCGACTTGCTTCCAGTGGGGGCACGCCAGCATACCCACTGGTTGTAGCCTCCGAGCGAGGAGGGGGATTCCCCATGGAAATGATCATGCAAAAGACAAAGTTAGTCCGCTCAGATATATCAAATGTTTGCTTTTAGCATTGCAAGTTTTATGCGGAGGGTGCCGAATCAGTTTCTTCGGAGGCCCCTTCAATCTTTTTTATGTTCCCTCCGCTCTTTGGCTTGTGCCGTCGCTTGCTGGACAGCCGCTCTGCGGTCTGTGGCTGAGAGTGAGCCGCGAAGTGGAGTGTACAGTATTCAAACTCTGGGAGCAGATTCGACCAAGTAGATACTCATAAAGCAAAAGGCCGGGTTCCCTGAACCGTTTTTTCTCCCGAGACGTTTTTTGTGTGGGTGTCCTCCAGTGTTTGCTCTTACTAGCCGGACAGCTGCTCTGCGGTCTGTGACTAAGAGCGAGCCTTTGGTACCGTGCATGCTACTAAGCCGTTTGTGGGAGCAAACGTCTTAGGCCAAGCGGCCAGCCACCGGGCCAACTCTGGCTGGCGCCAGGCCGAACAGTAGTGCAACTATAATAAAATGCAAAGATAGCCCCTCGAGCATCGATCGAGGTTATTCGTGTTTGCGTGGTGCAAAAATATGCGGGTGAGGAGCTCACATTGGTTTTCGTGTAGGCGAGGCAGAAGTTGCCAGAGACAACCTGGCTCAGCTCGGAGGCGCAATCTTCAGGGGCAGCCTTCGAGCCTCCGGGTGCTTGAAGAGGGGTCCCAGTCGGTCGGGTCTGATTGAAACGGGCGGCGAGGCCGACAGGTGGCCGGGCCGGCGCTCTTGACGGCCAGGCGTTGAAGCGGGCAGGCAGGCCGGGTCACGTCTGGGCGTCCGAGTGGCGAAGCAGGCGAACGGACAGACGAACATTTTTTTTCTCTTTGTCCAGCTGGGGGCAGCCGGACGCACATTTCTTTTTCAGCCGGCTAGGTAGCCGGACTCTCTTTTTCGGCCTTCTGGTATTTTTCTTCTTCAGCCAGCCCTGGCCAGCCGGACAGTGGGTCTTTTTCTCTTCTGTTGGCTTGCGGGCCAGCCGGCCCTTTTCCTCGGGTGCGTGGCTGCTGCAAGCGGCGGAAGTTGGGGGGGGGTGCAGTCGGCGTGCGCGGAGGCCAGCTGGAGCGGTGCACAGCCAGCGCGCGCAGATGCTGGGGGCAGCTCCAGCGACCCGGTAGGCGGAGTTCAGCAGGAGGCGGCAAGGGAGGCCGGAGGTGGGGAGCGAGACGGTGCGGGCCGGGTGCACGGGAGGCGGGCGGATGGGCTGCACGGAGGCCAGATGCTGGGGGAGGCGCAGCCGGCTGATACGTCTCCAACGTATCTATAATTTTTGATTGCTCCATGCTATATTATCTACTGTTTTGGACCATATTGGGCTTTATTTTCCACTTTTATATTACTTTTGGGACTAACCTATTAACCGGAGGCCCAACCCAGAATTGATGTTTTTGCCTATTTCAGTGTTTCGAAGAAACGGAATATCAAACGGAGTCCAAACGGAATGAAACCTTCGGGAACATGATTTTCTCACCGAATATGATCCAGGAGACTTGGACCCCACGTCAAGAAAGAAGGGAGGTGGCCAGGAGGGTGGAGGGCGCGCCCCCCCTAAGGCGCGTCCCCCTGCCTCGTGGGCCCCATTTGCTCCACCGACATACTCCTTCCTCCTATATATACCTACGTACCCCCAAACGATCAGATACGGAGCCAAAAACCTAATTCCACCGCCGCAACTTTCTGTATCCACGAGATCCCATATTGGGGCCTGTTCCGGAGCTCCGCCGGAAGGGGAATCCACCACGGAGGGCTTCTACATCATCACCATAGCCTCTCCGATGAAGTGTGAGTAGTTTACCTCAGACCTTCGGGTCCATAGTTAGTACCTAGATGGCTTCTTCTCTCTTTTTGGATCTCAATACAATGTTCTCCCCTCTCTCGTGGAGATCTATTCGATGTAATCTTCCTTTTGCGGTGTGTTTGTTGAGACCGATGAATTGTGGGTTTACGATCAAGATTATCTATGAACAATATTTGAATCTTCTCTGAATTCTTTTATGTATGATTGGTTATCTTTGCAAGTCTCTTCGAATTATCAGTTTGGTTTGGCCTACTAGATTGGTTTTTCTTGCAATGGGAGAAGTGCTTAGCTTTGGCTTCAATCTTGCGGTGTCCTTTCCTAGTGACAGTAGAGGTAGCAAGGCACGTATTGTATTGTTGCCATCGAGGATAACAAGATGGGGTTTTTTATCATATTGCATGAATTTATCCCTCTACATCATGTCATCTTGCTTAAGGCGTTACTCTGTTTTCTTGAACTTAATACTCTAGATGCATCTTTGGATAGCGGTCGATGAGTGGAGTAATAGTAGTAGATGCAGAAGGTGAGTCGGTCTACTTGTCTCGGACGTGATGCCTATATACATGATCATACCTAGATATTCTCATAACTATGCTCAATTCTATCAATTGCTCAATAGTAATTTGTTCACCCATCGTAGAATACTTATGCTCTTGAGAGAAGCCACTAGTGAAATCTATGGCCCCCGGGTCTATTCTCATCATATCAATCGTCCATCACTTTATTATTGCTTTGCTTTTTTACTTTGCTTTTATTTACTTTGCATCTTTATACCAAAAATACCAAAATATTATCTATCACCTCTATCGGATCTCACTCTCGTAAGTGACCATGAAGGGATTGACAACCCCTAACCGCGTTGGTTGCGTGGAGCTATTTGTTTTGTGTAGGTACGAGGGACTCGCGCATACCCTCCTTCTGGATTGATACCTTGGTTTTCCAAAACTGAGGGAAATACTCACTCTACTCTGCTGCATCACCCTTTCCTCTTCAAGGAAATCCAACACAGTGCTCAAGAGGTAGCAGGAAGATTTCTGGCGCCGTTGCCGGGGAGGTCTTCGCAAAAGTTAACATACCAAGTACCCATCACAATCCCTTATCTCTCGCATTACATTATTTGCCATTTGCCTCTCGTTTTCCTCTCCCCCACTTCACCCTTTCCGTTTTATTCGCCCTCTCTTTTTCGTTCGTCTTTTCGTTTGCCTTGATGTCTTACTTTGCTCGTTTGCTCGTTTGGTTGAAATAGTTGAGTATTTATTCCTAAATGGAGAAGCTAATATCTATGGATCCTCATCCGCTTGCCAATCTTTTTAAGAGATCCCATTATGATGAACCAATTCCTAGTGATTTGGATGCATTAGATTATCTTTATAAGGTTTTGCCTGAAATCTGTAAATCTGAAAATTGTGATGAAGTGCTTTACGAAGTGATTCATGATAGATCTTTGAATAAAAAGCATGATTGCAATGATTTTATTATAAATTCTATTGATGTAAACTATGCTAATAATATGCAAAACCCTAAACTTGGGGATGCTAGTTTTGCTATGTCCAATAGTCATGATTTGGGAGATTCTTCTTATGATCTTGAAAATTTATTTAAACCCCATGATGAATATAAGATTGATAATAGTGTTTGCAATAATATTGAAAGTGGGTTTGGAAGAGTGTCAACTTTATATCCCACATATTTGGATAACATTCAATCTTATGATTTTTTTATAAAAGTGGGCTTGGAGAAATCATGACTTTAGTTAGTGATAATCCCACTATTTTGGAAGAGTGTCAACTTCGCATGCATGTGGATCGTGTTGAGAATATGTTATGTGATAGCTATATTTATTGAATTTTCTTATGATCCTACATGTAATTATTATGAGAGAGGAAAATATGGTTATAGAAATGTTCATGTTACTAAATTACCTCTCGTTATGTTGAGATTGCTATTGTTCCTTTCCGCTTCCTTGCATATGCTAGTTTTTGCTTGCTACGATTTGTTTTCCTATAATATGCCTATGTATAGGAGGTATGTTAGACTTAAGTGTGTTTGTCACATGTTTTATGATGCTCTCTTTGTGACTCAATTCTTGTCTTTCTTGTGAGCATCATTGAAATCTCAATGCCTAGCTAAAAAGGCTTTAAAGAAAAGCGCTTGTTGAGAGACAACCCAATATTTTTACTCGCTGCTTAGTAATAAATAATACATCTACCTTATGCTTAGATGTGGTTTTATGTTTTAATTAGTGTTTGTGCCAAGTTAAACCTATAGGATCTTCTTGGATGATAGTTATTTGATCTTGCTGTAATTTCCGGAAACTTTTGGTTCACGAAAACAATTGTTAGAAATCACCAGAATGTGATAAAATAGTGATTCTAATTGATTCTGATCAATAAAGAAATTGCCTAGGTCTTACTATTTTGTCTGAATTTTTGGAGTTCCAGAAGTTTGAGTTAGTTACAGATTACTACAGATTGTTCTGTTTTTGACAGATTATGTTTTTCGTGTGTTGTTTGCTTATTTTGATGAGTCTATGGCTAGTAAAATAGTTTATAAACCATTGAGAAGTTGGAATACAGTAGGTTTAACACCAATATAAATAAAGAATGAGTTCATTACAGTACCTTGAAGTGGTCTTTTGTTTTCTTTCGTTAACGGAGCTGACGAGATTTCTGTTGAGTTTTGTGTTGTGAAGTTTTCAAGTTTTGGGTGAAATCCAACGTAGTGCTCAAGAGTTAGCACCGGCTGCAGCGCGGGCAGAGGCGTGGCAAGTCGGCGTCGACGGCGTGACCAGGAAGAATGCAAGAGACGGCAGGCGCGCCGAAGACGGTGAGCGCGCGATAAGAAGCCGAGAGGGACACAATAGCCGGCGGGCGGAGCCGGCGCGGAAGGCGGCAGCAGCCACCCGGCCAGCAGTGGCGAGGCGGAGGAGGTCGTCGACGCGGGGCGTGAGCGCGCGAGGTGGTTAGGCAGTCGACCAAGCGGCTGGACGGAACAGTTGACCACTTTGGCGTTGGTCGTGTTTGCATGCATGCATGTAGTGTGTAGTAATCGATCCAGCTGTTTGTAGCTAGCTAGAGGATTTAGCCTATGTGCGTTCATAGTTAGCAGACCAGGTAGGATAGGAGCCTGCCAGGCCGGGCCAGGCCGGGGTGAAGACGGACGAGGCCGAGCGGAGCAAGGCCGAGGCGGAGCCGGAGCCGGCCGGGGCGAGCTCGAGATGGCTGGCCGGCACACGCGGCTCGCAGACAACTGCAGGCTTTGCTGGAGCTGGCCGGCACAGGGCCGAAGTAAGGTGGAGCAACGCACAGAGGCGCGAGGGTGGAGCAGCCGCGCGGCCGTGGATGAAGCAGTCCGCGTATGTTTTTTTGCACGAGAACTGTCTGAACTCAGTGTATGGGCGGAGGAGCGACACACAGCGCGGAGTGCGACCATGGATGGATGCGGCCGACCAAAGCGAGGCTGCACGGCGCGCGCGTGGTTGGACGGCCAGCGTCGCAGCGGTGGTGATGAAGATGCCGAGGCCGACGACGAGGATGCGCCGTCCCGCACGGTCGCACCGGGGGTGGGTCGATGTCGAGCCCCCGAGTGCTACCGGAGAGACGACGGCGGCGCCGCGGTGATGTTGACGAAAAGGGTCCCGCCCGGACCGCGGTTCCAGCGGCAGCTTGCCCCATGGTGGGCGCCAACTGTCGGAGTATTCTCGCATCACTCAGCAGGGGATACCACGAGTCGACAGTTGCCACAGGGTGGCTTGAGGTGAGGGCAGGACTGCCGTGGAATATCCGGGGACGGGTATGCGAGTATCACGCGGTGGTTTACCCAGATTCAAGGCTCTCAGGAGAAATAATACCCCTACTCCTGCATGTCTGTACATATGCGGTGTACATGTCTGGCAGTACAGAGTCGCTACTGGAGCTATGTCTGGATGAAGCAGTAGCTGAGAGCTAGCTAGCTATTGTGGCACATGAGCCTGGCCATGTGTGGCCGTGGGAGTGTGGTGCTCCCGTGAGTGCTCATGTGTGGATGAATGGATGTGGCTCCCTTTATATGGTGTGAGCTAGCTTAGTATGTAAGCTATATGGGCATGGGTGATGTCATGCTTGTCTCCTGGGTCACTTCATAAATAGTGCCAAGGGACAAGTGACACTATACATGATGGCTAGGGGTGATGTGTGCATAGTGTTCTACTATTCGCCAACAGTGCCGGGTACGGCCGTCTCGTCGGGGTCTTGTCGTTGTCGGGTCGGAGCAGCGCTTGACTCTGCGCAGCAGGCCGACTGGAGCAGCTGGACGGGGAGCCGCCCCGGCAGCCAGGTGGCGAGTCGGCTCGGGCAGTCGGATAGGGGGCGATCTGGGGCGGTCTGAGCAGTCGGACTGAGGGGCTTTTCTAGCCGTGATGTCTTGAAATATTGTCTTGCCGTCTTCGGGGTACCCGTGGTCAATTACTCCGACAAGTTCACAATGCAAACTCTTTGTTTCCTTTTCGTAACGTTTCGGTCTCACCGAAATAAGTGATCGGTCCCACCGAGTTTGCCTGACCAACTCTCTGTTTGCCTATTACAGAAATCGGTCTCACCGAGTTCATGTGATTGGTCTCACCGAGATTATGTTACGCCCTAACCATAATGAAATCGGCCCCACTGAGTTGACATGTCGGTCCCACCGAAAATCCTAACATTCACATTTTGAACTAAATCGGTCTGACCGAGTTTGAGTATTTGGTCCCACCGAGTTGGGTAAATTGTGTGTAACGGTTAGATTTTGTGTGGAGGCTATATATACCCCTCCGCCCTTCCTCCATTCATGGAGAGAGCCATCAGAACGTGCCTACACTTCCAGCATCCATTTTCTTAGAAAGAACCACCTACTCATGTTTTAATACCAAGATATTCCAATCCAACCACAAGAACCTTGATCTCTAGCCTTCCCCAAGTTGCTTTCCACCCAAATCATCTTTCCACCGAATCCAAATCTGTGTGAGGGAGTTGAGTGTTGGGGAGACTATCATTTGAAGCACAAGAGCAAGGAGTTCATCATCAACACACCATCTATTACCATTTGGAGAGTGGTGTCTCCTAGATTGGTTAGGTTTCACTTGGGAGCCTCTGTCAAGATTGTGGAGTTGAACTAAGGAGTTTGTAAGGGCAAGGGGATCGTCTACTTCGTGAAGATCTACCCAAGTGAGGCAAGTTCTTCGTGGGCGATGGCCATGGTGGGATAGACAAGGTTGCTTCTTTGTGGACCCTTCGTGGGTGGAGCACTCCGTGGACTCGCGCAACCGTTACCCTTCGTGGGTTGAAGTCTCCATCAACGTGGATGTACGATAGCACCACCTATCAGAACCAGGCCAAAAATCTCCATGTCTACATTGCGTTTGCTCCCTCCAAACTCCTCCCCTTTACCTTCATATGCAATGATTTACATTCTGCTGCTATACTCTTAGATTTGTATGTGTAGGTTGATTGCTTGACTTGTGACAAGTTGCTAAAATCTGCCAAGACTTAAAATTGGGAAAAGGCTAGATTTTTATTTAGTCAAGTAGTCTAATGACCCCCCTCTAGACATACTTTCGATCCTACAAGTGGTATCAGAGCTTCGGTCTCCATTTGCCTTGATTTCCATAGATGTGGTGATCATAGCCTTGGTTTCACAACCTAGGAGCGTATGGCGTCTAGCGAGGGAAATTACCACCATAGAGGTCCTTTGATGATACTAATTTTGCTAGTTGGAAGCATAAGATGAAAATGCATATTCTTGGACATAACCCTGCCGTTTGAGCTATTGTGTGTATTGGCTTGTATGGTGAATTCTTTGATGGGAGATAAAAGAATCGTGAAGCTACCGCGGAAGAATTGAAGATGCTGCAATACAATGCTCAAGCTTGCGATATCCTCTTCAACTAATTGTGCCCTGAAGAATTCAACAAAATCAGTCGTCTTGAGAATGCAAAGGAAATTTGGGATACTTTGATTGATATGCACGAAGGTACTGACTCCGTCAAGGAATCCAAATTGGATGTGCTTCAAAGTCAGCTTGACAAGTTCAAAATTAAGGATGGTGAAGGTGACGCTGAAATGTACTCTAGGCTTGCTCTCATCACAAATGAGTTTGCCGGCTTAGGAAGTGAAGAGATGACCGACAGATTCATCATCAAGAAGATCCTACGATCCTTGGATGGAAAATATGATACCATGTGCACATTGATCCAAATAATGCCCAATTACAAAGATCTCAAGCCAACATAAGTCATTGGTAGAATTCTTGCTCATGAGATGTCACTAAAGGATAAAGAAGAGCTTCACAACAAGTGAAGTGGTGCTTAGAAAGCCTCTTGTGATGCTCATACATCATCAAGTGAGAAACAAGCCTTCAATGAGGAATTAAGCGTAATGGTGAAGAACTTCAACAAGTTCTATCAGAGTAGAGGCAAAGAAAGAAGTTCCAAGTCAAGGTCCTACAATGACAAAAGATCTTCTAGTCGTGAGCGTAACTGCTTCAATTGTGGAAGACCCGGACACTACTCCAATGAGTGTATGGCTCCCTACAAGAGAACAGAAGACTCACCTAAAAGGAGAAGTACAAGAGAAGAATCACCTCCGAGAGAGAGAAGGAGTAGAGATGATCATTATGAACGAAGAATTCTCGCAGAAGCAAGGATTCGGAAAGGAAGGACTAGTCATCAAGGAGCTACACAAAACAAAGACATCAAGCTCACGTTGGTGAATGGGTATTGATACGTCCATTTTTCATCATGTTTTCTTACTGTTATTTAAAATGTTTTTATCCATAATAATGCTTTTTGGAGTAATTCTAATGCATTTTCTCTCATAATTTGCAAGGTATACACCAAGAGGGAGAATTCCGGCAGCTGGAAATCTGGACGTGGAAAAGCTACGTCAGATCACCTATTCCGCACAACTCCAAACAAGCTGAAACTTCACCGAGATTTTTTTATGGAATATTTAAGTATTATTGGAGCAAATAACTATCAGAGGGGGCCCACCATGTGGGCACAACCCACCTGGGCGCGCCAGGGAGCCCAGGCGCGCCCTGGTGGGTTGTGCTCACCCAAGCCCACCTCCGGTGTCCATCTTCTGGTATATAAGTCATTTTGACCTAGAATAAAATAAAGGGAGGACTTTCGGGATAGAGCGCCGCCGTCTCGAGGAGGAACTTGGGCTGGAGCACTTTTGCCCTCCGGTGGAGCGATTCCGCCGGGGCAACTTCCCTCCTGTAGGGGGGAAATCATCGTCATCATCATCACCAACAACTCTCCCATCTTTGGGAGGGCAATCTCGGTCAACATCTTCAACAACACCATCTCATCTCAAACCCTAGTTCATCTCTTGTGTTCAATCTTGTTACCGGAACTATAGATTGGTGCTTGTGGGTGACTAGTAGTGTTGATTACATCTTGTAGTTGATTACTATATGGTTTATTTGGTGGAAGATTATATGTTCAGATCCATTATGCTATTTAATACCCCTCTGATCTTGAGCATGGTTATCATTTGTGAGTAGTTACTTTTGTTCCTGAGGTCATGGGAGAAATCATGTTGCAAGTAATCATGTGAATTTGATATGTGTTCGATATTTTGATAGTATGTATGTTGTGATTCCCTTAGTGGTGTCATGTGAATGTCAACTACATGAAAGTTCGCCATATTTGGGCCTAAGGGAATGCATTGTGGAGTAGCAATGAGATGATGGGTTGCGAGAGTGACAGAAGCTTAAACCCCAGTTTATGCGCTATTTCGCAAGGGACCGATTGGATCCAAAAGTTTAATGCTATGGTTAGAATTTATCCTTAATACTTTTCTCGTAGTTGCGGATGCTTGTGGGAGTGTTAATCATAAGTAGGAGGTTTGTTCAAGTAATAATAGCACCTAAGCACCGGTCCACCCACATATCAAATTATCATAGTAGCGAACACAAATCTAACCAACATGATGAAAGTGACTAGATGAAATTCCCGTGTACCCTCAAGAATGCTTTGCTTATCATAAGAGACAGTTTTGGCCTATTCTTTTCCTCAAAAGGATAGTGCTACCTTGCTGCACTTTTGTTACTACTATCATTACTTGCTCGTTACAAATTATCTTGCTATCAAACTACTCCGCTACTTACAATTTCAGCACTTGCACACATTACCTTGCTGAAAACCACTTGTCATTTCCTTCTGCTCCTCGTTGGGTTCGACACTCTTACTTATTGAAAAGAGCTACAATTGATCCCCTATACTTGTGCGTCATCAAGGCTATTTTCTAGCGCCATTGTCGGGGAGTGAAGCGCCTTTGGTAAGGAAACATTTATATATTGTACTGAAATTTATTGTCACTTGTTACTATGGAAAACAATCCTTCGAGGGGTTGGTTCGGGGTATCTCCAGCTCATCCGGAACCACAATTAGCTACCGCTCAACCTACTGCACCTACTGAAAAATATTGAATATGAAATTCCTTCGGGTATGATATAACAACTGCTAGCTAATTCTTATGCAGGAGATGGAACCGAACATTCTGAGATGCACTTGATATATGTAGAACAAATTTGTGGATTGTTTAAGCTTGCAGGTTTACCCAGGGATGAAGTGATGGAAAAGTTTTTCCCATTATCCTTGAAGGGAAAAGCATCGGCATGGTATAGGCTATGTGATGATATTGGATCATGGAATTGGAATAGTTTGAAATTGGAGTTTCATCAAAAAAATTATTCTATGCATCTAGTTCAGCGTGATCGGAATTATATATATAGTTTTTGGCCTCGTGAAGGAGAAAGTATCGCCCTAGCTTGGGGGAGGCTTAAGTCAATGTTATATTCATGCCCCAATCATGAGCTCTCAAGAGAAATTATTATCCAGAATTTTTATGCTCGACTTTCTCATAATGATCAAACCATGCTTGACACTTCTTGTGCTGGATCTTTTATGAAGAAGACTATTGAATTCTGGTGGGATATTTTGGAAAGAATTAAACTTAACTCTGAAGATTGGGAACTCGACGAAGGTAAAGAGTCTGGTATTAAACTCAAGTATGATTGTGTTAAATCTTTTATGGATACCGATGCTTTTCAAAAGTTTAGCACTAAATATGGACTTGACTCTGAGATAGTAGCCTCCTTTTGTGAATCATTCGCTACTCATGCGGAACTCCCTAAAGAGAAGTGGTTGAAATATCACCCACCTATTAAAGAAGAAATTAAAGAACTGGTGCTAGTTAAAGAAGAAACTATACTTTGTTGATCCAGTTGTCCCTTCTGCTTATATTGAGAAACCACCTTTTCCTGTTAGGATAAAGGAACATGCTAAAGTTTCAACTGTGGTTAACAAAAGCTATATTAGAACACCTAAACCTAATGAACAAATCAAAGTAGAACCTAGCATTGCTATGGTTAAAGATCTCTTGGAAGAAGATATAGATGGGCATGTTATTTACTTCTATGAAGAAGCTGCTAGAATTGCTAAACCTGATAAAAGGGATAAACATAGACCTGTTGTGGCCATGCCTGTCATCTCAGTTAAAATAGGAGATCACTGTTATCATGGCTTATGTGACATGGGTGCTAGTGTTAGTGCTATTCCTTACACCTTATATCAAGAAATTATGAAAGACATAGCACCCGCAGAGTTAGAAGACATAGATGTTACTATTAAACTTGCTAATAGAGACACTATATCACCATTTGGGATCATTAGAGATGTTGAAGTCTTGTGTGGGAAAATAAAATACCCTACTGATTTTCTTGTTCTTGGCTCCCCACAAGATGACTTCTGTCCCATTATCTTTGGTAGACCTTTCTTGAACACAGTTAATGCTAAGATAGATTGTAAGAAACAAACTGTCGGTGTTAGCTTTGGCAATGAGTCTCATGAGTTTAATTTTTCCAAGTTTAGTACAAATCTTCATGAAAAAGAATTGCCTAGTAAGGATGAATTAATTGGTCTTGATTCTATTGTTCTGCCACCTATTGATCCTTTAGAACAATATTTGCTAGACCATGAAAATGATTTACATATGCATGAAAGAAATGAAATAGATAAGATTTTCTTTGAACAACGTCCTCTACTTAAACAAAATTTGCCTATTTAAACTCTGGGAGGTCCTCCTCCACCTAAAGGTGTTCCTGTGTTTGAATTAAAACAATTGCCAGACACTTTGAAATATGCTTATCTTGATGAAAGTAAAATATAACAAGTTATTATTAGTGCTAACCTTTCAGAACATGAAGAAGAAAGATTGTTGAAAGTTGTAAGGAAGCACCGAGATGCTATTGGAACTCTTGATTGTTTAAAGGGCATTAGTCCCACTCTATGTCAGCACAAAATTAATATGGGACCTAATGCTAAATCCATTGTTGATCACCAACGTTGGTTAAATCCGAAGATGAAAGAGGTGGTAAGAACGGAAATATTAAAACTTCTGGAAGCAGGTATAATCTATCCTATAGCTGATAGTAGATGGGTAAGTCCTGTCCATTGTGTCCCTAAGAAAGGAGGTATAACTGTTGTTCCTGTCGGAGTAAATGACCACGGGTAGCCTCATCCGACTCCCGTGGCATTTCAAGACATCGGGGCTAGCTGCGCCCCTCAAGCATCAAAGACAAAGGACCGCCCTCTTAGGGCCGGCTGGTCCAAGCGGTCGGCTGCTGAAGGACGGCGGCATCCAGAAGACGGCCATAGAGTGGGCCGACTCCTAGCAGGCGACCTCTAGAGAGGCCGGCTCCTAGCAGGCGGCCCCTCGTGTCCTTGAAGTTGGCACCCACATAATCACGACGAGACAGGCCGTGGCTACAGTGCGGCCTGCCACCCCCAAATCCAGGGCGGAGCATGGCCACAATGCAGCGCGTTGGGCGGACATCCCTCGCCCGACGTGGCATTGTTGCCATGCAGCCCATGATATCATCCATGGCAGAGAAGGCCATGCTCCCACGACGGGCTGTCGATACGGCCCGCATGCGGCGGGCCCTACCTGTCCGTGAGAAACTAGAAGGCGGCGAGCCCTGACCAGTCGGCTCACGGGGAGGCTAGCTCCTGACTAGGCGGCCCTCCCCTTCCTTGGAGTTTGTGCGCCATTAACCAAAAGAGATGGGGAGTGGCTACAGTGAACGCCCACCAAGCGGCGGGGCTGTAGCCACGCTCTCCCCGAAAAAGCACACATCATCAGAGGCATTGCCATAGTACCAAGCAGCCGGCAAGACCCGCAAGCGGCGGGCGCGGCCTGTCGGCCTAGTACGATACAGCCGGCAGGACCCACAAGGTGGCGGGCCCCAGCTGCCGGTGGAGAAGCCGGCAACCAGAGACACTGACAGCCGGGTCCTACACCCAGTCAGATTACCATTGTACCCCTGGGGGTAGGCCTATATAAACCCCCAGGGCACCCATGCAAAGGGTTCAGCCTCTTGGAGACCACACACCCACTAGAGAGAGTGAAGCTAGGGCTAGCCTTGTTCTTCTTCCTCCTCTAGAGAAACAGCTCAAGGAGGAAGCTTGTAGCCACCATTGTTGATTTAGTGGCCATCACGGAGACCCCTTGAGGCGGGACTAGGGGTGTTATCTCCTAGGAGAGCCCCGAACCTGGGTAAGATGCGTCGGCGTACATGTCTACGCCTTATCCCATTTCCAGGCACCGGTGACGTCTTACTCTCCCCCACCATGATAAGCCATCCTTTGGCATATGTCGCACGACACCCCCGACATTTGGCGCCCACCGTGGGGCTTGGTGCACCGTCGTCCGGAGATCTGTTCTGGAAGGGAAACCTCTTCCTCCCTGGCGAGCGCAGCCAGCCTAGCACACCCGATGGCGTTTGCACCGACACGCTGCATGGCGCAGAAGTCACGTGCGCGGCGAGCTGCCTCGCTGATCTCATCGGCGAGCTCCGCCTCTCCGACGAGCCCGCACCCAATGCGGGGGAAGCCAGCTCCGAGAGCTGCCTCATCGACCTCCTTGGCAAGCTCCACATCGCCAAAGAGCCGGCCTCCAACCTAGAGTCGATCGGCTCCACCGACCCGATGCTTGTCGACTCCGACACGGCATCCCTCGATGCCTTCCCCACCAACGTGGTGGTCATCAAAGATCCTCTCCCTCGAGCGGATAGCGGCGGCAGCACCGTCACGGAGGTGCTCGTTATCAGCCACGATGGAGCATCTGGCGGAGCCGCTCAGGACCCACTGCAAGTGGCACTGCGGGACCTGTCCGCACCCATTGAGGAAGACGTTGACGCTGCGACGCTAGAAGACTACCGCGTCTCCCTCGTCGAGAACGCCAAGAAATTGGCTATCATGAGACGCCTCTCCAAGGCCTACCAGCGCGAGATCGACCGCGCCGTCGGCGGCACGCCGGCTGCTACCGGGCCCAGCCGCATAGGCGCGGTCCAACAGCGCGGCGCTGCCGTTGCCAGCATGTTCGGGGTTGACCGCCTTGTATATGCCACGCTCGTGGAGAACATACGAGCTGCCCAGGCGGCAGCAGAGGAGTTGGATCACCTAGAGGGCGACGAGCGTCGCTACATGACGGAGCACGTTCAGTAGCTCATCGACACGGCTGCCGCACAGCAAGAAGCCGGCTGCCGCGCAGAAGAAACCGGACGGCGGGTCGAGAATCCTCCTCCTCTCCCCCCCCCCTTGTCGAGACCAAGGCGAGACCTCCCGGATGCCGATAGGCGGAGTCTGCAACAGACGAGACCGAGAGCCGGCTGCTAGCCGCAGCCGCACACGCCTCACCATCGAGCATGACCAAGACGACCGCCCACGAGCAGTGGAAAGATGGGATGACTTCCCTCCTCCTCCTCCCCGCAGGGAGAGGCGCGTTTCCCCATCGCCTTTTGAGCACCCGACTCTCGGCGACCTGCTAGTCCGCCGTGAAGGAGTCGGAGAGAATGATGCCCGCCATCGGATCAACCGCCTCACTCGATCCCTGGCGTTAGAAGAAGAAGATGCGGTGGGCCCGCCTTGTTTCGGCCCCCGCATTCGTGACGAGCCCTTCCCCAAAGGGTTCTCGCTCCCACGAGTCACGCCCAAGTACAACGGCTCTGTGAAGCCGGAAGATTGGCTGGTCGACTACTCCACGGCCGTCAACATAGCAAACGGCAACAAGCGCGTCACCGTGAAGTACGTTCCGCTCATGCTCTATGGCACGGCTTGGACATGGCTGAACAGCCTGAAGCCCTACAGCGTCAACAGTTGGGTAGATCTCACCGAAGTGTTCATCCGCAACTTCACCAACACCTACAAGCGGCCGCCCAAGCCTCGCCATCTCTCACTGTGCGTTCAAGGCTCGGACGAGTCCACCCACGACTACTTGACGTGGTGGGCTGAACTGCGCAACTCATGCGAAGGGGTGCATGAAGTGCAAGCCCTAGAGTAGTTCACCGCCGGGTGCCGATAGGGCACCTTACTCAAGCACTGACTCCTTTGCGACGAGTCGGCCACCCTTGACGAGCTGCTGATCATAGCGGACAAGTACGCCAATACCGATTCCTCCATGAAGTCGGAGCTCCGAGTGGACGCTTTTGGGAAAGTGCTCCGTCCGGCTCCTCGAACACCGGCTGGAGACAACAGTCGGCACCAACAGCATCCGATCGACAACCAGCGCAAGGCCCGCGGCGGCTTCCACCAACTGCGGTGGCGGCGATTGAGGATCAGCAGCCGGAAGGACAACCCGACCCCAAGCTTCAGAAGGGTGGCAAGCTTGTTTGGCAGCCCGCCTTCTCCTATGAGCAAACCCTCGATGCTCCTTGCAAATTCCACAGCGGCGCGAAGCCATCCAACCACACCACCCGAAAGTGCCACTGGCTCACCCGAATCTCCAAGGGCGAAGGACTGCTGCCTCCTCCGCCTATTGGCCTGCCGCCGCCTCCTCCTCAGCAGCCGGCGGCCCGTCCAGCAGTCAGCGCCATCCAAGATGAATTCCCTGAAGAGCATGGAGCCTATGTCGTCTTCACCAGCGTGGCCGATGACAAGCATAGCCGGCATCAGCAGCACCGAGAGGTGAATGCAGTCGCCTTAGAAGCCCCAGAGTTCATGCACTGGTCCGAGAAACCCATCAGCTGGAGCTGAGCTGACCACTTGCAGGTGATGCCCTCTCCGGGTTCCTACGCATTGGTGTTGGATGCCACCTTTGCAACAGACCAGTGAGTTGCTCGTTTCTCCCGAGTTCTGATAGACGGCAGTAGCAGCATCAACATCCTTTACCACGACACCATGGAGAAGTTGTGCGTCAAAGAGACGCTACTCCAGCCCAGTCGGACTGTCTTCCACGGCATTGAACCTGGCCTTTCCTGCTCACCAATCGGCAAGATCAAGATAGACGTCCTCTTCGGACACAAAGATCACTTCCGTCGCGAAGCAATCTGGTTTGAGGTGGTTGACCTGGAGTTCATGGCAGTGCCACACTATGCATACCTCAAGATGAAGATGCCGGGAACCAAGGGAATTATCACTATAGCTGAAGACTACAGGAAGTCGGCCGCCTGTGCTGCTGCCAACAGTCGGCTGGCCGAGTCCCTAGTAATTGCTGCCGAGAGGAAGCTCCTAGACCGGGTGGTGGCCATGGCCAGCAAGCAGCCGGACCTGTCACCAGAGCCCAAAGAGTCAGAAACCCAGGGCTCCTTCCAACCGGCCAAAGAAACCAAGAAGATTCCCTTGGACCCGAACCACCTAGAGAAGTTTGCTGCCATAGGTGCTCACCTCGACAACAAATAGGAAGGCGAGCTCGTCGATTTCCTCCGTGAGAATCGGGACAACTTCGCATGGTCTCCCAAAGACATGCCGGGTGTTCCGACGGATTTCGCCGAGCACAAGTTACATGTCAGAGCAGATGCAAAGCTAGTCAAGCAACCCCACCGCCGCCTGTCATAGGAAAAGAGAAGAATTGTTGGTGAAGATATAGACCGGCTCCTGGCAGCCGACTTCATTATGGAAGTGTTCTTTCTAGAGTGGCTTGCCAACCCGGTCCTTGTACTGAAGAAGAACAACAAGTGGCGCTTGTGTATTGATTATACCAGCATCAACAAAGCTTGCCCCAAAGATCTGTTTGCCTTGCCTCGGATTGACCAAGTGATAGACTCCACAGCCGGATGTGAGCTGCTAATTTTCTTGGATGCCTACTCAGGGTACCACCAGGTCAAGTTGAACCCGGCCGACAGGTTGAAGACCACCTTCATGACACGGTTCGGAGCCTTCTGCTACCTAACCATGACATTCGGCTTGAGAAATGTCGGTGCCATGTTTTAGCGTTGCATGCAGAAGTGCCTCCTGAAGCAACTCGGCAGGAATGCCCACGTCTATGTAGACGATATTGTGGTGAAGACGGAGAAGCGCAATACCCTCTTGGAAGATCTCAAGGGAACTTTTGAAAATCTGCGTCATTTTCAAATCAAGCTCAACCCCGAGAAATGTGTCTTTGGAGTACCAGCCGACCAGCTCCTTGGCTTTCTGGTCTCAGAGCGCGGCATTGAGTGCAACCCTGTCAAGATCAAGGCCATCGAGAGGATGGAGAGACCCACCCGATTGCGAGACGTCCAGAAGTTTACCGGCTGCTTGGCATCCATCAGTCGGCTGGGTGAGAAGGCTCTTCCCCTGTATCATCTCATGAATAAAACCACTCACTTTGAGTGGAATGACAAGGTGGATGAGGCTTTTCTCCAGCTCAAGAAGATGTTGACCACGCCGCCTGTTCTGGCCGCCCCGGCTACTAAGGAGCCAATGCTCCTCTACATCACCACCACCAGCCGGGTGGTCAGCACGGTCGTGGTGGTAGAACGCAAAGAAGACGACAAAGCACTGCCGGTCTAGAGGCCTGTGTATTACTTGAGCGAGGTGCTGTCAGCCTCCAAGCAGAACTACCCCCATTACCAGAAGATGTGCTACGGCGTGCACTTTGCCGCGAAGAAGCTCAAGCCATACTTCCAAGAGCACCCCATCACGGTTGTCTGCACCACCTGATGTCTACTACACAACCTTCTTGTTGTAGACATTGTTGGGCCTCCAAGTGCAGAGGTTTGTAGGACAGTAGCAAATTTCCCTCAAGTGGATGACCTAAGGTTTATCAATCCGTGGGAGGCGTAGGATGAAGATAGTCTCTCTCAAACAACCACGCAACCAAATAACAAAGAGTCTCTTGTGTCCCCAACACACCCAATACAATGGTAAATTGTATAGGTGCACTAGTTCAATGAAGAGATGGTGATACAAGTGAAATATGGATGGTAGATATAGGTTTTGTAATCTGAAAATATAAAAACAGTAAGGTAACTAATGGTAAAAGTGAGCGTAAACGGTATTGCAATGCTAGGAAACAAGGCCTAGGGTTCATACTTTCACTAGTGCAAGTTCTCTCAACAATAATAACATAACTGGATAATATAACTATCCCTCAACATGCAACAAAGAGTCACTCCAAAGTCACTAATAGCGGAGAACAAACGAAGAGATTATGGTAGGGTACGAAACCACCTCAAAGTTATCCTTTCTGATCGATCTATTCAAGAGTCCGTAGTAAAATAACACAAAGCTATTCTTTCCGTTCGATCTATCATAGAGTTCGTACTAGAATAACACCTTAAGACACAAATCAACCAAAACCCTAATGTCACCTAGATACTCCATTGTCACCTCAAGTATCCGTGGGTATGATTATACGATATGCATCACACAATCTCAGATTCATCTATTCAAACCAACAAAAAGTACTTCAAAGAGTGCCCCAAAGTTTCTACCGGAGAGTCAAGATGAAAACGTGTGCCAACCCCTATGCATAGGTTCGTGGGCAGAACCCGCAAGCTGATCACCAAAACATACATCAAGTGGATCACGTGATATCCCATTGTCACCATAGATAAGCACGGCAAGACATACATCAAGTGTCCTCAAATCATTAAAGACTCAATCCGATAAGATAACTTCAAAGGGAAAACTCAAACCATTACAAGAGAGTAGAGGGGGAGAAACATCATAAGATCCAACTATAATAGCAAAGCCCGCGATACATCAAGATCGTATCACCTCAAGAACACGAGAGAGAGAGATCAAACACATAGCTACTGGTACATACCCTCAGCCCCGAGGGTGAACTACTCCCTCCTTGTCATGGAGAGCACCGGGATGATGAAGATGGCCACCGGTGAGGGATACCCCCCTCCGATAGGGTGCCGGAACAGGGTCCTGATTGGTTTTTGGTGGCTGCAGAGGCTTGTGGCGGCGGAACTACCGATCTATTCTGTTCCCCGATTGTTTTAGGGTATATGGATATATATATATATATATAGGCAGAAGAAGTACGTCAGGGGAGCGACGAGGTGCCCACGAGGGTGGAGGGCGCGCCCAGGGGGGTGGGCGCGCCCCCCTGCCTCGTGCCTTCCTCATTGCTTTCTTGACGTGGATTCCAAGTCCCCCGGGTTGCTTTCTTTCCAAAAATAACTTCTGCAGAAGGTTTCATTCCGTTTCGACTCCGTTTGATATTCCTTTTGTTTGAAACACTGAAACAAGGGAAAAACAAGAACTAGCACTGGGCTCTGGGTCAATAGGTTAGTCCCAAAAATAATATAAAAGTCCATAGTAAAGCCCATAAAACATCCAAGATAGATAATATAATAGCGTGAAAACTTCATAAATTATAGATACATTGGAGACGTATCAGCATCCCCAAGCTTAATTCCTGCTCGTCCTCGAGTAGGTAAATGATAAAAGAAAGAATTTATAAGTGTGAATGCTAGTAGGTGCATAAGTTTGATCAATGATATTTTCAATCACATTTTCTAGCATCATTATATGTCATAACAGTAGCTCAACTCATAGAACTTTTCATGATCAAGTAACAAACTATTCGCATGTTAAAGCATAGATCATAAACCTTCTTGAAAACTAACAAACTATGTTCTCAGTCATCAAACAATTGCAATTCATCTTATTTTCAGGAAGAGTCTATGTCAGAGCTTTGATTCAGCAAACTTCACATACTCAACTATCATTTAGTCTTCCATGATTACTACCACTGAAAGCATATTTTTTTAACAAATAGTATTCATCGAACATAGAGAAAGATAGGGGCTTAATGTTTCGCCTCCCAACCTTTTACCTCAAGGGTAATGTCAACAATAATAATTCCTGCTCAAATATATTTGAATGGCATATATGCTTAGATCTTTCCATCACATGATGCTTGCCAACTAAGGAGTGGGTTGGAATGAGAAGGAATACTACTGACTCTTGCATAAAAGTAAAAGATAGGACCTTCATAGAGGGAAGCAGGGATTTGCAGAGGTGCCAGAGCTCGAAGCAAAAACAGAGATGAAAATAATTTTGAGAGGTATGCTTTCATTGTCAACATAACGACAAAGAGTTCTCAATATCTTTCATATTACATACATTATAGGCGGTTCCCAAATAGGAAGGTAAACAACGGGTGCATCCAACTAACATCAATCCTGGGGGAGTTTTGTTTGCAATTATTTTTGATTTGATTTCGATCTTTTGATCATGGGACTGGGCATCCCAGTTACCAGCCATTTTCTCGTGAATGATGAGCGTAGTCCACTCATCGTGAGAATAACCCACCTAGCATGGAAGATACTGCTAGCCCCTAGTCGCTACATGAGCTATTCAGGCATACAAAACAGATTATTATTTGAAGGTTTAGAGTTCGGCACATGCAAATTTACTTGGAACGGCAGGTAAATACCGCATATAGGTAAATATGGTGGACACTCATGGAAGAAACTTGGTTCAAGGAGTTTGGATGCACAAGCAGTATTCCTGCTTAGTACAGATATTTTGGCTAGCAAAGGATTCTAAATAGCAAGCACCACATGTTAGAGGATCTATAACAATATAACTTGTATACAAATATACCGAAGCATAACTCATTATGTTGTCTTCCTTGTCCAACTTCAACTAATTTGCTCAGGTTTGAAAATAATTAATGGGGCTCACAATCATAGAAGATGTCCAAGATAGTATATTATATGTGAAATCTCTCTTCCTTCAATATTCTTTCATGAATTGTTCAAGTGACCAATACAATGTTTGCTAACCTTCAATAAATTTACCACCTCTACTTCTTATATGTAAAGTCACCACTCCCCATGGGATAAGCATATGAAACATATATAATTTCATATTTATGACATTCAAATCATTCAACCATTTACTCATAGGATATAAGTGAAGCACACGAGTAAATGACAAACTACTCCAAAAAGATATGAGTGAAGATCAATGAGTAGTTAAATAATAATGTAGCTATGTGAAGACTCTCTCTCATTTAAGAATTTCAGATCTTGGTATTTTATTCAAACAGCAAGCAAAGCTAAATAAAACGACATTTCAAGGATAGCACTCATCATGTGAAGAAGCATAAACTTAGGCTCAACCGATACTAACCGATAATTGTTGAAGAAGAAAGGTGGGATGCCTACCGAGGCATCCCCAAGATTAGATGCTTGAGACTTCTTGAAATATTATCTTGGGGTGCCTTGGGCATCCCCAAGCTTGAGCTTTTGTGTCTCCTTAATTCCTCTCATATCACGGTTTCCCTAAATTTCAAAAACTTCATCCACACCAAACTCAACAAGAACTCGTGAGATAAGTTAGTATAAACCAATGCAAAAACCTTATCATTTTCTACTGTAGCAAATCACTAAAATTATTATTCAACATTTCATACTAAACGCCTCTGCATATTTAGTAGTCCTATCCTCAAATAGAATCATTAAACAAGCAAACATATGCAAACAATGCAAACATAACAGCAATCTGCCTAAACAGGACAATATGTGAAGAATGCAGCAAGATCCATACTTCCCTAGCTCCAAAAATTATAAAATAAAATTCACATTGTAGTAAATTTATCAGAGCTTATTATGCAAAAGGTTTCAACATTTTATCACATTCTGACTTTTCTAGGGAATTTTTGCAACAGCGGTAAACTTTCTGTTTTGAAACAGCAACATTTATACTTGCAAAATAAGCATGGTAAAGGCTATCCTTGACAATTTTATTGAAAATAAAGATGCAAAACATTATTATAAATAAAATCAAGCAGATACTAACAAAAGGAAATGACGCTCCAAGCAGAACACATATCATGTGGTGAATAAAAATATAGCTCCAAGTAAAGTTACCGATGAACGAAGACGAAAGAGGGGATGCCATCCGGGGCATCCCCAAGCTTAGGCTGTTGGTTATCCTTGAATATTACCTTGGGGTGCCTTGGGCATCCCCAAGCTTAGGATCTTTCCACTCCTTATTCTATAGTCCATCGAATCTTTACCCAAAACTTGAAAACTTCACAACACATGACTTAACAGAAAACTCGTGAGCTCTGTTAGCGAAAGAAAACAAAACACCACTTCAAGCTACTGTAATTAACTCATTATTTATTTGTATTGGTGTTAAACCTAATGTATTCTAACTTCTCTATGGTTTATAAATTATTTTACTATCCATAGATTCATCAAAATAAGCAAACAACACACGAAAAACAGAATCTGTCAAAAACAGAACAGTCTGTAGTAATCTGTAACTAACGCA
Source organism: Aegilops bicornis (assembly GCA_021605145.1). Classification (NCBI taxonomy): domain Eukaryota; kingdom Viridiplantae; phylum Streptophyta; class Magnoliopsida; order Poales; family Poaceae; genus Aegilops; species Aegilops bicornis. The sequence continues at coordinate 392,303,329 of CM038675.1, read as the reverse complement.
AACTTCTGGAACTCCAAAAATTTTAAAATAAATTGGTGGTCCTAAGGAATTTGTCTAGTAATCATATGCACAAAGAATCAACTAAATATCACTCTCCAGTAGAAAGTTTAAGCTAATCTCGTGAGCGCTAAAGTTTCTGTTTTTTACAGCATGATCATAAAGACTTCACCCAAGTCTTCCCAAAGGTTCTACTTGGCACAAACACTAATTAAAACAAAAAACCACATCTAAACAGAAGCTATATGGATTATTTATTCCTAAAAAGAACCAAAAAGCAAGAAACTAAAATTAAAATTGGGTTGCCTCCCAACAAGCGCTAACGTTAAACGCCCATAGCTAGGCATGATGATTTCAATTATGCTCACATAAAAGGTAAGAATTGAAACATAAAGAGAGCATCATGAATAATATGACTAGCACATTTAAGTCTAACCCACTTCCTATGCATACGGATTTTGTGTAACGCCCCGGATACAACTTTTCATATTCGTAACTCCAACTCTTGCCTTTTCCGGAGATGCGATATGATATTTCCTTCGTGGTTGGGTTTTGTCTTTTATTTTGCATTTTGTTCATGTCATGCATCTCATCTCATCGCATCATGTGCATTGCATCCGCATGTTTTTCATAAAACTCGTTACCGTTCGTAGTTGCCGATTCTCTCTTTGTCTCTGTTTACTTTTGTCAGACCCTTGTCTTCGTCGACCTCTCTCAGACCCCTCGCGTGCGTCCGAAACTTGCCCCGAACCCGAACCGCACGGTCATGACCGTTGGATTCGGATCATCCCCTAACATCTATAAAATATCTCCATTTTCTTATTTGGGCTTCCCTAGCCTATTTTTCTCACCATCCGATTTGAATCAGAGGGACCAGATTAGCCCCTAACCAAAATCCATCTGCTATATATACCAATCAAACCCTAGTTTTTAGGCCTGTTGCATCCATCCTTCTCATTCGCCGCCACCCGACCAATTCCCCTCTTCCTCGGGATCTCCCCCGCTCCAAATCAGCAGCCACCACCTTCCCCTCCTCGAATTTGCCTTCGGTCCAACCAGCCACTCCTCTCGATCCACCAACCACAGCGCCTGCAGCCTCCTCCCCGCCTTCGTCCGGCCAGCCACGCCGCCGGCGGACCCGCAGATGAGCGTCGTCCCTGCTCCTTTACCTTCCTCCTCTGCTCTTCTCTCTCCCTCACATCCCGATCCCTCTCTCTTCAGGTCGAACAGGAAGCCGTCATGGGTGCCCTCCTGCCGCGAGGAAACGATGGCCTCCGGTCCTCCTCCATTCGACTTCAACCCCGGGCGCCGCCGGTAACCTCGCCCTTGCCTCGCGCTCCTCTTCTTCCTCGTTTTCCCTTGCGCTGCTGTTGACCCGCCGCTTCGCTTGTCTGTCACCACAGGGCTCGCCGCTGCCGTTGGATGCCCTCCCATGAGGAATCAGCATCCCATGCCCGGATCTGTCTGCCTTCGTGCCTCCCCGCCTTGGATTCGGTTGTCCCTGCTTCGCCAAGTCCACTGCCGCCGCCTCGCATGTCCACGTCGCCGGCGAAAACAGCAGCAGCAGGTCATGCCGCCGGCCTCCTCCCTACCTCGCCTGGTGCTCAAGCACCACCGCGCCGCCCTACCTTCCCTTCCTTCCTCTCCCTTCTGCTCCTTCTCATATCTCTCTCTCTCTGTCTGCTCATGCAGGGAGCCTGACTTGGTGTCCATGGAGTTTTTAGGCAGCCGTAGCCGCCTCAAGCTCGTCCTTCGGCCAAATCCGGGCCCTGCCGACCCCACCATCTCGCCTACGTCTGCCGTCCCAGTCCGTTCCGACCGGTCCCCGCCGAGGCCGCCTCGCCGGAGCTCCTGCAGCGTCGCTGCAGCTGTTGACCGTTATGCAGATCGCCCCTCGCCTCCCACACGCCTGACGCCCGTGCGTTGATCAAGGCTCTGCCTCTCCGGCCGAAGCCCGGCCACGCCAGATGGCAGCGTCCAGCCTCCCCACCGAGCCGGCCCATGAGGCCTGGTGAGCACCAGATCCGCTGCGCCCCCCTTCCACTGTTGGCCCAAGTGCAGATTCGGCCCGTAAATGTTTTTTTTTCAGTTCTGCGATTTTAGCATTATCCAGAGTTGGCAGTTTTGCAGAAAAACCCTCATGATCATGCATTTAATAACTCCAGAACTGTGCATCATATGTAAATAATTTATACATGTAAAATGCTTAGAATTTTGTCTAGTTTCATAATATGTTACTTTCATCCCATGTTAAAATGCTTAAAATGCTGTTTGTTTAATTTTGCTCAAATAATATGTTAAAATGATTTATTTCATAACTAAATAACCGTAGCTCGGTTTTAAATAAATTATATATGTAAATGGGGTAGAAAATGCCTAGTTTAACATGGTGTACTTGCTTTGCATGTTTAACAACATTAAAATTGTGTTTAGGGCAGAACAGTAGCAAATTCGAAATATGCATATGAGGATTTTTCCGAAATTGTTGTTGTTGTTTCCGGCCTCATTTAATCTTGCCTAAATAGTTAGTTTCATATGCTTCACCCCCTTGCCATGTTTAATAACATTTAATATTGTTGGGCAGCCTAAACAAGAGTGAACTAAATAAATGTTGTGAAGTTTCGTCAATATGCAATTCGTTGCATATTGAGCTCCACTTAACTTGTAGTATTGCTTTTTGCACTTTGCCATGCCATGCTCATTAAATCGGACATGCATCATACTTGATTATGCATCATGTCGTGTTTTGTGATGGTTGTTTACTATGTTGTTTGTTTGTTTCCGGGTTGCTTCTCTCGTTAGTTGCGGGTTCGTTCCGGAGTTGTGAGGATTCGTTCGACTACGTCCGTTTGTCTTCTTCATGGACTCGTTCTTCTTCCTTGCGGGATTTCAGGCAAGATGACCATACCCTCGAAATCACTTCTATCTTTGCTTGCTAGATGCTCGCTCTTTTGCTATGCCTATGCTACAATGCCTATCACTTGCTTATCATGCCTCCCATATTGCCATGTCAAGCCCCTAACCATCCTTTCCTAGCAAACCGTTGTTTGGCTATGTTACCGCTTTGCTCAGCCCCTCTTATAGCGTTGCTAGTTGCAGGTGAAGATGAAGTTTGTTCCTTGTCGGAACATGGAGATGTTGTTCCTTGTTGGAACATGTTTACTTGTGGGGATATCACAATATATCTTATTTAATTAATGCATCTATATACTTGGTAAAGGGTGGAAGGCTCGGCCTTATGCTTGGTGTTTTGTTCCACTCTTGCCGCCCTAGCTTCCGTCATACCGGTGTTATGTTCCTTGATTTTGCGTTCATTACACGGTTGGGTGATTTATGGGACCCCCTTGACAGTTCGCTTTGAATAAGACTCCTCCAGCAAGGCCCAACCTTGGTTTTACCATTTGCCTACCACCTACACCTTTTCCCTTGGGTTTTCGCGAGCCCAAGGGTCATCTTTATTTTAGCCCCCCCGGGCCAGTGCTCCTCTGGGTGCTGGTCCGAAACGAGCAGACTGCGAGGCCACCTTGGGGAGACTTGAGGCTTGGTTTTACTCATAGGATGTCTCATCCGGATGTGCCCTGAGAACGAGATATGTGCAGCTCCTATCGGGATTTGTCGGCTGTCAGGCGGCTTTGCTGGTCTTGTTTTACCATTGTCGAGATGTCTTGTAGTCCGGGATTCCGAGTCTGATCGGGTCTTCCCGGTAGAAGGAATATCCTTCGTTGACCGTGAGAGCTTATAATGGGCTAAGTTGGGACACCCCTGCAGGGTATTATTTTTCGAAAGCCGTGCCCGCGGTTATGAGGCAGATGGGAATTTGTTAATGTCCGGTTGTAGAAAACCCGAAGTTGACCTTAATTAAAATACATCAACCGCGTGTGTAGCCGTGATGGTCTCTTCTTGGCGGAGTCCGGGAAGTGAACACGGTGTTGGAGTTATGTTTGACGTAAGTAGTTTCAGGATCACTTCTTGATCGCTACTAGCTTCACGATCGTGCCTTGCTTCTCTTCTCGCTCTCTTTTGCGAATGTAGCCACCATATATGCTAGACGCTTGCTGCAGCTCCACCTCACAACTCTGTCCTACCTATAAGCTTAAATAGTCTTGATCTCGCGGGTGTGAGATTGCTGAGTCCCCGTGACTCACAGATTCTACCAAACCAGTTTGCAGGTGCCGATGAAACCGTGCAGGTGAAGCACCCGAGCTTAAGGAGGAGCTCGATGAAGATCTTGTTCATTGTGTTGCTTCGTTTCAGTTGATCAGTAGTGGATCCCAGTTGGGACGATCAGGGATCTGTGTAGCATTTGGGGTAGTCTTCTTTTATTTTGGTTCCGTAGTCGGACCTTGATTGTATCTGTATGATGTAATGCTTTACTCATGTTTTGTGTGAAGTGGCGATTGTAAGCCAACTATGTATCTCTTTCCCTTATGTATTACATGGGTTGTGTGAAGATTACCTCACTTGCGACATTGCCTTCAATGCGGCTATGCCTCTAAGTCGTGCTTCGACACGTGGGAGATATAGCCGCATCGAGGGCGTTACATTTTGTGAGCAAACAAATTATGGGAACAATAATCAACTAGCATAGAAAGGCAAAACAAGCATAACTTCAAGATTTTCAACACATAGAGAGGAAACTTGATATTATTGCAATATGTAGAAGCATATGATCCTCTCTCATAATAATTTTAAGTAGCATCATGAATGAATTCAACCATATAACCAGCACATAAAGCATTCTTTTCATGATCTACTTGCATATAAATTTTATTACTCTCCACATAAGCAAATTTGATCTCATGAATAGTAGTGGGAGCAAACTCAACAAAATAACTATCATGTGAAGCATAATCCAATTGAAAATTAAAATCATGATGACAAGTTTCATGGTTATCTTTATTATTTATAGCATACGTGTCATCACAATAGTCATCATAAATAGGAGGCATGCTTTCATCATAATAAATTTGCTCATAAAAACTTGGGGGACTAAACATATCATCTTCATCAAACATAGCATCCCCAAGCTTGTGGCTTTGCATATCATTAGCATCATGGGTATTCAAAGAATTCATACTAACAACATTGCAATCATGCTCATCATTGACATATTTTATGCCAAGCATTCTATGTAATTCTTCTTCTAGCACTTGAGCACAATTTTCCTTCCCATCATTTTCACAGAAGACATTAAAAAGATGAAGCATATGAGGCAACCTTTAATTCCATTTTTTTGTAGTTTTCTTTTATAGACTAAACTAGTGATAAAACAAGAAACTAAAAGATTCGTGTCAGTGTCAAAACCGGCGGATCTCGGGTAGGGGGCCCCGAACTGTGCGTCTAAGGCGGATGGTAACAAGAGGCGGGGGACACGATGTTTACCCAGGTTCGGGCCCTCTCGATGGAGGTAATACCCTACTTCATGCTTGATTGATCTTGATGATATGAGTATTACAAGAGTTGATCTACCACGAGATCGTAGAGGCTAAACCCTAAAAGCTAGCCTATGGTATGATTGTTGTTCTCATACGGACTAAACCCTCCTGTTTATATAGACACTGGAGGGGGCTAAGGTAACAGAGTCGGTTACAAGGGAGGAGATCTACATATACGTATTGCCAAGCTTGCCTTCCACGCCAAGGAGAGTCCCATCCGGACATGGGACGAAGTCTTCAATCTTGTATCTTCATAGTCCAACAGTCCGGCCAAAGGATATAGTCCGGCTGTCCGGAGACCCCCTAATCCAGGACTCCCTCAATTCGATTGCAAGATCTAAAGATATACCTTCAAGCACTCACCTCCCCGGCAACGGCGCCAGAAAAGAGCTTGATGTCTACTACACAACCTTCTTCTTGTAGACGTTGTTGGGCCTCCAAGTGCAGAGGTTTGTAGGACAAGAGCAAATTTCCCTCAAGTGGATGACCTAAGGTTTATCAATCTATGGGAGGCGTAGGTTTAAGATAGTCTCTCTCAAACAACCCTGCAACCAAATAACAAAGAGTCTCTTGTGTCCCCAACACACCCAATACAATGGTAAATTGTATAGGTGCACTAGTTCAGCGAAGAGATGGTGATACAAGTGCAATATGGATGGTAGATATATGTTTTTGTAATCTGAAAATATAAAAACAGCAAGGTAACTAATGGTAAAAGTGAGCGTAAACGGTATTGCAATGCTAGGAAACAAGGCCTAGGGTTCATACATTCACTAGTGCAATTTCTCTCAACAATAATAACATAACTGGATCATATAAATATCCCTCAACATGCAACAAAGAGTCACTCCAAAGTCACTAATAGCGGAGAACAAACGAAGAGATTATGGTAGGGTACGAAACCACCTGAAAGTTATCCTTTCTGATCGATCTATTCAAGAGTTCGTAGTAAAATAACACGAAGCTATTCTTTCCATTCGATCTATCATAGAGTTCGTACTAGAATAACACCTTAAGACACAAATCAACAAAAACCCTAATGTCACCTAGATACTCCATTGTCACCTCAAGTATCCGTGGGCATGATTATACGATATGCATCACACAATCTCAGATTCATGTATTCAAACCAAACAAAGTACTTCAAAGAGTGCCCCAAAGTTTCTACCGGAGAGTCAAGACAAAAACGTGTGCCAACCCCTATGCATAGGTTCATGGGCAGAACCCGCAAGTTGATCACCAAAACATACATCAAGTGGATCACGTGATATCCCATTGTCACCACAGATAAGCACGACAAGACATACATCAAGTGTTCTCAATTCATTAAAGACTCAATCCGATAAGATAACTCCAAAGGGAAACTCAATCCATTACAAGAGAGTAGAGGGGGAGAAACATCATAAGATCCAACTATAATAGCAAAGCTCGTGATACATCAAGATCGTATCACCTCAAGAACACGAGAGAGAGAGATCAAACACATAGCTACTGGTACATACCCTCAGCCCCGAGGTTCAACTACTCCCTCCTCGTCATGGAGAGCGTCTGGTTGATGAAGATGGCCACCGGTGAGGGATCCCCCCTCCGGCAGGGTGCCGGAACAGGGTCCCGATTGGTTTTTGGTGGCTGCAGAGGCTTGCGGCGGCGGAACTCCCGATCTATTCTGTTCCCCGATCGTTTTAGGGTATATGGTATATAGGCGGAAGAAGTACGTCAGGGGCGCCACGAGGGGCCCACGAGGGTGGAGGGCGCACCGAGGGGGGTGGGCGCGCCCCCCTGCCTTGTGCCTTGCTCGTTGCTTTCTTGACGTGGACTCCAAGTTCCCCGGGTTGCTTTCTTTCCAAAAATAACTTCTCCAGAAGGTTTCATTCCATTTCGACTCCGTTTGATATTCCTTTTCTTTGAAACACTGAAACAAGGGAAGAAAGCGAGGCGGCACTTTGGGCTCTGGGTCAATAGGTTAGTCCCAAAAATAATATAAAAGTGCATAATAAAGCCCATAAAACATCCAAGATAGATAATATAATAGCATGAATACTTCATAAATTATAGATACGTTGGAGACGTATCACCGCCCCGCTTGCCAAGATCATAGGCTGCAGAGATCCATCAGGCCGAGTGGCCAAATGGGCCATCGAGCTGGCCCCCTACACCATCTTCTACCAGCCACGTACCGCCATCAAGTCCCAAGCACTGGCCGACTTCCTCGTTGACTGGTCCGAGACCCAGTACCTGCCGCTAGCTCCGGACTCCACTCATTGGCGGATGCACTTTGATGGCTCGAAGATGCGCACCGGCTTGGGAGCGGGCATTGTCCTTACCTCTCCCAAAGGCGACAAGCTCAGATACACATTGCAAATCCACTTTGCAGCCTCCAATAACGTGGCCGAGTATGAGGCGCTTGTACACGGACTCCGGCTGGCCAAAGAACTCAGCATCCGTCCGATCGTGTGCTACGGCAACTCAGACTTGGTGGTCCAGCAGTCGTCGGGCGACTGGGACGCCAAGGATGCAAATATGGCAAGCTATCACTTCCTCATCTAGCAACTCAACGGATATTTTGAAGGGTGCGAGTTCCTTCACGTGCCACGAAACGACAACAAGCAAGCAGATGCCCTGGCATGGATCGGCTCCACCCGACAAGCCATACCAGCCGGCGTCTCCCTTCAGCGCCTCCTCAAGCCATCTATCAAGCCTTCACAAGAATCAGAGTCTATCTTTGTGCCGGCTGCTACCGGAACAGTCGGATCCGACTCGGGGGCTGCAGCAGTCGGCCCGGGGACTTCGACAGGCGACTCGGGGACTGCAGCAGCCGCACCAGGCCCGGGGACCTCAGAACCCGGCCCGGGGGCTGCAACAGTCGGCTGGGGGACTTCGGCAGGCGGCTCGGGGACTGCAGCAGTCGCACCCGGCCCGGGGACTTCACAACCCGGCCCGGGGGCTGCAGCAGTCGGCCCGGGGACTTCAACAACGCAGCAAGCGGCGGCCGACTCCAACCCGCCGCCTCCCAACCCAACCGCCCTAGTCCAAGTGGCCGTGATAGCAGTACAAGAAGTCGAAGCACCATCATGGGCGCAACCCATACTTAAATTCCTGGTGAACAGAGAGTTGCCGACTGATGAGATCTCGGCCTAGCAAGTGCAGCGCCGAGTAGGAGCCTACACGATAGTAAACAAAGAGCTTGTCAGACGCAGCGTGACTGGAGTTTTCCAGCACTGCGTACAGTCAGAGAAGGGCAATCCAATCCTCAAAGATATCCATCAAGGCGAGTGCGGCCACCACGCGGCCTCCAGATCCCTTGTCACCAAAGCTTTCCGCCATGGTTTTTTCTGGCCGACTGCTTTGGAGGATGCCAATGACTTAGTCAAGCATTGAATGGGATGCTAGAAATTTAGTTCCAAGCAACATTTGCCGACTTCTGCACTCAAGACCATCCCCCTCACTTGGCCTTTTGCCATGTGGGGGCTGGACATGGTGGGACCATTCAAGACAGCACGCGGCGGCATGACCCATCTGCTCGTCGCCGTAGACAAGTTCACCAAATGGATTGAAGAAAAGCCAATCAAGAAACTGAATGGTCCGACTGCTGTGACTTTCATCACAGATATCACCGTCCAGTATGGTGTACTGCTCACCATCATCACTGACAATGGCACAAACTTTGCCAAAGGCGCCTTGGCCCGTTTCTGCATGACGCAGGGCATCCGACTAGACCTAGCGTTCGTTGCCCATCCGCAGTCAAACAGTCAAGTCGAGCGAGCAAACGGCCTCATCTTGTCTGACATCAAACCCCGACTGGTCGAGCCTCTGGAGCACTCGGCCGGCCGCTGGATCGACAAGCTGTCGGCCGTCCTTTGGAGCCTGCGCACCACACCGAACAAGTCAACAGGATTCACTTCTTTCTTCCTTGTGTACGGGCCCAAGGCTGTCATCCCAACTGACATCGAGTTCGACTCACCTCGCGTCACCATGTACACGGAAGCAGAGGCGAAGGAAGCACGATAAGACGGTGTCGATCTGCTAGAAGAGGGCCGGCAGTTGGCACTCAGCCAGTCTGCCATCTACTAGCAGAGCCTGGCCGCTACCATAGTCGGAAGGTCAAGCCAAGATCCTTCCAAGAGGGAGACCTTGTGCTCCGGCTGATGCAGTGAACAACCGGCCAGCACAAGCTCTCGGACCCTTGGGAGGGCCCCTTCATCATTAGCAAAGCTTTGGGCAATGACTCCTACTACCTCATCGATGAATAGAAGCCCAGAGCACGCAAGAGAGACGACTCTGGCAAGGAATCGGAGCATCCATGGAATGTGAATCTCCTCCGAAGATTTTACAGTTGATGCAGTATGTACCAAGCTACCTTTGTATTAAGCGCTAAGACATCGGGTCCCTCGAGGAACACTCGGGGGATAACCTCTTTATCTATATGATAAGTTTTATGCCTATGAATGTGTTATTTCATTCTTCTGCCTGGCACCGGGTTCGACCAGTCGCCCTGGGGGCTTGCCGCCTTGTACTATGTCGATGCTACCTGCAGTTGGACAAGTAATGTGCCAGCATCTATGCCCTCTCTTGCCACAAGCTGCAGTTTGCAGAGTGACTGTTCGGCTAGCAAGAGCTAAAGGTAAGAAACGATGCCAACATGAAAATGGCTAAGGACCAAAGCACTCACATAGGTCAAGCCGGCTCCTCGCTTCACCAACCGTCTACTGAGCTACGTTCCAGTTGGCCAAAGTACTTGCCCTCCCAAATGACTAAGGACTTGACCCGGCCACAGTCCGCAGAGCGGCTGTCTGGCTGGCAAGACGACAGTCAAGAGAGGGCGGCAAAGGAAAAAGCCAAAGAACAGAAAAGCAATACAAGTTGGAACTCAGCAAAGCACAACTCATGCGAAATTTAACTTACATATCAAAAGGCCCTTGGCCAGCATTCAATGAAGTTTGAATACACCCCCAGTGGGTGGAACTGTGCAAATTTAAAAAATTTGTTCGCGAGACTGTAAAGATGGAAAAAATAAGATAAACTGGCCGCCTAGGCCAGGGGTGCAGCAGGCGGGTCCGGCAGGTTGGTGGAGTCGGTGGCGCCGACCGATGGAGTGGTCGGCTGTCAAGTCTCGGTTTGGTCGCCTTGGCTGGCGATCAACGGGCTCGCCGCAGCGGCTCGTTGCTCGAGAACCTGATCGGCCGAGGCTGGCCGTCCGCTCCGTTCTCCGGTGCATCGTCTTCGCCATCCTCGCCCTCCTTATCCTTGCCCTCATCACTGGAGGCGATCTCCTCCGTCGAGTCCTCGGCGTCTTCTGGTTTTAGCACGAACCAGTTGGGCGGCACCTCGGCACCCTCCTCGTCTAGCTCGGGGCGGAAGACACTGGTATCAGTGTACTCGACGATCACTGCGGCACGATGATAGAGCACGGGCGCCACCGCCGCAAACTCGCCACCGGCTTCAAGCCGGAACATGGCCAACTGGGCTAGGCTCAGCCCAGGGTACCACGCCTTGACGAACTCCAAAGCCCGTCGTGCGCCTGCCCGAGCTGCGGAGCCCTTCTATGCCTCAAAGCGGCCGATAGCCACCTCTAACCAGTCGGAGGTCCGACTAGGGGTGCGCAGAGCTGGAACACCCGGCCAGAGGGTGCAAACCACATGAGCTCCGGCGCGCTGCAGTCGGCGGAACGCCCGATGAGCCAGCTGGAGATGATCTTGAACGACAATAAGCTGCTTGCCGAGGGTCCGTGGGGCGTTGGGCGCGATTTCTGCTCTAGCCAGCCTTCGCTCATCGCGACGAGCCTCGACGGCCTGACTAGCTGCAACGGCGTGACTAGGAAAGTACTCTGCACAAGAAGGAAAAAGAAGTATGAAGTTAGAAGCCAGCTCATATGAGAAGTCGGCAAGCAAAAGAAAGGAAAGGACAACTCACCATCGAGCATGTCTTCGATCTGGCTGTAGCCATCGGATAGAGCCTTCTCCTTCTCGACCCAGTTCAAGCGCTGAGTCTCGAACTCGGCCGTGAGGGCGTCCTTCGCCTCCTTGAGCCTCTGGAGCTCCGCCTTGCGCTGGTCCGCCAGCTTCTGGGCTAGGCGGACGCGCTCCTCGTTCGCTTTATGGCACTCCTCCTCCTTGGCACGCAGCGCAGTTTGGGCTTCCCCCAGCCGCTGCTGCAAGGTGGCGTTGGCTCCTACAAGGACGAAAAGAAAAGACAATCAACAATCAACAAAGAAGAAAAGTGGTTGCCGGGAGATCTGGCCCGACTGCTCAGCAGTCGGCCCGAATCTCGGGGGCTACACCCAGCGGGTGCACTACGCGCCCGCACAAGAGAGAAAAGATGATAACTTACTCCGGCTGTCGGACAAGTCAGCAGTCCTGTTGGGGATATTACCACAAGGGGTAAACCGGCCAAGAGCAGGCCGCATTAACTTCACCAGTAGTTGAATATGTTAAAGCCCAAGTAAATAGCAGAGGGCCCATGGCCCATAGCCGGTTCACGCCAGTAGCTATAAACCGGCGTCAATATGTATCTTGTGTTGTAAGTTAGGGATAGTAGAGACCGAGCCGGATACATCTATGAACCGGCTCGGGACTCTGTAAACCGACGTGTGTCACCCATGTATATAAGGGGACGGCCCGGCGGCGGTTTGAGACAGACAACAACAACTCGAGGCCTAGGCGAAGCTTGTTTGCTCCCTAGTCATCGAAACCACATCAATTCCATCACAACTAGACGTAGGCTTTTACCTTCATCAAAGGGGCCGAACTAGTATAAACTCCCGTGTCCTTGTGTCCGCTTTAACCCCTTCAAGTTAACCCGTAGCGATGGCTCCGCGACTAAGTCTTTTCACGAGGACATCTGCTGTGACAAAACCACGACAGTTGGTGCCCACCGTGGGGCTATCGCACGATGGTTTGACGTTCTTGGAGGGCAAGTTCGAAGGACTCAAGGGCTATGCTGTGGGCCGGATGACCAGGAGTCGTCGCGGCAAGCTCTACAACGACGACGCAGGATGGGGCCCCGAGGCCGACTCAATTGAGTACGGGTACCGGGTCCCCTTTGGGGGCATACACGTCTACATCGGCAAGATCGGCGAACCAGGTCCTGAGCCGGACATCTACACCGACCTCGTCAAGACGGCTCAGCCTGCAAGATCTGCCCAGGTTAAACCGGTCGTGAAGCGTGCCTTCGTGGGGGTCATCCACGGAGGAGAGTATGAGGACGGATCGGGTTATGGTAGCGAGACCGTTGTCTATTCCGGCGATGAGTCCTCAACCGGAGAAACCGAATCGCTGTATCAATTGCAAGACGACCGGATTGGGGGCTGTTCCGACGGCGACAGTATTCAGGACCCCTCCGATCTGCCCAACAGGGTTGGAATATTCATGGCCGGTATGCAAGCGACGATCCACTCTTCGATCGCAGCGGCAATGTTCTCCGGATCATCAGCGGCGGCGGTGGCCGGGGCAGGAGGTCCTGTGCGCCCGCCGGCTCAAGTCTTATCTGATCTGCTTGATGCACTAGTTGTGCTCATGGCAGAGGCCAACCCGGCGAATCAGGATGCCCACAACACAGAAATTGCAAAGGTGAGAGAGCAGATCGCTCAGGCCAAGGCTGATCTAGCAGGTGAGAACGACAGGATGGCCGCAGAGCGGGCCGCTTTAGATGCCCAGGCCTATAAGCTTATGCTGGATCAGAACGCGTCGCATGAGGTTTTGAAGCGGAAGCACAGGTCCCGCTTGCCTTCGGTTTTCGACGCCAGAAACCTCTTTCACACCCCAGGAGCAGGAACCAGTAATCCGCCGGAGGTAAACCGGGCGGAGGCAGGCCAGCACACCGTCCAACCTCGCCTAATGGAGCCTCCTCGGCAGAACAATATCGTACCTCAGCCGGTCCAGACACCTCCGGGTCATTATTCCAATCCTATGGACAATCTTGTCGCAACCGCTTCACGACTGGAGGCCATCCCGATCGAAGGTGATTCCCCGCAGGCGGTGGAGACATGCCGGGTCAAGGAGCTCCTTCGGACTGCTTTGATTCAACAGGAGGCATACTCATACAGCCGTGACCGGATTCACTCCACCCCTCATCCGAGCCGGAGCTACAGCAGGCGTGTGGAGGAGCCGGCCGTATCAAGCAACGCACGGAACCGTGAAGCGGCTCGCGGCAATAACCCGGCAGGCGGTCTTCGTGATGCTCAGGAAGTGGTAGACCGGGCCCGGGCACGCAGGGAGGCCGGGTTAGCGGCACAAGACGAGGCCCGTCAACTTACGCCGGTTCGTCCGCTATTTCAGTCGAGCCAGGGGTCACTTCTAGTTCCTTGGGGGTGCCCTGTCTCGTCCCCGCTCTACGCAATGTGTGCTTACCTAAAGACTTCAAGGGTCCGTGCAAGGTACCAAATTACACTGCCGATTTGTCTCCAGAAGCATGGGTAGAGAGTTACGAGATGGCCATGGATATGCTAGATGTGGATGAGGCCGCGTGTGCAAAGTACTTTACCATGATGCTTGAAGGGACGGCTCGTACCTGGTTAAAAGGCTTGCCACCCAATTCTATCAGCTCTTGGGCCTAGTTGCGAGCCCGGTTTATACAACATTTTAAGGATACCTGTAAACAGCCCATGTCAATAGTGGACTTAGCGGCCTGTGTCCAGGAGGAAGGAGAGTCAACAACCCATTGGGTACGCCGTGTCTCGGAAATTTTGCACTCGTCAGACCGTATCAACGCTGATTCTACGATTATTACCCTGGAAGGCAACTGCCGGTTTACGCCTCTGAAGTTAAAATTGGGACGAATGAAGCATTGTTGTAATGACATGGGTACCCTCATGGGTGCTTTAGTGAAGTATGCTGATTCTGATAGTACCAAGGATCCCGAGTCTGAGGATGACAAGGCAGGGAAGGAAAAAGAACGGCAACTCCAAGGGAATTGACAACACAACGCAGCAGGTCATGGGAATGGAGGCAAGCGTAAAGCGGATGATTTTGTGGCTAATACTAACGCGCAGGACAAGGGTCAGCGACGCAAGGGTAAAGCGGAAAATCGTGGTGGAGCTCCGAATCCTAACCCGGATCGCCTAAACTATTTGTTGAACCAGCCCTGTCCAAAGCACGGGACGAAGGAGGTGCCGGCCAACCACCTTTGGAAGGACTGTTACATTATGCAGGAGTTCAAGAATTCTAATGCTTTCCGTTATGATCATGGATCAGGCGGTTCGAGATCCGGTTTCCGGGGCCGGGTCACGATGGAGGAGCTTCGGTTCAGGTTTCAATGGCAATCGGTGGACATAACAATCAGAATAATCAGAATAACCAAGGTGGTTACTGACCAGCAGCGATCGGGTTATCGAGCCATCCAAAGCAGTTGAATAGTGGGCAATATCATGTTTTCACGACTAGCTTGGATAAGCGAGACCGAAAACTCCATAAACGGCGGTGAATTACATTGAACCGGCCGTACCACGTTATTTACGTTGGTCGGTACAACCAATCGTATGGAGCAGAGAGGATCACCCTCTCCGGGTTGACAATCCGGGTCAGCTATCATTGGTGGTAGCCCCTCAGGTGGGAGGTTATAAATTCACCAAGGTGCTCATGGATGGAGGGAGCAGCATTAACATCCTATATTATGAGACCTTCCGCCGTATGGGGCTGATAGATAAAAATCTTAAACCGTCCAATACAGTATTCCATGGTGTGGTACCTGGCAAGTCAGCATATCCTGTTGGCAAGATAGCTCTGGAAGTGGCCTTTGGGGACGAGCATGATTCCCGATCCGAGACGCTGACCTTTGAAGTGGTGAAGATCCGGAGCCCATATCATGCTCTATTTGGGCGGCCCGCTTATGCCAAATTCATGGCACGTCCTTGTTATATCTATTTACAGCTCAAGATGCCGGGTCACAAGGGCACAATAACGGTTCATGGAAGCCGTAAGATTGCTTTGGAATGCGAGGAAGGTGATGCGGCCTATGCAGAGTCGGTTTGTGCCACGGAGGAGTTAAAATATTACAAGGACAATGTTGATCCGGCGGACATGACCCCGTTGAAGAAGCCAACTACAGAGCATGATCCGGATTTGAAGTTCAAATCGGCGGCTGAGACCAAGCTTGTTGACTTCGTGCCTGGCAATTCATCCAAGTAGTTCACCATCAGTGCCAACTTGGACCCGAAATAGGAAAGCGCGCTCATCGAGTTCATCCGTGAGAATCGGGACATTTTTGCATGGAAGCCTTCTGACATGCCAGGTGTACCGAGGGAACTCGCTGAGCACACTCTTAATATTGATCCTACGTACAAATCGGTGAAGCAGTTTCTCCGCCGGTTTAATGAGGAACGGCGCAAAGCTATTGGAGAGGAGGTGGCTAGGCTCTTAGCGGCCGGTTTTATTGTTGAAGTCTTCCATCCAGAATGGCTTGCTAATCCGGTGCTGGTTCTTAAGAAAAATGGCACTTGGCGCATGTGTGTGGATTACACAGACCTTAACAAGGCACATCCGGTGAGGCCCTTTGCCCTCCCCACATTGACCAGATTATCGATGCCACCGCGGGATGTGAGCGTTTGAGTTTTATGGATGCATATTCTGGTTATCATCAGATCAAGATGGCAGTTAAGGACCAAGAGAAGACAGCATTCATAACTCCCTTTGGAGCCTTCTGCTATGTATCTATGCCTTTTGGGCTCAAGAGCGCCCAGGCAACTTATCAACTGTGTGTACATAATTGCCTTCATAAACAGATCGGCCGTAATGTGCATGCCTATGTGGATGATATTGTGGTTAAGTCAAGGGAGAAGGAGACACTGATTGACAATTTGAAAGAAACCTTTGATAACCTTCGAACTTACAAGATGATGCTCAACGCGGCCAAATGCGTTTTTGGTGTACCGGCAGGCAAACTATTGGGTTTTCTTGTGTCCAACAGGGGGATTGAAGCTAATCCGGAGAAGATCACAGCTATCACCTCCCTGGCTAAACCAAAGTGTATCAACGACGTTCAGCGCTTGGCAGGACGGGTTGCCGCGTTAAGCCGGTTTATCAGCCGCCTTGGTGAGAAGGCGATCCCCTTGTACCAGATGCTGAAGAAGACGGATCAATTAAATGCGGAGTTCGGGTCATTGATGAAGCGTTTGAGGACTTAAAGCGGCAATTAGCCAATCCACTCGTTCTTGCAGCTCCGATTGAAGAGGAACCGTTACTACTATATGTAGCGGCTAATGCTCGTGCAGTCAGCGTGGCTATTGTGGTGGAGCGCAAAGAGGCGGGCAAGGAGTATCCGGTTCAGCGTCCGGTTTACTATATCAGCGAGGTACTTATTGAGTCCAAGCAAAAGGTACCCGCATTGGCAGAAACTGGTGTATGGGGTTTTCATGGCGAGCCGGAAGCTTAAACAATACTCCCAAGGACATCCTATCACAGTGGTCAGCTCTGCTCCTTTGGGAGATATAATTCAGAACAGGGAGGCGACTGGCCGGATTGCCAAGTGGGCTATAGAGCTTGGGCTGCACGGTTTGCAATACGTACCTCGGACGGCGGTCAATTCTCAAGCACTTGTTGATTTCATCAATGATTGCACGGAGCTACAAGCACCTGAAGAGAAGCTGGATCACACTTATTGGACTATCCATTTTGATGGGTCCAGGCAATTGGAGGGCTCGGGGGCTGGAGTCGTATTAACTTCCCCACGAGGTGATAAGTTCTGTTACGTTCTCCGCTTAATGTTCCCTTGTACTAACAATGCAGCTGAATATGAAGCCTTGCTTCATGGTCTCCGGATGGCAAAGGAGATGAATCTCAGCCGGGTTAAATGCTTTGGTGACTCGGACCTGGTGGCTCAACAAGTTTCTGGCACTTGGAATTCCAAGGATCCGCTCGTGGCAGCTTATCGTCGTGATGTGGTTATTGTTGCGGGCCACTTTAAGGGTTACCAGGTGGATCATGTGGACAGACAGAAGAACGAAGCGGCGGACGCCTTAAGCCGGCTGGGCTCTCAGCATAAACCGGTTCCGCCTAACGTCTTTTTAGATGTCCTGCATAACCCGTCAGTTAAGCTCCCTAGTGAAGAGAATTTGGCTATTCCTGATCCGGAGGCTAAGTTGGTGGCAGCCCGACATGTCATACCGGATTGGACAGTTCCTTATCTTGCGTACATGAACCGGGGCGATTTACCAGAGGACGAGACTCTGGCCAAGCATATAGTCCGGCGATCCAAGTCCATGACCATTATCAATGGCGAGTTGCATCATTGCAGCGTGTCGAGCGTTTCATTGTGTGTGTCCCCGAAGAAGGCTGTGAAATTTTGCGTGAAATCCATGAAGGGATTGTGGTAACCATTCGGTTCAAAGTCCACAGCAGCTAAGGCGTTTAAATCACGGTTTCTACTAGTTGACTGCTCATGCTGATGCGGAGGACCTGGTGAGACGATGTGATGGCTGTCAGAAATTTTCAAGGCGTGCTCATGTGCCGGCTCAAGAATTGAGGATGATTCCAATTACTTGGCCGTTCGCGACTTGGGGGCTGGATATGGTTGGACCCTTCAAAAGGTCCAACGACAAGAAGACCCACCTTTTGGTGGCGATGGACAAGTTCTGATGGGTTGAAGCGGAGCCCGTGAGTAAGTGTGATGCAGCCACGGCTGTTCAATTCATTAAAAAGGTGATTTTCCGATTTGGCTTTCCGCACAAAGATTATCATCGATAATGGTACCAACTTGTCCAAGAGGCGCTATGAAGGAGTTTTGTGAGCGTGAGCACATCCGGCTTGACGTATCATCAGTAGCTCATCCACAGTTCAATGGCCAAGCAGAGAGGGCTAACCAAGAGATCTTACGAGGCATCAAGCCCCGGCTTATGGTTCCTTTACAAAGAACGCCGGGATGTTGGGTTGAGGAGTTACCATCTGCGTTATGGAGCATCGACACCACGCCCAACAGGTCGACAGGATACACACCGTTCTTCATGGTCTACGGAGCGGAGGCGGTCCTCCCGAGTGATATCCGTCACGATTCACCTCGTGTAGCGGCGTATGTTGAAGCAGACAACGAGGAAGCACGGCAAGCCGCTTTGGACCTGTTGTACGAGGAGCGTGATACCGCCGGCGCCCATTCAGTGATTTACCAGCAGGATCTTCGTCGATATCACAGTCACCGAGTTAAAACCAGAGCCTTTCAAGAAGGGGATCTGGTGCTTCGACTCATCCAAGACCAGACTGATATGCACAAGTTATCCCCACCTTGGGAGGGACCTTTCGTGGTCAGCAAGAATCTGCACAACGGGTCGTACTATCTGATCGATGTTCGAGAGCATAAAGACTCACGTACGTCGAGAGGAGGAGACCAACAGGCCCCTGGAACATAGCTCATCTTCGGCCTTACTATACTTGAGCCATAGGCTGCTTATGTACATATTAAGACAATGTATATATTATGATCAATACTGATGGCGGAGCCCTAGCTAAAGCGGGGTCCCTGTTTCTTTATATCATGTGTGGTTACGGAGTTTTTATCTTAAAGCGACCTCGGTTTACCCCTTAAGTTAGCTTTTTCAAGCAAGCTTTATATCATGTCTCTAGGGGCTTGGTCGTATCCGAACCAATGCAACACCTTTAGACTGGCGAAAGCCACAAGATCACTTGGGGACTTGGTCATGTCTGAACCAGTCACGCCTCTTTGATCGGCCTAAGGCCATAGGATCACTTGGGGGCTTGGTCGAACCCGAACCATCGCTACACCTCTTGATCGGCGTCATGCCACTGCATCATTTGGAGACCTTGGCTGACTTGAACCATAGCTATGCCTGTCGGGGGCTTGGTCGTGTCCGACCACGGTTATGCCACTTGATCGGCTCAAATAGCCTCTTTTTTGCAAATAATTCTGTTTGTCTTTTCTTGAGGTATATTTCTCTTATTTGCATATGTTTTGTTGTGTTCTTATACCAACGACTGATAAGCCGGTTTGACTGTCAATTGACGGAACACGGACTATTCTTAATCTGGAGACATCTTGCCCGGTTTGATTTTCTATTAAACATCCTATTTTGGGGTAATGATAGTCTTTTACGTAAGCGGAGCAGTTACTTGGTAACCCAACCTTATATTCACAGGAGTTGTTCTCCTGCGACAGTGGTTTTCTTAAAATACTCCGGTTTACGATTGGCACAACCAACTTCATGGCCTAAGATGGAAGGTATCATATATTGTTATGTTTGATCATATGTTTAAATCTAAGAAGTTTTCTTTGATTTCATATACAATCGATATTATGACCCGTCTGGTGGTATAACCACAACGGTGCTTTAAGACCTTTTTTGCAGATAACGGTTTAACATTGATGATTCAAAGAAGGCATAAGTTGCAATACGTATGCACGAAGGCATATCAGCACCAAGTGTGGCAGCTAGTCTATTACACGGCAACATGGTGCCCAGACAAGATAATTGTTTTCCATCATATCATAATGAAACAGCAAATATAAACCGGTTTCCGGTGTACGGCAATCGCCCGACTTGCTCGATGGTTGAGGATCATTACATGCCGCTTGACCTGCTCCTCTACCCAGTACTGGAAATCAATAGTTGTCGATCGATTCCCATTAATGCTTGAAATACAGACTTCATCGTCGATCGGCAAGGATGGTTCAATGTCGAGGCGTAAGTATGCTTACGGATTGGAGGGATAAGATTTTCCGCTTCAGGAACTGGTGCAGCCACACGTTTATTTTGACTATCATATTGAGCTTGATAGTGGGACAAATTTGCCTCTTCAGCCAATTGACCAAGCCAGAGGGCGCACTTCCCGGTTTATAGCTCGAAGATCCTCCTCACTGAATTCTGTCCCGTCCTCCTTCACGCTTGGGAAGCCTTGGGCCGCTTCAACATGATCAAAATCTAGAACCCATGCTTTTGCCCGAATTAAGGCATTTATAGCGCCGGTTCTAGCAGCAGATTTCTTCAATTCTTCAATCCGGGCAGGAAGCATTGACAGCCTCTTGATGGTGTCCTAAATCAAGGTCGGGGCCGGGTTGTTGTGAGAAGCGATCTTGATGATCCGTTGTCTTTGTATACAATTGTTCTATCAATGTATAGGCGGCTTTCAGTTTCTTCCGCCACGTCGATCCCAAGTGGCCAATACGTGTTCTGAATCATTCAAAGGGTTGGTAAACCGGCTACAATATGAGGAGGCATCGTTATTGCGAACATAAAAATGCTTACCAAAAGGCGGTAGCGATCGGAGCATGCACTTGACGCTTTACGCTGGTCAGCTCATCTACTACCGGTTTGAGTGCAGCTTACGCTTTTCGCCCTTTGAATTAAAGCGGCTTTCTCGGTGGCCCAATTTGCCCGTTCCTTGTTGAAATCCTCTTTAAGCTTTTCCATGACGCTTAAAGTTGGTTAATTCATCTTTTGCTTTCGAGGTTTCAATCTGTTGAGATTTCAGGTTCTCTTGAAGATCAGCAACCTGGCTTTCTTTCTTGCCAAGATCACCCTGCATACAGGTCATTGATTAAAGATTATGATGCAGAATTGAAGTACCAACCACATAACAAGTTATGCCCTTGGTACTTGGGGGCTAATGCATATTTGCTTTTTATCCAAATCTCATATAAGTCCCAAGATCAATACAAGTATTCAACTTGGCACTTGGGGGCTAATGTGTATGTGCTCTATCTTACGGTGACAATGGCATTCTTCTTTGTACAAAGTCGATTTAGCTTGCTTAAGTTAAACCCGGCCCTTGGGGCTCTGACCTCAAAGTAAAGCTTCATTCAAAAAAGGTTCAAATTGAAAGTCGGTTTAAGTTACTATCTTCAAACCGTCACTTGGGTGCTATTGGAGTTAATGATTGAAATGCGCAAGGAGAGTCACATGAAATTTACCTCATATTTATCCTTCATCATTTTTACCAAGCCCGACTTCACAATCAGGGCTCGTATATAGCCGATTCGAGATAGCTTGAATAAAGCTCACGAGGGTCCAGAGTAGCAAAAGCGGCTAAATCTGTGTTCCATTTGCCCTTACCAAAGGCTGCAAATTCATCTTTGGCGGTGTGCTTGGACAAGACGACAGGATTGCCCGGATCAGAATGACCAAAGCCAGTAATAATGACATCGTCATCCTTGGCTTCACCGGTTCGCATTAGGGTTGCCGGATTGTCGGTGCGCTTGGAAGGGCTCGCTGTCTTGTCGGTTTGGACAGGGCTCGTGGGTTGATTAACGGGGCCTGAGGTATCAACAAGCACCTCTTCAGCAACAACATCATGGTCTTGCGGTGGTGGGTCGTTCATCACATCATCATGGATAGGTTCTTCCGGATCTATCGTTCTGTCCGGTTCAGGAGTGTCATCTTCTTCCGCCGCTTTGTCCAGACGAGCTTTTTTGCTGGCTCTAGGCTTGGTCCTGAAAGTGAAAAAATGGATGAATCCAGTAAATATGGAAAGAACTATAACAAGCAGAATTATCAGTAAAACGGCTCACCCAAGCACAATCTTGAGTGGTGGGAGCTGGATGGCCGAAGACTCACCGGAAGAAGAATGAGAAGTGCCCTGATAATCGGAGTCAGAGGGATTAAGAGGTTGCCGAAAACAGCCCGCTTTAGGATAAGCATTGACGAAACAGTTAGAGACCTCTGAACGGTGTTTCCGAACCAGACTGTTCGGTAAACCGGCGGAGGTAACTACCTGACCGCTATGCCGGGTTGTGCAGCGAGCTTCGTGCTATTGTGTCTTCATAAGAAAGTTTCGGTCCAAGTAAGCAAGAGGATGAGAGAATTTAACTTTCCGGTTTGCCCGACGGATTTTTAGTGAAGGTAAAGGATTTGAATCAGAAGGAAGAGTGATTACCTCTACAACGTCAGCATGACTGACCTCAGCTTCATCCTGACAATAATTATTATTAATAAGGCGTGTGAAAAGTAAACCAAGTGGGTCAAGTTCTACCTCAAGGTCCGGATTACCCACATCGTCATCAGCTGGAGGATCAGAGGAGGCAGTGGTTCTCTTTCCGTGGGCGGCTTCTTCACAACTTCGGGTCTTGGGCGGATTACCTTCTCCGGTTTCTCTGAGGAGTCTTTTTGCTCAAAATGGGTCATCACCCTGTTTGAAAGCGTTAAAGTTAACGAGAGGGTATTTAAAAACATGGCAAGATTTCATAAAGATATATAATATGAGGCTTACAGTGGCGGTTTGTTCTTGGCAGAGAAAGGAAGCAGGCGATGCGGCCTTGAGCGATCTCGAGTTCATTGAACATCTTCTTAACAGCCTCGGTGACTTCATTGTCTGACAGCTGGACTTCAATGTGCCGTAGAGGGTCTTTTAAGTCTTCTGTGTATTCACACATGAAACCAGAGCGCCGGCTTAAGGGTAGTATACTCCAAGATATCCAGCAGCGAGCAAGGTCAACTCCGATCAGCCCATTAGCCATGAAGGCCCGGAACTTGGATAATTGAGGAGCATATTTGCTTCTCTCCCTCGCAGTCAGTCTGTGAGGGAGGGGATGTGTATTGCTTAACCGTTCCGGACGGTAACCCGGCAAGGGATTTTCTCCATCAGGCGAAGTATCTTTGCAGTAGAACCATGTCGCATTCCATTCTTTGGGATGGCTGTGCAGTTAAGCGTGAGGATAAGTAACTTCTTTTCTCTTTTGAGTCGCCATGCCGCCTAGTTCTGTGTTAGGGCCGTCTGAAAATTCGGTGCGGCGGTTTAGATGGAAACAGTCTCTGAATAGTTCAACTGAGGGCTCCTCTTGAAAGAACACCTCACAAAGCACTTGGAAGTGACTGATATTGGTTACAGAGTTAGGGCCAATATCTTCTAGATGCAATTTGAAGTCAGCCAAGACATCCCGGTAAAACTTTGAACTGGGTGGACTGAAGCCCCGCGCCAGATGGTTGGCAAAAACAACAACTTCTCCATTCTTGGGATCCGGAACACTTTCCGGGCCAGGGACCCTCCAGTGAATGACATCCTTTTTGCCCAAAGTGCCAATTTGGACTAAGTTCTCCAGCTGCATTTCGGTCACTCGAGAAGCGACCAGTTGCACTCATATCTTGTCTTGGCCATGGTACGATCTGCGAGAATATTTATACCGGTTCAAAGATATGTTGGAAAGATATATACCAATGCATTCATTATTAAACTGGAGGAAGTTATTTATAAACCAGAGTTCTGCAAAGCGGCATTATTTAGCTGAAATCACTGGCGGTTCAGTACGGGGGCTAATGGTATAAGCAGAGTCATCAGTTTTTTATACAAAGTTAAACCGCCCGGTTTGAAGATGTTACAGAATCAGAACTGCAGAGAAAACAAGTTTCATAGTATTGCTTAACAGTTATCGGATCTGGAGCATGTTCAGAAAAAGAAGTGAATATTCAAGATTTGAAAAGGAGCAGATGCTGAATCCATAAGCAAAGATACAGATCGATCTATGGCCCCGAGTGGCGTAAGGACAAATGGATGGTAGAATCTGCCGTTACATGGGTCCAAGATTCTGAGTTTATCTGAAGGCGCTATCTGAGCGAAGCATCTGGCGAACGCGGAAGAACACAAGAACCGTAGAACAGATCTACGGGGGGAAGGAAAGAAGGCTTACCAAAGCTGTGAAAGAAAGGAAAGGTCGCCGCAGTATTCTGGTACGCTCAGGTTGATGCAGCGGCCAAGGACGGTGCTGAGGTCGATGACGGCGGCGAAGCTTTGAAGCAGGGCGGCGCAAGGAAGACGAAGAAGAAAGGAACGAAGGGGAAAAGAAAAGAAATGACCCCTCGGGCCTATTTATAAGGCAAGGGACATGTGTCAGGCGTGAAAATCGAGGAGCCGTGGGCTTGGAAGCAGAGCTGCCGCCTCGATTCTCGCAGATCTATTAACAAAAGATACTGTGGATAGCTTTATGACAGGTGACGTCAAGCCGGTTCACAACGATCAGAGAAGATGACATCACGGCGGTTTACCAGATAACACAAAGATGTAGAAGACGAAGTTTCTTTACCAAGGATTGACAGAACCTGTTCAAATCAATCTAGGGCCTAATGTTGGGGATATTACCACAAGGGGTAAACCGACCAAGAGCAGGCTGGATTAACTTCACCAGTAGTTGAATATGTTAAAGCCCAAGTAAATAGCAGAGGGCCCATGGCCCATAGCCGGTTCACGCCAGTAGCTATAAACCGGCGTCAATATGTATCTTGTGTTGTAAGTTAGGGATAGTAGAGACCGAGCCGGATATATCTATGAACCGGCTCGGGACTCTGTAAACCGACGGGTGTCACCCATGTATATAAGGGGACGGCCCGGCGCCGGTTTGAGACAGACAACAACAACTTGAGGCCTAGGCGAAGCTTGTTTGCTCCCTAGTCATCGAAACCCCATCAATTCCATCACAACTAGACGTAGGCTTTTACCTTCATCGAAGGGGCCAAACTAGTATAAACTCCCGTGTCCTTGTGTCCGCTTTAACCCCTTCAAGTTAACCCGTAGCGATGGCTCCACGACTAAGTCTTTTCACGAGGACATCTGTCGTGACAAAACCACGACAAGTCCGCTTGCTCAGCTCCCGGACATGGGAGTTGAAGGCAGCCGCGCGGATGTTGTGGCAATCTTGCAACAAAGACAACAGAAGAAAATAAAAAGTCAGCACTCAGAACTTACCTTTAAGTTCCGAGCCGCCTGCTCAGCAGCCGGCCCGGAACTCGGGGGCTACACCCAGTGGGTGCGCTGGCACGCCCCCACAAAAGATTGCAAGAATTGAAAACAATGCAAGGAGCATACCCGGACGGCTGCTCGCGTCGACAGGAATGCCTTCATGTACTATTGAAGGGGGCGCCTTGGGCCTGAAGCTGGGCGTGAATGTCTTGCGCAGCCTTGTTCAGCATGCTCGTCCCGCCCCTAGGCGTCCACTCTGGTGGGACGGTGCTGGTGGCTTCTGCATCTGGTGTCGATGAGCTTGCGGCCTTGATTTCCTATGGCCGTGGCGCTGAGGGCGCCTTCGCCGCTCGCCGGCGCACCAGAGTACAGGCCACCGGGGTCGCCCTACCACCAGCTCGCCACCGACTGGCGGCACTTGCGACGCCTCAGCCCGACTTGTCTGAGCGTCGGCAGTCGGCATGGGCGGGGTCACTTCCGCCTCCATGATAATGGGGTCGCCCCCTCCCCTCTCCATGACTGGCTGGGCGTGGCCGGCTCCTTCAGTCGGCGTCAGGATCTCGGGCACGGGTAGCACGGAGCGCACAGGGATGACAAGCCGCGGAGTCCGGACATGAGCGGCCTCTTCCGCTTGCGCTTTGGTGGGCGCGTCCTCCCGCGCCTTGGTCACGGCATCGGCCTGAGCCTTGGCCTCTGCGTCGGCCTCCTCCTGCGCCGCCTTGGCCGCGTCCGCCTTCTCCTTCTCTGCCTTCTCCCTCTCCTCGCGCTTCCCGCGTGTTCCGCTTCGTCGCCGCCTGGAGCTCGGCGCGCGGGTCTATGTGGCGGGTCCTGGCGGAGCCCTCCGCCGTCCCAATCACGGAGGCGGAGTCAGACCGCTCAAGAGAGAGCAGCGCCCTGTTCAAAGCAAGATAAGAAGAAACTCAGACAGAGTTTGCAAGAAAAGAAAGAAGAAAGCACGAGAGAGTCAAGCACTTACGCAGACACCATCAGGGGCTGCTTTGGGGCCCTCTAGAACTGTGCCACCTTCGTGGCAGCCTCTCGTTGCTTGGTCGCAGCGGCCGGGTTCTTCGGCTTCTTTGGCCGGCTACCGAACAACAACGAGTCGACTTGGTGCTTTGGCACGCCACTTGGTGTGGTTGGTGCAGCCGAGGAGCTCGCACCCGCCTTGTCGGCGCCCTGCGGGCGGCACGGCTCGGCCTCCTCCTCGTCATCATCCGGCCAATCCTCGGACCCGCCTGCTCCAACAGCACCGCATGTGGCATCGTCCTCCTCCATGGCGGCCACCCCCAAGTCGGGGTCGTCCGCGTCACTCACTGACCGGTCCGGCAGGTTCTCCTGACCCTGCTCCAGGGCGTCGGCTGCTGACTGGGATGTGAGGATCTGCATCATGACCAACTGATCAGGCGGCAAAGCAGAACCCGACAAATAAAGATAAAAAAGAGTTAAGGACTCACAGCGGGCGGCGGGTCTGTGCGGGAGTATGGCCTCTTGACGAACTACCAATCCGCCTCTGAGAGTTTGCAGTTCGAGATGTAGTTCACCAGCTGGGCCACCTCCATGTCCGGCATCTCCTTGGTGCACATCCGGCACGGGTCTTGATGCCCGCTCATCCGGCTGATCATGTGAGGCCGTCCTTGAAGAGGGAGCACTCGGCGCACCACAAAGGTGGTCAACAGGTCCGAGGCCTTGAGGCCCTCCGACTCCGTCATCACCTTGAGCCGGGCGATGGCAGCGGTGGAGGTGGCCGACAGCGTCCTCAGCTTGAAAGTGCAGTTGGTGCGGGCCTCAGCTGGCGGGCCGGCTGTATAAGCCGGCAGGTTGACGAAGTCTAGCGTCAAATGGAAATTCTTGACTTAGAAATAAGATTTTTGCCACAACTTGACCGATTGTGTCAAGCTGATAGCTGGGAAGCAGTTCCCGGTGCCCGGACGTCGCACCGCGACAAAGGCTCCGCACTAGGCCACCTCCCCCTTGGCGGCAGTGCCGAGCTTGGTGTAGATGAACTCCCCCCAGAGCTCGAGGGTGGGGAGAACGCCGAGGTAACCTTCGCAGAGAGTAACGAAGGCAGACAGCAGCACCACCGTGTTCGGTGTGAGGTGGTGCGGCTGGAGTCGATAGAACTGAAGGAAGGAGCGGAGGAAGCCGCTTGCTGGGAAGCCGAAGCTGCGAAGGAAATGCGACCGGAAGACGATGCGTTCACCTTCCTCCTGCGCCGGCCAGATCTCCTTCTCATGTGGAACACGTAATTATACGTAGCCCTCACCGGGCAGCCGCCGCGTTTGGCGGAGGAAGGAGAGGTGATCCTCGTGGACATTCGAGCCGTCCCAGTCGCCGGCTCGTTCGCGCGCCATGAGAATTGGAGCCCGACGGAGGCACGGCGCTGCGACGAACGTGCGAGCCTGCGGCAGAGCAGCGATGCTGCAGGGTGGATAGGCCCGACGGCGAGGGACTGTGGCGGCACTTCGGCAAGATGCGGGAGTGCGGCGGCAGCAGATGAAAGAGTAGGAAGAATGGCGAATGGAGAGTAGGGCGCGCGTGCGTCTGCCGCCCCCTCCTCCCCCTACTTATAGCCCCAGGCGGCAGAGCCGAGGGTGCGAGAACATGGGGGTCGTGGGATTAACTGCGCACACGACCCCACGATTACCGCGCCGTAACGACGCGTAATAACTGCGGCACGGAATCCCAACCGTCCGCCTCGGCCGCAGCGGATCCGCACGCGTGCCAAGGCCCGGTATTGGGCTGGTAGGACGGTTCGGCTGGCTAACTCCGTGTGGCGAGCCTGGCGCCTAGTTAGCACGCCACCTGGATCCCGCCATGACATTTCGAAATCACCAGGCGGCCTGCCTGGTCCCGTCCGACTCCTATCGGCCGGCATTTCAGAAGATGGACAAAGCAAAGCAATCAGACCACTCGGAGTAGGAAGCTTCCGAGGCTCCTCACCTTTTCAGCCACGACGCCTCGCCAATTCCGGGGACTACTGTCAGAGTAAATGACCACGGGTAGCCTCATCGGGCTCCCTTGGTATTTCAAGACATCGGGGCTGGTTGCGCCCCTCAAGCATCAAAGACAAAGGACCACCCTCTTGGGGCCGACTGGTCCTTGCGGCCGGCCGCTGAAGGACGGCAGCATCCAGAAGACGACCACGGAGTGGGCCGCCTCCTAGCAGGTGGCCCCTCGTGCCCTCGAAGTTGGCACCCACATAATCACGACGAGACACGGCGTGGCTACAATGCGGCCTACCACCCCCAAATTTAGGACGGAGCATGGCCACAATTCAGCGCGTTGGGCGGACATCCGTCGCTCGGTGCGGTACCGTTGCCATGCAGTCCATGACATCATCCATGGCAGAGAAGGCCATGCTCCCATGATGGGCTGTCGGTACGGCCCGCAGGCGGCAGGCCCTACCTGTCCATGAGAAACCAGAAGGCGGCGAGCCACGACCCGGTCGGCTCACGGGAGGCGGTTCACGACCAGCGGCCCTCCCCCTTCTTTGGAGTTTGTGCGCCATTAACCAGAAGAGATGAGGAGTGGCTACAGTGAAGGCCCACGAGGCGGCGGGACTGTAGCCACGCTCTCCCCGACAAAGCACACATGATCAAAGGCATTGCCACAGTACCAAGCAGCCAGCAAGACCCGCGAACGGCGAGCGCGGCCTGTCGGCCTAGTACGAGAGAGCCGGCAGGACCCACCAGGCGGCAGGCTCCAGCTGCCAGCGGAGAAGCCGGCCACCAGAGACACTGACAGCCGGGTCCTACACCCGGTCCGATTACCATTGTACCCCTAGGGGGTAGGCCTATATAAACCCTCAGGGCACCCATGGAAAGGGTTCAACCTCTTAGAGACCACACACTGGCTAGAGAGTGAAGCTAGCGCTAGCATTGTTCTTCTTCCTCCTCTAGAGAAACAGCTCAAGGATCAAGCTTGTAGCCCCCATTGTTGATTTAGTGGCCATGCGGAGACCCCGCAGAGCAGGACTAGGGGTGTTATCTCCTAGGAGAGCCCCGAACCTGGGTAAGATGCGTCGGCGTACATTTCTACACCTTATCCCATTTCCAGGCGCCGGCGACGTCTTACTCTCCCCCACCATGATAAGCCATCCTTTGGCATATGTCGCACGACACCCCCGACAGTTCCTAATGATAAGAATGAACTAATTCCACTAAGAATTGTTACATGCTACAGAATGGTAATCGATTTTAGAAAATTAAATAAAGCAACTAGATCATTACCCTTTGCCTTTTATTGATCAAATGCTTCCTTGATGGATATTCTGGCTTTTCACAAATACCTGTTTCTCAACCTGATCAAGAAAAGACCACTTTTACTTGTCCCTTTGGAACTTATGCTTATAGACGTATGCCTTTTGGTTTATGTGTAATGCACCTGCTACCTTTCAAAGATGTATGACTGCTATATTCTCTGACTTTTGTGAAAAGATTGTTGATGTTTTCATGGATGACTTTCTATTTATGGGAAGTCTTTTGATGATTGTTTAAGCAATCTTGAGCGAGTATTACAGAGAAGTGAACAAACAAATCTTGTCTTGAATTGGGAGAAGTGCCACTTTATGGTAATGAAGGCATTGTATTGGGTCATAAAATTTCTGAAAGAGGTATTGAAGTGGACAAAGCTAAGGTTGATGCAATTGAGAAAAAGCAATGTCCTAAAGATATAAATAGTATTCGTAGTTTCCTAGGTCGTGCTTGTTTCTATAGGAGATTTATGAAGGACTTCTGTAAAATTTTTAGGCCCCTCACTAATCTTTTTCATAAGGATATTCCTTTTGTTTTTTGTGATGATTGTTTAGAAGCCTTTGAAACACTCTAGAAAGCCTTAATTTCTGCACCTATTGGTCAACCACTTGATTGGAACTTGCCTTTTGAAATTATGTGTGATGCTAGTGATTATGTTGTTGGTGCTGTTCTAGGACAAATAGTTGATAAAAAATTGAATGTTATTCATTATGCTAGTAAATTCCTAGACAGTGCTCAAAGAAATTATGCTACTACTGAAAAAGAATTCTTAGCAGTGGTGTTTTCTTGTGATAAATTTAGACCTTATATTGTTGATTCCAAAGTAACTGTTCACACAGACCATCTTTGGTATTAAATATCTTATGGAAAAGAAAGATGCTAAACCTAGACTTATTCGTTGGGTTCTTTTGCTACAAGAATTTGATTTACATATCATTGATATAAAAGGAGCTGAGAACCCCGTAGCTGATAATTTTTCTAGGCTTGAAAATGTGCTTGATGACCCACTTATTATTGATGATAGTTTTCCTGATGAGCAGTTAGCTGCAATAAATGTTTCCCATAGTACTCCTTGGTATGCTGACTATGCTAATTACATTTTTGCTAAATATTTACCACCAAGCTTTACATACCAACAAAAGAAAAATTCTTCTATGATTTAAGACACTACTTTTGGGATGACCCACATCTTTATAAGGAAGGAATACATGGTATTATTAGATGTTGTGTACCTGAGCATGAACAGGGATAAATACTACGGAAATGTCACTCTGAAGCTTATGGAGGGCATCATGCTAGAGATAGAACTGCTCATAAGGTATTTCATTCTGGAGTTTATTGGCCTACTCTATTCAAGGATGCCCGTAAGTTTGTCTCATCTTGTGATGAATGCCAAAGAATAGGTAATATCATTAAGCGTCAAGAAATGCCAATGAATTATTCACTTGCTGTTGAACCATCTGATGTTTGGGGATTTGATTACATGGGACCTTTTCTTTCCTCTAATGGGTATACACATATTTTGGTTGCTGTTGATTATGTTACTAAATGGGTAGAAGCTATTCCAACTAGTAGTGATGATCACAACACCTCTATTAAAATGCTGAAGGAAGTTATTTTCCCAAGGTTTGGAGTCCCAGGATATTTAATGACTAATGGTGGTTCACACTTAATTCATGGTGCTTTACGTAAGATGCTTGCCAAGTACGATGTTAACCACATAATTGCATCACCCTATCATCCTCAGTCTAGTGGTCAAGTTGAGCTTAGCAATAGATAAATAAATTTAATTTTGCAAAAGACTGTCAACAGGTCCAGGAAGAATTGGTCTAAGAAATTAGATGATGCACTTTGGGCCTATAGAACAACATATAAAAATCCTATGGGTATGTCTCCTTATAAAATGGTTTATGAAAAAGCTTGTGATTTGCCTCTTGAGTTAGAACATAAAGCATATTGGGCAGTTAAAGAACTCAATTATGATTCCAAACTTGCTGGTGAAAAGAGGTTATTTGATATAAGCTCATTAGATGAATGGAGAACCCAAGCTTATGAAAATGCAAAATTATTCAAAGAAAAAGTTAAAAGATGGCATGACAAAAGAATCCAAAAGCGTGAGTTTAAAGTCGGAGAATTCATTCTTTTCTATTCTCGTTTTAGATTCTTTGCAGGAAAACTCCTCTGAAAATGGGAGGGCCCCTATGTTATAGAGGAGGTTTACCGGTCTGGAGCCATCAAAATAAATAATTCTGAAGGTACTAACCCGAAGGTTGTCAATGGACAACGAATAAAGCATTATATCTCAGTACGCCCATTAATGTTAAAAGTGTCCTTCCGGATCACTCCAGAATCGTGAAAATAAGGAGGTATGTGATCTGGTAAGTAAACGGACTCCGAAAAATCCGCAAAAATATTTTTTATCAATTTTGGAATATTTAAGAATTTTGGGAATAAAGAAACTTCCAGGAAGCGTCCCCCGGTGGGCACAAGACACCAGGGCGCGCCAGGCATGGCGCGCCCAGGTAGGTTGTGCCCACCTGGGACACCTTCCGTACTCCGTTTTTCTCCCGTATGCTTGTCCTCCAAGATAAAAAAAATCTATATATACTTCCCGAACCTGTTAACCTCGGTATCACGGAGAAATCCTCTATTCTCCTTTCTTGCTGTTTCCGGTCAGATTTATCAAGCCAGGCATCATGTCTTCTTGCTCCTCCAACAACATGGAAGAAGATGTTTGGCTGATGAAGATCGAGACGAAGAGGGAGGAGCCTACGGACGCTGTCAAGGGAGACAAGGGCAAGGAAGCTACCTTAGATCCGTCCCCGGTGGCTACACAAGCACTGCTTGCCGAGGAGGAGGAGGAACATGTCCTTAAGCCCTACCTTACTCACCTTACTCCTGCTGAGATTGAAGGTTTTCGCGTCATTGAAATAGTTCGCATACAAAATAAGTATCTCACTCGCGAAAATATTCTATGTCAAGAGCATATCATCTATCTCCGGAGTGTCATCCGTAGGTTGGAGAATCTCTTGATCCTTAAGGATAGGATCGTGAAAGTGCAACTATCCCTAGGTGGTTTTGGTAATTCATAACAACATATAGCTCATTGATCTAATGCTATTCCAAGACTATTATTTCAGGAAAGCTCAATGAATGGCATGGCATGGATGATGAAAGTGGATCCCTCAAAATACTAAGGACAAAGGATTGGCTCAAGATCAAAAGCTCAAGACTCTTAATTTTACATTTTAGTGATCCAAGATCACATTGAGTCTATAGGAAAAGCCAATACTATCAAGAAGGGATGAGGTGTTGCTTAATGAGCCTTTTGCTTCATGTTCTTAGTGATATACTCCAAAACCCTCAACTACTTTCCCACATCCACAAATGACCTAAACCTAAAGCCAAAATCGGTCACACCGATGCTTTCTATCCGGCGCCACCGATTCCAAAAGTCATAGCCACTGCCACAAACCCTAAGCAAATCGGTCTTACCGATAGGGATCTCGGTCTCACCGAGATTGGGTTGAACTCTCTCTGTTTCAATTCGTAACGTTTCGGTCTAACCGAAGTGAGCGATCGGTCCCACCGAGATTGCAATGTAAACTCTTTGTTTCCTTTTTGTAACATTTCGATCTCACCAAAAAGAGCAAATCGGTCCCACCGAGTTTACCTGACCAACTCTCTGGTTAGCTAATTACCAAAATCGGTCTCACCGAGTTTGTGTAATCGGTCTCACCGAGTTTGTGTAATCGGTCTCACCGAGATTACGTTATGCCCTAACCCTAACCGGGTCGGTCTCACCGAGATGCATGTCAGTCCCACCGAAAATCACTAACGGTCACTAGGTTTACCAAGTCGGTCCGACCGAGTTTAACTATTCGGTCCCACCGAGTTTGGTAGATTGTGTGTAACGGTTAGATTTTGTGTGGAGGCTATATATACCCCTCCACCTCCTCTTCATTCGTGGAGAGAGCCATCAGACTGAACCTACACTTCCAACTTACCATTTCTGAGAGAGAACCACCTAATCATGTGTTGAGGCCAAGATATTGCATTGCTACCATATGAATCTTTATCTCTAGCCTTCCCCAAGTTGCTTTCCACTCAAATCATCTTTCCACCAGATCCAAAACCTATGAGAGAGAGTTGAGTGTTGGGGAGACTATCATTTGAAGCACAAGAGCAAGGAGTTCATCATCAACACACCATTTGTTACTTCTTGGAGAGTGGTGTCTCATGTTGGTGAATGGGTTTCCGGCTCCGACTCCGACCATCACTCTGAGAGAAGCTATCACTCCGACTCCGAATATACTCAAGATGAAGGTGTTGCCGGTCTAGCACTTGTGTCAACCAACTCCTACGACATATTTGATTCACCAAATGAAGGAATTGGAAGATGCTTCATGGCCAAAGGTCCTAAGGTAACACATCCAGTATGTTGATTTTAATAGTGATGAAGATGACTTGCTAGGTGATGATGATTTACTTGTTGACAACTCTAGTGATGAATACTATGATGAAACGTCAATTAATCATGCTAATCAAACGAATGACAATGATAAGGAGAAAATTGAGCTTCTAACTAAAGAACTAAACACTCTTAAGTTGGCTCGTGAAACTTTCTTCGAAGATCATCGAGAACTATTAAGGGCTCATGAGAAGTTACGCTTTGAAAAGCTCAATCTTGAGCAAAAGCTTGAGTTCTTAAAGGCAATCAATGATGATCTCCGCAAGAAAAGTTCTTATTACATTGCCAAGTGTTTGCTCTTATCTACTTACATGCCTCAAGTCAAGTCTAGTAACAAGTACAAGAAAGATACTTCCTCTAGTAGTAACAATAATAATGTCAAATCCAATGTTGTTGCTTCTAGTAGTTCTCTTGATTCCACTAATGATTCTCTTAGCCAAGTTACACTTGAGCAAGAAAATAGTTTATTGAAGGGAATTATAGAGAAATGTGTTTACAAGAGCCTTGCCGGGAGTAAGCAATTCAAGGAAATTGTACGCAAGCAAGGAAGGCACCGGAAGAATCAAGGTGTTGGTTTTGAACGAAAGTTCAACGCCAATGGAGTTGAGTGGGAAGAAGATCAATACCCCAAGACAAAGTTTGTTCCTCAACAAGAGAAGTATGATCCTACTTATTTCAAGGGGACACAAGCTCAAGATGATCTTCCACCACAAGACCACAAGAACAAAGGCAAGGACAAGCTTCAAGAAGAGATTGATGCATTTGAAGAAGCACCTAAAGCCTCGTACGAGTGGGATCCCAAGACTACGACAAGTTCTACTTCATCAATTACAACTACAACTCCAAGGATTCCCATCAAGATGATGTGGATTCCGAAGAAGAAGAACTAGAGAGTTCTTGAGGGTGACTCCGCCAACATTCTTCATTCATATCATTTTGGCAAGAACAAGTGCAATCAACTTTCACATCTTGCACTAGTTTAAGGAGTCACAAACCCTCATGTTGGTAAGGCAAGGGACAAGGTAACCTAATGTTTTCATGGACATCATCTTGTGTGTACATCACTCTGTGTCTATGGATATTCTTGTTTGTTCCTTGTGGGACTAACCCATGTAGGCAAGTTGAAAGTGCAACTCACTCCAAAGGATTGCTCCAAATGATCTACATCAACATTGAGCATCTACATCTTCAACACCTACATGAAGTCATCATCGACAAAACCCAAGGTTAGTTCATCCCTCTAAGGGGGGATCTCACATCTAGGGGGAGCTTAACTCTAAGAATTGAGTCAAAGCAACTCTAATGATGTGAACACATTCATGCATCATGTAAAAGTGGTAACCCCACTTGAGCTTAAACGATGAGTATGACCTATGATCAAATGTTCTCATTTGACTCCTAAGTCAATATACTCATATATAGATGACCTAGTCATCGCCAATTTTTTGATAGATACTATAATTGGTTGTGCATGCTTTGCCACATATTTCAATTGCCATCTTATTGTGTGAGCATGTTGGTGCATATTTTACTCATTCAAGGACATCCACTTGTTGTATTGTTTGTTTGGATTTTCCTCTTTTGGCCAAGTGGATGGACAAGAATGCCTAAGAACCTTCTTTAGCTATCTATGCTTTTCTCGTCTCAAACTCTATTCATGCTACATCACAAAATTTGATCAAGTCATATTCGAACCACTCTGTGTGAGGAGCACTCGGAGTCCCCGTTTCATCATAGACTTAAACTTCCAAAACCTCTTAATGATTCTCGGTCAGACCGATCCTTCCATTTCGGTCCTACCGAGATCATCAAGTTGATCTGAGTTTTCAATCTCGGTGCAACCGATTTGAACTTTTCGGTCACACCGAGTTGCTATAACTGCTTGCAGTTATGCATCTCGGTGCCACCGAGTTGTTCCACTCGGTCACACCGACAGGGTCGGGCTATATATAGTCACGGGAAATTTTTTGGAAATTTCTCCGAAACCCTTCGCCCGCGCATCAGCTCGCTCTGCCATCATGGTCTCCGGATCGTCTCCTCGTCGCCAGCAGCCTCCTGTCGCTGGTCTTCGCCGCCGTAAACGGATTTCGTCCCCGCCGTTGCCGCTGTAGCAAGTCCACCGCCAAGTTAGGGTATGGACTTGATCTTTGTGCTATCCACGTCTGATTCCGAGCACATTGTTTTCATATTGAATCTTGCCACGATTGCAACTCATCTATCCAGCCGAAGGAGTTCATAGATTAGTTGTGATTCGAATTTTTAGGTTTAGGTTTCCGCCGAAACCATCTCGGACCCACCGAGTTGAAAAAATCGGTCTCACCGATTTGGCGTATGCCATTGCACAGGTGACTCTTGGTCTGACCGAGAATTACTAATCGGTGCTACCGATTTGAGGATTCAGTGAAACCCTAGCAGTCTCGGTGCCACCGAACTGAAACTCGGTCCAACCAAGATCATCAGTTTAGGTTCCAAAACTGCTTCGGTATCACCGAGTTTGAAAATCGGTGGATCCGAAATGCTTTCTGTGGAAAACTAAAACTTAACCTTTGAGTCATTCTTTTGCAAAAACCTCTGCATTTTGTGATGCTCATCTTTTCTATCTCATCTATAAACTCTTCACGAGTGGTCAATGCTTTTGCAGAATCGTCCGATCAAAGTGACGACGTAAGCAGTGTCAAGAGCAGATAGACTTGAGTGAGGGCACTAGTCCCTCAACTTCAGATGAAGGGAGCAGAAGTACTCCTAGCAACTTGCCTAAGGCTGCTACTAGACAAAGGAGGAAACGAAATTCAGATTCAGAGGATGAAGATTACAGGGCTGAGGAAGATGAGGCAACTTCAAAGAAAGAGGTGGTCAAGAAGGAAAGGGTCATGAAGACCAAAAGGACTGCAGGAAGACAACCAATGTCTAAGGCCAGAACATCAACTCAACTACCTAAAAATCCTGATCCCAAAGAGCCGATTCTTTGAGAGCAAGAAGAGGAAGGAAAGGGTCAAGATGACCATGGCCAAAGTTATTGGGAAGCCTTCCATGATGGAAGAGGAAGAGCCTGCTGCACCAGCACCAAAGGCACCAAAGCTTATGGGTGATGCTATTAGATCAGGGGCTGCCACATCTAAGCCCAAGGAAGCACCCAAAGCTGCCCCCAAGGCCAAGTCTGCGCCAAAGAGGAATACTAGGAGTATTCCAGCTGCTGAGAAGAACAAGGCCCCAGTGCCTGAGGTTGATGAGGATGAAGAAGGACAGGTTCTGAGGAAGCTCAAGCCCAAGATACCAGACCACAATGATGCCCATCCTGTGGCTGAGAACATGAGAATCAGGAAGGATTCAGGGCTGAGGAAATGGAGGATGGAAGATCCATATGCTTCAAGGAGAAGAACTGTTGTTGATTACAGGTTCCACACAAAGGAACAGCAGGACTCTTATGACACCATTCTGTTGGACAAGAAGCCCATTGTGTGTGACATGAGGTGGGTTGACTGGAACTTCATCAAGGAGAATGAAGAGCACTATCCTGGAGTGCAGGACAGCTTTGTGAGTTGTGGAGTTGCAGATTTTGTTGGACAAAAGCTCACAAATTGGAATGATGAGCTTATCATGCAGTTTTACTCCACAACACATTACTACCCAGATGGGAGAATTGTTTGGATGTCTGAAGGTACAAGGTACCAGTCAACTGTTGAAGAGTGGGCAAAGCTGATAAATGCCCCAGAGGAGAATGAGGATGACCTAGACATCTATGCAAAGAAGAAAAAGGATCACAATTCAATGGCTCACATGTACAAGGAAATTCCAAACAAGGCATTAGAAACTCACAAGTTTGGATCAGTCCACTATCTGCTGTCAGGGTTGCCAACCATAAATTGGATTCTAAGGCACACCTTGTTGCCCAAGTCAGGTGACCATAACATGATCAGATGGCATGCCATCAACATGTTGCATGTGTTTGATGTGCCACAAAAGTTTGAAGTCATGATCCTGATCATTGAAACTATCAAGAGGACTGCAGCAGATCAGAAGAGGAGCTGTGGATATGCACCTCAGATTCAAGAACTGATAAACTCAAAGATGGGCACAGGAAAATATCAGTTGGATAAGGAACACTTTCCACTTTATCCAGACTTTGAGGACAATGAGGTTGTCATGAATGAAGATGATCCACAGTCAGTTCAAGCTCAGGAGAAGAAGGAGAAGGCAAAGAGGGAGAAGGCTGCCAAGATGCCAACTCAAGAGGAGGCATCTGAATATTTCTTGAAGAACAAGCAGGAGCAGCTTGGTTACTTAATAGCATCAACCTTGAGGATTGAGAAGGGATTGACCACCCTTACTCAAAACCAGGAGAGCCTGGAGAGAATCATAGAACAAAAGTTCTATAACTTAGATGTGAAAGTAACTGAGATGCAGACTGCAGTGGAGGAGCTACAAGAGGACATGCAGGAGAGGAAGGGCAAGACACCAACAAATGTGTTTGCCAGAGTGCCTAGAACCCAGAGGTCATCAGCTGTGCCAGTTTCTGACACAAGAGCAACTTCGTCTGCACCAGCTACAGCCTCAGTGCCACCAGCTCCAGCACCTTCATCAGCTCCAGCTCCATCTACATCAACTGAAGTCTTCGTCCAAGGAGCCATCTCTACACCACCACCAGAAGATCAAGCCTGAGAGTCGATCTAGCACTATGCATTTTCTATGAACTTTTTGGTAACTTGTTGCCAAAGGGGGAGAAAAATGTATAGATCATAGGCTTCAAGAGAGAGAGAGAGTGTTGCTTTTGTTCTCTCTTGCTTTATTTGGTGGTTTGTCATACTTTGTTTGCTTTTGGTTGAGATACTATGTTTGTGAGACATTGATGATCATGTGTTTGATCATAAGCTACACTTATGCATGTTTGATATTATCCTATCTATCTTATGTGATCACTCACTTTGCTTGGTGATGAGTGCATGTATTCATTGTTTATTATTTTGAGCGCTCCACCAAGATGTATGTGACATGGAAGAGTAACCCATGAGCCTAATTCATTGTGCATTTGTAGTCCAAAGCAAATCTAAAACTATGCACAAATTTAGGGGGAGCTCTTGCTTATCACATACTTCTCAAAGCGACGATGTTATTTATATTTTATTATCTTTTGTCGAAGCTTTGATCTATATGTTGTCATCAATTACCAAAAGGGGAGATTGAAAGTGCAACTATCCCTAGGTGGTTTTGGTAATTCATAACAACATATAGCTCATTGAGCTAATGCTATTCCAAGACTATTATTTCAGGAAAGCTCAATGAATGGCATGGCATGGATGATGAAAGTGGATCCCTCAAAATACTAAGGACAAAGGATCGGCTCAAGCTCAAAAGCTCAAGACTCTTCATTTTACATTTTAGTGATCCAAGATCACATTGAGTCTATAGGAAA
Organism: Aegilops bicornis; assembly: GCA_021605145.1. Classification (NCBI taxonomy): domain Eukaryota; kingdom Viridiplantae; phylum Streptophyta; class Magnoliopsida; order Poales; family Poaceae; genus Aegilops; species Aegilops bicornis. The sequence continues at coordinate 392,264,162 of CM038675.1, read as the reverse complement.
AGCCAATACTATCAAGAAGGGATGAGGTGTTGCTTAATGATCCTTTTGCTTCATGTGCTTAGTGATATACTCCAAAACCCTCAACTACTTTCCCACATCCACAAATGACCTAAACCTAAAGCCAAAATCGGTCACACCGATGCTTTCTATCCGGCGCCACCGATTCCAAAAGTAATAGCCACTGCCACAAACCCTAAGCAAATCGGTCTTACCGATAGGGATCTCGGTCTCACCGAGATGGGGTTGCAATCTCTCTGTTTCCCGTCGTAACGTTTCGGTCTAACCGAAGTGAGCGATCGGTCCCACCGAGATTGCAATGTAAACTCTATGTTTCCTTTTTGTAACATTTCGGTCTCACCGAAAAGAGCAAATCGGTCCCACCGAGATTACTCCGACCAACTCTAGGTTAGCTAATTACCAAAATCGGTCTCACCGAGTTTGTGTAATCGGTCTCACCGAGATTACGTTATGCCCTAACCCTAACCGGGTCGGTCTCACCGAGATGCATGTCAGTCCAAAATCACTAACGGTCACTAGGTTTACTAAGTCGGTCCGACCGAGTTTAACTATTCGGTCCCACCGAGTTTGGTAGATTGTGTGTAACGGTTAGATTTTGTGTGGAGGCTATATATACCCCTCCACCTCCTCTTCATTCGTGGAGAGAGCCATCAGACTGAACCTACACTTCCAACTTACCATTTCTGAGAGAGAACCACCTACTCATGTGTTCAGGCCAAGATATTCCATTGTTACCATATGAATCTTGATCTCTAGCCTTCCCCAAGTTGCTTTCCACTCAAATCATCTTTCCACCAGATCCAAAACCTATGAGAGAGAGTTGAGTGTTGGGGAGACTATCATTTGAAGCACAAGAGCAAGGAGTTCATCATCAACACACCATTTGTTACTTCTTGGAGAGTGGTGTCTCCTAGATTGGCTAGGTGTCACTTGGGAGCCTCCGACAAGATTGTGGAGTTGAACCAAGGAGTTTGTAAGGGCAAGGAGATCGCCTACTTCGTGAAGATCTACCACTAGTGAGGCAAGTCCTTCATGGGCGACGGCCATGGTGGGATAGACAAGGTTGCTACTTCGTGGACCCTTCGTGGGTGGAGCCCTCCGTGGACTCGCGCAACCGTTACCCTTCGTGGGTTGAAGTCTCCACCAACGTGGAAGTACGATAGCACCACCTATCGGAACCATGAGAAAAACATCCGTGTCTCCAATTGCGTTTGAATCCTCTAAACCCTTCCCTTTACATTCTTGCAAGTTGCATGCTTTAATTTCCGCTGCCAATATACTCTTTGCATGCTTGCTTGAATTGTGTGATGATTGCTTGACTTGTCCTAAAATAGCTAAAATCTGCCAAACTATAAAATTGGGAAAAGGTTAAGTTTTTATTGGTCAAGCAGTCAAATCACCCCCCCCTCTAGACATACTTCAAGGTCCTACAGATCGCTTCATCACCACCATCATCTTCTTCACCACCAAAAGAGAACTGAGTATCGGGTATGGGCACTCCCCTTGGCTTCCGCCAAGCTTGGGGGAGGTGCCCCGGTATTGTATCATCCCACTATCCTTTTTCTTATACTTATCTTAGTTCGATCTTTTTGCTTTATATGAATAAAAGTTTAGTTCGATCCTTTCCTCTTTCAGAGTTTGCTTAGTGATCTATCCTTTTAATCGTGTGCAAGTTATATAATAAAGTCTAGTTTGACTTTTTTCTTTCTCTACTTTCATGTTGCAAATAAAGGAAAGAAATTAGAAAGAAAGGAAATAAATAAAACAAAGGAAATAAATCAATAAGATCATATACTAATCCTATGGTAGGTGATGGCACCACATAAGGAAAAGTATAAGTAGGAAACTTTATTAGAGATTGACAAACATAGCATTAGTCAAGGATGCACTCATGAAATAATTAATAAGGGAAGAGAAAATTTACATATAAATATACTATCCTAAAAATCTTTTGTGATTGTGAGCCCTCATCAAAATATTATATGCCAAAATTGTTGACGTTGGACAAGGAAGACAACTTAATGGTTTATGTTTGTTTATATTCACATAGAAGTCATATTGTCATAGATCCTTCAACATGTGGTGCTTGCCCCTATCTTTGCTAGCCAAAAATTCCTCACTAAGTAGAGATACGACTTGTGCATCCGAAAACTCTTAAACCCAAATCTTATTTTCAAGTGTCCACCGTACCTACCTAGGGATTGAGCAAGATCCCTCAAGTAAGTTGTCATCGGTGCAAAAAGGCAATAAAAATTGCTTCTGAAAATGTGAGATCATTTAGTGTAAGAGAAAATTGAGCGTTGTATGAACTTGGATGACAAAGAATAGAAGTGACAGACTGCATAATAAAGGGTGTCATCTTAAGGGGCAATACAACGTGACGTTCTTTTGCACTAAGGGATTGAGCATACAAACAAATAAGCGCATGGCAACCTCTCCTTCCCTCTGCGAAGGGCCTATCTTTACTTCTTATGTATTTAGTTTTATGCAAAGAGTCAAAGTTTTTCTTTTATTCCCTTTTATTTTTCTCCTCTGGCAAGCATCATGTGGTGAGGAAAGATCTAGGAACATATGTCAAGTTGAATATAAATAGCATAAGTTATTATTGTTGACATCACCCTTGAGGTGAGTACATTGGGATTAGCCCCTATCTTTCTATGTGTCCGGTTAAAATGTTTTGCTCATGTGTACACGGTGAGTGTTAGCAATCATAGAAGACTATATGATGGTTAAGTATGTGGACTTTCCTAAAGGCTCCGCCGGGGGAACTTCCCTCCCGAAGGGGGAAATCATCGTCATCATCATCACCAACAACTCTCCCATCTTGGGGAGGGAAATCTCCATCAACATCTTCAATGGCACCATCTCATCTCAAACCCTAGTTCATCTCTTATGTTCAATCTTGTTATCGGAACTATAGATTGGTGCTTGTGGGTGACTAGTAGTGTTGATTACATCTTGTAGTTGATTACTATATGGTTTATTTGGTGGAAGATTATATGTTCAGATCCATTATGCTATTTAATACCCCTCTGATCTTGATCATGATTATCATTTGTGAGTAGTTACTTTTGTTCTTGAGGTCACGGGAGAAATCATGTTGCAAGTAATCATGTGAATCTGATATGTGTTCGATATTTGATAGTATGTATGTTGTGATTCCCTTAGTGGTGTCATGTGAACGTCGACTACATGACACTTCACCATATTTGGGCCTAAGGGAATGCGTTGTGGTGTATAAATTAGATGATGGTTTGCGAGAGTGACATAAGCTTAAATCCCAGTTTATGCGCTATTCCATAAGGGACCGATTGGATCCAAAAGTTTAATGCCATGGTTAGAATTTATTCTCTTTTCTTGTAGTTGCGATGCTTGCGGTAGGGTTAATCATAAGTACGAGGTTTGTTCAAGTAAGAACAGCACCTAAGCACCGGTCCACCCACATATCAAATTATCAAAGTAGCGAACACAAATAGAACCAACATGATGAAAGTGACTAGATGAAATTCTCGTGTACCCTCAAGAACGCTTTTGCTTATCATAAGAGACCGTTTTGGCCCGTCCGTTGCCTCAAAAGGATTGGGCTAACTTTCTGCACTTTTGTCATTACTATCCTTACTTGCTCATTACAAATTATCTTGCTATCAAACTACTCCGCTACTTACAATTTCAGCACTTGCAGACATTACCTTGCTGAAAACCACTTGTCATTTCCTTCTGCTCCTTGTTGGGTTCGACACTCTTTCTTATCGAAAAGAGCTTAAATTTATCGCCTATACTTGTGGGTCATCAGGTATCCGGCTCCGACTCCGACCATCACTCCGAAAGAAGTTATCACTCCGACTCAGAATATACTCAAGATGAAGGTTTTGCCATTCTAGCACTTGTGTCGACCAACTCCTATGACATGTTTGACTCACAAATGAAGGAATTGGAAGATGCTTCATGGCTAAAGGCCCAAAGGTATCACACCCCGAGTATGTTGATTTCAATAGTGATGAAGATGATTTGCTAGGTGATGATGATTTACTTGTTGACAACTCTAGTGATGAAGATTATGATGAACTTGCTATTAATCATGCTAATCAAGATAAAGCGGATGACGATGATAAGGAGATTGAGCGTCTAACTAAAGAACTAAACACTCTCGAGTTAGCTCATGAAACTACCTTGGAAGATCACCGAGAGATTTTAAAGACTCATGAGAAGCCACGCTTTGAAAAGCTCAACCTTGAGCAAGATCGTGGGTTCTTAAAAGCAATCAATGATGATCTTCGTAAGAAAAGTTCTTCTTACATCGCCAAGCGTTTACTCTTGTCTACTTACATGCCACAAGTAAAATCTGGCAACAAGAGTAAGAAAGATTCTTCCTCTAGGAGTAACAATGATCATGCTAAATCCAATGTTGTTGCTTCTAGTAGTTCTCTTGATTCCACTAATGATTCTCCTAGCCAAGTTACACTTGATCAAGAAAATAGCTTATTGAAGGGAATTATAGAGAAAGGTGTTTACAAGAGCCTTGCCGGAAGTAAGCAATTTGAGGAAATTGTACGCAAGCAAGGAAGGCACCGGAAGAATCAAGGTGTTGGTTTTGAACGAAAGTTCAATGCTAATGAAGTTGAGTGGGAAGAAGATCAATACCCCAAGACGAAGTTTGTACCTCAACAATATAAGTATGATCCTACTTCTTTCAAGGGAACAAAAGCTCAAGATGATCTTCCACCACAAGACCTCAAGCAAAAAGGCAAGGAAAAGCTTCAAGAGGAGATTGATGCATTTGAAGAAGCTCCCAAGGCCTTGGTCAAGTGGGTTCCCAAGACTACATCAAGTTCTACTTCATCAAGTACGATTACAACTCCAAGGATTCCCATCAAGCTGATGTGGATCCCGAAGAACAAGAACTAGAGAGTTCTTGAGGGTGACTCCGCCAACATACTTCACTCATATCATTTTGGCGAGAACAAGTGCAAACAAATTCCACATCTTGCACTAGTTCAAGGAGTCACAAACCCTCTTGTTTGTAAGACAAGGGACAAGGTAACCTAATGCTTTCATGGACATCATCTTGTGTGTACTTCACTCTATGTCTATGGATATCCTTGTTTGTTCCTTGTGGGACTAACCCGTGTAGGTATTGAAAGTGCAACTCACTCCAATGGATTGCTCCAAATGATCTACATCAATGTTGAGCATCCACATCTTCAACATCTACATGAAGTCATCATCGACAAAACCCAAGGTTAGTTCATCCCTCTTAGGGGGTATATCACATCTAGGGGGAGCTTTACTCTAAGAATTGAGCTAAAGCAACTCTAATGGTGTGAACACAACAATGCTTTATGTAAAAGTGGTAACCCCACTTGTGCTTAAACGATGAGTATGACCTATGATCAAATGTTCTCATTTGACTCCTAAGTCAATATACTCATATATAGATGACCTAGTCATCACCAATTGCTTGATAGATGCTCCAGTATTTGTGCATGTTGTGCCACATATTTCATTTGCCATTTTATTGTGTGAGCATGTTGATTGCATATTTTTATCATTCGACGACATCCATTTGTTGCTTTGATTTTTTGGCTCTTCTTCTTTTGCCAAATGGATGGACAAGAATGCCTAAGAACTTCCTCTAGCTATCTATGCTTTTCTCATCTCAAACTCTATTCATGCTACATCACAAAGTTTGATCAAGTCAGATTCGAACCCTCTGGGTGAGGAGCACTCGGAGTCATCGATTCGTAACCTCTCTGTGCATTTCGGTCTGACCGATTCATCCATTTCGGTCATACCGAGTTCACTGAGTTGACCTAGGTTTTCAATCTCGGTGCAACCGATTAGAAGGTCACATCGAGTTGCACTAACTGCTTGCGGTTCTACATCTCGGTGCCACCGAGTTGTTCCACTCGGTCACACCGACAAGGTCAGGATATATACTGACGGGTCAAATTTTGGTAATTTCTCCGAAACCTTTTCGCCCGCACGTGTCCTGCTCTGCCGACTCGGGTCTCCGGATCATCTTCTCGTCGCCAGCGACCTCCCGCCGCTGGTCTCCGCCGCCATCAACGGAATTCTTCACCGCCGTTGCCGCCGTAGCAAGCTCATCGCCAAGTTAGGGTATGAGTTCGATCCTTTGTGCAATCTTTACCTCCGATTCTTAGCACAAAGTCAATGCCATGATTCTTACCACGTATGAGATCATCCTATCCAGCAAAAAATTCCTTTAGATTAGTTTTGATTCGAAAATTTAGGATTAGGTTTCCGCCAAACTCATCTCGGACCGACCGAGTTGTGGAAATCGGTCTCACCGATTTGGCTTAGGCCATTGCACATGTAACTTTCGGTGTGACCGGAACTTGCGAATCGGTGTGACCAAGTTCAACTCTTAGTGAAACCCTAGCAATCTAGGAGTCACTGAACTATGTCTCGGTCTGACTGATTGCACTAGTTTAGCCTCCAAAGTTTCTTCGGTGTCACCGAGTTTAACAAATCGATAGCTCCGAAATGCTTTCTGTGGACAGCTAAATCTAAGTTTTTGACTCAATTGTTTTGCAAAATCTCCGCACTTTGGGATGCTCATCCACTCTATCTCATTTGTACCTATTCACAGGGTTAGCTTTCAGTTTGCAATGTTAGACATGTCAGATCAAAGTGATAGCTAGAACAAGTCTGAGGAGCATGTAAATCTGAGTGAGGGCACTAGTCCCTCTGGCAGTTATGGTGAAGGCAGCAGAAGTACTCCTAGCAACCTGCCTAAGGATGCTACTAGGCACAGGAGAAAGAGAAATTGTGATTCAGAGGATGAAGACTATGTTGCTGCTGAGGAGGAGGTCAGCTCCAAGAAGATGGTTGTCAATAAGGAATTTGGCATAGCTGCTTCAACAAAGCCTGGTCTGAACAAGAAGGCTCCTGCAAAGAGAGTGTCCATGACAAAAGCCAGAGCCTCCACTCTTGAAACCTCCAAATCAACTGTTGGAGAGGCTGCTGGTGAAGGCAAGAAAAAGAAGGAAAGAAAGAGAGGGAGATGGTGCTAGAAAGTAGATCCCATGGGAGAATTTGAGAAGCACTCATCTGATGAGGAAGAAGAGGAAGAAGAGGATGTTGCACCAGCACCTAAAGCACAAAAGCTAATGGGGGATGCCATCAAGTCTGGGGCTGCTCCTTCAAAGCCCAAGACTGCCCCCAAAGCTACTGCTCCTGTCGGGGATATACCCCTCGGTATGACCCGACCGGATATATGACCCGGCCGGACTTGGCGACTCACTGGTGACCCACCCTGACTTGGCAACTCATTAAGTGACACGCCCGGATATCTCCACTCACTGATGACCCGGCGAGCCAAGTGACTCATTGGTGACCCGGCAGGCGGGTCAGAGGAGCGACAAGACCCGGAGGCCCAGAAGGCGGTTCCTGGACGGACGGCTCGTGTTATGATGGGCCGGCTTAAGATGAAAGGCATAAGGAATATTCTCCTATAAAGGAAGAAAGACTAGGACTCCACCTGTAATAGAGTATTCCTAATCCTACTAGGACTAGTCATGTAACCAGCCCCTCCAACTTATATAAGGAGGGATAGGGCATCCCAAGAGGGACAAGTTTCACAAGTCTAGATAGATAGACAAGTCAAGAGCTCTCGAAATAGAGCACCCTGTAATCGTGATAATTGTCATCAATATCAATGAAGCATGATGTAGGCTTTTACCTCCACTGTGAGGGGCCGAACCTGGGTAAAAAACCTCGCGTCTCTCGTCCCACTCAACCCCTCTCAAGCTACCACATAGATGTGTTGGCCTCACGACTAAGTCCTGACACTATGGACATCTGCTGTGACAAATCCACGACAGCTCCAGCCACCAAAACTGCACCAAAGAGAAGTACAAGAAATATACCAGCTGCTGAGAAGAACAAGGCCCCAGTGCCTGAAATAGAAGAAGAAGAAGAAGAAGAAGAAGAAGAAGAAGAAGAAGTGCTCAGAAAGTTAAAGCCAAAGATCCCTGATCATGATGATAATCATCCAGTGGTAGAAAACATGAAAATCAGAAAGGATGCAGGTCTCAGATTGTGGAGACAATCAGACCCTTATGTTGTAAGGAGAAGGACTGTTGTGGACTATAGATTTCACACCAAGGAGCAGCAAGACTTCTATGAGACAATTCTTTTGGATAAGGAACCCATAGTGTGTGACATGAAGTGGGTAGACTGGACATCGACAACAATGAAGACCACTTCCCAGGAGCGCATGAAAGTTTCAGACTCAATGGAGTAGACAGTTTTGTGGGTCAGAAACTGACCAAGTGGAATGATGAGCTCATTATGCAATTCTATTCTATAGCTCATTTCCATCCAGATGGAAGGATTGTATGGATGTCTGAAGGTACAATGTACCAAGAAATAGTTGCTGAGTGGGCCAAGCTGATCAATGCCCCTGCAGAGCTTGAGGATGACATAGATGTCTATGCCAAGAGAAAGAAAGATCACAAATCCATGGATAACATGTACAAGGAGATACCTGACAAGTACTTGGAGACACACAAGCTCGGCTCTGTATATTATCTGTTGTCTAGACTGGCCACTATTAACACCATCTTGAGGCACACCTTGTTGCCCAAATCAGGAGATCACAGGATGATCAGAGGCCACTCCATCAATTTGCTTCAGTTGTTTGATGTGCCCCAGAAATTCAAGCTGATGAGTTTGATTGTTGAGACAATCAAGAGGACAGCTGCAGACAAGAAGAGATCGTGTGGGTCTGCTCCACACATCCAGGTGCTCATCAACTCCAAGATGGGCATAGGCACATACTTGTTGGATAAAGAAAACCTTCCCTTGAGGGCTGACTTTGAGGACAACACAGTTGTCATGGATGCTGAATACAGTAGAGGCTCAAGAGAAGAAGGAGAAAGCAAAAGATGAGAAGGCAGCCAAGTGCTGAAGAGGCTTCACAAGTTTTTCTCAAGTCAAAACAAGATCAACTTGGATATCTTATTCAAGCCACTTTGAGGATTGAGAAAGGATTGGCCACCCTGACTTAGAATCAAGAGAGTCTTGAGAGGATCATTGAAACAAAATTTTATGATCTTGACTTGAAGGTGACAGAAATGCAAACAGCTGTTGAGCAGCTCCAGGAAGAAGCTGAAGAGAGGAAAGGGAAAGCTGCCACTGAAGCTTTTCAGAGAGTGCCTAGGGCACAGAGATCTACAGCAATGCCTGTGACAGACACAAGAGCTACAACTTCTGCACCTGCAGCCACAACTTCAGTTGTTCCTCCAGTTGCAACTCCACCAGCTCCAACAACCTCAATAGATGCATTCGTCCTAGGAGTCCTCTCCACGCCACCTCCTGAAGATCAAGCCCAGAGAGCCTGTCGGATTCAGGGTTCCGGCAAACCCTTATGAGGTTCGAACTTTGGGGTGCGCACGAAGAACTCTCTCTCCCTAGTTCGCTCGCTCAACGATCTCATGGCCTAGCTCAACGAACCCAAAGAACGCGAGACATAGAGGTTTATACTGGTTCGGGCCACCGTTGTGGTGTAATACCCTACTCCGGTGTGGTGTGGTGGATTGCCTCGCGGGCTAAGGATGAACTAGTACAATGGATGAACAGCCTCAGGAGGTGAGGTGTACTTGAGCTCAATGAGCTGGTGAGATGGCCTTGGTGGAATGGATCTGATCCAAGATGAGTTGCCTCCTATGGTGCTGGCTAGTCCTATTTATAGAGGCCCCGGTCCTCTTCCCAAATGTAGGCGGGAAGGGATCCCACAACGGCCAATTTTGAAGGGAGACAACTAGTACAAGCTATCCTGACAAAAGGTGGTCTTCGCCTGCCAAAGGCTCTGGTGGTGACGCTGCTGTGGGCTCGGTGGTGACCTCTCTCCTGCCGTCCTGCTTGTCTTGGTCTTGTTGCACCGATATCGAAACCTTTGCCTGATGCCTCGGGACTCCTCGTTTGCACCTGCCTCTTTAGCACCAAAGAGAAAACTAGTACGCTGCGCCCGCTGGCACCCGCCTGGCCTTGGTCATCACGGTTCACATCAAGTGAACCTTGCGAGGTGCCTCTTGTGTAGATATCTCCGCTCCTCGGGAGCCAGCCTAGCTAGGCCGCCCCCAGGGAGGTCTTGGTGTCGCCCGCCTCGCGAGGCTTGGCCCCTCGCGATGGTCTTGAGTTGTTGCTGCCGAAGCTGGGCCGTTGGTGGAGCCACGGCGTGGGCCGCAGGTGTAACACCCACGATGCGGCTATATCTCCCACGTGTCGAGGCACGACTTGGAGGCATAACCGCATGGTGGTTTTGTCGCAAGAAGGGTCATCTTCACACACTCCCATGTAATGAACAAGAATGGGATAAAGAGTTGGCTTAGAATCACCACTTCACACAATACATAAATTAAACATACATCATTCAGAGTACAATCAAGGTCCGACCACGGAGCCAAAATAAAAGAAGACAACCCCAAATGCTAGATCCCCGATCGTCCCAACTGGGCGCCACTACTGATCATCAGGAAATGAAACATAGTAACGACCAAGGTCCTCGTCGAACTCCCACTTGAGTTCGGTTGCGTCATCTGCACTGGTATCCTCGGCACCTGTAACTGTTTTGGTAGAATCTAACAGTCACGAGGACTCAGCAATCTCACACCCGCGAGATCAAGACTATTTAAGCTTATGGGTAAGAAAGGGGTAATGTGGTGGAGCTGCAGCAAGCACTAAGCATATATGGTGGCTAACATATGCAAATGAGAGCGAGAAGAGAAGCAACGCACAGTCGAGAAGCTAGAAAGATCAAGAAGTGATCCCGAAGCTACTTACATTCCAGCATAACACAAGACCGTGTTCTCTTCCCGGACTCCGCCGAAAAGAAACCATCACGGCTACACACGCGGTTGATTCAGTTTAATTAAGTTAAGTGTCAAGTTCTCTACAACCGGACATTAACAAATTCCCATCTGCCACATAACCACGGGCACAGCTCTAGAAAGTTTATACCCTGCAGGGGTGTCCCAACTTAGCCCAACACAAGCTCTCACGGTCAACGAAGGATATTCCTTCTCCCAGGAAGACCCGATCAGACTCGGAATCCCGGTTACAAGACATTTCGACAATGGTAAAACAAGACCAGTAAAGCCGTCCGAATGTGCCGACAAATCCTGATAGGAGCTGCACATATCTCGTTCTCAAGGCACACCGGATGAGCTAAGCGTACAGGTACCAACATAACCCAAGTTGCCAAGGGACGGTCCCGCACAGTGCTCTAGTTTGGACCAACACTCAGAGGAGCACTGGCCCGAGGGTTTAAAATAAAGATGACCCTTGAGTCCGCAGAACCCAAGGGAAAAAGGCTTAGGCCTCCTTTGGTTCATAGGGTAGGAAAATCGTAGGAATAGGAAAGTTATAGGAAATGAGATGACATGTATCTCAAATCCTATGAGTAGGAATAGGAAAGGAGATGCCCTTTGATTCACATCATAGGATTTTTTCCATTGAGTCTAGGCTAATGTTTATTTTCCTATGAAATGTGGAGGATAGGAAGAATTCCTCCATAGGAATAGGATTCCATTCCTACAAACCAAAGGGCTCTAAAGGATTTTTTCCTATAGAAATCCTATCCTATGAAATTCCTACAAGATTCCTCTAAACCAAAGGAGGCCTTAGGTGGCAAATGGTAAAACCAAGGTTGGGCCTTGCTGGAGGAGTTTTATTCAAGGCAAACTGTCAAGGGGTTCCCATTATCACCCAACCGCGTAAGGAACGCAAAATCAAGGAACATAACACCGGTATGACGGAAACTAGGGCGGCAAGAGTGGAACAAAACACCAGGCATAAGGCCGAGCCTTCCACCCTTTACCAAGTATATAGATGCATTAATTAAATAAAAGATATTGTGATATCCCAACATATCCATGTTCCAACATGGAACAAACTTGATCTTCACCTGCAACTAGCAACGCTATAAGAGGGGCTGAGCAAAGTGGTAACATAGCCAAACAATGGTTTGCTAGGAAAGGTGGGTTAGAGGCTTGACATGGCAATATGGGAGGCATGATATAGCAGGTGGTAGGTAGCGTGGCATAGCAATACAACAAACAACAAGCAAGCAAAGATATAAGTGATTTAGAGGGTATGGTCATCTTGCTTGAGATCCCGCAAGGAAGAAGAACGAGTCCATGAAGAAGACAAACGGACGTAGTCGAACGAATCCTCACAACTCCGGAATGAAACCAAAGCTAACGTGAGAAGCAACCCAGAAAGAAGCAAGCAACATGGTAAACAACCATCACATAAACATGGCATGATGCACAATCAAGTATGATGCATGTCCGATTTAATGAGCATGGCATGGCAAAGTGCAACAAACAATACTACAAATTAAGTGGAGCTCAATATGCAACGAGTTGCATATTGACGAAACACCACATCAATTATTTAGTTCTCTCTCGATTATGTACCCAACAATATTGAATGTTGTTAAACATGGAAAGAGGTGAAACATAAATAAACTATCTATTTAGGCAAGTTTAAATGAGGCCGAAACAACATTCAACAATTCAGGAAAATCCACACGTGCATATTTTGAATTTACTACTGTTCTGCCCTAAACACAATTTTAATGTTGTTAAACAGAAAAATAAAGTACACCATGTTAAACTAAGCATTTTTCTACCCCATTTACATATAAAGTTTATTAAATTCGGAGCTACGGTTATATAGTTATGAAATAAAGCATTTTAGCATGGCATTTAAGCTAATTAATTCAAACAGCACATTTGAACATTTTAAGCATGGATCAAAGTTGGATATTATGAAACTAGATGAAATTCTAAGAACTTTACATGTTTAAATCATTTTAATCCAATGCACGGTTGTGGAGTTATTATATGCATGAACATGGAGGGGTAAACTGTAAATATGCAGTTTTTTGGATAATTGGCAAATTCGCAGAACCTAAAAAAACAAACAGGCCGAAGCTGGAGGGGCTGGGGAAGCTCACCCATGGGTTCGGCCCAGGAGTTGGGGGGAGGCCACTGGGCCTGGCGCGACCCACGAGCAGCCGGATCGGTCAACGGGCGAGGGGCGGGCGAGATGCTCTGCTCGTTACTGAAGAACAAGCAACAGAAGCAGCGGCAGGTTCAGGGCGATGCAGAAGACGGCGTCGGGGAGGTTCTGGCAACGGGGTCGGTGGGAACCAGCGAGTAGGCGCCGGAGATGGCCGGATCTGGTGGCAATTCGGGTCAAAACAAGGCATGGCGGCGCCGGCACGCTGTGGAAGAGGACCGGCAGCGGGGATGTACTCCTGCGAACATGTACGGGTTGCGAGAGAGTTTCAGAGAGGAGAGAAACAGAGAAGAAATGGGAAAAAGGAGGGAAGAACAGGCGTGGACGGCTAGAGGGGTTCGGAGGATGGGACAGCTCTCCTAAATTTTATGGTTGGTCAATATATATCTCATAGGGATTAGATTAAAGGCTATTTGGGCCCTCCGATTTAAATCGGACGATAGAGAAAAATAGGCTATGAGAGTCCAACAAAGAAAATGGTGATGTTTTATAGATGTTTGGGGATGATCCGGATCCAATGGTCACGACTGAGAGGTTCAGGTTCGGGACAGCTTCAGACACGCACACAAGGGGTCTGTGCACTATACAGAGAGACTCCGGTCTAGGCCAGAGGGAAAACGAAGAACAAGGTTGGTCTCAGAATGGTCAATGAAAGCAAGGGGGGACGCGACAACTACGAGCGTATGCAAGTTTAAAAATAATAACGACAACGAGTACCGATGCAATGCAAAAGATGACATGATGAAATGCAACAAACAAATAAAACACACGACGACAACGAAAACATGGAAGGCATCTGAAGCGTCGGTCTCGGGGCGTCACAACACTCCTCCACTTACAAGAGATCTCATCCCGAGATCTAGGATGGCACCAGAGAGAAATGGAAGAAGGAAGAGGTAAAACTAAGTTGCTTCTTTGACAAACGAGTGAAACCACGAACCTCGAGAGGTTTAACAATTTGCGAGAAAGAATGCAATGGAGATCAATGAGATTGCAAAACACTCCATTAGCAAAGAGGAACAAAGAACATTTGCGAGAGCCTTGTAGGTTGAAAGACATGACATAAGAGCTTCACGGAACAAAGGAATATGGAGCCACACCGGTATAACGAGATAGCCAAGGAACAAGAATGACATAATTTTGACAACACTCCGGTTGAACATGGAATGAATAGAACAATAACTTGACAAGATGGGAAGATACTTGACGAGAGCAACAACACAATGCCTCCGGAACAAAAGACCGAATGGAGTGAAAAGAATGGAGAAGACAATAACATCTTCTACCTCAAATGAATTTGATATAGCATCCTTAAAAACAAGGATAGAACGGAGTTGTTGAAGAATCAACAACGAAAAGATTAAGCTTGTAGTGGACTTATGGAAACATCTCAACATTTTGAGGTGAAAAACGGCCACTAAAGGAAGCCATTGATTTGAGTGAGAGCACCAAGGCGATGAAAAACTTCTTTCACCAAGAGGATAGGAGAAAACTTGGATCATTGATAAGCACCATAATAGCAACATTCCTTAGGGAAGGCTTTAGGTGAAACATGACACAACATAAATCCAATAAAGAGATTGGTGGATTTAAAATATCTCATTCTTGACAACATGTGAATCATGAAAAGCAAACTCAAATTGTCAAGAATGACATAACACCACCTCAAATGATAAGGTAGAACGGATTGCACTTTAGAATGCAAGATGACGAATTCTTGAACTCCTCAGGACAAACCATGTGTTGAACACCATGTTTATTTTAGAGTATAGCTTGGCGGATCTTAAGTTCGAGAGAAATCTTGAAAACAATAATTGAAGAATGAAAGGAATCCTTGACGAACCACCATGTAGAGCCTCCATGAAGAACTCCGGTAATGAAAGGATGATAAAAAGAAATATAAGTTGAAAACACAAGGTGAAGCCTTGCGATGATTTAGATGGAGCTTCGCGACAAGATAATGCGGAAAACTTGGAACTCCGGAAAAGAAAAGATGAAACACATGAAACCAAGAAAAATGACATGATGAACCACTCTGGAAAGAAGAAACTAGATCACTTGGATGAAACAAGAATAAGAATTATGTTATGCGTATCCTTCACCAATTTAGATTGATGACAAGGAACGGATTTGGCATACTACTTATTCTCGTTGAAAAAGGATTGAAGAGAGATATAGCGCAAACTTGAGAAGGTCTTGATGGAACCACCGGTAGATTTTGGGAAGAATGATTGATTTGATACGGTAACAAAGGAAGAGGAATCTTGAATGAACGACTGTAAGAATTGAAAACGAACGAAGATACTTTGGGAAATTTAGGTACAAGAGAATGAAGAGATCGCGAGCTGACTAGGGAATACTTGAGCGATGCACCGGTATGTTTTGGAGAACGAGAGCTGAAAGATGGAATGAGTAATTCTGAGATGATGAGTTTGAGAGAATCAAACTGAAAAGACTCCTGAATTGCTCAGGATGGGTGAAAAGAATTCTCACGATCGAAAACAATTATGAGAGGATGGCAACAAGTTAGAACCACGCATCTTCAAGAGAATGGACAAGATTTAAGGGAAACTCTTCTTCGGTCTTCAAAATCCGAGAATGACGAAGATAAACCACCATGAATTGTTGAGAAACTCCGGGATGAAAATTGGAAAGGTTGAACCAACGATGAAAAGAATTTGAAAGATCTTGGAGAAAGACATATGACTGATGATAACCCATTCTTACGTCAAACTTTGAAAAGAATTTTTAGAAGCTCCGGGAAAATTAGAAGAGTCGGGTAAGATCCTAGGAAAAGACCTGTGGGTTAGGGCCCACTCAAAAGAACCACCGTTGAACGATTGCTTGAAAAGAGAGATTACACCGGTTGAATTAAACGGCTTGAATGAGATAGCATCCTCAAAAGAACTTGAGTGAATTGAGAGTGGAAACTTGAATCTTCTGAGATATCTTCATCACTCCGGAACAATTGAATAGCAAGAAGTGGATGACTAAGAGGTGCACCGGTACGAGAAAAACATTTGAAACGAGGAACAGATATGATCGATAAAGCTTGAATTTAATCCACTTGGGAAGAAAGAGAACGAATAATGATGAAGTTAAGGCTCCGTTAGTACCTTCCTGAGAATCACCGGATAAGAACATTGATGGAAAAGAATGGAGAGACTTCCATCTATAACATGGATACTTGATCAAGAAATCTAAGTCCTTGAAGAAAAAGGGTGGGAGGGCGGGGAAAACAAAGACAACTTGGGACGGATGAAGCAAACACCGTTGCAAAGAACTGAGAATTGATCTCGCGAATGTTGAAATGATCGAATCCACTTGAAAAAGAGCACGTCTGTTGGAAAAGAATTGTCATGACAATCTCGATGATCAAGAAGGATTGGTATTCACATAGATGTATGAGAACACCGCTTAGGAAAGGTATGGAATCAACACTTGACTTCGAAGCAACTCGAATACCACAAACCAAAACAAAACAAAGGATTGGCTTAGGAAATAAGCCGGAAACAAACAGATGATAGATCCCATATCGTATCATGTGTCTGTTGGAAAGATAATCCAGGAGCTACTTGAATTCCCACTTATAAACTCCCGAAACTTTCTGGTTATGCAATCAGGTGTTGGGGATACAGGGGACACAATATATCTCACCCAAACGAACAATACCTAGATCCAGCTGTATCCATCCGTCAACACATAACCAAGAAAACTCCTGAAATCGTGTACCTCAACCTTCGAAAAGCATCCGTTATACGAGTTATGGCAATACTCCCGAACTCCCGCCCCAGTACTGGGTGGCGTCGAGGTGATCTCACCAACAACAACATAAAAGAGATTTTCGATGTCGGCGAAACTCAGGTATTCCAGAACTGCAATGATAAAATTGTGATGACAACACCTCGGAGCTCAACTCCCCGGGACACTGCCACAACCCCTAAATGTCAGGAGGCACCAAGAACAATGTACTCGTCACAAAACCAACGAAACGATTCCAAGATACCCGCGTGATCCTAAATTTTTTAGTGAAATTTGAGAAGAGGAAAGTCAAAACATCTACGTCAGGAGACCTCACCAGAGCGACGAAGGGACTGAGGAGTAAAAAGAATCCTACTCTCCAATATATATAATCCTAAGACTCAAAACATTTTTGTTCTAGACTCGACAACGTCAGTGATTCGATCAAGCAGGGGGCTCCTAAGTCGAGGATGGCTCCGATTACCAACTTGTAACGCCCACGATGCAGCTATATCTCCCACGTGTCGAGGCATGACTTGGAGGCATAACCGCATGGTGGTTTTGTCGCAAGAAGGGTCATCTTCACACAGTCCCATGAAATGAACAAGAATGGGATAAAGAGTTGTCTTACAATCGCCACTTCACACAATACATAAATTAAACATACATCATTCACAGTATAATCAAGGTCCGACTACGGAACCAAAATAAAAGAAGACAACCCCCAAAGCTAGATCCCCGATCGTCCCAACTGGGCGCCACTACTGATCATCAGGAAATGAAACATAGTAACGACCAAGGTCCTCGTCAAACTCCCACTTGAGTTCGGTTGCGTCATCTGCACTGGTATCCTCGGCACCTGCAACTGTTTTGGTAGAATATCTGAGTCACGAAGACTCAGCAATCTCACACCCGTGAGATCAACACTATTTAAGCTTATGGGTAGGAAAGGGGTAATGTGGTGGAGCTGCAGCAAGCACTAAGCATATATGGTGGCTAACATACGCAAATGAGAGCGAGAAGAGAAGCAACGCACGGTCGAGAAGCTAGAAAAGATCAAGAAGTGATCCTGAAGCTACTTACGTTCAAGCATAACCCAAGACCGTGTTCTCTTCCCGGACTCCGCCGAAACGAGACCATCACGGCTACACACGCTGTTGATTCAGTTTAATTAAATTAAGTGTCAAGTTCTCTACAACCGGACATTAACAAATTCCCATCTGCCACATAACCGCGGGCACGACTCTCGAATGTTTATACCCTGCAGGGGTGTACCAAGTTAGCCCAACACAAGCTCTCACGGTCAACGAAGGATATTCCTTCTCCCAGGAAGACCCGATCAGACTCGGAATCCCGGTTACAAGACATTTCGACAATGGTAAAACAAGACCAGCAAAGCCGCCCGTATGTGCCGACAAATCCCGATAGGAGCTACACATATCTCGTTCTCAGGGCACACCGGATGAGCTAAGCGTACATGTACTAACATAACCCAAGTTGCCAAGGGACGGTCCCGCACGGTGCTCTAGTTTGGACCAACACTCAAAGGAGCAGTGGCCCGGGGGTTTAAAATAAAGATGACCCTTGAGTCCACGGAACCCAAGGGAAAAAGGCTAGGTGGCAAATGGTAAAACCAAGGTTGGGCCTTGCTGCAGGAGTTTTATTCAAGGCGAACTGTCAAGGGGTTGCCATTATCACCCAACTGTGTAAGGAACGCAAAATCAAGGAACATAACACCGGTATGACGGAAACTAGGGCGGCAAGAGTGGAACAAAACACCAGGCATAAAGCCGAGCCTTCCACCCTTTACCAAGAATATAGATGCATTAATTAAATAAGAGATATTGTGATATCCCAACATATCCATGTTCCAACATGGAACAAACTTCATCTTCACCAATAAGAGGGGCTGAGCAAAGCGGTAACATAACCAAACGACGGTTTGCTAGGAAAGGTAGGTTAGAGGCTTGACATGCCAATATGGGAGGCATGATATAGCAAGTGGTAGGTAGCGCGACATAGCAATAGAATGAACAACTAGCAAGCAAAGGTAGAAGTGATTTCGAGGGTATGGTCATCTTGCCTGAGATCCCGCAAGGAAGAAGAACGAGTCCATGAAGAAGACAAATGGACGTAGTTGAACGAATCCTCGCAACTCCGGAACGAAACCGAAGCTAACGAGAGAAGCAACCCGGAAAGAAGCAAGCAACATGGTAAACAACCATCACATAAACATGGCATGATGCACAATCAAGTATGATGCATGTCTGATTTAATGAGCATGGCATGGCAAAGTGCAACAAACAATACTACAAATTAAGTGGAGCTCAATATGCAACGAGTTGCATATTGACGAAACACCACATCAATTATTTAGATCTCTCTCAATTAGTTACCCAACAATATTGAATGTTGTTAAACATGGCAAGAGGTGAAACATAAATAAACTATCTATTTAGGCAAGTTTAAATGAGGCCGGAACAACATACAACAATTCCGGAAAATCCCCATGTGCATATTTTGAATTTACTACTGTTCTGCCCTAAACACAATTTTAATGTTGCTAAACAGCAAAATAAAGTACACCATGTTAAACTAGGCATTTTTCTACCCCATTTACATATAAATTTTATTAAATTACGAGCTACAGTTATTTAGTTATGAAATAAAGCATTTTAGCATGGCATTTAAGCTAATTAATTCAAATAGCACATTTAAACATTTTAAGCATGGATGAAAGCTGGATATTATGAAACTAGATGAAATTCTAAGCATTTACATGTTTAAATCATTTCAATCCAATGCACGGTTGTGGAGTTATTATATGCATGGACATGGAGGGGTAAACTGTAAATATGCAGTTTTCTGGATAATTGGCAAATTCGCAGAACCTAAAAAAACAAACATGTTGAAACTAGAGGGCCTAGGGAAGCACACCCATTGGCTCGGCCCAGGAGTTGGGGGGAGGCTTCTGGGCCTGGCGCGACCCACGAGCAGCCGGATCGGTCAACGGGCGAGGGGCGGGCGAGATGCTCTGCTTGTTACTGAAGAACGAGCAACAGAAGCAGCGGCAGGTTCATGGCGACGTAGAAGACAGTGCCGGGGAGGTTTTGGCGACGGGGTCTGTGGGAACCAGCGAGTAGGCGCTAGAGATGGCCGGATCTGGTGGCAATTCGGGTCAAAACGAGGCATGGCGGCGCCGGCACGGTGTGAAAGAGGACCGGCAGCGGGGATGTACTCCTGCGAACATGTACAGGTTGCGAGAGAGTTTCAGAGAGGAAAGAAACAGAGAAGAAACAGGAAAAAGGAGGGAAGAACGGGTGCGGGCGGCTAGAGGGGTTCGGAGGATGGGACAACTCTCCTCAATTTTAGGGTTAGTCAATATATATCTCATAGGGATTAGATTAGAGACTATTTGGGCCCTCCGATTTAAATCGGACGATCGAGAAACATAGGCTAGGAGAGTCCAACAAAGAAAACGGTGATGTTTTATAGATCTTTGGGGATGATCCGGATCCAATGGTCACGATTGAGAGGTTCGGGTTCGGGACAACTTCGGACGCGCACACAAGGGGTCTGTGCACTGTACACAGAGACTCCAGTCTAGGCTAGAGGGCAAACAAAGAACAAGGTTGGTCTCGGAACGGTCAACGAAAGCAAAGGGGGGACGAGGCAACTACGAGCGGATGCAAGTTTAAAAACAATGACGACAACTAGTGCCGATGCAATGCAAAAGATGACATGATGAAATGAAACAAACAAATAAAACACACGGCGACAATGAAAACATGGAAGGCATCTGAAGCGTCGGTCTCGGGGCGTCACAACAGGCAAGCAAGTCTGTGCACCCTCGTTCCCAGGACGACGACAGTAGCCCCCGAGCCCAAGGCGCGCTCGTACTTGGCTACGAGGCGAAGCCAAAGGGCAAGTACAGAGTGCCGCAGGCCCCAACCGTCTGCGACCTCGATCGACGCGTGGCGATTGACTGGACATGGCCGCCTCTGCTTCCCCATGCTGCCTCAGCAACCGTCCTCGGCTAACAAAAGGACTGGCGCAAGCAGCAAAGCTTTCATTAACTTCCTTTTCCTTGCTCCAGATCCCTTCCTCTTCTCACCAGAAAAGACTCCGGATCCGCTGGGAATCCTCCCCGAGCTTGCATCCGATTGCGCCTGACAAGGCTAAGGCCTCACGCTCACCCGCCTGGTATGAGCCGGCCTTGAGCGCGCCCATAGTCTAGGAGGAGAGGCTTGCCGCTGTGCGCCGAATGACGGCGGGCTACAACGACGAGGGAAGAGAGGCATCGCTTCGGGCTGGCTCCGCCAAGGCTGAGGCTCCGGGCAGTACATTTCATCCCTTCTTCTTGAATAGTGTTTTCACGGGGCTGGTCCCTCCTTTTTCCGATTTCTTCTATACCGTGCTCAGCCACTACAATCTCCACGCCCTCCATCTTCATCAAAACTTCATTCTCCTCCTGTCAATCTTTGCCTTCTACTGCGAGGCATTCGTGGGGGTGATGCCGTCCGTGGCGATGCTGTGCCACTTGTTCTCTCTCCGGAACAAGGAGGGGCAGTGCTCGGGATGCGCCAACTTCCTCGCGGCCAACGGATCCAATGCAATCTCGAGGGCCGGGAAGAAGGCCGAGGGCTTCAGGAACAATTGGGTCCTCATGGATGCCAAGTGCTCCTATCCTCGGCCGATGTTGCCGACGATATGCCTTCACCTCATGAGGGTTGGTTCAGCACGAAGCTTGCCGACCCCCGGGCGAAGCATGTGCTAGAGAAGATGGCTGCCAACCTAAAGCCCGATGACCCGAAGGTGGAGAAGCTGACGGGGGCCATGATAGTCAAGGAGTTCCTGGTGCAGCGCCTGGCCCCGCTCCAGGCGCGCTCGCGCCCCTTGTGGAAGCTTGAGGACGAGGGGGGCGACATCCGCTTGCGCTGCCGCAGGGCCATCTGCCCCACCCTCATCCGCTCCTGGGACTCGCACGCCGGCGCCCTAGGCTACGAAGCCTTCGGGCTTCATGCTTCAAAAGAGGCCGAGGGACTACGCCGCCGTGGACCAATAAGTGCTTTGCCCTGATTTCGTTCCTGCTTGTGCCACTGCTTCTTGACGCTTTTCCCTTGCACCGTCAGGCCAACGTTGGTGGCAAAGAAGAAGAGAGAGGAGCGGCCACACCCTCTGGGATCCAACAGCCTGCCACAACCACATCTCCTCCGACGCGGAAGGGCGGCGACGGCCCTCGTGCCTCTCCGGCTCGGTCATCCTTGCGGGGTCCGAAGGACCGACCCCAGGAGAAAGCGACCTCCACAGCCAAGTCGGCTCCGGAGGTGCCCCCTCCTAGCTCGCCTGCCGAGGTCGCAAAGGTCCAGGAGCCCCTAGTTTCTTCTGCTGCTACCAACTCGCAGGCCTTGATCCTTCTGGTTTGCCCGACGCTCTGGAGGAGGCTCTTTCCACGCCGGAGGAGGCTCTTTCCACGCCAGAGGAGGCTCTTTCCAAAGTTTGGTTCTGTCTCCTCCTCCTCCCATCATGCCGGTGGGCCGTGATCCTTCTGCTTTGCCTGACGTTTTGGAGGAGGCTCTTTCCACGCTGACCCAGCTTCGGGACCACCTCCAAGGCGCCGACCATCGCCTGACGTCAGGGCGCTTGGAGCTGATCTCGGGGTGGCTGCGATCTGACGCGTCAATCATGGCGGCGTGGGGGCCAGGCCATAGCAGCTTCAAAGGAGGGCAACTGGGATGCTGGCCTGGCTGCTACCGCCCGTGACGCAGCGCTGAAGGAAGTTGAGGTCGCCAAGGAGCATTGCCGGTTGGTGGAGGCCAAGCTGGAGACCACGCATAATGAGCGCGCGGCCGAGGCTCGTGATCGCAAGGCGTGGGAGGAGAAGGTGAGGGCCCGGGAAGACGCGGTCGCCGGCCGTGAGATAGAGCTGGAGCAGTCGGCGAGGGCGCAGGCCATAGAACGCAGCTGCCTGGAGGAGCTGGAGAAGAAGATGGAAGCGGAGAAGGTCCAGCTGGAGGCCAAGGCGAAGGTTCTTGCCGAGGATCGCATGGCCTTCAAATCTCTTGAGCTAAGGTCCTACGAGGCACTACAGGAGCTCGACGGGAAGGGCTTGGAGAAGTCGTTGGTGACTGATGATGAGGGCCCTGCACAAGTACTCCCTTAGCTTGTCACGCGCTCGAGGGCGTCATCAATGGGATCGGCCCTATGGTGGAGACGGAAGCCCGCGCGCTCTCCTCATCAGCCCTGACGCGCGTCTTTAGCCACCTCCATCTTCGCGACCCTGATGCCGACCTCGGTGTCCTGATCGAGCCCGTGGACGAAGAGTGTTGCACGGCTGCTGCCGAAGCCGTGAAGGGCCAGGTGGAGGCCCTATTGAAGAAGTTCCTCGCCATCGACCCTGCACCCCCGACTGACGGTGCCGCTGGCCTTGTGGCTTCGGCAGATGCACGGGTGACGGCGACGCCGTCAACGAAGGGGCACTCCTCGCGGACGGCAGCTACGCCTAAGGTTGATGCGGGGGCTTGCTGACGGCGCCTCTTCCCCATTTTATTTCCTGCAACATGCAGCATGCCTCGTGGAGTCGTTTAAAACTCGTATTTGGTATTTGGAGAACAGTATGTTTTGTAATAACTTATTAGGATTCTGCAATTTCCTTCCCGTTTGCTTTAATGTTCTGCATCAGCATAGCCTGGCCCCGCGCATACCTCAGCCGCCGCTGGCTTGTCCGGGTTGCCAGGACGAGGCCATGGGTGAGGGGATACGTGACCAGTTAGGCTCCTGAGGCGCGATGCTCAGTGGCCCCCCTTGACGTATGAACAACCCTCGGAAGGGAAACACGAAACTAGGCCTTAGCGTTCTGCGTCGGCATGGCCCAGCCCCGCGCATGCCTCAGCCACCGTTGGGTTATCCGGATCACCAGGACGAGACCACGGGGTGAGGGTCTACGTGGCTAGTTAGGCTCCTGAGTCGCGATGCTCATGAGTCCCCCTTGACGTACAAACAGACCTTCATACCTGTCCTCGCCGAGGTCCCGCTCGGGAGGGGCACGCGATGACCAGGTCTGAGGGACCTGGCAGGGTGGCGTATGCTTGGGTATGACCCGGGCGTAGCCCCCGTGCCCATCCCCCTCGCGTGACTCTCTAGAGGGGGAGTGTTGCAACGAGGCTGGACACTGAGTGCGGAGGCTCCCTGAGGTTGGTACGGCCATGGGGTCGCCCTCAGTTGTTTATCACCAGCGCGGAGGATAGCGCTTCTGCACTTGCACGGGCATAGTCGCTCCTCGACCGTGTCGACTACCAGCGCAGAGCATGGTGCTTCCACTTGTGCGTGGGTGAGGGCTCCCTCTGAGTTGAGCCCCCGGGGCGTGTACAGCCCTGCCCTGACACGTGGCTTGCACGGCAGGGCTAGACGAGGTGTGTCTGGGCATTCGTGAGCCAGCACGGGACTCACGAGGCCCTACCTCAAGGCGGGTTGCGTCTGGTCTTGATTCTTGATAGCTGCGGTGGCCCTGCGAGATGGTTAGGCAACCTGCGCCGGGTGAATCTCCTGAGGTGATCACATGAGAAGGCCAAACACCAACGACCCCAGGAGGTGAGGTGAATGGGGCCAGGCCGCCAGACAGAGCTCAGTCGTTGGGTTTATCGACGCTGCAGGGACGGACCCAAGCACAGACGCCGTGCCTAGTCTTCTCATGCGAAAAATCCTGAAGAAAGACGACCGGCACGCGGCTCCCGTGGTGGCGAGGCACCGGGTCACGCGCCCTGACTTGTCCGTCCGTGATTGACTCATGCAAGAACAAGGCACCAAGGGCCATGGGAGGTGACGTACACGGGAGCTGGCCCGCGAGCCAGTGCTCAGCCTCTTGGATTTAGCGATGCTCCAGGGATGGACCCGAGCATAGATGTCGTGCCAGTCTTTAATTATGAGGCGGTCGTGGGTGGGCTTACAAGGGCGCACGACGTTGGTGGTATCGAAGTACCGGACAGGCAGGTGATAATCATAAGATGACTCAAGCAATGCTAGCTCAGATAGATGCAAGAACGATACATGCCACAGGGACGGACCCGTGCGGCCTGGGGATGATGCAGCCCGAGGGGAGCCCCCAACAGAGTGAGCTAAGGATGCAAAAGGATACATGTTGCAGGGGAAGGCTCGTTAGACTTTGGAATGATGCAGCCCGAGGGGCGCTCCCAGCTGAATAAACCAGAAAATGTCACCTGGAACCATTGTCGACAAGGTGTTGGGGTAGCTGAAGACGCATGCTGAAGAAGTTGTTCCTCATGAGCCGCTAGGATCCCGAGCCTAAGGAGGCTCTGGGAGGCCGGGAGGCTCGTGAAGAACTGTCGCCATCTCCGCCAGGACTGCTTGGTGCCTAGCTTCAGGGGCCACCAGGATGCTTCGTAGGCGGCATTGAAAGGTCACATCCGCATTCGGTAGGCCGAAGGGCATGCGAACATAGCTGTGAGGTGGAACTTCACACCGGCCGATGCGGGATGGCCACAAGCGCTCCTGAGATGCGGCTCTATTGAGCTCGAGGTAGTCAACGCAGGCGCGCAGCTCGTCGTCCTCGCCAGGACAAGGAGCTGCGCTGGGTGGTGGGCGGCGGTTTCCGCGCATGAATCTTGCTTCTTGAAGCTCCTTGGTGGTCTTGGTGATGAACACCTGAGCACTAGGCACCCCATGCCTCGTACCCTGATGCGGGAAGCATGCCTCCACGTGGTGCCCGTGCGCCTCCCTCGTGACGTTTGCTAGGTCTGAGGCCCTACCGAAGAGTTCCCCCGAGCCCAGCCTAAGGAGGGTGCGGGGCGCACCTTCCTATGTGAGGGAGGGAGGCGCCCCATCTGCGGGCGCAGGTCCTGAGGTGGTGCCGCTAGAGACACCGCTCTCCTGAGGCCCTTGGCAGAGCAGTTGCTTCTTCTTCTTGGGGACAACCTCAGGGGGGTAGATCGTGCCTTTGTTGTCTGGGTCCTTGACCGCTGCAGCCTGGTAAGCATGCTCGAGAGAGCACACCGCGTCTTTTTCCTCGCAGGCGACCGTGATGACACCGCCGCTCCCTGGCATCTTGAGGACGTTGTAAGCATGGTGAGTCACCGCCATGAACTTGGCCAGGGCGGTATACCTAAGGATGGCATTGCACGGCAGGCAGATGTGAGTGACGTCGAAGTCGATGAGATCGGTGCGGTAGTTGTCGCACTTGCCGAAGGTGACTGGGAGGCGGACCTGCCCTATCGGGGTGGTGGAGCCGCTGGTCACTCCTGAGAAGGGCTTGGTAGGCTTCAGCTGATGATATGGCACTTGGAGGCAGTCAAACGTCTCAACGGTAGGACATTGAGCCCTGCGCCGCAGTCGATGAGGGTCTTGGTGACTTGAACGTTGCTGATGATGAGTGAGCAGAGCATCGGGAGGGCGCCTATAGTTGCTGCGCACTTGAGCTGGTGGGATGAGCTGAAGGTGATGGCGCACTTGGACCACCTTAGCGGGAGCGTGGCCTCAAGCCTAGGGAGGGCCGCGTTCTCCTCACAAGCAAACTGCTTGAAGATGCGCTGGGAGGCTGGGGCCTGAGCACTGCCCAAGATGCAAGCGATGGCGCGCGGCTCCTGGAAACCCCAGCCCCCTCGTCCTGGTGATGGTCGTAGTTCCTCCTTGGCGGCGGTGGCAGTGAAGGGAGGCCAGCCTTGCCTTGAGGACGGACCTTCGAGGCTGATCCCTCCAGGCGCCCTCGTGAGGCTGGTCCTGCCAGCGGTCCTCACGAGGCTGGTCGCACTACTCCTGGCGGGGGCCGCGGTCTTCCCAGCGTCCTCCACTTCCTCCTCCTCCTCGGCCGTAGCCTCGGCCATTACGCTCGGGCCGTCAACTGAAGCGGCCATCATGGATGGCCCTGAGCTCCTGACAGTTGCTGGTGTTGTGGCTGTGTACGTTGTGGAAGGCGCAGAACGGGCAGTTTCCCTTGGATGACTCCAGGTGGTCGCGGACGCGCTTCACCTCTGGCTCAGCCGCGAGTACGGCCGCTCCCTTGCGCTTCACATCCTTGGCCTTGGCCTTCTTGTCTTCTGGGTCTGCAGCTGGAAGCTCGAGGAGGGAGAGGCGCCCCTCCTCAGCTCTCGCACACTTGGTCGCCATGTTGAACATCTCCAAGGCCATGCACATGTCCTCGTGGATGGAGAGCTCCTCCTCATCTTGACGTCACAGACGCAATCAGAGAACGCGGAGATGATGGCCTCGTCCGTCACCTTGGGGATCTTGAGGCGAACGCTATTGAAGCACTGGATATACTTTTGCAGAGTTTCCCCTGGCTGCTGCTTGATGCGCCACAGGTCTTCCGCGACCGGCGGGCGGTCGCGAGTGCCCTGGAAGTTGGCGATGAAACGCTCGCGCATCTCAATCTAGGAGGTGATTGATCGCGCGGGCAAGTTGAGGAGCCACGAGCACGCACCATCTTTGAGGGCCATGGGAAACCAGTTAGCCATGACTTTCTCCTCGCCGTTGGCTGCTTTGATGCTCAGCTCGTAGAGCTGCGGGAACTTAGCTGGGTCAAGGGTGCCTTCATAACATGGAGGCATGTCGGGCTTGAATTTCCCGGGCCATACGATGCTACGCAGCTCGGGAGTGAAGGCACGGCAGCCTGCTATAGTCACTGTGGCACGTCGTGGAGGTGGAGCCTAGTCTTGGTGCCCACGCGCCGCCACCGCAAGCGGCGCATGATCTTGATGTGGCGGTGCTGGAAGTGCAGGAGCATCTTGCTGCGGCCGAGGGACCTCCTGGCAGCTTCCTTCTTCACGCGCGGGCACCCTGCACGGTGGGTCGCACCGCGGGGCCGCGCGTCTTGGTGCGAGGGCGACGTCTTGACGTGGAGGTGGTGGAGGCGCTCCATGGGCCACGTCGCCCGTAGCGGGAGGCGGACGAGGCAATGAGAGGGATGGTGCAGGGGAGCCCCTTGCGGCACTGACGAGCTGGGCGATGCGGTCCAGCCAGTCCTCGTAGGGGTCGTTAACTGGGCGGTAGCGCAGGAGTTCGCGCGCCATGAGCAGCACGACCCTGCGCGTCCACGGGCCTGCAGCGAGCGTGAGATGACGAGCCGGCCGGAGTCAGCGACGGGGTGGCGGTGCGTCCATCCCGCCACACGGAGGGGTGCAGCAACGAAGCCTGCTGCTCGTTCCCCGCCGGGCCGGTGGCGGCATGGGCAGCAAGTGATGGAGAGCGATGGGACGGGCGCCGTCTGGGCGACACGAGCGTTCAGAGAGGCCCGACGCTCAGCGCGGGCACCACGAGCGTCAGCCATGAAACTGGCGGAGCGGTGAAGCGTGGATTGACGGAGGAAAAGCTTCGGCGGACCCCTACCTGGCGCGCCAAAATTTCATATTCAGGGTTCCGGCAAACCCTTATTAGGTTCGAACTCTGGGGTGCGCACGAAGAACTCTCTCTCCCTAGTTCACTCACTCAACGACCTCACGGCCTAGCTTGAAAAACCCGAAGGACACGAGACATGGAGGTTTATACTTGTTCGGGACATCGTTGTGGTGTAAAACCTACTCCAGTGTGGTGTGGTGGATGGCCTCGCGGGCTAAGGATGAACTAGTACAATGGATGAACAGCCTCAGGAGGACAGGTGTTCTTGAGCTCGATGAGCTGGTGAGATGGCCTTGGTGGAATGGATCCGATCGAAGATGAGTTGCCTCATATGGTGGTGGCTAGTCCTATTTATAGAGGCCCCGGTCCTCTTCCCAAATGCAGGCGGGAAGGGATCCCACAACAACCAATTTTGAAGGGAGACAACTAGTACAAGCTATCCTGACAAAAGGTGGTCTTCGCCTGCCAAAGGCTCTGGAGGTGACGCTGTTGTGGGCTCCGTGGTGACCTCCATCCTGCCGTCATGCTGGTCTTGGTCTTGTTGCGCTGATATGGAAACTTTTGCCTGATGCCTCGGGACTCAACGCCTGCTCCTGCCTCTTTAGCACCAAAGAGGAAACTAGTACATTGCGCCCGCTGGCGCCCGCCTAGCCTTGGTCGTCACGGCTCACGTCACGTGAACCTCGCGAGGTGCCTCTTTCATAGATATCTCCGCTCCTTGGGAGCCAGCCTAGCGAGGCCGCCCCCAGGGAGGTCTTGATGTCGCCCGCCTCGTGAGGCTTGGCCCCTCGCGAGGGTCTTGAGTCGTTGGTGCCGAAGCTGGGCCGTATCGGGCTGTTGATGGAGCCACGCCGTGGGCCGCAAGCAGGCAAGTCTGGGTACCCCCGTTCCCAGGACGCCGACAGAGCCGCATAGCACTATGCATTTTCAAGCTTTTTGGTAACTTGTTGCCAAAGGGGGAGAAAGTGCATAGATCATAGGCTTCGAGAGAGAGAGAGAGAGAGATTTGCTTCTTTTTGCTATCTCTTTTGCTACTTGTTTGATACTTATTTGTTTGCTTGCTTGGATGCTACTTTATGGTTGTGTGTGTGAGATACTTGTATGGTCATGTGTTTGATCATATCATACGTTAATGCTTGTGCTTGGATGATGATTTTATTTATATCTCATCTATTATCATTCACATTGGCTTGGTGATGAGTGCATATTTCATTTACTATCATTTTGAGCACTCCACCAAGATGTATGTGACATGGAAGAGTAACCCATGATCCTAATCGATTGTGCATTTGCATTCAAAAGCAAATTTTAAATAATGCACAAATTTGGGGGGAGCTCTTGCTTATCACATACTTCTCAAAGCGACGATATATTTCATTCTTATTATCAAATCTTTGATCTATATGTTGTCATCAATTACCAAAAAAGGGGAGATTGAAAGTGCAACTAATCCCTGGGTAGTTTTGGTAGTTCTTAACAACATATAGCTCATTGAACTAATAATCTTTCAAGATGATCATTTTAGAAAGTTCAATGATTGGCATGGCATGGACTAGAGATGTGGACCCCTTAAAATGCTAAGGACACATATTGGCTCAAGCTCAACACTCTACATTTTCATTTTAGTGATCCAAGATCACATTCAGTCCATAGGAAAAGCCAATACTATTAAAAGGGGATGAGGTGTTTCTTAATGGCTTGCTTGCTCAAAATGCTTAGTCATATGCTCCAAAAGATCTCAACCACTTTCTCATATCCACATATGTCCCAAACCAAAAGTCAAACTCGGCCCCACCGATTTGATCTATCAGGCGCTATCGAGTTCATTTGACATCGCCATAGCCAGAAAGCCTAATCAGTTCGGTCTCACCGATAGGGATCTCGGTCTCACCGAGATGGGATTGCAAACTCTCTGTTTCCCTTCGTAATGTTTCGGTCTAACCAAGATGAGCTATCGGTCCCACCGATTTCGCAATGCAAACTCTTTGTTTCCTTTTCATAACGTTTCGGTCTCACTGAAATGAGCGATCGGTCCCATCGTGTTTGCCTGACCAACTCTCTGTTTGCCTATTACAGTAATCGGTCTCACCGATTTCATGTGATCGGTCTCACCGAGATTACCTTATGCCCTAACCCTAATGAAATCGGTCCCACCGAGTTGACATGTCGGTCCCACCGAAAATCCTAACATTCACATTTTGAACTAAATTAGTCTGACCTAGTTTGAGTATTCGGTCCCACCGAGTTTGGTAAATTGTGCGTAACGGTTAGATTTTGTGTGGATGCTATATATACCCCTTCCTCCATTCATGGAGAGAGCCATCAGAACGTGCCTACACTTACAACATTCATTTTCTGAGAAAGAACCACCTACTCATGTGTTGAGACCAAGATATTCTAATCCAACCACAAGAATGTTGATCTCTAGCCTTCCCCAAATTGCTATCCACTCAAATCATCTTTCCACCAAATCCAAATCTATGAGAGAGAGTTGAGTGTTGGGGACACTATCATTTGAATCACAAGAGCAAGGAGTTCATCATAAACACACACTCTATTACCTTTTGGAGAGTGGTGTCTCCTAGATTGATTAGGTGTCACTTGGGAGCCTCCGTCAAGATTCTGGAGTTGAACCAAGGAGTTTGTAAGGGCAAGGAGATCGCCTACTTCGTGAAGATCTACCCAAGTGAGTCAAGTCCTTTGTGGGAGATGGCCATGGTGGGATAGACAAGGTTGCTTCTTCGTGGACGCTTCGTGGGTGGAGCCCTCCATGGACTCGCGCAACTGTTACCCTTCGTGGGTTGAAGTCTCCATCAACGTGGATGTACAATAGCACCACCTATCGGAACCACGCCAAAAATCTCCGTGTCTACATTGCGTTTGCTCCCTCCAAACTCCTCCCCTTTACCTTGATATGCAATGATTTACATTCCGCTGGTATACTCTTAGATTTGCATGTTTATGTTGATTGCTTCACTTGTGATAAGTTGCTAAAATCTGCCAAGACTTAAAATCGGGAAAAGGCTAGATTTTTATTTGGTCAAGTAGTCTAATCACCCCCCCTCTAGACATACTTTCAATCCTACATACGCCTCCGGTCATATTCACATAGTGCTTAGGCGAAGCCCTACGCGGATCACTTCACCATCATCGTCACCACGCTGTCGTGCCGACAGAACTCTCGTTCGACACTTTGCTGGATCAAGAGTTCGAGGGATGTCATCGAGCTGAACGTGTGCAGAACTCGGAGGTGCCGTACGTTCGGTGCTTGATCGGTCGGAACGAGAAGAAGTTCGACTACATCAACCGTGTTGTCAAACGCTTCCAATTTTGGTCTATGAGGGTATGTGGACACACTCTCCCCCTCTCGTTGCTATGCATCTCCTAGATAGATCTTGCGTGAGCGTAGGATTTTTTTGAAATTGCATGCTACGTTCCCCAACTGTGGCATCATAGCCAGGACTATGTGTAGATGATATGCACGAGTAGAACACAAAGAGTTGTGGGCGGTGATCATCATACTGCTTACCACCAATGTCTTATTTTGATTCGGCGGTATTGTTGGATGAAGCAGGCCGGACCAACCTTACATGACCACGTTCATGAGGCTGGTTCCACCGACAGACATGCAACTAGTTTTGCGTAAAGGTGGTTGGCGGGTGTCTGTTTCTCCAACTTTAATTGAATCGAATTTGACTGCGGCCGGTCCTTGTTGAAGGTTAAAACAGCAAACGTGATAAATCATCGTTGTGGTTTTGATGCATAGGCAAGAACTGTTCTTACTAGAAGCCCGTAGCAGCCACGTAAAATTTGCAACAACAAAGTAGAGTACGTCTAACTTGTTTTTGCAGGGCATGTTGTGATGTGATATGGTCAAGACATGATGTGATATACGTTGTTGTATGAGGTGATCATGTTTTGTAAAAGTTATCGACAACAGGCAGGAGCCTTATGGTTCTCGCTTTATTGTATGAAATGCAAACGCCATGTAATTGCTTTATTTTATCACTGTGCGTTACCGATAGTTGTAGAAGCAATAGTTGGCGAGACGACAATGACACTACAATGGAGATCAAGGTGTCAAGCCGGTGATGATGTAGACCATGATGATGCTTTGGAGCTGGAGATCAAAGGCACAAGATGATGATGGCCATATCATGTCACATATTTTGATTGCATGTGGTGTTTATCTTTTATGCATCTTATTTTGCTTAGTACGGCGGTAGAAATATAAGATGATCCCTCACTAAAATTTCAAGGTATAAGTGTTCTCCCTGAGTATGCACCATTGCGATAGTTTGTCGTGCCGAGACACCACATGATGATCGGGTGTGATAAGCTCTATGTTCACATACAACGGGTGCAAGACAGTTTTGCGCATGCGGAATACTCGAGTTAAACTTGATGAGCCTAGCATGTACAGACATGGCCTCAGAACACTGGAGACCAAAAGGTTGAACGTGAATCATATAGTAGATATGATCAACATAGAGATGTTCACCATTGAAAACTACTCCATCTCACGTGATGATCAGACATGGTTTAGTTGATATGGATCACGTGATCATTTAGATGACTTGAGGGATGTCTATCTAAGTGGGAGTTCTTAATTAATATGATTAATTGAACTTAATTTATCATGAACTTAGTCCTGATAGTTTTTGCATATCTATGATGTAGATCAATAGCTCGCGTTGTAGCTCCCCTATGTTTTATCATATGTTCCTAGAGAAAACTAAGTTGAAATTTTATAGTAGCAAAGATGCGGACTGGGTCCATGATCTGAGGATTATCCTCATTGCTGCACAGAAGAATTATGTCCTTGATGCATCGCTAGGTGACGGACCTATTGCAGGAGTAGATGCAGACATTATGAACGTTTGACAAGCTCGAAATGATGACTACTTGATAGTTTAGTGCGCCATGCTTTATGGCTTAGAACCGGGACTTCAAAAATGTTTTGAACGCCACAGAGCATATGAGATGTTCCAAGAGCTGAAATTGGTATTTCGGACTCATGCCCATGTCGAGAGGCATGAGACCTCTGACAAGTACTTTGCCTACAAGATGGAGGAGAATAGCTCAACCAGTGAGCATGTGCTCAGAATGTCTGGGTACTACAATCACTTGAATCAAGTGGGAGTTAATCTTCCAGATAAGATAGTGATTGACCGAGTTCTCTAGTCACTATCACCAAGCTACTAGAACTTCGTGATGAACTATAATGTGCAAGCACTACAATAAAAGACACATGTGACATTTTGGGCCGAACGAAATTTTTTCTGTCATGCTTATGACACTTCTATGACGATAATTGTGAGAAAACCCGGTATCATCATAGATGTGATGGGCTCCTACTTCTATGACAAAAAATCATGACAGAAAATGGGCTTTTCATCCTGGGCGGGCCAGAGACACAGCTACATGACATTCTTTGGGCCGTCCATGACGGAAAAAACTGTGGTAGAAGCGAGGGCAAGGAAAATATCGGGGAGTTCTCGGTTACGGTGGTGGTCGGGGTCGAGCGATGCACGGAGGTTTGCACATTTCTCTCATACACGTACGCGCGTGTTTGAGAGGCGTTGTGCTCTAACTGAACCCGAGCGAGGCTATGGGGACCCCGACTCATAAGTCGTGATCACCGAATGCACGTGTACAGTGATCCCAAAGAACAATGCTCACTAAACACACAGAAGCTGAATAACAAGAGTCTTACATCCACACATACCGTCTTACACAAATTATGACCATTATGGTCAAGTCTTACATAGATAAGCCACAAGGGCTTAGTACAAAATAAACTTAAGCAGCGGATATCTTCGTCAATAAGTAGAACCCATGCCATCTGTCGTAACCCTACAAGCATTCTGACTGGGAAACGTCCTAGTTCGCATGTTCGTCTCCAAAGAAATCTTCTTCGCACTCCTTTCTTCCATTCCTGGCCAATTAAATAACCAGTCGCAAGCCAATAAGTACTTTGAATGTACTCGCAAGCAACCCATGATTGGAACAAGGCACAACAATGTAATGATATAGCACTAAGTAGGTAGTTTGCAGAAAGCTAGTTTTGTTGTGCTATGACATGTTCAACAATTGCTAAAACATGCATCATACGAAATTCAAGTAACCATAGGGATTGGTTACAGATATCAACATAAATGGAGTGGGCATCAACCCAACTCAATCATGTCAAGTCCTTTGACTTGACCCAAGTAGTTCTTCCCACTTATCCAAACACACACACCGGTTTGTAAACATGTGGACGTAGCCCAAGAGCAGTTATCCAACTGTCCTTAACCGTGGACACGGCTATTCGAATAGTTTTACACTCTGCAGAGGTTGCACACTTTACCCACAAGATCCGGGGAACTTTCATGTCATCCACGACCCGCGGTACCTCAAGTACCCGGGGTAAGCACCCGATCACTATCTTTCCCTAGACGACACTAACATAGAGTCCACTGGATTGGTAGTAACCCCCGTGCCCAACATTTCACATCTTAAAGTTGTGGAGCCTCGCTCCCATATTCATCACATACCACAAGCACGGGGTACCAACTATGTGTCCGGTGCCCTGTAAAAACAGTCATGGCCACCCTACTTGGCACGACCCCGTCCCGAGAGAGTGCAAAAACGACTCTCCCGTCACTAGTAATGCGGGCTCCAAGCTAGTATCGGCCTAGGTAATCAATAATGCTCTTTCCCATATAAGGGTAGAGTGGTTGCGCATGTAAGGTTGGAATAACGGTCGCAACTTAAATCAATCCATTTTGAAAGACAATACACACACTTGCCTCGGTACACCACTTCGTCGTCAAGTGGTTACCCAACTCATCAACTCCCTCGGGCAAAAGTGGCACTCGACGGGGTTTTCGAGAAGTCTTTGAAAACAATCTTGCTTCCATCACCATGCATATACCCATCCCCTTTTGCGTATCACTACTTAGCATCCTAGCTACTCCCACCAGCATAACCCTCATAGGAAGGTAGGGTCATGCATAATGCAAGTATCAACAAGGAAGTAACGGAGGCAACCCATCAAAGTGGTTACCACCACATCATGATTATGTTGTAACAACAATATGGTGCTATATGACATGCATAAAAAGGGTTTCATAGACATGGTCAAAGGGCTGCTTGCTTGGTTCATCAGAGTCTTCAAGTGTTCTGGTCCTTCTTCAGGTACTCCCTCTACTTTGTCTACTACGTCGAAAGTAATCACAATAAGCAACACAACAAGGCAGAAAATAAAAGTTCTCTAAAAATATGAAGTTGACTTTTCTAGGACTTCTCTGGTTATATGAAAAATAACCAGAGTGGTTTCATTGCGATTGGATCAGTGAATATTTCTGAACATTTCAATATGATGGAATCAAGGGATTTGTGGAATTGCAAGAAGTGTACAGAAATATTACTTTGAAAAATGAGAAAAGATACACATTTAACAAGGCATGATTTTAGAAGCATCTAGGAGTTGGTTTCACTGGATTTGGAGTTCAAATGATTTTTCCTATGAATTTGCAAAGTTGACAAATATGAAGAAACGGCTCATTATTTTGTGTGGCACGGAAAGTATTAAGAAAAATCTTCGTAACCTAAGTAATGAACTTAGATGCATCTAGGAATTTGAATCACTTCATTTGGACCTAGGATGGGCTCTGTGGGAATTTCTAAAGCTCACCTCAGAATAGGAAAATGGGGTTTTAATAAATATGTGTGAAGAAAGGTTTTCTGGAAAAATGTGCATGTTGCACCAACAGGTAGAGCATGATTTATGGAGTCACTAGAAATTTGAATCATCAAATTTGGATATCATTTTAATTGTTTGTGGATTTTACGAGTTTCTGGAAAAAGAAAAAGACAAAGGCAGGGGGGTTTATACCTATACTATGCACTGCGTGTAGCATAGCGCCATTGATGCACTGGGTCGCCCAATGCTCGGCCACGCGAGACTGACAGGCGACAGAAGGCGCCCAGCGGAGTGCGCCTCGCTGTGGGGACGCGGGAGAGGCGAACCCGCCTCCACTTGCCGGGCGTGGGCTGGGCCAGCAGCAGCGGGGCCCGCCTGCAGGTTCGTCCTCAACCTCCCGCGCGAGCGCGAAGGGAGACAGAGGAGGCGTTCGACGCCGGCCACCGGTGCTACAGGGCGTCTCCGGCGATGCTTCGCCCACCGCCGTGCTCAGCGGAGAGAGACGAACCAGGGAAACCCCACCACGGGTGCGTGTGTCACCAGATGGGAGCAGGGCTTCGCCCGCGGCAGACGGTGGCGTCAGGCGAGAGGGGTTCTGGGGTTGCAGGGCACTAAAAGAGGAGGTAAAGGGCGGAGGAGCCTCACCGGCGTGCGGTGGTTCCATTGGTGTCCAGAGGATGGGAGGGGAGGCTTCGGTTTGCGAGAATTTGGGCGGAGACCAACGGTGGCACTCCGGCCATGGAGGGAGCAGGAGGGCACGAAAGGAGGTGCAGGTTGGTCCAGGGGGTGCATAGGAGAGAGAGAGCAAAGGAGCTCCAGAGGGAGGTCAGGGGCGGCCTGATATGGAGAGGCAACGGCTCACCATGGACGCGGCCTACGGGCACCCACGAAAATGGCCGCGGTGGCCACGGGAGGAGGCTCGGGGTTGTCTGTTGCACTCGTGGGCGTGGTCCAAGTCGGGGGAGAAGGAAAGGGGGAGCGGGGCGTGCTCCAGGAGGGTCCTGGGCTCGTGCGCCCATTGGTCGAGCCAGGCGGCGTTGGGCACACGGGCAACAGGGGGCGAGAGAGGGGGGAGAGGAGGGGTCCTGCACGGCTGTCGTGTTGCGGATGTCGAGGTCCTCGAATGGCGCGAGGGGGAGGCTCAAGGTGGTCGGAGGATGCGGCGTCAACGGTCGGGAGCGCGATGACGTGCTCCAGAGCGCGTCTTTGGCCGGCGTCCGCGGCTTTTCGCGCGCACCAGCGCGTCCACTTGTGTCTGGCAGCTGCATGGGGGAGTAAACAATCGGAAAGTAGCATTGGATTCCGTGGGAAGCCACTGGAGGAGCGGTGGGGTTGAGAGAGAGAGAGGGAAAACTGCTGTCTAGGGAAGAAAAATGGGTTTCTGCCCCCCTTAATCATTCCCCTTGGGAAGCAAAGCATGCAGGAGGTAGAGGAGGAGCAGGTGAGGCCGTGGGAAGAAGTTCAGCTCATGGAGATTAGTGGAAATGGCCAAAACATGCATTTGAAGTTTCTGCCAGAAAGTTTTTGATGGTGGTTTGGGCAAGCAAATGCATTCTCCTTGCCATCATATTTACCAGGAGTGAGTGGCATCACATAATAGTAGTGACCACCAGTTTTGAGGTCAGATGGAGAAAGTGGCCAATGCAACTTTTGTAAACCCTAGAAATCAGCAAAAATGGCTTTACCAAGATTTAGTCATGCAAATATATTATCCTTGATCCACCACTTGGTGTAGTGTCATCATTTGAGGATTTGAACATGTCCACACAAATTCAGATCAAAAGGACACACTTGGCAATGTAGAGTTGTTCAAATTTGGTTCTGGACAGAAAGGGTTTTAGAACACTTTGATCATGATATCCTTCTCTTCAACTTGTGCCATTTCGTCTAGATGCATTATTACACCATTTGAGCATGTGCACCAAGTTTGAGAGCATTTGGACATGTTTGACAGTGCAAAGTTGTTCAAACTTAAAAAGGACAGAAGTGGTTTTGGGATGGTTTCATGGGGTTATACTGTTCTCCATGACATGAGACTTGGCAATATAATCAAGTTGGACATTTTTGACAAGGTAGAATTTTCCTGGATTTAATGGAGAGCATTTCCTGTGTAAATATTTCAAAAGCTTGAAATATCCAGAAAGGGTTTTTGAGGGATTTGACCAAAAATTTGAACATGACCATGTGTTGAAACTCTTATATATGGAAAATATATCTCCTTTGAGTTTCCCTGATTTTTATCAAATATTTTTGAAGCTCTAAAATAATTTTAACCTATTAAAGACCATTTCTGGCCTTAAGAAAAAGCCTTTAAATAAAATTGGAAAATAACTTTTAAAATTATATTTTTGTGGTTTATGGGAGTCCTATACCTAATAGGTTTCAAATATGTTTTTGGAAAGATTTTTACTGCCCTTAGTTAAGTACTTGCAGTGCAAATCTCAATTCAAGGATTTTTGGAAAACTATTTTTTGAAAATACTATTTGGCAAAATTATTTTTGTAAGAAATTATTTTTATGTCCTACACACATGGCATGATCATTGAGAAAGGTTTTGGATCAAGGAGAAGGAGTATAAGAGTTGGAGAATTTATTTGATTTTTTAGAGCACTTGCAAACAGCAGTCAAACATTCAATCAAAGCAAAGACAAAACACTCAAAAGTTCTTGTAAAACCACATTTTATCATGATTTATTAGCTTAAGTTTTGTGGCATGAAAATCAGGGTGTGACAGAGGCGTTGGGCTCTAACTGAACCCGAGCGATTGCACTAACTACGTTACTGAACCCCGATCGATCCATTGCTGTTAACTGAACCCGAGTGATTCCTTCGCTACTGCTGCTAACTGAAGCTGATCGAACCTACTGCCTCCTTCCCTTGATGAACAGTGAGCGTTGTATGGGGGGGGGGGGTGGATGAACAGTTCCCGGTGGGGGTTGGATGAATAGGACCCTGTGGTAGTAGAGGTCGTTGCCACTGGATGAACTTGACCCCGATCGATCGAGCCGGTTGGTGTGGATGAACAGGATCCCGTGGAGGGCTGGATGAATAGGACGACCCAGTGGTGGGCTAGTTGAACAGTAGCCAGTGGAGGGTTGGATGAGCAGTAGCCCGTGGAGGGGTGTTGAACAGGACCCTGTGGAGAGGGCTGGTTGAACAGTAGCCGGTGGAGGAGCGGTGGAGGCTGGATGAATAGGAGCCCATGGATGAACAGTGGTTGGTGGAGGCAGGAGGGGAGACTCCATGGATGAACAGTCGCAGGTGGAGGCTGGAGGAGGTCGACGGTGGAGGAACAGTAGCCCGTGGAGGCTGGAGGAGATCGACAGTGGAGAAGAACAGTAGCCCGTGGAGTCCCGTTTTGCCGTACGCCACACCCCTCACGATGAACAAGACCCCCATTTCGACCGTAGCGCTCAAACACAAGTCCGTTTCTTCCGTTTTGCGGTATGCCACACCCGTCCCGATCAACAGGACCCCGTTCCGACCGTAGGAGGTCCAAGAGAAGTCCGTTTCCTCCGTTTTGTGGTACGCTAAACCCCTCCCGATGAATAGGATCCTGTTTTGATTGTGGCCGGTCGAACACAAGGCCGTTTCCTCCGTTCTGCAGTACACCAGGACTCATTTTGATCGGTTGTTCCGTCCAAGCCGGTTGGCGTCGGATGTGGGGTTCCGGCAGACCCATAAGGTTCAAACTCTGGGGTGCGCACGAAGATCTCTCCCCTACCGATCTACGTACGATTGCCTCATGAGATCTAAGCTGAAAATGATGAACAACACAAGGGACACAAGATTTATACTGGTTCGGGCCACCGTTGTGGTGTAATACCCTACTCCAGTGTGTGGTGTGGTGGATTGCCTCAGGGGCTGATGATGAACAGTACAAAGGACGAACAACCTCGCGAGAGGTGTTCTTGAGCTGGTGCGATGAACTGCTTGGGTGAGTTCGATCGCCTCTCTCTCTCTGGCTAGGGCTTTCTCAGATGCCCTCTACAGTGCTGGCTAGCTCTATTTATAGAGGCCCTGGTCCTCTTCCCAAATATTGAGCGGGAAGGGCGCCAACACCGGCCATTTTGAAGGGGAACATCTAGTACAAGTTATCCTGACTAAACTTGGTCTTCGGCTGCCAAAAGCACTGGCAATGACGCCGTCTTGGGCTCCATGGTGACCTCCATCCTGCCGCTCCGCTGGTCTTGGTCTCGTTGCACCGAAATGGCAACCTTTGCCTGATGCCTCGGTACTCCATGTCTGTGCTTGCCCCCTTTGCACCAAAGGGGAAACAAGGACATTGCGCAGGCCGGCGCCCGCCTGGCGCCCGGCTAGTCTCGATCGTAATGGCTTGCGTCACGAGCACCTCGCGAGGTACCCTGCCTTGATCTCTCCGCCTCCTCGCGAGCCTGCCTGGTGAGGCCGCTCCTGAGGAAGTCTTGTGTCGTCGCCCCGCGAGGCTTGGCCCCTCGTGAGGGTCTTGAGTCTCGTGCTGATGAAGATGGGCCGTACTGGGCCACCACTTGAGCCACGCCGCAGGCAGGCAAGTCTGGGGACCCCCGTTCCTAGGACACCGACAGTAGCCCTCGGGCCCAACGCGCGCTCCGACTTGGCTTAGCGGAGAAGCGAAGGGGCAAGTGCGGAGCGCCGCGGGCCCCATCAGCCTACGGCCTTGGGCGCCATGTGGTGGTTGATTGGACGTGGACGTCTCCGCTTCCCCATGCTGCCTCAGCAACCACTCGACTTGACAAGTCCCTGCATGCTGAAATGGGTCATGATTACCTGTGATCGTGGAGGCCGACGGTTGGCCTTCCTCGGACTATAAGTACGGACGGGCGAGAGCCCCCGCAGTCCATCTCTTCCCGCTTCTCTCCTTCTTCTTCTTCCTCGCCCTTGCTGCACCTTACGCCAATGACGCCGATCCGCCGGTTTTCTGTGGAGGAGAAGGGGAAGGCCCCCCGAGAGGGTCCCGATCCTCTCCCGCCGAAGAAGCGCCCTGTCCCCGGCCGCTGCGGCGTGATCGCATGGCAGGAGACGTCGCGGCCCTGGTACGAGCGGCCGCCGCCTGGGTTTCCGCTGCCCTTGTACGCCCGAATCGAGGGCCCTGGAGGAGAAGACACCGAGCAACACCGGCGACGCCGGCGAGTGACGGCGGTGCGCATCGTCACCCCTGGCGTCCACGCCGAGGGCTCTTCCCGCGAGTTCGCACTTCACGCTGCTATGCCTCCGCGCTCTTGGATTCGCCTTCCTCCCTCCTTCGCCTTTGAGACGCCGCCGAGTGGGTCTCTGGAGCTATGGCTGCAGCACGCTGACTGCAGCACCCTTGCGACCGGAGTGGAGGTTGCGGTCGTTGCTCCAGGCAAGGTCTTCTTGACCCGGGGCTGGGGCGAGATCGCCTGGGTCTGCCGGACAGGGGTACCCTCGTAAATCATCTGGAATACGACGGCGCCTCCTTGATGTTCTTCAAGGTCTTCGACGCGGAAGGACGCCGGCTGGAGTGCTGCCCTAAGGAAAGCGGCCGGGGTACCAACGTGGCGAGGGCCAGGACGGCCAATCGCCTCCCCAGCAGCTCCTCAGGTAGCAGCGGAGGAACCGGAGAATCCAGCGACTCCCCCGAGCTTCATGTGACTCCGGAGACGAGCGACGATAGCTACGAGCCCCCGAGATCGCGTCGTGCTTGGAGCAGGGAAGCTACATCAGGCCGTCGACGCCACTGATCTGGATGGGGTTGGCGCCGGCGCCTGACGACCCACTGTTGATGATGGCGTCTCCTGCGGAGACACGCGTAGTTAACGCTCCTTAGGATTAACACCTTTTGTTCCCTGCAAGGAATCATAGTAGCACCCCGCGGGGGTATGTAAGGCGCCTGCCATGCCTTTTGTGAATTATATATCCTTAATATAAATCGATGCGAGATGCGTGCCCTTGTCCCGGCTCGGCTCCCCCTTTCTTTCCTCACGAGGGCTTGGTGCTCTACGCTGACAGGTCCCGGTCCCCAGGCAGGCTTCAGCCGTCGCTGGTATGCCAGGTCGCGATGCCGTGGTCAAGGCCAGGAGGTGAGCGGCCCAAGGTCTAGTAAGAGCCCCTGAGTCGCGATGCTCAGGAGGTCCCCTTTAGCGCTCAAGCAGCCTCCGTTGGGCGAGAAATGTAGGCAACGTCGTCGTGACAGACCTGCACTAGGCGAGGGTTTGGCGTTGAATTGACTTAGCTTTTGCGCGACTTATCTCATAAGTTTGGAGTAGTTCTTCGGCGAGGTGTCGGGCCTACGTGCCGGCAGCTGGGGTGTTGCTGGGTCAGGCCCTCTTGAGCTTCTCCCCTGTTCCCCGCACTTTCCTTCGTGCTCTACGTCCTCACTTCCCGGCCCTCGAGCGAGTTCAGCCGCCGCTGGTATGACAGGTCGCGATGCCATGGGTCAAGGCCAGGGGGTGAGGGCTGGAGAGCCAGTAAGAGCCCATGAGTCCCGATGCTCAGGCGCCCCCATTTTTACGTGCGAGCGGATCGTATGGGAGAGAGGGAGAGGGAGCTCACAATGCCCCCCCACGCCATTCCTTACGCGGATCCTGCACACCAATCATGAGGGAAAACAAGGTCTGCCGTTACGGTTGCCAGCCAGCCGTTGGTTGCTCCGAGGGAGTGATTGAGGCACTGAGGGCCTGACGAGGTAGCGCTATGCGGGGCTGCTGCGGCCAGAGCTCGACCACTCATATTTGTCGGTGTTGCAGGGACGGACCCATGCACAAGCACCGTGCCAGAGTGAGCGGCTCCAAAGGTAGGTGTCAATCGAGCTGACGATTATCTCAAGCAAGTTAATCACGAAAAAACACATCAACTTAGATAGATGCAAAGAAAGCAAACGCCACTGGGTCAGGCCCGAGCGGCTTGGGGATGATGCAGCCCGAGGGGCGCCCCCAACAAGGTAAGCAGAAGACATAAGCAAAACGGATACATGCCGCAGGACGGACCCACGCGACACAGGAATGATGCGGCCTGGGGCGCTCCCAGCTGAAATGAAACTTGAAAGTAGTCACCTGATACCATTGCAGAACGTGTGTCGGAGTAGCTGGCGGTGCGGGGTGACGAAGCCGATCCTCACGAGCCCTCGGGACTCCGAGCCTCGGGAGGCTCAGGAGGTCCGGGCGGCTCGCTGAGGTCCATATCCATCTCCTCCAAGAACGCATGATGCTTGGACACCTGAGCTTCCAGGATGCTACTCATCAGGCACTGGTGGCCAGCAGCCGCATTCAGCAAGCCGATGGGCATGCGAACGTAGCTGTGCGGTGGACCCGCGCAACGCCCCACGCGCGAGGGCTAGAAGCACTCCTGAGAAGCGACTCGATTGAGTCCTGGGTAGTCGATGCAGACGCGCAGCCCGCCATCCTCGCCTGGATGGGGAGCTACGCTGGGCAGGCGGCGGTTGCCGCGCATGATTCTCGATTCCTGCAACTTCTGAGCGACCTTGGTGACGAACTCCTGAGGGTTGGGCCCTCCTTTCCTCGCGCCTTCCCGAGGGAAACGTGCCGCAAGGCATGCCTCCAAGTGGTGCCCAAGCGCCTCCCTCGTGACCTTGGCAAAGTCGGTGGCTCCCCAGGAGAGAGCCCCCGAGCCCTGCCCGAGGAGGGCGCCGGGCGCGCCTTCCTATGCGATGGAGGGTGGTGCCCCTTGGACGGGCGCATTTCCGGATGTGGCGCCTCTGGAGGTGCCTGCCTCCTGAGGCCTTGAGCCAGGTGATTTCTTCTTCTTCTTGGGAGCTTCCCCGGGGAGGTTTCCACTCTTGTTGTCCGGGTCTTCGATTGACGCGGCTTGGAAGGTGCGCTCGAGAGAGCACACAACATCCTTCTCTTCACAGGGGACCGTGATGACCCCGCCACTTCCTGGCATCTTGAGGACGTTGTAGCCATGGTGAGTCACTACCATGAACTTGGCCAGGGCTGGATACCCAAGGATGGCATTGTATGGCAGGCGAATGTGAGCGACGTCAAAGTCAATGAGCTCGGTGCGGTAGTTGTTGCGCTGTCCAAAGGTGACAGGAAGGCGGACCTGCCCTATCGGGACAGTGGAACCATCAGTGACTCCTGAGAAAGGCTTGGTTGGCTGAAGCTGATCATATGGCATTTCGAGATTATTGGACGTCTCGACGGACAGAACGTTGAGTCCTGCTCTGATATTGATGAGGGTCTTGGTGACTTGCACATTGCTGATGACTGGGGAATAGAGCATTGGGAGGACACCGGCCGTTGCCACGCACTTGAGCTTATCAGCTGAGCTGAACGTGATGGCACATGCAGACCACCTGAGAGGGCTCGTGGCCTCATGCTTGGGGAGGATTGCATTCACCTCGTGAGC
Source organism: Aegilops bicornis (assembly GCA_021605145.1). Lineage (NCBI taxonomy): Eukaryota > Viridiplantae > Streptophyta > Magnoliopsida > Poales > Poaceae > Aegilops > Aegilops bicornis. The sequence continues at coordinate 392,219,989 of CM038675.1, read as the reverse complement.
AAGCTGCTTGAAGATGCGCTGTGAGGCTGGGGCCTGGGCGCCTCCCAAGATGCAAGCGATTGCATGTATCTCCTGGAAGCCCCCAGCCCCCTCGTCCTGATGATGGTCTTCATTCCTCCTTGGTGGTGGTGGCAGCGGAGGAAGTCTTGCGTTGCCTTGCGGGCGATCCTCGCAAGGCTGGTCTCTCCAAGCTCCCTCGCGAGGCTAGTCCTGCCAGCGGTCCTCGCGAGGCCGGTCACGCCACCCTTGGTGAGGGCCACGGTCATCCCAGCGTCCTCCACCTCTTGCTCCGCCTCGGCCGTAGCCCCGATCGTTGCGCTCGGGACGTCGACCGACACGGCCTTCTCGCACGGACCTGAGCTCTTGACATTCGTTGGTGTTGTGGGTGTGAAGATCGTGGTACACATAGTACCGGCTGCCCTTGGACGACTCCGGCTGGTCCCTGCCGCGCTTCGTGTCTGCCTCTGCTGCGAGCACGGCTGCTCCTTTGCGCTTCACATCCTTGGCCTTGGCTTTCTTCTCCTCTAGGTCTGTCACCGGGAGCTCGAGAAGGGAAAGGCGTCCCTCCTCAGCCCGTGCGCACTTGGTCGCCAGGTTGAAAAACTCCAGTGATGTACACAGATCTACATGGATCGCCAGCTGCTCCTTAATTTTGGCGTCGTGGACGCCATCAGAGAACGCCCTGGGAATCTTGAGGCGAGCGTTGTTGAAGCGATGGATGTACTTCTGCAAGGTCTCTCCAGGTTGCTGCTTGATGCGGCGTAGGTCACCCACGGCCGGCAGACGGTCGCGAGTGCCCTGGAAGTTGGCGATGAAGCGGGTGCGCATCTCATCCTAGGAGGAAATCATGCCAAGGGCCAGGTTTAGGAGCCAAGTGCGGGCGCCGTCCTTGAGTGCCATGGGAGACCAGTTCGCAATGACCTTTTCGTCCCCGTTGGCGGCTTCGATGCCCAGCTCATAGAGCTGTATGAACTCCGCGGGGTCGGCAGTGCCGTCGTAGCGAGGAGGCAGGTTAGGCTTGAACTTGCCTGGCCAGGCGACACTGCGCAGCTCGGTGGTGAAGGCGTGGCAGCCTGCGGTGGCCACCAGAGCTCTCTGCTGATGCGGGGCTTGCTCTTGGGGATTCCCACGCGCTGCTGCCTGGAGCAGCGCGGGGTCTTGACGTGGTGGCGCAGGGATGCGGTCGTGGCGCACCGGTGCCGGGAGCATGCGTGCACCTTCTTGGGGACGAGGGATTTCTGGGCAGCTCCTCTCTGGTCGCACGGGCACCGGACATGGTGGATCTCGTCCTGGGGCCGCGGGCCTTGGGGCTAGGGCGCCTTCTTGGGGAGGAGGTGGTGGAGGCACCTCCTGATCTGCGCCTCCAGCGCAGGACGGAGGGCGAGGCAGCGAGAGGGACGGCATAGGAGAGCCCCCTGCGGTGCTGACAATCTCGGTGATGCGGGCAAGCCAGTCCTCATAGAGGTTGTCGACGGGATGGTAGTGCAGGAGCTCACACACCAGGTGCAACACGCTGTGCGCGTCCATGGGGCGCTGACGGGCGTGGACGGCAACCGCCGAGGTCGGCCGACGGTGGCGTGGCGGCCTTCCCGCCGCACCGAACAATGCAGAGACGAGGCCTGCTGCTCGTTCCCCACCGGGCCGGTGGCGGCGTTGGCGGCAGGCGACGGGGAACGACGGGGACACCCACCGACAGGAGCCGTCTGGGCGACGCGGGCGGCGAGAGCAGAACGACGCTCGGCGCGAGCCCGGCAAGCGTCAGCCATGGACACCACGGAAGATCGAACGCGAAGCAGCGGAAGAAAGATTCCGTAGCACACCTATCTGGCGCGCCAAATGTCGGATGTGGGGTTCCGGCAGACCCTTAAGGTTCGAAGTCTGGGGTGCACACGAAGATCTCTCCCCTATCGATCTACGTCCGATCGCCTCGTGAGATCTAAGCTGAAAACGATGAACAACACAAGGGACACAAGATTTATACTGGTTCGGGCCACCGTTGTGGTGTAATACCCTACTCCAGTGTGTGGTGTGGTGGATTGCCTCAGGGGCTGATGATGAACAGTACAAAGGACGAACAGCCTCGCAAGAGGTGTTCTTGAGCTGGTGCGATGAACTGCTTGGGTGAGTTCGATCGCCTCTCTCCCTCTTTCTCTGGCTAGGGCTGTCTCAGATGCCCTCTACGGTGGTGGCTAGCTCTATTTATAGAGGCCCTGGTCCTCTTCCAAAATATTGAGCGGGAAGGGTGCCAACAACAGCCATTTTGAAGGGGAACATCTGGTACAAGTTATCCTGACTAAAGTTGGTCTTCGGCTGCCAAAAGAACTGCCAATGACGCCGTCTTGGGCTCCACGGTGACCTCCATGATGTCGCTCCGCTGGTCTTGGTCTCGTTGCACCGAAATGGCAACCTTTGCCTGATGCCTCGATACTCCACGTCTGAGCTTGCCCCCTTTGCACCAAAGAGGAAACAAGGACGCTGCGCAGGCCGGCGCCCGCCTGGTCTCGATCGTCATGGCTTGCGTCACGAGCACCTCGCGAGGTACCCTGCCTTGATCTCTCCGCCTCCTCGCGAGCCTGCCTGGCGAGGCCACTCCTGAGGAAGTCTTGTGTTCCGCCCCGCGAGGCTTGGCCCCTTGCAAGGGTCTTGAGTCTCGTGCTGATGAAGATGGGCCGTACTGGGCCACCACTTGAGCCACGCCGCAGGCCGCAGGCAGGCAAGTCTGGGGACCCCCGTTCCCAGGACGCCGACAATTGGCTCCCGATGAACACGGCGTAGTTTCTGCATTCCGACCCAGCCATGTACACGAGCCATGGCCGTACGTATGTGCGAGTAGGCGTTCAAGACCCGCTCGTATGTACGTACGTGGCCATATTTGCTTTCTTGCACCCTGGCTGTACGTACGTGTACACGCAGGACTGCATGACATGCTACGTGCGCGCCTATACTACGACACGTGTGCAGCCTTACACGGGCACGGTTCATCGCTGCAGCCTGCAGACAGACCGATCGTATGTACGTACACGTTCGCGACCAGAATGACAATGCTACGTACGCTTCGACCGGGTGGGTCCCGACTGTTAGGCACTTCCTTGCGTGCGAAGATGTAGCTGGTGGGTCCCAGTAGTCAGGGGGAAATATTTTTTCGCAAAATATGGTGGCCCGCCCGGTGGGTCCCTGCTGTCAGGTGGAGGAGTCCTTATTTTCCATGTAATAAGGAGGCACCTCCTTACTGCGGCCGTGGAACTAGCAGCCAGCCTCTCCATGTACAGTACTCTTCCGATGGAAGTCGTTCGTTGACCACATTGACCATGCCGCCCCGAGAGCACCAAGGAGTTGGACGACGGCGAGGCCTAGGAAGGGGACGACGCAGAGCCGGGGAAGACGCGGTAGTGGATGCGCACACGGAGAGGAGTAGGAAGGTTCACTGGTTCGGCTTCGGTGTGAGGCTGCCGTCGCTGCAGAATAACAGGGGGTGTGGGTGAGTTGAGGGATGGCCTGGCCAGCGGAGGGAGTAGTAGGGCGCGGTGAGGCCTCCATGGCAGCACAGCCAGCCATGGGAGGCAGGAGTAGGCGGCACGACCGGTGCTAGTTTGGGCGGCAGGAGCAAGAAGACCAGAGGTTGAAGAAGCACTCCGGCCGTTGGATGGACATCGTACGGTCACTGGAGCTAGAATCGTTCATATTGACTAAGTTGACAAAGCCCTCCATCCGCGTCAACTTAGTAGGCCCACAAGTCAGCATCCCACTATGGTGGGTCCCAGCTAGCAGGGGGAGTATTCATTTCTTTTGTGCGTAATAAGGAGGCACTTCCTTGTGTGTGAAGATATAGCTGGTGGGTCTGAGCTGTCAGCGGGGGGGGGGGGGATGTTTTTTTCGCAAAATACAGAGGCCCTTCCGGTGGGTCCCAGCTATCAGGTGGAGGAATCATTATTTTGCGCGTAATAAGGAGGCATTTCCTTGTGTGCGTCCGTGGACCCAGCTGTCAGCCTCTCCATGTACAGTCCACTTCCGAAGGATGTCGTTCGTTGACCAAGTTGACCACGCCGCGCCGAGAGCACCAGGGCGGTGGACAACGGTGAGGCCTAGGAAGGGAACGACACGGAGGCGGGGAAGACTCGACAGTGGTTGCCCACTTGGTCGGGAGTACGAGGGTTTACTAGTTCGGCTGTCGTCGCTGGAAAATAACATGAGGTGTGGGTGAGTAGAGGAAGGGCCTGGCCAGCAATGGAGTAGGGTGGGGCGGTGCGGCCTGTGCGACAGCACAGCCGGCCATAGGAGGCGGGAGCAGGCAGTCCCACCAGCGCTGGTTTGGGCGGCTGGAGCAAGAAGATCAGATATTGAAGAAGCAGCACGGTTGTTGGATTAACATCCTACGGTCACTGCTGCTAGAATCGTTTGTGGACTAAGTTGACAAAGCCTTACATACACGTCAACCTAGTAGACCCACAAGTCAGCCTCCAAATATGTCCCAAACAGCATACAGCTCGAAATTTCTAGCCAGATTCAAATTAATTTAAAAACTAAACATACCTTTATTTAAATCCAATGAAATTTTACCTGCACAAAAACAATGAACCTTGAAATATTAAAATCCAAAAGAAAAAAGTATTTTGGAACTAATTGCCTCTTTGGTGTATTTTTTCATTTTATAGCCCATTTATTATTACTTATAGCTGCTACCTCTTGAGCTTACGTTGGATTTCCCCCGAAGAGGAGAGGATAATGCAGCAGAGTAGCGTAAGTATTTCCCTCAGGTTTTGAGAACCAAGGTATCAATCTAGTAGGAGGCCACGCGCAAGTCCCTCGTACCTACCCAAAACAAATAGCTCAACGCAACCAACACGATTAGGGGTTGTCAATCCCTTCACGATCACTTACGAGAGTGAGATCTGATAGAGATGATAGATAATATTTTTGGTATTTTTGGTATAAAGATGCAAAGTAAAATAAAAAGCAAAGTAAAAAAGCAAAGAAATAATAAAGTGATGGAAGATTGATATGATAGAGAATAGACCCGGGGGCCATAGATTTCAATAGTGGCTTCTCTCAAGAGCATAAGTATTTTACGGTGGGTGAACGAATTACTGTTGAGCAATTGACAGAATTGAGCATAGTTATGAGAGTATCTAGGTATGATCATGTATATAGGGTTCACGTCCGAGACAAGTAGACCGACTCCTGCATGCATCTACTACTATTACTCCACTCATCGACCGCTATCCAACATGCATCTAGAGTATTAAGTTAATGAAAACAGAGTAACGCCTTTAAGCAAGATGACATGATGTAGAGGGATAAATTCATGCAATATGATAAAAACTCCATCTTGTTATCCTCGATGGCAACAATACAATACGTGCCTTGCTGCCCCTCATCCTTTGGAAAAGGACACCGCATGATTGAACCCAAAGCTAAGCACTTCTCCCATTGCAAGAACTACCAATCTAGTTGGCCAAACCAAACGGATAATTCAAAGAGACTTGCAAAGATAACCAATCATACATAAAAGAATCAGAGAAGATTCAAATATTGCTCATAGATAATCTTGATCATAAACCCACCATTCATCGATCTCAACAAACACACCGCAAAAAGAAGATTACATCGAATAGATCTCCACGAGAGAGGGGGAGAACATTGTATTGAGATACAAAAAGAGAGAAGAAGCCATCTAGCTACTAACTATGGACCCGAAGGTCTGAAGTAAACTACTCACACTTCATCGGAGAGGCTATGATGATGTAGAAGCCCTCCATAGTGGATTCCCCTTCCGGTGGAGCTCCGGAACAGGCCCCAAGATGGGATCTCGTGAATACATAAAGTTGCGGCGGTGGAATTAGGTTTTTGGCTCTGTATCTGATCGTTCGGGGGTACGTAGGTATATATAGGAGGAAGAAGTACGTCGATGGAGCAACAGGGGCCCCACGATGGTGGAGGGTGCGCCCCCTACCTCATGCCTTCCCTGTTGATTGCTTGACATAGGGTCCAAGTCTCTTGGATCATGTTCGGTGAGAAAATCATGTTCCCGAAGGTTTCATTCCATTGACGCCGTTTGATATTCCGTTTCTTCGAAACTCTGAAATAGTAAAAAAAACAGCAATTCTGGGCTGGGCCTCTGGTTAAAAGGTTAGTCCCAAAAGTAATATAAAAGTGGAAAATAAAGCCCAATATGGTCCAAAATAGTAGATAATATAGCATGGAGCAATCAAAAATTATAGATACGTTGGAGACGTATCAGGCATCCCCAAGCTTAGTTACTGCTCGTCCTCGAGTAGGTAAATGATAAAAATAGAATTTTTGATGCGGAGTGCTACTTGGCATAATGTCAATATAATTCTTCTTAATTGTGGTATGAATATTCAGATTCGAAAGATTCAAGACAAAAGTTTAATATTGACATAAAAATAGTAATACTTCAAGCATACTAACAAAGCAATCATGTCTTCTCAAAATAACATGGCCAAAGAAAGTTATCCCAACAAAATCATATAGTCTGGCTATGCTCTATCTTCACCACACAAAGTATTTAAATCATGCACAACCCCGATGACAAGCCAAGCAATTGTTTCATACTTTTGACATTCTCAAAACTTTTTCAATCTTCACGCAATACATGAGCGTGAGCCATGGATATAGCACTATATGTGGAATAGGATGGTGGTTGTCGAGAAGACAAAAAGGGAGAAGATATTCTCACATCAACTAGGCGTATCAACGGGCTATGGAGATGCCCATCAATAGATATCAATGTGAGTGAGTAGGGATTGCCATGCAACGGATGCACTAGAGCTATAAGTATATGAAAGCTCAACAAAATAAACTAAGTGGGTGTGCATCCAACTCGCTTGCTCACGAAGACCTAGGGCAATTTGAGGAAGCCCATCATTGGAATATACAAGCCAAGTTCTATAATGAAAATTCCCACTAGTATATGAGAGACTCTCTATTATGAATATCATGGTGCTACTTTGAAGCACAAGTGTGGTAAAAGGATAGTAACATTGTCCCTTCTCTCTTTTTCTCTCATTTTTTTTGTTTGGGCCTTTTCTCTTTTTTTATAGCCTCTTTTCTCTTTCTTTTTTCGTCCGGAGTCTCATCCCGACTTGTGGGGGAATCATAGTCCCCATCATCCTTTCCTCACTTGGGACAATGCTCTAAAAATGATGATCATCACACTTTTATTTACTTACAACTCAACAATTACAACTCAATACTTAGAACAAAATATGACTCTATGTGTATGCCTCCGTGGTGTCTTTGGGATATGCAATGATTCATGAGTGACATGTATGAAAGAATTATGAATGGTGGCTTTGCCACAAATACGATGTCAACTACATGATCATGCTAAGCAATAAGACAATGATGGAGCGTATCATAATAAACGGAACGGTGGAAAGTTGCATGGCAATATATCTCGGAATGGCTATGGAAATGCCATAATAGGTAGGTATGGTGGCTGTTTTGAGGAAGGTATATGATACCGGCGAAAAGTGCGCGGTATTAGAAAGGCTAGCAATGGTGGAAGGGTGAGAAAAGTGCGTATAATCCATGGACTCAACATTAGTCATAAAGAACTCATATACTTATTGCAAAAATCTACAAGTTATCAAAGCAAAGTATTACGCGCATACTCCTAGGGGGATAGATTGGTAGTAAAAGACCATCGCTCGTCCCCGACCGCCACTCATAAGGAAGACAATCAATAAATAAATCATGCTCCGACTTCATCACATAACGGTTCACGATACGTTCATGGTACGGGAATCACAAACTTTAACACAAGTACTTCTCAAATTCACAACTAATCAACTAGCATGACTCTAATATTACTACCTCCATATCTCAAAACAATTATCAAGCATCAAACTTTTCTTAGTATTCAACGCACTCAAAAGAAAGTTTTACAAATCTTGAATACCAAGCATATTAGTATTATTAAGCAAATTACCATGCTATTTAAGACTCTCAAAATAATCTAAGTGAAGTATGAGAGATCAATGGTTTCTATAAAACAAATCCACCACCGTGCTCTAAAAGATATAAGTGAAGCACTAGAGCAAAACTATATAGCTCAAGAGATATAAGTGAAGCACATAGAGTATTCTATCAAATTCCAGTTCATGTATGGCTCTCTCAAAAGGTGTGTACAACAAGGATGATTGTGGTAAAGTAAAAAGCAAAGACTCAAATCATACAAGACGCTCCAAGCAAAACACATATTATGTGGTGAATAAAAATATAGCTCCAAGTAAAGTTACCGATGGAAGTGGACGAAAGAGGGGATGCCTTCCGGGGCATCCCCAAGCTTTGACTTTTTGGTGTCCTTGGATTATCTTGGGGGTGCCATGGGAATCCCCAAGCTTAGGCTCTTCCCACTCCTTGTTCCATAATCCATCAAAAAAATTCACCCAAAACTTGAAAACTTCACAACACAAAACTCAACAGAAATCTCGTGAGCTTCGTTAGCTAAAGAAAACAAAAGACCACTTCAAGGCACTGTAATGAACTCATTCTTTATTTATATTGGTGTTAAACCTACTGTATTCCAACTTCTCTATGGATTATAAACTATTTTACTAGCCATAGATTCATCAAAATAAGCAAACAACACACGAAAAACAGAATCTGTCAAAAACCAAACAGTGTGTAGTAATCTGTAACTAACGCAAACTTCTGGAACTCCAAAAATTCAGCAAAAATAGGATGACCTAGGCAATTTGTTTATTGATCAGCAGCAATTGAAATCACTAATTTTTAACAATTATTTTCATGAACCGAAAGTTTCTGGAAATTACAGCAAGATCAAATAACTATCATCCAAGAAGATCCTAAAGGTTTAACTTGGCACAAACACTAATTAAAACATAAAACTACATCTAAACAGAGGGTAGATGGATTATTTATTCCTAAACAGAAACAAAAACAAAAAACTAAAAATAAAATTGGGTTGCCTCCCAACAAGCGCTATCGTTTAACGCCCCTAGCTAGGCATAAAAGCAAGGATAGATCTAGGTATTGCCATCTTTGGTAGGCAACCCATAAGTGGCTCTCATAATAGATTCATATGGTAATTTTATTTTCTTTCTAGGGAAGTGTTCCATGCCTTTATTTAACGGAAATTGGAATCTAATATTCCCTTCCTTCATATCAATGATTGCACCAATCGTTCTAAGGAAAGGTCTACCAAGAATAATAGGACATGAAGGATTGCAATCTATATCAAGGACGATAAAATCTACGGGCACATAATTCCTATTTGCAACAATAAGAACATCATTAATTCTTCCAATAGGCTCCTTAATAGTGGAATCCGCAAGGTGCAAGTTTAGAGAGCAATCATCAAAATCACGGAAATCTAGCAAATCACACAAAGTTTTGGGAATAGTGGAAACAGTAGCACCCAAATCACATAAAGCATAAAATTCATGATCCTTAATCTTAATTTTAATAGTTGGTTCCCACTCATCATAAAGTTTTCTAGGGATAGAGACTTCCAACTCAAGTTTTTCCTCATAAGATTGCATCAAGGCATCAACAATATGTTTGGTACACGCTTTATTTTGACTATAAGCATGAGGAGAATTTAGCACGGATTGCAACAAGGAAATACAATCAATTAAAGAGCAACTTTCATAATTAAATTCCTTGAAATCCAAAATAGTGGGTTTAGCAACATCTAGGGTTTTACTTTCTTCAATCCCACATTTATCAATTTTAGCATCAAGATCTAAAAACTCCGAATTTTTAGAACGCCTTCTAGGTAAAGGTGGATCATAATCGGTCCATCATTATCAAGATTCATATTGCAAAAAAAAGATTTGATAGGAGATACATCAATAACTTTTAGATCTTCATCTTTATTTTCATGGAAATTGGAAGAACACGCTTTAATAAAGGCATCTTTCGTAGCACGCATCCTAGCGGTTCTTTCCTTGCACTCATCAATGGAAATTCTCATGGCTTTGAGAGACTCATTGATATCATGCTTAGGAGGGATAGATCTAAGCTTTAAAGAATCAACATCAAGAGAAATTCTATCAACGTTCCTAGCCAATTCATCAACTTTAAGCAATTTTTCCTCAAGCAAAGAATTAAAATTCTTTTGCGAATTCATAAACTCTTTAACACTAGTCTCAAATTCAGAATCTCATTAAAATTTCCATAAGAGTTGTTGTAGGAATTTCCATAATTATTAGAAGGATTACTAGGATAAGGCCTAGGATTAAAGTTCCCTCTATACGCGTTGTTACCAAAATTATTCCTACCAACAAAATTCACATCCATAGATTCATTATTATTCTCAATCAAAGTAGACAAAGGCATATCATTAGGATCAGAAGAAACACTCTTTGTAGCAAATAATTTCATAAGTTCATCCATCTTTCCACTCAAAACATTTATCTCTTCTATCGCATGCACTTTTTATTAGTAGATCTTTCGATTGTGCCATTGAGAATAATTAACCATAATATTATCTAGGAGTTTAGTAGTGTCTCCTAAAGTGATTTCCATAAAAGTGCCACCAGCAGATCGAATCTAAAAGGTTTCTAGAAGCAAAATTCAATCCGGCATAAATTTTTTGTATAATCATCCACAAATTCAAACCATGAGTAGGGAAATTACGTATCATTAATTTCATCCTCTCCCAAGCTTGTGCAACATGTTCATGATCAAGTTGCTTAAAGTTCATAATATAGTTTCTAAGAGAGATGATCTTAGCGGGAGGAAAATACTTAGAGATAAAAGCATCTTTGCACTTGTTCCAAGAATCAATACTATTTTTAGGCACAGACGAAAACCAAGCTTTAGCACGATCTATAAGCGAAAAAGGATATAGCTTCAATTTAACAACATCATTGTCAACATCCCTCTTCTTTTGCATATCACATAAATCAATGAAGCTATTTAGATGAGTAGTGGCATCTTCACTAGGAAGGCCGGCGAATTGATCTTTCATAATAAGATTCAATAAAGAAGTATTGATTTCACAAGAGGAGCAATCGGAGTGCTAAGGAAATCATTATTGTTGGTATTGGTAAAGTCACAAAATTTGGTATTATCTTGAGACATCGTGACAAGCAAGCGAACTAACACACGAGCAAACAAAAAGCAAGCGCAAAGAAAGGCAAACGTAAAAGAGAGGGCGAATAAAACGGCAAGGGTGAAGTGGGGGAGAGGAAAACGAGAGGAAATGGCAAATAATGTAATGCGAGAGATAAGGGATTGTGATGGGTACTTGGTATGTTGACTTTTGCGTAGACTCCCCGGCAATGGCGCCAGAAATCCTTCTTGCTACCTCTTGAGCTTGCATTGGATTTACCCGAAGAGGAGAGGATAATGCAGCAGAGTAGCGTAAGTATTCCCCTCAGTTTTTGAGAACCAGGGTATCAATCCAGTAGGAGGCCACGCACAAGTCCCTCGTACCTACACAAAACAAATAGCTCAATGCAACCAACGCGATTAGGGGTTGTCAATCCCTTCACGGTCACTTACGATAATGAGATCTGATAGAGATGATAGATAATATTTTTGGTATTTTTGGTATAAAGATGCAAAGTAAAATAAAAAAGCAAAGTAAAAAAGCAAAGCAATAATAAAGTGGTGGAAGATTGATATGATAGAGAATAGACCCGAGGGCCATAGATTTCACTAGTGGCTTCTCTCAAGAGCATAAGTATTTTACGGTGGGTGAACGAATTACTGTTGAGCAATTGACAGAATTGAGCATAGTTATGAGAGTATCTAGGTATGATCATGTATATAGGCATCACGTCCGAGACAAGTAGACCGACTCCTGCCTGCATCTACTACTATTACTCCACTCATCGACCGCTATCCAACATGCATCTAGAGTATTAAGTTAATGAAAACAGAGTAACACCTTAAGCAAGATTACATGATGTAGAGGGATAAATTTATGCAATATGATAAAAACCCCCATCTTTTTATCCTCGATGGCAACAATACAATACGTGCCTTGCTGCCCCTTCTGTCACTGGGAAAGGACACCGCAAGATTGAACCCAAAGCTAAGCACTTCTCCCATTGCAAGAACTACCAATCTAGTTGGCCAAACCAAACGGATAATTCGAAGAGACTTGCAAATATAACCAATCATACATAAAAGAATTCAGAGAAGATTCAAATATTGCTCATAGATAATCTTGATCATAAACCCACAATCCATCGATCTTCAACAAACACACCGCAAAAAGAATATTACATCGAATAGATCTCCACGAGAGAGGGGGAGAACATTGTATTGAGATCCAAAAAGAGAGAAGAAGCCATCTACCTACTAACTATGGACCCGAAGGTCTGAAGTAAACTACTCACACTTCATTGGAGAGGATATGATGATGTAGAAGCCATCCGTGGTGGATTCTCCTTCCGTGAACTCGAACGAGCCCCAAGATGGGATCTCGTGGATCCGAGAAAGTTGCTGCGGTGGAATTAGGTGTTTGGCTCCGTATCTGATCGTTCGGTGGTACGTAGGTATATATAGGAGGAAGAAGTACGTCGGTAGAGCAACAGGGGGCCCATTAGGGTGGAGGGCGCGCCTGGGGGGGGGGGGGAGGGCGCGCCCCCTTACCTCGTGCCTTCCCTGTTGATTGCTTGACGTAGGGTCCAAGTCTCCTGGATCATGTTCGGTGAGAAAATCATGTTCCCGAAGGTTTCATTCCGTTTGGACTCCGTTTGATATTCCGTTTCTTCGAAACTCTGAAATAGGCAAAAAACAGCAATTCTGGGCTGGGCCTCCGGTTAATAGGTTAGTCCCAATAGTAATATAAAAGTGGAAAATAAAGCCCAATATGGTCCAAAACAGTAGATAATATAGCATGGAGCAATCAAAAATTATAGATACATTGGAGACGTATCAATAGCCCATTTTTTATTACTTATAGCCCATTTTCTGGGCAAGCCCGAATGCATCCCTCCACGTCTTGAAAGACTTCCAGCCCAGCAGGGCGTAGAAAAGCAAGTAGGCCTACGTTGGTTATTCTACAAAAAACAAAATAGCTGGGCTAGCCATTTTCAGAAAGGAAAAAAATAAACTAGGCCGGTCATGTGGTAAACATATGAAATAAAAGCCTGGGCTAGACGGGCCACAGCTCCCGCACAACCCAGTTGATACCCTTCTCCATCCCGAAAAAACAAAATTACTTCGCGCTGCTGGGTCCCTACTATCATCCTCACCATGTACAGTCATCTCCTTATTCCTCTCGGTTGTTGACCATGTTGACAGCACTGGAGGGCGGCACCGCGGTGAGCGAACCAGGGCGGAGGACGATGGTGAGGCCTCGGACGGGAATGAACAGGAGCCGGGGAAGGTGCGCAGAGTTTTAGGGTGCGATGTGGCCATGATGCGTGTGCGGCAGCACAGCCAGCCGTGAGAGGCGGGAGCAGGCGGTCCCACCGGCGCTGGTTTGGCTTTGGCGGCTGGAGGAGGAAGAGACTGAAGAAACACGACAGACATTGAATGTCAATCCAACGGTCAAGGTTTGCACAACCGTTTGTTGACTAAGCCAATACCAAGTAGCATACTTTTTTATATATAGGAAGAAAAGACAAATTGGGCTCGTTCGCCTGATAACATTCTCGAAACTGCGACCATTCGATCTTGCATCGCAACTAAAACTGCAAGGGAAATGCGTTTGTCTGCCCTCGTCCTCCCAGGGAACGTTCACCACATAAGTGACTAGCACCCTTGGTTTTCAACCGAGAGGTCTTGGGTTCGAGTCCCAGGAACTCTCAATTTTGTCCTCCTTCCTTCCTCGCAAAAAAAAGAAAGAAAATCAAAGACTTGAGAAGGCGTCTGAGAACAAGCTAGTGTACCCGGTAAAAGAGGCGTTCTTGAGTTTTAGAAAAAGAGAGATGTGCTCACATGGTTGGTTCGAATCCAAACCTAGACTATGACTATATATGGTGCTATGCTACTCTGGAAGTAATGAAACTGACATAGCCAATGTTCGCTTCTCCTCTTCTCTACTTACTCTGCCTAGCATCAGAAGCTCTGGCCGCAGCAACCATGTTCGCTAGCTGCTCGTCCACCTGATCTTCAGCTAGCAATAACCAGATATGCGCCAAGTCGCCACCCGTACCATAGCTCGTGGGTCTCATCACACCCCCGCTGGCACACACACCGCAGCCGGTTGCTCATCGCAACTCGCTGCCGTTGGTGTGGTGCCATGCTGCAAGTCACGAAGAGTCATCCTTCGCGTCTCAACCATAATCCTCCACCCTGGCCGAGTCTTCTACAAATGTCCGAATCATGGGGTAATAATATGTTTAAGTGTTGTTCTGCTGCTTTCAGTTGCTGATTTTTTTAATAGTTTGGTTGATGATCTTCCAATTTGATTCGTGCAGAAAAGGGAAGATTCGTGTGATTTGTATTTTTGGGAAGTTGCTGATGTGGGGGAATGCAACTACGCTGATTATTTGGTTAGCCGAGGAATCCCAATACCAGCAGGTTGGGGTGTTGGACAAGTAACTGAAGGAACGACAAAAGAGGAAGATGCAGAGCAGAAGGTTAAAGATGCAGTTCCTCTGATCATGGCCAAGCAACAACACCGAACGGCCTTGACAAAGAATGAGGAGATGAAAGAGCTTGTGAAGATAATGGGAAAAATCGATGTGCTCAGAGGATGATTGTCTCTTTATTTGCAGTGTATGTAGCACTCGTGATGTATTCAGTGGCTATGACATGAGCACTTTGCTGAAACTAGTAATGAATGAAACCTGTGTAGCAGGCTGGGCGTAGTGTTGTGAACACCTAATGATTTCTACTAATAGAAATCAGGGTATCCCCTTTTGCTCATAAATAAATAAATAGCAGAGGCCCTTTTGGTAATAAATAAATAAATTAGCAGAGGCCCTGTCGGGTCAGCTTTGTTCCCATTCGAAGACGTCGAGCAAATTGCAGTCCAACAGCAAATTATGTCATCAAATTCAAGTTTCATAGCCAAAGATGAGTACAACTAAACAACAATGTCATCATGTTTTAGTCGTCATACAATCACCAAACACAAATCAACATACATAACAAGTGATGTTCTCACAGCAAAATACTAAACAACACGTTCATCAGGTTTCAGTTGTCATAGCAAACACAATTTCACATAGTAGATAAAAAACGTCTTCTGACACGCAAGTACGACAAAAGCAATCTAATCATCATTCATAGCAGCAGCGTCAACATCTTCGCCATGTGTATCAGTTTGAATCGTAATTCCCCACAGTGTCATGTTCTTCTTCATCCTCAATGTCCTCTGAACGTTGGCTTCTTCTTGATCAACTCTTGTATGTCAACAGCACGATAGGAAATCTTTTCGCCAACGTCATTGACATGATGGTTCTCAAAGATATTAGGAACATCTGTGGAATCTTGTACATCAGAAGCAGTGTAAGCATCATCTTGTTGTGCAACTTCATTAAACGAATTCCTCCGCTCAAACCTTTGCAATACTCTCCAGTCATCGCTATGTGCAAATGTGTCTTCCATGAAAAATATCTGTGTTGCTTTATTTGCCAAAATAAAAGGCTCGTTGGTCTGGTACGCCGCCTTGACATTGATGGATTTGAAATAAACATGAGCTCTGGGTTTTGCGATCCTGGAAAACAGGTTTACCAACGACAAAGACAATGTAACCACACAATCGATGATCCTCGAACGGAGATATACTACAACAGAACAATGTCTATTATGTTAGCATACATTTCAGTTGTCTCTCTGCCGTACGTATCTGTGCTCATGATGGCACTGTTTTGTGTCTTCCTGCCTTCGTCGTGTGCAAGGGTGTTGTAGCACACATCTCCAATAACGCAAGATTCATAATGTCTTACCCGAGTATCAGGACCCATTGCTAGTGCGTAAAGGGCATCATCAACTGCATGCCCATCCTCCTACATCTTCTTAACCTATGGTTAGAAAAGAGACAAGCTGATCATCTTATGTGCTCAATATATTAAAAAACTGAGAGTGCAATTCAAAAGCTTACATGGCTCTGGAACCATTTCACAAATCCAGCCATAACCAATTTGTCAATGTTTCTTGGATTTTGCGGTAGTAACTCCTTTTTGTAGATGCTGCACAACATAGTGATCGCGTCAAACATCTAAACATATAAGAATGTGCTGCAAGTTTAGTAGATTACAATGTATAAGCTGTAGTACTTAGCACTTACTTGATATAAGGTAGTATCTTAGGACAGTTGTCCAACACATACCAAACCATTTTGTCCAAATCTTTAGGTTTGTCCTCTTGTCGACTCTTCCCTGTAATTGTGTCGCTATGTGCAAATGTGTCTTACAGTATAATCAAAAACATTGAGCCCAGGATTGTCTACACCCACCTCTTTGCTAAGTTGTTCAGCTGTTTCAATGTATTTTGAGCAGAATGTCAACACTTCTGTAGCAATGTAGGCCTCTGCAATGGAACCCTCGGGTCTAGCTCTGTTCCTAACATAGCCCTTGAAAGTGCCTAGCCGCCTTTTAATAGGGTACATCCAACCATACTGTACTGGACCTCTAAGTAGTGCCTCATCAGGTAGATGAACATCCAAATACACCATCACATCAAAGAAGGCTGGAGGATATATCTTCTCAAGGTTGCATAGGATAGTTGGTATCTTGTCTCTAAGACGCTCCAAAGCATCTATCCTAATATTTCTACTTCTGAGTTCCTTGAAGAATTGTCCCAGCTCTGCAACTGCTCTATATAAGTCAGGGCGGCCCAATCCTCTAAGGATAACAGGTAAAACCCTTTGAAGTAGGACGTGGCAGTCATGACTTTTCAACCCTTGTACCTTGTTTCCATCTGCACTGACTCTCCTTTCAGGGTTGGAAGCAAATCCATGTGGGAATCTCACACATGACAGGACCTCACAAAATTCTTTTCTTTTTACCTTGTCCATGACGTACACAGCTGGTGACATATCCCGTGGTTTACCATCATCTTCCACCTGCAAATCCTTTCTGATACCCAGGTGTGTCAAATCAATCCTAGATTTTAAGGTATCTTTCGTCTTGCCTTCAATATTAAGAAGTGTGCCGATAATGCTGTCACATATATTTTTCTTGATGTGCACCACATCAAGATTATGCTGCAGATCCAAATCTTTCCAATACTCCAAATCCCACAAAGTGGAACTGCGGGTAAACAATAATCTCTCTTCTGCCCTTCCACGCTTCCTTTTCCTGCTACCATTACCAGGATGGTTTCCTGGTGTAATGTGCCTGACCTTCTCTAATTCCACTTGCAACTCATCGGCAGTGAGCCTCTTTGGCGCATCACGGATTTCATACTTTGCATTGAACACATGTCTTCGGTATTTTGTAGGACTTGTCTTGTCCTTGGCAAGTAAACGGCGGTGTCCAATGTAAAAGAACTTGCTAAGTATTGCGTATGACAGCGGATTCCTATCACAGCGAACACATGCATTGTAACCATGTGTCGTTCGCCCTGACATAGTGCCCAAAGCCGAATAATCATGGACGCACCAAATTATGACAGCATGTAGAAAGAAATCAGCTTGTGGGCTGCTATATAGGTCTCGAGTGAGAACACCCCTCCATAGCTGTTGAAGTTCCTCCACAAGAGGCTCCTTGAATAAATTAAAATCCTTTCGAGGACTTTTTGGACCTGGGATGAGCAAGGCCATCATGTAGTTTGATTCTTTGGTGCAGACATTTGGAGGCATGTTGTAAGGGATAACAAGCACTGGCCACATGCTATATGTGGTGCTCTGGTGGCCAAATGGGTTCAATCCATCTTAAGCTAAGCCAACTCTAATGTTTCTCGGGTCAGCAGCAAACTTTTTGTGTTTCTGATTGAAGCTTTTCCAATCACTACCATGAGATGGATGGCTCATTACATTCTGATCTCTATACTCCTGGTCCCTAGAATGCCATAGTACATCCTCTCTTGTTTTAGCATCATGAAACAACTTCTGCAATCTTGGTATAATTGGAAAATGTCTCAGAATATTACGAGGAATCCTCTTCACAGCATCACCATCTTTCCATCTTGATGATTTGCATTTAGGGCATTCACTTAAGTTGGCATAATCCTTCCGGAACAGAACACAATTATTCTTACAAACATGGATCATATCATATCCAAATCCAACTGCACGAAGGAAATTCTTCATTTTACTGTAGGTGTGTGGCATCTCATACGCATCTGGGAAAGATTTCTGGAAAGCAGCCAACATCGCATTGAATGATTTGTTGGTCATCCGCTCAGATGTCTTCACCCGAAGAAAGGTGACCATAGCTAAGAATACTGGCAGCTTATTTCCCGGGGTGACAGCCACGTTGCATTGTTCCAACATGCGGGCCCAACGTTTTTTTTTCTGTAGGTGAAAGTTCACGAAATGCACGAGCATTTCGTACCATTGTTTCAATGTTGGTCAAACTCAGTGGCTCCGCCACCACCACCTCTCCTCCTCCTCTTCCACCTGAGCATCAGGCAGATCAAGATGGTGATCTGCTGCTTCCACATAGTTAGTAACATTGACATTCACAAGTTCACCATGATGAACCCACCTAGTATATGTGACCGACATCCCATACTAGTGTAGATGATTTTGCACAATTGACTAGGGTCCTGTAATTGAATTCGTACAACTGCTACACGGGCAGAGCACATCTGATTTCGGACCACTGTACTCACCTCTGATAAAGTTCATGAAGTTTTCAACCCCCTCGACATATGCAGCGGAGAATCTTCAAGAAGAAGTTATCCAAGTCCTGTCCATCTGTTAGACATACAAATTAGTTCTTCTACTAGATATTACAGGAAAAACATATATGCTTTTTTACGAAGTCCATAAAAAATGTGACAACCTGGATTTTGCCTTCTCTCTTTTTCCGGACTTGCCTTCTCTCTGTTTACGGACTTGGTTTTGCCTTGCCTTGATTCGGATTTTGGAATCATTTCAAATGGACTTGTTGCTTGGGCATACCCTTGACTTTCACCCAAGTGACATATCTTCTCCTCATTCAACATTATTTATCTGATAAATCCCCAAAATAATCAAATTAATATTTTTCATAAAAGAAAAATATTCATTTTCCTCTCTGAAACTCTTTTCAGAAACTTGTGCTCCAAAACAACATCCACTTTTCTTGCTCCAAAAATTCTGAAATAAGTCCTGAATGTTCTTTGGACCTTGGCTCACCTTCCCAAGCAAAAACATTTCATGACTTTTTGTAATATTTTTGCTATATAAAATCATTTCTACTCTGGACCAGAAATGCACTTTCTACAATAAGTGCATTTTTTCTTGATCTTTTGGCCCTGATCTTTCTTGTGCTTAATTACCCTCCTAAGAAAACATAAACCCCAGGAGATCAGCCCAAATGGCCATCTAGAAGCTAGCTTAACTTGGCGACCAAGTCTCTGGTCAGAAACTTGCCAACTTGGTTGCGTCAAGTCTGGTCGGCCTGGCTATGTGTTATCAACGTTCCTAGACTAAACACTGCGTGGACTAGAGCGTAGACAAGGTTTGGCAGCGCTTGGACGTCGTCTTGACCATGCCAGGGCGGTGACCGCGTGAGGACACGACACCTAGCATGCGTTCGACACACTCTGGGTAGCGCCAACGCCTCTGTTCGGCGCGTGCTCGAGCCAACGCTTGCTGACGACTGCCGTGCCGCACCTACAGCCCCAATCCATCGCCTTGACCTCTCCCTGGCAGTCGCCGACACCGGAGACGCCGCAGCGAGCACGGGCACATCGCGGCCAAAAGCCATAGTGCGCGCGTGCCCTTGTCCTCTTCCCCTCTGCGTCATGTGCTCGTCCACGAGCCTGGACAGCTCCTGCATTGACGTTGCACGCTTGCCCCCTCGCACTGGAGCATTTCATCGCTGTTTGCCGGCTTCCAGAGAACTCTGGCAGCGACACGATACCGGCCTCGCTCCAGCTATAAATAGGGCCTCCCTCCTCGATTCCTAGCCACGCACCACCCCTCACCACCTCCATGAACACGTAGAAGGCACAACCCGGTCGGGCAGGCCTCTGGCCGTCTGCCCCGACCAGAGAAGTCCAGCAACATACGCAGCTCGGCCACCTCGCTCCGGTGCCTCTTGATCTTGACCAACTGCTCGGGCATGGCATTGGAGGTCCCTTGGTGCTGCCTGGATGCTGCTGGGCCCCAGGAGCCACCTCTAGCCGTCGTCTTCTTCCACTCCGGCGAATTCCGTCTGCCATCGCAGCTTGTGAGCTTGACCGCGAGCAGCTCCGTCCATCCCACGGCAAGCCACGGGTACGGGCATGTGCACCGTGAATCCCGCTTCATTTCTATCCCTCTCATCTAGCCCCAAACCCCCTCCTCACCGGCGTGAGCTCCGACAAAGCGCTGTCATCCTCTGATCTTGCTCCCCCTCTCTCTTTCCTGACGTGCAAGGCCCACCCGTTAGCCTCACCACTCGCGCCCGAAGTGGCACGAGTGGAGGCGCACTTTCCTTTTACGCCTTCGACGTCACCCCCAGGAATTTCTGTTTAATTCAAATTTAATCAGAAATTGACTCAAACTTTGACCAGCCACCATTTCTAAACCATAAGTCAAAATGATTTGATTCTTTTTGCATTGTCTTTGTTTCAGAAAGCTCTAGCAGCACACCAAAAGGTGGATTTTTCCTTGCTGCCTAGAATTTCTGGTGCTATTCAGAGAGGTTTTTGATATTTGTTTTTGTGGTTTTTAATTATTTTCAGAAGGAGAAGCTTGTCTTGAAGCAAACCAAGAGGGGTGTGATCCTCCTCTACACTAAGGCAAGCCACACCAGCATTTGGATGGTGTTATTTCAATGTCTATGATTTTCTACTTGAATATGATTTTTTATTTGCATTTAAAATTGGATAAATAAATTTTGTTAATTTCTAGTTACTTTATCATGCTTGATATGCTTGTTTTAGTTACTGGTAAATTGCATGGACTTGTTTGGTCAAGTAGAATAAAATTTTGCATTAGTTATATTGCTATGGTAGATAATGATAGTTCTTTTATTAAGTGATATTTTCATATAAATGATGAGCTAATAAAAATATTTCTTGATAATAAAAATGAATTAGGACTAGTGAAGTTTTTGATCCTGAGTATTGCAAGATAATTATGTTGATAAGTTTGATCCATATCCATCTGTTGTTTGCTTTGCATGTTGATTAGTTGGTTGATTATGTCAAAGTATCATTGTTATTTATAAAATGTTTTTGTCAAAGTTAAACTTGATTAAGTTCAACTTGAATATGATATTGATCACATCATGGTGCCACTGAATCGGGTTTTTATTCACTACGACCACATTTACCTTGTGGGAAGGTCTTAATTCGGTCCTTTGTTGTGCCTCTCACCGGTGCCTCCCGCGAGGGAAGGTTATGGGCGTGCATACCCTGGCCCGGTAAGCAGACATAACCTTGTGTGCTCGTTTTTGTTTTTATGGTACCTTGTCCCCGTTTGGGACCGTTTTGCCACGACGGTGGCCGTTGGTGCCTTTGGTAGGCACGGGGCCACCCAAGACCTAGCTCTGAGAGGGAGTTGGTCAGAGTGGCCGGGAGAGTGCCATGACAAAGGGAGAGTTTCATCAGAACGCTTCGGTCCACCCAAATGGGAGTGCGAGGCCAAGGGTTCCGTAGTGTGGGTAAAGTGCGCTACCTCTGTAGAGTGTATTTAATCTATCGATAGCCGCGTCCTTGGTTATGGGCATAGCTCGAAAGTAAGTCAAACCATGGATCAACTTTTATAATTAATCTTGCAAACTAAATGATTGTTGCGATGCATTTTGTTTCGTGGTGATTCATGAACTCTTGAGTTGTTCATGAGTGGTTGGTTTCAGTTGTGACCCAGGTATGGTCACCGTTTGGTTACGAGGTAACCGTCTGGTAAGCGAGTCTGTGAGACTCGGTGAGCGTATTGGTGTCATTGCATCTTTAGTAGTTCTTGCTTTACATTAATTTGATTTATTGCCATGATATTGTTTATCATCGTGCTTATGTTTGTTGTGAGCTTGCAAGTACATTCAATGTACTGATCTGGTGTGTCATACCAGCTTTCAGGCAAGTCGGTTCGCATCACAGCGCATCTCGCATCAAGGCCGTGTCCACGTCGGTGTCCCTGTGCTATGGAGTTTCCACTTCGTCGTTCTTCCGCTGCCACGTAGTTCATGTGATCGAGGCCCTCTCCATGTTCATTAAATAATGTACATACTGTTCAGCCGCACCGAGTGTGCCGCTTGGCCTCGTACCTCGATGTAATATCCGACTTATGTAATCCGCTAGCATCAATAAAGCGGTTGTTTCTGTACCATGTTGTTGTGTATTGCCAGAACACTTGATCTCTGGGCTGGCAATGCAAGGTAAACCAGTTGCTCTGAGCCGGGGTGCCACAACGCAATCAGAGCCACGCTGATTGTAGGACACGCTAGACCATTAGTGCATCTGTGGAACGGTAGATAGCTTCGTTTGAGTGCCGGTAGTCATAGAAATTGGTTGCTGCATTGCATGCATATTTATCTGTTGTTATTACTAACTATATGGTTTGTGAGTGTAGATGGCTCCAGTACCAATCTTGTACCATCCTGAGCAAGCACCGTACACATCGTCGCACCTGCTTCAGAACATGTGGCGACGAATCTACCCAGAGGGTGCTGATCCAGAGTATCGGGTGTATCGGGAGCATCTGGCCGGTGCATTGTATGAGTATTATGCTGAGGTCACTCTACACCACAGTTCCCCTTCCGGCGCTTACACTCATTCTACTATGGGTGGTCTTCCTTCTACGCCATCTCAGGCGGTTCAGTTTGCTGCTATCGAGGCTCTTGTAGACTTGCGCTAGAACAAGGTTCGCATGCACACCCACCTAGGTCTCTTCTACTACCCATCTCTGCACGAGAATGGGCATATCTGCTTTCCTTTGATTAATCCGGCGTGCAATCGTCCCACTAGCCACCTTTCCTTCTATATCACTGCCAGTTATCTCCCGAACTACGAGTTAGCTCAGGAGCTTTCACGCGCCCGCACAGCTCTCGCTGCTGCTCGTACTAGGAACCCTCTTCCCACTCTCATCTACACTACTCCAGTTCCTTCCGCCTCCGTTCCCCCGGTGACTTCGCAGGGTACCGTTAACCCTCTGACGGTGACCCCTCGCAGTGCACCTGCTGCGTGGGCTTCCCTTGTCGTTACTCCTGCCGCTCCTATGCTTAGACCCCATCCCGCGCCTGCCCGTGAGGGAGAGCCCTCGAGGCAGCGCCATCGCGTCTCTCTTAACCCGGAGGTCTCTACTATCAGTTCAGGATCTGGGACCGGCTCAGGAGAGGAGCCCGCAGCAGCATAGTCCGAGCAGTAGACTGCTAGAGTATCGTTTTCGTCATCAGTAGGATGTATGGGTGTAATCGCACGTGTCATGATGCTTAGTTTCATGTATGAGGGTAGTAGACCCGTTGTGATGTTTACTTTCATGTCGATTTTACGTATAATTATGTTGGAACCTTTTATTCGCTTTGGTTTTCATTCGCTATTTTCTTCCGAGATTTGTCGATGGCTTTCCTCCCATTTTGGAATTTTCTCATCATGGTTGCTATGTATTGGGAAAACAAATAATAGGATGACGCGTGGAGGCAGCAGCAACCAAGCTTGTGAGGATGTCCCTGTCCGTCGCTTTGCAAGGCAGGCAGGACATTCCACGGAGCCATATCAGCCATCTCCGTCTCCACTGCCACATCCGCCGTCCACTGAGCAAATCCTGCGGATGTTTGAAGAAAGAAGGAGCAACGATCTGCTGGAAATATTGAAAAGTGTGCAAGTTATGGTTGGGCAGAATGGAAACCAGAATGGTCATCACTCCAAGCTATCAGATTTTCAGCAAACCAAGCGTCCCAGCTTCAGCCAAGGTATTGATCCGTTGGACACCGATGATTGGTTAAGGACTATTGAGAGGAAACTGGAGATTGCTCGCACTGAAGAGGGAGACAAGGTTCCCTTCGCAACGCATTATCTCGAAGGAGCTGCCGCTATATGGTTGGATAATGCTAAGGCCATATGGCCCGCAGACGAGGAAATTACTTGGACTAAATTCAAGGATCATTTCCGCAAGTATCATATTCCCACTGGGATTATGAAATCAAGCAGCGTGAATTCCATACCCTCACTCAAGGCAGCATGACAGTTAACGAGTACCTGAATAAATTCAACCATTTGGCGCGCTATTCTCTCTATGATGTGGCCACAGAAGAATGGAAGATCAATTTCTTGGGGGACTGAATTAGCATCTCAGGTGCACCCTCAGCATGTTTGATTTTCCAGACTACCTGACTCTGGTGAACAAGGCCCTCATCGCAGAAAGGGAACACAAGCTCCTACACGACAACAAGCTAGCTATTAATGACCACAAGCGCAAATTCGAGTCGAAGAAGGATATGCAACCAGTGCAGAAGGCTCGTACTTGGCAACACACTCAGGTAGAGTACAAACCCAACTGGCAGCAAAATGTCAACAGGACCACCACCCAAGTCAAGAATATCGTGACCAGCCCAGTGCACGAAGATGGTCAGTGCAACAATTCCTGTTTCAGCTCTGCCAAACAGGACATTACGTCAGGCAGTGCCACAAGAACAACAAACCAACAGCTCCATTCCATCCGCAAGTCAACTACATGGAGCCGTATTCCGCCCCAGGTACCATCCAAAGGCAAATCCATCATATCTCAGCAGACGAAGCCCAAGAGAACCTGGAAGTCGTCATTGGTATGTTCCTTGTTAATAACATACCCGCCGTAATTTTATTTGACTCTGGGCTTCCCACTCTTTTATTTCACGGAGTCTTTCTTCCCAAAACAATTTTCCTTGCTCGATTTTGGAAAACACATGCTGGTACAATCCCTGGGATCCCTGCTCAGAAGCAATCTTGTCTGCCGCAATTTGGACATTGACATCAAGGGCGTCAAGTTTCCAACATCTCTGATAATCATCGACTCCAACAAATTGGATATTATTCTGGGCATGAATTGGTTAACCCAATACCAAGTATGCATCAACTATGCGACCAGAGAAGTTACCATGAAAAATACGGAAGGTCGCACCACAAGTTTTTATGCCGCAAGAGCATCCCCAAGAAGGATATGATTTTCACAGCAGTGGCAGAAGAGGTGGAACTAATTCCAGTGGTCAGTGAGTATCCAGATGTATTTCCTGAAGAATTACCAGGCATGCCACCAGACAGAGAACTGGAGTTTGCAATTGACTTGGTGCCTGGAACCGCACCGATACACAAGAAATATTATCAGATGCCTTCATCAGAATTGGTGGAATTGAAGAAATAAGTGGATGAGATGCTGCAGAAAGGATACATCCGCCCAAGCTCTTCCCCATGGGGATCACCAGCGATATTCATGGATAAAAAGGATGACAGCCTACAAATGTGCGTAGACTACCGACAGCTGAATGACGTTACCGTCAAAAACAAGTATCTGCTGCCAAGGATTGGCGATCTGTTTGATCAACTCAGCGGGGCCAAAGTATTCTCCAAAATTGATTTGAGGACTGGATATCATCAGCTCAGGATAAACAAGGAGGATATTCCCAAGACCGCGTTCACCACTCGGTACGGTCTTTATGAGTATACCGTTATGTCCTTCGGCCTCACCAACGCCCCAGCCTTCTTCATGCATATGATGAACAAGGTGTTTATGGATTTCTTGGACAAATTTGTGGTGGTGTTCATTGATGACATCCTCATTTACTCCAAGAGAAAAAACGAACACAAGGAACATCTCCGAGCAGTTTTGCAAAGGCTCCACGACCATGAGCTTTATGCCAAGTTCAGCAAAAGTGAGTTTTGGCTCCAGCAAGTTGGATTTCTCGGGCATGTCCTCTTGGTAGAAGGAATCTCAGTGGATCCAAGCAAGGTGAAAGATTTACTTGATTGGCCCGCACCCACGACAGTCTCAGAAATCTGGAGTTTCCTTGGACTAACCGGATATTATCGCCGTTTTATTGAAGCATTCTCCAAGATTGCCAAACCAATGACCGAGCTCCTAAAGAAGGATAAGAAGTTTGAATGGACTAAGGACTGCGAATGGAGTTTCAGTGAGTTAAAAATCAGGCTGACGTTAGCACCAGTATTGACTCTTCCAGACATTTACCGCAGTTTTGATGTCTACTGCGACGCATCCAGAAAAGGGCTTGGACGTGTACTCATGCAAGATGGCAAAGTTGTGGCCTATGCATCCTGACAACTGCGGCAACACAAAGGAAACTATCCCACTCATGACTTGGAATTGGCCACGGTGGTGCGCGCTTTGAAGATCTGGAGGCACTATCTGATTGGAAAAAAGTGTCAGGTATTTACCGACCACAAGAGTCTCAAGTATATATTCACTTAGCCCGATTTGAACCTTCGACAGCGAAGATGGGTCGAGTTGGTTAAGGACTACGACCTCGGAATAAATTATCACCTGGGCAAAGCTAATGTGGTGGCTGATGCCCTCAGCCGCAAACCAGCCAACCTTAATGCTCTCATGGATTCATTGCCTCCTGAGCTTTATGAAGAAATAACTCAGCTCAATTTGGTGATCACCGATGTCCGTCTTGCCAACATATTGGAAGTTGCCCCTACTCTCGAAGAAGAAATCCACAGAGCTCAGGCAGATGACAAACTATTCAGAGTATATGTCCAGAAGATGCACAAAGGGCCTGCGCCGAATTTCTCTAGGGATCAAAAAGGTACGCTAAGGTTCCGAGGAAGGATTTGCGTACCCAACCTCGAAGGTCCGAAGAATAAGATATTGGCAGAAGCACATGAAGCGCCATACTCAATTCACCCAGGTGGTACCAAAATGTATGAAGACCTTCGTCAGGTATTCTGGTGGGATGGAATGAAGAAAGACATCGCATACTTTGTGGCCTGTTGCCATATATGCAACAAGGTAAAGGCGGAACACCAAAAACCCGCCGGACTCCTCCAACCTCTGCCAGTATCCCAATGGAAATGGGACGATATCTGCATGGATTTCATCACCGGATTACCAAGGTATCACCGAGGAAACAACGTAATATGAGTCATAGTGGACACCTTAACAAAGGTGGCACATTTCCTTCCCATCTGGACCACCTATCGTGCAAATCAACTTGCACAATTATATGTGTCACGAATTGTCAGTCTGCATGGAGTACCCAAGACTATCACTTCCGACAGGGGATCTCTCTTCACCTCCGCATTTTGGTCCCGACTACATCAAGCCTTGGGACTGCTCAAGCACAAAGACAACTTATCATCCCAGACAGATGGATGACCCGGCGAGTAAATTAAATACTCAAAGATATGCTCCGGGCATGTGCATTGGCCCAAGGAACCAAGTGGGAAGACTGTCTGCCCTATGCCGAGCTTTCCTACAACAACAGTTTCCATACCAGCTTAAAGATGTCACCCTATGAAGCTCTGTATGGCCGGAAATACCGCACTCCATTGAACTGGTCTCAAACCAGAGACAGCCGTATTTTCAGGACTGATTTAATGCTCTAAGCAGAGAAGCAAGTCAAGGAAATCCGAGACAGACTGCAGCTGGCCAAATCACGACAGAAGAGATACTATGATGCCAAACACCGTCAAATCAGCTTTGAACCCGGAGAACACGTATATCTCCGTGTCACCCCTATGAAAGGAGTCAAGAGGTTTCAGACCCATAAAAAATTGGCACCCAGATACATCGGTCCGTTTCCAGTCATGGCCAGAGTCAGAACAGTTGCATATCAGTTGGAATTTCCACCGGAACTGTCAGAAGTACACAATGTGTTTCATATCTCGCAGCTGAGAAGATGCATCTCGCCACCGGAGAAAAGGACTGATATGGCAGAGGCAGAATTGGCTAAGGATTTGAATTATGAGGAAAAGCCAATCAGAATATTGGATCACACAGAAAGGGTCACTCGCACCAAAGAAATAAGGTTTTGCAAGGTTCAGTGGGAACATCACACTGAGGGGGAAGCAACCTGGGAAAGAAAGGAATTTTTAAGGACTGCCTACCCAGAATTGTTTTCCCAAGCAACCAAATATCGAGGACGAGATTGATCCTAAGTGGGGGAGGTTTGTGATAGCCTGGATTTTGCCTTCTCTCTTTTTCTGGACTAGCCTTCTCTCTGTTTTCGGACTTGGTTTTTGCCTTGCCTTGATTTGGATTTTGGAATCATTTCAAATGGACTTGTCACTTGGGCATACCCTTGACTTTCACCCAAGTGACCTATCTTCTCCTCATTCAACATTATTACTCTGATAAATCCCCAAAATAATCAAATGAATATTTTTCATAAAAGAAAAATATTCATTTTCCTCTCTGAAACTCTTTTCAGAAACTTGTGCTCCAAAGCAACATCCATTTTTCTTGCTCCAAAAATTCTGAAATAATTCCTGAATATTCTTTGGACCTTGGCACACCTTCCCTAGAAAAAATATTGCATGACTTTTTGTAATATTTTTGCTATAGAAAATCATTTCTACTCTGGACCAGAAATGCATTTTGTACATCAAGTGCATTTTTCCTTGATCTTTTGGCCCTGGTCTTTCTTGAGCTTAATTACCCTCCTAACAAAACCTAAACCCCAGGAGATCAGCCTAAATGGCCTTCTAGAAGCCAGCTTAACTTGGCGACCAAGTTTCTGGTCAGAAACATGCCAACTTGGTTGCGTCAAGTCTGGTCGGCCTGGCTATGTGTTATCAACGTTCCTAGACTAAACACTACGTGGACTAGAGCATAGACAAGGTTTGGCAGCGCTTGGACGTCGTCTTGACCATGCCAGGGCGGTGACCGCGTGATGACACGGCGCCTGGCATGCGTTTGACGCGCTCTGGGTAGCGCCAACGCCTCTGTTCGGCGCGTGCTTGAGCTAGTGCTCGCCGACGACTGCCGCGCCACACCTACAGCCCCAACCCATCGCCTTGACCTCTCCCTGGTGCTCCCCGACGCTGGAGACGCCGCGGCAAGCACGGGCACGTCGCGGCCAAAAGCCATAGTGCGTGCGTGCCCTTGTCCTCTTCCCCTTGCGTCATGTGCTCTTCCACGAGCGTGGATAGCTCCCGCATTGACGCTGCACGCTGGCCCCTCGCACTGGAGCGTTTCATCGCTGTTCGCCGGCTTCCAGAGAACTCCGGCGGCGACACGATACCCCCCTCGCTACGGCTATAAATAGGGCCTCCCTCCTTGATTCCTAGCCACGCACCACCCCTCACCACCTCCACGAACACTTAGAAGGGCCACAACCCGGTCGGGCAGGCCTCTGGCCGTTTGCCCGACCAGAGAACTCCGGCGACCTCCGCAGCTCGGCCACGTCGCTTCGGTGCCTCTCGAGCTCGACCAACTGCTCAGGTGTGGCATTGGAGGTCCCTTGGTGCCGCCTGGATGCTGCTGAGCCCCCGGAGCCGCCTCTAGCCATCGTCTTCTTCCACTCCGGCGAATCTCATCTGCCACCACAGCTCGCGAGCTTGACCGCGAGCAGCTCCGGCCATCCCACGGCAAGCCACGGGTACGGGCAGGTGCGCCATGAACCCCGCTTCATTTCTATCCCTCTCATCTAGCCCCAAACCCTCTCCTCGCCAGCGCGAGCTCCGGTGAAGCACCGTCACCCTCTGACCTCGGTCCCCCTTTCTCTCTCCTGACGTGCAGGGCCCACCCGTCAGCCTCACCACTCGCGTCCGAAGTGGTATGAGTGGAGGCGCACTTTCCTTTTACGCATTCGATGTCACCCCCCCAAGGAATTTCTGTTTAATTCAAATTTAATCAGAAATTGACCCAAACTTTGACCAGCCACCATTTCTAAACATAAGTCCAAATGATTTGATTCTTTTTGCATTGTCTTTGTTTCAGAAAGCTCTTGCAGCCCACCAAAAGGTGGATTTTTCCTTGCTGCCTAGAATTTCTGGTGCCATTCACAGAGGTTTTTGATATTTGTTTTTATGGTTTTTAATTATTTTCAGAAGGATAAGCTTGTCTTGAAGCAAACCAAGAGGGGTGTGATCCTCCTCTACACTAAGGCAAGCCACACCAGCATTTGGATGGTGTTATTTCAATCTCTACGATTTTCTACTTGAATATGAGTTTTTATTAGCATTTAAAATTGGATAAATAAATTTTGTTAATTGCTAGTTACTTTATCATGCTTGATATGCTTGTTTTAGTTACTGGTAAATTGCATGGACTTGTTTGGTCAAGTACAATAAAATTTTGCATTAGTTATATTGCTATGGTAGATAATGCTAGTTCTTTTTATTAAGTGATATTTTCATATAAATGATGAGCTAATAAAAATATTGCTTGATAATAAAAATGAATTAGGACCAGTGAAGTTTTTGATCCTGAGTATTGCAAGATAATTATGTTGATAAGTTTGATCCATATCCATGTGTTGTTTGCTTTGCATGTTTATTAGTTGCTTGATTATGTCGAAGTATCATTGTTATTTATAAAAAGTTTTTGTCAAAGTTAAACTTGATTAAGTTCAACTTGAATATGATGTTGATCACATCATGGTGCCACTGAATCGAGTTTTTATTCAGTGCAACCACATTTACCTTGTAGGAAGGTCTTAATTCGGTCCTTTGTTGTGCCTCTCACCGGTGCCTCCCGCGAGGGAAGGTTATGGGCGTGCATACCCTGGCCCGGTAAGCAGACATAACCTTGTGTGCTCGTTTTTGTTTTTATGGTACCTTGTCCCCGTTTGGGACCGTTTTGCCACGACGATGGCCGTTGGTGCCTTTGGTAGGCACGGGGCCACCCAAGACCTAGCCCTGAGAGGGAGTGGCCGGGAGAGTGCCATGACAAAGGGAGGGTTTCGTCAGAACGCTTTGGTCCACCCAAATGGGAGTGCGAGGCCAGGGGTTCCGTAGTGTGGGTAAAATGCGCTACCTCTGCAGAGTGTATTTAATCTATCGATAGCCGCGTCCTTGGTTATGGGCATAGCTCGGAAGTAAGTCACACCATGGATCAACTTTTATAATTAATCTTGCAAACTAAATGATTGTTGTGATGCATTTTGTTCCGTGGTGATTCATGAACTCTTGAGTTGTTCATGAGTGGTTGGTTTCAGTTGTGACCTAGGTATGGTCACCGTTTGGTTACGAGGTAACCGTCTGGTAAGCGAGTCTATGAGACTGGGTGAGCGTATTGGTTTCATTGCATCTTTAGTAGTTCTTGCTTTGCATTAATTTGATTAATTGTCATGATATTGTCTGTCATCGTGGTTATGTTTGTTGTGAGCTTGCAAGTACATTCAATGTACTGACCTGGCGTGTCATGCCAGCTTTCAGGCAAGTCGGTTCGCATCGGAGCGCATCTCGCGTCTAGGCCGTGTCCACGTCAGTGTCCCTGTGCTATGGAGTTTCCACTTCGTCGTTCTTCCGCTGCCGCGTAGTTCGTGTGATCGAGGCCCTCGTCATGTTCATGAAATAATGTACATACCGTTCAGCCGCACCGAGTGTGCCGCTTGGCCTCGTACCTCGATGTAATATCCGACTTATGTAATCCGTTAGCATCAATAAAGCGTTTGTTTCTGTACCATGTTGTTGTGTATTGCCAGAAGTGTTGATCGCTGGGCTGGCAATGCAAGGTAAACCGTTTGCTCTAAGCCGGGGTGCCACAAAAATACCTAGCTCGATGTCTAAAGCTATGGCAAGATATTTGGACGAGCAGATCTAAGTAATGAAATATATGTAAAGCTAATTCAGCAAACAGATTTGAGTGCTAAATTATGGCATGCTGTTTCAGCAGTCAATGAGTCCGAGCACACAGCCATTGAACTATCGAAGGCCATCTCAGCAACAAATATCGAGTATAAAATGGTGCGGAGCTATTTCACCTAACAGATTGCCAACTAGACCATGGCAATCTACGTAATGATAAATATATGGCAGGATATTTTAGCAACTAATCGGGCTTGGCATGCCATCTCAGCTAAGCAGATTGAGTGCAGAACAGGGCAAGGAAGCTTCTTAAGTAGAGCATATTGACTGTAAACTACTTCGGCAAACAGTGAGATTAACAACGTCTATCAGCTAACATTCAGCGCTACACCGACATGCACGGGGCCTCAGTCTAGAATGCATGTACCGTGGGAGAAGCTGACCGCCGTGTGTCTCCACACGAACGTCGCCAGCGGTGGCGGCGCGGACCGCCATGCATCTCCACAAGAACGTCGCCAGCGGTGGCCGCGCAGCTAGAGGACGGCAGTCTATGAGAGTGTACTGTGGGAGCGAGAGGATCACCGTGCGTCCCCTCGACGAACCACGGCGCCGACGTATTGGCGCGGCGAGGAGGGCGGCTTTGTCGGAGCGAATGGAGTGGAGGGGGCTGGGGGGAGGGGGTTTGGGAATATTATTGGCTAGTTGGCCGAAGGGTGGTTGAATTTGGGATTTGGGGGGATTTTCGCGCGGTGGGCGGGGGGAGTTTGGCGCATGGTCGGTTTCTCCAAGTCCAGACACACGTGTCAGTGAAGAGGCAAGTCGAGCGGCGCCCGCTTATGCGTGAGCCGTGTGCAGGACCGAACGTGTGTGGGGTGCAATGCAACCGCGGCAGGGGTGCTATGAGTGTACCACCTTTTTTCGTTTTAAGCTTGGTGCTTCGCCCCCTCAAAAAAAACTTGGTGCTTCACGCGATCCATCGATGCTACTACTAGTAATCCGGTAATCCCGAATCACTAGACCATGAAAATTCGAGCGCCAGTCTCCGCGTTAACCCTTTCATGGGTTCCTGTAGATGTAGAAAGATGTGAAATGCGTGAATGTGTAGATGTAGAAAGATGTGAAATGCGTGATTGTAGATTGGGAGGAGGGAGGGGCCCACCATCATGAAAATCAGGGAGGAGAGAGAGAGGCAATTTACGTTAACCCTTTCGTGGGTTCCTGTAGATGTAGAAAGATGTGAAATGCGTGAATGTGTAGTGGACGTACTATTGGAGTGCCTACGATAAATTGTGTATGTAGACCCTATGTGTTTATTTACTTCGCATGTTAGCTTTGTCTCAGTTCAAACCTTCTAAATTTATACACCCAAAAAAGAATCATAATTCCATATCTATCTACTCTTATAAAAAGCAGAGTTGGTGATGATGGTGTGCCTGCCATCCTGCAATATAGGCCGTCCGATCTATATCTAACGGATAGGAAGAAACTATGACAATTTACCCGCACTCCTCTCCACATTTGCAGATACGGCCTTCCCTCATTCATCCTTTTCTCTCACAAGATCTTGATGTTCCGTGCAACGCACGGGCATGTTGCTAGTACTCCTACAATATACAATATTATTGTGAAAGTTCATATACACCGGCCGAGATTAATGCAAACACGGTAGATTTTCATTACATTTCAAACTTCTATAGGACATAAAAATAAAAGAAACCCGACCTAAACCTATTCTACGGCGGCGAACGATGTCCTCCATCTGTGATCTCCATGTATGGGAGCAGGGTTCAAGACCCGTGAAGTGAAGATGCGGTCTCCGGCGAGGAAGAGTAGAACACGGGAGATGGACCGGCCAGTTGGCACACCATGCCCTGCCACCTCCCATGCCCTACTCATCCTCGGAGGAGTCCCTGGCCTCGGCGATGCCGGACGTTGGACGGAGGAAAGGAGGACACGTGGGACATGTGGCTGACGGTGCTCCCGTCGTCGGCTGCCAGCGTGGCCACAGCTCGTGCGGTCGCGTCCGGCTACGCCGCTATTGCGTCGCGAGCGGTGAATTAAGCGTGGGCGGCAACCTCGAGCTTCATCCCCGATGACAAGCTCTCCCACAGAGCATTCGCGCTCGTGGTCATGGAGGATGTGGTGCCAGGTAGCAGGACGATGCGCTATGGCGTGGAGGTTAGCTGGGCGTTGCCACTTT
Organism: Aegilops bicornis; assembly: GCA_021605145.1. Taxonomy (NCBI): domain Eukaryota; kingdom Viridiplantae; phylum Streptophyta; class Magnoliopsida; order Poales; family Poaceae; genus Aegilops; species Aegilops bicornis. The sequence goes on along the minus strand of CM038675.1, from coordinate 392,186,127 downwards.
AAGTAGCGCATTCTGGTGAGCCAAGCGTCCGGATGCGTCATTAAGTCACCGGAGTTGGTTCCTCGGGCACCGAGCCTCTTAATGAAAGCATACAAACGGACAACATGAATGCGGGCAGCTGGCGCCGGCTGGGAACGCACCACGCGACGATGCGAGGGACGAGGGTTTTTGGTGTGCCAGGGTAGTCAGCTGTGGTCGTGGCAACGTTGGAGATGCCCTTTGCTCACATGCAATCCCCACATGTCATTGAAAAAGCAAGACGACCCGGCATGGTCTCAGGTCCTAGGGATGCAGTTGGCCGCACTACACCACTCCGCGGACACGTCGCGGCGCGCGCGCACTTCCGCGCCCCGTGCATCCTCGACGAGCCAGGTGTTGATCCGCTGGTCGTGCCACAACGCTAACGCCACCCTCTGCACACTGAAGCCGACAGTGTCAAGCCACGATGAGCGTGTCGCTCACCACGATCGTCGTGTCCAGAGGCGGTGCTGGAGTTGCGCCATGTTGCTGGCCGCCACGACCCACATGAACGGTTGCCGGTGGCAAGGAGGTCGTGGGACAGCTCCTCCATTGGACTAGTCTGTGGCACGTCGTCCCGACTGGTGTGCCCCACATGTCGGTTTCCCTGTTTTCCCAGCCAAAATCGAGCGTCAGTGCTCCGCGTTGGGCATTAGGCGCAGAACAGGTGGTTTTTGTGCCCTGGTTCAAATGTGGTACAGTACCAAGTTGTTACCCTACCCCAAGTGTGGTGGTTTTGGGTACGGTACCACCCTTTTCCTTTTCAAGTAGTGAAGCATAACACTTGATTAAGTAGCCGGATGGTTTCCTAAATGTAGGTGTCCGACTGTTTGAAGGAATAATTGAGGTGTGCTCGATCCGTGCCCGCATTTAGGGGTCCAACTTACCGTGTTCCGGCAGTAGTAACTATACTAGTCCCTGCGTATTCCCTTTTTCTTTATTTACTCCGCATTTTAGCTTTTCTCAAAGTCAAACTTTGTAAACTTTGACAAAGTTTATAGACAGAAATAATAACATATACAATAACAAATCAATACTGTTAGATTCATTATTGAATATACTTTCACATCATATAGATTTGCTATTGTAAATGTTCATATTTCTACTCTTATAAAAAGCAGAGCTGGTGATGATGGTGTGCCTGCCATCCTGCAATATAGGCCGTCCGATCTATATCTAACGGATAGGAATGAAACTATGACAATTTACCCGCACTCCTCTCAACATTTGTAGATAAGGCCTTCCCTCGTTCATCCTTTTCTCCCACAAGATATTGATGTTCCGTGCAACGCACGAGCATCTTTGATGAGGACATCAATACCATTGTTACACCCACAACCCCTGCTACTATACATACTGGACCGATTACTAGAGCTCGCGCATGCCAATTAAATTACCAGGTACTTTCGTTTCTTGGTAATGATTCTAATGTTCATGAGAATATGATGATGCCTAAATTGGATACATTTGTTTTGCTTACAAATGAAGGGCCTAGCTTGGAGAAGGATGAACATTGGAGCAAGAACAAGCATGGAGTTGATGGCATGCGCAAGGGAGACAAGAACAGAGTTTCAAGTGATGATTTTAGGACTTTGAAGCCACCATAATGAGTGCATGAAGCCTTGGATGAAATATACAAGATGCCACTTCATAATTTTCGTCCAGAGGCTATTATAGGTGTTGCGTCACCTTATTTTTGGGCCAGGCCCATGTAATTTCGAAATACTTCAATATAGGCTGTTTTTAGAATCCGTATGTGTGGGGAAACAAGAGTTAGGGTGGGTTTCGGAACCCTCATCCAAGGGCCACGAAATCCCCCCCCCCCTCTTCATCCATATATACAGCCCCTAGGGCATCGTTTAGACTTTGGGTTTTGTTTAGATTAAAAGTTCGCCATAGCTGCAACTTCGCGTACTTCGTTTGTGTTCAACGACCAGATAAAGGCGTCACAGAACCCCACCTTCATTAATAAAGCTTTCCTCTTTCATTCGCAATATCCAGATTGCAATCTCAGTTTCTTGCTTGTTCTTCATTTGCTCGCAGGAAATAGACCCTCGTGGTCAGGTTGATCATGCTTCGGCATGGTCAATAACCCCTCGGAAGTTGGTTTAGCGATTGCTAAGGCGCGACGTCTTTGCACGTTCGTAGTCGGATCGTCAAAGTCGACTCCCACAGAAAACGATTGCTATCTCATCGAAACATCGGGACACCTTTGCCTATATCAAGTGGTATTAGATTTCCAAGTTGCTCTGTGAGATTTTTACAGTTTTTCGTAGTTTAGATCGTGTCTGTTCTTCATACCTATAGTCAACGAAAAGGCCATAAAAATTAGGGTTAGTTCATCCTATCCGAACCAATCTGAGCCTTTGCATAATCTATTCTGTATTTGCTTTGTTGAATTTGCGGTTGCATCGTCGTGTCAAGTTGCTGGTCTTAGCGTCTAGTCCTTTAGAGTTTCGAGTTCTGTTCACAGGTTGTCACATTGCCGCTGCCATATATCACCATCGCACCATCATCATCGCTGATGCCATATACCACCACCGCACCAACTTTATTACCGCTGCCATATACGCCACCACATATCCGCCGCCATCACGCCAGTCCGAGTTCCACCAGATTCATCTCCGCCACCAGTCCTATCCCGAGTCTAGTATTTTGTTACTCTGTTTTGGATTTCCAGATCACGCCATACTCCTAGTCGTGACAGGGAAGGACTCCCAAACTTCCGTGTTACCCACAGTAGAAAAATAGTTCCAGTTTAAAAAAAACTAAGTCTGGAAAATTCTGGCTAAGCAGTTTTTAGGCCATTTGTAGACTTTTTCGAAAAAAAATTGTTGCGGAGCAAAAAAAAGAGAAAAAAGTGCAAAAAAAGGAAAAAAAAGAAGAGAAAAAAATTCAGAGTGTGCTCCTCCCTTGTTTACGTGCAGTGCCATGATTTTGTTAGTGTTCTAGGCTCGCGTCTCTAGCACGGTCTAGCCTAGGACCAGCATGTATAAATCGTTGAGCGTTTATTCAACTTTGCATCTCTGAATTGATTATTGCTGACCCTTTTTACTACCATATTGTAAGCCTTCCCAGCTCCACATACATCTACATCGTCCGTTTGACTCTCCCTGGTAATCGCTCTATCCAAGCTTTGAGAGTTTTGACTACATCGGTTGCCGATCACCGCCTGCTGCTGGGTAAGAACTGGTAAGAATTTGAGATTTGCTTGACGGATTTGTGACACCCACCACCACCACCACTTGTTAGTAGTCTATAGGATCATATTTTTGTGTGTTTCTATTGCTGCTAACCATGCCAGGAACACAAGCCGACGAGATTGACTGGGAGAACTTAACAAACAAGGAGCTTCATGATAAGTTTCAGCAAATTATGATTGAAGAGGTGCAAGATGTGCTGAACAATTTTGAAGAGGCCATGGAGAAGATCACTAGCCTTGAGAAGACATTTGAAACAAAGCTCGATAACAGATTTAATGAACTGCTTGCGCGTCTTCCACCACCAGCTGCACCTGCCGCACCTCTGCAACAACAACAACAACGACTACCTCCACGTAAGGAAACAACCCTCCGCCGAACGAGCCGTGTCCCTCTTCAGCCTGGACAAACTGCTGGTGCTGCTGTTGATACATCTGTGGCTCCTGCTGCTGATGTGGAGGAGGATGATTATGCGGGAGATTACGAGGATGAGGTTGATCAAAATCAGAACTACGTGCAACCACCAGCACCACAACCACCAGGTCGTCCACATGCAAATAATGGCAATGTTAGGGCTCCCCCTCAGTGCGAGATCATGACCATCTCCCTAAACTAAAATTGAATATTCCACCATTTGAGGGTAGATATGTTCACGATATATATCTTACTTGGGAGTTAGAAACTGAACAACGATTTACATGTTTACAATATCCTGAGGAGAGACGTGTTCCTGCTACTGTTTGTGCTTTCACTAGCTTTGCATGTCTTTGGTGGTCTGAACATTGTAGATTATATCCTGTTCTAGCTACTTGGGCTGCTTTGAAAACTGCTATGTGTACTAGTTGGGTTCCACCATATTATCAACGTGAATTACTTCAAAAATTGCAGCGCTTAAGACAAGGAAATTTTTTTGTAGAAGAATATTATCAGGAATTACAAACTGGCTTGATTAGATGTGGTATTGTTGAGGAGAATGAAGCTATGCTTGCACGTTTTATGGGTGGATTAAATAGAGAGATTCAGACCATTCTAGAGTATAAGGATTATAATAATATCACTCGTTTATTCCATCTTGCTTGTAAAGCTGAACGTGAACTGCAGGATCGATAGGCATTGGCGCGAACTAACTTTTCTGCAGGTCGACCTTCATCATGGACACCACGTGCATCATCTACTTCCACTGCACCATCACCTCCTTCAGGTGCCACCTCCAACTGTGATACAAGAAAGCAGGCACAACCACCACTATCTGCCAAGAGCACACCTGCCGGGCCTGCACAGAGCTCTTCTTCTTCCATGGCGTCAACAGGGCACACAAGTGATATTATTTGTCGTCATTGTAAGGGAAGAGGACATTTTGCGAGAGAATGCAAATCTCAGCGTGTGATGATTGCTACTGAGGATGGTGGGTATGAGTTCGCTACTGACTATGATGAGGAGACGTTGGCTCTTATTACACATGAAGAACACGGTGGAGATGATTCTGATCATGAGACGCAATACATGGCTGCCGAAGATGCTGACATGTATGAATGTTTAGTTGCTCAACGTGTTTTGAGTGTGTAGGTTACACAAGCTGAGCAAAATCAGAGGCATAATTTGTTCCATACAAAGGGAGTTGTGAAGGAACGTTCTATTCGTGTCATCATAGATGGAGGGAGCTGCAACAACTTGGCTAGCATGGAGATGGTGGAGAAGCTATCTCTCACCACAAGACCACATCCACATCCTAACTACATCCAATGGTTCAACAACAGCGGCAAGGTTAAGGTAACATGTACTGTTCGGGTGCATTTTAGTATCTCTACATATGCTGATTATGTTGATTGTGATATGGTACCTATGCAAGCATGTTCCTTATTACTTGGTAGACCATGGCAATTTGATAAAAATTCTGTACACCATGGTAGAAACAATCAGTATACTCTTGTTCATAAGGATACAAATATTACATTGCTTCCTATGACTCCTGATTCCATTTTGAAAGATGATATTCATAGAGCTAATAAAGCAAAACAGGAGGAAAATAAGAGTGAAATCAGATTGTGGCAAAAGTATTTGAGCAACAAATGAAGCCTAATAATAAACCATCTAGTGTTGCTTATGAAATTAAATTGAAAAGTGCATGTTTACTTGCCACCAAATCTGATATTGATGAGCTAGTTTTTAGCAAATCTGTTTGCTATGCTTTTGTGTGCTAAGAGGCATTATTTTCATTCGAGGACATGCCTTCCTCTTTGCCCCTTGCAGTCACTAACATTTTGCAGGAGTTCGCTGACGTCTTCCCACAAGACGTGCCAAGGATTACCACCTATTCGAGGGATTGAGCATCAAATTGACTTAATTCCCGGTGCATCGCTACCCAACCGTGCACCATACAGTACCAATCCAGAGGAGACGAAGGAGATTATGCGTCAAGTACAGAAGCTGCTCGACAAAGGTTATATTCGCGAATCCATTAGTCCTTGTGTTGTTCCTATTATTCTAGTGCCAAAAAAGGATGGTACGTCGCGTATGTGTGTTGATTGTAGAGGCATTAATAATATTACTATTCGTTATCGTCATCCTATTCCTAGGCTAGATGATATGATTGATGAATTGAGTGGCTCTTCAATATTCTCCAAAGTTGATTTGCATAGTGGATACCATCAAATTCGTATGAAATTGGGAGATGAATGGAAAACAACTTTTAAAACTAAGTTTGGTTTATATGAGTGGTTAGTCATGCCTTTTGGGTTAACTAATGCACCTAGTACTTTCATGAGACTAATGAACGAAGTTTTACGTGCTTTCATTGGACGATTTGTGGTAGTCTATTTTGATGATATACTGATTTATAGCAAATCTTTGGAAGAACATTTGGAACATTTACGTGCTGTTTTTATTGCTCTACGTGATGCACGTTTGTTTGGTAACCTTGGAAAGTGCACCTTTTGCACCGACCGAGTATCTTTTCTTGGCTATGTTGTTACTCCACAGTGGAATTGAAGTTGATAAAGCCAAGATTGAAGCTATTGAGAGTTGGCGAAGCCCAAAACGGTCACACAAGTGAGGAGTTTTCTTGGACTCGCTGGTTTCTATAGGCGTTTTGTGCGTAGATTTTAGCACCATTGTTGCACCTCTCAATGAGCTTACAAAGAAGGATGTGCCTTTTGTTTGGGGTACCGCATACGGAAGAAGCCTTCATGATATTGAAAGATAAGTTGACACATGCTCCTTTACTCCAACTTCCTGATTTTAATAAGACTTTTGAGCTTGAATGTGATGCTAGTGGAATTGGATTAGGAGGTGTGTTATTACAAGATGGCAAACCTTTTGCATACTTTTCTGAAAAATTGAGTGGGCCTAGTCTGAACTATTCTACTTATGATAAAGAATTATATGCTCTTGTTCGGACCTTAGAAACATGGCAACATTATTTATGGCCCAAAGAATTTGTTATACATTCTGATCATGAATCTTTGAAACACATTAAAAGTCAAGCTAAACTGAACCGTAGACATGCTAAATGGGTTGAATTCATTGAGACTTTCCCTTATGTCATTAAACACAAGAAGGGTAAAGAAAATGATATTGCTGATGCATTGTCTCGTCGTTATACTATGCTTTCACAACTTGACTTTAAAATATTTGGTTTGGAGACCATCAAAGACCAATATGTGCATGATGCTGAATTTAAAGATGTATTGCTGAATTGTAAAGAAGGTAGAACATGGAACAAGTTCATCGTTAACGATGGATTTGTGTTTTGTGCTAACAAGCTATGCATTCCAGCTAGCTCCGTTCGTCTTTTGTTGTTGCAGGAGGAGCATGGAGGAGGACTAATGGGACACTTTGGCGTGAAGAAGACGGAGGATATACTTGCTACACATTTCTTTTGTCCAAAGATGAGACGGGATGTTGAATGTTTTGTTGCTCGCTCCACTACATGTCAAAAAGCTAAGGCATGACTCAATCCTCATGGTTTATATATGCCTTTGCCTGTACCTAGTGTCCCTTGGGAAGATATATCTATGGACTTTGTTTTAGGTTTACCTCGAACAAAGAAGGGGAGGGATAGCATATTTGTTGTCGTGGATAGGTTCCCGAAAATGGCACACTTTATACCATGTCATAAAAGCGATTATGCTGTTAATGTTGCTGATTTGTTCTTTCGTGAAATTATTCGCTTGCATGGTGTGCCAAATACTATTGTTTCAGATTGTGATACTAAATTTCTTAGCCACTTTTGGAGATGTTTATGGGCTAAGTTGGGGACTAAACTGCTTTTAGTACTACTTGTCACCCCAAACTGATGGTCAAACTGAAGTAGTCAATAGAACATTGTCTACTATGCTTAGGGCTGTTTTTAAGAATAATAAGAAAATGTGGGAAGAATGCTTGCCTCATATTGAATTTGCTTATAATCGTTAGTTGCATTCTACTACTAAGATGTGCCCTTTTGAAATTGTGTATGGTTTCCTACCTCGTGCACCCATTGATTTGTTGCCCCTTCCATCTTCGGAGAAGGTTAATTTTGAAGCTAAACAACATGCTGAATTGATCTTAAAAATACATGAGTTAAATAAGGAAAACATTGAGCGTATGAATGCTAAATATAAACTTGCTGGAGATAAGGGTAGAAAACATGTTGTCTTTGCACCTGGAGATCTTGTTTGGTTACATTTGTGTAAGGATAGGTTTCCTAATTTGCACAAAACAAAGCTAATGCCACGTGTTGATGGTCCTTTTAAGGTATTAGAGAAAATAAATGATAATGCATATAAATTTGAGCTGCCTGCAGATTTTGGGGTTAGTCCCTGTCGGTGTACAAAAAGAGGGGCACGCTTTTCTACCCCTTTACCTGTGCACGGGCAGTCAGAGCCGCGCCCACGACCACACCAAGCAGAACAGGGGAGGTGAGCCAAGGTAAGGCCGAAGCCCAAGACAATCAAGGCAACACCAAGACCAAGACCACAAAGAGCAGAGGGATGAAGCAGGTTCCCCTGGCAAGGCCCTTGCCGGGCGGCCTCAGCGGCCTGGCAAGACCCTTGCCGGGATAGCTCGCCCCACACCAACAGAGCAAGCCGCCCTTGAGCCCCACGATCCCCAACACCATCATCCACGTGGAGCCAGGGCTCGGGAGGCACCTCCGTGGTGGCATGCAAATCTTTGTGAAGACATGTTCAAGATCGAATGAAGATTAGAAGACGACGATTCTCGGTAAGATCCTTGCCGAGGAAGGCCACCAGACCCCCGGCAAGATCCTTGCCGGGGACGACAGCACGCCACGGCAAGACCCTTGCCGGGCCACACGGCGAGACCCTTGCCGGGCCACCCGGCAAGGCCCTCACCAAGGACGCCAGCAGGGCCACCGCCAGGCCCGCCGACGACCAAGCTTCCACCATCGTTCACATGCGGCTGCCAGCCCAACCAGCTGGGCGGGCACCTGCGTGGCAACATGCAGCTCCCAGGCCAACTCATCGAGCGCTTGCGTGGTGGCATGCAGATCTTCGTGAAGGCTCCACCACAGCGCCTCCTCAGCTGCCTACCTGCTTACATGGCGCCGCACGCCCTCGCTGGCCAAGGCGCGTGTCGAAGCAAGGAAGAGCGGCGACGGACGGGACGGGCCTCGCCCCCGTCCCCAATAAAGCAAGGGGACACCGAAGCGATGCATTAAATGCATCTTGTCCTATAATATGAGGGATAACCTCGCAACATCAGACACCTTTCCACCTCCTGTGTGCCACTTTGTGGCAACCCCTTTTTCCTATAAACGGAGGCCCGAGGCGACCAGGAGAAGGATTCGCTCTTTGAACCACACGCTGACCACAGCTAGTTCGAGAGCTCAAGAACTCTCAGAAATACACCCACCAAAGCAGGACTAGGGTTTTACGCATCCTCGCGGCCCGAACCTGGGTAAACGATCCTTGTGCTGTCTACTAGCCCTGCTCTCCTAGCAACCTTGCGCCCCGGCAACCGTAGTAGGGATTATAGTGATCCCATAGGTGTCGTGCGGGGGCGGGAAACCGGGCCGTCGCTGGTTGGGGCAGCGGGTCGGTCCTGATTCCACGCGCCTCTGGTGGCTGGATTGGTCGAGCAGGCGGCGAACCCGACCCGCTCCTTTATAAGGAGGGGGAAGGGGGGATGGCGTCCCGCGCTCTTCTGTCATCTACTTCTCTTGCTTCTGCTTCTTCCTTTCACTTGACATGGAGAAAGGGAATCCTGGTCCTTCGACAGTGGTGGCGAGGGTCGCTGCTCGACAACGCGTCCCTCCTCCTCCTGAGCCCGCGGTGGTGGAGCCGGCCGCAAGGGGAAGGGGGAGGGGGCGAGGCCGTGGGCGAGGCCGGGGCAGAGGTCGTAGGTCTCGGGGAAGAGGAGGACGGGGCGGCGCGCCGGCTTCGCCCCTGCCAATGATGCCTTTCCCGATGATGGCCATGTCGAAGACCAGCCCCACGAGTTCTTCATCAGGCTGCGCCGGCCTCCGCGTCGTCTTCGTCTTCTCGCCCCGTTTGCTCGGGAGATGGAGCGTGACCGGCCCCAATCCCTCAGTCCCACTTTTAACATTGCAGATTTGATGCCTTATTTGGGTGAGGAAGATGAGCTTTCGTCGAGGACGACTTCATTTCAAAAAGGGGAGGATGATGAGGACATCAATACCATTGTTACACCCACAACCCCTGCTACTATACATACTGGACCGATTACTAGAGCTCACAAGACGCCAATTAAATTACAGTACTTTTGTTTCTTGGTAATGATTCTAATGTTCATGAGAATATGATGCTGCCTAAACTCGATACATTTGTTTTGCTTACATATGAAGGGCCTAGCTTGGAGAAGGATGAACATTGGAGCAAGAACAAGCATGGAGTTGATGGCATGTGCAAGGGAGACAAGCACAGAGTTTCAAGTGATGATTTCAGGACTTTGAAGCCACCATAATGAGTGCATGAAGCCTTGGACGAAATATACAAGATGCCACTTCATAATTTTCGTCCAGAGGCTATTCTAGGTGCTGCGTCACCTTATTTTTGGGCCAGGCCCATGTAATTTCGAAATAATTCAATATAGGCTGTTTTTAGAGTCCGTATGTGTGGGGAAACAAGAGTTAGGGTGGGTTTCGGACCATTCCTCCAAGGGCCACGAAATTCCCCCCTCTTCATCCATATATACAACCCCTAGGGGATCGTTTAGACTTTGGGTTTTGTTTAGATTAAAACTTCAGCATAGTTGCAACTTCGCATAGTTCATTTGTGTTCAACGATCAGACAAAGGCGTCACAGAACCCCACCTTCATTAATAAAGCTTTCCTCTTTCATTCGCAATATCCAGATTGCAATCTCAGTTTTTTGCTTGTTCTTCGTTTGCTCGCAGGAAATAGACCCTCGTGGTCAGGTTGATCGTTCTCCCGCATGGTCAATAACCCCTCGGAAGTTGGTTTAGCGATTGCTAAGGCGCGGCGTCTTCGCACGTTCGTAGTCGGATCGTCAAAGTCGACTCCCACAGAAAACGATTGCTATATCATCGAAACATCGGGACACCTTTGCCTCTATCAATCTTGCTAGTTTTCTGTAAATTTGGTCAAATTTTATGAAGATTGACTTTAGTCAAACATAATATGCAGAGTAAATAAAAATAGAGGGAGTATCTTACTCCGTGACCAAGACGGAAGGGAAAACGAGACAACTTAGTTTATTTCAGCCGTTCAAGTATAATCATGTGGCGTTGCTTATTTCTCTTCCTCTCCAACCCTCTTCTCCATGGATCATGCCGCCCTCCGGTCGAGTCCATCCTCCCGCATGCCTCATTTGAACATTTCGCCGAGTATCATTTGCATGTGGGCCTAGACCATGCTTGTATTTCCAATGTTGTAATTTGTCCGACATGCATACAAACAAATGGGTCGTTTAAAGTTTTACTTTGCCTCCACTACATGTCGCTTCCCGTCTTAGTTTTGACATCCCATTTGGTTCATGCCCCCACACATCTTGACGAGATCAATTGATATTGAGAGATCAATTGCGTGTCATGCAAGGAGATAAAGGTTTAGTATGTTTCTATGATAGAAATGACCCGCTGGGGAGGTCTGTGGGGATCAGAGGGAGTATATTATACGTTCATAAGTGAAAGGAACGTATTGTACCCACCATAGTCCTCTTTCAATCGATCTCCGGACCCCGAGATGAAATTGAGAGAGAACGAGTGGGTGCATGTGTGATACCTAAGGCGGATTCAAAATTTTGAACCGGTGATCATAGCATCCGCAAATCATATATAAAGGGTATTCAATGTTCCTTTTGGTTTTGAACGTACAATATACTCCCTCCGATCCTTTCTAGTTATATATAAGTTTTATGTGTAGTCAAAGTATCTCTACTTTGATGAAACTTATAGAAAAAAGTATCAACATTCAAATACGCCCAATCAATATTGTTAGATTCGTACGTACTCCTAGATTTGTATTCAAATAGAGGTGGTTTCCAATTTGTTTTCAACCATTTGAATGTGCTTGTTCTCGCGCATGCTCTTCCAACTAGGATTTCACCACGTATAGCCAGTCCAATAGTAACTTTTTTTAAGCTCCATGTCCAATAGTACTGGTGGAGTACTGAAAACATCTATAGTAGAGTATTCATTGCTCATAGTACTCCCTCGTTCCATTTATATAGGGCCTAAGAGCAAGTCTGATGACCCACAAGTATAGGGGATCAATTGTAGCTCCTTTCGATAAGTTAGAGTGTCGAACCCAACAAGGAGCAGAAGGAAATGACAAGTAGTTTTCAGTAAGGTAATGTCTGCAAGTGCTGAAATTGTAAATAGCAGAGTAGTTTGGTAGCAAGATAATTTGTAACGAGCAAGTAACAATAAAAGTAACAAGTATGCAGCAAGGTAGCCCAATCCTTTTGAGGCAAAGGACATTCCAAAACGGTCTCTTATGATAAGCAAAGCATTCTTGAGGGTACACGGGAATTTCATCTAGTCACTTTCATCATGTTGGTTTGATTTGTGTTCGCTACTTTGATAATTTGATATGTGGGTGGACCGGTGCTTAGGTGATGTTCTTACTCGAACAAACCTCCTACTTATGATTAACCCTCCCGCAAGCATACGCAAGTACGAGAAAAGTATTAAGAATAAATTCTAACCATAGCATTAAACTCTAGGATCAAATCGGTCCCTTACGGAATAGCGCATAAACTGGGGTTTAAGCTTCTGTCACTCTCGCAACCCATCATCTAATTGCTACCCCATAATGCGTTCCCTTACGCCCAAATATGGTGAAGTGTCATGTAGTCAACGTTCACATGACACCACTAAGGGAATAACAACATACATACTATCAAAATATCGAACACATATCAAATTCACATGAGTACTTGCAAAATGATTTCTCCCGTGACCTCAAGAACAAAGGTAACTACTCGCAGATGATAAACATGCTCAAGATCAGAGGGGTATTAAATAGCATATTGGATCTGAACATATAATCTTCCACCAAATAAACCATATAGTAATCAACTACAAGATGTAATCAACACTACTAGTCCGGGGGGGGGGGGGGAGCTCCCCCAGCGGAATCGCTCCACCGGAGGGCAAAAGTGCTCCTGTCCATGTTCCGCCTCGAGACGGTGGCGCTCCTCCCGAAAGCCTTCTCCTTATTTTTTTCAAGGTTAAAATGACTTATATACCAGAAGATGGGCACCAGAGGTGGGCCGACGAGGCCACAACCCATCAGGGCACGCAAGGGGGCCCTGGCGCGCCCAGGTGGGTTGTGCCCACCTGGTGGGCCCCCTCTGGTAGTTATTGGCTCCAGTATTTCTTCAATATTCCATTAAAAGTCCCCGTCAAGTTTCAACTCATTTGGAGTTGTGCAGAAAAGGTAGCATGACGTAGCCTTTTCAGTTCCAGATTTCCAGCTGCCAGAATGTAGCGACCGACCCGAATGGATTTAAGTCGCTATGCTTAAGTGTCATCCCTGGATCGGTATGCTGACACACAAGGTACTCGATGATTTATAACAGAGGTAAATCACATGTATAAAGTAAGTTAAATACTATTACCTCAATCCATATAGAGGAAGTAACAACAAGGTTGTGGAGTGCCAACAACACAAACGGCAAAGTTGAGTGTAGACATCGTAACATTAACATATCACTTATTCGTCATAAGAATCCTGCAATATGAGATGTTGCAGCCATGTAGATCAGTACATTCAATGTACTGGCAATTTCACACCATAGAATAATAATGATAATTGTCTATCTCTATATGCATATTTGGCTGGTGGAGGCTCTAAGTTTAAATTTTTGCATAAAGCTAATTTTCCCTACAACAAAGGAATTATTTTTATTTACTACTAAGTTAAATTACCCATATTGAGAAGGTAACCCCAAATCAATCCCAAATCATTAATAACCCAACAATTTCATTAAATTGAGTGATGAGATCAACCAATAATTCAAATACCAGATACTCAAAGATGTCCATAACCGGGGACACGGCTAATCATGATTAGTTTGTACACTCTGCAGAGGTTTGCGCACTTTTCCCCAAAAGACTCGATCTCCTCCATTGAATTTCTCGCACTGCAAGATGTTTGAGAAACGGATGATCGAGACATAGTCTTTCCGAGGAGGTCCCCTTAACCGATAGATAGGCCGGTACACCTATCATGGAAAGGTTTCCCAAAACTTACTTAACTATGCCAGAGCCCATAATGGCTTGTGGCTGCACACGGAAGTTTCTAGCATGAATAATCTTATAATCCCTTTAAGCCTGGGTGGCATTCCATAGGATGATCACATGGGTCCCCCGGGATCTCCTAGGACAACACTGGATTTCCCAGGTGCCCGGGCAAGCTACTGGTATCCCCAGGGTGCCCCAACCATTCCACCCAGATGTGTGTTACAGTAGCCACCTTAAGTTTCCCTTAGTTATTATCTCTCACAACTTGCATGATTCTCACATACCAGTCCACGTCTATGAGCATGGCTAAGCAATAAGAGCATAACCCCGGGGTGATCAATGGTAATCACTACTAGGAAAAGGGCTATAGATGGGATGGACACTAATGGCGCACTGTTCATGTGGTGCGCCATTACTAAATACTAATGGTGCACCATGTGTTGGTGTGCCATTAGTGTGCAAATACTAATGGCGCACCACATCCCACGGTGCGCCATTAGTAAAAAACTTTTTTTTTCAAAACTACTAATGGCGCACCGTGGGAGTGGTGCACCATTACTAGTTGAAACTAGTAATGGCGCACCACTCCCACGGTGCGCCTGGGTGCGCCATTAGTATTTTGGCCCAAACATTCCCCCGAATGCACCCCCGGACCGCCTTTTCAGTTTCAAAAAAAAATAAAAGAAAATGATAGAAATGTCAAAAAAAAAAGAAAATAAGGTTCCCATGTGATATGTGGTCTAGTTGTTAGCAAAATTTACATACATGAATTTTCGACTTTTTGCAAAATCTCTAGAATTTGTAAAATGGGCATAACTTTTGCATACGAACTCGGATGAAAAAGTTTTTATATGAAAAATCATCTACTCGAAAAGTTACATCTGAATTTAACCGGGGGAACCCCGTTAAACATTTTCAAAATCCTCAAAAACCTAACAGAAGAAAAGATACGGGGCTTTTAAGATCTGGAGAGGCAAAAAAATTCAAAAAAATTCAAACTTACTAATGGCGCACCTGCCCATGTTGCGCCATTACTATCTTCCCGCCTTCAAAATTCAAAAAAAAAAGTTACTAATGGCGCACCTGCCCATGGTGCGCCATTACTATCTTCCCGCCTTCAAAATTCAACATAAATAAAAAAAAGTTACTAATGGCGCACCTGCCCATGGTGCGCCATTAGTATCTTCCCGCCTTCAAAATTCAAAATAAATAAAAAAAATAAAAGAAAAGTTATTAATGGCGCATCTGCCCATGGTGCGCCATTAGTATCTTCCCGCCTTCAAAATTCAAAAAAAATAAAAAAAATAAAAAAATAGTAATGGCGCACTTGCAGTGCGCCATTACTATAATAAATATATAATTTGGGCATGTCCTCTCCTCCTTACCTCTTCATTCTTCTCCTCCACTCCACCTCTCCTCCACTCCACCACTCCACCTCTCCTCCACTCCTCCACTCCATCTTCCCTTCTCTCCTCCACCATACTACCCTCCTCCTCTCCGGCGACCTCCTCCTCCTCCTCTCCGGCGACCTCCTCCTCCTCTCCGACGACCTCCTCCTCCCTCCTCTCCTCTACTCCCCTCCCATCCCCTCACGGTTTCTCCTCCCTCCTCTCCGGTGAGCTCCTCCTCCCTCATCTCCGGTGAGCTCCTCCTCCCTCCTCTCCGGTGAGCTCCTCCTCCCTCCTCTCTGGTGAGCTCATCCTCCCTCCTCTCCGGTGAGCTCCTCCTCCCTCCTCTCCTCCCATCCCCTCATGGTTTCTCCTTCCTCCTCTCCGATGCTCCGGTGAACTCCTCTCCGGCGACCTCCTCCTCCTCTCCGTGAACTCTTCTTCGCAAAAGAACGCATAAGATCCAAAAGCAGAACAAAATTTGAAATAATATCGTGCAAAAAACAAGCAAAAATGGGCAAAAAATCGCGATCCAGATCCAAATTCGAAATTCAAAAATAGCAATGGCGCCTGCAGTGAGGTTAGGCAGTGCGCCACTACTATTTTCCGCCTTCAAAATTCAAAAATACTAATGGCGCACCGTGGCCAATACTAATGGCGCACCAGTGGCCTATACTAATGGTGCACCGTGGCCTATACTAATGGCGCACCAGTGGTGCGTCATTAGTATACCAGATACTAATGGCGCACCACTGGTGCGCCATTAGTAAAAAATACTACTGGCGTGATACTAATGGTGCACCAGTAGTGCGCCATTAGTAGGCAAAACTGGTGCGCCATTAGTAGGCCTTTTCCTAGTAGTGAATAGGTTCCTACCTCATCAACTTACTAGCAAAGCCTAATATTCCCAATCCTACTCATGCAATCTTGGAGGGTGAAACTAATGCAATTAAAACTGGGTATTAAAGAGTATGATCAAAGTGTGAACTTGCCTTGTACTGTTGATGAAGATTCTTCACACTCATACTTCCTAATAGTTCTACTCATCACACTCCGATCAATCTATCGTAAGCAAGCAGGTATAACCATACATAAGCAAGCACTCAAAAGATCCAAAACAACGAAGAAAACACTTCGGAAAACTTCAAAACCATCAAATAAAGCTTCTAGCCAGAAACATATTTTTTTAACAGCAGCAAAATTAAGTGATTTTGATCTTAACAGAAGGTACATGTCAAGAGCTTCGATTTGCAAAAATAATGAATTAATCGGAGTTATAAAACTCAAGTGACAGCCAAAACAAGTTTGAATTTGAATCTGATCTAATTCAAATTTTAAAATTTCAAAAGGTTGATTTGATATGTTCTCTAGATAGAGGGCATCATGACGAAGAAGTTGGCATTGGTTTCGTTGGGTTCGGATTAGCGAGTAAAAAACTGTGACAGATTGAAAAGCAGCGGCTAAACTGTAAAGAAAGTATTTACATCTGGGTCCCTGACTACGTAACAGAAAAACTAACGGATGAACGTCCGCTACAGAAGCATAAGTGACGAATACGCTCGTTATAAAACCTAAACAGAGAACATTGTCTACAGAAGTTAACCTAGCAAACGTTCGCTCAATAAATCTAACGGACGAACCATTCGGTACCGAGACCTAACCGGACGAACGTCCGTAAAATAAAGAAAACGAAAGCTACCGTTGGATCAATATCCAATGGTCGAGGGAAGGTGGGGTGTTACCGCGGCGGACGGGTCGTCGGTGGCGAGAACGACAGTTGCGACGGCGTCTACTTCGAGCGGGGACGGCGGCTTCGGCAGCGGTGGACGGCTGCTCCGGCAGTGGAGGATGCGGCTGGGCGGCGATGTGGCGGCGACGTGGCCTGCAGACGGGCGACGCGACATCGCGAGGGGAGGCGGTGCGGCTGTGGGTTGAGGAGGAAGGGAGAGAGAGAGGGTCGGGGTGGCGCATTAAATAGGCGGGGAAGGGCGGCGTTTGCATGCAGGAGGGGCGAGGGTGGCTTGGAGTCCGGGTCGACGACGGTGGCACGGCGGCGTAGTCGCTCGGGACTCTGTCCCGAGCTTGGGGACGAGGTGGCCGCGCGGTTGGGCTGGGCTTGGCCTGGCTCGGTTGGCTGGGCCGGCCCAGTTCGGCAGTTTTTTTATTAAAAACATTTTTCAGGATAAATATATATCAAAAAAAAGAAACATAAAACTTCACATAGGCATATTATATATCAAAATTTTCAGAAAAAGATTTTCTACAACATGAACATTTTCTTAGCGGCAAATAAATTCCACAAAAATTTAAATAAAGCAAAATGTAGTACTGGTTCAAATGAAAATCAAATAAAAATATTTTAAAATACCAAATGATTTCAAACTAATTTTCTCCATTTTTCTACTGTAGGGAATCATTTTACCCTATTTTCCATATATTTTATTTTTGGAGAAAAATAATTTGAATAAAACCAAATAACTCCAAATTGAAAGTGGTTTCAAAATAACTTCAAAGGGACTTTTAATTTGATTTTTGAAACTTCCAACTCTCTTTCTTAGCATTTGAAGAAGTCATTTTATTTTCTCTCATGAAACTCATTGAGTTGCATAAAGTTTCCGAATTTGAAATAGTTTCAAATGGAATTCAAATCTTTTCAAAACCCTTTTTCATTTAATTATATGGAAGAAATCATATCATCTTCACTCTAGGGTTTTGTGATGAAATGAATTTGAATTCATGGAGATCATAACTGCAAGGTGAAAGTTTGGGAAAGTCCTTTTATTCCCTCTCATTTAACTTCCAAAAAGTTTCAAATTTCACTCAGTTTTCACACAAGCAACCACACCACAACCAAACAAACAAGGAAAAACTATTTATTTAATATAACATTCCAAAATTTAGAATTTTAGGATGTTACAAACCTACCACCCTTAAAATGAATCTCGCCCTCGAGATTCGGAGAGGCTAGCAATTAATAGGTTAATTTTGGGGGTCTTCTCAAAATCCATCGATCGTCACAGGGGGTCTGGGGTGCTACCACCCTTAGAAGCATGGTTACGGTTCCATCAAAACTCAGGTACTCCATCCTTATTGATGACAGGGTCGATCTTCTCAGATTTTCAGGATAATTCCTCTCTGGCTCTTCCGATAGTGGCATAACCTTTTCCTCCATTCTTCTGTCCTTTCATCTTGGTACGGTCTTCCTGTGACTGGGTCTCCTTAGCTGATGGGTCTGGCGCTAATACTAAACAACTATCGATATCTCATGGTGGTCAACAATTTATGGTTTCTCCTGCAGGAAATGGGTCTAGGCTTCATTCTCACCGTATGACCTACGATTGGCAACAGCTGCCCTGTACAAGGGAAAATTGTCATACCATTCTAAGCGTCAATTAGGCTTAATGTCGCCGTCTCTCTACTATGGGTTAGTCACTCAGATTTACCATCCCATATAGCAAGGCGAATAATAAGAGTAAGTCGGTATGGTGATCAATCCATCCCGCACCCAAATCATTACCTTGTATATGGTTTAGTGAATCTTGCTTTCTAACACTCGGTCATCCTCACAAGCATTGCAGAATTTCTCTTGTCGACGAACTAAGTCCGGATAAATTCATTGATTCCGCAAGCCAAACAAACATCTATCGTTTCTTCACAACTCTCAGGTTTTGCATAAACTCCTATAAGATCGTCTATTGATAAAGTCGTAACTTCTTCCAGGGTTTTTCCTTCAACAAGAGTGTGCTTGCTTCTTGTCAGGTTCTGGAGCCTGTGGGTTATGCCCATCTCATCATATTTATAGCTTTAACTCATCCTAGGGTTACAATTGCTCCATATTACCAACATTATACCTCCTTTATATCCAATAGTACTTCATATGGTATCCCACATACCGAGATAAAACTCGTACTTATTTTTGTCCGAAGTCCACTCCGTGGAATATCATTATCTTTTCCAGGGGTCAGGTGTCCTCACAGGATACTACCACCCTTGAAATGCACAAATTCTTCCATAGACCATATTTCTCGTATCCTCAAAAATGGGCAAAATCTTTCTTCATAGAGTAATAACTCATAAAATTCAACATATGAAATCATGACACATGAAATTTATTGTTTTCATGAATTTATTACAATCTCTTGCATTTCCATTACATGCCTCAACTCAACGCCTCTATAATAAAAAGAAACGTTCCCACTACTACTACTATATTTTTTGTTGCAAACTCAACTATTTAGCACAAGCCTCCTTCTCTTTGGGACAATCTCTAGCAAAGTGCCCTGCTTCATTACAATGGAAACATATTACTTCTGACAAGTCTCGAGGTTTCCTTGTTATTACATAGCCTCCTTGGGTCCTCATCTTCCTTTTTGGGCAACCGCTGAAGTAATGCCCTGAATCTTTGCTTCTGAAACATGTGATGTGACTCAGGTCCTTCTTTGTAGAAATTGGGTTGTTTCTGGAATCCAATCTATTTCTCTTCCTGGACTTTTCCATGCCAATCAGGGCTTCTATTTCCTGTGGGTCATACTCTACTTCCACTCTTGGGAATGCTACTAGATCCCCTTCAGACAATTCTGGGAGATGTGTCCTTCTTCTCCACATGAATAGCATGACTTGGTGCAAGGTTTAACTGGGTCTTCTTCATGTGTGCTTTGAACATCTTCCTTCATCACAATTCTTCTAAAATTTCCATGAGGGCTTATTTCATTGCTTCTTTCTTCTGTTGGATGGTTCTTTGTACCATGGGGTAAATGTGACACTGAGTAGGGTAGTGGGTAGTCCCTTCACACAAGAAATAAGTAATCTTCCTAGTTGGGCATTCTTCGGCAGGGTGACTTTCTTCACAATGAGGGCATTCATCCTTGTGGTATTTATGGTTGTGTCCTATTTCTCCACAAAGCTTGTATGCACAAGGTTTCTTCATGTCATTTCCATAAAGCTTCAATTTATGGGATACAAGATGAGGCCTTTTCAGAGTCAACTTAAATTATTTCCAAGTGGTTACTCCTTGCCACCCATTGATGGTTTGGTACATGCTCCACCAAGTAGCAGCACCTCTTTCAAAGCATTGAAGAGCATGCTGGGCCATATCCTTTCTGGCTATAGTGCTATTCTTCATGTGATCTTCCATGTTCTGAATCCATCGGTCCGTCTCCAATTGAGTCCGGTCCAGAAAATATGAGTTCATCTCTCTTCAACCTCTATTGGTTCCAAGGGTTTTCGGGTTAGAAAAGAGAGATAGAGAGGGATACACACAATACAAACGATAATTTTGAAGAGACATATTTTTATTTTGTGGCTGTCGAAAAAACATCAAGCAAATGACAGCTCACAATTGTCGCATCTAACGTAAGTATATAACAGGGGTTTGGTATTCTAAAGGTCAATAAATCTTCAAAGTCGCCAAACTCTTCAAGTATTGTTCATGCCTCCGATGGTTTCTTCCGATCATGCTTGTCCTTCTCAAGTTCTTTTGCCAGATCATCGCTATGACGCGAGGTCTCTCGTGACGTACTTTAATAATTCTGGAGTTGTGTTCCAAACTTCTGGGTTTCAACATCCTTGGCATGAACCATGGTCCTACTGTCCTTTAGTTCATGACGAATCTCCGGTATCTCAAGGTTTTGCTCATCCAGCTTGGCTACTTTCGACCACGGGTCCTGTTCTTCACGAAATACTTTCTTGACGAATAAGGCCTCCAGAAGGTCCATGTAAAAATTCTTGATGTAATACTCGGATCTGGCGATACACCAGCAGATGTTAGTACTTCATCTTTTTCTCATAGGTGCTCCATTAGTCCTTTTGTCATCCAATCCTTCCGAAGAAATGCATACTTAACTCAGCACGGTGACAATAGCATAAGCGGGCGATAACATCATGGATAGCCATGTTTATGCCATTGTCATTGCCATGAGCTATCATTCCATAGTTGATATCTCCTGCCTTAGGGTTTTCTTGACAAAAACATCGAGTTTTAACGCTCCATGTTCTGGTCTTTCTCCGATACACCTTAATCTCGGGTATTGACAGCTTCAATAGTCCGACAAATTCCATAAGGGTAGCCTTCCTAGGTAATTCCAATCTGGAAATTCTTCAGAGCCTTCAAATTCTCCTAGTCTTCGGAGTCTTCAACCGTTGTAGTTTCCATTATTGTAATGCTCAGTAAAATCCTCTTCATTCCGTAGTGGTCTTAGTTGTCCGATATCTTCTCGGAGTGGTCTCATCAGCTGAATCTTCGCGTGGTCAAAAGGGGAAAGAGTATAGTCTAACTATTTGAGATGAAAGGAGAATACTTGGTAAAGATTAGAAAAGATGAGAGTTAAGGGATCTCTTTTGAAAATATATTTTTAGAGAAATCATCTCCTAAGGGCTTGACAATTTCTAGGGTCACGTCCTACAGTCAACATGTGCTCTAATACCATCTTGTAGCGACCCGACCCAAATGGATCGAAGTCTCTGTACTTAAGTGTCATCCCTGGATCGGTATGCTGACACACACAGTACTCAAGGATTTATAACAGAGGTAAATCACATGTATAAAGTAACGTAAATACTATTACCTCAATCCATATAGCGGAAGTAACAACAAGGTTGCGGAGTCCCAACAACACCAACGGCAAATTGAGTGTAGACATCGTAACACTAACGTATCACTTACTCGTCGTAAGAATCCTGCAACATGACACGTTGCAGCCATGTAGGTCAGTACATTGAATGTACTGGCAATTTCACACCATAGAATAATAATGAGAATTGTCTATCTCTATATGCCTATTTCGCTGGTGGGGGCTCTAAGTTTAATTTTTTGCATAAAGCTAATTTTTCCCTACAACAAAGGAATAAATTTTTATTTACTACTAAGTTAAATTACCCATATTGAGAAGGTAACCCCAACTCAATCCCAAATCATTAATAACCCAACAATTTCATTAAATAGAGTGATGATATCAACCAATAATTCAAATACCAGATACTCTAAGATGTCCATAACCGGGGACACGGCTAATCATGATTAGTTTGTACACTCTGCAGAGGTTTGCGAACTTTTCCCCACAAGACTCGATCTCCTCCATTGAATTTCTCGCACTTCATGATGTTTGAGAAACGGATGATCGAGACACAGTCTTTCCGAGGAGGTCCCCTTAACCGATAGATAGGCCGGTACACCTACAATTCCCCTACGTCTGCTAGCCTATCATGGAAAGGTTTCCCGCAACTTACTTAACTATGCCAGAGCCCATAATGGCTTGTGGCTGCAGAAGGAAGTTTCTAGCATGAATAGTCTTATGATCCCTATGAGTCTGGGTGGCATTCCATACGATGATCACATGGGCCCCCCTGTATCTCCTAGGACAACACTGGATTCCCTAGGTGCACGGGCAAGCCACTGGTATCCCCAAGGTGCCCCAACCATTCCACCCAGGATGTGTATTCTGAGTAGCCACCTTAAGTTTCCCTTAGTTATTATCTCTCACAACTTGCATGATTCTCACATACCAATCCACGTCTACGAGCATGGCTAACCAATAAGAGCATAACATATAATCCCGGGGTGATCAAAGGTAATAGGTTACTACCTCATCAACTAGATAGCAAAGCCCAATATTCCCAATCCTACTCATGCAATCTTTGAGGGTGAAACATATGCAAGTAAAACTGGTTATAAAAGAGTATGATCAAAGTGTGAACATGCCTTGTACTGTTGATGAAGATTCTTCACACTCATACTTCCTAATAGTTCAACTCATCTGTCGGTGTACTAGAGTAGGGGTACCCTAGTATCCCGTACTCGTGCACGGACGGTTGCAGCACCCCACGGCAAAGTTTTGCCTCGTCACCGCCACTCCCCTCCGTGGCTCCCTTCAAGCCATTCAAGAACAAAGTATTAGATTGAGAAGACAAGGCCCCGACGAGAGGAGCTTGTCGGGAAGGCCACTCCAGGCACGCAGAAGACAAGGCCCCGGCAAGAGGAGCTTGCCGGGAAGGCCCGGAGCGCGACAAGTCTCCGGGCGCGACAAGGATCCGGGCGCGGCAAGGCGCTTGCCGCGGCATGCAACTCCTCTCCGTCTCCGTTCCAGCTCACCCAGCGACGTGTCGCCACGGGACCGTTCCATGGGCGCGTGTCGAGCAGCTGTGCAGCCAGCGGAGAGCAGCGGCGATGGCGCCGACAAGCTTCGCCATCGTGGCGGCGGGCGCACTGACGGTCTCTGTTACCTTTGTTTGGACGACAATGACAGGCATTTATTGCTTTTGTCCCTTGCCGTCGAGTTAGGTATTTTTACCTTTGTACCTTTGTTCAAGTAGGTGTACCAACTCCTGTTTTACATTTGTACCCTCGCCTATGTTGCCACCTGCCGGAGACCCTTGAGCACATAAAAGGAGGCCCGAGTGCAGCGTAGAGAGGTTGGCGAGGTTCGGTTCGCGTCTTCGCAAGGTTCAGTTCATTCTGACCGCCATAGACTAGATACACTCACGCTAGGTTTTGTAGCGGGCATTGCTCCCTAGCAAGAACACAATAGATCAAACAGGCAGCAGTAGGAGTTTTATCTCTCCGGAGAGCTCCGAAGCTGGGTAAACCGCCCGTGTGCATCGCCTCGATCCGCTCTTCGTGCGACCTCCGCCCCCCTCCGAACCACAAAGGGACACGCTCCGCCGGGCCCCATAGGTGTCCGTGGGTACGATCAGCCTCCCCGACATCTCTGGCGCGCCCAGTGCGAAGCGTCGAGGCCGTGTGAATCCGATTCCGGCGTTAGCGGGCAGCGTCATCAACATCTTCCTCAACATGCCACCGAAGAAGAAGGCTTCGGCGGCAGCAGAGCCGTCCGCGTCGTACCCACCCTCACCGCAGCAAACGGGTGGCGGTGCAGACGCTGGCGGAGGAACGGGCGTCGATGAAGGTGCGCACGACGTTGCCAAGTCCAAGGACAAGGCACCGCAAACCTCGGCGTCCGCGCATCCCCCGCGCCCATCTCAGGAGACGCGGGACCAACAACGTCATGGCGTTCACAACGCCATACGTTCGTTGGATCGAGACCCTCAAGACCAGCATACTGGCGCCAACATGTTGGCACGAGTGAGATCGGCCGCCGGACGGGCGCCGCTCCTTCTAACGAGGTTAGAAGTCCGGCGCGTCCGCTCCTCGCACCGCTTCTCCAATTCCACCTACTACTCCGGCGAAGCTACGGTGAGAGCTCAACTGCTCCTCGACTACCCTCCAACGGCCGACAAGGTCGACGAGTGGAAGGGCCACTATCGAGCCTCATCGGCTTTGCCAGCAGCGACGCTCCACGACAACCAACGCCATCGTTGCCGCGGAGAGGCGACAAGGCACGAGCAGTGGCGGCATTTCTTGTCGGAGGTGCAACCACCGTGCATTCTCCGCCAAGAAGGCCAAGATCGCCGACTCACCGGATCCACCTCGACAGCGACTCCACTGCGTCGTCGGATCCGCGAACCCGCCGCGATCAGCGAAAAGTTCTTCATGGCGGCGGCAAGAGGGCCTTCGAACTTCGCATTGAGCGCCGAAGAGAAGCGCGGCGTCAATCCGACAAGCGCCGGGGCCTTCTGTTGACATGCACGCGCCGGAGGGGCCAGGCGACTTGTCAGACGCGGTAGGTTGCCCTGCGTTCACTCGTGAGCTGCGGCAAGTCGATGGCCCAGCCGGAAAAACTTCAAACCAGACGTGCGGAGAAGTACGGCGGCGGGGCGCATCCATCGGAGTTCCTTAGCATCTACACCATCGCGGTGCAGGCTGCGGGGGCGGGACGACAAGATCCTCGCCAACTACTTCCCGCCGTGCTCAAGCCCAACGTCGAGATCTTGGCTCATGCATTTGCCGGACAGCTCCATATCCTCTTGGGCAGATCTGTGCCATCGGTTTGTTGGCGCTTTCACGGTGGCCACAAACCTCATGGCCAAGAAAGCGACCTTCACTTGCTCGCCCGAAGGAAGGAGAGTCCCTGCGCAAATTCATTCAGAGATTCAGCCGTGTGCACTACAACATCGAGACGTCCACCCTGCGCGGTGGTCGGCGCATTTCATCGAGAATGTGCGGAACCGCAGGATGAGGAGGAGATGGCGATGAGCAAAATCAAGGGCGTCGGTGAGCTATGCGCCTTGGCCGACAAGTGTGCACGCTACCGAGGAAGGGAGGAGGCTGGGGAGAGAATGCTGAAGCAGGATCGGCGGTGATGACACCGCTCAGCAAAGAAGGGTCGGCTGCGAGGCAACAGGAAGAAGAAAAGCAGAGAAGTGCTAGCTGTCGAGCAGTCCGGCAACGGAGGCGGCGACAAAAACACCAAGGCTGTTGGCTCCGGCAAGGAGGTTGCCGTTGACGCCAACCACCAGTCGGTGGCGGCCGCCGACAAGCAGGACAGCTCCGGCAAGCAGTACTGCAAGATCCACCGCACCAAGGGCCACGATCTCAGATCTGCAAGAAGGTCGAGCAGCTCGTCGAGCAGCAGAGAGCTGAGTACGAGCGACGCGACAAGGAGAAGGCCCAGGGAAGGTGCTGGGGAGCAAGCAAGAAACACCCGGCGGGGAGGACGCCGCGGCAAAGTCAAGCGGCGACAAGGAGATCGACCTCCCAGCGGCGCGACAAGGATGAAGATGATGACGGCAGCGAAGATATGGAAGACAACGACGCCGACGAGAAGGAGTTTCAGAAAGCCACAGAGGTTCTCTACGTTGACGGAGGTGCTTCCCTGCATACCTCCCACCGCCAACTCAAGCAATGGATGCGGGAGGTCAATGCAGCGGAACCATCCATAGAATCACGCAGGCCTCTGAAGTGGTCCAGCACGCCTATCATTTTTGATATTGAGGACCACCCTGATCTCATAACTGCGGTCGGGTGCTTGCCGATGTTGGTCTCTCCAACCATCCGCAACCTCAAGGTCACAAAAATGTTAGTTGACGGCAGGGCCGGCTTGAATCTGATCTCCTCCGCGGTGCTCCAGAAGCTTCAAATCCCTGACGGCGAGCTCGAAGAGGCCGAAACCTTCAAGGAATCAATCCGGAAGGAGCAAGCGAAGGGAAGATTAGTTGCCGGTCACATTTGGCAGCGAGCTGAACTTCGGGACTGAGAGGGTTACATTTGGCGTTGCCGATTTCCCATTGCCTTACAATGGGATACTTGGCCGTCCGGCACTCGCCAAGTTCATGGCGGCCTCTCCTACGCCTACAACCTTCTCAAGATGCCAGCCCGATAAGCGTCATTTCTGTCCATGGCGACAAGAAGGATGCCCTTATCTGTGCCGACAAGATCTTTCGGGACGCAGCAGGCGCAACAGATTGCCAGAGTCTTGCCGCTGAAGCTCCCGGGGGGAAGAAGACCATGTCCAAGTCCGGCAAGGGCTCTGATGCTCACTCCGGCAAGCGCACCTCTTCGGAGTGTTGCGCTACCGTCGAGGACGCACCATCGAGCTCCACCGACAAGTGCAAGTAATGGTGGCTCCGCCGAAGACCAAGAAGGTGCCCGCCAAGGAGGACGGCACTGGTGGTACCTTCACCATCAGTGCCTCTCTCGACCCCAAATAGGAAGGCGCGCTCGTCGCTTTCCTGCGGGCGAATGTCGACGTGTTTGCATGGCAACCGTCGATATCCCGATGTTCCTGTGAAAGTGATTGAGCACCGCCGGCCGTTTGTCCTCATCTTGTGACCCGTCAAGCAAAAGAGTCGAAGCAAGCGGTGGGCGCCAAGAATTCATAGCTGAAGAGATCAAGAAGCTGGAAGCAGCGGGCCTTGTCGGAGGAGTACTCCATCCTCGTGGTTGGCCAATCCTGTAGTCGTGCGCCAAAGCAAATGGGAAATGGAGGCTTTGTATTGACTTCACGGATGTTAATAAAGCTTGTCCCAAAGATCCATTTCCCTTGCCGCGCATTGACCAGATTGTTGCCTCCACGGCGGATGTGATTTGCTCTCGTTTCTTGATGCCTACTCAGGATACCATCAGATCTTCATGGCTGAAGAAGATGAGGAGAAGACCGCATTCATCACACCATGTGGCACATCTTTGTTTCATACGGATGCCTTCGGTTTGAAGAATGCTGGTTCAACATTTGCAAGGGTAGTCCATGGCGCTTTTGAGCCGCAAATGCACGTAAATGTAGAAGCCTACATGGATGACATAGTGGTCAAGAGCGAGGACAAAGCAACTACGGTTCAAGATCGGGACGAGACCTTTGCAAATCTGCACAAGATAAACCTCAAGCTCAACCCCGAGAAGTGCGTGTTTGGAGTCCCTTTCGCAAGCTTCTCGGGTTCTTCGTGTCTCGGCGAGGGATTGAGGCAAATCCCGACAAGATCAAGGCCATTGAGCAGATTGAAGCACCAAAGCGCGTCAAGGATGTCACGAAGACTTGCGGTTGAGTGGCTGCTCTCGTGAGTTTATTTCTAGGTCTGCTGGCATACTGCCATTTTTCAAGATTTTGAAAAAGGCGGGTCGATAAAATGGACTCCCAAAGCGGAGGCTGCGCTGCGAGACTTAAAGAGATACATCCTCTACTCCAACACTTGTCGCACCTAGGCCACAAGAGAAGTTGCTGCTATATATAGAGGCAACCAATCAAGTGGTTAGCGCTGCGTTAGTGGCGGAGAGGGAGGCGGATGACGAGCCAGCAACCGCGGCAAGCACATCCAGCGACAAGTAGGGGGCTTCGCCGACAAGCTCTGGTCTCGACAAGGACGAGTCCGCGAAGACACAAGAACAGTCTGAAAAAGGATGGTGCAGCGCCAGTTTACTTTGTCGGTTCCCTCCTGCAGGGGCTAGATCAAGGTACTACGGTGTGCAAAACTGCTTTTCGGCCTCCTCATGGCCTCGAGAAAGCTGCGCCATTACTTCCAAGCACATGAGATCACAGTTGTCACTCGCTTTCCCACGAAGAGGATACTACGAGAATCCGAAGCGGCAGGCGGGATTGTCGAGTGGGCCTTTGGGCTGTCAAGCTTTGGTCTTAAGTTTGAAAGCACATCAACTATCCAAAGCGAGCCTTGGCGAGTTCATAGCAGAATGGACTCCAACGCCGGATGAAGAGATTAGGAGACGAGCATTCCCGTCAAAGAAGCAAGCAAAGAGTGGTCGATGAACTTTGATGGTGCCTTCTCGCTGCAAAGGCGCCCGATCTTGGCGTGCTTCTTATCGCACCCACCGGAGAGCACCTCAAGTACGTCGTCCAGATGCACTTTCCCAAGGAGCAAGCGACAAACAATACTGCAAAATATGAAGGTTTGCTTGCCGGTCTCAGGATCGCCGTGGACCTTGGGATCAAGAAGCTTATTGTCAGGGGTGACTCGCAACTCGTCGTCCGCCAAGTCAACAAAGATTACCAGAGTCCGTTGATGGAAGCCTACGTTGATGAAGTGAGGAAGCTAGAAGAGCGCTTTGACGGCTGCAAATGGAACATGTTCCAAGAGCTCGAGAATGATATCGGACGCCTGTCAAAGTGCGCTGCGCTTAAGCTACTTGTGGAACCAGGGACTTTCGTGCTCAAGCTGTCTCAGCCAACCGTAACACCATCGGCAGGACAAAGCAAGAAGAGGAAGTTGGCCTCTGGTGTCTACTTTCCGACGAGCTTCCCGAAGCCGTCGTTGCAAAAAGTCCCCAAGATCAACACCAACGGTCTTGAGGAGGCGATGCGCTCAAGCCGGACCCGAGGTTTGTTTCGTTGAAGCAAGCGCTCCCGACAAGTCTTGCTCCGGCAAGCTTGTCGAGAACATCTAACTCGGCGAGAGCCACGGCTCTTGCCGTAGAAGCTGATGTTCCGCCGTAGTAGATGAGCCTTTAGTCCTTGTTGTCGAGCCACAAGCTCCGGCATGGGCGGCAGAATGTCCATTTCCTTCAGACAGAAAACTTCCGAAGAGCGGGAAGAAGCGGAAAGAGTAGCCCGGCGATCAAGTATGTACCGGTTTGTCGACGGCATACTTTGCGAAGAAGACTCAACGGTGTGAAATTGAAGTGTATTCCGGGGAAGATGGATGAAGCTGTTGGCGAAGATACATGGAGGCATATGTGGTCACCACATTGGCGCCAAGAGCACTTGCCGGCAAAGCTTTCCGGCAAGGTTTCTTCGGCCGACAGCCCTCCGGGATGCAATCTGCACAAGTAACCAAGTGTGAAGCGTGCAGTTCCATTCCAAGCAGATACACCTGCCAGCTCAAGCTCTCCAGACGATCCCTTTATCCTGGCCCTTTTCGGTCTGGGGGCTCGACATCCTCGGCCCCTTCCCCCGAGCTGTTGGGGGCTTTGAGTACTTATACGTCGCCATCGACAAGTTCACAAAGTGGCCGGAAGTGCAAGCAGTGAGGAAGGTGACAGCACAGTCAACAGTCAAGTTCTTCAGGTCGATTGTTTGCCGTTTCGGAATCCCTAACAGGATCATCACCGACAACGGCACACAATTCACGAGTCGCACCTTCATGCGATGCGTCCAAGACCTTGGCGCCAAGGTGCCGCCGCTTCCGTTGCTCACCCGAGAAGCAACGGTCAGCGAAAGGGCGAACAGCTAAAGTGCTTCAGCGGACTCAAGACCAGAACTTTCGACAGGCTGCACAAGTGCGGAAGAAAGCTGGATCGAGGAGCTGCCGGTGGTTCTTTGGTCGATCGAGCAGCGCCAAATCGAGCCAGCGGCGGGCACCCTTTGCTCTAGTCTATGGAGCAGAGGCAGTTCTCCCCACGGAACTCGTATACAGGTCGCCACGAGTGCTCGCTTATGATGAGTTTGAGCAAGAGCAGCTGCGACAAGATGACGCGCTGCTCCTTGAGGAGGATCGTCTTCAGGCTGCTGTGCGAGCCGCTCGCTACCAGCAGGCCCTGCGTCGCTACCATGGCCGTAGGGTTAATGCCAGAAGTCTCGAGGAAGGCGACCTTGTTCTTCGGCGCGTTCAATCCGCCAAGAATTCAAACAAGTTGACGCTTGAAGTGGGAAGGCCCTTATCGGGTGAAACGAGTCACTAGGCTGGCGCTGTCCGCTTTGAGACCGAAGATGGCATTCGGTGAGCAACTCCTGGAACATTGAGCATCTTCGTAAGTTTTACCCATAAAGGCGCGGTTGTCGGAACCCGTTCAAGCAACCACCTTTTGTACAAGTCTTGCCGCTGTTGCATGTAATCGCCATTACAAAGCGGGCGCAGACCCGTGCATTGTTAAAGCCCATGTGTTGCGCACAACCCGTCAAGTTCATGCTTCCATCAAGTTTTGCATGTTTTGGCTAACACTTTGTGCAGCAACCACACCCGGTAAGCGTAATCGAGCCACTTTGGGCTCAATAACGTTATTTCCTCTTCTTTCTCTTGTCGTAAAGAAAGGGAGGCTCCCTCGCACAAGTTAACCCGGGGGAGGAGGAGATAATACTATGGACGAGCACCGCCGAGGAAGTTTCGCCTCATCGGGAAGCAAGAAACAGAAAAGCTAAGTTGCCAAAGTTTGAGCAATCAATTTTAAATTTTCGTTATCTTCCTCGAACGATAGTACTTTGTCTGGAAAACCTGAGCGCAGAGGAACCAAACCGTGACTGGTCGCGCCCTTACTTTGTTTCGAGTCCGCTCAACCACTGAAGTGAGCTGCGGCTCGTCCATGACAAGGTTGCTTGTCGGTCGCGACCCTTGCCAATTGCTGAAGTTCCGCACTTTTCGGCGCTTCGCGGCAAGGGTGCTGCACCGCAAGTTTCCCTAAATGCGCAGGCGTAAAAGCATACAAAGGAAGAAATCAAGTAGAGGAAATAACATTGCATCGATCGATTCACCTAAGATAGAGTATCTTACAAAATAACTTGTCGCTGATCTAACAAAGTTTTCTAAACATGATCAGCGACAAGGGAAAGATAAGGTTGGCGGCCTAGTCCACACGGTGCGCCCTCAATCCTCTTAATCTTGTTCACCTTGTCCACAATGGGTGCGACAAGGGCTTTGAGCTCCTCCACATTGGCTTCGGGCCGGCAAGGATCTGAGGGCGCCATTAAGGTTGAGGCCGGGTTGCGGAAGGCCACCTTCATCAACACCTTCTCGAGGCAGCGTGTCCGTGCACGATTCCGGCCTGGCCCGACAAGCGCTTCGGCACTGCACGGCCCAGGGCAGGGGCTCTGCCGGTGTACTAGAGTAGGGGTACCCTAGTATCCCGTGATTGCACGGACGGTTGCAGACACCAGCTGCAAAGTTTTGCCTCGTCACCGCCACTCCCCTCGGTGGCTCCTTGGAGCCATTCAAGAACAAAGTATTAGATTGAGAAGACAAGGCCCCGACGAGAGGAGCTTGTCGGGAAGGCCACTCGTGCACGCAGAAGACAAGGCCCCGGCAAGAGGAGCTTGGGGAAGGCCCGGAGCGCGACAAGTCTCCGGCGAGACAAGGATCCGGCCGCGGCAAGGCGCTTGCCGCGGCATGCAGCTCCTCTCCGTCTCCGCTCCAGCTCACCCAGTGACGTGTCGCCACGGGACCGTCCCATGGGCGCGTGTCGAGCAGCTGTGCAGCCAGCGGAGAGCAGCGATGAGCGGCGGCCGACAGTTTCGCCATCGTGGCGGCGGAGGCGCACTGACGGTCTGTTACCTTTGTTTGGACGACAATGACAGGCATTTATTGCTTTTGTCCCTTGCCGTCGAGTTAGGTATTTTTGCACCTTGTACCTTTGTTCAAGTAGGTGTACCAACTCCTGTTTTACATTTGTACCCTCGCCTATGTTGCCACCGCCGGAGACCCTTGAGCACATAAAAGGAGGCCCGAGTGCAACGTGAGAGAGGGTTGGCCAGGGTTCGGTTCGCGTCTTTCGCAAGGTTCGATTCATTCTGACCGCCATAGACTAGATACACTCACGCTTAGGTTTTGTAGCGGGCATTGATCCCTAGCAAGAACACAATAGATCAAACAGCAGCAGAGGAGTTTTATCTCTCCGGAGAGCTCAAGCTGGGTAAACCGCCCGTGTGCATCGCCTCGATCCGCTCTTCGTGCGACCTCCACCCCCCTCCGAACCACAAAGGGACCCGCTCCGCCGGGCCCCATAGGTGTCCGTGGGTACGATCAGCCTCCCCGACATCATCACACTCCGATCAATCTGTCGTAAGCAAGCAGGTATAACCATACATAAGCAATCGCTCAAAAGATCCAAAAGAACAAAGAAAACACTTTGGAAAACTTCAAAACCATCAAATAAAGCTTCTAGACATGAACATATTTTTGTAACAGCAGCAAAATTAAGTGATTTTGATCTTAACATAAGGTACATGTCAAAATCTTCGATTTGCAAAAGAATCAATTAATCAGAGTTATAAAACTCAAGTTACAGCCAAAACAAGTTTGAATTTGAATCTGATCTAATTAAAATTTTAAAATTTCAAAAGGTTGATTTTATATGTTCTCTGGATAGAGGGGATCATGGCAAAGAAGTTGGCGTTGGTTTCGTTGGATTTGGATAAGCGAGTAAAAAGTTGTGATAGATTGAAAAGCAGGAGCTAAACTGTAAAGAAAGTATTTACATCTGGGTCCCTGGCTACATAACAGAAAAACTAACGGACGAACGTCCTCTACAGAAGCATAAGCGACGAATACGCTTGTTATAAAACCTAAACAGAGAATGTTCGCTATAGAAGTTAACCTAGCGAACGTTCGCTCCAGAAAACTAACGGACGAACCGTTCGCTACCGAGACCTAACCGGACGAATGACCGTAAAATAAAGAAAACGAAAGCTACCATTGGACCAAGATGCAACGGTCAAGGGAAGTTGGGGCGTTACCGCGTCGGACAGGTCGTTGGCGACGAGAACGACGGCTGCGAAGGGTCAGCTTCGAGCGGGGACGGCGGCTTCGGCAACGGCGGACGGCTGCCCCGGCGGCGGAGGATGCGGCACGGGGCGGCGATGGGGCACGGCAGCGGCGGCAGCGAGGCAAGCAGGCGGCGACGCGGCTCTGTGCGGGCGACGGCGGGGCGGCGCTGCAAGGGGAGGCGGGGCGGCTGCGGGCTGAGGAGGAGGAGGAGAGAGAGAGAGGGCCGGGGCGGCGCATTAAATAGGCGGGAAGGGGCGGCGTTTGCGTGCTGGAGGGGTGAAGGCGGCTCGGAGTTCGGGTCGGCGACGGCTGGCAATGGTGGCGCGGCGGCATAGTGGCACAGGACTCTGTCCCGAGCTCGGGGACGAGGCGGTCGCGCGGCTGGGCTGGGCTTGGCCTGGCCCGATATGCTGGGCCAGCCCAGTTCGGCAGTTTTTTTATTAAAACATTTTTCCAGAATAAATATATATAAAAAAACAGAAAACTTCACATAGGCATATTATATAACAAAAATTTTAGAAAAAGATTTTCTACAAGATGAACATTTTCTTAGCGGCAAATAAATTCCACAAAAATTTAAATAAAGCAAACTGTACTAGTGGTACAAATAAAAACCAAATAAAAATAATTTAAAATACCAAAATGATTTCAAACTAATTTTTCTACTATAGGGAATCATTTTACCGTATTTTCCATATATTTTATTTTTGGAGAATAAAACCAAATAACTCCAAATTGATAGTGGTTTCAAAATAACTTCAAAGGGACTTTCAATTAGACTCTTTGAAACTTCCAACTCTCTTTCTTAGCATTTGAAGAAGTCATTTTATCTTTTCTCGTGAAATTCATTGAGTTGCATAAAGTTTCCGAATTTGAAATAGTTCCAAATGGAATTCAAATCTTTTCAAAACCCTTTTTCATTTAATAAAATGGAAGAAATCATTTCATCTACACTCTAGGGTTTTGTGATGAAATGAATTTGAATTCATGGAGATCATAACTATAAGGTGAAAGTTTGGGAAAGTCCTTTTATTCCCTCTCATTTAACTTTTAGAAAGTTTCAAATTTCACTCAGTTTTCACACAAGCAACCACACCTCAACCAAACAAACAAGGCAAGACTATTTATTTAATATAACATCCCAAAATTTAGAATTTTGGGATGTTACACGAAATTCTCCCTCTTTGTGTGTACTTTGTAAATTATGAGAGAAAAGGCATTTGAATTATTCCAAAAAGCATTATTATGGATAAAAAAAAATTATAAATAGCATTAAGAAAACATGATGCAAAATGGACATATCAGCTCCCCCAAGCTTAGACCTCGCTTGTCCGCAAGCGAAAATCGAAATCAAAAAACATGCCCACATGCTTTGAGAGAAAGGTGTCGATGAAAACAAAATGCGGACATAGAAGCATCATGTTGATTATTATAACAAAAACAAAATTAAACATAGGACTTTTCAGGAAGGGTCACGTGTCGAAGCCTTTAGGCAACCCCACATACTCAACCATCATATAGTCTTCTATGATTGCTAACACTCACATCTTACCCATGAGCAAAACATTTCAACCGGACACATAGAAAGATAGGGGCTTATAGTTTCGCCTCCCAACATACTCACCTCAAGGATGATGTCAACAATAATAACTCATGCTATCTATATTCAACTGGACATATGTGCCTAGATCTTTCCTGACCACATGATTCTTGACAAAAGAGAAAATAAAGAGGAATAGAAGGAAAACTTTGACTCTTTGCATAAAAGTAAATACTTAAAAGTGAAAGATAGGCCCTCCGCAGAGGGAAGCAGAGGTTGCCATGCACTTATTTGTTTGCATTCTCAATCCATTAGTGGAAGAGAACTTCACGTTGTATTTCCCCTTAATATGACAACCTTTATTATGTAGTCTCTCACTTTTATTCTTTGTCATCCAAGTTCGTACCACGCTCAATTTTCTCTTACACTAAATGATCTCACATATTTAGAAGCAATTTTATTGCCTTTTTGCACTGATGACAACTTACTTGAGGTATCTTGCTCAATCCCTAGGTAGGTATGGTGGACACTTGAAAAAGATTTGGGTTTAAGGGTTTTTGGATGCACAACTAGTATCTATACTTAGTGCGGAATTTTTGGCTACCAAAGTTGGGAGCAAGCACCACATGTTGAAGGATCTATGACAATATGACTTCTATGTGAATATAAACAAACATAAACCATTAAGTTGTCTTCCTTGTCCAATGTAAAAAAAATTGGCATATAATATTTTGATGAGGGCTCACAATCACAAAAGATTTCTAGGATAGTATATTTATATGTGAATATTCTCTTCCCTTTTTAATTCTTTCATGAGTTGCATCATTGACTAATGTTATGTTTGTCAATCTCTAATAAAATTCCCTACTTATACTTTTCCTTATGTGGTTCTATCACCTACCATAGGATTAGTATATGATCTTATTGATTTATTTCCTTTATTTTATTTCTTTCTTTACTTCTTTTATTTATTTGCAACATGAAAGTAAAGAAAGCAAAAACTCAAACTAGACTTTATTATATAACTTGCACACGATTACAATGATAGATCACTAAGAAAACTCTCAAAGAAAAAAAATCAAGCTAAACTTTATTTCATCTAAAGCAAAAAGATCGAACTAAGATAAGTAAAATAAAAAAGATAGTGGGATGATACGATACCGGGGCACCTCCCCCAAGCTTGGCAGAAGCCAAGGGGAGTGCCCATACCCGATACTTAGTTATCGTTTGGTGGTGAAGAAGATGGTGGTGGTGAACAAGAAGAGGTCTTGTCCTCGGATTTCCATGGCAGTGGTCCACCATCATAAGAGGAAGAGTGAGTCCTACGGGTCCTGCAATTAGCAGCCAAACTCATACCTTTAAACCTTGGCTCATATTCAAAGACTTGGTTCTGGAGGTCATAGATCTGGCTTTGGAGGAAGTTCATTTGCTCGTTGAAGGTGAAGACAATGTCTTTCATGGGCTTGCCATCCACCTTGAGATCACGGGAGAGGTCCGTGATCATGAGGTGATTGGCATGAAGCCCACGCTCCACCATCCCCTTGCACCGGAACACATCTTGCTCCATAGCTTCAAGCCTAGCCTCCACGGTCCCCGTCCCCTTAGGTCAGGGCACATCGCGAAGGTAAAGCACCCCCTCATGCATCTCAATGACCTGAGGGTGCTGCACCAACTCCCGCAAATATGGGTTGATGATGTTCTTGAAGAACTTGTCCTTGGAGGAGCTTGAAGCAGCCATGGTAGATGGGATCTGGCAGAAAATAGCAAGGGAAAAAGAGGACAGAGGATTTCTCCCTGATACGGAGGTTAACAAGTTCGGGAAGTATATATAGATTTTTATCTTGGAGGACAAGTATACGGAAGAAAAACGGAGTACAAAAGGTGTCCCAGGTGGGCACAACCCACCTAGGGGACGCTTCCTGGGAGTTTCTTTATTTCCAAAATTCTAAAATATTCCAAAACTGACAAAAAATATTTTTACAGATTTTTTGGAGTCCGTTTACTTACCATATCACGTACCTCCTTATTTTCACGATTCTGGAGTGTTTCCGTAAGGACTCTTTTATGTGTTCTTCCGGTGTCAAAAGTTTGGATAATATTACTTTCAACATTAATAGGCGTACCTGAGATATAATGCTTTATTCATTGTCCATTGACAACCTTCTGGTTAGTACATTCAGAATTATTTATTTTGATGGCTCCAAACCGGTAAACCGCCTCGATGACATATGGGCCTTCCCATTTTGAGAGGAGCTTTCCTGCAAAAAATCTAAAATGAGAGTTGTACAAAAGAACATATTCTTCGAATTTAAACTCACGCTTTTAGATTCTTTTGTCATGCCATCTTTTAACTTTCTCTTTGAATAGTTTTGCATTTTCATAAGCTTGTGTTCTCCATACATCTAATGAGCTTATATCAAATAACCTCTTTTTACCAGCAAGTTTGAAATCATAGTTGAGCTCTTTCACTGCCCGAAAATGCTTTATGTTCTAACTCAACAGGAAAATGGCAAGCTTTTCCATAAACCATTTTATAAGGAGATATACCCATAGGATTTTTATATGCTGTTCTACAAGCCCAAAGTGCATCATCTAATTTCTTAGACCAATTCTTCCTAGACCTATTGACAGTCTTTTGCAAAATTAACTTTATTTCTCCATTGCTAAGTTCTACTTGACCACTAGACTGAGGATGATAAGGTGATGCAATTCTATGGTTAACATCATACTTGGCAAGCATTTTACGGAAAGCACCATGAATAAAGTGTGAACCGGCATCAGTCATTAAATATCTAGGGACTCCAAACCTTGGGAAAATAACTTCCTTAAGCATTTTAATAGAGGTGTTGTGATCAGCACTACTGGTTGGAATAGCTTCTACCCATTTAGTAACATAGTCAACAGCAACCAAAATATGTGTATACCCATTAGAGGAAGGAAAAGGTCCCATGTAATCAAATCCCCAAACATCAAATGGTTCAACAGCAATCATAGGCATTTCTTGACGCTTACCAATATTACCTATTCTTTGACATTCGTCGCAAGATGAGACATACATACGGGCATCCTTGGAGAGAGTAGGCCAATAGAATCCAGACTGCAATACCTTATGAGTAGTTCTATCTCCAGCATGATGCCCTCCATAAGCCTCGGAGTGACATTTCCGTAGGATTGTCCCTGTTCATGCTCAGGTACACAACATCTAAAAATACCATCTACTCCTTCTTTATAAAGATGTGGGTCATCCCAAAAGTAGTGTCTTAAATCATAGAAGATTTTTTTCTTTTGTTGGTATGTAAAGCTAGGTGGAAAATATTTAGTAACAATGTAATTGGCATAGTCAGCATACCAAGGAGTACTATTAGCAACATTTATTGCAGCTAACTGCTCATCTGGAAAACTATCATCAATAGGTAGTGGGTCATCAAGCACATTTTTAAGCCTAGACAAGTTATCAGCTACGGGGTTCTCAGCTCCGTTTCTATCAATGTTATGTAAATAAAATTCTTGTAACAAGAGAACCCAACGAATAATTCTAGGTTTAGCATCTTTCTTTTCCATAAGATATTTAATAGCAGCATGGTCTGTGTGAACAGTTACTTTGGAATCAACAATATAAGGTCTAAATTTATCACAAGCAAACACCACTGCTAAGAATTCTTTTTCAGTAGTAGCATAGTTTCGTTGAGCACTGTCTAGAGTTTTACTAGCATAATGAATAACATTCAATTTCTTATCAACTCTTTGTCCCGGAACAACACCAACAACATAATCACTAGCATCACACATAATTTCAAAAGGCAAGGGATACGTCTCCAATGTATCTATAATTTATGAAGTATTCATGCCATGTTTACAACAATTTTATATGGTTTTTGTATGATTGGCATGGAACCAACCCGGACTGACGCTGTTTTCAGCAGAACTACCGTGGTGTTGTTTTTTGTGCAGAAATGAAAGTTCTCCAAATGAGCTGAAACTTTTTGACGATTTTTTTGGAACAGAAGAGACCCCTGAAGCTTCGTGGAAGGACCAAAAGGTGAAGGAGTAGGACACAAGACACCGGGGGGCGCCTGTGCCCTTGCCCGTGCCCCGGTGGGTTGTGCTCACCTCGAGGCCCATCTTACCGTGAAACCGACGCCCAAAAATACTATAAATGGAGAAACCATTAGGGGTTAACCTAGATCAGAAGTTCCGCCGCCGCAAGGCTCTGTAGCCACCGAAAACCAATCTAGACCCTTACCGGCACCCTATCGGAGGGGGAGATCATCACCGGTGGCCATCTTCATTATTCCGGCGGCCACCACGATGAGGAGGGAATAGTCCACCCTCGGGGCTGAGGGTTTGTACCACTAGCTATGTGTTTAATCTCTCTCTCTCTCTCTCTCTCTCTCTCTCTCTCTCTCTCTCTCGTGTTCTCGAGATGTCACGATCTTGATGTATCGCGGGCTTTATTAATATAGTCGGATCATATGGTGTTTTACCATCTCTATCTTGTTGTGAATAATTGAGTTTTTCCCTTCGAGATTTTGTTGTTATCGGATTGAATTGTTTTATGGATTTGAGAACACTTGATATATGTCTTGCAATTGAATACTCGTGGTGACAATGGGGTATCGTATTGATTCACTTGATATATGTTTTGGCACTCAAATCGCGGATTCCCGAGGTGACATTGGGGTAATCTACGCATACGGGTTGATGCACGTTCTTGTCTTTGTTTCTCCGGTAGAAATCTTGGGTCACTATTTGAAGTTCTTTGTGTTGGATTGAGTATTATGAATATGAATTTTCTTTGGTGTTATTTTAGTACAAACTCTAGGATAGATCGAACGGAAAGAATAGCTTTGTGTTATTTTAGTACAGACTCTTGAATAGATCAAACGGAAATAATAGCTTTGAGGTGGTTTTGTACCCTACAAACAATTTATTCTTATGTTCTGCGCTAGATAGGAACTTTGGAGTGATTCTTCATCGCTTATCCTAGCATTGTTGAGATATTGCACTAGCGGAAGTACGGACCCTAGGCCTCATTTTCAAGTATTGCAATACCGTTTTTGTGCCCGTTTACTATTTGCTACCTTGAAGTTTTTATTTATTCAGACTATAAAAATATATTTATACCATCAATATTACACTTGTATCACCATATCTTCGGCGAACTAGTGCACCTATACAAATTACCATTGTATTAGGTGTGTTTGGGACACAAGAGACTTTTTATTATTTGGTTGCAGGGTTTTTTGAGAGAGACCATCTTCATCCTACGCCTCCCACAGATTGATAAACCTTAGGTCATCCACTTGAGGGAAAATTGCTACTATCCTACAAAACTCTGCGCTTGGAGGACCAACACGTGTCTACAAGAATAAAGTTGCGTAGTAGACATCAAGCTCTTTTCTGGCGCCGTTGCCGGGGAGGTGAGTGCTTGAAGGTGTAACTTTAGATCATGCAATTGAATCTTTTAGTTTCTTGTTTTATCACTAGTTTGGTTTATAAAAGAAAACTACATAAAAAGTGGAATTTAGGTTGCATCATATTATTGATCATCTTTATAATATCTTTCTTGAAAATGATGGTTCTGAAAATTGTGCTCAATTGTTAGATGAAGAAGTCAATAAAATGTTTGGCACAAAGTATTTAAATGATGAGCATGATTGCAATATTGTTAGTATTAATTCTTTGAATATCCATGATGCTAATGATATGCAAAGCCATAAGCTTGGGGATGCTATATTTGATGAATATGATATTTTTAGTCCCCCAAGTTTAGATGAGAAAATTTATTATGGTGAAAGCATGCCTCCTATTTATGATGATTATACTGATGAAAGTGGGTTTGGAAGAGTATCACTTTATGTAAGAATGATCCCACTGTTTTGGAGGGTGTTGAATCTTATTGTTATAATTATGAAAGTGGATTCGGAGAGGTCATGACTTAATTTAATGATGAATCCACTATTTTGGAAGAGGCTGCATTTGATTATGACAACAAAGTTGCTATCTATGATGATTATGGTGATGACATGTATGCTATAAAGAACAATGATAACCATGAAACTTGTCATCGTGATTTTAATTTTCAATCCCATGATAGTTATTTTGTTGAGTTTGCTCCCACTACTATTCATGAGAATAAATTTGCTTATGTCGAGAGTAGTAAAATTTCTATGCTCTTTTGTCATGAAAACAATGCTTTATGTGATGGTTATATTGTTGAATTTCTTCATGATGCTACTGAAAATTATTATGAGGGAGGAACTTATGCTTGTAGGTATTGCAATAATATCAAGTTTCCTCTCTTTATGTTGAAAGTTTTGAAGTTGCACTTGTTTTGCCTTCCTATGCTAGTTGATTCTTGTTCCCATAAGTTGTTTGCTCACAAAATCCCTATGCATAAGAAGTGGGTTAGGCTTAAATGTCCTAGTCATATGCTTCATGATGCTATCTTTATGTTTCAATTCTTATCTTTTATGTGAGCATCATTGAAATCATCATGCCTAGCTAAAAGGCATTAAAGAAAAGCGCTTGTTGGGAGACAGCCCAACACTTTCACCTACTGTTTTTGTGTGTTCACATGATTATGCTACTGTATTGATCATGTTTTATTGCTTTTGTTTCAATAAAGTGCCAAGTAAAGCCTTTGGGGTCATGTTGGGTGATAGTTGATTTCATCTTGCTGAAAAACAGAAACTTCTGCACTCACGAAAATAATTCTTATTTTTAACAGAAGAGTTATTTTGAATTGATTCTTTTTGAAGAAGTTCAATATAAAAATTTCTCACGTGGTCCTTATTTTTTCATAATTTTTGGAGTAGCATAAGTATGGTAGTTATCCAGATCATTCCAGACTGTTCTGTTTTTGTCAGATTCTGTTTTCAATGCATAGTTTGCTTGTTTTCTAGTTTCTATGGCTTATGTTGCTCGATATGAATTATGTAAATGATGAGTTACAGTAGGCATTGTGTGAGAAAAATTATGAATCTTGTCTTTGACAGTACCAAAGTGAAAGGTTTGTCTTTATCATACTAACCCATCTCACAAAGTTCTGTTAAGTTTTGTGTGATTGAAGTTTTCAAGTTTTGGGTGAGATATCGATATGAGGAGAATAAGGAGTGAAAATACCCTAAGATTGGGGATGCCCAAGGCACCCCCAAGGTAATATTCAAGGAATATCCAAGCCACTAAGCGTGGGGATGCCCCGGAAGGCATCCCCTCTTTCGTCTCCAACATTATCGGTAACCTCACTTGGAGCTATGTTTTCATTCGTCACATGATATGAGTTTTGCTTGGAGCATCAATTTATTTTGTTAGAATTTTCTTACTGTTATTTATAATAATGTTTTGTGTCTTTTATTTCAATAAAAATGTCAAGTATAGCCTTTGCCATGCTTATCTTGCAAGTCTACATGTTGCTGTTTCAAAACAAAAAGTTTACTGTAGTTGCAAAAATTACCTAGAAAATTCAGAATGTGATAAAATGCTGAAACTTTTTGCAAAATAATATCTGATAAATTTTCTAAAGGGTGGTCATTAATTCAGAATTTTTGGAGTTAGGGAAGTATGATGAATATTGCATTCTTTACAGACTGGACTGTTTTGGCAGATTGCTGTTATGTTTGCATATGTTTGCTTGTTTAATGATTCTATTTGAGGATAGGAGTATTAAATATGCAGAGCCATTTAGTATGAAATGTTGAATAATAATTTTAGTGATTTGCTACAGTACAGAATGATAAAGTTTTTGCATGGGTTTATACTAACTTATCTAACGAGTTCTTATTGAGTTTTGTGTGGATGAAGCTTTTGAGATTTAGGAAAACCATGATATGAGAGGAATTAAGGAGACACGAAAGCTCAAGCTTGGGGATTTCCAAGGCATTCCAAGATAATATTTCAATAAGTCCCAAGCATCTAAGCTTGGGGATGCCCCGGCAGGCATCCCACCTTTTTTCTTCAACAATTATCGGTTAGTATCGGTTGATCCTAAGTTTTTGCTTCTTCACATGATGTGTGCTATCATTGGAATGTCATTTTATTTTGTTTTGCTTTCTATTTTAATAAAGTACTTAGATCTGAAAGTTTTGAAATAAAATAGAGTCCTCAAATAGTTGCCAGGGAGGCTAGGTAAGCGGCACGCACATCCCGTCAATGAAGCTCTTTTCTATGGAATTACTCTAGTGCTTCACTTATATAATTTTTTAGCACTGTGTGCTTTAGTATTTTTGAATAAATTCTCTCTTACTTCACTTAAATTAATTTGAGAGAAATAAATATTATGCTCATGATCTTCACTTATATTTGTTTGAGCTTATCAAAAGAAACACATGAAAATTAGTTCCAAAGTGATAGATATCTAAGAAGGATATAATAAAAACTTTCATGAAGATCATTGGAGAAAATAAACTTGATTCCTTGTTACAGTTTTGAGATATGATGATGTGATATGTGAGTCATGCTGATGAGTAATTATGCTTTAGTAAGAATATTGGTTTTAAAGTTTGTGATTCCCTATGCAAGCACGAAAGTCAATAGTTATGCAATGAAATTACATCCTACTTGTGGTGCATTATTCGGTGTTAATTATGCTCAATGCTCGTTTATGAGATTACTTGTTTCTTGGTTGGTCGCTTCTCAATCTTTTGCTAGCCTTCATTTTGCACTAAGTATGATCACTACTTGTGCATCCAAAATCCTTTAAACCAGTTTTGCCACATGAGTCCACTATACCTACCTATATGCGGTATTCTTTTGTCGTTCTAAGCAAATTTGTATGTGACATCTCTAATTTTCAAAATAAATTTCTCTTTTGTGTGCTCGTACCGCTTGCGAGGCGGTGAGGGGTGGCCAATATTTTCCATGCTAGATGTGTTATTCTCACGATGAGTGTTTATTCACTTTTCATTGCACGAGAGTAAGGCAAAGGTATCAGGGATGCCCAGTCCCGAAATGAAAAATGAATTTACTTTATGTTGTCAAATAATAAATTCCTTGGGAAGTGTTGGTATGGAGGGCACCCATGGATACGGTTAGCCATGGAAAGTGAAAGTATGGTGGCAAAAGGAATAAACTTTATTTTCTGTTTGGGAACCGCCTATGATATATCTAGCATGGAAAGTGTTGGGAGCTCTAAGTCGTTTTCGTTGGTGGGAAAAGTATGCCTCTCAAAATGTTTTTATCTCTCAATTATAGCTTTGAGCTCTGGCACCTCTACAAATCCCTACTTCCCCCCATGAAGGGCCTTTCTTTTACTTTGTGCAATTTTTATTTTTAATTTGAGTCTCCATCTTCTCTTATAAAGCACCAACTAGGGGGCACTATGATCGTACTTGAGCATTGGGTGTAGTTAATATGCGAGTGTGTATCATGAATGGATCAATGATTGAGCATAATGGGCTAGGGATAACTTGCTTTAGTGTTGATATTTCTAAAGACATGGTTGCTTGTTGATATGCTTAAGTAAATCTTCATGTCAAAACTAGACTATTGTTTTGAATCATATAAAATTCCAAATGTCCATGCTACAAAAGAAAAAGAATATGTGATGAATATGATAGGTAGCTTTCCACAACAAATATTCCATTTTCAATTGCTACTTTATCATGAGAAGTTTCATGAGAAAGAATTGATGTTATGATGCTAGGAAAAGTGATTGTAATTATCATTGATCAAACTTGTGCACTTTGCTAGCATTCACACTTCATAAATTATTTCTTTTATCATTTACCTACTCGAGGACGAGTAGGAATTAAGATTGGGGATGCTAATACGTCTCCAACGTATCTATAATTTACGAAGTATTCATGCCATGTT
The DNA here is from genome assembly GCA_021605145.1 of Aegilops bicornis. NCBI lineage: Eukaryota > Viridiplantae > Streptophyta > Magnoliopsida > Poales > Poaceae > Aegilops > Aegilops bicornis. Next base: position 392,141,749 of record CM038675.1, on the reverse strand, counting down.
TACAATAATTTTATATGGTTTTTGTATGATTTGCATGGAACTAACCCGGACTGACGCTGTTTTCAGCAGAACTACCGTGGTGTTGTTTCTTGTGCAGAAATGAAAGTTCTCCAAATGATCTGAAACTTTTTGACGACTTTTGTTTGGAACAAAAGAGACCCCCGAAGCTTCGTGGAAGGACCAGAAGGTGAAGGAGTAGGTCACAAGACACCGTGGCATGCCTGGGCCCTTGCCCGTGCCCCAGTCAGTTGTGCTCACCTCGAGGCCCATCTTACCGTGAAACCGACGCCCAAACATCCTATAGATAGAGAAACCATCAGGGGTTAACCTATATCATAAGTTCCACCGTCGCAAGGCTTTGTAGCCACCAAAAACCAATCTAGACCCTTTCCAGCACCCTGCCAGAGGGGGAGGTCTTCACCGGTGGCCATCTTCATTATTCCGGCGGCCACCACGATGAGGAGGGAATAGTCCAACCTCGGGGCTGAGGGTTTGTACCAATAGCTATGTGTTTAATCTCTCTCTCTCTCTCTCTCTCTCTCTCTCTCTCGTGTTCTCGAGATGTCACAATCTTGATGTCTCGCGGGCTTTGTTAATATAGTCGAATCATATGGTGTTTTCCCCTCTCTAACTTGTTGTGATGAATTGAGTTTTTTCCTTTGAGATTTCATTGTTATCGGATTGAATACTTTTATGGATTTGAGAACACTTGATATATGTCTTGCAATTGAATACTCGTGGTGATAATGGGGTATCGTATTGATTCACTTGATATATGTTTTGGCACTCAACTCACGGATTTCCGAGGTGACATTGCGGTAATCTATGCATAGGGGTTGATGCATGTTCTTGTCTTTGTTTCTCCAGTAGAAATCTTGGGGCACTCTTTGAAGTTCTTTGTGTTGGATTGAGTATTATGAATATGAATTTGCTTTGGTGTTATTTTAGTACGAACTCTAGGATAGATCGAACGGAAAGAATAGCTTTGTGTTATTTTAGTACGGACTCTTGAATAGATCGAACGGAAAGAATAGCTTTGAGGTGGTTTCATACCCTACAAAAAAATTATTCTTATGTTCTCTGCTAGATAGGAACTTTGGAGTGATTCTTCATCACACTTTGAGGGGTGGTTATATGATCCAATTATACTCGCATTATTGAGCGATAGCACTAGCGAAAGTACGGACCCTAGGCCTCATTTTCAAGCATTGCAATACCGTTTTTATGCCCGTTTACTATTTGCTACCTTGTAGTTTTTATTTTTTTCAGATTATAGAAATATATTTATACCATCAATATTACACTTGTATCACCATCTCTTAGCCGAACTAGTGCACCTATAGAAATTACCATTGTATTTGGTGTGTTGGGGACACAAGAGACTTTTTATTATTTGGTTGCAGGGTTATTTGAGAGAGTCCATCTTCATCCTATGCCTCCCACGGATTGATAAACCTTAGGTCATACACTTGTGGGAAATTGCTACTGTCCTACAAAACTCTACGCTTTGAGGCCCAACACGTGTCTACAAGAATAAAGTTGCATAGTAGACATCGGCAAGTTCCAATCAGGTGGTTGAACAATAGGTGCAGTAATTAAGGCTTTCTTGAGTGTTTCAAAGGCTTCAAGACAATCATCATAAAAAACAAAAGGAATATCCTTTTGCAAGAGACTAGTGAGAGGCCTAGAAATTTTAGAAAAGTCTTTGGTAAATCTCCTATAGGAACCAGCATGACCTAGGAAACTACGAATACCTTTGATGTCCTTAGAACATGGCATATTCTCAATTGCATCAACCTTAGCTTGATCCACTTCAATACCTCTTTCAGAGATTTTATGACCCAAGACAATGCCTTCATTAACCATAAAGTGGCACTTCTCCCAATTCAAGACAAGATTTGTTTGTTCACATCTCTTCAAAACTCGCTCAAGATTGCTTAAACAATCATCGAAAGACTTCCCATAAACAGAGAAGTCATCCATGAAAACCTCGACAATCTTTTCACAAAAGTCATAGAATATAGCAGTCATACATGTTTGAAAGGTAGCAGATGCATTACATAAACCAAAGGGCATACGTGTATAAGCATAGGTTCCAAAAGGACAAGTAAAAGTGGTATTTTCTTGATCAGGTTGAGAAATAGGTGTTTGTGAAAAGTTAGAGTATCCATCAAGGAAGCAAAAGTGTGTGTGCTTAGATAATCTTTCAAGCATTTGATCAATAAAAGGCAGAGGGTAATGATCTTTTCTAGTTGCTTTGTTTAATTTTCTAAAATCAATTACCATTCTATAGCCTGTAACAATTCTTTGTGGAATGAGTTCATTCTTATCATTAGGAACAACATTAATACCTCCTTTCTTAGGGACACAATGAACATGACTTACCCATCTACTATCAGCTATAGGATAGATTATACCGCCTTCGTAAGTTTTAATATTTCCGTTCTTACCACCTCTTTCATCTTCGGATTTAATCGACGTTGGTGATCAACAACAGGTTTAGCATCAGGTTTCATATTAATTTTGTGCTGACATAGGGTGGGACTAATGCCCTTTAAATCATGAAGAGTATATCCAATAGCAGCTCGGTGCTTCCTTAGAACTTTCAATAATCTTTCTTCTTCATGTTCTGAAAGATTAGCACTGATAATAACAAGATATATCTTCTTTTCATCAAGATAAGCATATTTCAAAGTGTCTGGCAATTGTTTTAATTCAAACACAGGATCAGCTTTAGGTGGAGGAGGACCTCCCAGAGTTTCAATAGGCAAATTGTGTTTAAGTAGAGGACATTGTTCAAAGAAAATCTTATCTATTTCATTTCTTTAATGCATATGTAAATCATTTTCATGATCTAGCAAATATTGTTCTAAAGGATGAGTAGGTGGCACAGCAATAGAAGCAATACCAATTAATTCATCCTTACTAGGCAATTCTTTTTCTTGAAGATTTCTACTAAACTTGGAAAAATTAAACTCATGAGACTCATCACCAAAGTTAACACCAATAGTTTGTTTCTTGTAATCTATTCTTAGCATTAACCGTGTTCAAGAAAGGTCTACTAAAGGTAATGGGACAGAAGTCATCTTGTGGGGAACCAAGGACAAGAAAATAAGTAGGGTATTTTATTTTCCCACACAATACTTCAACATCTCTAACAATCCCAATTGGTGATATGGTGTCTCTATTAGCAAGTTTAATAGTAACATCTATTTCTTCTATCTCCGCAGGTGCTATGTCTTTCATAACTTTTTGATATAAAGTGTAAGGAATAGCACTCACACTAGCACCCATGTCACATAACCATGATAACAGTGATCCCCTATTTTAACTAAAATAACTGGCATGCCAACAACAGGTGTCGGGGAGGCTGATCGTACCCACGAACACCTATGGGGCCGGTGGACCAGGCCCCTTTGTGGTTCGGAGGGGGGCGGAGATCGCATGAAGAGCGGATCGAGGCGAGGCACGAGGCGGTTACCCGGCTTGAGCTCTCCGGAGAGATAAAACTCCTCTGCTGCTTGTTTGATGTATTGTGTTCTTGCTAGGGAGGCGATGAGAGCTACAAAACCTAAGCGTGAGTGTATCTGGTCTCGAGTGAGTCGAATGAACCAACCCTTTCTACGCTATGCATGGGCCTCCTTTTATATGCTCAAGGGGTCTCCGGCGGTGGCAACATAGGCGAGGGTACAAGTGTAAAACAGGAGTTGGTACACCTACCGAACAAAGGTGTACGGTGCAAAATACCTAACTCGGCGGCAAGGGACAAAAGCAATAAATGCCCGTCTGTGTCGCCCAAACAGTGCGACAGAGACCGTCAGGTGTGCCACCGCTCGCCACGATGGCAAGCTTGTCAGCGCCGCTTATCGCTGCTCTCCGCTGGCTGCACAGCCTCTTGACACGCGCGCATGGAATGATCCCATGGCGACACGTTGCTGGATGAGCTGGAGCGGAGATGGAGAGAGGTTGCTTGCGGCAAGCGCCTTTGCCGCCGAATCCTTGTCGCGTCCGGAGGCTTGTCGCGCCCGAGCCTTCCGGCAAGCTCCTCTTGTCGGGCCCTGTCTTCTGCATTCCTTGAATGGCCTTCCCGGCAAGCTCCTCTTGCCGGGCCTTATCTTCTTAGTCAAATACTTTGTTCTTGAACGGCTCCAAAGGAGCCACGGAGGATCTTAGCGGTGACTAGGCAAACCTGCCGCTGCTGGTATCAGAATCGTCTGCAGTGCGAAAAGGGATACTAGGGTACCCTACTCTAGTACACCGACAGGAGCCCCGGGCTGGGTCAGACAGTGCCCGAGCGCTGTCGGGCCAGGCCCAAAACATTGGACGGTCACACGTGGCCTCGATCACGCCGCAACCCGCCCGGGACCCACCACGACCCCCACTAACGGCACGCACCGGACATGGCGTCGTGCGAGAGATCGTGGGCGTGGTCGTGGGGGTTTCTTTATTAGGAAAAGCGGAACGTCCGCCCTCCCCTCTTTATAAGCGGGGAACAGGGCAGGCCGTCCACTCCGCCATTGCTGTCTTGTCAAGAAAACCACCACCGCTCCCCCTTCTTCTCCAAAGGCGAAGAGAGCAGCGCCCGCCTTTCGCCACAAGCGCACTCACCGTCGTCGGCCTCCTCCGCCGCCCTCGCCATGGCTCGAAAGCCGACAAGGAGAAGGGCATCAAGTCGGCCGAGGCGCAGCGGCTGTGGCGCTGCGCAAGGAGCGGGCCATCTTCCCTCATTCGGCGCAAGGAGCTGCGGGATATCTTCTATCTGGTTTGGTCGACGGAGACGAGTGCGCATCCGCGCACGAAGGTACTCCCGCCTCCGCTTCTGATTTGGCCCCAACTGGGTACCCCTTCTTTGCCCTTTTTCTATTATGGGCTCTGCCCGCCCTTTTCCGAGTTCTTCTGCGATATCATGAACACATATGGCCTCCGCCTCCTTGATTTCACCCCCAACGCTGTCTTGACCATGGCAGTTTTCGCACACCTTTGCGAAAACTTTGTCGGAGTCCACCCAAATGTGGCACTCTTCCGCCACTTCTTCGTGCCCCGCGTCGAGAGAGGAGAGCCACTTGCCGGAGGGATAGCTTGGGTCTCCAGGATCGGCAAGAAAGAAGCCTATCTGGAAGGGGAGTTCCGCAACAAGTGGGAGGAGTGGAGAGCCAATTGGTGTTGGGTCGTAGAGGAGAACCCATGACCCTTCGCTGCCGGCGCCAAACCCCAATAGTCTTGGCGCAGAGATTGGAGTAACTTGGCCGGAGGATGCTAGGTTGAAGATAGTCAGTGACCCGGATTTTGCGCCTCGGGCTTGCCAGACTAACCGTGGCGCGATTGGCGCAGACTTCCTTCGCCGCCGCGACGCTCCCTTGCCGGAGAGGAGGATGCACGCTTGGGATTTCCAAAATGCGGCAGACATCATGAGGTTGCTTGGGGCCTGAATTGGAATTTCACCGTCACGGAGCTGGATGCAATGCTGCTAGAGCTGTTCAAGAACGACCCGATCACCTGAGTGGTTTAGGTTGCCGAGGGGTCGTCCCATTGTGCAACAACTCCGCCGACCGCATCCGGCGCCATGATGCCGTTGCAGCGATTCCCATGGGATCGTTCCAACTGGCAGGAGCCCCGACGAGGTCGTGCAGCAGTTCTTCGATGACTTGGAAGAAGTGCCGCCCGCTCCGACGAGCGAAAAAGGCTCACTCGCGACACCACCGACGCAGGAGATGGCGCGTGTGCCACCAGGGTGGAGGAGGCGGCAGCAGCAGCTGCCGCTGGAGCCTTCGGGTACACCGTGGAGGAGGCGGACGCTGCGAAGGCGGCAAGCCTTGCCGAGCGAAGGGAGATCACCGGCGAGGACGAGCTTGTCGAGCCCGAGGCCGGGTCGAGTGGACCCGCCGAGGGCGCTTCTTCTCCACCACCCAGCGACTTGCCGCCCGAGCCCTGCCCGGCTCAAGAGGCGTCTCCGAGGGCCGAGACGAGTCGGGCGGCAGACTGCCCACAAAGAAGAAGCTACAGCTGACGCTTCTACAAGCGATGTTGCTGAGGCGCCTCACCTGCTGCGACAACTGGGCGGGATCTTCCCGAGCCACCGCCGACGCCTCCGCCAAGCGGCCAAGAGAGCCCACTCCCCCGCCTCGTCGCACCGGAGGCGAGCCGGAGTTTGACTTCTCCGCGCTCAGCTCCGAGGAGGAAAACGAAGAGTAAGCTCTTGAGATTGTGTTTGTATTTCTTCAATTTTATTGCTTCATCTTGAATCTGATTTGCTTCGTTTTGAACTCTTTACTTTTCGTGACGCTTAGCTTGAGAGCGTCGAAGAGGCCAAGATCCCGGCAGTCGTCGTGGAGGACGATTCTCCTGCGTGGCAACAGGGACGCGTCTGAGACCCCTTGCCGGACCCGGCAACCCTTCCTGAGCAGCCCCAAAGACAGCCCCCTGGGGTAAGTGTGCAGTTTTTCCTTACTATTAGGTGTGCAGGGTGCTCCTTCTTCGTTGATGTCCGACTGTTTGCTTGTGTAGGAGCAGAGCAGCCTCATCGGGAGGGCTCGAAGCCGCCTCAAAATCCTGTTTGCTTGTCACTCGCCGCCAAGGGATGGTTCTCCGGCAAGGGGCGCCCTCCGACAAGGGAGGCCACTCCGGCAAGGGAGGCTACCCGGCAAGGGGACAGCGCCGATGACCCTCCAGTGGTCGAGGCCATGGCTGCAGATCCCGTTGCAGGTAATTTCCTTATACGAAAATTTCCCTTGGGCTTGTTTTCTTTTGTTTCTCTTTTTGAACATTTGCTTGACTGCTCTTTCTTCGTCTGACGCAGAGCCGATGGAGGTCGAGGCTGCCGGCAAGGAGGAAGCGCGCGGCAACACCGACGAGGCCGCCGTCGTGGAAGAAGAGGTCTTTGCTGTGGAAGAAGAGGCCGTCGCCGACGAGCCTGTCGGCGAGGAGGCCACCGAGGCTGCCGACGCAGGAGCCGGGCGAGGGTCGGGCGATCGATCTGACGGCCCCGAGGCTGCAGGAGCGCCAGGCGCCAGACCGACAAATGACTCCGCTGCTTCTCTGCCACAGCTCGAGGAGCCCCAGCCCGGCGCCTACTTGAAGGCATGCGAGGGTGTCTTCATCAAACTCCCCTGGGAGCCGAGCTCCAGGGCGCCGGTCGAAGGAGAGACCTTCGACAGCGAGCTACTCGCCTCCTTGGGCCGACTGGTGGGCGCGCCAAGCAGCAGCGTGGCCGAACACGAGGAGGAGCACTCTTGAAGAAGCGTTGCTCTACCGCGCCCGACAAGCCAAGTTGGAGTCCGGGAAGCACTTGTCGCGAGGGCAGGAGCGGACATGGAGAAGCGCAGAAGAGCTGGGAGCGCCAACCAAGAAACTCTCCACGACGTAGCGTAAGCGTGGGGGCAACTTGCGTAAGAGCGCACGGCCTTCATCCTTGAAAAGGCGCGGTGAGGAGGAGCAGCGGCTGGCTGCCGAGAAGCTCTCCGCAGAAAGCGAGCTGGCACAGCGGAAGGTCAACCTGGACAGCCACGAAGAAGACCTTGCCGCCATGAGGAGTCACTTGGCGGGCGCTTAAGGAAGCGAAGGATGCTGCCAGCCGCCGAGGCCGCCAAGGAAGAGATGAAGGCGAAGGTGGCACAATGGAGGCCAGCCTCAAGAAGAGTGGCGAGGAGCTTGCAGCGCTCAAGCACGAAACGAGAAGGACGCTTACACCCTTGGCGAGCTATAGAGTCGTCTCGCTGATAGGGGCAAGGAGCTCGACGCTGCCAAGGATTCCAAGGCGGATCTTGAGCTGAAGCTGACCACTCTGACGCAGACGTTGGACGGCGCCAGAGAGCGGGAGGTGGGCTTGTTGGAGACGATCAAGGCCAAGGAGGAGCTGCTAGCGAATGTTGTCTCCACCAGAGCGCCTTGAGGGAGAGTGTGGAGCACTGGACTGAAGGTCTTGTGGACACTGGCCGACATCCACAGCAGTGATGGAGCTGGGGATGGCGGACCTTGCATACTCCTCCGACGAGCATCTCCAACCCGGTGCCAAACTCAGTTTATTCTTCAAAGGCGTGGTGGCGGGCCTCCAGCTGACTCGGGAAGAGGTCCCAAAGCAGCTGGCCGAGGAATCACGCCAGATCTGTGCGAGGAGCCCTCGAGAAGGTGTTGATAAAGGTGGCCTTCCACAATCCGGGCCTCAACCTTAACGGCGTCCTCAGATCCTTGCCGCCAGATGCCAACGTGGAGGAGCTCAAAGCCCTTGTCGCACCCATTGTGCACAAGGTGAACAAGATCAAGCGGATTGATGGCGACCGCGTGGACTAGGCCGCCAATTTTATCTTCCCCTTGTCGCTGCTGATCATGTTTAGAACACTTTGTTAGATCAGCGACAAGTTATTTTGTAATATACTCTATCTTAGGCGATCATTGCAACATTATTTCCTCTACTTGATTCCTTCCTTGTATGCGTTTACGCCCTACGCATTTGGGGGACTTGTCGGAGCAGGCACCTTTCGAAGCGCTTGAGTGCTTGAACGTACAGCTTCTTTGGAAGTGCCGCCTCCGACAAAGCAACCTTGTCGCGACTAGCCGCAGCTCACTTAAGTTGTTGAGCAGACTCGAAACAAAGTAAGGGCGCGACTAGCCTGCGAGTTGGTTCCTCTGCGCATACAGTGTTTTCCATACAAAGTACTATCGTTCGAGGAAGATAACTTCAAAATTAAAAATTGATTGCTCAAAGTTTGGCAACTTAGCTTTACATCTTTTGCTTCCGATAAAGAAAACTTCCTCGGCGATGCCTGGTCCATAGTATTATCTTCTCCTTCCCCTGGTTAACTTGTGCGAGGGAGCCTTTCTTTCTTTGAGAAAAGAGAAAGAAGAGGAAATAAAGTTATGGAGCCCGTGGCTCGATATTGCTTACGGGTGTGGTTGCTGCACAAAGTGTTAGCCAAAACATGCAATAAAATGATGAAAGCATGAATTTGACAAGTTGTGCGCAACACATGAGCTTTCTTGATGCACGGGTCTGCGCCCGGCTTTGTACAAAGGATTACATGCAACAGCGGCAAGACTTGTACAAAAGGTGGTTGCAGGAAGAGGTTCCGGCAACCGCCGCCTATGGGTAAAACTTACGAAGATGCTCAATGTTCCAGGAGTTGCTCACCGGGATGCCATCTTGGTCTCAAGGCGAACTGACACCAGGCCTAGTGACTCGTTTCACCCGATAAGGGCCTTCCCACTTTGGCGTCAACTTGTTTGAATTCTTGGCGGACTGAACGCGCGAAGAACAAGGTCGCCTTCCTCGAGACTTCGGCACTAATTTTGCGGCTATGGTAGCGACGCAAAGCTTCTTGTAGCGAGCAGCTTCGCCTGGCGGCTTTGAAGACGATCCTCCTCAAGGAGCAGCGCGTCATCTTATCGCAGCTGCTCTTGCTCAAGCTCATCGTGGCGAGCACTCGAGGCGATCCGTATCACGAGTTCCGTGGGGAGAACTGCCTCTGCTCCATAGACTAGAGCAAAAGGTGTCCGGCGGTGGCTCGATTTGGCGCCGTCTGATCGACCAAAGAACCACCGGCAGCTCCTCGATCCGGTTTCTTCCGCACTTGTGCAGCCTGTCGAAAGTTACGGTCTTGAGCCCGTGGAGCACTTGACATTTGCCCTTTTCGCTTGACCGTTGCTTCTCGGGTGAGCAACGGAAGCTCGCAGAACCTTGGCGCCAAGATCTTGGACGTCTTGCATGAAGGTGCGACTTCGTAAATTGTGTGCCGTTGTCGGTGATGATCCTGTTAGGGATTCGAAATGGCAAACAATCGACTGAAGAACTTGAAGCCGACCGTGCGTCACCTTCCTCACTGCTTCCACTTCCGGCCACTTTGTGAACTTGTCGATGGCGACGTACAAGTACTCAAAGCCCCCAACAGCTCGGGGGAAGGGGCCGAGGATGTCGAGCCCCCAGACCGAAAAGGGCCAGGATAAAGGGATCGTCTGGAGAGCTTGAGCTGGCTGGTGTATTTGTTTGGAATGGAACTGGCACGCTTCACACTTGGTTACTTGTGCAGTTGCATCCTGGAGGGCTGTCGGCGGAAGAAACCTTCTTGGAAAGCTTTGCCGGCAAGTGCTCTTCTTGCCAATGTGGTGACCACATATGCCTCCGTGTATCTTCGCCAACAGCTTACATCCATCTTCCACAGGAATACACTTCAATTTCACAGTTGAATCTTCTTACATGCATATCTTTGTCGACAAACTGGTACATACTTGACTGCCGGGCTACTCTTTCCGCTTCTTCTTGCCCTTCGGGAAGTTCTCCTGTCTGAAGGAAAAGGACAATCGGCTGCGCCCATGCTGGAGCTTGTGGCTCGACAACAAGGACTAAAGGCACATCTGCTGCTGCAGGAACGTGCTTCTACGGCAAGAACCTGCGGCTCTGCCGGAGCTTGATGCTCCCAGGCAAGCTTGCCGGAGCAAAACTTGTCGGAAGCGTCTGCTTCAACGAAACAAACCCTGGGGCTTGTCGGAGCAGACTGCCCCTCAGCACTGTTTGTGTTGATCTTGGGGACCTTCGCAACGACGGCTTCGGGAAACTCTGCCGGAAAGTAGTCACCAGAGATCAACTTCCTCTTCTTGCTTTGTCCTGTTGATGGTGTTACGGTTGGTTGAGTCAGCTTGAGCACGAAAATCCCTGGTTCCACAGGCAACTTAAGTGCAGCGCACTTTGACAGGCCGTCAGTAATGTCATTCTGAGCTCTTGGAACATGTTCCATTTGCAGGCCGTCAAAGTGCTCTTCTAGCTTTCTCACTTCATCGACGTAGGCTTCCATCAACGGACTCTGATAATCTTTGTTCACTTGGCGGACGATTTAGCTGCGAGTCACCCTTGACAATAAGCTTCTTGATCCAAAGGTCTCTGGCGATCTCGAGACAGCAAGCAAACCTTCATACTCTGCAGTATTGTTTGTTGCTTGCTCCTTGGGAAAGTGCATCCGGACTACGTACTTGAGGTGCTCTCCGGTGGAGTGCGATAAGCAGACGCCAAGACCGGCGCCTTTGCAGCGAGAAGGCACCATCAAAGTACATTAGCCACTCTTTGCTTGCTTCCTTGACGGGAATGCTCGTCTCCGGAATCTCTTCATCTGGCGTTGGCGTCCATTCTGCTATGAATTATGCCAATGCTCTGCTTTGGATAGTTGAAGTGCTTTCAAACTTGAGACCAAAGCTTGAAAGTTCCAGTGCCCACTCGACAATCCTGCCTGTTGCCTATGGATTCTGTAGTATCCTCTTCAGCGGAAAGCGAGTGACAACTGTGATATCATGTGCTTGGAAGTAATGGCGCAGCTTTCTCGAGGCCATGAGGAGGCCGAAAAGCAATTTCTGCACACCAGAGTACCTTGACCTAGCCCCCTGCAGGAGGGAACTGACAAAGTAAACTGGGCGCTGCACCATCCTTTTCTGCATCTGTTCATGCGTCTGCGCGGATTCGTCCTTGTCGGGACCAGAGCTTGTCGGCGAAGCCCCCTGCTTGTCGCTGGATGTGCTTGCCGTGGTTGCTGGCTCGTCATCCGTCTCCCTCTCCGCTACTAACGCAGCACTAACCACTTGATTGGTTGCCGCTATATATAGCAGCAACTTCTCCTGTGGTTTAGGTGCGACAAGTGTTGGAGTGGAGGACAGGTATCTCTTTAAGTCCTGCAGCGCAACCTCCGCTTCGGGAGTCGATTTCATTGGACCTGCCATTTTCAAAATTTTGAAAACGGCAGGCGCTTCAGCAGAACCTAGAAATAAACCTGCCGAGAGCAGCTACATAACCGCAAGTCTTCGTGACATCCTTGACGCGCTTTGGTGCTTCAATCTGCTCAATGGCCTTGATCTTGTCGGGATTGGCTTCAATCCCTCATTTGAGACACTGAAGAACCGAGAAGCTTGCGGAAGGGACTCCAAACACGCACTTCTCGGGATTGAGCTTGAGGTTGATCTTGCAGATTTGCAAAGGTCTCGCCCAAATCTTGAACCAGAGTTGCTTTGTCCTTGCTTTTGACCACTATGTCATCCATGTAGGCTTCTACATTTACGTGCATTTGCGGCTCAAAAGCGTCATGGACTACTCTTGCAAACGTTGAACCAGCATTCTTCAAACCGAAAGGCATCCGTATGAAACAATATGTGCCACATGGTGTAATGAATGCGGTCTTCTCCTCATCTTCTTCAGCCATGAAGATCTGATGGTATCCTGAGTATGCATCAAGAAACGAAAGCAAATCACATCCAGCCGTGGAGTCAACAATCTGGTCGATGCGCGGTAAGGGAAATGGATCTTTGGGACAAGCTTTATTAACATCCGTGAAGTCAATACAAAGTCTCCATTTCCCATTTGCTTTGTGCACGACTACAGGATTGGCCAGCCACGTAGGATGGAGCACTCCTCTGACAAGTCCTGCTGCTTCCAGTTTCTATATCTCTTCTGCTATGAATTCTTGGCGATCCACTGCTTGCTTCTCGACTTTTTGCTTGACAGCCGCAGATGAGGACAAATGGCCAGGCGGTGCTCAATCACTTCCACAGGAACACTGGGATGTCAGACGGTTGCCATGCAAACACGTCGACATTCGCCCGTAGGAAAGCAACGAGTGCGCCTTCCTATTTAGGGTCGAGAGAGGCACTGATGGTGGAGGTACCACCAGTGCCGTCCTTCGTGGCGGGCACCTTCTTGGTCTTTGGCGGAGCTACCATCTTCTTCTTGCACTTGACGGTGGAGCTCGATGGTGCGTCCTCGACGGTAGCGCAGCACTCCAAAGAGGTGCGCTTGCCGGAGTGAGCATCAGAGCCCTTGCCGGACTTGGACTTTGTCTTCTTCCCCGGGAGCTTCGGCAAGTGTTTGGCAATCTGTCGCGGCTGCTGCATCTCGGTAGATCTTGTCGGCACAGATAAGGGCATCCTTCGTGTCGCCATGGACAGAGATGGCGCTTATCGGGCCTGGCATCTTGAGTAAGTTGTAGGCGTAGTGAGAGGCTGCCATGAACTTGGCGAGTCTTTGGGCGGCCAAGTATCCCATTGTAAGGCAATGGGAAATCGGCAACGTCGAATGTGACCCTCTCGATCCTAAAGTTCAGCTCGCTGCCAAATGTTCTTGTAGCGTAATCTTCCCCTTGGCTTGCTCCTTCCCGGATGGATTCCTTGGAAGGTGCGATCTCTTCGAGCTTCATTGTCGAGGATTTGAAGCTTACGGAGCACCGCGGAGGAGATCAGTTCAAGCGGCCGCGCCCGTCAACTAGCATCTTGGTGACCTTGAGGTTGCGGATGGTTGGTGAGACCAACATCGGCAAGCACCCGACCGCAGATTATGCGATCGGTGGTCCTCAATATCAAAGATGATAGGCGTCCGGACCACTTCAGAGGCTTGTGTGACTCTACGGATGGTTCCGCTGCATTGACCTCCGCATCCATTGTTTGAGTTGGCGGTGGGAGGTATGCGAGAAGCACCTCCGTCAACGCAGAGGACCTCTGTGGCTTTCTGAAACTCCTGCTCATCGGCGTCGTCGTCTTCCATATCTTCGTCATCGTCATCATCTTCATTCTTGTCGCGGCCGCGGGGAGGTCTGTCTCCTTGCCGCTGCTTGGCCTTGCCGCTGCGCCCTCCCCGGCCGGGACGTTTCTTGCTTGCTCCCCCAGCACCTTCCTGGGCCTTCTCCTTGTCGCGCCGCTCGTACTCAGCCTTCTGCTGCTCAACAAGCTGCTCGACCTTCTTGCAGCTCTGGAGGTCGTGGCCCTTGGTGCGGTGGATCTTGCAGTACTGCTTGCCGGAGCCGTCCTGCTTGTCGGCGGCCGCCACAGACTGGTGGTTGGCGTCAGCGGCAACCTCCTTACCGGAGCCACCAGCCTTGGCGTTCTTGTCGCCACCTCCATTGCCGGACTGCTCAACAGCTAACACTTCTCTGCCTTTCTTCTTTCTGTTGCCTCGCCGCCGGCTCTTCTTTGTCGGGGCGGTCTCCTCTCATTGTCGAGTCCTGCTTACGCATTCTCTCCTGAGTCTCCTCCCTTCCTCGGTCGCGTGCACACTTGTCGGCCAAGGCGTACAGCTCACTAACGTCTTTGACTTTGCACATCGCCATCTCCTCCCTCATCCTGCGGTTCCGACGTTCACGATGAAACGCGCCGATCACCGCGGCAGGGTGGACATCTGGGATGTTGTAGTGCACACGGCTGAATCTTTGAATGAACTTGCGCTGGGACTCTCCTTCCATCTAGGCGAGCAGTTGAAGGTCACTCTCTTGGCCATGAGGTTTGTGGCCACCTGTGAAGGCGCAAACAAACTGATGGCATAGATCTGCCCAAGAGGATATGGAGCTGTCCGGCAAGTGCATGAGCCAAGATCTGACGTTGGGCTTGAGCACGAGCGGGAAGTAATTGGCGAGGATCTTGTCGTCCCGTCCCCCCGCAGCCTGCACCGTGATGGTGTAGATGCTGAGGAACTCTGATGGATGCGTCCTGTCATCATACTTCTCCGGCACATCTGGTTTGAAATTTTACGGCTGGGCCCTTTGGACTTGCTGCCGCTTCATGAGTGAACGCAGGGCAACCTACAGCGTCTGACAAGTCGCTGGCTCCTCCGGCGCGCATGTCAACGAAGACCAGTAGCGGCAGCCGGATTGACGTCGCGCTTCTCTCCGACGCTCGATGCGCAGTTCGGCGTCCTCTTGTTGTCGTTCATGAAGAACTTGGCGCTGGTCGCGGCGAGCTCGCGGATCCGACGACGCGGTAGAGTCGCTGTCGAGGTGGATCCGGTGAGTCGGCGATCTTGGATCCGGTGTGTCGTCTTGCCGCGGCAACGACGGCGTTGGTTGCCGCGGAGCGTCGCCGTTGGCAAAGCCGATGAGGCTCTGGATAGTGCCCTCCACTCGTCGACCCGGTCGGCCGTTGGAGGGTAGTCGAGGAGCAGCTGAGCTCGCCAGAGCTTCGCTGGAGTAGTGGGCGGCATTGGCGAGCAGTGCGAGGAGCGGATATGCTCGGACTTCTAACTATGTTAGAAGGAGCAGCACCCGCCCAGCGACCGTATCTCACTCGTGCCGGCATGTTGGCGCGCATGCTGGTCTTGAGGGTCTCGATCCAACGAACGTATGGCATTGTGAACGCCATGACGTTGTTGGTCCCGCGCCTCCTGAGATGGGCGCGGGGGATGCGCGGACGCCGAGGTTTGCGGGGCCTTGTCCTTGGACTTGGCAACGTCGCGAACACCTTCGTCGGCGCCCGTTCCTCCGCCAGCATCTGCCCCACCACCCGTTTGCTGCGGTGATGGTAGATACGACGCGGAAGGCTCTGCTGCCGCCGAAGCCTTCTTCTTCGGTGGCATGTTGAGGAAGATGTTGAGGACGCTGCTCGTGTGAACGTCGGATCAGATTCACACGGCCTCGACGCTCCCCTACCTGGTGCGCCAAACATGTCGGGGAGGCTGATCGTACCCACGAACACCTATGGGGCCGGCGGACCAGGCCCCTTTGTGGTTCGGAGGGGGCGGAGATCGCACGAAGAGTGGATCGAGGCGAGGCACACGAGCAGTTTACCCAGCTTCGGAGCTCTCCGGAGAGATAAAACTCCTCATCTGCTGCTTGTTTGATGTATTGTGTTCTTGCTAGGGAGGCGATGAGAGCTACAAAACCTAAGCGTGAGTGTATCTGGTCTCGAGTGAGTCGAATGAACCGAACCCTTTCTATGTTGCGCATGGGCCTCCTTTTATATGCTCAAGGGTCTCCGGCTGTGTGGCGACATAGGCGAGGGTACAAGTGTAAAAACAGGAGTTGGTACACCTACTCGAGCGATGTCTGATGCAAAATACCTAACTCGACGGCAAGGGACAAAAGCAATAAATGCCCGTCTGTGTCGCCCAAACAAAGGCGACAGAGACCGTCGATGCGCCACCGCCGCCACGATGGCAAGCTTGTCAGCCGCTTATCGCTGCTCTCCGCTGGCTGCCTGACCTCTTGACACGCCAAGCGCATGGAATGATCCCATGGCGACACATTGCTGGATGAGCTGGAGCGGAGATGGAGAGAGGTTGCTTGTCATGACAGCGCCTTGCAGCGGCGAATCCTTGTCGCGTCTGGAGGCTTGTCGCGCCCGAGCCTTCCGGCAAGCTCCTCTTGTCGGGCCCTGTCTTCTGCATGCCTTGAATGGTCTTCCGGCAAGCTCCTCTTGCGGGGCCTTGTCTTCTTAGTCAAATACTTTGTTCTTGAATGGCTCCAAAGGAGCCACGGAGGATCTTAGCGGTGACCAGCAAACCCTTGCGAAGTCTTTGAATCGTCTGCATACTGCAGTGCGGGATACTAGGGTACCCCTACTCTAGTACACCGACAACAGGTCTATGTTTATCTTTTCTATTAGGTTTAGCAATTCTAGCAGCTTCTTCACAGAAGTAAATAACATTCCCATCAATATCTTCTTCCAAGAGATATTTAACCATAGCCATGCTAGGTTCTTCTTTAATTTGTTCATCAGGTTTAGGTGTTATGATATAGCTTTTGTTAACCACAGTTGAAAATTTAGCATGTTCCTTTATCCTAACAGGGAAAGGTGGTTTCTCAATATATGCAGAAGGAACAACTGGATCAACATTATAAAGTATAGTTTCTTCTTTAACTGGTACCAGTTCTTTAATTTCTTCTTTAATAGGTGGGTGATATTTAAACCACTTATCTTTAGGGAGTTCAACATGAGTAGCAAATGATTCACAAAAGGAGGCTACTATCTCAGATTCAAGTCCATATTTAGTGCTAAACTTTTGAAAAGCATCGCTATCCATAAAAGATTTAACACAATCATACTTATGTTTAATACCTGACTCTTTACCTTCGTCGAGTTCCCAATCTTCAGAGTTACGTTTAGTTCTTTCTAAAAGATCCCACCGGAATTCAATAGTCTTCTTCTTAAGAGAACCAGCACAAGAAGTATCAAGCATGGTTTGATCATACGAGAAAGCCGAGCATAAAAATTCTGGATAATAATTTCTCTTGAGAGCTCATGATTGGGGCATGAGTATAACATTGAATTAAGCCTCCCCCAAGCTAGACCGATACTTTCTCCTTCACGAGGCCAAAAATTATATATATAATTCCGATCACGATGAACTAGATGCATAGGATACATTTTTTGGTGGAACTCCAATTTCAAACGATTACAATTCCTTGATCCAATATCATCGCATAGCCTATACCATGACAATGATTTTCCCTTCAAAGATAAAGGGAAAACCTTTTTCATCACCTCATCTACGGGTAAACCTGCAAGCTTAAACAATCCACAAATTTGTTCTACATATATCAAGTGCATATCAGGATGTTCTATTCCATCTCCTGCGTAAGGATTAGCTAGCAGTTATTGTATCATACCCAAAGGAATTTCATATTCAATATTTTCAGTAGGTGCAGTAGGTTGAGGGGTAACTAATTGTGGTTCCGTACAAGGTGAAGATACCCCAAACTAACCCCTCAAAGGATTGTTTTCCATAGTAACAAGTGACTATAAATTTCAGCACACTATATAAATGTTTCCTTACCAAAGGCGCTTCACTCCCCGGCGACGGGGCCAGAAAATAGCCTTGATGACCCACAAGTATAGGGGATCAATTGTAGCTCTTTTCAATAATTAAGAGTGTCGAACCCAACGAGGAGCAGAGGGAAATGACAAGTAGTTTTCAGTAAGGTAATGTCTGCAAGTGCTGAAATTGTAAGTAGCAGAGTAGTTTGATAGTAAGATAATTTGTAACGAGCAAGTAACGATAAAAGTAACAAGTATGAAGCAAGGTATCCCAATCCTTTTAAGGCAACGGAGAGGCCAAAATGTTCTCTTATGATAAGCAAAGCGTTCTTGAGGGTACACGGGAATTTCATCTAGTCACGTTCATCATGTTGGTTTGATTTGTGTTCGCTACTTTGATAATTTGATATGTGGGTGGACCGGTGCTTAGGTGTTGTTCTTACTTGAACAAACCTCCTACTTATGATTAACCCTCCCACAAGCATCCGCAACTACGAGAAAAGTATTAAGAATAAATTCTAACCATAGCATTAAACTCTAGGATCCAATCGGTCCCTTACGGAATAGCGCATAAATTGGGGTTGAAGCTTCTGTCACTCTCGCAACCCATCATCTTATTGCTACTCCACAATGCATTACCTTAGGCCCAAATATGGTGAAGTGTCATCTAGTCGACGTTCACATGACACCACTAAGGGAATAACAACATACATACTATCAAAATATCGAACACATATCAAATTCACATGAGTACTTGCAACATGATTTCTCCCGTGACCTCAAGAACAAAAGTAACTACTCACAAATGATAAAAATTATCATGATCAGAGAGGTATTAAATGGCATATTGGATCTGAACATATAATCTTCCACCAAATAAACCATATCGTAATCAACTACAAGATGTAATCAACACTACTAGTCACCCACAAACACCAATCTATAGTTCCGGTAACAGGATTGAATACACGAGATGAACTAGGGTTTGAGATGAGATGGTGTTGTTGAAGATGTTGATGGAGATTTCCCTCCACAAGATGGGAGAGTTCTTGGTGATGATTATGACGATGATTTCCCCCTCCGGGAGGAAAGTTCCCCCGGCGGAATCGCTCCACCGGAGGGCAAAAGTGCTCCTTCCCAAGTTCCGCCTCGAGCCGACGGTGCTCCCTCCCGAAAGCCTTCTCCTTATTTTTTTTCCAGTTTAAAATGACTTATATACCAGAAGATGGGCACCGGAGGTGGGCCGAGGAGGCCACAACCCACCAGGGGTCCCTGGCGTGCCCAGGTGGGTTGTGCCCACCTGGTGGCCCCCCTCTGGTAGTTATTGGTTCCAATATTTCTTAAATTTTCCATAAAAAATCCATGTCAAGTATCAGCTCATTTGGAGTTGTGCAGAATAGGTAGCCTGACGTAGCTTTTTCAGGTCCAGATTCCAGCTGCCGGAATTCTCCCTCTTTGTGCGTACCTCGTAAATTATGAGAGAAAAGGCATTAGAATTACTGCAAAAAGCAATATTATGGATAAATACATTATAAATAGTAGTAAGAAAACATGATGCAAAATGGACGTATCAAAGTCTAATAAGGCCTAATCAGCAGGCTATAAGACTTGCCATGTCATTAAGAATCCTACTTGGAGGAGTGAGAAGAGAGGAGCGAGAGTGAAGCGGGCACTTATTCTACAGCCCGGCTATAACACATAGATCAAGAAAAAATAGTATGCATGCAACTCTCTTCTAATCATATACCTTGCTCATGCAAATATTAAATGCTTAAAGCCAACCTAATAGCCATTCTAAGGCTAGTCATAGTGGGAGTAACTTAGCTAGTAACATAGTGCACTTCAAGAAAATTTTGCTTACGTGGCATGTAGTTAATGAGAAGTGGTAACATAATATGTTACTGTAACATAGCGCTTCCCAAGACAAAATGAGTCTACAAGCTAATAAATGAAGTCCTCTATGACACTACTACTATGTTACTTTGCACTATGAAGGTAGTAATTTAGACTAGTGTCATATGCATGACACTAGTATAAGTTACTCCCCACTATGACCAGCCTAAGAGCCAACCTATTACTTAACCATGCAAAGATTAAATTCTTATATGATCATTTTTTATGATGGCTCTAAGTGAGGTGGCATCTCTTTATAGCCAACAACCGGCTACATTATTAACCATGCTCTAATGCGTTTTTCAAAACCGCCTTTGACTATTGACAAGATTAATAGTACGTGAGATGTATAATGTGAAAACTATATCATTGGAAGCTCCTTCCACATACGAATTTGACCGTATGCTTTGTGTAAGTTGCATGTCATATATTATTACTCTAACATTTGGTCAAAGTTAGCCTCGAAAAACACATTAGGCCCTGTATAGATGGAAGGAGGGAGTAGTAGTGGAAGTGGATCCTCTGACGTAGGTATCCCTGCCTTACCCTCCCTTTCGGTAACTTACTCGCGGGCCCCATGCTTGCTAGGCTCCGCATGTCAGTTACTCAAAGTGTTCGGCCACGTCAGGGGATCCTCATCCGAAGTATACTCCCTCTGTTTTTATTTACTCCGCATAAAATGGAGGGAGTAGTAGTATAAATGACGCGGGCGGGGGAGGGGGAGGGACGTCGGTTTGCTCTCAACTACGGCCCCACAAGCGAGCAAAAATGCAAGACGAAGCGCGTTCCATTCGGTGACCAACATGGAGGGTCCAGTGTGCCGGGGTGCAACGCGAACGCGACAAGAGCGATGTACAATCAAAACCGATTGACCGGGCATCACTGGAAACACTATTAACACCAGAACCTTCGCTGCTCGGCCTATGCCAGCCATTGCCCCAAAACCACACCTCCTCTCCACCCCATTCCCCCACCTTTAGATCCCCTAGCCCGCATCAAGTGTCCCCTAGTTCGCCGGAAAGCCATGGTGCGCCGCAAGATCACATTCTACGAGATGCTGACGCCGGAGCACCGCGCAGAAATCGAGGCAGCGGTCGGTGCCACAAACCACCATTCCCGAGGTCGCTTTGTGGTGGGCCAATCACCGAGTTCTCTGGAGCCAAGCTAAGAAGAGGAGGAAGCTGATCCAATGTTCATGGCGAAGGTCGCGGCGCAGAAGGCCCCGATGTGTATGAGACGATGGACGTCAACTTCGTGCCGGCGTCCGGGTCCCCCATGGTGCAGGTGGACCAGCGGTTCAACCTGACGATACTAAAGGAGGACCGGGAGGCAGAGGCATAACTCGACGCGGAGCGCGTGCATGCTGCTGCCATCGAGGCTCTCCTCCAGGAGGAACCGGATGTCGTGGATGTGAACCGGGCGGCGGTGGCTCAACTTGACCGGGAGCGTGCGGATGCTGGACGTCCTGGACTTGAACCGACCGGTGCTCTCCTCCATGCAGAGCGCCCGCACGCTCCGCGTGAACGAGTAGCTGGAGGCCGAGGACAACAACGGTGCGGAGACACACGTCCGCAGCTATGGCTGGTTCGCGCCGGCAGCCAAAGATGACGAGGTCGTCTCGTTCCGCGAGCAGTGATAGTTTTTCTTTATGTTGTTGTTTTTAGGGATCTTTTGCTATGTAAAAACATATATTTATGCAAGTCGCCTGACTTTCATCATTTGGGTCAGTCAACCATTTCAGGTGGTTGGATGAATATCCTACATCTCCTAACACTTCTTCCTCACCTCTTCTTCTTCCCCAACAGACCACTACACGGGCCGTATGGATCTTCTCCAGCATATGGTTGGATAAACATACTATATGAACGAAAATTATGTGTCAGCGGTAGGATGGCTGAGTTTGGTTTGCTCACATGCGGTAGCACGTGTCAGTGAGCGTGCGTTCCCTTGGTCGGGTTTGCGGCGTGCAGGAGCAACTTTGTGAGGGTACTATGCGACCGCGGCGTGCAGGAGTGACTGTGTGAGGGTGCGGTGCGATGGCAACAGCCCTGCGCAAGTGTACCTCCTTTTCATTTTGAAAACTTTAGGCAAGCTTGGCAAAAATGTTTGGCGAAGTATGGCAATGCAAGGCCTAGACCCAAACAGGATACAAGTACGTACGTAGGAGTACTAGTGTTAAAATGAAAGGTGGGGTTTTCCTTCACGGGATTAATCGATACAAATCCTCGTTTGACGTGTCAATTAATGCATATTTTTTTCTCCAAAGCCCAAAGAGCTAACCATCTCACTCCTCATCGCTTGATTAATGCAGCGCCATGCAAACCAACCTTCTCACTTCCGCATGCATGCATGGGTATATTAATGTCCTTGGTTGCTAGTACGAGTCAAACCCCGTCAATTTTGCCTCGATTAGTGTTAGTAGCCTTCTGCAAATTGTAATTTTGATATACTGGACTTGTGTACAAAAAGATGGAGGTAGTAACTATTTGACTTCCTTCCCCATTGTGGGGACATCGACGATATCTCGAACGTTGTGGTTTGGCACAGTGCGTTCGACGGAGAACACCATTGAGGGAGACCACGGTAAGTCGTTCGCGAGTGCCGCCTGCAAGCTGAGAGAACCGCCTTATTTGCATCCAGGAAGTCTGTCGTGTATTTGTCACGGCAGATGTCCTTAGTGTTAGGACTTAGTCGCGAGGCCAACGCATCTATGTGGTAGCTTGAGAGGGTTTGATTGAGATGAGAGACGCGAGGCGGATTAACACACAATACAAGGGTTTAGACAGCTTCGGGCCGCGGGAAACATCATCCGGTAACAACCCTCCATGCAGTTTGTGGCTAGGTCTCGTTATGCTCATGAGGCAGTCGCCGCATAAACCGGCCCTCCTCTAGTTGTGTCTAGCCCTCGAGATTATTCAGCCTCTCCTCTTGGGGTGCCCTGTCCCTCCTTATATAAGTTGAAGGGGCGGGTTACATGACTAATCCTAGTAGGATTAGGATTACTCTATTAGAAGTAGAGTCCTAGTCTTGCTTCCTATGTAAGGGAAATATTCCTTATGCCTTTCCTCTTAAGCCGACCCACCAGAACATAAGCCAGCCTTCCCACGAGTCGCCTTCTGGGCCGTTGGGTCTTGTCGATCGTCTGACCCGCCCGCCGGGTCACTAATGGGTCATCGAGGTTCGGGCAGGTCGCCAGTGAGTCGCCAAGTATCAGTCGGGTCTCTGGCGAGTCGCCAAGTCCGGCCGGGTCATATTTCTAGCCGGGTCTTACCGCGAGGTATATCCCCGACATTATCCACCAGTTTCATTTGGATTTATCCATGTTAAACTGATCCTACAACATAAACACAAGAACAAATTTGACAGGTTGTGCTCCGGGTTAAAATTCTTGTAACCCGGCACCTGATCATCCTTAAGTCCTTGTCATTTCCTTCTTCTAGAAAATACGGGTCAATAGGCCAGCTTCATAATCAATTTGCTGACATTGGTTTCTCCCAGAAAAATATTGTGAATAATAATTCATTTGATTCAGCTCCCAATGCTTAACAAAAATATTGGTCTTGAAATACTCATCTGATTTTCAACCAGCTTGAAGATGTAGAACTTGCCGGTTTATCATTGCCAAAATATCCGGTTTGTAAATATTGATGGCACCAGGTCATAATTGTTGCTAACATCAAGCTTGAAATTGTACCTCCCTTATATGCATATCACTTGCAGCCTCCAAGTCTTAAGAAGGGAGCGTAGTAACATCTTAAGACTTGCTTCAATATAAATGTTGCAACCTTGAAGAGATCCAGGTTGTGCATCTCAGTCACTAGTCAAACCCTAATATTCCACATATGTAGCCCCCAAATGCAGGGTTGTCATGCTTGCAACAACCTAGGACTTGTAATTGACTTATGCTCATAAAAACTGCAAGTGTAGCCCCCAAGGGTCGGGTCATTATGGAATAATGAGGAGGGACTTTGCAAATACGATCATGTATACTTGAGCAGCAACGTGTAGCCCCCAAGGGCCGGGTAAGTAAGATAATACTGATCCGGGACTTTATATATACTTCATTGAAAACATCATATGATGTAGCCTCCGTCGTGGGGCCTGAACCCACGACCACAATGTTAAGAGCCTTGTGCTCTACCAACTGAGTAATGGACCCTTCAATATAATGGATTAAGGCTTGTGTACTTTGAACTTTTGACAGGAGCAATTAGTAGCCCCCAAGGGCCGGCTCATCACTATGTGATGGGCAGGGTCTTCAATAAGGCGAGTTAAGAAGGACCTTGCATTAGCTCCCTAGTGCCATGGTGCAAGCTGGCAGCGACATGGGACTTGCGTATTTGATGTAATCTCAATCTGAATAATGTAGCCCCCAAGTGCCCGGTCGTAAGCCTGCAGCAACTCAGGACTATTCCTTCCATTGCAGAATAAATCATATCCATTGATAAAATAATAGTAGTCATTGCGCTGAAGCGACTTTGAAAACCTCAATCATAATACTGGTTATTGATAACCATAATAAAAATCAGCCATGTTGGCTATTCAAGATTTGAATAATATAATCCGGTATGAAAACCTCAATCATTCAATATCATCATGAAAATTCAGCCAAGTTTGGCTATTAAAGATTTGAATACCTTATTGGTTGACAAGTAAATCCGGAGTTTAAATTCCCGGCGGCTCTTGGCCGATGGCGACTTAGTACGCATCCATTGTAATCCGTGATTTTTGTAACCCGGCGGCTTATAGACTTTAACAATCAAGAACTGATAACATCAATTTGAAACATCAATTTTGATGATGGGCTTGAACTTAATCATTTATGTAAGCCAGAGCTCTGCATGTTTTGCACAATGTTTAAGCAACATATGCCCTGGCGACTTATCGTCAAAAGCCTGGGGGGTTAACAACCCAAACATAATATAGTCTTATGCAATTATGGAAAAGACTAGCATTAAGGCCATTCAAGCCTAAACATACTGACAACTTAAATTTAAAAGCCAGGGTGGTTATCAAACCTCGCATATTCATATAACCAGGAAAACATACCTGTAGGATTGATTTATACTGCTAGCTTACATTGCCATCCCAGTGAAGGTAACAATCCAATGATTTATAAGAGCGTGATTCCAATGGCGCAATCCAAAATATACTGGCGACTTAACATCAAAACCAGGGCGGGTTATCAAACCTCGCATATTCATCCAACAATTAAAAATATACCTTGAAGAATGGTTCAAATTGTTGGCTTACATCGCCAAATCCAGTGAGGGTGTCAACCCAAATATTCATAAGCGCATAATCCCAATTGCGTAATCCAAAGTATACTGGTGTCGGGGCAGGCTGATCTGGCCCACGAACACCTATGGGACCGGCGGACCGAGCCCCTTTTGGTTCGGCGGGGGGCGGAGGTCGCACGAAGAGCAGATCGAGGGGAAGCACACGAGAGGTTTACCCAGCTTGAGCTCTCGGAGAGATAACACTCCCTCTTCTTGCATGTGCAGTGTATTGAGTTCTGCTCGGGAGGCGCTTGAGTGCTACAAGACACTCAAGCTGCTAACAAGACCGAGCATGTCTGGCTTCGAACCTTCTGAACCCCCTCTATGTTGCGCATGGGCCTCCTTTTATATGCTAAATGGATCTCCGACAGGTGGCAACGTAGACAAGGGTAAAAGTGGAAAAGGAGTGGTTGGTACAGCTACTTGTACAGTGTACAGTGTATAGTGTATCATACCTAACCCAGACGGCAGGGGACAAAGGCATTAAATGCCCGTATACGTCGCCCTAACAGTGCAAACAGGGACCATCAGGGGTGCCACCGCTTGCCACGATGGCAATCTTGTCAGCGCCGCTTGCCACCTCGCACCGCTGGCTGCCTGACCTCTCGCCATCTTGGCGCCTAGGAAGGTCGAGGCGACACGTTAGTGGATGTCTTGGAGCGCAGGTATAGAGTGGTGATGCGCATGCAAGCGCCTTGTCGCGGTTGTTGTCTTGTCGCGCCGGAAGCTTGTCGCTCACGGGCCTTCCCGGCAAGCTCCTCTTGCCGGGCCTTGTCTCCTAGGTGCCTTGGGTGACCTTCGGCAAGCTCCTCTTGCCGGGCCTTGTCTCCTTGGCTTGAATACTTTGTTCTTGAATGGCTCCAAAGGAACCACGGAGGACCTTGGCGGTCACCCGGTAAGCCTTGCAGCGGAAGGCTGCAGCCGCAGTGCACAAGTTCGGGATACTAGGGTACCCTACTCTAGTACACCGACAGGAGCCCCAGACTGGGTCACCTGCAGTGCCGAAGCGCTGTTGGGCCAGGCCCAAACAGGCACGGGCACACGCGGCCTGGGTCACGCCGCAACCCACCCCGGACCCACCACGCCCTCCACGAACGGCACGCGTCGAATGCGGCGTCGTGTGAGAGATCGTGGGCGAGATCGTGGGTGGTTTCTTTATTCGGAATGACGGAACGTCCGCCCCCTCCCTCTTTATAAGCAGGGAAACAGGGGTAGTCCGCTCATCTCGCCAGTTGCTGTCCAATCTCGAGAAAACCTCCGCTGCTCCCCCCTTCTTCCCAAGGCTGAAAAGAGAGCAGCGATCCGCCCCCCATCGCCACCAGCATCACCAACGCCGCCGATCTCCCCCACCACCTCCGCCATGGCTCCGCAAGCCGACAAGGGGAAGGCCGTGAAGTCGGCCGAGGCGCGGCTTGCGGCGCTGCGGAAGGAGCGGCAATCTTCCCCCAGCTTGCCGCGAGGGAGCTGAGGAGAACTACTACCTCTTCAGTCGACGGAGGCGGCGCATCCGCGACGAAGGTACTCCCGGCTGCTGCTTGAACCGGCTCCGACTGGATATCCCTTCTTCGAGCTCTTCTTCTACTGCGGGCTCTGCCCGCCTTTCTCTGAATTTTTCTGTGACATCATGAACACCTACGGGTTCCGCCACCTTGATTTCACCCCCAATGTTGTTCTGACCATGGCAGTTTTCGCACATCTCTGCGAAAACTTTGTCGGAGTCCATCCAAATGTAGCCCTTTTCCGCCACTTCTTTATACCCCGAGTTGGGAGAGGGGAGCCTCTTCTTGGGAGGAATCGCTTGGATCTCGAGGATCGGCAAGAAGGAAGCCTATCTGGAGGGAGAGCTCCGTAGCAAATGGGAGGAATGGAGGGGATTGGTGCTGGATTGTCGAGGAGAACCCGCAGCCATTTACCGCCCAGACGCCAAACCCGAGTGCGGCAATGATTGGAGCAATCTGGCCCCGGAAGACGCTAGGCTGAAGATTGCGATCACCCGAATCCTTCGCCTTAGACTTGTCGGGCTCACCGTAAACCTTGTTAGCGCAGACTTTCTTCGCCGCCGACGCCCCTTGCAGGGAGAGGAGGAGACCCGCTGGGGAGTTTCAGAACGCGGCAGATATCATGAGGCTGCGCCCAGGCCTCAACTTCAACTTCACCATCTTGGAACTTGACGCAATGCTCTTGGAGCTGTTCAAGCCCGATCCTGATCATCCAGAAATGTTTAGGTTGCCAAGGCGTCGTTCATTGTGCAACAATTCCTCGCTTGACCGCATCCGTGCAATGATGCCATTGTGCGACTTCGCATGGAATTGTCCCAACTTGGCAAGAGCCTGCAGATGACGTCGTCTGGCGGTTCTTTGACAATCTGGTAGAAATGCCTGTCCGCCCGATGAACAGAGGGGCCTCACCATGACACCACCGATGATGAGATGCACGCGCGCCACCAGAGCTGGAAGAGGCGGCAGCAGCCGCTTGGCGAAGTTCGATTCACCATGGAGGAGGCAGAGATAAAGAGGCGGCAAGCCTTGTCGGCGAAAGGAGTTTGCCGGCGAGGAGGAGCTTGCCGAGCACGAAGCTGAGTCGGCGAGCCGCCGAGGGCGCCTCCTCCCCACCTTCAAACAGCTTGCCGCGGCGGAGCCCCAGCTCCACCAAGAAGGCGTCTCCGCAAGGCCGAGAAGTAGCGGGCGGCAGACGGGTTACAACCGCCCGGCGCTGACGTGTGCTCCACCGCGGCAAGCACTGTTGCCGCGGGAGCACCTCACGCCGTCGCGGCAACTAGAGCATGGTCCTCGCAGACCACTGCTCCTGCTCCCGCCAAGCGGCCAAGGGAAACTACTCCTCCGCCTCGTCGTACCGGAGGCGGGCCAGAATTTGATCTCTCCGCACTCAGCTCTGACGAGGAAGAAGAAGAGTAAGATTCTTTGCAGCATTTGTAGTTCTTCGGCTTGTTGCTTTGTCTTGTATCTGATTTGCTTCATTCTGAACCCATTCCTTTTCAGGACGCTGGCCCAGAGAGCGTCGAAGAGAGCCAAGGCCCCGATGATTGACATCGAGGACGAACCCACCGCGACAGCAGGAGGCGCGTCCGAGACCACCTTGCCGGACGCGGCAACTCTTCCTCAAAGCAGCCCTAAGCGCAGCCCCAGCGTAAAGTATATGGTTCACTTCCTGCTGTTGGCGTGCATGGATGCTCTTTCTTTGCTTATATCTCGATTTGCTGATTTGTGTAGGAGCAGAGCAGCCTCACCAGGAGTGCCCTGAAGCCGCTCCTGACATGCCATCTGCTTCGACTACACCGCCAAGGGAGGATTCCCCGGCGAGGGAGCGTTCTCCGGCAAGGGAGACTTCTCCGGCAAGGGGCAGTTCTCCGGCAAGGGGCAGCTCTCCGGCAAGGGACAGCACCAACGATCCCCTGGCGGCGGAGACCATGACTGCAGACCCTAGCACAGGTAATCCTCTTGGCTGAAAACTTCCCTTGTGTTCTTCTTCTTCTGATTTTCTTTTTGAATATTTGCTTGACTTTTCCTCATCCATCCGCCACAGAGCCAATGGACACTGAGGTCGCCGGCGAGGAGGACGCGCGCGGCAATACTGACGACGCCGCCGCCACCGAAGAAGACGCTGGCGCTGACGAGCCCGCCGACGAAGAGGCCGCCAAAGCTGCCGCCGCAGAAGCTGGCGGGGGGTCCGGCGATCGCACTGACGGCCCTGAGGCCGCAGGAGCGCCAGGCGCTATGCCGACCGCCGATCCCTCGGCCACTGCGGCAGCGTCGAGCTCCGAAGAGCCCCAGCCCGGCGCCTATTTGAAGGCCGGCGATGGCGTCTTCATCAAGCTCCCATGGGCGTCGAGCTCCAGGGCGCCGGCCGAAGGAGAAACGTTCGATGAAGAGCTGCTCGCCTCCGCTGGACTGACGCTGGTCGACGCGCCGAGCAGCAGCAGCGGCGAGTCTGAGGAGGAGCAGCTGCTGCGGAAGCTGCTGTCGCTCTACCGCGCCCGACAAGCCAAGCTGGAATCCCGGGAAGCGCTTGTCGCGAAGGCGGGAGCAGACATCGAAGCGCGCGGAGGAGCTCGGGGCCTCAACCAGGAAGCTCTCCGGTCCTGGCGGAGGCGGGAGCAAATCGCCGAGGCGCAAGGCCTTCCTCCTCGAGAAGGCTGAAGAAGAGGAACAATGACTTCTTTGCCGAGAAGCTATCTGCTTGAGGAAGGCGAGTTGGCGCAGAGGAAGGTTTATCTTGACAGCCATGAGGAGGATCTTGCCATGCGCGAGCAAACATTTGGCGGGGCTCTCAAGGAAGCAAAGGATGCTGCCGCAGCTGCCGAGGCCGCCAAGAAGGAGCTGGAGACGAAGGTGGCGCAGTTGGAGGCCAATCTCAAGGAGAGCGGCGAGGAGCTTGCTGCACTCAAGCACGAGCGTGAGAAGGACGCCTACACTCTTGGCGAGCTGCAGGGCCGTCTCGCCGAGAGGAGCAAGGAGCTCAGTGCCGCCAAGGACTCCAACACAGATCTTGAGCTGAAGCTGACCACCTTGACTCAGGCGCTGGACGGCGCCAGGGAGCAGGAGGTGGTCTTGAAGGAAAAGATCAAGGCCGACGAGGCGCTGGCGAAATCTTGCTGCCGCCTGAGAATGCCTTGAGGAGAATGTGGAGCACCTTGGACCGAGGGTCTCGTGAATGTTGCCGCAGCCATCGATGAGGAGCTGGCGCAGCTGGGGATGGTGGATCTTGGATATTCCTCCGATGAGCACCTCCAACCCAGCGCCAAGCTCAGCTTGTTCTTCAAGGGTGTGGTGACGGCCCTCCAGCGACTCCGGGAAGAAGTCCCAAAGCAGCTGGCCGAGGAGTCGCGCCAGATCTGCGCGGGAGCTCTTCAAAAGGTGCTGATGAAGGTGGCCTTCCGCAATCCAGGCCTCAACCTCACCAACGTCCTCAAGTCCTTGCTGCCGGATGCTGATGTGGAGGCGCTCAAGACCCTTGTCGCACCCATCGTGGACAGGGTGAGCGGAATCAAGAGGGTTGAGGGCGATCGCGTAGATTAGGCCGCCCGCTTTCTCTTTTTCTTGCCGCTGCTGATCATGTTATGAGAACAATCTATTAGAGCTGCGACAAGCTATCTTGTAATATAACTCTATTTCGGGTTGGCAATTGCTATGTTATTTCCTTTACTTGATTCCTTCCTTTGTATGTTTTTGCCCTACGCTTTTAGGGAACTTCGTCGCGTGAGCACAGGCATGGCTAATCCGGGAGACGTCTGACAGCCTTCTTTGGCGGTGCCGCTTCCGACAAGTAACCTTGTCGCAACTAGTCGAAGCTCACTTAAGTTGTTGAGCGGACTCGAAACAAAGTAAGGGCGCAACTAGCTACGAGTTGGTTCCTCTGCGCACAGGTTTTCCATACAAAGTACAGTCGTTCGAGGAAGATAACTTAAAATTTTTAAAACTGATTGCTCAAACTTTAGCAACTTAGCTTTTCTGTCGTTTGCTTCCCGGTAAGGCTAGACTTCCTTGAGCGACGCTTGGTCCACACCATTATCTTCCCCTACCTGGCGCGCCAAAGATGTCGGGGCAGGCTGATCTGGCCCACGAACACCTATGGGACCGACGGACCGAGCCCCTTTTGGTTCGGCGGGGGGCGGAGGTCGCACGAAGAGCAGATCGAGGCGAAGCACACGAGAGGTTTACCCAGCTTCGGAGCTCTCCGGAGAGATAACACTCCTACTGCTGCATGTCTGAGTGTATTGAGTTCCTGCTCGGGAGCGCTTGAGTGCTACAGTACACTCAAGCTGCTAACGAGACCGAGCATGTCTGGCTTCGAACCTTCTGAACCCCCTCTACGTTGCGCATGGGCCTCCTTTTATATGCTAAATGGATCTCCGACAGGTGGCAACGTAGACAAGGGTAAAAGTGGAAAAGGAGTGGTTGGTACAGCTGCATGCGATTGTACGATTATGCGATGTATATCATACCTAACCTGACGGCGGGGACAAAGGCATTAAATGCCCGTCTCGTAGCCCTAACGGTGCAAACGAGGGACCGTCGGGGCACCACCGCTTGCCATGATGGCAATCTTGTCGGCGCCGCTTGCCACCTCGCACCGGCTGGCTGCCTGACCTCTCGCCACGCAGCGCCTAGAAAGGTCGAGGGCAACACGTTAGTGGATGTCTTTGGAGCCTTGGTCTGAGTGGTGGTCTGCGCATGACAAGCGCCTTTGCATGATTGTTGTCTTGTCGGCCGGAAGCTTGTCGCTCACCGGGCCTTCCAACAAGCTCCTCTTGCCGGGCCTTGTCTCCCTAGGTGCCTTGGGTGACCTTCCGGCAAGCTCCTCTTGCCGGGCCTTGTCTCCTTGGCTTGAATACTTTGTTCTTGAATGGCTCCAAAGGAACCACGGAGGACCTTGGCGGTCACCCAGTAAGCCTTGCCGCGGAGGGCTGCAACTGCCCGTGCACAAGTTCGGGATACTAGGGTACCCCTACTCTAGTACACCGACAACTGGCGACTTAACGTCCAAAGCCAAGGCAGGTTATCAAACCCAAAGATGCTCAATGATGAGTCATTATGATTGCTCAAGGCAAAATATCCTGGCGACTTAAAGTCTGCTATTCAGGCTGGGTTATCAAACCCAAAGATGCTCAATGATGAGTCATATAATCAAGGATACTTGGACTGTGAAATCAATTCATACTGCTGGCTTATCGTCCAAAGACTAAGAGCACATAACTCCAAGTGCACAATCAAAACATACCGGCGACTTATCGTCCAAAGCCAGACCGGGTTAATAAACTCCAGATAAATTCATATATGAAACATAAGGCAACACAACCCTCATCGGTTTTCAACCATGTATTAACATGTCACAAGAGATGAACCTAAAAAAATGTTAAAATCAAATATAAATCAAAAAACAAGGCTTTCATTGGCTGCCAAGCCTCAAAGTCAAGTGTTGTTCAAGGGCCGCACAACCACTGAGTTAAACCTTCATTCAAACCTTGTAAGCCGGGCCTCACATGACCAATCGCCGTTCTAACTTTGACAAGTTCAGTGTCTTTATAAGTTTGACTGTCAAGAGCACGGCGAGTCATTCCAGGATTAACTGGGTGGAGTGGCAGACATACAAAGGCAGGATAACCCCGATTTTTGGTGAACACACCTGGCGTCCAAGCCGATCAAAAAGGTGAATATAGCTATGTTCATTGAACACGAAGCCCCCAAGTGACCTTTAACAAGCCATCAAGGCAGGTTACCTATGTTTGAAATGCACATTATAGAGAGTTCTCTTGGTAACAATTCAACTTGGGTAGGAAACCCCAAGTTATTTGCAATCAAGGCGTACAAGCCGGATCAGTAGGGTAGTCATAGCTATGCTCAATGAGAAGGAAGCCCGTAAGTAATTTTTAACAAGGCATGCAAGCCGGATCAAGAGGGGAAGCATAGATATGCTCATTAAGCAGGAAGCCCCCAAGTGACCATAATAAAATGAGCCCATAAGGCAGGATACCCATGTTTGAACCGCGCATCATGGCAGCAAGTTCTCTTTGGCAACCTTTAATTTTTCTAAGAACTCGAACTTGCGAGAGATGAATTATTTTTGAAACAGAATTGTAAACCGGAGTTTGAGAGCTTCAAAGCTTTGTGAGAAACAGATTTCCCTTGAGCCGGATTTTAAACCGGAGTTCATCATTTTGAGCCGGAAATTTTCTGACGGCCTTTAAACTTTCATCAATATAGCAGTAGTCTCTGGGGCTGGGTTATTTTTCCCTCCAATGACCCGGAGTTCTTGAATTCACTGATACCGGCCAATTCTTCCGAGTCATGTCATTGTAGCCCTTGAGTCTCAAGACGACTCAAGGAGTTGGCTTGAGATTCTTCATATTTAACCATGATATAAACCGTTATGAATCATTCATCGGCTCAGTGATATAATGGTCCCTTTTGCAGTAGACAACTTGTCGTGCATTGAGAAACTTGCGAGCCAGAGTAATTGCTCTTTTAAAGAAAGCAATATACAATATAAAAATATACTTGCTGGATTTCACATGTCAGTCCAGAAATTATCCACCGCGGAGTTGATGATCACCAGGTGAAGCTAAAATCAATCATGGCCGCGGTCGCGGGAGCCGACAGATGAGCCGGCCGCGGCGTTGTAAGCCAGTGCGGACAGGCGAGGCAATCGCAGGCTGCGCGGACAGGCGAGTCAACCGTTTCATGTTGATGTAAATTGGGCCATAAAAACGGCAGGTTGCACATATATTCGTCGAGCATCATGGCACGGTCAGATGCTAGCGCATGATAATGGTGGCGCGAGCTATACATCCATGACACGACCATCGCTCTTGCAGTGATTAATTGTCCTGCATAAACAATATTGCAGACCAAGGCAAAGATACACTATTCTTTGACAAAAACAATATATGCTAATAAAACAAACTTAGATGGATATCACCTGATTTTGTTTGAACGACCGATGATCCGTAAGTAGCACCCGTAGATAACTTTTCAACCCAATTATTTGAATAGTCATTTGATCTTTATATGCACGCTAAGGATATTTGTGTTTATCCTCACGAGGACTCAGGCGGCTGACAGCTTCTCTAATTTTTGCAATTCCATCCAATGGATTCAGTGCAAACCATGGTGAGTCAGAGCCGGCGAACCACAACTGCCGTTTTGGCGGGGCAAGGCTGCTCGAATGCTCAGACCAGCGGGGTCAGGATGGAGAACAAAATGCCACTGTCTTGGCGAGGCAAGGCCACTCGGACGCTGCGGCGGCTCGGCGGATTTAACACTTAGTAGCTGATTTAGCAGTTAATGGGCCAAAACCTGCTGTCTTTGAGGAATTTTCACACCTGGCGTTGTGCCAACAGTACCATGCACTTTGTCATATTTCCTGAGATTTGTACGAACAACAATAATATTCATAGTCGCATAATTGACTAGCAGTTTGCCTCCTTGAACCACGATTTGTTGGTCATCTATGAAGCATTGACATAGGTTCCATCTATAATCAATATGCAAAAACTGCAGTCGCAGACATCTAAAAATTCTACCACTCCATATTTGCAGTAGACGACAGAGCACAAAAGCGTACTGAGGTAGCTTCACGGCATCTGCGGCCGCGACAACGGCGACCGGCGGCTCGGCGCGAAGTCGAGCGAGGGGTGGCCTGAGAATGCCGGCGGCTTGTGGCGACAAGGCCGGCCCAACCCAATAGCGGGGCAGCTGAACAAGGCCGCAACCGACTCGTGGAGCGGCGGAAGAAGATGCTCAGGCGAGCCCGCGGCTATACAGGCGAGCGGGGCTAGCGGCTGATACGTCTCCGTCGTATCTATAATTTTTGATTGTTCCATGCCAATATTCTACAACTTTCATATACTTTTGGCAAATTTTTATACAATTTTTGGAACTAACATATTGATCCAGTGCCCAGTGCCAGTTCCTGTTTGTTGCATGTTTATGTTTCACAGAAACCCAATATCAAACAGAGTCCAAACAGGATAAAAACGGATGAAGAATTATTTTGGAATATTTACGATTTTTGGGAAGTAAAATCAACGCGAGATGGTGCCTGAGGGGGCCACGAGGCAGGGGGCGCGCCCCAGGTGGGCAGGCGCGCCTGGACCTCGTGGGCACCCGTAAAGGCGGTTGACGCCTTCTTCTTTTGCATAAGAAAGCTAATTTTATGAGAAAAATCTGGGCGAAAGATTCAACCCAATCGAGATTACGGATCTCCGGATATAAAAGAAAGCGGTGAAAGGGCGTGAGCGAACGCAGAAATAGAGAGAGACAGAGAGACAGATCCAATCTCGGAGGGGCTTTCGCCCCTCCATGCCATGAAGGCCAAGGACCAGAGGGGAAACCCTTGTCCCATCTAGGGAGGAGGTCAAGGAAGAAGATGACGAAGGGGGGCCCTCTCCCCTTCACTTCTGGTGGCGCCGGAACGCGGCGGTGGCCATCATCATCATTGCAATCTTCACCAACAACTTCACTGCCATCATCACCAACTCTTCCCCCCCTCTATGCAGCGGTGTAACCTCTCTCTTACCCGCTGTAATATCTACTAAAACATGGTGCTCAACGCTATATATTATTTACCAATGATGTATGGCTATCCTATGATGTTTGAGTAGATTCATTTTTTCCAATGGGATATTTGATGATCAAGATTGGTTGAGTTGCATGTTTTATTATTGGTGCTATCCTATGGTGCTCTCCGTGTCGTGCAAGCATGAGGGATTCCCGCTGTAGGGTTTGCAATATGCTCATGATTTTCTTATGGTGGGTGGCGTGAGTGACAGAAGCATAAACCCGAGTAAGTCAGTTGTTTGCGTATGGGATAAAGGGGACTTGATGCTTTAATGCTATGTTTGGGTTTTACCTTAATGATCTTTAGTAGTTGTGGATGCTTGCTAGAGTTCCAATCATAAGTGCATACGATCCGAGTAGAGAAAGTATGTTAGCTTATGCCTCTCCCTCAAATAAAATTGCAATAATGATTACCGGTCTAGTTATCGATTGCCTAGGGACAAATAACTTTCTCGTGACAAAAATATCTTTACTAAAACTAATTTAGTTGTGTCTTTATGTAAACAACCCCTTTTATTTACGTGCTCTTTATATTCTTGCAAACCTATCCAAAAGCACCTACAAAGTACTTCTAGTTTCATACTTGTTCTAGGTAAAGCGAATGTTAAGCGTACGTAGGGTTATATCGGTGGTCGATAGAACTTGAGGGAATATTTGTTCTACCTTTAGCTCCTCGTTGGGTTCGACACTCTTATTTATCGAAAGAGGCTACAATTGATCCCCTATACTTGTGGGTTATCAAGACCTTTTCCTGGCGCCGTTGCCGGGGAGCAATAACGTGGGGTGAATATTCTTGTGTGTGCTTGTTTGCTTTATCACTAAGTAATTTTTATTTGCTGTTCTTAGTTGTTTTCTATCTTTAGTTATGGGTAGGAAACACAAAATACCAAAAAAAATAGTTGTACCTACTGAACCAATGGTTGAAGAACCACTCAAAATCTATCACACTCCTGAAGCTTATTACTTGGATCATCTTCGATCCCTATGTGCTCGTGCTGAAACCCCAACTAGCTTAGTTGAGGGCAAATCTTTAGATGAGCATGCTTGTTATGTGCGACACCGAATATCTGAAAAAGGGAAAATTCTATTGGGTCAAATTCATCGTTTGCAATGCTATGCTTGGAATTTATGTGAAATATATGATATTACTTGTTGTTCTGAAAACCCTAAGAAACGCCTTCCCTATCAATGTGAGTTTAGTGACAATGGAATCTTATCTTCTTATGCTAAAGGTGTTTATAATTACTATGATGTTCAACAAATTGAAGAATTTGTTGCTTTTAAGGGTGCTTATGAAATTGCTTCTTTGATTGAAACATATGATGCTACTCTTTACAAATCTGAAAATTTTGCCATACTTAAATATTGCTATGATAATTATGCTTCTAATGCCTATGTTGAACCATATATTGAGGACTACTCCGCTGTCCAAGAAGAGACTAATATTTTGCAGGAGTCTATGGAAGAATAAATTGCTGAAACTGTGAGCTCATTGGATGAAAAAGATGATTAGGAGAGCGAAGAACAAAAGGAGGAAGAGCGGATTAGCTACCCGTGCCCACCTTCTAATGAGAGTAACTCTTCAACTCATACATTGTTTAATTTCCCTTCATGCTTACCGAAGGATGAATGCTATGATAATTGCTATGATCCCGTTGATTCTTTTGAAATATCCCTTTTTGATGATGCTTGCTATGCTTGTGGCCAGGATGCCAATATGAATTATGCTTATGGAGATGAACTTGCTATAGTTCCTTATGTTAAACATGAAA
This sequence comes from Aegilops bicornis, assembly GCA_021605145.1. Lineage (NCBI taxonomy): Eukaryota > Viridiplantae > Streptophyta > Magnoliopsida > Poales > Poaceae > Aegilops > Aegilops bicornis. The sequence continues at coordinate 392,105,245 of CM038675.1, read as the reverse complement.
TTGTTGCTATTGCACCCACACATGATAGTCCTATTATCTTTTTGAATTCTCCAAACTACACTATACCGGAGAAGTTCGTGCTTATTAAGGATTATATTGATGGGTTGCCTTTTACTACTACACATGATGATTTTGATGAGTATAATATGCATGTGCTTGCTTCTCCTACTTGCAATTATTATGAGAGAGGAACTATATCTCCACCTCTCTATGTTTCCAACACGATAAAATTGCAAGAAACTGTTTATACTATGCATTGGCCTTTACTATGTGTGCATGAATTGTTCTTTTATGGCATGCTGATGCATAGGAGGAGAGTTAGACTTCGTTGTTGCATGATATATGCTAATTTGTGCTCACTACTAAATTACAAATCATTGTTAATTAAAATTGGCTTTGATATACCTTGGGATCCGGGTGGATTCACTACTTGAGCACTATATGCCTAGCTTAATGGATTTAAAGAAAGCGCTGCCAGGGAGACAACCCGGAAGTTTTAGAGAGTCATTTATTTCTGTTGAGTGTTTTTATATAGTTTAAAGACAAAAAAAATTACGAGGGGAACCCTAAACTTTTCAAAAAAGAAAAGCGAAAGTGAGAAAGACGAGCATTGTTGAAGTGGGAGCTAGCCTTGAACTTTGTTCATGCCCACGGAAACTTTGTGAATCTTGATTACATAAACTTTTCAACAAAAATAATTATCCCCTTGTACAATTCCATTTTATTATAAAAATAATGTGCCAAGGTTTTCCTTTAGGATGTTTACAATACTTGTTGGTTTGTACGGTGCAGGACAGAAACTTGCGCTGTAGTGCGCGATTTTTCATTTTTTACTGGAACATCGAATGGTTCTGAAACATTTTGCACTGTCTTTATAAATAAATTTTTTATTTGTCCTAATTTTGGCAGAAGTTTTCAAGTACCATAAGTATGGTGAATGTTCAGATTATTACAGACTGTTCTCTTTTAGACAGATTCCGTTTTTGATGCATAGTTTGCTTGTTTTGATGAAACTATCGATTTATATCAGTGGATTAAGCCATGGAAAAGTTATAATACAGTAGACACAATTCCAAAACAAAATATGAATTTGTTTTCAACAGTATTTAGAGTAGTGATTTGCTTTATTATACTAACGGATCTTACCGAGTTTTCTGTTGAAGTTTTGTGTGGATGAAGTGTTCGATGATCGAGAAGGTCTCGATGTGAGAAGAAGGAAGAGAGGCAAGAGCTCAAGCTTGGGGATGCCCAAGGCACCCCAAGTAAATATTCAAGGAGACTCAAGCGTCTAAGCTTGGGGATGCCCCGAAAGGCATCCCCTCTTTCTTCAACAAGTATTAGTATGTTTTCGGATTCATTTCGTTCATGCGATATGTGCAAATCTTGGAGCGTCTTTTGCATTTAGTTTTCATTTTTCTTTTATGCACCATGCTAGTATGAGATAGTCCTTGGTTTATTTATAGAATGCTCATTGCACTTAACTTATATCTTTTGAGTATGGCTTTATAGAACGCTTCATGTGCTTCACTTATATCATTTGAAGTTTGGATTGCCTGTTTCTCTTCACATAGAAAACCACCATTTGTAGAATGATCTGTTGCTTCACTTATATTTGTTAGAGCGTGGGCATATCTTTTGTAGAAATAATTGAACTCTCTTGCTTCACTTATATCTATTTAGAGAGATGACATGAACTGGTCATTCACATGGTTAGTCATAAAATCCTACATAAAACTTGTAGATCACTGAATATGATATGTTTGATTCCTTACAATAGTTTTGCGATATAAAGATGGTGATATTAGAGTCATTATAGTGGGTAGTTGTGGATTGTAGAAATACTTGTGTTGAAGTTTGTGATTCCCGTAGCATGCATGTATGGTGAACCATTATGTAATGAAGTCGGAGCATGATTTATTTATTGATTGTCTTCCTTATGAGTGGTGGTGGGGGAATGACGATGGTCTTTTCCTACCAATCTATCCCCCTAGGAGCATGCGCGTAGTAATTTGTTTTGATGACTAATATATTTTTGCAATAAGTATGTGAGTTCTTTTTGACTAATGTTGAGTCCATGGATTATACGCACTCTCGGCCTTCCATCATTGCTAGCCTCTTCGGTACCGTGCATTGCCCTTTCTCACCTCGAGAGTTGTTGCAAACTTCGCCGGTACATCCAAACCTCGTGACACAATACGCTCTATCACACATAAGCCTCATTATATCTTCCTCAAAACAACCACCATACCTACCTATTATGGCATTTCCATAGCCATTCCGAGATATATTGCCATGCAACTTCCATCATCATCATATACATGACTTGAGCATTTATTGTCATATTGTTTTGCATGATCGTAAGATAGCTAGCATGATGTTTTCATGGCTTGTCCATTTTTTGATTTCATTGCTATGCTAGATCATTTCACATCCCGGTACACCGCCGGAGGCATTCATATAGAGTCATATCTTTGTTCTAGATATCGAGTTGTAAGTAAATAAAAGTGCGATGATCATCATTATTAGAGAATTGCCCCAGTGAGGAAAGGATGATGGAGACTATGATTCCCCCACAAGTCGGGATGAGACTCCGGTCTTTACAAAAAATAAAAGAGGCCAAAGAAGCCCAAATAAAAAAAAGAGGCCAAAGAAGCCCACCAAAAAAATAAAAATAAAAATGAGAGAAAAAGAGAGAATGGGCAATGCTACTATCCTTTTACCACACTTGTGCTTCAGAGTAGCACCATGTTCTTCATATAGAGAGTCTCTTGAGTTATCACTTTCATATACTAGTGAGAATTTTCATTATAGAACTTGGCTTGTATATTCCGATGATGGGCTTCCTCAAACGCCCGAGGTCTTCATGAGCAAGCAAGTTGGATGCACACCCACTTATTTTCAGTTTAAGCTTTCATATACTTATAGCTCTAGTGCGTCCGTTGCATGGCAATCCCTAGTCCTCACATTGACATCAATTGATGGGCATCTCCAAAGCCCGTTAATTAGCCGTGTTGATGTGAGACTTTCTCCTTTTTTGTCTTCTCCACATAACCCCCATCATCATATTCTATTCCACCTATAGTGCTATGTCCATGGCTCACGCTCATGTATTGCGTGAGGGTTGAAAAATCTGAAGCACGTTAAAAAGTATGAACCAATTTCTCGGCTTGTCATCGGGGTTGTGCATGATGTGAATATTTTGTGTGGTGAAGATGGAGCATAGCCAAACTATATGATTTTGTAGGGATAACTTTCTTTGGCCTTGTTATTTTGAAAAGACATGATTCCTTTATTAGTAGGCTTGAAGTATTGTTGTTTTTATGTCAAATTATAGACTATTGCCTTGAATCACTCGCGTCTTAATATTCATGCCATGATTAGACATATGATCAAGATTACGTTAGGTAGCATTCCACATCAAAAATTAACTTTTTTATCATTTACCTACTCGAGGACGAGCAGGAATTAAGCTTGGGGATGCTGATACGTCACCGTCGTATCTATAATTTTTTATTGTTCCATGCCAATATTCTACAACTTTCATATAATTTTTGGCAATTTTTTATAATATTTTTGGGACTAACATATTGATCCAGTGCCCAGTGCCAGTTCCTATTTGTTGCATGTTTATGTTTCGCAGAAACCCAATATCAAACGGAGTCCAAACGGGATAAAAACGGACGGATAATTATTTTGGAATATTTATGATTTTTGGGAAGTAAAATCAACGCGAGACGGTGCCCGAGGGGGCCACGAGGCAGGGGGCAGGCGCGCCCTGGACCCTCGTGGGCACCCCGTAAGGCGGTTGACCCTCTTCTTTTGCCGCAAGAAAGCTAATTTTATGAGAAAAATCTGGGCGAATGATTCAACCCAATCGGAGTTACGGATCTCCGGATATAAAAGAAACGGTGAAAGGGTAGCAGGCCAGAACGCAGAAACAGAGAGAGATAGAGAGACAGATCCATTCTCGGAGGGGCTTTCGCCCCTCCCATGCCATGAAGGCCAAGGACCAGAGGGGAAACCCTTCTCCCATCTACGGAGGAGGTCAAGGAAGAAGAAGACGAAGGGGCCCCCTTGATACGTCTCCAACGTATCTATAATTTTTGATTGCTCCATGCTATATTATCTACTGTTTTGGACTATATTGGGATTTATTTTCCACTTTTATATTAGTTTTGGGACTAACCTATTAACCGGAGGCCCAACCCAGAATTGATGTTTTTTGCCTATATCAATGTTTCGAAGAAACGAAATATCAAACAGAGTCCAAACGGAATGAAACCTTCAGGAACGTGATTTTCTCACCGAATATGACCCAGGAGACTTGGACCCTACGTCAAGAAAGCCATGAGGTGGGCACGAGGTAGGGGGCGCGCCTACCCCCCTAGGGCGCGCCCCCACCCTCGTGGGCCCCACTAAGCTCCACCGACGTACTTCTTCCTCCTATATATACCTACGTACCCCCAAACGATCAGATACGGAGAAAAAACCTAATTGCACCACCGCAACCTTCTGTACCCACAAGATCCCATCTTGGGGCCTGTTCCGGAGCTCCGCCGGAAGGGGAATCCACCATGGAGGGCTTCTACATCATCACCATAGCCCTTACGATGAAGTGTGAGTAGTTTACTTCAGACCTTCGGGTCCATAGTTAGTAGCTAGATGGCTTCTTCTCTCTTTTTGAACCTCAATACAATGTTCTCCCCCTCTCTCGTGGAGATCTATTCGATGTGATCTTCTTTTTGCGGTGTATTTGTTGAGATCGATGAATTGTGGGTTTATGATCAATATTATCTATGAACAATATTTGAATCTTCTCTGAATTCTTTTATGTATGATTGGTTATATTTGCAAGTCTGTTTGAATTATCAGTTTGGTTTGGCCTACTAGATTGGTTCTTCTTGCAATGGGAGAAGTGCTTAGCTTTGGGTTCAATCTTGCGGTGTCCTTTCCAAAGTGATGAGGCAGCAAGGCACGTATTGTATTGTTGCCATCGAGGATAACAAGATGGGTTTTTTATCATATTGCATGAATTTATCCCTCTACATCATGTCATCTTGCTTAAGGCATTACTCTGTTTTCATTAATTTAATACTCTAGATGCATGCTGGATAGCGGTCGATGAGTAGAGTAATAGTAGTATATGCAGGCAGGAGTCGGTCTACTTGTCTCGGACGTGATGCATATATACATGATCATACCTAGATACTCCCATAACTATGCTCAATTCTGTCAATTGCTCAACAGTAATTCGTTCACCCACCGTAGAGTACTTATGCTCTTGAGAGAAGCCACTAGTGAAACCTATGGCCCCCGGGTCTATTCTCATCATATCAATCTTCCATCACTTTATTATTGCTTTGCTTTTTTACTTTGTTTTTTATTTTTACTTTGCATCTTTATAACAAAATACTAAAAGCATTATCTATCATATCTATCAGATCTCACTCTCGTAAGTCACCGTGAAGGGATTGACAACCCCTATTCGCGTTGGTTGCGAGGAGTTATTTGCTTTGTGTAGGTACGAGGGACTCGCGCGTAGCGTCCTCTTTGGATTGATACCTTGGTTCTCTAAAACTGAGGGAAATACTTACGCTACTTTGCTGCATCATCCTTTCCTCTTCAAGGAAATCCAACGCAGTGCTCAAGAGGTAGCAAGAAGAATTTCTGGCACCGTTGCCGGGGAGTCTACGCAGAAGTCAACATACCAAGTACCCATCACAATCCCAGATCTCTCGCATTATATTATTTCCCATTTGCCTCTCGTATTCCTCTCCCTCACTTCACCCTTGCCGTTTAATTCACCCTCTCTTTTCCGTTTGCCTTTTTCTCGCTTGCTTTTTGTTCGCTTGTGTGTTGGATTGCTTGTCTGTCACGATGACTCAAGATAATACCAAATTGTGTGACTTTACCAATACCAACAATAATGATTTCCTTAGCACTCCGATTGCTCCTCTTACCAATACTGAATCTTGTGAAATCAATACTGCTTTGTTGAATCTTGTTATGAAATATCAATTCGCCGGCCTTCCCAGTGAAGATGCCGCTACTCATATGAATAGCTTCGTTGATTTATGTGATATGCAAAAGATGAAAGATATTGATAATGATATTGTTAAATTGAAGCTATTTCCTTTTTCGCTTAGAGATCGTGCTAAAGCTTGGTTTTCGTCTTTGCCTAAAAATAGTATTGATTCTTGGAACAAGTGCAAAGATGCTTTTATCTCTAAGTATTTTACTCCCGCTAAGATCATCTCTCTTAGAAACGATATTATGAATTTTAAGCAACTTGATCATGAACAGGTTGCACAAGCTTGGGAGAGGATGAAATTAATGATACGTAATTGCCCTACTCATGGTTTGAATCTGTGGATGATTATACAAAAAATTTATGCCGGGTTGAATTTTGCTTCTAGAAATCTTTTAGATTCAGCCGCGGGAGGCACTTTTATGAATATCACCTTAGGAGGTGCTACTAAACTCCTAGATAATATTATGGTTAATTATTCTCAATGGCACCTTTGAAAGATCTACTAATAAAAAGTGCATGCGATAGTAGAAATTAATGTTTTGAGTGGAAAGATGGATGAACTTATGAAATTATTTGCTACTAAGAGTGTTTCTTATGATCCTAATGATATGCCTTTGTCTACTTTGATTGAGAATAATAATTAATCTATGGATGTGAATTTTGTTGGTAGGAATAATTTTGGTAACAACGGCATTATAGAGGAAACTTTAATCCTAGGCCTTATCCTAGTAATTCCCCTAATAATTATGGTAATTCCTACAACAACTCTTATGGAAATTTTAATAAGATGCCCTCTGAATTTGAGATTAGTGTTAAAGAGTTTATGAATTCGCAAAGGAATTTCAATGCTTTGCTTGAAGAGAAATTGCTTAAAGTTGATGAATTGGCTAGGAACGTTGATAGAATTTCTCTTGATATTGATTCTTTCAATCTTAGATCTATTCCTCCTAAGCATGATATCAATGAGTCTCTCAAATCCATGAGAATTTCCATTGATGAGTGCAAGGAAAGAACCGCTAGGATGCGTGCTACGAAAGATGCCTTTATTAAAGCGTGTTCTTCCAATACCTATGAAAATCAAGATGAAGATCTAAAAGTTATTGATGTGTCCCTATTAAATCTTTGTTTTGCAATATGAATCTTGATAATGATGAGACTGAATATGATCCACCTTTACCTAGAAGGCGTTCCAAAAATTCGGAGTTTTTAGATCTTGATACTAAAATTGATAAAAGTGGGATTGAAGAAATCAAAACCCTAGATGTTGCTAAACCCACTATTTTGGATTTCAAGGAATTTAATTATGAAAGTTGCTCTTTAATTGATTGTATTTCCTTGTTGCAATCCGTGATGTATTCTCCTCATGCTTATAGTCAAAATAAGGCGTTTACTAAACATATCGTTGATGCCTTGATGCAATCTTATGAAGAAAAACTTGAGTTGGAAGTTTATATCCCTAGAAAACTTTATGATGAGTGGGAACCAACTGTTAAAATTAAGATTAAGGATCATGAATTTTGTGCTTTATGTGATTTGGGTGCTAGTGTTTCCCAAAACTTTGTGCGATTTGGTAGATTTCCGTGATTTTGAAGATTGCTCTCTAAACTTGAATCTTGAGGACTCCACTATTAAGAAACCTATGGGAAGAATTAATGATGTTATTATTGTTGCAAATAGGAATTATGTGCCCGTAGATTTTATCATTCTTGATATAGATTGCAATCATTTATGTCCTATTATCCTTGGTAGACCTTTCCTTAGAACGATTGGTGCAATTATTGATATGAAAGAAGGGAATATTAGATTCAAATTTCCATTAAAGAAAGGCATGGAACACTTCCCTAGGAAGAAAATAAAATTACCACATGAATCTATCATGAGAGCCACTTATGGATTGCCTACCAAAGATGGCAATACCTAGATCTATCCTTGCTACTATGCCTAGCTAGGGGCGTTAAACGATAGCGCTTGTCGGGAGGCAACCCAATTTTATTTTTAGTTTTTAGTTTTTTGCTTATGTTTAGGAATAAATAATCCATCTACCTTCTGTTTATATGTGGTTTTATGTTTTAATTAGTGTTTTTGCCAAGTTAAACCTATAGGATCTTCTTGGATGATAGTTATTTGATCTTGCTGTAATTTCCAGAAACTTTTGGTTCACGAAAACAATTTTTAAAAATCACCAGAAAGTGATAAAATAGTTATTCCAATTGCTTCTGATCAATAAACAAATTGCCTAGGTCTTCCTATTTTGGCTGATTTTTTGGAGTTCCAGAAGTTTGCGTTACAGATTACTACAGACTGTTCTTTTTTGACAGATTCTGTTTTTCGTGTGTTGTTTGCTTATTTTGATGAATCTATGGCTAGTAAAATAGTTTATAAACCATAGATAAGTTGGAATACATTAGGTTTAACACCAATATAAATAAATATTTAGTTCATTACAGTACCTGGAAGTTTTCTTTTGTTTTCTTTCGCTAACGGAGCTCACAAGATTTCTGTTGAGTTTTGTGTTGTGAAGTTTTCAAGTTTTGGGTGAAATCTTTTGATGGATTATGGAACAAGGAGTGGCAAGAGCCTAAGCTTGCGGATTCCCATGGAACCCCCAAGATAATCTAAGGACACCAAAAAGTCAAAGCTTGGGGATGCCCCGTAAGGCATCCCCTCTTTCGTCTATTTCCATCGGTAACTTTACTTGGAGCTATATTTTTATTCACCACATGATATGTGTTTTGCTTGGAGCATCTTGTATGATTTGAGTCTTTGATTTTTAGTTTAATACAATAATCCTTGCTGTACACACCTTTTGAGAGAGCCATACATGATTTGGAATTTGTTAGAATACTCTATGTGCTTCACTTATATCTTTTGAGCTATATTGTTTTGCTCTAGTGCTTCACTTATATATTTTAGAGCATGGTGGTGGATTTGTTTTATAGAAACTATTGATCTCTCATGCTTCACTTAGATTATTTTGAGAGTCTTAAATAGCATGGTAATTTCCTTAAACAATCCTAATATGCTTGGTATTCAAGATTTGTAAAACTTTCTTTTGAGTGTGTTGAATACTAAGAAAAGTTTAATGCTTGATAATTGTTTTGAGATATGAAGATGGTGATATTAGAGTCATGCTAGTTGAGTAGTTTTGAATTTGAGAAATACTTGTGTTAAAGTTTGTGATTCCCGTAGCATGCACGCATTATGGTGAACCGTTATGTGATGAAGTCGAGCATGATTTATTTATTGATTGTCTTCCTTATGAGTGGCGGTCGGGGATGAGCGATGGTCTTTTCCTACCAATCTATCCCCCTAGGAGCATGCGTGTAATACTTTGCTTTGATAACTTCTAGATTTTTGCAATAAGTATATGAGTTCTTTATGACTAATGTTGAGTCCATGGATTATCGCACTTTTCTCATCCTTCCACCATTGCTAGCCTCTCTAATACCGGGCACTTTTAGCGGTATCATACACCCACCATATACCTTCCTCAAAACAGCCACCATACCTACCTATCATGGCATTTCCATAGCCATTCCGAGATATATTGCCATGCAACTTTCCACCGTTCCGTTTATTATGACACGCTCCATCATTGTCATATTGCTAGCATGATCATGTAGTTGACATAGTATTTGTGGCAAAGCCACCGTTCATAATTCTTTCATACATGTCACTCTTGATTCATTGCATATCCGGTACATCACGGAGGCATTCATATAGAGTCATATTTTTTTCTAAGTATTGAGTTGTAATTGTTGAGTTCTAAGAAAAATAAAAGTGTGATGATCATCATTTTTAGAGCATTGTCCCAAGTGAGGAAAGGATGATGGAGACTATGATTCCCCCATAAGTCCGGATGAGACTCCGACCAAAAAAAAAAGAGGCCATAAAAAAAGAGAAAAGGCCCAAATAAAAAAATGATGAGAGAAAAAGAGAGAAGGGACAATGTTACTATCCTTTTACCACACTTGTGCTTCAAAGTAGCACCATGATCTTCATGATAGAGAGTCTCTCATTTTGTCACTTTCATATAATAGTGGAAATTTTCATTATAGAACTTGGCTTGTACACTACTAGGAAAAGGCATGCTAGTGGCGCACCAATTTTGCCTTCTAATGGCGCACTACTGGTGCGCCACTTGCATCACGCCATTAGAAATTTTTTTCTAATGGCGCACCACATGTGCGCCATTAGAATCTGGTGTTCTAATGGCGCACCACGTAGTGCGCCATTAGTATTGCCCACAGTGCGCCACTAATATCTGCTATACTAATGGCGCACCACATGGTAGTGCGCCATTAGTAACATTTTTTTAAATATTTTTTTCGCTTTTTCTTAATCTCAGGTCACTATTTCACATATGAGATATCCAACACATATATATACAACAAGCATCCATATAACAATCATATCCAACACACAAGTTTCATCATATATACATACATAGCCAACACATAGTTCCATCGTTACATATTACAAAAGTTTCACATTGTTCATCCAACACTGTTATCCATCAATTCACAAAAGTTTCACATTGATACAAAATAAAAACACAAATGGAAAAGGAGCACTCCATCCATGCAAGCTTCCGTGAATTAAATCAAATCTGCAAAATGATAAACAAGAAGTTAGAAGAAGAAGAAGAAGAGAAGAAGAAGAAGACTAGAAGAATACTAGAAGAAGAATAAGAAGAACAAGAAGAAGACTATAAGCTTATTATGTAAACTTGATCATTTTGTACTAACATAAGTTATTTTGGAGCTAACCTATAGGAAACTAAGCATAAAAGCTCTAAGTTAGCATATTAGTGCCAACTTAGGTAAAACGAAGCTAACCTATGTCATTTTGGAAAAGAAGAAGAATAAGAAGAAGACTATAAGCTTATTATGTAAACTTGATCATTTTGTGCTAACATAAGTAATTTTGGAGCTAACCTATAGGAAACTAAGCACATAAGCTCTAAGTTAGCATATTAGAGCCAACTTAGGTAAAATGAAGCTAACCTATGTCATTTTGGAAAAGAAGAAGAATAAGAAGAAGACTACAAGCTTATTATGTAAACTTGATCATTTTGTGCTAACATAAGTAATTTTGGAGCTAACCTATAGGAAACTAAGCATATAAGCTCTAAGTTAGCATATTAGAGCCAACTTAGGTAAAATGAAGCTAACCTATGTCATTTTGGAAAACAAGAAGAATAAGAAGAAGGCTATAAGCTTATTATGTAAACTTGATCATTTTGTGCTAACATAAGTTATTTTGGAGCTAACCTATAGGAAACTAAGCATATAAGCTCTAAGTTAGCATATTAGAGCCAACTTAGGTAAAATGAAGCTAACCTATAGGAAACTAAGCATATTAGAGATAACATAGGTAACTAAGTATATATATATCATTTTGGAGATCTGACATACCTGACATAGTTCAGTTCTCATTGTTCTTCTCCTTCTCCTTCCTCAGCGTGATGCGCCAAGAGCGGCGAGGCGGTGGAGGCAGTGGAGGCAGTGGGATGTAGTCTTCTACCACAATTGGCGTGGTCATGTCACCCAGCTGTGGGATCACCGGCGCCACCACCGGTGCGTGGTCATTGTTAGGCACCACCACCATCACGAGGCCACCTTGAGGCGGGGCCAGGCACGACCATCGCTAGGTCATCCTCAGCCACCTCCATCTCTTGCCCATGGTCAGCCACCACCATCTCTTGCCCATGGTCAGCCACCACCATCTCTTGCCCTTGGTCAGCCACCACCAGCGCTAGGTCATCCTCAGCTTGATGCCCATCGTCATTCTGTAGCTCCTCATCCCCACTATGCTCCTCTTCTCCCGCACTCCAGTCCGGATAATCCTTCTTGTTGTCTTTCTTTGCTGCCCGAGAATCGCTGCTTGTCGCTAAAGCAGAATCATTTGTTGCTTTTGCTACTGACCATAGTCGTTCTTGCTTTGGCTGTAGCTAGTGTCATTCTGCTGCTCCCATTGCATGTCCAAATGCAACAATGACTGATTAACAATCGATGTGAGACAAAGCCAAATGTAGAGGAATAAGAAGAAGCGTAACGTCTTGGCATCATCATCGTCAGCGTAGCGCATGCGACACATAGTCGTGTTGAACACCTTCACGATGAGCATGGTGGCGTCGTCGTCGTACCTGAAGAGAAGGAAGTACCCCAGCCATAGGTCGTAGGCATGGAAGAACTTCTCCCACCCACGATACAAGTACATGTGGCCCTCCTTGATCACCAACTCCACATCCCACAGCCTGTGTAACCCGCTGCCGGCGTGTCGCAGATTCACATTATTTGGCGGATCTTCACCCAAAGCATGTTCATAAAGCTGTCGGGCAACCTCTGCGGTTTGGGACAATGAGTGATGTAGCAAACAATGAGATATCATAATGAGATGGGTGAAGGGAGATCTCTCGTTTTATATACTGCGTCATGGATGATCTTGAAGTCCCAAGTATGATCTTGAAGAACTTCGAAGCATCCAACTCTTCTATGATGTGGCGAGGCGGCGGTGGCTGCTTCCCCCATCTCGATAAGCAGCGAAGAGACCAATTAGTACCCTTACAATAGATCATAAAACATGCATGATAACGAGGCTGTCTTGAAAGTCCAATTGTACTTGGACTATAAATTAGGGTAACAATGACACGAGAAGATGGGAGCACCTAGTACACATTAGCAAAACAAAAAGGTACCACGCTTAAAAGGAAAGACCACTTGGCTCTATTGCCACCTATGGTTTAATGCAGCAAGAATGGCGGTGCAGTTGATCCTACTTAACTAACTACTAAGATACCCCGGCCCATGCATTAGTTGCAAGTACCCCATATGTCCTATTTTAGCAAAGTCATGCTAAAATTCACGGAAAATTTCAGCATGACCTTTGCTGAAAATAGGACATATGGAGTACCCGAATTTGCCGGAACGGAAGTTAATCGACATTCTGGAAAACTCAAGGGCCTCTCGGGGTACCTGCAAATTCATCACGACACAATGGTCGGAGACAAAACCCAGCAACTTTACAAGTCTTTCAGAGATTTGTTTGCAAGTTCTGATATGTAATAAAGATGAGCCTCAAAGATGAACCTCCAATGCTGATTTGTTTGCATTGTTTTAGGAGTATAAACTGAGTATCAAACTGGATATACACTGAATTTAAATAAATTTACAGAAAAATACCATGTGCTTGTGGGTGTGGTGTCCTATTTGCAGAAAAATACCATGTGTAAGTGGAGTGCGATGTTACTGCGAAGCGAGATGTTCGATTGGGTTTGACTCTGAAACTTGCCAATTGCAAAGAGTACTGCTGTTGTAAAACTACTGTAAATCTACTCCTCTATACAAATCTTAAAAGCAGGTCTACTTCACCTAAAATTTACCTAAGAGCTACTGCAAGCAGGTCTACTTGCTTTTGGTGTGTTCTTGCACAACTTTGTTTCACTGCAATGCCACATAAGCATGTGTGCTAAACCTCTGTCTAACAAGTATTGAGGCAAACAAATATTGCTCCCAACTGAACATTTTCAGTTAACTGTAACAACAAGTATTGGAACACTGTGCTAAAAAAAATCAGTTAACAGTATTGACTGCAACTCATTGAAACAAAAAGGGCAGATAATCCTTTTAACCATTCTGTGAGTTTTGAATGAGCTGGTTACTTGTCAAAAAGTTCAATTATGATGCCAAACTAGTTTAATCCCTAGGAATTAGTTGTTAACATAATCACCAAAAGCCCCAACATTAGGCGATAATGAGCTTCTTTTGCATAGTTTTCTACGCGAAAGTGATGCGAAAGGAAAGATTTTATTTTGTTTGCGCCAAACAAGGCCTACTAATGAAGCTCCAACTACGAAGAAGAATCTGACCCTATCCACCAAGATATATTGGCGTATGAGACTGCCATAATCTTGATGAAGTATCTTTGTGCAAAGAACGAGCACAAATTGAAGTGAGCATCTGAAACCATGAGGCCGGCTAAAAGTTTTTGAGCACATCTCCAAGCTACTACTAGAGTTTATCACTTGAATCCATGGACCGTCCAGCAAAGCAAGGCAACCAAGAACAAGACATGGCACAAATCCCTTTCTTATCGACGCAAACTCAGTATAATCTTTTGGAATAAGGCTGTCAAACTAGCAATTATATACTATTCGATTCTTTTTTTGCATTTGCGATGACGATGATAGCTGGACCGGGTGATGGTCCGAAGTAGGCTTGGGTCATGGTCCGTTTAGCATTTAGCAGCATCATCGTCAATTATGATGCCAAAAAAATAGTTTAACATCATCCCCCAGGGGACCCAACATTAGGATAATGAGCTTCTTTTGCATAGTTTTCTACGCGAAAGCGATATCGAAGGAAACATTTTGCTCGAAGGGCCTACTCTACTATTTAAGCTTCAATAATGAAGAAGAATCAGACCCATCCTCGAAGATATATTATTGGCATAGTATAAAACTGTCATGATCTTGATGAAGTACACTGCAGATGTATCATGTTCATACTGCTATATATCAACAAATCTGCGAGTTGACGATTACACACATAAAACTTGCAATGATGAAGGAAGCACTCATGTCAAAATACTAGCACTGACTAAAAACTGAGAATTTGATGTCAGTGCATAATTTTATCCTCCCCGCCTTCCATCTACTCGCATCGATGCATACTACCGATTGTGACAGACATATTGAAAGTGCATTCTGCAGGGTGCGGCCACAGCGAGGCAGGGCGTGGGTGGCGCACGACCATGCGAGGGGCGGCCGTCGGGGTGAGCACGAGCCCGCATGGAAGTGGTGGGCGGCACAAACGGCGACTAAACAAGGGGAAAAGAGGGGGAATCGATGGAGACGCTCACATGAGCTGGGGAAGGAGGCAGCAAGGCCGGTGGTCGGTGAGGTAGTCGCGGATCGACACCGAGAAGCGATGGTCGGTGATGAGGAAGAAGAGGTCGATGCGCTCGATCCTTGATGACCCGGCTCCAATCCGTGGACGCAGCTCCTAGGCACGACGACAGAGCACGGGGCGGCCGTTGGCCGCGGTGACATGGACGTGGGGCCTCCTCTCCTGGTGGACGTGGGGCAGCGCCGAGGCTCCAAGTCTCCGGTGGCTCCGAGGGTTAGGGAGGGAGGTGAGGGAGGCGGGGCTCGGGGGGGAGGCAGCGCTAGAGGGGGAGGACGGGGAGAGGGAGGTGGCAGGGGGCGCGTGGGCGCGGGCGGGCGTCTGATTGGGGGTCGTCGAGGAATCTGGCGAGGGAGGGAGGGAGGGCACAGTGCGAGGGCAGTAGATGGAGGGGGGAGGGTTCTAATGGCGCACCTCCCCGTAGTGCACCATAAGTACGACTATTCTAATGGTGCACCTCCCCCCGGTGCGCCATTAGAATTTTGTTTTAATCTAGCCCGACTGGTCAGGTTATATACCACCTAACCCTATCTACATGTAACCCGCCCACTAGCCCGGTGGGTCAAGACGCAAGACACACACGGGAGGTCACAGGGTTTGATTCCCAGGCTCCCCAATTTTTATTTTTATGCATTTAAAATGTTGTTTGATATTTATTCGTGTTTAAATATGTTCAAACTTGTTTAAATCATAACATTAATATTTTTTTAATAAAAACAGTAATAATTTTTTTTTAAATATTTTCAAATTTGTTATTTGAAAATATTTATGAATATGAAAAAATATTCATATGGGGGGATGGTGCGGTTGGTCGTCGGCGGCGGTGGAGTGGGGGAGGGTGCGGGTCGGGGGTCGTCGGTGGCGGCCGGTGGAGCGGGGGAGGGTGCGGGGGGTGCTCGGCGGCGATGGGGAACGGATCTGGCGAGGTGGGATAGCGATCGAGATGGAGAGGGATCGAGATCAAGTGTCCATGAAATTTAAAAACATTCATGAGTTTAAAAAGTGCCCATGAAATACAATCGAGAAATGAAGGCTACAATTTAAATACAATCGATCTTAGCTAGCTATCTATTCACAATCTTCTTGCCCTTATTTTTCGTAAATGGAGTTCTTCTCTTGAACGAACGTCCTTTAGGTAGGGTGGTCCTGCTTCTTCTTGTGGTGTATGCTGATACTTCATCGTCGTCGTCATCTTCCATCTTCGGGTCGTCGTCGTTATGCATTTAAAATGTTGTTTGATATTTATTCATGTTTAAATATGTTCAAACTTGTTTAAATCATAACAGTAATATTTTTTTTTATAAAAACAGTAATAATTTTTTTAAATATTTTCAAATTTGTCATTTGAAAATATTTATGAATATGAAAAAATATTCATATGGGGGGATGGTGCGGTTGGTCGTCGGCGGCGGTGGAGTGGGGGAGGGTGCGGGCCGGGGGTCGTCGGCAGCGGCCGGTAGAGCGGGGGAGGGTGCGGGGGGGTGCTCGGCGGCGATGGAGAACGGATCTGGCGAGGTGGGATAGCGATCGAGATGGAGTGGGATCGAGATCGAGTGTCCATGAAATTTAAAAACATTCATGAGTTTAAAAAGTGCCCATGAAATACAATCGAGAAATGAAGGCTACAATTTAAATACAATCGATCTTAGCTAGCTATCTATTCACAATCTTCTTGCCCTTATTTTTCGTAAATGGAGTTCTTCTCTTGAACGGACGTCCTTTAGGTAGGGTGGTCCTGATTCTTCTTGTGGTGTATCTTGATACTTCATCGTCGTCGTCATCTTCCATCTTGGTCGCCCGTGCTTGTCGAAGTCTTGCTCATTGGCGACTCCATCCATTCCGATGATCTTCCTTTTTCCTCTCCGCGACGACAACATTTGGGCTTTGGCGGGTCGGTAATGAAGAAGCATTGGTCCACTTGGGAAGCCAGTACCCATGGCTCATTTTAGCGGTGACG
This sequence comes from Aegilops bicornis, assembly GCA_021605145.1. Lineage (NCBI taxonomy): Eukaryota > Viridiplantae > Streptophyta > Magnoliopsida > Poales > Poaceae > Aegilops > Aegilops bicornis. The sequence goes on along the minus strand of CM038675.1, from coordinate 392,088,351 downwards.
CTTTGCGCTGCGGTCTTGGATTTAACCCGGGTATAACCATGGTGGTGAAATACCGGTCTTCTTTTATGACGCTCTTGGCCCATCTCGACCACGGAACATGGGACCTTCTCTCCAGCGTAGCTCAGCTCCCAGATTTCCTCGATCCTTCCGTAGTATCTGTCCTTGTCGTTACGGTGTAGGATTCCATCGTTACCGGAGTTACGATAACCATCGCTCTTCATGTCCTTGTCCTCGGTGTAGAATATGTAGCCGTTGATATCGTACGCCTCATAGGTCATCAGGTTCTGCTCGACGCCTTATGACAAGGCGAATATGAGTTTTTCTTCCGCGGAAGAATCCTCATGTAAAGGGCAACGAAGCTTCGCTTGAACCAACGCGTGAAACATGAGTTGTGCTCTTTGATTATATCTCCATCCGTAAATCTGTTGGCCTCGGTCATTGTCGTCTTCTCAATAAAGGTTTTGTGCTCTACCACCCAAGGATTGACCACGTCTATGTGTTGTAGCGCGACTAGGTTTGCTCTTTCAAAGTCGAAGTCGACCCTCGAAGTCGACATGCATTTTGGCGACCCTCACGGTGACCCCATCCAGCGAGCTGCCGAGGTGCTCGTTGACGGGCAGACCAACAGGGTCCTCAATGCCTAGATAATTAAATGCGATGGGAGATGCACTCTTGATCGAAAGCCCTGGCTATGCTTCCTTCTGGGCGTGACATGTTGCGAACGTATCCTTTGATGACACCATTCATCCTTTCGAGCGGCATCATCTTTGTGCAGGAGCGTCGGCCGAGTTGGATGATATCCTCCATGATATGGACCAGCAGATGCACCATAACATCGAAGAATGCGGGCGGGAAGTACATCTCATGCTCGCATAGTATCACCATGATCTCTTCCTGTAGCCTTCTGAGTTGCCTCACGCCAACCGACTTCCAAGAGATGACATCGAAAAAGTTGCATAGGCCAAATAGCGTTTCACGGACGTGCGCGGCCATGGTCCCATGGATTGCAACTGGAAGTATCTGCGTCATCGACCGCGTGATGTCGTGAGACTTCATCCCGCTTGAACTTTGTCATTTGGGTCTAGGTATCTATTTATTTTACCCGTGTAACCGTAAGGAAGTTTTACTCCTACGAGGCAGGTGAAAAACTGATCGATCTCCTCCTGACTTAGAGTGAAGCACGCGGGAGGGTAGTCATTTCCGGTCTTCTTGGCCTTTTTGCCTTTGCGACGACTTTCTGCTTCGCCTCATCATCATCATGATAATTAGCGTGAAGCTCCTCCTGATGCCCATTGATTTCAAGTCTACCCTTGCTTTCGGCCCATCTTTGGTCCTCTCGGCATGTTGAGCAGGGTACCAAGCGGACTCTCGCACATTCTTACGTGGATATGCATGACATCAAGGATGTGAGGCACACAGTGGATCTTCCAGTACGGCAAGTCCTAGAAAACAGACCTCGTTTTCCATACCTTCAGCAGCGGCTCTGGCGCCTTTCGCTTCTTTCCCGGCTCTGGCGCCTTTTGCTTCTTTCCCAGCAGTGGGCAATCTTTCCAATTTTTCAACAGCTAGTCTATTTCCTCGCCGCTCCTCGTACGCGAGCGTCTTTGGGGTTCGGTTTCACCATCGAACAGATCCTTGCGTTTCCTACACGGGTCATCGTCGAGAAGCCACCTTCGATGTCCCATGAACACAGTTTTCGAAGACCCGGGATTTCTATCTAGCTGGCGATACGTTGTGTCATCCATGCACCTGACGCATCCAGAAAATCCGTGGACCACCTGCCTCATGAGATATCCGTAATCGAGATAGTCGTGCCTTTATCGCCGTGAGCGGTCACGGCTCTCATAGGGAACTATTCTTTCTATGCGGCGTCCCACGTATTGGCTGGCGTTTTCCACAGCGTGTCTAGCTCCTCTTTCAGCAATCCCGGTCTGATTGATGTCGTTCCTGGTTGTTTCGCCCTTCAATTAGCATACTCATGTGAATGTACCTCCTCTTCATGCACAACCAAGGGGAAGGTTGTACATCCACACAAACACAGGCCAGGTGCTATGTGTGCTTCTACGGCTGCCAAAGCGGATTGACTCCATCGGTGCTCGCGCCCGACCACGATGTTCCTTGGATCCTTCCCAAATTATGGGTGTTCGAAGTTCAACGCTTGCCACTGGCTCCCATCCCTAGGGTGACTCAGCATCTTGTCTTTTTTATTTATCTCCGGATCATTTGCGTCATCTTCTCGCTTCTTCTCCTCCCTATCCGTGTGCCAACGCAGGAGCTTTGCTACCTTAGGGTCCGCGAAATACCGCTGTAGACGAGGAGTGATCGAAAAGTACCACACCACTTTTCGAGGAGCTTTCTTCCTCTTCTTGTATCGAGTGACGCCGCACACCGGACATATGGTAGATTCCGCATGCTCGTCTCGATAAATGATGCAATTGTTCATGCACACATGGTATTTCACATGCGGTAAATCCAGAGGACACACAATTTTCTTCGCCTCCTTGAAACTAGTCGGGCACTTGTTCCCATTGGGAAGACGTTCGCGCCAGAATGACATGTTCTCGTCGAAGCATGCGTCGGTCATTTTGTGTTTTACCTTCATCTCGAGCCATGGCGTTACTTTTCAGCGGGTATCCTCGGGCCTGCATCCTTCATACAATGGAGTAACGCGTCTATCTCTAGTTGATCCAGCTTGGCTTTCTCTCGGGTGGCAGCTCTTGCGTTATCCGTCTGCTTAAGCAGCTCTTGAACATGAGGGTCCTGCACCCAGCCCCATCGATGGTCCATCGTAAATGCGCTCCGCCGCATCTTCATCTTCATGATCATGCCCTTCGTCTGCTCCGGCATCTTCCTCATCATCATGTCCTGCATCTTCTACATGATGACTGTACAAACATCACCGTCGTGATCATGTCCTGGATATTCTTCGTCTTCTCGCACGCCCGAGTCTTGCTCATTTCTTGCCGCCCGACCCCCATGGACGACTTCATAGTCATCTTCATCACCTTGCCACCGATAGCCATCCAGGAAACCACGCAAGAGCAGGTGGTCCCGCACCTACCCGGAATCCGGGTCCGCAATAAGGCTCTTCAGCTTGCATCTTCGACACGGACATCTTATCTACGTCTCGTTCTTTTGAAGCATCTCGGCCTTCACGGAGCTCAAAAACCTATTCACGATGCCTTCGGTCATCGTGCAGACCATGGTCGTCTTGAGGTAGAGCAAAACGATATTTTAGAACCAAGAAAAATTTGGCATGACTTTCCCTAAAAATAGGACCAAAAGAATGCATAGTGCCAAAATTCTCGCTTGAAACGGAAATGAATCAACATTCCGCAAAATATTGGCAACTATCGCATTTCAAATCAGGTACCGCAAACACAAACATATATGCAACACCACAAACATATGCAACACCACGAACATACATAGATCTAGCTATAGGCCACAAAAGTGCATGTGCACGTTGTTGGTGAGGGAGAACAACATAAAGATAGCTTCCCCCTTACTTACCTATCAAAAAAAGGTAATTTAACCACTTAATTTGGATGAATCTATGGTGCAAATGAGGTGAGGAGGAGGAGGAGGCAGCCAAGACAAGCTTGGAGGAGGAGGTGGAGAGAATGAAGTGGGGAAGTGAGTGGGTAGGTGGGCTGTCCAAAATATCTTGTTGGTCCCAGGTTACTAATGGCGCACCACCCACAAATGTGCCATTAGTAACCACAGTTACTAATAAGCGCACTTTTGCTATGGTGCGCCATTAGAAGTTTTGCAAAAAAAATAAAAAAAGTATATATTCTAATGGCGCACGGTGGCACAGTGCGCCATTACTAGTTTAAACTAGTAATGGAGCACCCTGCCATGATGCGCCATTAGAATCTTTGAAAAAATAAGAAAAAAATTATTTACTAGTGGCGCATCGTGTGCATGGTGCGCCATTAGGGTCTTCCACACTAATGGCGGACCTGCACATGGTGCGCCACTGCTATATAGTAGTGGCGCACCACATGACAGGTGCGCCATTAGTGGCCATCCCATCTATAGCCCTTTTTGTAGTAGTGGTATATTCCAATGATGGGCTTCCTCAAATGCCCTAGGTCTTCGTGAGCAAGCGAGTTGGATGCACACCCACTTAGTTTCTTTTGTTGAGCCTTCATATACTTATAGCTCTAGTGCATCCGTTGCATGGCAATCCCTACTCACTCACATTGATATCTATTGATGGGCATCTCCATAGCCCGTTGATACGCCTAGTTGATGTGAGACTATCTTCCCCTTTTTTGTCTTCTCCACAACCACCATTCTATTCCACATATAGTGCTATATCCATGACTCACGCTCATGTATTGCGTGAATATAGAATTTTTTTTGAAAATGTCAAAAGTATGAAACAATTTCTTGGCTTGTCATCTGGGTTGTGAATGATATAAATACTTTGTGTGGTGAAGATAGAGCATAGCCAGACTATATGATTTTGTAGGGATAACTTTCTTTGGCCATGTTATTTTGAGAAGTCATAATTGCTTTGTTAGTATGCTTGAAGTATTATTATTTTTATGTCAATATTAAATTTTTATCTTGAATCTTTCGGATCTGAATATTCATACCACAATTAAGAAGAATTACATTGAAATTATGCCAAGTAGTACCCCGCATCAAAAATTCTTTTTTATCATTTACCTACTCGAGGACGAGCGGGAATTAAGCTTGGGGATGCACAATCGTCTCCAACGTATCTATAATTTTTGATTGCTCCATGCTATATTATCTACTGTTTTGGACTATATTGGGTTTTATTTTCCACTTTTATATTAGTTTTGGGACTAACCTATTAACCGGAGGCACAGCCCAGAATTGCTGTTTTTTTGCCTATTTCAGTGTTTGAAGAAAGCGGAATATCAAGCGAGTCCAAACGGAATGAAACCTTCTGGAACGTGATTTTCTCACGAATATGACCGGAGACTTGGACCCTACGTCAAGAAAGCCACAAGGTGGGCACGAGGTAGGGGGGCGCGCCTACCCCCCTAGGGCGCGCCCCCACCCTCGTGGGCCCCACGAAGCTCCACCGACGTACTTCTTCCTCCTATATATACCTATGTACCCCCAAACGATCAGATACGGAGCAAAAATCCTAATTCCACTGCCGCAACCTTCTGTACCCACGAGATCCCATCTTGGGGCGATTCGAGCTCATGGGAAGGGGAATCCACCACGGAGGGCTTCTACATCATCACCATAGCCCTTCCAATGAAGTGTGAGTAGTTTACTTCAAACCTTCGGGTCCATAGTTAGTAGCTAGATGGCTTCTTCTCTCTTTTTGGATCTCAATACAATGTTCTCCCCCTCTCTCGTGGAGATCTATTCGATGTAATCTTCTTTTTTTGATGCATTTTGTTGAGACCGATGAATTGTCAGGTTTATGATCAAGATTATCTATGAACAATATTTGAATCTTCTCTGAATTCTTTTATGTATGATTGGTTATCTTTGCAAGTCTCTTGAATTATCAGTTTGGTTTGGCCTACTAGATTGGTTCTTCTTGCAATGGGAGAAGTGCTTAGCTTTGGGTTCAATCTTGCGGTGTCCTTTCCCGGTGTGATGGGGGGCAGCAAGGCACGTATTGTATTGTTGCCATCGAGGATAACAAGATGGGGTTTTTATCATATTGCATGAATTTATCCGTCTACATCATGTCATCTTGCTTAAGGTGTTACTCTGTTTTCATTAACTTAATACTCTAGATGCATGCTGGATAGCGGTCGATGAGTGGAGTAATAGTAGTAGATGCAGGCAGGAGTCGGTCTACTTGTCTGGGACGTGATGCCTATATACATGATCATACCTAGCTGCTATTAGCCTTCATGCTTTCACTCCATTGAATACTTGACTATGGCTTGTCTAGTGTAGTCTACCTTCTGCTGCATTAGAATAGTGTTGTTTATATTGTCTTTCTTCAAAACTCCCATCTTTTGAAGACTTTCATAAAAATCGCCTATTCACCCCCCTCTAGTCGATAACTAGCCCTTTCACTATCAGACACCCATACTCTATTGAATTCTAGCATGTGCATGTGTTTATTTCATATTATGGATCCATAGAGTGAATGTGCTTTGAAATCCAGACAGTGCATTGCTGTTTTATTTCATGTATAAACATTAATTAGTGCACTCCATGTTGTTAGTGTCAAGCACTTTATACACTACATGGATACATTCCAAATTGCTAGCTACGAAATAGAATACATGTCGTATTGCATATGCTTACTTTACACATAATGCCTGTGAATATGACACGTGTTCCTGCTTCTAGAACATACTATATCTGATCACGCAATGTTTTTACATCAGACTACTTGTCGGTGCAACAAACCCTGGGTCCGTTGCCCAGACTGTGCACAGGCCCAAGAACAAGATTACAACACCAAGATCATATCAAAGCACGAGGGGTCAGTTCTTGCAAGGACCAAAGTGTAGATCAAGAAGACCAAGACTAGCCAGAGAGACAAGATACCCGTACGAGAAGAACCTCCCTTGCCGGGTAGGCGAGCCTGGCGAGGTTGGGGTTACCCCGGAAGCAAGCCTCCTCGCCCCGGCAGGTCTGCCGAGACTCATGGAGGCAAACCACTCCACCACACCACCTCACAACAACACACGTCGTCGATCAGTGCGGTGTCAAGTTCCTAAGTGACTAAGTGGATGTTCCCTGCCATATGGCAGCCACTTCCTACAAAACTACCTCCAAGCCACACCCGTCCTAGCAAGCAGACGCGAAGCTAGCAAAACAGCCCGACAGGGCCTACCGGGCAAGCTGTTATGTGACACTGAGCGGTGCATTTAATGCGTTGTGTCAGCCTGCAGAGTTATGTATGATAGCATTGTTTGATATCTAATCAGTATGCAAAGACTGATTTGCCACTGTGGTGACCCCTTGATCTATAAAAGGAGGCCCATCGCAATCGTAAAAAGGACTCGGACCCCCGCACATTCATACGCGCGTAGCCACTGTCGCTCTGAGGCAACCTTGCCGGGAAAGAGCGACGTGTTTCTACACCATCTTCCACCATTAATCCGCCAAAGCAGGAGTAGGGTTTTACGCCTTGCGGCGGCCCGAACCTGGGTGAAACTGCCCGTGTGATTTCTGTCATGCTGTGTTATTCTTCTGCGCTCTTTGGGCAACATGCACATCCCCCCGTCGAACCAAAAGGAGCTCATGGCCCCATAGGTGGTCGTGGTTTTGTAAGTGCATCTAGTGCCACCCCTTGTTGGTTTTGGAATATTGACGACAAACATGGTTGAGCGACTAATGTGTTTGTGAGAATTGCAGGATAACACAGGTAGTAGTCCCTCATTGATTCGGTTTACCTACCAGAGATGACCCCTAGAAATGTTTGAAGACATTGAAGACAATGGTGGTTCGTGAAGACATTCAGGTTGAAGATAATGGCATGTGAAGACATTCACTTGAAGACTATGAAGTGCGAAGACATAGTTTCTTTCGTAGTTTCCTTTTCTTCTTTATTGATTCATAGGAACCACCATACTGTTAAGTGGGGTCCAAGTGAACAAAGTCAGATGACTGAAGTGATTGTCAACCAAAATCCTATGTCTTCGAGCAAAGACAATGAGAGCAAATCTTATCCAGAGTTGGATGAGTCAGCTTTGCTTGTAGCCCAAGCCAAGCTGCAGCGTGTGTTTGAAATCCAACCATTGGACACGTGTCAGTTCCTTAGTGACCCAGGGTCATCTCGGACATATCATGTCGGGTTGCCTCCTGGCTATAAATAGCCCACCCCCTACACCATAAATTGGTGGCGCTCAGAGTTAGTGCACGACTTTTGTCGTTTGAGAGCAACCCACCTCTGAAGCCTTTGAGAGAGAGACCCTTGCGAGGACAAAGCCCAAAACACCCAGAGCCAAAGAGTGTTAGGCATCACTGACGTCTTTCTGTCCGCGTGACCTGAAGACTTGTTACACTGGAGGACTGTGCATCCTCCAGCCGGTAAGGCGTCATGTTCTGAGGATCCAAGAGTCACTGTGGATCGCCAGTGAACGGAGTCTGTGAAGGTTTGGAAGTCTACCTTGAAGACTTACCAGAGTGATTGGTCGAGGACTGGGTGTCCTTAGCTCAAGGGGAATAAGGTGAAGACACAGTCTTCTGAGTTCAATCTCAGCCTCCCTAACCAGACATACAGTTGTCACAGCAGCTGGAATTGGTCTACCAAATCCTTGTTTTTGATGTCTAATATGCAACCTTCTTCTTGTAGACTCGTGCTGGCCTCCAAGCACAGAGTTTTGTAGGACAGTAGCAAATTCCCCTCAAGTGGATGACCTAAGGTTTATCAATCCGTGGGAGGCGTATGATGAAGATGGTCTATCTCAAACAACCCTGCAACCAAATAACAAAGAGTCTCTTGTGTCCCCAACACACCCAATGCAATGGTATCTTGTATAGGTGCACTAGTTCGGTGAAGAGATGGTGATACAAGTGTAATATGGATGGTAGATATAGGTTTTTGTAATCTGAAAATATAAAATCAGGAAGGTAGCAAGTGGTAAAAGTTAGCGAAAACGGTATTGCAGCTTGGAAACAAGGCCTAGGGTTCATACTTTCACTAATGCAAGTTATCTCAACTATCCCCTACTGGTTCTATCCCCTACTTGCTTTACATTTCAGTTTGTTTTCGTGAAGTCATTGCTTGCTTGCCAGATCTGTTTGACTTCACTCTGTGAAGACTATTACCGGTTTGGCTTCATACTGTCTTCCATTTTGATCCATACTACCTAGCTGTTGTTAGTCTTCATGCTTTCACTATATTGCTTACTTGACTATGGCTTGTCTAGTGTAGTTCATCTTCCGATGCATATCATATAGGTTCATTCCACCAGTTTTTCTTCAAAGACCTCATGTTTTGAAGACTTTCATAAAAACCGCCTACTCACCCCCCTCTAGTCGATAACTAGCACTTTCAATTGGTATCAGAGCAAGGTGCTCCCTTGTTCTGTGTGATTCGGTTTAACCACCTAGAGTTTTAGCTATGTTGACTGCAGGGATAATCAGGGTCTTCGCTGCATGCCCAGTCTTTGATGGCACTGATTACCCCTACTGGAAGAATAAGATGCGCATGCATCTTGAAGCCATTAACATTGACCTCTGGTATGTCGTCAAGACAGGCATTCCCAAGGTCGGTGAAGGTGTCACCGCTGCTGATGTCAAGAGGTTCGCGCAACTGGTCTCAACTGCCAAGAACATCATCTGTGGTCATCTGGCCAAAGGACAGTATGGTCGTGTGAGTGCACTAGAAACTGCGAAGCTAGTCTGGGACTGGTTGTACAAGGTCAACGAAGGTGTCCCAACTCAGAGAGACTCAAGGATTGAACTTCTTCGCAATCTCTTAAACCGGTTCAAGAGAAATGACAATGAAAATGTCCAGCCCACGTTCGATCACCTCACTGATATCACAAATGAGCTTCGCGCTCTTGGCGCCACTGAGATCACCAAGCGTGAAATCATGGAGAAGCTTCTGAGATCACTTGACAGCTCATTTGACACTTTGGACCAGATGATACAAGATTGTCCTGAATTCAGAGAACTCGATCCATCTGATATACTTGAGAGGCTAAACACACATGAGTCCCAGCTATCTGAGAAGAGAGATATCTATGGCCCCAACTATGGCTGATCCCGTGCTTTGAAGGCCAAGGCTGTTTCCTCATCTAAAGAATAATATGATTGTAGTTCTGAAGATCCTCAAGACATTGGCAAAGAGCTAGGAATGCTTGTGAATAAGTGATACGTCTCCAGCGTATCTATAATTTATGAAGTATTCATGCTATTATATTATCTATCTTGGATGTTTTATGGGCTTTACTATGCACTTTTATATTATTTTTGGGACTAACCTATTGACCCGAGCCAGGTGCGATTCTGTTTTTCCCTTGTTTGATGTTTGAAGAAAAGGAATATCAAGCGGAGTCGAAACGGAATGAAACCTTACGGAGAAGTTATTTTTGGAAAGAAAGCAACCCGAGGGACTTGGAGTCCACGTCAAGAAAGCAACAAGGAAGGCACGAGGCGGGCGCCCACCCACAGGCGCGCCCTCCACCCTCGTGGGCCCCTCGTGGCTCCCCTGACGTACTTCTTCCGCCTATATTATCCATATACCTTAAAATGATCGGCAACAGAATAGATCTGGAGTTCCACCGCCGCAAGCCTCTGTAGCCACCAAATACCAATCGGGACCCTATTCCGGCACCCTCCCGGAGGGGGGATCCCTCACCGGTGGCCATCTTCATCATCCTGGCGCTCTCCATGACGAGGAGGGAGTAGTTCACCCTCGGGGCTGAGGGTATGTACCAGTAGCTATGTGTTTGATCTCTCTCTCTCTCTATCTCTCTCGTGTTCTTGCTTCGGCACGATCTTGATGTATCACGAGCTTTGCTATTATAGTTGGATCTTATGTTGCTTCTCCCCCTCTACTCTCTTGTAATGGATTGAGTTTTCCCTTTGAAGTAATCTTATCAGATTGAGTCTTTAATGATTTGAGAACACTTGATGTATGTCTTGCCGTGTGTATCTGTGGTGACAATGGGATATCACGTGATCCACTTGATGTATGTTTTGGTGATCAACTTGTGGGTTCCACCGCTGAACCTATGTATAGGGGTTGGCACATTTTTTCGTCTTGATTCTCTGGTAGAAACTTTGGGGCACTCTTTGAGGTTCTATGTGTTGGTTGAATAGATGAATCTGAGATTCTGTGGTGCATATCGTATAATCATACCCACGGATACTTGAGGTGACATTGGAGTATCTAGGTGACATTAGGGTTTTGGTTCATTTGTGTCTTAAGGTGTTATTCTAGTACGAACTCTAGGGCTGTTTGTGACACTTATAGGAATAGCCCCATGGATTTATTGGAAAGAATAACTTTGAGGTGGTTTCCTACCCTACCATAATCTCTTCGTTTGTTCTCCACTATTAGCACTACAAAAAAAATACACTTCCGTGATGATACGTGTTTGTCACAGTAGGTCGCGTTTTTTGTCATGCATGTACATCCATGACAAATTTATGACAGAATCAAGATAGTCATACCTGTGATGTCGTAGAAGTGTTCCATGACATTACCAAAATTATCATCACAGAAGTGTCCACTTCCATGACGATAAATCCCGTGTCACAGAAGTGCTTTCGTCAAGGGTGACCGACACGTGGCATCCACCGTAATGGAACGCCGTTAAGCTATCGGGTCGGATTTTGGATCCGATAACCCGTTAACAGCCATGACAAATGACGATTTTCCACGTGTAAAATTCTCATTGGCTGGCGGATCCACGCGTCAGCTCCGCGTTGGCACAGGTGTCACATCCAACGGTCGAGATGGGCCTATGATATGTTGACACGTGGATCGGCCCAACAGAGGCCCACAAAGTTTAAATGGGCCGGCCCAACCGAAGGCCCATAAGATTTAGCAGACCATAATGGGCCGGCCCAGCTAAAGGCCCACAAAATTTAGCGGACCACAATGGGCCGGCCCAACTAAAGGCCCACAAGATTTTGCAGACCATAATGGGCCGGCCCAGCTAAAGGCCCACAAGATTTTGCGGACCACAATGGGCTGACCAGCTAAAGGCCCACAAGATTCTACAGAACTTAATGGGCCGGCCCAGCTAAAGGCCCAACATTCTCTGTCAAATTGGCCCGTCAACGGCCTGCCCTAAACTTGCCATCAACGCGACCCAAGGTCACTTATGGCCCGTTAATAGTCCGCTAAGTAATTGGGCCGAATCACGGCCCGGTGTATTTCCGGCCTGTTAAAGGTCTGGCTTCATTTGGGCCCATTTACAGGCCATCAAAACTTTCGGCCTGTTAGAGGCCCACAATAGATTTGGGCCACTTTCTTCTGTTGTCATTTTCGGCTGTTAACGCCGGACGTAAACCATGGGCCATATTTGGCCCAATGTCATATCGGGCCCATTAACGGCCCATATAAAAATGACGATAATCTAGCCCGACGAAGTTCCGGCTGTTAAAGGCAGTGTATTAGGTCGGCGCATTCTGACCGCTCAATTTCGTCTGTCAAAGATCCGCGTCGTAAATGGGCCACCATTTCGACTGCTAAGTCGATTGGGTTATTTGGCACAATCGGGACCCAATCTCACTTCGGTCTATTAAAGGCCCATGTTTTTTATGGGCTCGAGATATTTACACATAAGCGGCCTATTTTTTTGAGGCGGAAAATATGTTTAGGCACATTAAAGGCCCACTATGGGCAGGGCCTACCAGAAAATATGAAAGCTTATGCTGATTTAGGCCCAGATATTTTTAGGGGCTACATGTCAATTCGGCCCGTAATCGTTTTAGCCCAATTGGAATGGGCACGAATGTTGGCATGTTGGGCTCTGCCAAGCTTTCGGCCGAATACATTACTAAGATAAACCTACACTATACAAAAATAGCGTCGTAATTCTGCGGCACAGGGCAGCATCATAAACGTTGTATCACAAGAAAATAAATTCCAACCATACAACAAAAGGCCTGTTGGCATAAAGTTCTGATCCTTCTAGATAAAAGCACCATCGGATGTATAGATGCACAGATCATTTGACACGAGTGCTAATGTTTCAGCTGTAGAATCTGATGGAGCCCGGCATGATCTCCACCTTTTTCAGCCATTGCTCTTGAACAACGAAGCCAATGTCGATAGATGATGCAGTTTCAAAACCATTCATATCTTGACGACATTTCTCAACCACTATTCTTCTTTACGAAACAACGTCCATTAGGGATTGGACTTGTATGCGAACCTGAGATATATCACTTGTCTAGCAGGAAGATTTTGTTCGATGGCGATTTGGGCGAGGTTACCTTGACAACCAACCCGAATTACGCAGAAGGTGCTTTTTGCATTGTTAGTGGAGAGATCTTGGCCTTACTGCAGCAAGAGGTGACATTGTGCACTGTAGTAGCCTCGTCACCTTCAGGTGGTTGTGGCTGTTCAATCATTTGTTCCATAGCTTCACGAAAGTTTGAACTTGTAGATTAGTGTACCGGATAAATTACTAATGAGACAAAAACAAGCAAAAGTAGGTTAAGCGTTTATACATAACTTATTTTGGTGAACTCTTGTAATACATTAGCATGTATTGTAGTGCCAACTACATAATAAAATCACTTTGAAACATATGTCCATGTAGCATGCCCTCTTGTATTGTCTATTTCCTCACATTCGTTGACATCTAAGGATAAAGAGACATGGTTTAAAGTAGGATGAACATAGTATGACATCATTCATATCATGGGCAAACATATATAAAACAAACAGCCTATTTTATCATTGTGTACGCATGTGAACATAACAACTAGATTATAGATCAAGACCAAAAGAATATCCTTCATCTCTTTTAAACCATGTAAGGTGAAATGATACGTTAAGACAACTATGTATAAAAGTGAACAGAGTAACTGACATTGGCTGCAAACCAAGTAGTTAAATGAACACATTACAATACCAATCAGTTCAAGGAAGGAGGAGTAAGGACTTACAACAGCGGCTTGAACTGGTGTGCTCATGCCCTTCATCTTGCTGGTGTGGCAATCCTTGAAGATTTGCACCGCATTCGGTTCAGGTTCTTTTTGGTCCGCACGGGCTTTCCTCTGTATTTGGAACAAGTCAATATAGATACGATAATATGGCACAAAAAGAAGAAGGAAGTAGCAGCTATTTACATAAGCCTCGCGATGTGCAATATAGCTACGAGATCCGTTGTGCATTGGAATTTCACTTTAGAATGGTTGGTTTTGTTCTTCAAACAGTTAGCCTAGAAGAAGATACACTTGTAAGGCACATACATAAATACAAGTTCAATATGTGGTGCGATCAAATACATATAGCCTACGATACTTTGGATTAGACCGGTGTTTAACGAGGGTTGTCCGATCTTCATCGTAATATATTCCACTTTGGAGATGTTTGGGCGATTTCATTGTTAGACTTGCCTTCAAAGTAAGATTTTTAAGGTGGTACCGACATCTGTCAGCAGAAAGGTGAAAAACATGAGTGCATGCTGTTTAGTTGCATCATCTTTCGGATCCAACTTGAACCTCATCATTGAAAAAAGAATGTGAGTCTTACTAGGAGGAAGCTAGAAAGTATGGGACAGAGCAAGACAATATTACTAATTGGGATGAATAACATTACTTACGGATAAATGGTCAAGGAAGGTGTTAAACTGGGTATTGTCTTTCTCATTCCTGTACTGGATCCACGTTGGGAGGATACGTGCATGACACCTAACGGCAACGGCTGCCTTTGATACTAACTTGGCCGACTCTGTAGCATCACGTGGCCTTTTTAAACCTGCCTCAAAATGGATCTCCATTATTCCTCCTTTAGATTTTGTTTATCTGCCAAGCATTATCCCTGATGTCTGTTTCGCTTGCCGTGGTGCTAGTTCAACAACGAATATGGAAAGTGTTAGTGTACATCAAACTGTGAGAGTACATATAAAGGAGCATGCAACTTCAACTTGACTCGGTCAGGTACCGTCTTTGTGTTGATGCTCATGAGGTTCATCTGATCTTGCCAAGTCCTGTTGTGTCAGCAGTGCTTCGGAAGTAGTGTTAGGTGTGAAGGCAGCTTGGGAACCGCCGCCCGGAGCAAATGAACGAGTAACTGGTTGAGATCTTTGATGCAGTTGAAGCGGATGCTGCAGCTGGTGGAGCGGTGATCTTGTGTTTGTAGATTTAGCTGGTGGACTTGGACCTTCTCGCACTATAAGTACCAGCAGAATCTCGACGGCAGAACCTTTTCCGTTTCACCCGACAGTAACATGACCTCCCTACTATATTATTTTCCTTGCTCTTTTTTGACTTTGCCATGTCAAGCTGTACCCACAACACAAAAGAATAGAATCACTCTTCAGAACTCATTGATGCATGTCGGGGCGGCTGATCGTACCCACGGACACCTATGGGGCCCGGCGGAGCGGGTCCCTTTGTGGTTCGGAGGGGGGCGGAGGTCCGGGAATGCTCGTCTCCGGAATCTCTTCATCTGGCGTTGGAGTCCATTCTGCTATGAACTCTGCCAAGGCTCTGCTTTGGATAGTTGATGTGCTTTCAAACTTAAGACCAAAGCTTGATAGCTCCAGTGCCCACTCGACAATCCTGCCTGTCGCTTCTGGATTCTGCAGTATCCTATTCAAGGGAAAGCGAGTGACAACCGTGATCTCATGTGCTTGGAAGTAATGGCGCAGCTTTCTCGAGGCCATGAGGAGGCCGAAAAGCAGTTTCTGCACACCAGAGTACCTTGACCTAGCCCCCTGCAGGAGGGAACTGACAAAGTAAACTGGGCGCTGCACCATCCTTTTCTGCATCTACTCATGCGTCTTCGCGGACTTGTCCTTGTCGGGACCAGAGCTTGTCGGCGAAGCCCCCTGCTTGTCGCTGGATGTGCTTGCCGCGTTCTTTGGCTCGTCATCGCCTCCCTCTCCGCCACTAACAGCGCTAACCACTTGATTGGTTGCCACTATATATAGCAGCAACTTCTCTTGTGGCCTAGGTGCGACAAGTGTTGGAGTAGAGGACAGGTATCTCTTTAAGTCCTGCAGCGCAGCCTCCGCTTCGGAGTCCATTTCTTGGACCCGCCTTTTTCAAAATCTTGAAAAATGGCGGCGGCGCTCAGCAGACCTAGAAATAAACTTCTTGAGAGTAGCCACGCAACCGCGAGTCTTCGTACATCCTTAGCGCTTTGGTGCTTCAATCTGCTCAATGGCCTTGATCTTGTCGGGATTTGCCTCAATCCCTCGCTGAGACACGAAGAACCCGAGAAGCTTGCCGGAAGGGACTCCAAACATGCACTTCTCGGGGTTGAGCTTGAGGTTTATCTTGCGCAGATTTTCAAAGGTCTCGTCCAGATCTTGAACCAAAGTTGCTTTGTCCCTGCTCTTGACCACTATGTCATCCATGTAGGCTTCTACATTTCTGTGCATTTGCGGCTCGAAAGCGTCATGGACTACCCTTGCAAATGTTGAACCAGCATTCTTCAAACCGAAAGGCATCCTTATGAAACAGTATGTGCCACATGGTGTGATGAATGCGGTCTTCTCCTCATCTTCTTCAGCCATGAAGATCTGATGGTATCCTGAGTAGGCATCAAGAAACGAGAGCAAATCACATCCGGCCGTGGAGTCAACAATCTGGTCAATGCGCGGCAAGGGAAATGGATCTTTGGGACAAGCTTTATTAACATCCGTGAAGTCGACTACAGGATTGGCCAACCACGTAGGATGGAGTACTCCTCTGACAAGGCCTGCTGCTTCCAGTTTCTTGATCTCTTCAGCTATGAATTCTTGGCGCTCCACTGCTTGCTTCCTGACTCTTTGCTTGACGGGCGCGCATGAGGACAAACGGCCAAAGCGGTGCTCAATCACTTTCACAGGAACACGGGGATATCGGACGGTTGCCATGCAAACACGTCAACATTCACCCGCAGAAAGCGGCAGCGCGCCTTCCTATTTGGGGGTCGAGAGAGTAATCGATGGTGAAGGTACCACCAGCGCCGCCCTCCTTGGCGGGCACCTTCTTGGTCTTGGCGGAGCCACCATCTTCTTGCACTTGTCGGTGGAGCTCGATGGTGCGTCCTCGACGGTAGCGCAGCACTCAAGAGGTGCGCTTGCGGAGTGAGCATCGAGCCCTTGCCGGACTTGGACTTGGTCTTCTTCCCCGGAGCTTCAGCGGCAAGTGTGCGGCAATCATTGCGGCTGCCGCGTCTCGGAAGATCTCGTCGGCACAGATAAGGGAATCCTTCTTGTCGCCATGGACAGAGATGACGCTTATCGGGCCTGGCATCTTGAGAAGGTTGTAGGCGTAGTGAGAGGCCGCCATGAACTTGGCGAGTGTCGGACGGCCAAGTATCCCATTGTAAGGCAATGGGAAATCGGCAACGCCAAATGTAACCCTCTCAGTCCCGAAGTTTAGCTCACGCCAAAGCGTGACCGGTAACGTAATCTTCCCTTCGCTTGCTCCTTCCGGATTGATTCCTTGGAAGGTTTCGGTCTCTTCGAGCTCATTGTCAGGATTTGAAGCCCGGAGCACCGCGGAGGAGATCGATTCAAGCCGGCCCCACCGTAAACTAACATTTTGTGACCTTGAGGTTGCGGATGGTTGGAGAGACCAACATCGGCAAGCACCCGACCGCAGTTATGCGCGATCAGGGTGGTCCTCAATATAAAAATGATAGGCGTCTTTGGACCACTTGAGGCTGCGTGACTCTATGGATGGTTCCGCTGCATTGACCTCCCGCATCCATTGCTTGAGTTGGCGGTGGGAGGTATGCAGGGAAGCACCTCCATCAACGCAGAGAACCTCTGTGGCTTTCTGAAACTCCTGCTCATCGGCGTCGTCGTCCTCCATATCTTCGTCGTCGTCTTCATCTTCATCCTTGTCGCGGCCGCGGGGAGGCCGATCTCCTTGTCGCTGCCTGACTTAGCCGCGGCGTCCTCCCCGGCCGGGACGTTTCTTGCTCGCTCCCCCAGCACCTTCCTGGGCCTTCTCCTTGTCGCGCCGCTCGTACTCAGCTCTCTGCTGCTCCACAAGCTGCTCGACCTTCTTGCAGCTCTGGAGATCGTGACCCTTGGTGCGGTGGATCTTGCAGATCGCTTGCGGAGTTGTCCCGCTTGTCGGCGGCCGCCACCGACCGGGTGGTTGGCGTCGGCAACCTCCTTGCCGGAGCCAACAGCCTTGGCGTTCTTGTCGCCGCCTCCGTTGCCGGACTGCTTTCGACAGCTAGCACTTCTGCTTTTCTTCTTCCTGTTGCCTCGCCGGCCCTTCTTCACCGGGCGGTGTCATCACTGTCGAGATCCTGCTTCAGATCCTCTCCGAGTCTCCTCCTTCCTCGGCCACAGGCGCCTTGTCGACCAAGGCGTACAGCTCATCGACGTCCTTGACTTTGCACATCGCCATCTCCTCCCTCATCCTGCGGTTCCGCACATTCCGATGAAATGCGCTAATCACCACGGCGGGGTGGACGTCTGGGATGTTGTAGTGCACACGACTGAATCTCTGAATGAACTTGTGCAGGGACTCTCCTTCCTTCTGGGCGAGCAGGTGAAGGTCACTCTCTTGGCCATGAGGTTTGTGGCCACCGTGAAGGCGCCAACAAACTGATGGCACGGGTCTGCCCAAGAGGATATGGAGCTGTCAGGCAAGTGCATGAGCCAAGATCTGACGTTGGGCTTGAGCACGAGCGGGAAGTAGTTGGCGAGGATCTTGTCGTCCCGTCCCCCCGCAGCCTGCACCGCGATGGCGTAGATTCTAAGGAACTCCGATGGATGCGTCCTGCCGTCGTACTTCTCCGGCACGTCTGGTTTGAAGTTTTTCTGGCTGGGCCACTGGACTTGCCGCAGCTCATGAGTGAACGCAGGGCAACCTACCGCGTACGACAAGTCGCCTGGCCCCTCCGGCGCGTGCATGTCAACAGAAGGCCCAGTAGCGCTTGTCGGATTGACGTCGCGCTTCTCTTCGGCGCTTCGATGGCGCAGTTCGGCGTCCTCTTGCTGTCGCTCATGAAGAACTTGGCGCTAATCGCGGCGGGTTCGCGGATCCGACGACGCGGTGGAGTCGCTGTCGAGGTGGATCCGGTGAGTCGGCGATCTTGGTCTTCTTGGCGGAGAATGCACGGTGGTTGCACCTCCAACAGTGTCGTCGCCACCGGCTCGTGCCTTGTCGCCTCGCCGCGGCAACGATGGCGGTGGTTGTCGCGGAGCGTAAATGCTGGCAAAGCCGATGAGGCTCTGGATAGTGGCCCTCCACTCGTCGACCTTGTCGGCCGTTGGAGGGTAGTCGAGAGCGATTGAGCTCGCCCGAAGCCTGCTGGAGTAGTGGGTGGCATTGGAGAATGGTGCGAGGAGCGGGACGCGCTCGGACTTCTAACCTCGTTAGAAGGAGCAGCGCCCCGTCCGGGCGGCCGTATCTCACTCGTGCCAGCATGTTGGCGCGTATGCTGGTCTTGAGGGTCTCGATCCAGCGAGCGTATGGCGTTGTGAACGCCATGGCGTTGTTGGTCCCGCGTCTCTGAGATGGGCGCGGGGATGCTGTGACGCCGAGGTTTGCGGTGCCTTGTCCTTGGACTTGGCAACGCTTGCAGCACCTTCGCCGACGCCCGTTCCTCCGCCAGCGTCTCGCACCACCACCCGTTTGCTGCGGTGAGGGTGGGTACGACGCGGACGGCTCTACTGCCGCCGAAGCCTTCTTCTTCGGTGGCATGTTGAGGAAGATGTTGATGACGCTGCCCGCGTGAACGCCGGAATCGGGTTCACACGGCCTCGACGCCCCCTACCTGGCGCGCCAGAGATGTCGGGGCGGCTGATCGTACCCACGGACACCTATGGGGCCCGGCGGAGCGGGTCCCTTTGTGGTTCGGAGGGGGGCGGAGGTCTCACGAAGAGCGGATCGAGGCGATGCACACGGGCGGTTTACCCAGCTTCGGAGCTCTCCGGAGAGATAAAACTCCTACTGCTGCCTATTTGATCTATTGTGTTCTTGCTAGGGAGCAATGCCTGCTACAAAACCTAGCGTGAGTGTATCTAGTCTATGGCGGTCGAATAAAGCTGAACCTTGCGAAAGGCGTGAATCGAACTCGGCCAACCATGCGGAACCCCTCTACGTTGCACTCGGGCCTCCTTTTATATGCTCAAGGGTCTCCGGGTGTGGCAACGTAGGCGGGGGTACAAACGTAAAACAGGGGTTGGTACACCTACTTGAGCGATTATGCGGTGTGAAAATACCTAACTCTGACGGCAAGGGACAAAAGCAATAAATGCCTGTCCGTTGTCGCCCAAACAAAGGTAACAGAGACCGTCAGTGCGCCTCCGCCGCCACGATGGCGAAGCCTGCCAAGACCGCTCATCGCTGCTCTCCGGCGGCTGCACGGCTGCTCGACACGCCGCCCATGGGACTGTCCGTGGCGACACGTCGCTGGGTGAGCTGGAGCGGAGACGGAGAGGAGCTGCATGCTGCGGCAAGCGCCTTTGTCGCGGCGGATCCTTGTCGCGCCTCGGGACTGTCGCGCCTGGGCCTTCCGGCAAGCTCCTCTTGCCGGGCCTTGTCTTCTGCGTTCGAGGTGGCCTTCCGACAAGCTCCTCTTGTCGGGGCCTTGTCTTCTCAATCTAATACTTTGTTCTTGAATGGCTCCAAGGGAGCCACGGAGGAGATTGGCGGTGACGAGGCAAACCTTGCCGCGGGGTGCTGCAACCGTCCGTGCACGAGTACGGGATACTAGGGTACCCCTACTCTAGTACACCGACAATGCATGATACAGACTAGCTATACTTTGATGTAAGGCAACCGTATGAGGATGGAATATGTAAGAAAAACAAGACGGCATGACATATTCACAGCTACGATGTGCAAACTAAGCAGAAGGATTTTGAAGAAAATGGAAGTAATGCAAGCTAGACACCATATGAAAGATGCAACCAATATTACTCTGCCAAGTTAAAAGTGTCTTGTCATAAGTGGCAATTCAAAAAATTAGAAGCAGTACAACATAGAAATCAATGCAAGATGCAACCACTATCAAACTGCCATGTTAAAAGCGTCCAATCATGAGTGACTGATGCGGGATACACAACAGCAGTACTTTGATGTAAGAACATGGTATGATAGATAGATGTAGTGTATTCTAGACACAGGAAGCCATGTCATATGGACATGTATAACGTATAAACACAGCAGGTGCAATTTAATCAAAATAGAAGAAATACAGGCTAGACAACATATGCAACATGAAACCAGTTATCACACTATCAACTTAGAGCAAGCACCTGCGATGGTGGAGTACGGGAGATGAACTCATCATGTAGACTTGGGACTTCAACTTCATTAGCAGTAGCAGGGGCAAATCTAGAGAGTCTCTGTTTGCGTCGGTGTGGAGGACCACCAACATCCCCTAACTTACTCTTTTCCTTCCTATTTTCTGATATTACCTTATGAAGTCAAAACTACAAGAATATGAATAAAATTAGCTCTGCATAACTGGTTGATGCATGATACAGACGAACACTACTTTGATGTAAGGCAAGCGCAGGATAGGAGGATGGAGTATATACAAAAAAAGACAGCGTTTCATATTCACATGTACGATAGGAGGATGGAATATGTATGGAAAAACAGTAAGCGGAAGGCATTTCAACAAAATTAGAAGAAATGAAAGCTAGGCACCATATGAAGATGCAAGCAATATCACTCTATCAGGTAAAAAGTGTCTCGTCGTAAGTGCCATTTCAAGAAATTAGAAGCAGTACAAGCTAGAAGACAATGCAAGATGCAACCTTCATCACAATCCCAAGTTAAATGTGTCTTATGGGTAAGTGATCGTTGCAGGTATAAGTTGTAAGCTACGCAGATGCAATTCAACATAATCAGAAGCAATTCAAACTAGACATCATACGGAAAATGCAACCACGTATAACTTGATTCCAAGTAAGAGCAAGCACCTGTGATGGTGGAGTAGGTGAGATGTGCTCATCATGTACACGTATGTTCTAGAAATAGGAACACGTGTCATATTCACATGCATTATGTGTAAAGTAAGCAGATGCAATTCAAGTTAGAAGCAATACAAGCTAGACATCATACGCAACATGCAACCACATATAATAGTGTCAAGTTAGAGCAAGCACCTGTGATGGTGGAGTAGGGAGATGTGCTCATCATCTACACATCTATGTTGATTGTCCAGCCTTGTGTTGTCTTGCTGTTGGGAGGATGGCGGAGTAGAATCTGTAGAGACCCCCTGTTTGAGTTGCTCCGAAGGACCACCATCATCCACTACCGGACTAATTTCCTTCAACTGTAATGATTTTGCATTGTGAAGTCAAATTGATAAGAAAAAGGAATAAAATTCGCTCTTCAGAACTCATTCATGCATGATACTGACGAACACTACTCGAATGAAAGGCAAACACATGATGCGAGGATGGAATGTGTATGAAAAACAGGATGGTGTGACATATTCACACCTATGATGTGGCAACTAAGAAGAAGGCATTTCAACAAATTAGAAGCACTGCAAGCTAGACACCATATGAAAGATGCAACCAATATCACTCTGACAAGTTCAAACTATATGGCGTTTCAACAAATTAGAAGCAGTACATGCTAGAAATCATATGCAAGACACAACCAATATCACGATGGCGACTTAAAGGTGCCTTATCATAAGTGACTGATGCGGGATATGCAAGAATAGTAGTATGATGTAGAAACAGGAACACATGTCATATTCACGGGCATTATGTGTAAAGTAAGGCAGATGCAATTCAACAAAGTTAGAAGCAATACAAGCTAGACATCATATGCAACATGCAACCACATATAATAGTGCGAAGTTAGAGCAAGCACCTGTGATGGTGGAGTAGGGGAGATGTGCTCATCATCTACACAGCTACGTTGGCTATCTAGCCTTGTGTTGTCTTGCGAATCTTGTTGGGAGGATGGCGGAGTAGAATCAGAGAACCTCCGTTTGGTTGCTCGGAAGGACCACCATCATCCAATGCCTTGCCAATTTCCTTCAGCTTTATTGATTTTGCATTGTGAGGTCATATGAGACAAGAAAAAGGAATATCATTCTCTCTTCGTAACTCATTCATGCATGATCTTGTGAACACTACTCTGATGAAAGGCAAAGTCATGATACAAGGATGGAATATGTACGAAAAAATGGACGGCTTGACATATTCACACGTATGATGTGGTAACTAAGCAGAAGGCACTTCAACAAATGAGAAACACTGCAAGACACCATATGGAAGGTGCAATCAATATCACTCTGCCAAGTTAAAACTGTCTCGTCATAGGTGGCGTTCATCAAACTAGAACCAACACATGCTAGAAATCATAGTCAAGACGCAAACCAATATCACACTGCCAACTTAAAGGTGTCCCATCATAAGTGGCTGATGCATGATACACAAGAAGAGTAGTTTCATGTAAGAACATGGTGTGATAGACAGATATAGTATGTACCAAAAACAGGAAAGCATGTCATATTCACATGTATCATGTGTAAGATAAGCAGATGCAGTTTACACTAATTAGGAGCAATACGAGCTAGACACCATATGCAACATGCAACCAGATACCACACTTCCAAGTTAGAGCAAGCACCTTGGATGGTGGAGTAGGGGAGCGGAGACTTGGACCTTGTAATGCACTATCAGTACAAGGAGAATCGATACAGATGTTCCGTTTATGTTGCTGCAGAGGACCACCATCATCGCCTTCTGTGGGGACCCCGACTCATAAGTCGAGACCACCGAATGCACGTGTACAGTGATCCCAGAGATCAATGCTCACTGAACACACAGAAGCTGAATAACAAGAGTCTTACATCCATACATACCGTTTTACACAAGTAGGACCATTATGGTCAAGTCTTGAGTGTATCATCGCGTGAAATCTTCAATAACAACTTGGACCCATGCCATACGCCTTAACCCTACGGGCATTACATTTGAGGAAGCGTCCTAGCTTCGCATGTTCGTCACCAAGGTACTCCTCATTATATCTTGTTCTTTCATGCCTGGCCAATAAAATAACCAGTGGCAAGCCAATGAGTACTTTGAATGTACTCTTAAGCAACCCATGTTTTGGTTCAAGATACAACAATGCATGATATAGGTAAATTTTTGCAGAAAGCTAGTTTTGAGTGCAATGACATGTTCAACACTTGTAAGACATGCATCAGGAGAATTCAAGTAACCATGAGGACAGCTTACAGATATCAACATAAATAGAGTGGGCATCAACCCAACTCAATCATGTCAAGTCCCTTGACTTGACCCAAGTAGTTTTATCAACACACACACACACACATGGTTTGTAAAGCTACGGGCGTAGTTTAAGCAGCACCACTAATTGTCCTTGACCGTGGACACGGCTATTGAATAGTTTTACACTCTGCAGAGGTTGCACACTTTACCCACAAGATCTGGGAGCTTGGTGTCATCCACGACCCGCGATACCTCAAGTACCTGGGGTAAGCACCCGATCACTACCTTTCCCTAGACGACACTAACAAGAAGTCCACTCGTTGTTCCGTATCCTCACGATGTACATCATACGAGACTCACTCGAGATCGTAACATCCGAGAGGGGACACAACGGTGTATCTGGTGCCCTGTAAAAACAGTCATGGCTGCCCTACCTGGCACGACCCCGTCCCGAGAGAGAGCACCAACTCTCCCCCGTTACTAGTAATGCGGGCTCCAAGCTAGTATCGGCCTAGGTAATCAATAATGCCCTTTCCCATACAAGGGTAGAGTGGTTGCGCATGTAAGGTTGGGACAATCGACAAGTCTTAAATCTAATCCGTTTTCGAAAACCACACACACTTGCCTCGCACACCACTTCGTCATCAAGTGGTTACCCATCTAAATCATCTCCCTCGGGCATAAGTGGCACTTGACGGGGTTTTCGAAAAGTCCTTTGAAAATACTTTGTCTCCTTCACCATGCATATACCCGTCCCTTTTGCGTAGCACTACTTTAGCATCCTATCTACTCCCACCGGCATAACCCTCATAAGAAGGTAGGGTCATGCACAATGCAAGTATCAACGAGGAAGTAACGGTGGCAAGCCACCCCATGTGGTCACCATTATCATGTCTCTGATGCAAGCAATAAAAGTGCTATATGGCATGCATAAAAAGGTTTCATAGACATGGTCAAAGGGCTGCTTCCCCATTTTAACGAAGTCTTCGAGGTCTTCAAATATCTTTGGTCCAACTCCGAGCATTTCGTCTACTTCGCCAACTATCGTCGAAAACAACCATAATAAGCAACACGACAAGGCAATAATAAAAGTGCTCTAAAAATGTGAGTTGGACTTTTCTAGGATACCTCTGGTCATATGAGGAATGACCAAGGTTATTTCATTGGAAGTGGATCAATGGATATTTCTAAACATTTCGATATGATGGAATCAAGGGGTTTATGGATTTGCAAGAAGTGTACAGAAATATATTTTTGAAAAATGAGCAAAGGCGCCCATTTAATAAACCACGATTTTAGAAGCATCTGGGAGTTGGTTTCACTGGATTTGGAGTTCAAATGAATTCCCTATGAATTGGCAAAGTTCACAAATATGAAGAAATGGCTCATTATATTGTGTGGCACAGAAGGTATTAAGAAAAATGTTCATAAACTAAGTTATGAACTTAGAAGCACCTGGAAATTTGAATCATGGCATTTGGATCAAATTTGAGCCCTCTGTGATTTTCTAAAGTTTATGACAGAAATGGAAAAATGGGATTTGATAAATGTTTGTGAAGAAAATCTTTATGAAAAAATGTGCAAATTGCACCATGTGATAGATCGGGAATTTATGAACTTATAGAAATTAGAATCATCAAATTTGGAGTCTATTTGAATTACTTGGGAGATTTTACAAGTTTCTGGAAAAAGAAAAAGGAAAGAAACAGGCAAGGGCTTTACCCTTAAGAGGCGCACAGGGCAAGGTTTAGCAGCAGGACGCCACTGGCGGCCCAATGGCCTCGGCCGCCAAGACGCGCAGGGGCCACGTCGGAGGCGGCTTCCCAGGAATACGCCTTCGTGCGGGAGAGGCGGTAACGGCGGAAGCCGTCTCCACTTAAACGGGCGGGCCCGCCCACTGGGTCGCTGACGCGTGGGCCCCAGCGGCAGGTCGCCTTCAACCTCCCGCGTGGCGCGACGAGAAACAGAGGAGGCGAGGCCGAGCGGCGCCGGCGCTCTCCCCGGCGGCACTGGCCACCTCCGTTGATGCCCAGCACACCGACGTGCTCAGGAGAGCGTGCCGCATCCGTCGAGGTGCTTCACGATCGCTGGGGTGGTCGTACGCGAGCAGTGCATCGCCGGTGGCGGACGGCGGCGATGGTGAGGGTGGGACACGACACTGCAGCCACGGAGAGGAAGAAGTGGGGCTCGGGAGATGTCCTTGGGGAGGTTGGTGATTCTCTGGTGGAATCTAAAGGGGAGGGGAGAGGCCACAGAGCGTGAATTTAGGAGGAGGCCGACGACATGGCTCCGGCCATGGAGGTGGGGCGGAGGCACCTGAGAGGGAGAGGTAGGTTGGTCTAGGGGCTGCATGGGAGGGAGAGAGCAAGCAGAGAACAGAGAGGGCTCGGGGTGGCCTTATATGGCGAGGCCACGGAGCACCGTGGACGGCGACATGGCCGCATGCCTAGGCAATGCTGGGGGCGAATTGGCACACTGAGCCATGTCCGGGGTGCTCGTGGACGTGGTCTATGACCAGGGAGAGAATAGAGGGAGCGGGGAAGGTTCAGAGGCGTCGCGCGTGTGAGGTTGCCCATTGGAGCGCTCGGGCGACCGGTGCGCGTGGGAGAGGAGGCAGGAGGAGGGAGAAGGAGGAGGGGTACCAGGCCGTGGCGTGTTGAGGACGCCGAGGAGCATCGACTGGCGCACGGGGGGAGGCTCGAGGTGTCCGGAGGCGCTTGGCAGGGGGTGGCTACAGTGCGGGAGCGCACTGTAGCATGCTCCAGAGCGTGCCTTTGGCTGCCATGGCATTGTTTAAGGGGCAGGGGCGTGCCCACTCATGTCCGGTAGCGCTAGGGAGAAGTAAACAAGTGGGGAGGGGCATGGGATGCCCTGGAGATCCACTGGAGTGAGGAGGGAGGTGAGAAAGGAGAAGAATGCTGCTGTCCAGGAGGGTAAATGGGGATGTTTCACCCTTCAATCATTGAGTTGAGGCCAGGGAAGAGTTACTGGAGGTGCAAGGGGACTCTGAGGGGCTGTGGTAAAAAGTTGAGGTCATGGAGAAAAGTGGAAGTGGTCAAAACAGGGGTTTTAGTAAAATGGCAGAAGGTGTTTGATGCTTGTTTGGTTAAGCAAATGAACTCCATCTGGCATGAGACTCAACAGGGTGAAATGGCACATATAATTAGGGCGTTCCACCAATTTGGAGCTTGTTTGGGCAAAGTTGCCAATGCAACTTTTGTAAACCCTAGAAATTAACAGAAATGAACTTGTGTAGATCTAGTTGAGCAAATCACTTCCCCTTGATGAACCACTTGGTGTAGTGGCCTCATTTGGGCATGTGAACATGCTCACAAAAGTTGGGGTCAAGGAGAGAAAGTTGGTAGTACAAAGTTGTTCAAATTTGATTCTGGTCAGAGAGGGTTTTGGGGCATTTTTGTGAACTAAAATGACCTGGATTGACATGAGGCTTTGCAAGGTGATCACAATATGCATTTGTGACTCGCTGGATTTTCCTTGGATTTTTATGAAAATATTTCCTGTAGAAATATTTCAAACCCTTGAAATGGGCAGAAATGGTTTTGGGAGGTTTTGTCCAATATTTTGAACATTACCATGTGTTGAAACTCTTATATATGGTAAATATATGCCCACTGAGTTTCCCTAAATTTTGTCAAATATTTTTGAAGCAATAAAATAATTTTTCCCTATTAAAGACCATTTCTGGCCTTAAGAAAAAGCTTTTAAATAAAATAGGAAAATAACTTTTAAAATTATATTTTTGTGGTTTCTGGGTATCCTATATCTAATAGGAGTCAAATATATTTTGGAAAGATTTTTACTGCCCTTAATTAAGTACTTGCGGTGCAAACCTCAATTCAGGGTTTTTGAAAAACTAATTTTTGAAAATACTATTTGGCCAAATTATTTTTGCAAGAAATTATTTTTATGTCCTATACACATGGCATGATCATTGGGAAAGGTTTTTGGATCAAGGAGGAGGAGTATAAGAGTTTGAGGATTTATTTTATTTTTAGAGCACTTGCAAACAACACACAAAAACCAATCAAGGCAAGGTCCAACACACTCAAAAGTTTTTGTCAAACCACACTTTATCATGATTGTTAGCTTAAGTGTAGTGCCATGAAAATCAGGGTGTGACACCTTCCTTACTCTTTTCCCTCCTCTTTCTTTATTTTGCCTTGTCAAGTCAAACCCACAAGAAAAAGGAATAAAATTTGCTCTTCAGAACTCATTGATGCATGATACTGACGAACACTACTTTCATGTAAGGCAGCCGCATGATAGGATGGAATATGTATGAAAAACAGGACGGCTTGACATATTGACATGTATGATGTATAAAATCTAAACTAAGCACAAGGTGCTTGAACTTGTTAGAATCGATGCAAGCTAGAAACCATATGAAAGATGAAACCAATATCACTCTGCCAAATTAAAAGGGTGCCCTAACAAATGTATTTCACCAAATTAGAAGCAATACATGGAACAGGCTAGAAATAATATGCAATATACAGCGAATAAAGGTGACTCATCGTAGAAGTGATTGATGCAGAGGATACAGAAGAGAGGTAGTTTCATGTAAGAACAAGGTTAACACAAAGATGTAGTGTGTACCAAAAATAGGAAGGCATGTCATATTCACAGGTATAGTGTGTAAACTAAGCAGATGCAATTTACCCTAATTAGAAGCATTACAAGCTAGACACCGTATGCAACGTGCAACCACATATCACACTGCGAAGTTAGAGCAAGCACCTGTGATGGTGGTGTAGGGGAAGTGCGGTCTTCAGGTACAGAGCTATGTTCAATGTCTTCATTTAGGCTTGTTGTTTCTTGAGAATCATGTGGAAGGGATGAAACTGCATTCTTTATAAGAGTATTGCGTCTCATATTAACCCATGCGCGTGACTGTCTCATCATAAGCGATAGACGCAGGATACACAAGAACAGTAGTTTGATGTAAGAACATGGTGTGATAGGCAGATGTAGTATGTACCAAAAACAGGAAGGCGTGTCATATTCACATGTATAATGTGTAAGCTAAGGAGATGCAATTTAACAAATTAGGAGCATTGATGAGGGATACACAAGAAAAGTAGTTTGATGTAAGAACATGGTTAATAGAAAGACGTAGTATGTACCAAAAATAGGAAAGCATGTCATATTCACAGGTATAATGTGTTAACTAAGCAGATGCAATTTACCATAATTAGAAGCATTACAACGTAGACACCATATGCAACATGCAACCATATATCACATTGCCAAGTAAGAGCAAGCACCTGCGATGGTGGTGTGGGGGAATTGCGGTGATCAACTAGAGAGCTACGTTGACTATCTTCATTTAGCCTTGCTGTTTCTTGAGAATCATGTGGGGAGGATGACCTCGCACACTTTAAACGAGTAGGGCGTCTCACAAGAACCCACCCGGTGACTGTCTCATCATAAGTGATTGACGAGGGGTACAAAAGAGCATTAGTTTGATGTACGAACATGGTTAATAGACATATGTAGTATGTATCAAAATAGGAAGGCATGTCGTTATCAAAGGTATAATGTGTAAAGTAAGCAGATGCAATTTAACCAAATTGGAAGCAATACAAGCTAGACACCATATGCAACATGCAACCACATTTGACATTGTGAAGTTAAAGCAAGCACACAGGATGGTTGTGTGTTGCAATTGAGATCATCAACTGCAGAGCTACGTTTATTGTCTCCAACTGCTGACACTGCACCCATTAGAGCGCTGAAACGCTTAGTGCTTGTCTTGGAATTACACTAGAGCGATTTCTTCTTTTCTTTTCTGCATTCATCAACACTGCGTCAGAGTCTGAAATACCCATGCGTAAAAAAATAATAGTGTGAGTATGGGTGAAGTGTGTGCACAATTAGTACAGTCTAAAGGTAGCAGATAGTAGGTCGGTGAGAAATAAATAATGGGAGACATATGATAGCTCTACAACATGCATGGAACACTAAATTACTACAGGATTCTATGAAAATAACAGTTGACTGAAAGCAAATAGGCCAGTCCATCTTTTCTGCACCGTCCGATGTACAAAGAACGGGTAGATCGCCTTCATCTACCTCCAGCCAGTCAATGTTGACGATCTTCCTCGAAACGCCAGCGACTACCGGCCCAGTTTCCTCCCCTGCCTGCGCCCTCCCCTCGACCTCACCACACCGCCGTGCTTGGCACTGCCCCCCGGCCATCCATTCAAGCCCTGCCGACCTCCAGATCGGGCGCAAGCAGCTCCTGCGCCACACCCCTATGATAGACACCGATCGCCGCTTCCCGGGGAACAGGCGGACTAGGTGCTCCAGCGATCTAAGCGGGTCTTTGCTTCTTTAATTGCAGTTCGGACCGACCACGAATTGAAATCCAGGCGGCTACTGACCTCTAGCAAAGGTGAAATAGTAAAAGGAGGAAACCTTGTGCATTTAGTATCACGAAGAAGATGCGAAGAAGCGCTCAACTAGTTTCTTTCGTGGGATGAATACGGTGTGAGCGGAGACATAAGATTTGCACGAATAAGGGAAGAGGAGTACCTCTTTCTGCTGGCAGTGTTGTGTCCTCCTTCTGTTTTTACGACGATCTTCTTGTTGTTCGCCGGAAACCAGAAGTTGTGGAGGATGGTGCAGCCTTGGAGGAACCCATGGCCAAGTTGTTGAGTGTGGTGCGGTGGCCATCTGTCGGCGGCGGGGAATCAGATCCGAGGCGGCGAGCAGCCAGAAGCGGGAATAGCTCCGGTGCGGTGGACGGTTGCGACAGTGGAGCCGCAGCAGTGAGGCGCAGGACGGCGTGGTCGGAGTGGTTCTGGTACGGCGCACGTCGGCGTCGGCGTCGTGGAGGCAGCCCTGCCTCGGCTTCAGCTGCTATGTCCTTGAGGGTGTTGCGGTTGCGGTTGCGTTGGACGACGACGTCGGGGTACCAGCTCCGGCGTGATGGAGGAGGGCGGCGGTGGATTGGCTGCTATGGGGTGGAGGACGGACCGACGGAGGATGCTGGGGTTTCGCGGCTGGTGGAGAGGGTGTTTTCGCGTCCATGGAGTATGAATGGAGAAACGGAGGGAGGCGGGGAACTAAGGGGGAACAATGTTCGGTTTGAGACGCGCTTGTTTGAAATTTGGGGAAAGTTACAAAATTTGCCCCCATCTAAAATTTAGGACATATTGCGGGTTGGGGGTAGGACATTCATGTCAGGTGTCCCAAATGTGGGTGGGATAGATTTCGGCCGAGTGCATGGGTGTTTAGGCACCCACGGCGTATGAATGCTTCTCGGAGGCAGTTGAGACTGGCGTCTTGGTGAAGTTACAAACCTACCCAGGTTTAGACCTTTGGACATCGGGCCGATAGGCTACACGGGCCAGAGTCAGGACAGCAATTTCCTACCACCAAAACATTAGTCTCGCGCGGTTTTGGGTGAACAGAGGCCTATTTGGTTCTTCGTTCAATATTTGGGATCAGAAGCATTAACGTTTTCGGTTCTCTTGAATTGAAATTTCAGGATTTGTCAAACTTCACAAATCTTTACTCTTGAAAATCCTAAAGCTACGATTATTTTGGAATGGTGGGGGTACATTTGAATATACATTGTACACGAGTATATATTAAAAATATGCAACTTACCTCGGTTCATGCATGGTTCGGATATAATCTCCTTGGTTGCAAAAAAGAAAAGCTAGATATGCGTATGAATATATATAGCATGTTCAAACTCACAACAAAGATTGATTCCCCCTTTTACATCTGATTTACCAATGACATTATCTCGGGTTCAAATAGATGAATGCACTTCCTATGAATTGAATCTTGAAACCCCTTTATGTTGAATTCGACATGTATTCTATTTCGTAGCTAGCAATTTGGAATATATCCATCCAAGTGACAAATGTATAAAGTGCTTCACACTAACAACATGGAGTGCACTAATTAATGTTTATATATGAATTTCAAAAGCATCCATTGCCTGTGTTTCAAACCGCTCTCACTCTATAGATCGATAATATGAAATAAACACATGCACATGCTAGAATTCAATAGAGTATGGGTGTCTGATAGACTGATTTTCGTCCATACGCAATTTGCAAAATTCATGATCTCATCCAAAAATAATAATGCCATTTATATTTTAATTTAATGCGTAGAACCGCCTTTTACACGTAGATGTACTATGCCTCGCCCCGTTCTCACAGACGCGTTATATATCTCTCTATCTAACGCATAAGTGCACACACTTTATATGCATCGGCATTTCTCTTTCACACATGCTCACAATCTCTCTCAAGGTGTCGGGGTGTCTCACGCACATGCTCTCTTTGTTTCTCTCTCTCTTTCTGACTACTATGTACCACTCTTTTCACTAATCTCAGTTGGAAAACACTATTTCTCTCACATGCATATATACACATGCACGGTCTCTACTAGCCCTCTATACGCACATATATGTGCCTACGTGTCTCCCATACGCACATTATCTTTAGGCCTCTCTCGCACATTGCCCCCCGACACACCTCTCTCTTAGTAGTTGGCAGATATGATTTCATCATATCGTCATTGATGAGGATATCCCTGGTTGTTAGGCTGGATGGTAATACGAGGCAAAGTTTTACCCTAGTTTGGATCGGACCCTTGCAATTGAAGAAAGAGCCTACTCCTGGTACTGCATATTAGTGATAGGGGTGTGTACAAAGTACACGTGAATACCAGGCATTGTGCGTGTGTGTATACTATCGACGAACTAACCCCCAAGCTTGTATAACATACTAAGGGCCTCGGGTTACAAATCATATATAGTCGGCTTATCACCAGTTGGGATAGAGTCCTCCGCGACTCTGGTAGCTTCGTGTTGTACGCCGAGTCCTTCACATGGGTCTTCATATAACACGTCTCAGTCCAACCTATATGTGGCGCAGGATGGAACCGACCCATGAGTCTTGATGTTGACCCACCACAACTAGAAATGATGTTCCCACCACACCACACACGCAATGGGCCACTAAGAAAATAAGCATATACAATAGTACAACGGTATATAGCTCACGATACGTGTCCATATTTTGTTGATCACACTGATAGACATTGCATTTGATGCGTGCTCCGTATTTTGTTGACGACACTTACGGTCATTGTATTTGAAGCGAAAGCATGATATGGTCACTGGACTTCAGAATAAGCTCATCACGGTCACCACATACATTTTGTCGTGCTAACCAACATGTGGCTGGATGGTTAGAGGACAGTGGTTTCTCGAGCCCACCAAGGTTAAAGTCTCGGTGCTCGCATTTATCTTGTGTTAATTTCAGTATTTTCTGGCGATGTACGTTCAGTGGGAGGAGATGTTCCACTCAACTACGAGGAACCTATGGTGACTTCATAAAATCTCAAGATCATATATGCTGGCCCACTCTCGAAGGTGCTCATATGGGTAGGGTTGGCGTGTAATGCGCTTATAGCGGTGAGTGCTTGGCGTATATATGAGCCCTTAACGTGCATGCCGTGTTAAATAAATACAAGTCATGATTAAACGGTCACTGCCTCACCCGTACAACTCCGTATTATGTTGATGACACAATCAATTGACGATCAAGCGTTTCCACGGCGCAACTAGTGTTGCACCATCGGGCGTAACCGTGGGGCCCACTGTCAGCCCGTATATGAAAGAAAGAAATGGTAGTTTGAGTCTGTATTGTGTTAATAAAATAGGAGTACATTTTAGGGTGATCATACGGTCACTGGCTCACCATACAGCTCCGTAATTTGTTGATAACACGATCAGTTGACGAGTCAAACGGTCCACATTCAGCAGCGCACATTACCATAGGGCCCACCTGTCAGCGCGTATATGAAGGATAGAAATGGTAATAAATTAGTGGTCGGCAGGTATTCGAAGTCGTGAGACCTCTGGTTGGCAGTCACCGGCGGTTGGGGGGGCGTTCATTGGGCGGTGGGGTGGGGATCCCCGGAGAAAAAGCTTGGCGCGGGGATGGCGGTCTGTGGCCGGATCGTGATGGGGAGTGGTTTCGGGAAGGCGGGCGGCATGGGCGGCGCGGGGCTGGCGGTTCGGCCGGTGGTGGCTGGCGGCTCGGGGGACTGGAGTTTGATGATAAGCGGAGGCCCTTGATTTCGTATCCAACGGCTGGAAAATCTAATGACCAGAGATGAAAAAAGTCGATCGGTGGCGTGTAGCCTCACCCGCGACGCACATGCACACATGCAAGACACGCACGCATGTAGGCGTGCAACACCGACACGCATACACATAACGCACACACGCGACGCATCTTTGGCGTGCAACATCGGCTATGTACACATGCACTCCACGAACACACGCCGCGTACGCACCCATGCATGCAACATCAAAGCGTACCCTTGCACGCACGCAACACTCGCACGCCTGCATGCACACAACACACGACGTAAGACACACGCTCAACCTATACGTGCATGCACCCTTTGTTAAGGACATGGATTGTTACGGGTATTAATCAATCTTATCTGTGATAAGCAGAACATTGATGTTTGCAGCGGTCTTTATGAATCACAACGTGTCGAACGGGCTATCAACATAGTAGGCTTATCTACATGAAATAGATGACGTCATCGCCGGGCGTTACGGGAGCAGGGGTCCCAGACTTGCTCGCTGCGGCCTGCGGCGTGGTTCAAGTGGGGGCCCAACGTGGCCCAGCTTCATCGACTCAAGCTCAAGACCCTCGCGAGGCCAAGCCTCATGAGGCGGACGACAGGAACCTTCCTCAGGAGCAGCCTCGTCAGGCAGGCTCACGAGGAGGCGGAGAGATCAAGGCAGGGTACCTCACGAGGGTGCCCCATGACGCGAGCCATGACGATAGAGACCAGGCGGGCGCCAGGCAGGCGCCAGCCTGCATAGTGTCCTCATTCCCCCTTTGGTGCAAACGAGGCAAGCACAGGCCAAGGCATCAGGCAAAGTTTACCGCTTCGGTGGAACAAGACCAAGAACAGCAGAGCGGCAGGATGGTGGTCATCGTGGAGCCCAGGACGGCGTCAGGTCAGAGCCTACGGCAGCCGAAGACCAACTTTAGTCAGGATAAGTGTACTAGATGTTCCCCTTCAAAATGGCCAATTGTTGGCGCCCTTCCCGCTCATTATTTGGGAAGAGGCCCAGGGCCTCCCTCTATAAATAGGACTAGCCACCATAGAGAGGAGGGGAGACGGAAAACCAACCATGGAAGACAGGTCGAACCTACCAGAGAAAGAGAGAAGCGACTGGACTCAACCAAGCTGTCCATCGCACCAGCTCAAGAACAGTCCCTCGCGAGGCTGTTCTTCGTTTGTACTGTTCTTCATCAGCCCCTGAGGCAATCCACCACGCCACACACTGGAGTAGGGTATTACACCACAACGGTGGCCCGGACCAGTATAAATCTTGTGTCTCTTGTGCTGTTCATCGTTCCTAGTTTAGATCCCTTGCAAACCATCAACGCGTGAGCTGGTAGGGGAAAGATCTCCGCACGCACCCCAGTGTTCGAACCTCAAGGGTCTGCCGGAACCCGAAATCCGACATTTGGCGCGCCAGGTAGGGGTGCGCCGGAGTCTTTCTTCCGCTGGTCGCGTGTGATCCTTCCATCGTGTCCATGGCTGACGCTCGCCGAGCTCACGCCGAGCGCCGGGCTGCTCGCGCCCCTCGAGTTGCCAAGACGGCTCCCGTCGGCGGACACCCCCGTCGTTCTCCGTCGCCTGCCGCCAACGCCGCCACCGGCCCGGCGGGGAATGAGCAGCCGGCCTCGTCCCTGCACCCATCGGTGAGGCGAGAAGGCCGCACCGCTACTCCTTCGCTCTCCCCTGCTGGTTCTTCGTCCCGCGTGCACCGTGCTCCCATGGAGGCTCGAGCCGCGCTCATCGCGGCGAACGAGCTCCTGCACTACCGCCCTGTCGACAACGTCTACGAAGAGTGGCTCAAACGTGTCGCCGAGCTCGTCCGCGCCGCAGGGGGCTCCCCCGTGCCATCCCTCTCGCTGCCTCGCCCTTCACCCCGCGCGGGAGGCAGGGAGCCGGAGGTGCCCCCGCCACCTCCTCCCCAAGAAGGCGCCCTGGCTCCAAGGCGCGTGGCCCCGGGGCGAGACCCTCCGCGTCCGGTGCTCGCGCAACAAGAAAGGAGCTGCCAGGAGATCCCTCGTCCCCAAGAAGGTGCTCTTGTGCTCCCAGCACCGGAGCGCCGCGACCGTGCTCGAGCGCCACCGCGTCAAGACCCTGCGCTGCTCCAGGCAGCGGTGCGCGGGAATCCACAAGAGCAAGCTCTGCATCAGCAGAGAGCCCCGGTGCCACTGCAGGCTGCCGCGCCTTCATCGCCAATCTACGCAGCGTCGCATGGCCCGACAAGTTCAAGCTAGACCTGCCTCCTCGCTACGACGGCACTGCCGACCCCGCGGAGTTCCTTCAGCTCTACGAGCTGGGCATCGAAGCCGCCAACGGGAACGAAAAGGTCATAGCAAATTGGTTCCCCATGGCGCTCAAGAGCCCGAACCTGGCTCCTGAACCTGGCTGCCGGCACGATCTCCTCCTGGGACGAGATGCGCACCCGCTTCATCGCAACTTCCAAGGCACTCGCGACCGGCCTCCGGCCATAAGCAACGTGCACCGCATCAAGCAGCAGCCAGGAGAGACCCTGCAGAAGTACATGCAGCGCTTCAACAATGCCCGCCTCAAGATCCCCAGGGTGACTGAGGAAGCCATCATCTCAGCCTTCTCCGATGGCATGCATGACGTCAAGATGAAGGAGGAGCTAGCAATGCATGAAGACCTATGCACATCCCTAGAGCTGTTCAACTTGGCGACCAAATGCGCCAGGGCTGAGGAAGGGTGCCTCTCCCTCCTCGAGCTTCCGGCTGCCGATCTAGAAGAGAAGAAGCCCAAGGCCAAGGACTGAAGCGCAAGGGGGCTGCAGTGCTCGCGGCCGAACCAGACACCAAGCGAGGCAGGGATCAGCCCGAGTCATCCAAGGGCAGCCGGTACTTCGTATACCACGATCTCCACACCCACAACACCAACGAATGTGAAAGCACAAGTGCTCCCTAGGTGGTTTGGTAATTAATGTCAACATATCTCTTGTTGGACTAACACTTTCATCTAGTATGTTTCAGATAAGTTCAACAATGGAGTGGCATGGACTAAAGGATGTGGGAACTCCTTCAAGGTGCTAAGGACAAAGGATTGGCTCAAGCTTCAAGCTCAAGACTCTTCATTTTACATTTTAGTGATCCAAGATCACATTGAGTCTATAGGAAAATCCAATACTATCAAGGAGGGATGAAGTGTTGCTTAATGAGCCTCTTGCTTCATGTGCTTAGTGATATGCTCCAAAACCCTCCACCACTTTCTCACATCCACAGATGACCTAAACCTAAAGTCAAACTCGTCCCTACCGATTCCTTCTATTCGGCGCCACCGAGTTCAAATGTCATAGCCACTGCCACAAACCCTAGGCAAATCGGTTTCACCGATAGGGATATCGGTCTCACCGAGATGGGATTGTAATCTCTCTATGTATGTCCATTACCAAAATTGGTCTCACCGAGTTTGTGTAATCGGTACTACCGAGATTACAATGCAAACTCTCTGGTTAACTTATTACCAAAATCGTTCCCACCGAGTTTGAGTAATCGGTCCAACGGAGTTTGCCTGACCAACTCTCTGGTTAACTAATTACCGAAATCGGTCTCACCGAGTTCGTGTAATCGGTCTCACCGAGATTACGTTATGCCCTAACCCTAACCATATCGGTCCTACCGAGTTGCACATCGGTCCCGAAAACCCTAACGGTCACTAGGTTTACTAAATCGGTTACGACCGAGTTTTATGATTCGGTCCCACCGAGTTTGGTAAATTGTGTGTAGCAGTTAGATATTGTGTGGAGGTTATATATACCCTCCACCTCTTCTTCATTCGTGGAGAGAGCCATCGAGAACAAACCTACACTTCCAACTTACCAGTTCTGAGAGAGAACTACCTACTCATGTGTTGAGGCCAAGATATTCCATTCCAACCATATGAATCTTGATCTCTAGCCTTCCCCAAGTTGCTTTCCACTCAAATATTCTTTCCACCAAATCCAAATCCTGTGAGAGAGAGTTGAGTGTTGGGGAGACTATCATTTGAAGCACAAGAGCAAGGAGTTCATCATCAACACACCATTTGTTACTTCTTGGAGAGTGGTGTCTCCTAGATTGGCTAGGTGTCACTTGGGAGCCTCCGACAAGATTGTGGAGTTGAACCAAGGAGTTTGTAAGGGCAAGGAGATCGCCTACTTCGTGAAGATCTACCGCTAGTGAGGCAAGTCCTTCGTGGGCGACGGCCATGGTGGAATAGACAAGGTTGCTTCTTCGTGGACCCTTCGTGGTTGGAGCCCTCCGTGGAATCGCGCAACCGTTACCCTTCGTGGGTTGAAGTCTCCATCAACATGGATGTACGATAGCACCACCTATCGGAACCACGACAAAAACATCTGTGTCTCCAATCGCATTTGAATCCTCCAAACCCTTCTCTTTACATTCTTGCAAGTTGCATGCTTTATTTTCCGCTGCCTATATACTCTTTGCATGCCTGCTTGTTATGCATTGAGAATGTTAAACTTGTGCCTAAACTCCACTTAAACCTAAAAGAAGTTAAAAACTGCAACTTTGGTACTTAGTGTCTAATCACCCCCCTCTAGACACCTCTTCTCAAGATCCTACAAGTGGTATCAGAGCAATTGTCTCCATTTCCTTGGTTTAATCACCATTGGAGGAAGATGGATGAGTCTACTTTGGGGAGTCTTAGACATAGAGTGCCTATCCTTGATGGAGAGTATTTTCGAGTGGAAAAATGAGATGCTTGTAATTTTCAATCAATATCATTTGAACAAGTACATTGCTAGCCCTTGTGCACCTCATGTTGATCCTATGCATCCTACCCTTGATGAATCCATTGACATGATTAGGAACCTTAGAACTGTTAACCTCATCACTAGAGGCTTGCCTAGAAACCTAATTAGAATCTTGCCTACTCTTGAGTGTGCCTACACTATATGGAAATTTCTTGAGGAACACTTTACAAATTATTCCTTGAAAAATCTAGATGAAATTCTCCATAAGTCTATTGCCTTGAGTAAGATGAATACTAGTGATCCTATGTTTGGCGATCGTCTATTTGAACTTACCGACCTTATGCGTGCCAAAGGAGATGTTGGAATTATTGGTGATATTATTTCCGAAGCTATAAGAATTCATAAGCAAGATCATTGTCAAACTCACTCTAACGAATTACCCTCTCTTGGACTTGATCCACCACATGACGATGTTGAACATGGATACTATGGTGAGGATGATGATAGTGACTTCGATCTTGATGATGCAATGAGACATTTTTGTCTTATGGCAAATCTTCGGGGATATGTGTCAGGAGGAAAGGAATGGGTTCTTGACTGTGGATGTACCGGTCACATGACCGGAGATAAAGACATGTTTCGTGAGCTTGCTGAAAATGATAGTCCTCGAAAGTATGTCACTTTTGGTGACAACTCAAAGGGTAAGGTGGTTGGCCTTGGTAAGGTGGCCATCTCACATGATAGCTCCATTCACAATGTCATTCTCGTTGAATCTCTTGTCTACAACTTACTTTCAGTATCTAGACTTGCTGATTTCGGTTTCAATGTCCTATTTACTGAAGTAGATTGCCAAGTGTTTCGTCAAGACAATTATAAAATGGTCTTTACCGGTATACGTAGAGGTGATCTTTACATTGTTGATTTCTCTAAAAAGGCACAACCTAAAACTTGCTTCATTGCTAAATCCTCAAAAGGTTGGTTATGGCATAGACGACTAAGTCACATTGGCATGAGAAACCTTGACAAGCTTATTTAAGGAAATCATATCCTTGGAGTTAACAATGTCATATTTGATAAGGATAGACTTTGCAGTGCTTGTCAGGCAGGTAAACAGGTTGGAAGAAGGCATCCCGTGAAGAACATCATGACCACAAGGAGGCCACTCGAGCTACTTCATATGGACCTTTTTGGTCCCAATGCTTACAAAAGTCTCGGTGGAAATTCTTTTGGTCTAGTTTTAGTTGATGATTTTCAAGATTTACGTGGGTGTTCTTTCTCGATGATAAATAGCAGGTCCAAAAGATCTTCAAAAACTTCGCTAGGAAGGCCCAAAATCAATTTGGAGTGAAGATCAAAAAGGTTCGCAGCGACAACGGAACGGAGTTCAAGCGCAAATGTGGACACCTTTCTTGGCGAAGAGGGGATTTCACACGAGTTCTTTGCTACGTACACACCTCAACAAAATGGAGTTGTTGAGAGAAAGAACCGGACGCTCATCGAAATGGCGAGAACGATGCTTGATGAGTACAAGACGCCGAAGCATTTTTGGGCAGAAGCGGTTGAGACAGCTTGTCATGCAACAAATCGCTTGTATCTTCACAAGCTACTCGGCAAGACGGCATACGAGCTCCTCAACGATAACAGACCCCAAGTTGGATACTTTTCAGTATTTGGCTCAAAGTGCTACATTCTTGATAAGCATAAATCGTTCAAAATTTGCTCCTAAGTCTCATGAAGGTTTCCTACTAAGTTATGGCTCAAACTCTCACACTTACCATGTCTACTACAATTTCACCCGAAAGGTTGAAGAGACGGTAGATGTGAAGTTTGATGAATCTAACGGCTCGCAAGTAGAGCAATTGCCAATTGATGTAGGAGACAAAGACCCTTCGGAAGCAATCCAAGACTTGTCTATTGGCAAGGTCCGTCCAACGGAGGTGAAGGAGAGTACCTCGTCTATCCAAGTGGAAGCTTCTACTTCACGGCAAGGTGAACCAAGAGTTGATACGAAAGCATCCACAAGTGGAACACACCATGATGAAGAAAACGAGGAAGAACATCACGAACGTCAACAACCTCCTTCTCCACCACGACAAGAAAACGACAACGCCAACAATGAAGATGATCAAGAAGAAGAAGAACAAGATGAAGAAGATGTTCAACCGAGACCCAAGCAAAAGCTCTCACGAGTTCGAGCAAGAATTGCTAAAGACCATCCCGTCGAGCAAATCTACAATGATATTCAAACCAGGAGAATCACTCGCTCTAAAACTCGTTTAGCTAACTTTTGTGAAAACTATTCTTTCATCTCTAGCATTGAACCTATGAAGGTCGAAGAAGCATTGGAAGATCCGGATTGGATAAATGCTATGCATGAAGAGCTACACAACTTTGAGAG
The DNA here is from genome assembly GCA_021605145.1 of Aegilops bicornis. Classification (NCBI taxonomy): domain Eukaryota; kingdom Viridiplantae; phylum Streptophyta; class Magnoliopsida; order Poales; family Poaceae; genus Aegilops; species Aegilops bicornis. The sequence continues at coordinate 392,047,337 of CM038675.1, read as the reverse complement.
AAACTAAGTTTGGACATTGGTTGAGAAGCCCGACAACGACCACAACATCATCGGTACCAAATGGGTGTTTCGCAACAAGCAAGATGAAGATGGACAAGTAGTCCGCAACAAAGCACGTCAAGTCGCCCAAGGCTACACACAAGTCGAAGGTATGGACTATGGTGAGACTTATGCTCCCGTTGCTAGACTTGAGTCCATTCACATCTTACTTGCCTATGCTAATCACCATGATATCACCTTGTACCAAATGGACATTAAAAGTGCTTTTCTAAATGGTGAAATAGAGGAGGAAGTTTATGTTAAACAACCTCCCGGCTTTGTTAATCCTAAGAAACCAAACCATGTTTACAAACTTCAAAAAGCCCTTTATGGTCTTAAACAAGCTCCTAGAGCTTGGTATAAATCTTGACCAAGTTTCTTCTTGAAAAAGGCTTTGAAATTGGGAAAATTGATTCCACACTTTTTACTAAAAGGGTTAATGGAGAACTATTTGTGTGCCAAATCTATGTTGATGATATTATATTTGGATCAACTAACCCTCATTTTAGTGAAAAGTTTGGGAAGCTAATGTCGGAGAAGTTTGAGATGTCAATGATGAGTGAACTCAAATTCTTTCTTGGGTTGCAAATCAAGCAAACTAGGAAGGTACTTTTGTCTCTCAAACGAAGTACACTAAGGACTTATTCAAGAAGTTCAATATGCAAGAGTGCAAAGGTATGTCTACACCCATGCCTACTAGTGGACATCTTGATTTGACCAAACATGGTAAACCGGTTGATCAAAAGGTTTATCGCTCTATGATTGGATCATTATTATACCTATGTGCTTCACGTCCGATATTATGCTAAGTGTGTGCATGTGTGCAAGATATCAAGCTGCTCCTAAAGAATGTCATCTTAAGGCCGTGAAAAGGATAGTGAGATACTTAATTCATACACAAAATTTTGGCATTTGGTATCCTAAAAGGGCCTCTTTCGATCTTGTTGGCTACTCCGACTCGGACTATGCCGGAGACAAGGTTGATAGAAAGTCCACTTCGTGTACTTGTCAATATCTTGGTAGATCTCTTGTGTCTTGGTACTCCAAGAAACAAAACTCCGTATCCTTATCTACAGCCGAAGCAGAGTACATTGCCGCTGGTTCATGTTTTACTCATTACTTTGGATGACCCAAACTCTTAAAGATTATGGGATATATGTGAAACATGTTCCATTGCTTTGTGACAATGAAAGTGCTACCAAAATTGGTCATAATCCCATACAACATTCTCGAACTAAGCATATAGAAGTTCGTCATCACTTCATTCGAGATCATGTTGCTAAGGGTGACATTAAACTTAAGCATGTTCGCACCGAAAAGCAATTAGCGGATATATTTACTAAACCCCTTGATGAGAAAGTGTTTTGCAGGTTGATAGGAGAATTGGACATCATTGATGCTTCAAACTTGGAGTAGAAACTCCATTGGATGCATGCAAGACATGAGCTTATGACTAATCCATGATATCTCTCTTATGTTGAAAATATTATATCTTGGATATATTTGCATCTTGCGTGTTATCTAACCCATGTAGGTACTTGGTGGAATCAAATTCCATGAGATTGTAATCTACTCACATCTTGAGCAATCTCTACATCACCAAGTCTCTACATTATGGTGGCTGAATACAAGGAAGCACGAAATCACTCAAACATATCCTTTGACAAACTCTATGTTGAGCTTCATGATTATCATTTTTGGATATACAAGTGCTACTCCTTGCAAGAACTAACCCATGTAGGTAGATGGACTCAAATTTCAAGTGGTGCTCCCAACTCTTGATGAGCTACATCAACCTTGAGCAATCCACACAAGTTCAACTACATGGTCAACACCACCAACCAAGGTATGTCATTCCATCTTAGAGAAGCTTTACTCCGAGTCATGAGCTAAAGAAACTCGACAAGATGTGAATACATCAAGATGCTTAAACGAAAAATGGTAACACCATTTTGAGCTTAAACGTTGAGTATGACCTATGATCAAGTGATCTCACTTGACTCCTAAGTCAATATACTCTAACATAGGTAACTTTGTCACCAACCATCTCTAGATGAAGTTCTCTCGTGCTCTTTTCTATGATTTTGCATTTGTCTCATGCATATTTGTTTCCCCTTTCAAAAAAAAACTTCATCTAGATTTATGTTTGCTCTGCATTTCCTGCATCCAATTCATTGCACATCATTCAGTTAATTCCTTGCAAATCTTTGTGAGATCTTTCTAGTCTAGTGAGCTGAGGTGACAAGAGTTTTCTCTGCGATGAACTCGGTCCAACCGAATCCTTTCGGTACAACCGAAGCATACCACTCGGTGCCACCGATTTCACAACAGGAAAAATAGTTTGCCACTTATTCTGTGTTTCTTCTGATCGAGCTCCACTCAATGAATCTTGTCCTCTACAAGCATCCCAATTTTATCCAGTGCTTTGTGTTGTGACTCAAGGACCAAACCCATTCACAACAAATTCCAGAAGACCCTTCTTGGAAATTGATGTCAAAGGGGGAGAAAGAGATCACATCAAAGCTTATTTCTTCCAAAAGGGAGAGAGTATTAAGGGGGAGAAAGAGATCTCCAGGGGGAGAGAATACTCAAGTAGAAAGTATTTCTCAAGGATCCCATATGCATGGTGTTCAAGAGGAGAGATGACACATGTCTTTTTGGGGGAAGGACATGTTCATATGTGCTTATTTGCATTAAGCTCTGTTCTTTTATATCTTTTCAGCTCTGATTTTATGTTCCCTATCTTCTCCCAATATCTCATGCTAGATTCAGGGGGAGCAAGACATCTAAGGGAAAGGAATCATTTAAATTCATTGCATATCTTTACTCTTGGGGACATGTCTAATCCAATGTGGTACTTAGTACTCACTCTTTACATGTCATCCCAGTCTTGGTATTCTTGTGGTTTCTTTTGTTTGCTCTGGCTAGTAGATGTACCTGTGTTATCTAACCTTGTTTGTGCAGGTTCATTCCACCCTAAGCCAACTCAAGACTACAAGGTAAGTATATGCATCACACTCATGTGTATGAGGGATTCTTGCTGATGTACATACTGTTTGCAAGAAGGACTCATGAGCATGAAGGTACCTTCTTTAATATTCTTTGCTCTGATGCATTTGGCCAAGATACATGTAACACATTGCCAACTCTATCATGGTTATGCTCTCACATGTTTCTATATTCCATATTCACATGATTGCATACATGTAGGGGGAGCCTATGCTTGTTACATGTCTTCTCAAATCTTTACTTCTTATTCTTTATATCTTTATCTAAAGCTTTGATGTATGTTGCCATCAATTACTAAAAATGGGGAGATTTAAAGCACAAATGCTCCCTAGGTGGTTTTGGTAATTAATGTCAACATATCTCTTGTTGGACTAACACTTCCATCTAGTATGTTTAAGATAAGTTCAACAATGGAGTGGCATGGACTAAAGGATGTGGGAACTCCTTCAAGGTGCTAAGGACAAAGGATTGGCTCAAGCTTCAAGCTCAAGACTCTTCATTTTACATTTTAGTGATCCAAGATCACATTGAGTGTATAGGAAAAGCGAATACTATCAAGGAGGGATGAAGTGTTGATTAATGAGCCTCTTGCTTCATGTGCTTAGTGATATGCTCCAAAACCTGCCAAACGTGATTGCCGCGCATCAGCGCCTGCTGAGGTGCGCTCTGGAGGCTTGGGAGGTCAAGCAACGCGCGGTCCTAGCAGAGATGGAGATAGCTCTCGAGGAACCCCTCGTGCCCCCGGAGCCTCCCGAGGCTCCAGGACCGGAGGGCTCGTGAGGGCCAGCTTCCTCATCACGCGTCATCCGCTACCTCAACATCCCGCCATCTCCGACCATATCAGGTGACACCTTTCCAAGTTTCGCTTTCAGCTGGGAGCGCCCCTCAGGCTGCATCATTCCCAGGCTGTGTGGGTCTGTCCCTGCGGCATGTATCCGTTTTGCTTATGTTCTTTACTTACCTTGTTGGGGGCACCCCTCGGGCTGCATTTCCCCAAGCTTTCTCCGCACCTATCTAGATGGATTTGCTCCTCCCTGCTTAACCTGATTCACGTAATTATTGCCTACTGCCTGTCGTGGACCTCTCCGCCCTAATGCAAAGCGCTTGCACGTTAAAAGGGGGGCACCTGAGCATCGCGACTCATGGGCTCTTACTGGCTCTCCAGCCCTCACCCCCTGGCCTTGACCCACGGCATCGCGACCTGTTATACCAGCGGCGGCTGAGCTCGCTCGAGGGCCGGGACCTGAGGACGTAGAGCATATGCATTCTAACCCTGCAAGAACACACCATTGATAAAGGCCCAGAGCCAGGCGCAACCCGCCTCGAGGTAGGTCCTCAAGAGCCCCGCGCTGGCTCACGGGTGCCCAGATACACCTCTCCTAGCCCTACCATGCCGGCCACGTGTCGCATGGGTCAGTACACGCCTGGGGCTCCTCCCGGAGGGGAGCCCCCTCCCACAAACAAGTGGAAGCACCATGCTCCGCGCTGGCTGACGACACTGCCGAGGAGCGTCTATGCCCGTACACATACGGAAGCGCTATGCTCCGTGCTGGTGATAAATAACTGATGGCGGCTGACAACCGTATCAACCTCAGGGAGCCCAGAGCTCAGTGTCCGGCGCCATCGCAACGCCTCCCCTCGGGAGTGCCGTACGAGGGGGCTGGACACGGGAGTTGCGCCCGGGCCATGCCCGAACGTACGCCACCCAACCAGGTCCCTCGGACCTATTCGTCGCGCGCCTCCCCGAGCGGAGCCAAGGTATGAAAATTCGTTTGAATGTCAAGGGGGACTCCTAAGCATCGCGACTCAGGAGCCTAACTGGTCACGTAGCCCCTCACTCCTTAGTACCGTCCTGGTCTCTGGTCGGGGCTAACGGCGGCTGAGGTATGCGAGAAAGGCCCGGAGCCTGTGAAGAAGGCAAACGCCTGTGAAGCTCATTTTCCCGAGAAAGGCCCGGAGCCTGTGAAGAAGGCAAACGCCTGTGAAGCTCATTTTCCCGAGAAAGGCCGGAGCACGTGAAGAAGGCAAATGCCTGTGAAGCTCATTTTCGAGAAAGGCCCGGAGCACATGAAGAAGGCAGCACTGTGAAGCTCATTTTCCGAGAAAGGCCCGGGAGCTCGTGAAGAAGATAGCACAGTAAAGCTCATTTCCCCGAGAAAGGCCCGGAGCCTGTGAAGAAGGCCAATGCCTGTGAAGCTCTCCGCCCGTGACACTCTCACGTAATAATGAGTTGGGGTTGTACACGCCCCGGAGTCTCCGGAGAGCCGCCCTCGGGCCTCGGGGGCTCCCGCCCATGCCCAGTGGCAGCACTTAGCTCCGCGCTGGTGAGAAGACGTCGAAGACTAGATTAGGTGCCGGACGCGGCTTTTTCATTTGCTTTCTGCAGTTGGCTTGTTCGTTCCTATTTGAAGTTTTATTGAAGTTGTTGCCGTCCTTGGCTTGAGACTCTTCGTCTTTTTCCCTCACTTGCCTCTTTTTCTCTCGCACAAGTCTCGCGAGGGAGCAACGCGGGCACCCTCGCGAGTGTTTTCTGCCCTTGTCGTTTGAAGCTTTCCTATCCGGGTCCACTACGGGAGCACCCCTCCCAGTCCGTGCCCCACGGGCATCGCGACGTGAACACAGGACCTGGGTCGGTCGCTTCCACAACCGAGGCCGGAAGCTACCCCTCCTGACTAATCCTTGCAGGACATGAAGCGTTCGACGAGGCCTCGGCCTCAGGAAGCGAAGACCACGACAGGTCCCCCCGAGCTAAGTAATTCCTGCATGCGGGCATGCGCAAAAGCACATCACAGAAATAGCGGAAACATCATGGTAATTAACAACAACAGTTCAGCACGCCGGGGCCCTACACTACTTTCTCTTTGCGTAGGGAAGGGAGAAAAACAAAATAGGCACGGCTTGCTCGGCACCAACTTCATGGGCGAAGGCTCAGATCGCCTCGAGCTCAGTTGGACTCCTCCTCGCGCTTCATCGAGGCACGACGGCATGCTGACCCGCCACCTCCCTCCAGGCGGGCGCGACGGCACGGGGGCTGGTCGCAGCCACCGCTGGAGGAGGTGCTGTCTGAAGGAGAACCACTGAAGCTCGACGAGCCCCGAGCGCCGCCGACCACGCGCCTGCTGTCATGTCCATCCCGATCATCATCGGGGTTGGTTACACGGCCACGGTCATCGTCTCCGGGGCAGCACCCGGCACGGCGACCGTCTTCTCCGAACACCCTCACGTAGAGGGTGGCATCACCGTCGAACTTGAAGTGCAGGGTGCACCGCCGGCTCAGGCCACTCGTGCGGGCAAACGTTTGCCAGCCGCGGGTCAGGGCCACATTCGGCGGCGGAGACTTCCAAATAAGCCAGGAGGCCTGCTTCAACGACCGTCACTTTGAAGCGAGAGGCCGCTTCGGGCGCCACCAGTTCACCCACAAAGAAGCGGGGAAGCTGGAGCCAGGCATTGGTCGGCTCCACCGACCACACGACGAACTCCGGCAGCACCTCCGCCGAGTGGAAGCGCGGCCTAGGGGGCCGTGCAGTCGCGGCACGCCCCCCATCGACAACCTGGCGCCCATCGCTGCGCAGGGGATCGCCTCCACGACCACGGGAAGCCGCTACGAGAGCCACAGGATGCTTGCGAGGGCGGCCTCGACTGCGCTTGGCCGGGGGAGAGTCAGGCCCAACCTGGCGGGCCTTCCCCTTCTCATGCCGAGAACCTCTTCGGCCGGAGCCATGGAGAGAAAGGAGTAGCAACAGGGGATGGACTGGAAGGGCTCGCGCCATTCTGTACTTATAGCCGGAGGAGGCCAACCGTCGGCCCCCACGATCACAGGTAATCATAACCCATTTCTGCGTGCAGGGACTTGTCAAGTCATGCAGTTGCCGAGGCATCATGGGGAAGCGGAGACGCCCACTACCAATCAATAGCCACACGGCGCCCAAGGCCGCGGGCTGTTGAGGCCCGCGGCACTTCGCACTTGCCCCTTCGCTTCTCTGCTAAGCCAAGTCCGGGCGCGCCTTGGGCCTGGGGGCTACTGTCGGCGTTGTGGGAACGGGGGTCCCCAGACTTGCCTACCTGCGGCCTGCGGCGTGGCTCAAGTTGGGGCCAGTCGGCCCAGCTTCATCAGCTCAAGCTCAAGACCCTCGCGATGAGGGCCAAGTCTCATGAGGCGGACGGGGAACCTTCCTCAGAGCAGCCTCGTCGAGGCAGGCTCACGAGGAGGCGGAGAGATCAAGGCAGGGTACCTCACGAGGGTGCCCCGTGACGCTTGAGCCATGATGATCGAGACGAGGCGGGTGCCAGCCTGAAGGTGTCCTCATTCCCCTTTGGTGCAAAGGAGGCAAGCACAGGCCAAGGCATCGAGCAAAGGTTACCGCTTCGGTGCAACAAGACCAAGACCAGTGAGGCGGCGGGGCCGGAGGTCATCATGGAGCCCAGGACGGCGTCATCGTTAGAGCCTTTGGCAGCCGAAGACCAACTTTAGTCAGGATAAGTGTACTAGATGTTCCCCTTCAAAATGGCCAATTGTTGGCGCCCTTCCCGCTCATTATTTGGGAAGAGGCCCAGGGCCTCCCTCTATAAATAGGACTAGCCACCACAGAGAGGAGGGGAGACGGAAAACCAACCAAGGAAGACAGGTCGAACCTACCAGAGAAAGAGAGAAGCGACTGGACTCAACCCAGCAGTCCATCGCACCAGCTCAAGAACAGCCCCTCGCGAGGCTGTTCTTCGTTTGTACTGTTCTTCATCAGCCCCAGAGGCAATCCACCACGCCACACCTTTGGAGTAGGGTATTACACCACAACGGTGGCCTGAACCAGTATAAATCTTGTGTCTCTTGTGCTGTTCATCGTTCCTAGTTTAGATCCCTTGCAAACCATCAACGCGTGAGCTGGTAGGGGAAAGATCTCCACGCGCACCGCAGTGTTCGAACCTCAAGGGTCTGCCGGAACCCGAAATCCGATAGTCACACTCAATGAACAATCATCGGTTTATGAAATGCCCGCTTCTGACCGCCCTGGCCCACCAAAGGTTCCTCTACTGTGCGCTGCCTGCGTTGGGTCACTAACATGCAGGCCATGCACCCAAAGAGCCCACACGTCAGTGGAAGAAGGGCGCGGTGTCCTAGGTCAGAGTCGAGGGCGCCACTCGCGGCATGCCTGGCTGAACACGCCTCTGTGGCGCATTCAAACGCCTTCATGAAACCCGCCCGTGTGGAAGCCGAGAAACCCACTCTGGACACACGTCCGTTCATGACCGGGCCGGTGTTAAATGCAACGCCGGCCGAGCTCCTCCCGTCCGCCGTCTATTTAATCTCCTATTTAAACGAGGCCAACCGCCGGCCAAGAATCGCACACCTCCGTCGCTCCCCTATCTCCTCCACCATTTTGTCCACTCTTACAATGGCTTACGAAGAGTAGTTTGTCGGGGAGGCTGATCGGACCCACGAACACCTATGGGGCCGGCGGACCGAGCCCCTTTTGGTTCGGAGAGGGCCGGAGATCGCACGAAGAGCGTATCGAGGTGAAGCACACGAGCAGTTTACCCAGCTTCGGAGCTCTCCGAAGAGATAAAACTCCTACTACTGCTTGTCTGGTTTGTATTGTGTTCTTGCTAGGGAGCGATGAGGGCTACAAGACCTAGCGTGAGTATTCTCTGGTCTCGAATGAGTCGAACGGACAGAACCCTTTCTACGTTGCGCATGGGCCTCCTTTTATATGCTCAAGGGGTCTCCGACAGGTGGCAACGTAGATGAGGGTACAAATGGAAAAGCGATGGTTGGTACACCTACTTGAGCGATTATGCGATGCAATATACCTAACCACGGCGGCAAGGGACAAAAGCATTAAATGCCCGTCTCTGTCGCCTAAACAAAGGCATCTGTGAGGGACCATCGGGAGCGCCACCGTTTGCCACGATGGTAGGCTTGTCAGCGCCGTTTATCGCTGCTCCCCGCTGGCTGCACAGCCTCTTGACACGCGCGCATGGAATGGTCCCATGGCGACACGTTGGTGGATGAGCTGGAGCGGAGATGAAGAGAGGTTGCCTGCCGAGGGAAGTGCCTTGCCGCGGCTGAATCCTTGTCGCGTCTGGAGGCCTGTCGCGCTCCGAGCCTTCCCGGCAAGCTCCTCTTGCCGGGGTCTTGTCTTCTGCGTGCCTTGAGTGGCCTTCCCGGCAAGCTCCTCTTGCCGGGGCCTTGTCTTCTTTGTTAAATACTTTGTTCTTGAATGGCTCCAAAGGAACCACGGAGGATCTTGGCGGTGACCAGGCAAGCCCTGCCGCGGGGTGTTGCAACTGCCCGTGCACGAGTTCGGGATACTAGGGTACCCCTACTCTAGTACACCGACAGGAGCCCCCGGGCCTGGGCCGCACATGGTGCCGAGCGCTGTCGGGCCAGGCCCAAAATAGTGCGCAGTCACACACGGCCTTGATCACGCCGTAACTCACCCCGGACCCACCACGTCCCCCAGTAACGGCACGCACCAGACGTGGCGTCGTGTGAGAGATCGTGGGCGAGGTCGTGGGGGTTTCTTTATTAGGAAAAGCGGAACGTCCGCCCCTCTCCCTCCTTATAAACAGGGGAAACAGGGGCAGGTCGCCCACCTCGCCATTGTTGTCTTGTCTTGAAAACCACCGCCGCTCTCCCCTTCTTCTCCAGTGCGAAGAGAGCAGCGCTCCGCCCCCTTTCGCCACAGCACCATCAACGCCGTCGGTCTCCTCCACCGCCTCCGCCATGGCTCCGAAAGCCGACAAGGGGAAGGGCGTGAAGTCGGCCGAGGCGCAGCGGCTCGCTGCGCTGCGGAAGGAGCGGGCCATCTTCTCCCCATCTCGACGCTTAAAGGAGCTGAGGAGGGCTTCTACCTCTTCGGTCGACGGAGACGCCAGGCGCATCAGCACGAAGGTACTCCCGCCACCGCTTGAATTAGCCCCAACTGGGTATCCTTTCTTTGCCCTTTTCTTCTCTGCGGGCTCGCCTCGCCTTTTCAGAATTCTTCTGCGACATTATGAATACCTTCACGGGTTCCGCCTCCTTGATTTCACCCCAACGCCATTCTCGACTCATGGCAGTTTTCGCACACCTTTGCAAAAACTTTGTCGGGATCCACCCCAACGTAGCCCTCTTCCGCCACTTCTTCGTGCCCAGCGTAGAGAGGGGGAGCCGCTTCGAGGGATTGCTTGGGTCTCTGTCGGCAAGAAGGAGGCCTATCTGGAAGGAGAGTTCCGCAGCAAGTGGGAGGTGGAGAGCCAATTGGTGTTGGATCGTAGAGGAGAACCCGCAGCCCTTCATCGCTGCGGCGCCAAACCCCAATAGTCTTGGCAACGATTGGAGCAACTTGGCGCCGGAGGATGCTAGGTTGAAGATAGTTGTGACCCGGATTTTGCGCCTCGGGCTTGCCGGACTCACCGTAGGGCAGTTGGCATGAGATTTCCTTCGCGCCGCGACGCTCCCTTGCAGGAGAGGAGGAGGCCTGCTTGGGAGTTCCAAAGCATAGCGGACATCATGAGGCTGCGCCCGGGCCTTAACTGGAATTTCACCGTCTTGGAGTTGGATGCGATGCTGATAGAGCTGTTCAAGAACGACCCCGATCACCCCGAGTGGTTTAGGTTGCCGAGGGGGGTCGTCCCATTGTGCAACAACTCTGCGCTCGACCGCATCGGCGCCATGATGCCGTTGTGCGATTCCCATGGGATTGTTCCAACCTGGCAAGAGCCTTCCGACGACATCGTGCGGCAATTCTTCGACAGCTTGGAAGAAATGCCGATCCGCCCCGACGAAAGCGTAAGAAGCTCACCCGCGACACCACCGACGAAGAGATGGTGCGCATTGCCACCAGGGGCCGAGGAGGCGGCAGCAGCTCTTTGCCACCGGGCGTCTTCGGGTACACCGTGGAGGAGGCAGATGCAGCCGAGGCGGCAAGCCTTGCCGAGCGAAGGGAGTTCGCCGGCGAGGAAGAGCTTGCCGCACCCGAGGCCGAGTCGAGCGAACCAGCCGAGGGCGCTTCTTCCCCACCATCCAGCGGCTTGCATGAACGGAGCCCCGGCTCCGCCAAAGAGGCGTCTCCACAAGGCGGAGAGACAAGACGAAGCGGCGGCGGGCCCACAACCCGCAGCGCCAGCGGACGCTCTACAAGGCAAGCGATGTTGCCGTGGGAGCACCCACACTGCTGCGACAAGCTGGGCGGGATCCTCCCAGGCCACCGCCGACGCCTCCGCCAAGCGGCCAAGAGAGCCCACTCCTCCGCCTCGTCGCACCGGAGGCGAGCCGGAGTTTGACTTCTCCGCGCTTTGCTCCGAGGAGGAAGAAGAAGAGTAAGCTTCAAAATTGTGCTTGTATTTCTTAAATTTTGTTGCTTCATCTTGAATCTGATTTGCTTCGTTCTGAACTCTTTCCTTTCCAGGACGCTGGCCTAGAGAGCGTCGAAGAGAGCCAGGACCCCGGTGGTCGTCGTTGAGGACGATCCACCCGTGGCAACATGAGGCGCGTCTGAGACCCCCTTGCCGGATCCGGCAACCCTTCCTCAGAGCAGCCCCCAAAGACAGCCCCCAGCAGTAAGTATGCGCTTTTCTCCTTTTTGTTAGGTGTGCATGGGTGCTCCTTCTTCCTTTATATCTGACTGTTGGTTTGTGTAGGAGCAGAGCAGCCTCATCAGGAGGGCCCGGAAGCCGCCCCCGAAATTCTATCTGCTTCGACTACGCCGCCAAGGGAGGATTCTCCGGCAAGGGAGCGTCCTCCGGCAAGGGACAGCACCAGTGATCCTCCAGTGGTCGAGACCATGGCTGCAGATCCCATTGCAGGTAATCCTCTTGTGCGAAAGTTTCCCTTGGGCTTGTTTTCTTCTGTTTTTCTTTTTGAACATTTGCTTGACTTTTCTTTCTTTGTTTGACCTAGAGCCGATGGAGACCGAGGTCGCCGGCGAGGAGGACGCGCGCAGCAACACTGACGAAGCCGCCGTCGTGGAAGAAGAGGCCGGCGCTGACGAGCCTGCCGACGAGGAGGCCACCGAGGCTGCCGCCGCAGAAGCCGGGCGAGGGTCTGGCGATCGTGACCGACAGCCTGGCCGCGCAGGGAGCGCCAGGCCTACACCGACCGCCGACTCCCCGCCGCTTGCCGCAGGCGTCAGTTCGAAGAGCCCCAGCCAGCGCCTACTTGAATGCCGGCGACGGCGTCTTCATCAAGCTCCCATGGAGTCGAGCTCAGGCGCCCGGTCGAAGGAGAGACCTTCGACGGAGGGCTGCTCGCCTCCGCTGGGCTGACGCTGGTGAACGCGCCAAGCAGCAGCAGCAGCGAGTCTGAGGAGGAGCAGCTGCTGAAGAAGCTGTTGTCGCTCTACCGCACCCGGCAAGCCAAGTTGGAGTCCCGGGAAGAGCTCCGGGGCGGGACCAGACATGGAGAAGCGCGCAGAAGAGCTCCGGGGCGCCAACCAAGAAGCTCTCCGGTCCTTGGCGGAGGAGCGGGAGCAACTCGCCGAGGCGCCACGGCCTTCATCCTCGAGAAGGCCGCGGCTGAGGAGGAGCGGCTTGTCAGCCGAGAAGCTGTCCGCAGGGAAAGCGAGCTGGCGCAGCGGAAGGTCAACCTGGACAGCCACGAGGAAGAGCTTGTCGCACATGAGGAGTCACTTGGCGGGGCTCTTAAGGAAGCGAAAGATGTTGCCGCAAGAAGCCGCCGAGGCCGCCAAGAAAGAGTTGGAGGCGAAGGTGACGCACTGGAGGCGATCTCCAGAAGAGTGGCGAGGAGCTTGCAGCTCAAGCCTGTAACGAGCGAGAAGGGCGCCTACACTCTTGGCAAGCTGCAGGCCGTCTCGCTGATAGGAGCAAGGAGCTCGATGCGCCAAGGATTCCAAGGCAGATCTTGGTGAAGCTGACCACTCGACGCAGACCGAACGGCGCCAAGGAGGCGGGAGGTGGGCCTGTTGGAGCAGATCAAGGCCAACGAGGAGCTGCTGGCGAACTGTTGCCACCAGGCGCCTTGAGGGAGAGTGTGGAGCACTGGACCGAAGGTCTTGTGGATACTGCTGCCGCCATTCACAACGAGCTGATGGAGCTCGGGATGGTGGATCTCGGATACTCCTCCGACGAGCATCTCCAACCTAGCGCCAAGCTTAGCTTATTCTTCAAGGGCGTGGTGACGGGCCTCCAGCGACTCCAGGAAGAGGTCCCAAAGCAGCTGGCCGAGGAATCACGCCAGATCTGTGCAGGAGCCCTCCAGAAGGTGTTGATGAAGGTGGCCTTCCGCAATCCAGGCCTCAACCGCAGCGGTGTCCTCGCGTCCTTGCCGCCAGATGCCCGGCGTGGGCGCTCAAAGCCCTTTGTCGCACCCATTGTGGACAAGGTGAACAAGATCAGCGGGTTGATGGCGACCCGTAGACTAGACCGCCAATTTTATCTTTCCCTTGTCACTGCTGATCATGTTTAGAACAATTTATTAGATCTGCGACAAGCTTATTTTGTAATATAACTCTATCTTAGGCGATGATTGCAATGTTATTTCCTCTACTTGATTCCTTCCTTTGTACATTTCTGCCCTACGCATTTAGGGAACTTGTCGGTGCAGGCACCTTTGCCGCGAGCGCTGAGTGCGGAACGTCGGCCTTCTGGCCGGCGGTGCCGCCTCCGACAAGCAACCTTGTCGCGACTAGCTGCAGCTCACTTAAGTTGTTGAGCGGACTCGAAACAAAGTAAGGGCGCGACTAGTCATGTAAGTTGGTTCCTCCGCGCACAGGTTTTCCATACAAAGTACTATCGCTCGAGGAAGATAACTTAAAAATTTAAGAACTGATTGCTCAAGCTTGGGCAACTTAGCTTTTCTCGCTGCTTGCTTCCGATAAAGGCGAAACTTCCTCGAGCAACGCTTGGTCCATAGTATTATCTTCTCCTTCCCCTGGTTAACTTGTGCGCGAGGGAACCTTCCTTTCTTTGAGAAAAGAGAAAGAAGAGAAAATAAAGTTATGGAGCCCAAATGCTCGATGTTGCTTACCGGGTGTGGTTGCTTTGCACAAAGTGTTAGCTAAAACATGCAATAAAATTATGAAAGCATGAATTTGACAAGTTGTGTGCAACACATGAGCTTTATCGATGCAGGGGTCCGCGCCTCGGCTTTTGTGAAGGCGATTACATGCAACAGCGGCAAGACTTGTACAAAAGGTGGTTGCCGGAACAGGTTCCGGCAAGAACCGCGCCTCTACGGTAAAACTTACGAAGATGCTCAATGTTCCAGGAGTTGCTCACCGGAATGCCATCTCCGGTCTCAAGGCGGACAGCGCCACGCCTAGTGACTCGTTTCACCCGATAAGGGCCTTCCCACTTTGGCGTCAACTTGTTTGAATTCTTGGCGGACTGAACGCGCCGAAGAACAAGGTCGCCTTCCTCGAGGCTTCTGGCACTAACTTTACGGCTATGGTAGTGACGCAAAGCTTGCTGGTAACGAGTGGCTCTTACAGCGGCCTGAAGACGATCCTCCTCAAGGAGCAGCGCGTCATATTGTCGCAGCTGCTCTTGCTCAAGCTCATCATAAGCGAGCACTCGAGGCGATCCGTATACGAGTTCCGTGGGGAGAACTGCCTCTGCTCCGTAGACTAGAGCAAAAGGTGTCCGCCGGTGGCTCGATTTGGCGTCGTCCTGATCGACCAAAGAACCACCGGCAGCTCCTCAATCCAGTTTCTTCCGCACTTGCGCAGCCTGTCGAAAGTTCTGGTCTTGAGCCCACGCAGCACTTCAGCATTTTCCCTCTCCGCTTGACCGTTGCTTCTCGGATGAGCAACAGAAGCAAAGCAGACCTTGGCGCCAAGATCTTGGACGTACTGCATGAAGGTGCGGCTCGTGAATTGCGTGCCGTTGTCGGTGATGATCCTGTTAGGGATTCGAAGCGGCAAAGAATCGACCAAGAACTTGACTGGCCGATCGTGTTGTCACCTTCCTCATCGCTTCCACTTCCGGCCACTTTGTGAACTTGTCGATGGCAACGTACAAGTACTCAAAGCCCCGACGACTTCGGGGAAGGGGCCGAGGATGTCGAGCCCCGGACCAAAAATGGCCAGGATAAAGGGATCGCCTAGAGAGCTTGAGCTGGCTGGTGTATCTGTTTGGAATGGAACTGCACGCTTCACACTTGGTTACTTGTGCAGTTGCATCACGGAGGGCTGTCGGCAGAAGAAACCTTGCCGGAAAGCTTTGCCGGCAAGTGCTCGCGCCAATGTGGTGACCACATATGCCTCCATGTATCTCCGCCAACAGCTTTTGTCCATCTTCCCGGAAATACACTTCAATTTCACACCGTTGAGTCTCCTTCATGCAGTCTTTGTCGACAAACTGGTACATACTTGACTGTCGGGCTACTCTTTCCGCTTCTTCTTGCTCTTCGGAAGTTCTCCGTCTTCAAGGAAATGGACAATCTGCTGCACCCATCTTGGAGCTTGCGGCTCGACAACAAGGACTAAAGGCACATTCGCTGCTGCGGGAACATCAGCTTCCACGGCAAGAACCTGCGGCTCAGCCGGAGCTTGACGTTCCCGGCAAGCTTGCCGAGCAAAACTGTCGGGAGCGTCTCGCTTCAACGGAACAAACCACAGGGCTTGTCGGAGCAGACTGCCCCTCGGCAATTGTTGGTGTCGATCTTGGGGACCTTCTTGGCGGCGGCCGGAAGCTCGACGGAAAATAGTCACCAGAAATCAACTTCCTCTTTCTTGTTACATCCAGTTGATGGTGTTACGGTTGGTTGAGTTAGCTTGAGCACAAAAATCCTGGTTCCATTGTGCAACTTAAGTGCAAGACTTTGACAAAGCCATCGGCAATATCATTCTCGAGCTCTTGGAACATGTTCCATTTGTAGGCCGTCAAAGTGTTCTTCTAGCTTTCTCACTTCATCAACGTAGGCTTCCATCAATGGACTTTGATAGTCTTTGTTCACTTGGCGGACGACAAGCTGCGAGTCACCCCTGACAATAAGCTTCTTGATCCCAAGGTCTACCGCGATCCTGAGACCGGTGAGCAAACCTTCATACTCTGCAGTATTGTTTATTGCTTGCTCCTTGGGAAAGTGCATCTGGACTACGTACTTGAGGTGCTCTCCGGTGGGTGCGACAAGCGACACCGGCACCGGGCGCCTTTGCAGCGTAGAAGGCACCATCAAAGTACATCAGCCACTCTTTGCTCACTTCCTTGACGGGATGCTCGTCTCGAATTTCTTCATCCGGTGTTGGCGCCCATTCTGCTATGAACTCGCCAATGCTCGCTTTGGATAGTTGATGTGCTTTCAAACTTGAGGCCAAAGCTTGACAGTTCGAAGCCCACTCGACAATCCTGCACATCGCCTCCGGATTCTCGCAGATCCTCTTCAGCCGGAAAGCGAAAGTGACAAGCTGTGATCTCATGTGCTTGGAAGTAATGGCGCAGCTTTCTGAGGCCATGAGAAGGCCGAAAAGCAATTTCGCACACCGTAGTACCTTTTGATCTAGCCCCCGCAGAAGGGAACCGACAAAGTAAATCGGGCGCTGCACCATCCTTTTTCGTAGACCGCTCATGCGCTCACAAGCAGATCCGTCCTTGTCGGGACCAGAGCTTGTCGGCAAGAAGCCCCTGCTTGTCGCTGGACGGTTCGCCGTGGTTGCTAGGCTCATCATCCGCCTCCTCTCCGCTACTAACGCAGCACTAACCACTTTATTGGTTGCCGCTTATATATAACAAAGAACTTCTCTTGTGGCTTAGGTGTGACAAGTGTTGGAGTGGAGGATGATATCTCTTTAAGTCCTGCAGTAGCAGCCTCCGCTTCGGGAGTCCATTGCATCGGACCTGCCTTTTTCAAGATTTTGAAAAATGGCAGGGCGCGCTCAGCAGATCTAGAGATAAACCTGCTGAGAGCAGCTATGCAACCGGCAAGTCTTCGTACATCCTTTACGCGCTTTGGTGCTTCAATCTGCTCAATGGCCTTAATCTTGTCGGGATTGGCTTCAATTCCCCGCTGAGATTTAAAGAACCCGAGAAGCTTGCGGAAGGGACTCCAAACACGCACTTCTCGGGGTTGAGCTTGAGGTTGATCTTGGCGCAGATTTGCAAAGGTCTCATCCAAATCTTGAACCAGAGTTGCTTTGTCCTTGCTCTTGACCACTATGTCATCCATGTAGGCTTCTACATTTCTGTGCATTTGCGGCTCAAAAGCCGCCATGGACTACTCTTGCAAACGTTGAACCAGCATTCTTCAAACCGAAAGGCATCCGTATGAAACAGTATGTGCCACATGGAGTAATGAATGCAGTTTTCTCTTCATCTTCTTCTGCCATGAAGATCTGATGATATCCTGAATATGCATCAAGAAACAAAAGCAAATCACATCCAGCCGTGGAGTCGACAATCTGGTCGATGCGCTGCAAGGGAAATGGATCTTTGGGACAAGCTTTATTGACATCTGTAAAGTCGATACAAAGCCTCCATTTCCCGTTAGCCTTGCGCACAACTACAGGACTGGCCAACCATGTAGGATGGAGCACTCCTCTAACAAGGCCTGCTGCTTCCAATTTCTTGATCTCTTCTGCGATGAATTCTTGGTGCTCCACTGCCTGTTTCCTGATTTTCTGCTTGACGGGCCGCGCATGAGGGCAAACAGCAAGACGTTGCTCAATTACTTTCCTGGGAACACCGGGGATGTCAGACGGTTGCCATGCAAACACGCCGACGTCGCCTCGCAGGAAAGCAACGAGCGCGCCTTCCTATTTAGGGTCGAGAGTGGCACTGATGGTGAAGGTACCACCATTGCCGTCCTCCTTGGCGGACACCTTCTTGGTCTTTGGCGGAGCTGCCATCGTCTTCTTGCACTTGCCGGTGGAGCTCGATGGTTCGTCCTCGACGGTAGCCCAGCACTCCGAAGAGGTGCGCTAGCCGGAGTGGGCATCGAGCTCTTGCCGACTTGGTCTTCTTCTTCCCTCCGGAGCTTCAAATGGCAAGTGTCTTGCTTTCGCTTGTACCGCTGCTTCCCGGTAGATCTTGTCGGCATGATAAGAGCATCCTTCTTGTCGCCATGGACAGAGATGATGCTTATCGGGCCTGGCATCTTGAGTAAGTTGTAGGCATAGTGAGAGGCCGCCATGAACTTGGCGAAAGTGCCGGACGGCCAAGTATCCCATTGTAAGGCAATGGGAAATCAGCAACGCCGAATGTGACCCTCTCGGTCCTAAAGTTCAGCTCGCTGCCAAATGTTACTGGCAACGTGATCTTCCCCTTCGGCTTGCTCCTTCCCGGATTGATTCCTTGGAATGTGCCAGTCTCTTCGAGCTTGCTGTCAGGGATCTGAAGCTTCTGGAGTACCGCGGAGGAGATCAGGTTCAAGCCGGCCCCGCCGTCAATTAGCATCTTGGTGACCTTGAGGTTGCGGATAGTTGGTGAGACCAACATCGGCAAGCACCCGACCGCAGTTATGCGATCAGGGTGATCCTCAATATCAAAGATGATAGGCGTGCTGGACCACTTCAGAGGCTTGCGTGACTCTACGGATGGTTCCGGCCGCATTGACCTCCGCATCCACCGCTTGAGTTGGCGGTGGGAAGTATGCGAGGAAGCACCTCCACAACGCAGAGGACCTTCAGAAGCTTTCAAACTCCTGCCCATCGGCGTCGTCATCATCCGTGTCTTCATCGTCGCCTTCATCTTCATCCTTGTCGCGCCACGGGAGGTCTGTCTCCTTGCCGCTGCTTGGCCTTGCCGCTGACGTCCTCCCCGCCGACGTTTCTTGCCGGCTCCTCCAAAGCACCTTCTTGAGCCTTCTCCTTGTCGCACCGCTCAGACTCAGCCTTACGCTGTTCAACAAGCTGCTCGACCTTCTTGCAGCTCCGGAGGTCATGGCCCTTGGTGCGGTGGATCTTGCAAGATCGCTTGCCGGAGCCGTCCCCGCTTGTCGGCGGCCGCCACAGTGCTGGTGGTTGGTGCCAGCCGCAACCTCCTTGCCGGAACTACCAGCCTTGGCGTTCTTGTCGCCACCTCCGCTTGCGGACTGCTTGACGACTAGCACGCCTCGCCCTTCTTCTTCCTGTTGCCCCGCTGGCTCTTCCTTGCCGGGCGGTCTCCTCACCGCCGAGATCCTCCCGCTTCGGTATTCTCTCGGGAGTCTCCTCCTCCTCAAAGACGCGGCGCACTTGTCGGCCAGTGGCATATAGCTCACTAACGTCTCGATCTTGCACATCGCCATCTCCTCCGCATCCTGCGGTTCCAAGACGTTCGATGGAACGCTACCGATCACCGCTGCAGGGTGGACATCTGGGATGTTGTGTTGTACACGGCTGAATCTCCGGATATACTTGCGCAGGGGCTCTCCTTCCTTCCGGGCGCAGCAGATGAAGGTCACTTTCATTAGCCATGGGGTTTGTGGCCGCTGTAAGGCGCCGACAAACTGATGGCATAGGTCTGCCCAAGAAGATATGGAGTTCTCCGGCAAGTGCATGAGCCAGACCTCGACGTTGGGCTTGAGCACGGCGGAAGTAGTTGGCAAGGATCTTGTCGCCTCGTCCCCCGCAGCCTGCACCGCGATGGTGTAGATGCTGAGGAACTCCGACGGATGCGCCTTTGCCGCCGCATTTCTCAGACGTCTGGCTTGAAGTTCTTCTTGCTGGGCCACTGGACTTGCCGCAGCTCATGAGTGAACGCAGGGCAACCTACCGCGTACGGCAAGTCGCCTGATTCCTCTGGCACGTGCATGTCAATAGAGGGCCCAGCGCGCTTGTCGGATTGACGTCGCGCTTCTCTTGGCGCTGGCGCGAAGTTCGAGCGTCCTCTTCTTGTCGATCGTGTAGCACTTGGCGCTGATCGCGGTGAGCTCGCGGATCCGGCGATGCAGTGGAGTCGCTGTCGAGGTGGATCCGGCGAAGTCGGGCGATCTTGGCCTTCGGGCGGAGAGTGCATGGTGGTTGCACCCCACCGGTTTCGCCGCCAACGGCTCGCGTTTAGCGTTCTTGCCGGCAGCGACGCACTTTGCTGCCGCTGAGCGTGGCCATTGGCGAAGCCGGCGAGACTCGATGGTGGCCCTCCATTCGCCGACCTTGTCGGCCCGTTGGAGGGTAATCGAGGAGCTTGAGCTCTCGCCAAGGCTTCTGCTGGAGTAGTGGGTGGCAATGGTGAACGGTGCGAGGAGCGGATATGCCGGACTTCTAACTATGTTAGAAGGAGCAGCATCCCGCCCAGCGATCGTGATCTCGCCGTACAGCATGTTGGCGTGCACGCTGGTCTTGAGGGTCTCGAGATCCTCCAGCTCGGTCTTGATCCAACGAGCGTATGGTATTGTGAATACCAAGACGCTGTTGGTCCCGCCGCTCCTGAGATGGGCGCGGGACATGTACGGACGCTGAGGTTTGTGCGGCCTTGTCCTTGGACTTGGCAGCGTCACGAACTCCTTCGCCGGCGCCCGTTCTTCCGCCAGCGTCTGCTCCACCACCCGTTTGCTCCAGTGATGGTGGGTACGACGCGGATGGCTCCGCTGCCGCCGAAGCCTTCTTCTTCGGTGGCATGTTGATGAAGATGTCGCTCGTGTGAACGCCGGATCAGGTTCACACAGCCTCGACGCTCCCCTACCTGGCGCGCCAAAGATGTCGGGGAGCCTGATCGGACCCACGAACACCTATGGGGCCGGCGCACCGAGCCCCTTTTGGTTCGGAGGGGGGCGGATATCGCATGAAGAGCGGATCGAGGTGAAGCACACGAGCAGTTTACCCAGCTTCGGAGCTCTCCGGAGAGATAAAACTCCTACTGCTGCTTGTCTGGTTTGTATTGTGTTCTTGCTAGGGAGCGATGAGGGCTACAAGACCTAGCGTGAGTATTCTCTGGTCTCGAATGAGTCGAACGGACCGAACCCTTTCTACGTTGCGCATGGGCCTCCTTTTATATGCTCAAGGGGTCTCCGACAGGTGGCAACGTAGATGAGGGTACAAATGGAAAAACAGTAGTTGGTACACCTACTTGAACGATTATGCAGTGCAATATACCTAACCACGACGGCAAGGGACAAAAGCATTAAATGCCCGTCTCGCCGCCTAAACAAAGGCAACAGGACTGTCAGAGCGCCACCGCTATTGCCACGATGGTAGGCTTGTCGCGCCGCTTATCGCTGCTCCCCGCTGGCTGCACAGCCTCTTGATACGCTGGCGCATGGAATGGTCCCATGGCGACACGCTGGTGGATGAGCTGGAGCGGAGATGAAGAGGTTGCCGCCGCTGCAAGTGCCTTGCCGCCGCTGAATCCTTGTCGGCGTCGAGGCCATCGCTCTGAGCCTTCCCGGCAAGCTCCTCTTGCCGGGTCTTGTCTTCGCGTGCCTTGAGTGGCCTTCGGCAAGCTCCTCTTGCCGGGCCTTGTCTTCTTGGTTAAGTACTTTGTTCTTGAATGGCTCCAAAGGAACCACGGAGGATCTTGGCGGTGACCAGCAAGCTCCCCGCCGCTGGTGTCAGAATCGCCTGCGGCACGAAGTTCGGGATACTAGGGTACCCCTACTCTAGTACACCGACATAGTTATTCCGCATCCAAGCTGGTTGGGTAGCCTGCCGGATACGAGCTGCGGCTCGCAGATCCACCTCCCTCCCCTCGCCCGACGGAGCCAGTTGCCGCCCCAAGCCGGCACACGGTTCAGCAACTTGCCTCTCCGTGCCAGCTCGACGAGGAGCGGTGCACGGCGTCGTTGTTGCCGTCCACGCGCCGCGCCAGACTGCGTCTCCGTTTCGTGGCGAGACTCCCATCTTTGGCGTGGCCGCCGCCATGCAAGCAGCGACAGAAGCCGGGTGCGCGGAGAGCGACGAGTCGGTGGCCAGTGCCTCCGCGTCCGCCGCCATCATCAAGGAGAAGTAGAACACGGGAGGCCGCAGCCGCTTGGGTCCCATGAAGGCCATCGCGGAGGCGACGCCGGCGTACATAGCAGGTGTCTTGCCGGATGCTTTTGTTGCGAGGACCTTCGTCGACTCCGCATGGGCTCCACGGAAGAGGGGAATGTTAGGATGAACTCGAGCCGGTGCCGGCCATGGCGAAGTAGTGGCCGGTGATGAACTCGAACCGGTGCCGGCCACCATCATCTTACGGCACCAGCCAATGATATCAGTCGGGCAGTGGGGAAGCGAGCCATCCTTTGCGCTGAAGCATATACCTCCGGGGCTCCCGGCAGTCCGGTGACCGTGCTGCCGGACATGAGGAACACAAATCGATCGGCAGGTGACCATTTAGGCCAGCTATTATATACCCGTGCTGTCCAGAACTAGCACCGTGTAGTTCATTTGAATGTAATGAAATCCGTCATGTTTGTATGAAAATCCGGTATTTTATATGATTTCCGTCGTTGTTTATATGAAATATCAGTTTGTCTACGTGTTTGCGTGAATTTCGTCCGGTTGGTTGAGTTGCTATCATAATGTGTGCGGCTACAGTTGGATGGCGTAATTTGCGGCTCGGGCGGTGTTGTGGGACAAAAAAGCACAGCTCGTGCGAGCTTGTCTCCAACGTGCGCGCTGGAGGATGCATGACAGCATGAGCACCCGAGCCATTCCTCGTTCATCGGTGGCAAAGGCACCGGTGGACAAAAGGGTGGCCAATATTTTGACTACCCCGGGCAAGATCCAAACACCCCGTCCCAACAGATTCAAATCCCTCGTTCGTCGTGGAATTTTGCCATGTGTTGTTTTCATGGACTAGCAAGATGCCCGTGCATTGCATGGAACATCAAGATGCATTTTTTACAAACTCCCGCATGCATGCAAGGGATAATTAATGTCCTCCTTTGCTAGTACCATGAGGAAAACACCATTAATATTTCATCGATTAGTGTTAGTGGCCTTGTATATCTGCAAATTGTAATTTTTATAGTGGCCCCTTGTATATAAAAATGGAGGGAGAAAGATGAGAGATAAGGTGAGGAGGAGTGGGGCGTGGTGGTGACTCGTGGTCGGACTGGGCGGAGGCATGGGGATGGACGGCGCATTATGTCTAGGTTTGTACGTATCTCTCTCACACATACACACGTAGGTGGGGAACGTGCACGAAGAGAAGAGGTGCACGACGCACACGCATTCGCCTCTTTTCCCAACCACACCCGCGCGGTACACGGTGGAGCTCATTTCTGTACAAAAAAGGCAGCCCACGTGGTAATTTGGCACGTGTACTAGTTGTCCACTTGGTGGAGGGAGGATCGTCTACCACGGGTGAACAAACAAATTGCGACTTGACGCTTTATGTTAAATGAAAAAAAGAGGCAAACCATGTGGGGCCTACCTTAGAGGCAAGGCTCTATACACTGGAGTATTTTTGATGTGTCCCGTCAACTCGCAGAACGAGGAGAAGCTTGCTTAGTACGCCGTATCCCCCACCCACGGGCGCGGTGGCTCGCAGGATGAGGTGAAGCTTGCTTACGAATACTACTACTACTACTACTATCAGACGCCTTTTTACGCCCGCCTCCTCGCCTAATATCGCGGTGGTTTCGCAAGACGAGGAGAAAATTTTACTACTCCGTCTGTTTACTCCTCGTCCCTACTACGTATACTTTGGTTAGTATTCCCTACATTTACTTATACAAGGCCACTATAAAAAAATACATTTTGCATCTATACAAGGCCACAAATAGTAATCGAGACAAAAGTTACTACTCCCTCCGTCTAGGTGTGTAAGTCATCTTACGAAAACCAAATAATCCCAAAACAATTAGGTGCGGTGCATTAACTTCTACCTCATTTCTTGTTTCTTGACATATCAACCAATAAGAGATGTGGGTGTGCATGCTTTTAATGACTTGAGACTACCAAACACGACATGAAGTGGTTAGTTCATTGCATGCAATGTTATTAATAGCAAACAAACATTAAGTTCTCTCGTTTTCCCCTCCTCCTTGGTCACAGTGCACAACCTAAAATGACTTATTCACCTAGACGGAGGGAGTACTCCCTCCTTTCCAGTTTATGACTCAATTTCAAAATCTCTCCAACCAAGGTAAACGGAGAGTGGTCGAATTAATTTCGTAGTTTGCACAAGTAATTAGTACGCTAGTTTTTCTCAATAAGTTATGTTTACCGAGGCATTAATTAGAACGAATGCATGAATGACCACTAAATTTCCATGATCTTGTACATGCATCGGTAAGTACAATAGTGCGCTTTACTACATGTCATTTTTGCATATGTGGAGGAAAGAGAGGCAAGGAAAAAGTGGAGAAGTGGGCTCTCATGCAAGAACCAGCCTCTAGTACATGGTGGAGCACTGGGAGAGGCACCTGTATGGAGGTGGTCAGGAATCGGGAGACTCACGCCGGTCGTAGTGCCACAGTTAAAATGATAATGGCGAGTCAAATCACGGGGCCTCACCTGTCCAGCAGTAACTCGCTGTGAAATCACACAGCCCTACGTTTGCAGCAGCCTACTCCCTCGTCTTCTCACGTCTCTGTCGAACTGACTAGGCGGAACTGCCCCGCCGCCTACCGCGCAGGAAAAGCCCCGCCCTCGACTTTTAAATACAACTACATCCGCTTAAGAATCCAATGATATACTTTTTTGTGACATAGAACTACGTGCATGCCCTATAAACCGAGACGCCTAAAAATAAAAAAACCAAGACGGAGAGGGTAGTTCAGCAGGTATCTTTTTAGATTAATATAGTCGGGATTCACCAAGGAGTAAAACCAAGTGGTAGGCTGCTCCTGTCGTGTTGGCGTAGCAACTCAAGCAGGGTTAGTCCGCACACGAAATGGCGACACACTTAACATGACCCCTTTGGCCTACATGTGGCTCATCCACCGTCTTGTTCCACATGCAATGCACAAAATTACAGT
This sequence comes from Aegilops bicornis, assembly GCA_021605145.1. Lineage (NCBI taxonomy): Eukaryota > Viridiplantae > Streptophyta > Magnoliopsida > Poales > Poaceae > Aegilops > Aegilops bicornis. The sequence goes on along the minus strand of CM038675.1, from coordinate 392,022,532 downwards.
TCGGAGCAGCGGTTGGAATTGGAGGCACCCCGGTCATAGCGCCGCAGTAGTAGAAAATGAGCGATGAGGGGTCAAATCACAAAGCCCCACCTTTCCGCATTAATTTGGAGTGCTAGGAGACGGATTTAAGCAACCATCATTTCACTCTAGGGCGCAAGAGCATAAAGAAAAGAGAAAACAATGATGCATGCGGCAGCTACCTAGGGCACCCTAGGGTAGGGGTCTCCACTACAGATCCTTTTTTTTAAAGCGCCTCCACTACGAATCGGCTTCTCCCTCGTCCTCTTGAAGAAAACCGATGATGAGTGCGGCGGTAGGGTTTGTAGGAGTACTACGGCGTGCAGGGCCACGTCGTAGTAAACGGGTTTGAGTCGACGCCTTAAATATGTGTGGGCCGCTTGGTTTTACGGGAACGAGGCAACATTTTGGGTTCGGGGACCAGTGGAGATATAGTACGTACAAAAACTTGTGGACGTAGGTTCGACTAAAAGGCAATGATGCATGGGCCCTGCATTTTGATATACCTAGGGCCGCGTGAAATTTGCTACTCTACTCAAAACTAGTAAGGTACACATGTATTGAACGCATGAGATTTCGAAACCAAATTATGAATAAATACACACTATATCATGTAAGCTTTGAGTCATATATGCATGATGTTGATGTTCTTTTAGTTCTTATAGTTCATCTCATTCAAAATCAATTAGTTTAATAAAAATGTTAAGATTCATGGGGTTGTGCATTGTAAATAATAAAGTAAAAAACAAATAATGGCAATTCATTTAGAAAAAATAACCAATTATGATACGTAAGATTCTAGAACAAAGGAGAAGTGCTTGTGTTTTGAGGTTTGTGCATTATGCTTAAGTTCAACCATGGAGTCTTCTAAATTGTACATGTGGCAGATCTGGTGGAATGTTGATGATATCCAACGGCCAAGATTGCTCGGATTTTCCTATCTACGCATTGTCGGGTTAGCTTCATCCAAATGACCATCTTTCAAAGTTATTGGCACACTATATAGTTCTTGTGCCATAGTAGCATGTTTTGGAAAAAAAACTACTAGTGGGTTGTACTATCTATTTAGGAATAGAAGATGTATACATGGAAGTTGTAGGGAAAGAGATGACATGGAGCATCTCGATTCCTATGAGTAGGGATTGGAAAAGAGATGTCATTTGGTTCACATCATAGGAACTTTTCTATTGAATCTAGAGATGACATGTATCTCAATTCCTTTGAGGAGGGATTTGAAATTAAGGGAGTATAGGAATCCATTCATATGAACCAAGTGGCTCTAAAGCTATAGAATTGATATCATGTTTATTCCCTTTGAAATGTGGAGTATATGAATCTATTCCTATGAACCAATTGGCTCTAAAGGAAAAAATCCTATAAAAATCATATCATATAGAGTTCCTATGATATTCCTCGACACTAAAGGATGCTTGAAATTGCTGCGGGTGATACGATGGTCTTTGTTTGTAGACTCCTCACCCATCTTTGTATTTACCTCTCGAAGATGAATGAAATGATATATACAGGGTATTCTACATATGCAATTTGGTACACGAAAACTCGTAAAAGTTTGCAAGGTTCGAATTTTCAATAAAGCTATATCCTATATGCACTGCATTTCGGAACGGAGGGATCATACGGCAGTTGCTAACACTCACGTGGAAGATTTGTGTGTAGGAGGAGTGGCTATTCTGTTAAATGACATGGCAAAACTGACACTGTCGGATGCCGATCTAGCAGTTCTTACGGTGTTCGTCAGGAAAAGGCTTGTGGCGAACGTTTGTCGGATAATGATTTACGGACACATGCATTGCATTGATACGTGCCCCCCACTCTCTCACGCACATGCACCCTCACGAGTCACGACTCTCCCGAGTCCTCTCGCAGACTCGCACATCGCACCCACCGTCTATCTGCAGGTAGACGTCACGCACATATGTGCTCTTCACACCCTACCCTCGTAACTTCTAAAAACAAAAGACGGCGCACATTTTATTTTAGCTCACACGTCACACACTTATACTATTACTCTTGCGGTGAACGTTCTTTGGGTATAGTATATTGTACTCTCACGAAGAGAAGCGGTGCACGCACGCACTAGTTCTCTCACACCCACTCGCGGGTACATGTAGGAGCGCATATTTTTAAGCTAGTACAACAAAATCACTCCACTATATATAAAAGTAGGAGCCTTAGCGCTTTCTTTACTAGGGTTCCTCTCGTTCACTCTCTCATGCTCTCCAGATCTAAGAAAGACATAGGTGGCCATACTCTCTCTCAGCTCACGGCTGGTCAAAAATCCGGCCGGACAACCTCGACCGGGGCAGGGGTGTAGGTGCATCATTCACGCTGTCGTCGGCGGCGAGGGAGGAGACCAACGGCTGCCCGCGCGTCCCGATCGGCCGCCGTGTCGTTCTCTCCGAGAGAGCACCGTCTCGGGAGGGCCTCCGACCCCTTCTTCCTCCCTGCGGTATTGTGGCCAAGATGCGGCCTCCCGACGCCATCTTTGCCACATGCCGATTTAATTCTCAGTATATATATTCCTTTGAAACCTACCTTGCTCTACTGCCCAGCTCCCTTCGTGTGGATCCTTTTCTACTTCCGTCCGCTGTTCCAAAGCAACCTAGACTTCTACTATTATTAGAAGTAAAGCTAGTTCATACAGTCGACTCAAAGCGTTGGTTCAAACAGTGAAGAAAGTGGGAAAGCTATAGCATGAATCTAGGACTTGCTTCTAAGAGGAAACGGGGAAAGTAGTAATATCATCACTTTGTTTAAACAACCGTATTTCAGTATTTGGCGCAAAACAGGGATGTCTGTCTCCATATCGCTTTCGGGATGTCTGTCTCCGTGACGTTTCTATCCGCGCAATCAAAAGCACACACCTCAGTTTTAGTACAACTGCGCAAAATGAGATGGCTATCCCTCGTTGCCGTCGTCTAACCTCCAGTCTTCAAGGTATCCCTACATTGGTAGTAACTAAGGTAGAATGACCAACACAATCAAAAAGAAGCTGATTCACACGTTTTACTTCCTGATTACAGTGCAGGGACGAGCGAAAACAACTGCGTCCTAGTACGGAATGCACTTTCTACCAGTTCATCCATGGACCGAGGACTAGCTGGCACGGCTGCACGGCGGTTTTTTGGACAGGTGCGCAGACAAGAGGCATTGTGGTCTGCTTATTTCTGCAAATAGCGGTGCTTAAATTTAGTGGAATGCACAAGAATTTCACCTGGTCAAGACCTTTGCATGGTTCAGTTCAGCATTCCAGTGAGACCACAATTATAACTGGTTATTACGGAATGAGAGAACCTAACCCTGAATGGTGGCAACAAGAAAAAACGAGTGAACTCCAGGAAATTTAAGCTGCCGGGAGGCCTTTGCTCAGGAAGAAGCCTTTTGCTTGTTTTTCCTGATTTGTAAACCTTCTCACAACTTTGTCTTTTGCTGTGAACTAGTATATGTTTGTTATGTTCTATGAATCATTGAGATGTATAAAATTGCTTAACTTATGCTTTTCAAGTTTTTTATGAAGACGAGTTTAATGTGAGTGTTCCACATGATCCCTGGACTAGCGTGTGAACATTTGGAATTTATTACATTGTGGCCTCAATTAACTGCATGAACCACTGTAACAAGATACATAGTTGCTTATATGTCAGACAGCAGATTGTTGATTGTTAGGTGGTCGATAGCCTAGTGTTGAAGCGAGCTAAGCCAATGTGTCGTGTTTTGCACAAGTGCTTACAAGTGGGGTAGCGCCAACAGTGTTTACAAGTACTTATGTATACGTCGGCGCACGGTTCTCGAACGAGTGCTCTATTTCATCAAAACACACACTGCTTGTATGATAAACCGTGACAACTTATGTCTTACCATGCCATATTAATGAAAAAACTAGTGAGGACGCATCTGTTTCGGCAACAATTACGATGGTTCTCACATGATTCACGGGCACACAACAGTAGCAGTAGTTCCCATAGACGGATTCAAACATAGTACTAGCCCCAGAGGGGTCGATAATAGGCAAGGTTCAGATAATTAGACACAATCCAAACTACTATTAAACACTAGCTGGGGCAACTATTTCATGCCTCGATCTAATTTGGGCTGGACACCAGACGGACCTTGCCATGAACATCATCGAGGATGTCCCGCAGCAGCTCAATCCTGTGAACCTTCATGAAGACAACCTTGTGGCCTTGCCATTGATAAACTTGTTTGTGGAGGCATTCCACGTCATCTTCCTGTGTAAGCTTGACAAGAACAGTATGCCTCACAAACGAAGGAGTAGCTTTTAACTTCTTGTGCTTCAGTACACCCTAGACAACACGCCTGACAACAGTGAGGATGGAATACAACTCTTCATTGGTATAACCGCAAATGGCTTCCAGGATCCAATAGGCTAAGAACTCTGTTTTCCCAGTGCGTATATTCAGGTCGTCCGCCTCATAGCGAGTGACATGTACAACCACACAATCCTTGTCTGCATCAGGGCTCTAACTGAAACAGAAACAAATTCCGAATTACTTTTCAGTATAAGAAACACAAGTTATTTAAACCACTATGTATAGCACGGCATCAAAGCTAATAAAATTTTGCATTATTAATCACCACATACTTCCTTTTCTAAAAAAAATCACCACATACTTAGATGAAAAACCACAATCGAGATTGGCAAAGAAGGAAATCACCTTGGGAAACTTCGATTGGGGGGCACACATCCTTGAAGGGGAAAACTGCTCTGTGGTGCCACGGGCTGTAACCTCAAACGAGGCGTTGACCATCTCAAGAGTGGCCGTGAGCGATCTGGGTCAGCTCGGTGGTTGCCTCCATCTTCTTGGAGCTCTCTGTCTCATGGGGATCAGCCTCCCTCGTCTGCTCCAATATCGGGAGATCTTTGCCTGGTTCTCCTTGGTCCATCATGAAACTGACGAATACTAGGAGACAACTGAAAGGAAAACACAATCTCAATGACAATGAAACAAAAAGGAGAGTGGGGATCGGTTACTGCTTTGCAGAAGTTCTTTTTTTTCTGAACGAAAATATACCAACATCACGTATCCGCTTACCTTCCCTTCGTTCGGAGAGAAGAACAGTGGCAGATGCGAGTGTTTCCTTTCTTGAAGACAGTGAGAGAGAAGGGGATTCAGCGAAGAGTGAAATGATGGTTGCTTCGTCCGTCAAACTTAGACTGCGGGGAGGTGGGGTTTTGTGATACGACGGCTTGTTACTGCCGCGCTACGACCGGGGTGACTCTCCGCCTGCATACTGCCTTCTAATTTGGTGGATGGCATTTGGGCCCACGCGCTGCATGGCCCGCATGTCGGTGAACAAAAGTATAACGGTATTCAGTAGAGGGAGGCGTTTCAATGACCTAGGAGGAGCCAGAAGCGGTAGAGTGTCTCCACTGTACTAGTAGTAATTGTTTTTTCTGGGTAGCTATAGAGTGTCTCCACTGTACTAGTAGTAATTGTTTCTCCGGGCCCAAGACAAAACAGCCCATCCACACTAGTAAATAGTAAAATCAATTCAAAATCCCATATATTTACTGAATGAGAGGCGCTACCCACACCCAAAGACACCGCCCCCCAAAAAACCTGGGTGCTATTCTTCCTCCTCGCTCCCACCCACCTCACGTCAGCTCGCTCCACTCGTACCCCCAAATTCCTTACCTCACTCCTACAGAAAACCACAGTTCCCCTTCTTCCTCACTCCTACATAAAACCCCCGGCTCCCCTTCTTCTTTGCTCGCACTACAACTAGGCTCGTCATTCGTTACTCTGCTGAAATCAGTGGGCGCGACGCGACGCCCTCGAGGAAAATGGAGTCGGCTGACCCCAGCGCCAAGAAGATGAGGCTCCCTTGGCGACGCCTGCTGTAGATCCTGACCGGCAGCTGGGAGAAGCGGCGACCCGCCCCACCGGATCCCAGGAACCTGTAGAATCTCGGGTGGACTGCATCAGCGATCTCCCGGACGCCGTCCTTGAGGAGATCATCTCGCTTCTCCCCACCAAGGATTGCTGCCGCACCCAAGTCCTCTCAATTCGGTGGCGCCCTCTATGGTGCGCCGTGCCCCTTAATCTCGACTGTCGTCAGCTATCTCTCTTCAGTGATTTTGAAATCCCCAGAGCCATCATCTCCTCCCACCAGGGCTCCGTCCAAAGCCTCTGCATCCCATCATGCTACCTGAGCAAGCATACCATGCCCTGCACGGTGGACGCCTGGCTGAAATCCCCTGAATTCACAGAACTACAGCTGCTTGAGTTCTACTATTCCCCTGGAAATCACATACCACATACCGAACACCATGAACTTGTGCCCTCAGCAGCGATGTCCATCTTGCGGTTTTCCTCCTCTCTCCACACCGCCACCTTTGCGATGTGCTACCTACCAGACAATCTGGTACTAAACCTTCGACTCCCATTTCTCAAGAAAATTTCACTTGTGCGGGTTCGTATATCGGAGGCCTCATTGCACAACATCATCCACTCCAGTCGCCCTGCGTTGGAGTGCTTGGTGCTTGTTTTCACAGTTAGAATTGGTTGTCTCCAAATAAAGTCGCCTAACCTTGTAAGAATTGGAATTTATTTTGACGGAAGGTAGCTCATCATCCAAGATGCCCCTTCACTTCAAAGGTTGATCCTTGATTCTAGTTATTCACCGTTGCAAATAACCGGCCCTCTTTGCGCCCTAAACTGGAGACCTTGGGTGTAATACATGATCTTTGTGCTCATTTCAATATGGTGTTTGGCTCCACAGCTTCTTGGTACTTTATATTATCATCTACACTTGTAACCATAAGCTGCATTTTAAATTTATGCGCATAATTTATATATCATCTTGGAGTACACATTTTGTACTAATATTATGTTCTATGCTCAATGAAGAGTTTCTCCATGGATGGCCTATCAATGGTGCTGGATTCTGTCAAGATCTTATATATCCAAATGAATAGTTTTGATCTGAACAAGATTATTGGCTTGTTGCAATGCTTTCCATGTCTGGAGAAGTTGTATATAAAGGTGATAATTTCACGCATATTGGAAGCCCGCATATAGTGTACTAGAATTAACCGTTCAGCTGTTGCTCTTTCGACACTCTTCTTTTAGACCTTAACTGTTTTCAATCTTCATGTATATTTAGGCAACAGGACGGGGTAAGAAAGTTATAACCAATCGGTGGACTCGTAAGCATCGGAATTTTCTCACTTCTCATGAGATTCGATTGAAGACAATAACGCTGGAACGATATGTAGCCAACCGTGCAAACACAAGATTTGTAACATTCTTCCTGCTGAATGCGAGGTTACTATTGTCCATCAGGCTTAAGTTTATCAGCAGCATGGTTTTGACGGATGGGTATGTCGAAGAGCAAAAAAAGGAGTTTCATGTGGGAAAAAGAGCTTCAGAATGTGATGGGCTTCTATTAACAACATATTGTGTTAATAATCCAAAAAAATTTACTACCAGGATGTTCATTCTATGGACCTGACCGATCCATTTGACTGCGGATCGCCGAAAACAGTGCTGGAGTTAGATGTTGTTGCCCTTTTCAATCTGGGTTTTTTGTAAACCCGATGAACAATTAACCCTCATGCTTTTGTACAGCTTTGTAAGCTGGAGTTAGATGTTTTGCCCTTTTCAACTCGGGTCAGTGACTGTCATATTTTCTTTGAAACAAGGCAAATGGCTTGCCATTAGTTTAATTTATAGTGAAATGTTGTAATAAATCCCAACCAAGGGAAATAACATCACTCTCGCCGGCTGCTTGAGCTCACTGTGCATTACAGAAGCCAAGTGGTTAGCCCCCACCAGCACCCACAAACTTATTTCAAACTAGCACATCAAATGGGCTGTAAATTTTCACAGGAAAGGCTGCATGACCGTGACAGATTTGGATTCTAACAGTTGGGACCCGCGAGGAAATAGCCTATCCAAGGTGGTGTCGACTTACTAGCCTGTCAACAAATGATTCTGCCTACCAGCCATTGGATTTACATCCAACATCTGTCGTGTATCTTCTATCTCTTGTCTTCTTCTTCATCCAGCCGCCCAAACCAAACAACCCCGTCGGCTCCGCCTGCTCCCGCCTCCATGGCTGGCTGCGCCCGCCGCCCTACCGTCAGACAACGCTCCAGCGTTGGCCAGTCCCTCCTCTATTCCCCACACGCCCCGTTATTCTCGTGGCGATGTCAGCCCCAACACGCACTGCGTTCGAACCAGTCAACCTCAGATTCTCCACCGCGATCGGACGGCGCATGTTCAATGGCTCTGCTCGTTCGGCCCGAGGCCTCGCTGTCGCCCCTCCGCCTTATGCGGTTTGGTTCGCTTCGATGGCTGTGTGTCGGCGTTCTGGGAACGGGGGTACCCAGACTTGCCTGCCTATTTCCTGCAGCATGGCTCAAGGGGTGGCCCAGTACGGCCCATCTTCATCAGCACCATCTCAAGACCCTCGCAAGGGGCCATGCCTCGCGGGGCGGACGACAGGAAGCTTCCTCAGGCACGGCCTCGTCAGGCTGGCTCGCAAGGAGGCGGAGAGATCAAGGCGGGGTACCTCACGAGGTGCCCATGACGCAAGCCATGACGACCAAGGGCGCCAGGCGGGCGCCAGCCGCGTAGTGTCCTCATTTCCTCTTTGGTGCAAAGGAGGCAAGCGCAGGTGAGAGCATCAAGCAAAGGCAGCCGTTTCAGTGCAACAAGGCCAAGACCGTCGCAATGGCAGGAAGGAGGTCATCGTGGAGCCCAAGCCGGCGTCACCACCAGAGCCTTTGATAGGCGAGGACCAACTTTAGTCAGGAGAAGTGTACTAGATGTTCCCCTTCAAAATGGCCAATTGTTGGCGCCCTTCCCGCTCAATATTTGGGAAGAGGCCCAGGGCCTCTGCCTATAAGTAGAGCTAGCCACCACAGTAGAGAGGAGAGAGCTCATCTTAGCTTGATCCAATCTGATCGAGAGCCTAGCCATGAGAACACCTCACCCTCGCGAGGCCGTTCTTCCTTGTATTGTTCATCATTAGCCCAAGAGGCAATCCACCACACCACACACTGGAGTAGGGTGTTACACCACAATGGTGGCCCGAACTAGTATAAACCTTGTGTCCCTTGTGTTGCTCTTCCTGTAGTTTTAGATCCTTGCGAGGCGACGAGGTGCAGGTAGGTAGGGGGAGAGATCTCTCCGTGGACCCAAAGTTCGAACCTAGAGGGTTTACCGGAACCCGAAATCCGACATTTAGCGCGCCAGGTAGGGGTGGCCGGAGCTTTCCCTTCCACCGACCCGCTCTTCGCCGACATCGCGACTCGCCCTAGGATGAGCTGCGCGCCGCCCACTCCGGTCGCCAGTGCCGGCGCGGGGGCCAGGGGGCTCCGAGCCTTGGCCCCATCCTTGCGACACGTGCGGTGGCCGAACAAGTTCAAGCCGGAGACGCCACCGCGTTACAATGGCACGACTGATCCACTGGCCTTCCTGCTGGCGTACGAGGAGGCCATCCTCGAAGCAGGATGCGACGATAGGGTGATGGCTAACTGGCTTCCCATGGCCCTCAACGGCGCCCCGCGCATGTGGCTGCTCCACCTGCCAGTGGCTTCCGTGGCCTCTTGGGAGGAGGTGCGCAACCTCTTCCTCGCCCAGCACGCTGCGCCGGCGCCCCCGGTCGTCGCGGCTCTCCTGGGCGGCTAGCAGGCGCCACCTTCAGACCACCACGTCAAGCCATTCGTCCGCCAGATCGGCGCTGCCTCCGCGAGGCAGGGGGCTCCCCCAGGTCGGTCGGTGCCCAAGGCCGATCTGGCCTTCAGCTCGGAGGACCACCCCTCCAACTCAGCCTGCTCAGGCACGCTCCCAATGTTGTCCACCCCCACCATCTGCCAGGTGGAGGTCACCAGGACCCTCGTCAACGGCGGCGCGGGCCTCAGTGTGCTCTCGGTTGAAGCCTTCAGCCTCCTCCACATACCGCCGGAGCGGCTTCAGCCTAGCGGGCCCTTCTTGGGCGTCGGAGGCGGTTCAGCCGGCTCCCTGGGGCAGATCCGTCTTCCTGTGACCTTCGGCACCTACGACAACTTCCGTACGGAGCTAATCGACTTCGATATCACCCCCATCGGCCTCCCATACAACGCCATCCTCGGCTACCCGGCACTAGCCGGTTCATGGCCGCGACTCACCCAGCGTACAACCTCATGAAGATGCCCGGGAGCAACGGCGTCCTTACCGTGTCCGGAGACACCGGGGATGCGTTGTAGGTACTCAAGCACGTCTTCAATGCTGTGGCGGCGGCACAACCCACTGACTCAGACGCCCCTGAGCCCAAGGGGGTTGCACCAGCCAAGAAGAAGCAGATGTTCACCCAAGACAAGGCAGAAACCAAGCAGATACTGGTTGATGAGGACGGATCCACTAACGACCTTCACCATAGGCGCCAACCTCGAGCCCGAGCAGGAGGAGGCCCTGGTCAAGTTCCTGCGAGCGAATAAGAAGGTATTCGCATGGGAACCAGATCAGTTGGCAGGGATCCCGAGAGGCGTAATCGAGCACCACCTCAACGTGTGCCCCAACGTACGCCCCGTGAAGCAGAAAGCGAGACGGCAGTCCACTGAAAAGCAGGCTTTCATCGTCCAAGAGACCCGCAAGCTAGAAGCTGCAGGGGTCATTCGTGAGGTCTGATACCCAGATTGGTTGGCTAACTCGGTTGTCGTGCCAAAGAAAGGGGGGAAGGAACGCATGTGTGTCGACTTCACCAACCTCAACAAAGCCTGCCCGCAGGATCCATTCCTGCTCCCTCGCATCGATCAGATCGTCGATTCCACAGCCGAGTGCGACCTGTTATGTTTTCTGGATGCCTTCTCTGGCTATCACCAGATCAAGATGGCGGTAGAAGACGTGGAAAAAACGGCCTTCCTGACCCCGTGCGGAGTGTACTGCTACACATGCATGCCGTTCGGGCTGCGCAATGCAGGAGCAACCTTTCAGCGGCTGATGCACATCACCTTGGGTCCGCAGCTCGGGAGGAATGTTGAGGCTTACGTCGATGACATTGTGGTGAAGTCTCGGGAGGCCAAAACCCTGATACAAGACCTAGAGGAAACCTTCGCGAGCCTCGACGTAGTGAACCTGCGGCTCAACCCGGAGAAGTGTGTGTTTGGGGTCCCCTCGGGCAAGCTCTTGGGCTTCCTTGTGTCCCATCGTGGGCATCGAGGCTAACCCAGAAAAGGTCAAGGCAGTTGAGGACATGAGCCCGCCGAAGACCCTCAGAGAAATGCAGAAGCTCACTGGGCGCGTGACCACGCTAGGGTGCTTCATCTCCAAGTTGGGGGAACGAGCGCTACCCTTCTTCAAGCTGATGAAGAAAAAGGGCCCCTTCGAATGGACTGAAGAGGCCGACAAGGCGTTCCAAGACCTCAAAAGGTACTTAACCAGCCCCCCGATAATGGTGGCTCTGCGCCCCCAAGAGCCCCTGGTGCTCTACCTTGCAGCCACCCCCTACTCTGCCAGCACAGCCCTGGTGGCGGTTAGGGAGGAGCATCGGACTAAAGCCTCGGCAGCTGCCCGGGTCGAGGCGAAGCAGGATCAAAGGGGCCTCGCAGAGACCACTACCACAACCGAGGAGGATCAGTTGTCGCGGGGAAGCATACTCGGGACAGAAGAGACCGCTCCCCCTGACGACCATCCACTTGGGGCTCCATTGCCTCAGGAGGCGCCATGGCCTCCGGAGGACGCCAACGGCACCAACACTCCCAACCTCGTCGAACACCCTGTGTACTTCGTCAACACAGTGTTGCGGGACGTGAGGGTGCGGTACCCCATGCCCCAGAAACTCCTCGTGCTCTTGGTGGCTTCGCGCAAGCTGCGACACTATTTTCAGGGCTATCCCATCAAGGTTGTCTCGGCATACCCCTTGGAAAGGGTGCTCAGGAGCCCCAACTCGGCCGGAAGAGTCGCTGAGTGGAACATCGAGCTGCAAGCGTTTCAGCTAGAATTCAGCACCACCAGAGTCATGAAGGGAGCCACGCTAGCGAACTTCATGGTGGAATGGACGGAGGCGCCAGGCCTCAAGGCTGGCGAGGATCGATCCCTCTCCCTGGAAGCGAGGCACCAGACGGTTGGATCATGTACTTCGACGGGGCGTTCTCCAGACACGGCACGGGAGCTAGCGCAGTGCTTATATCTCCTACTCAAGACAAGATCTACTATGCCGTGCAGCTCTGCTTCCAGCACGGAGAAAAGGTCTCCAACAACATAGCGGAATATGAGGGCCTGATAGCAGGCCTGAAGGCCGTGGCTGCCCTGGGAGTGAAGCGCCTTACCATCAAGGGTGATTCACAACTCCTCGTCAACTTCTCCAACAAAGTATATGAGCCAAGGGATGAGCACATGGAAGCCTACCTCGCAGAGGTCTGCACGATGGAGAAGCAATTCTGGGGGCTGGAGCTGCAGCATGTGGCTCGTGGCACCAATCAAGAGGCTGACGACATCGCCAAGCGGGCATTTAGGCGGCTACCTCAGGAGCCGTGCGTCTTCGAGGAACGGCTCTTCAAGCCCTCTGCAACACCTTCGCTGTCAAGCACGGTGCAGCCTCGGGAAGAGCTCCCCCAGCCACCTGCCTCGGGAGCCCCAGTCTGTGGCCCGGCCTCAGGAGCGCGTCTGCTCCTAACGCTGGATCACAGAGCTCCGGAGCTACCTGACGCAAGGGACCTTGCCGGAAAAGGAGGAGGAAGCAGAGCGTGTGGCACGGCAAGCCACGGCGTACTGCACCAGGGATGGAGAGCTCTACCGGAAGCGACCAAATGATGTGTCCCTGTGGTGCATCTCCAGGGAGCAAGGGAAGGAGCTGCTGGTAGACATACACGGTGGAGACTGTGGGCATCATTCGTCATCACGGACCCTCATTAGCAAGGCGTTCCGCAGCAGGTTCTATTGGCCCACTGCGCTCAATGATGCCGTGGAACTGGTAAAGGCTTGCGAGGCCTGCCAATTCCATGCCAAGCAGATCCATCAGCCGGCGGGAGGTCTGCAAACTATACCCCTCTCGTGGCCATTCGCGGTCTGGGGGCTGGATGCCCTTGGCCCGTTCCCTCGGGCGCCAGGGGGCTATCGCTACCTCTACGTCGCAGTGGACAAGTTCACCAAGTGGGCTGAAGTGGAAGCCGTCCGCACCATCCCCGCAGGTTCTGCAGTCAATTTCATCAAGGGCATCGTAAGCCCTTTCGGGGTGCCGAACCGCATCATCACTGACAACGGTTCACAGTTCACCAGTAACCTCTTCAAAACATATTGTGCTAACCTTGGGACGCAGGTATGCTATGCCTGGGTAGCGCACCCACGGAGCAACGGTCAGGCCGAAGCGGCTAACGCAGAGGTCCCGAGGGGCCTCAAAACCAAGACATTCAAGAAGAAGTCGGAGGCTCGCGGCAAAGGCCGCACGACGAAGCTTCACCATGTTGTGGTCCATCCGCACGACCGTGACTAAGCCGACCGGCAAGACCCTGCTCTTCCTGGTCTATGGAGCTGAAGCAGTCCTCCCTCACGAGGTCGACGTTGCCCGCACGGGTCCTGGCGTTCGACGAGGCGTAGCAGGACGCCATGCGGGGGATGGACCTCGTGCTGGGGGAGGAGCATTGTCGGGAAGCCGCGCTACAAGCAGCAAGATACCAACAAGAACTGCGGCGATACCACTGCCGCAACATTCACCCCAGGACCCTTGAGGTAGGAGACCTCGTGCTCAGACGGGTTCTCTCCAGGGAAGGGCTGCATAAGCTATCTCCCATGTGGGAGGGCCCGTTCAAGGTTTTTCATGTTTCCAGGCCCGGCTCCGCACGCTTGGAGACTCAGGAGGGGGTGCCCGTCTAGAACGCGTGGAACATCCAGCACCTCCGGAGGTTTTACCCCTGAAAAGGCCCGGAGCCTGTGAAGAAGGCGAATGCCTATGAAGCGTTGCGTTTTGGAAAGGGCCCGGAGCCTGTGAAGAAGGCAAACGCCTGTGAAGCTTATTTGTCTGAGAAAGGCCCAGAGCCTGTGAAGAAGGCAAACGCCTGTGAGGCTTATTTTTCTGAGAAAGGCCCGGAGCCTGTGACGAAAGCCAATGCCTGTGAAGCTCGCCGCCCGTGACACTCTCACGTAATAAAGAGTTGGGGCTGTACACGCCCTGGAGTCTCAGGAGCGCCGGCCACAGGACCTGGGGCTCCCTCCCACGCCAAGTGGCAGCACTTAGCTCCGCGCTGGTGAGAAGACGTCGAAGACTAGATTAGGTGCTGGACGCGGCTTTTTTCATTTGCATTCTGCAGTTGGCTTGTTCATTCACATTTGAAGTTTTATTGAAGTGGTTGCCGCCTTTGGCTTGTGACTCTTTGCTTTCTTCGCTCTCCTGCCTCAATTTCTCTCACGCGAGTCTCGCGAGGGAGCAACGCAGGCACCCTCACGAGTGTTTTCTGCCCCTGTTGTTTGAGGCTTCCCCAACCGAATCTACTACGGGAGGATCCCTCCAGTCTGTGCCCCACGGGCACCGCGACGCGAACATAGGGCCTGGGTCGGTCGCCTCCATGACTGAGGCCGGAAGCTACCTCTCATGACTAATCTTTGTAGGGCATAAAGCGTTCGACGAGGCCTCGGCCTCGGGAGGCGAAGATCGCGACAGGTCGCCCCCAAGCTAAGTAATTTCTACGCGCAGGCGTGCGGCGCAGAAGCCTAATATAGAAATAGCGGAAACAGTACGATAATTAGCAGCAATAGTCCAAGCATGCCCCGCGAGGCCCTACACTACTGTCTCTTTGAGCAGGAAAAGGAAAAGAACAAAACAGGCACGACTCGCCTGACACCAACTCGTGGCGAAGGCTCGAACTGCCTTCGGAGCTCAGGCGGACTCCCTCTTGCGCTTCACCGAGGCGCGACGGCGGGCAGACCCGCTACCTCCCTCAAGGTGGGCGCGGCGGCACGGAGGCTGGTCGCGGCCACCGCTGGAGGAGCCGCTGTCCGAAGAAGAGCGCCAAAGCTCGACGAACCCCGAGCGCCGCCGACCACGCGCGCGCTGTCGTCTTCATCATCGCCGGGGCTAGGCCCACGGCCGCGATCGTCGTCCTCGGGGCAGCACCCAGCGCGGCGACCGTCTTCCCCAAACACCCTCACATAGAGGATGGCATCGCCGTCGAACTTGAAGTGCAGGGTGCACCGCCGGCTCAGACCACGCTGGCAAACGCTTGCCACCGCGGGTCGTGGCCACACTCCCCGCGGAGACCTCCAGCGAAGCCCAGGAGGCCCGGCTGCAGCAACCGTCCGCCTGGAGCCAGAGGCCGCCCGGGGCGCCGGCCGGAAGTTCTCCTAAGAGGAAGCGGGGAAGCTGGAACCGGGAGCTGGTCGGCTCCACCGACCACACGACAAACTCCGGCAGCACCTCTGCCGAGCTGAAGCATGGCCTAGGGGGTCGCGCGGCCGTAGCGCGCCCCCCATCAACGGCCTGACGCCCGTTGCCGCGCGAGAGATCGCCTCCATGGCCGCGGGAGACCACTACGGGAGCCACAGGGTGCTTGCGAGGACGGCCTTGACCGCGCTTGGCCGGGGGAGAGTCAGGCTCCACCTGGCGGGCCTTCCCTTTCTCCGCGGCCGAGAACCTCTTCGGCGAAGCCATGGAGAAGAAGGAGAAGCAAGGAGAGATGGTCTGGAAGGACACGCGCCATTCCGTACTCATAGCCGGTGAAGGCCAGCCGTCGACCTCCACGATCGCAGGTAATCATGACCCACTTTGCATTCAGCGACTTGTCAATTCGCGCGGTTGTCGAGGCATTGTGGGGAAGTGGAGACGCCCATGTCCAATCAACCGCCACACGGCGCCCGAGGCCGCAGGCTGTTAGGGCCCGCGGCGCTTCGCACTGGCCCCTTCGCTTCTCTGCTAAGCCAAGTCCAGGCGCCTTTGGGCCCGGGGCTATCACATCGCTTTTGGGAACGGGGTACCTAGACTTGCTCGCTCATGCCTGCGGCTTGGCTCAAGGGGTGGCCCAGTACGACCCATCTTCATCAGCACCAGCTCAAGACCCTCGAGAGGGGCCAAGCCTCGCGGGACGGACGGCAGGAAGCTTCCTCAGGCACGGCCTCGTCAGGCTGGCTCACGAGGAGGCGGAGAGATCAAGGCGGGGTACCTCACGAGGTGCCCATGACGCAAGCCATGACGACCAAGGGCGCCAGGGCGCCCGAAGTGGGCGCCAGCCAGCATGATGTCCTCGTTTCCTCTTTGGTGCAAAGGAGGCAAGCGCAGGCAAGAGCATCAAACAAAGGCAGCCGTTTCGATGCAACAATACCAAGACCGTCGCAACGGCAGGAAGGAGGTCATCGTGGAGCCCAAGCATGCATCACCACTAGAGCCTTTGAAAGGCGAGGACCAACTTTAGTCAGGATAAGTGTACTAGATGTTCCCCTTCAAAATGGCCAATTGTTGGCGCCCTTCCCGCTCAATATTTGGGAAGAGGCCCAGGGCCTCTGCCTATAAGTAGAGCTAGCCACCACAGTAGAGAGGAGAGAGCTCATCTTAGCTTGATCCAATCCGATCGAGAGCCTAGCCACGAGAACACCTCACCCTCGCGAGGCCGTTCTTCCTTGTATTGTTCATCATTAGCCCAAGAGGCAATCCACCACACCACACACTGGAGTAGGGTGTTACACCACAATGGTGGCCCGAACCAGTATAAACCTTGTGTCCCTTGTGTTGCTCTTTGTGTAGTTTTAGATCCTTGCGAGGCGACGAGGTGCAGGTAGGTAGGGGGCGAGATCTCCGCGTGCACCCCGGAGTTTGAACCTAGAGGGTTTGCTGGAACTCAAAATCCGACACGGTGCACCGCCCTCTTGCGTTCTCAACATCGTCAACAACCGAGAGGAACAAGGAGATGACTGTACATGGAGAGGATGACAGTAGGGACCCACCAGCGTCATGGCAGTACGCAAGCAAGTGCCTCTATAGTACAAGCCCAAAAATATGGCTCCTCCTAATGGTTGGACATCTGGGGCTCACGCCATTGTCAACGTAGTTAATAAACGAGAGAATTAAACTACGAGCGGCTGACACCAGGGACCCAGCAAGTCGCGCAATTTTTTTTGAGGAACAAGCAGTTGTTATTATGCTAGTTTTAGCGACGAATCAGGGGTAACAACGGGTCAGGGGCTGTGGGTCTGGCCCGTCTAGGTTTTTTTTATTTATGTTTACCACATCATGAGCCCGATTATGCTTTTTTCTTGCTGAAAATGGCTAGCCCAGTTCTATTTTTTAAAGAAATACCCAAACAAGGCCTACTTGTTTTATCGGTTCTTGGCTGCAAATCTTTCAAGACGAGGAGAGTTTCATTCGGTTTGCCCGTAAGGGCTGTACATTTTAAAAACACATCAAACCGGAATTAGTTTCAATTTTTTCATTACAAGATCTTAAATTCCTTTGATTTTATGCGTGGACAATTATTTGGATTTTATATTTATATAAATTATTTTTCAAAATAGTTTGAATGTGAATCGATATTTCTGGATTAAAAACAGTTGACCGCACCGAAATATGCAAAATTTCGTATACTTTTTAATCGTGGCCACAATATGGGGTGTAATGCTAACAAAAAGAAGACGGGCTCCAAAAAAATTCTTAAGAATTAGCAAATGGGTTGTACATTATTTGAAATAATGGCAGATGGGCTGTATGTTGTTTTCCATAGATTTGAGGCTGACTTGTGCGCCTACTACAGGTTGACGCGTATGCTTTCATAAAAAAAAGGTTGACGCACACGCAACGCCGTGTCAACTTAGTGAACACACGAGAGCAAAGGATGTTGGATGTCCATCCAACGGCCGTCGTCTTCTTCAATCTTCGCTCTTCATGCTCCAGCCGCTCAAACAAGCGCCAGCGGACTGCTGCTTCCTCCTCCCGCTGCGGCTTATAGCCACAGTAGGCCTCACGGCCCCACCGTACTCCCATCGCTGGCCTAGCCATCCCTCTACTCACCCACACATGTTGTTATTCTCCGGCGACGGCAGACGAACCAGTAAACCCTCGTACTCCTCCGCGTGGGAAACAACTGCCGAGTATTCCCTGGCTCCGTGTCGTTCCCTTCCTAGGCCTCGCCGTCGTCCACCGCCCTGGTGCTCTTGGCGCGGCCTGGTCAACGTGGTCAATGAACGACATCCATCGGAAGTGGACTGTACGTGGAGAGGCTGACAGTTGGGTCCACGGCCGCATGCAAGGAAATGCCTCCTTATTAGGCACAAAATAATGATTCCTCCACCTGACAGCTAGGACCCACAGGAAGGGCCTCTGTATTTCGCGAAAAAAACATTCCCCCCGCTGACAGGTCGGACCCACCAGCTATATCTTCGCACGCAAGGAAGTGCCTCCTTATTACGCCCAAAAAAATGAATACCCCTGCTAGCTGGGACCCACCATATTGCTGCGCTGACTTAGGGTCTACTAAGTTGACGGGCCGAGGGCTTTGTCAACTTAGTCAATAATCCAGTCACCATATGATGTCCATCCAACGGCCATAGTGCTTCTTCAACCTCTGGTCTTCTTGCTCCAGCCGCCCAAAGCAGCGCCGGTCGTGCCGCCTGCTCCTGCCTCCCGTGGCCGGCTGTGCTACCACGGAGGCCTCACCGCCCCCATACTACTCCCACCACTGGCTAGGCCATCCCTCCACTCACCCACACCCCCTGTTATTCTGCGGCGATGGCAGCCTCACACCACAGCCGAACCAGTGAACGCTCGTACTCCTCTCCGCGTGGGCATCCACTGCCGCGTCTTCCCCGGCTCCGCGCCGTCCCCTTCCTAGGCCTCGCCGTCGTCCACCGCCGTGGTGCTCTCGGCGGGGCGTGGTCAATGTGGTCAACGAGCGACTTCCATCGGAAGAGTATCAGACGTGGAGAGGTCGATACTGGTCCACTGCAGCCGCAAGGAAGTGCCTCCTTATTACGCGGAAAATAAGTATTCCTCCAACTGACAGCGGAGACCCACCGGACGGGCCACCAGTATTTTGCGAAAAGATCGTTTCCCCCTGACTGCTGGGACCCACCGGATGAGCCACCGTATTTAACGAAAAAAACGTTCCCCCCACTGCCGCTCGGACCCACCGGAAGTGCCTCCTTATTACGCACAAAAAAATGAATACTCCCCTAGCTAGCTGGGACCCACCTTGGTGGGAGGATGACTTGTGGGCCTACTAAGTTGACGGGGACGAAGGGCTTTGTTAACTTAGTCAATATGAACGATTCTAGCTCCAGTGACCGTACGATGTCCATCCAACGGCCGTAGTGCTTCTTCAACCTCTGGTCTTCTTGCTCCAGCCGCCCAAAGTAGCGTCGGTCGTGCCACATGCTCCTGCCTCCGCCAGCTCTGCTGCCGCAGAGGCCTCACAGCCCCTACTATTCCCACCGCTGGCCAGGCCCTGCGGCGACGGCAGCCTTACACCGCAACCTAACCAGTGAACCCTCGTACTCCTCTCCGCGCGGGCTTCCACTGCCGTGTCTTCCCCGGCTCCGCGTTGTCCCCTTCCTAGGTCGCGCCGTCGTCCACCGCCGTGGTGCTCTCCGCGCGGCGTGGTCAACGTGGTCAAGGAACGACTTCCATCGAAGACTATCAGACGTGGAGAGGTGATACCGGGTCCACAGCCACAACCCAGTTCTTTTTGTGATTTTCCAAGTAAGTCGCTTTGTCAGGCCTGTTGGGCTGCAAATCTTTCAAGACAAAGAGAGCTTTCATTAGGTTGGCCGAGAAAATGGCCCATCAATAATGAGAAATTGGCAGTACATTATTAAAACACATCAAACAGGCAATTAGTTTCAAATATCTTTTTTTCATTTCAAGATTTTAAATTACATTAATTTTTATGCGTGGAGAATTTGTTGGATTTTATATTGATATACATTTATTTTTTAAATCAGTTTGAATGTGAGTCGAAATTTCGGGATTAAAAACAGTTACAGAGCGACGGACCTCAAGCGGTCGATCTACGTGCTCGTGTCATCCTCGGATCAAGAATGTCGACACCACACAAGACTCGAAGGATTTATAACAGAGTAGCAATCACACACTTATTACAATCGAATGTCTCAAGAGAGAACTTAATAAAATAAATATGGCTTAAGGCCATCTAAATACGATAACAATGGAAGGCTTGGAAGAAAAGCGAGTCCATCAACTCCAACGGCATCACCGAGTATAGAACCACAACCTAAGCATCAGATTGCCGTTCAAAAGTCTGCAACATGAAACGTTGCAGCCCGAGAACGGGTCAACACATGGAATATGCTGGCAATGTAACACACAGAGAATAATGGAATGATAAGCCTATACTACATGCATATATGGCTGGTGGAAAGCTCTATGGTTACAGTTTTTGCATAAAGCCAAATTTTCCCTACTGCAAAGGAATAAAATTTATTTAACTATCACGGTGGTTGTGAAACATTGAGAATGGTTGACAGCATTCTCAATCCCAATTAAAAGTACTCATTAAAAACCCAACAATATTAATTAGAAGTAACATGATGAGATTCACATGATATCCAAGTACTAGATACTCAAGATGTCCATAACCGGGGACACGACTAACCATGATTAGTTTATACACTCTGCAGAGGTTTTTTTCCCCACAAGACTCGATCGCCTCCATTTGATTTCTCGCACTACATGGTGTTTGAGAAACGGATGACCGAGACATAGTCTTTCAGAAGCACTAGCACCTTACTTGTGGGTAGACCGGTACACCTACTTTCCCCTACATCTGCTAGTCTACCCGTAAGAGTTCGTACCCATAATGGCTTGTGGCTGCACACGTAAGTTTCTAGTTTGAATAATCTCATGATCCCTTTGGGCCTGGGTGGCGGTCCGAAGAAAATACAGGCAAGTCCTGATGGAAACCAGGTGCCTCAATCCACCCAGATGTGTGTTTAAGTTGTCACCTTAAATAAACCATTAAATAATAATCTCACATTTGTCATGGATACACTCACCCAATCCACGTCTACTAGCATAGCATGACATAATAAGAAAACGTAGAAGTAACTCCCAAGGGTTTGATAATAAAACAGGTAATAGGTACTACCTCATCTACTTCCCAAAACCCACAATTTAATTAGATCCTAATCATGCAATGTTTGAGGGTAGATCTAATGCATAAAACTGGGTAGTAGAAAAGGTATGATCAAAGTGTTACTTGCCTTGCTGATGATCCGCAAAACCTAGAGACTCGAAGTAATAGGCGGCGCACTCCGGGTATTCTATCACGGACAAACAAACAAGCATACAATAAGTACTCATCTAATGCACAGGTAAAAATCAAATAGATCTAACCAGATAGTTCAACTTAAGAACTCCGGTTTGCAAAAAGAATCAAATCAAACGAAGCAACGAAAGTCAAACGGCGGAAGAAAACAGCTTCGTTCTACTAATCTGGATCTAAGTCAAATTTTACAAAAGCAAAAACTTGTTTAAGTAGATTATTCGGAAAGAGGGTCTCGAGATGAAACTCTAAGCGTTTGAATCGCCTGATTCCGATAAACGAGCGAAAAGTTATACTAAAACGAAAATCGGATCAGGAATCGCGATCAGAAAAATCGCGGATTAAATCCGAGAAAAAGAAAAACGACGAACGGGTTAACGAACGGGCGTTCTTTAACTAAACTAATCGATTTAACGCGTTCGTTAAAAGCGAACGAATCTAACGAGCGTTCGCTATTTAACCTAAACCGAAAAAGCGAAACTAAAAGAATGAAAATAAAATAAAAACACGAAGAAAACCGCGGTTTTCTAAAAAAACTCACAGACGCTGGATCGAGGCGGCGGCGAACCTCGTCGGGCGGCGGAGTCCGCGGTCGGGCGGCGGGTCCGCGGGTCGGGGCGGCGGGTCCGCGGTCGGGGCGGCGGGTCCGCGGTCGGGCGGGGTCCGGCTGGGTCGGGCGGCGGGTCCGGGTCGGGCGGCGGCGGCGGCGCGGGCGGCGGCGGCGGGCGGCGCTGGGCTCAAGTGGTCGGGAGGCTGGCTAGGGTGTGCCCCAGTGGGCCAACTTATAAAGCCTCACGGGCCGAGAGTCCTAGGCGGACAGGGCCCGTAGGTCAGTGGCGTTTTTTTAAAAAAAAATTACACGCAGAAAATAAATAAAATGAAATACTAAACGGACTCCAAAAATCCCGAAATAAATTTTTCTCGACTTCTAAAATCAAGCCGGATTTAATGAACATTTATTTGGGGCCTAAATGCAATTTTGAAAACGCGCATTTTTCCTAAATTCAAATAAAAAGGCGAAAAACTCCAAAATTAAATCTTATTTGATTTTATTATTAAATCTTCATTATTTCTTTATTTTGGGAAAGTCATTTTATTCCCTCTCTTATATTTTGGTAGTAGAAATAATTGAAGATAAAATAATTAAAATCAAATGATCCTATTTTCAAAATTTGAGAAAACTCAAATATGAAAATAACGAAATCCCCAACTCTCTCCGTGGGTCCTTGAGTTGGGTAAAATTTCTAGGATCGAGCAAAAATGCAACGAAAAAAAAATGATATGCAATGATGCTCTATGTATAACATTCCAAATTGGAAATTTGGGATGTTACAAGTTTGGACCGCACCGAAATATGCAAAATTTCGTATAATTTTTTAACCGTGGCCACAATATGGGATGTAATGCTAAAAAAAGAATATGGGCTCCAAAAAAACCTTAAGAATCAGCAAATGGGCTGCAAATTATTAGAAATAATGGCAGATGGGTTGTATGCTGTTTTCCACAGATTTGAGGCTTTCCTAAAAAAAAGGTTGACGACAGCAAAGGATCGTTGGATGTCCATCCAACGGCCGTCGTCTTCTTCAATCTCTGCTCTTCCCGCTCCGGTCGCTCAAACAAGCGCCAAGGGACTGCTCGCTCCTCCTCCTCATGACCGGTGTCTTGCCTCGCAGAGCCTCACCGCCCACCGTACTCCCATCGGCCTAGCCATCCCTCTACTCACCCACACCTGCTGTTATTCTCCGGCGACGGCAGACGAACCAGTAAACCCTCGTACAGTCGTACTCCCCTACGCATTGGAAACAACTGCCGAGTCTTCCCTGCCTCCGTGTCGTCCCCTTCCTAGGCCTCGCCGTCGTCCACCGCCGTGGTGCTCTCGGCGCGGCGTGGTCAATGTGGTCAACGACCAACTTCCATCAGAAGAGTACTGTGCGTGGAGACGCTCACAGCTGGGTCCATGGCCGCAGCAAGGAAGTGCCTCCTTATTACGCGCAAAATAATTATTCCTCTACCTGACAGCGGGGACCCACCGGACGGGCCACCGTATTTCATGAAAAAAATGTTTCCCCCTGACTTCTGGGACCCACCAGCTACACCTTCGCATGCAAGGAAGTGCGTCCGGGTAAAAAAAACAAAAAAATTCGCCCCCCTGACTGCTGGGACCCACCAGCTACATCTTCGCACGCAAGGAAGTGCGTCCGGGAAAAAAACGATTCGCCCCCGTGACTGCTGGGACCCATCAGCTACATCTTCGCATGCAAGCACTACAAGAAATATGTCAACTTGTGACCCTCACTATTGGTCTCTGAAAGGTCATAGTTTTTGTTTTGCGACCTTTTTGTGACAAAAACAAGAAGGTCAAAAGCTGGCGGTTGTAAACTGAAATTATTGACCTTCTGTAAAAGGTCGTTGGTTCCACGACCAAAATTTTGGTCACTACCAACCTCCCCAGGCCACGTAGGCATCCAGCGTGGCAAGCTGATGTGGCACAAGATTCAGCCCGGTCCAATTCGGTTTTCTACATGGGCCGAGCCCATTAATTCGGCCTTTTTAATATATATTTTTTCTGTTAATTTTCGCTAGCTACATGGGTCTGGAACAGTAATTTGGCCTTTATAGTTTTTGAGATTCATGCAATTATTTTGGCCCTCGGCCTTTTTGCAGCCCATTTTTTATTTTTAAGACTTTTTTCGTTTCATCTTTGTCCAGCATTGTTTGGGCCAAGGCCTCTTCCAGCCCATCAATATTTTCAGCCCACTAATTCATAGGACTGGACAACAAAGAAACAGTTGAGTTTTTTTAATTTTGCTATCAAAGCAATATTTGTTTCGCCATACAATCATATATCATTTGTTACAGTTACATCTTCATCAGATTATCTATACATAAGCAGCAGCAACAAAAAGATGAAGCGACAGCCAAGCAACAAAAAAGATATACTGCCATCACAGCTCCAACAACAGCTAATATACCAACTTCCGCTTATGTGCAAACCTACAAGAAGGCCGGCCAAGCAGAAAAGGAATCACTGAAAAGATGATCACTAGCTTAGATATTCAGAGACCATTGTCAGTCTTTGTCATTTGGATTTGGTTGCAGCCCTTCCAGTTTGCTAAGAGCATCTCTCCAGCAGCATATCTTCTCATAACCTAAAAAGAGAACATAAACCAGCATAAGAATTTGAAACTTCTTGTCCTGCCAAAATATTAGTATTTGTTTAAAACAAAGGATTATCCGCAAAAGTTATTTCCACAACCATTTGGTCGATACCGATGGTAGTTAGTTGGTAGGCTTATTAGTTCAGTGTGTTAAACAACCAGGAGCATTTTTCTCTAAAACTGAACCAGGTATATAGTTCAAAGTGTGTTGAGCATGTGACACAAAGCATTTTCTCTATAGACTAAGATTTGAAGTTTTCCTCAGTGAAACATATGAACACAATAGGCTTCAGCTTTCCTATAAAACATGAAAACCTTTTGGGGACTATACAAAAGGTAAACAAAACGGGTAGCTTGCAAAGAAGGTGATACAAAGATATACAAAGAAGGCTCCAAGCACATGCATCTCTACACAACAGTTAGACACAAACCACATCTCACTCCAAAATAACAAATCACAAATACAATAGCTAAACTAAGCAAGCAAAAACATAGCAGGTACGAATCTGCTACATCAAGCAAGGAAACAAAGAAAGGCTCCGACAAATTTCCATCAAACCTTGTCCCGGCAAAGATTAAAGAGCTCTTGAATGTTATAAAGATACGCAAAGAATTAGCTATACTACACAGCATGACTAGCATCAGCAAGCATTGACAAGACACATATTTCATTCACGAAATGACATGAGAATCAGAATCAGTACCATCTTAGCATTAGTAGCATGTCGGTTTTTTCTGCTCCACGACTGTCATAAACAAAACCCCCTTGAAAACCTGAAGAAGATTAAATAAGTCTGCTTTAACAACACTAAGGGAGCGCTCTACCAGAAACTAGACAAAATTGATATAACAACAAAGGGAGCACTCTGCCACAAGCAACAAGATTCCCACAGGCAACAACATCAAGCAGTTCTGCTATGGAGCTCAACATGAACTGAAGTAAAACAAAAACTGAATATTCTGATCCTTGACGCCATTCCCATCAGATTTAGCACCCCATAAACACTTGTATAAACAGACAAAATGGAACATAGAGACTATGGTCTTTTTTTCTCCTTACATAGGTTCAGAATTTCAAACAGAGTTACCAAATGACCGCCATCTAAATTCATCGTGGGGTTGACCCTAAAGGCGCAACACTTGGGTGAACAACCTCAGATATCTTAAAACACGAGAAAAACAGTCTTACTTGCCAAGTAATACAAGAAGTAGTGTTCAGGTTCAGTAGAATTTATTACAAGAAATTTTAAACCTTCAAATTAGAAGTTGAATTTATTACTTGAATAGATTACACATAGTAAAACTTCATGGTTAACTTGGTTTACTCATTAGTGAAAAAGAGTGCAGTTTTAAGCCGTACAGGAAAGGCCAACGTTCATAATTTCACTCAAACTCCCATGCACAACAAAACCAGGGAGTAAACCAAAAGCGTTTCACAACAAACCGTAAAAGGATGCTAATCCTCCACTAGACCAATAACACATACAAAATTTTGTGCAGAAGGATGCAACTTGATGTAGAAGGCATCACAAAAATTAAATCTCTTCCCGGTTCATGACCCACCTAACCAACGTATATCTAAAACATAGGTATGCATCCAGCGGACAAATATAACTTTGTTAGTAAATAAGGGTCTCATCACAAGACTTCACATCTCTTATCAAATTGACCCACATAGAAAAAATAGAGTAATGCATTTCAACTTAGGAAAAAAGACATCTACATCTCTTGTACGTTCTCTTCAATGTTCTCTCGAAGCAGATGATCCCCTCGAAGTAGTCCTCCAGGCCAAGCCTCTTAAGGGCTCTCACGGCATGGATCATGTCACCGTTGGTGAAAATCTGAAACAAACACATGTGTCAGGTGCCCATTAATTAGCCGTTTTCTCTGAGTATGAAGTTTGATCAGCATGGGAAGGGGACGTACGAGCTTGAGGATGTAGATGTTCTTGAGAATCTGCTTCAGAACGGGGTCTGGCTTGATGTTGTCGTAGGGCAGTCTTCCATGGACAAAGCTGTGAGAGGCAAACAGGAAATACAGGAAGATGTTATAGAGTAGAGTACCACAAAGAAATGACAGACATGTAGGAGAAGATGGGCTCATGGCCTATAAATGTTTTGCTCCCAGCCATCATCTTGAATTTTCTTAGCTAGTACTAACTACCAAGCTGGCACTGCCTCACCCATACTACAGTAAGATGTCCTTATATACTACTCCATACAGTATTGGAGTAGAAAATACAGAAGCAGTTTTCAGCTGACAGTACGCCATGACGCAGCCAAATAAACGGCGACAGCATACCAAGATTTGCAACTACAGGAAGAGAAAGGGGCACAAGGGAGGGAGGGAGGGCGGACGGGGATGGGGGGGTTTACCGAGCCCTGGATCTCCTCCCGGACGATGTAGAAGGGGTCCTGCGCGGAGCTCATGGCGGACGCCGGAGGTTGGTGAGGTCGGCGAGGGGCAGCTGCTGCCTCCGAGGACGCAGCCGTAACAGCAGCATCTTGTCGCCTCCTCCGACTCTGGCTCCAGCGATTGCCGTGGTCCGTCCAGCTCGATGAAGCGCCGTGCATCGAAGCATTCACACGAGCGCCGGCGAGCAAGCCAGATGTAGTGCTTTGTCGACGCCACATCCAGTAGTGGTTCAGCGAGATGTCATGGACCTGCAAAAACAATTAAAGAGAACAAACAATAAGGTAACATCGCGAATAAATTGCAGCTTTTGAAAGCAACTATAGTTATTCAGAAAACATGGTTGCTGCAACTTTAAGCCAAGCAGTACACATTCATGTCAAATATACATGTGTAAGATACTAGAAGCATTTCATTGCATATCTATGTGTCTTGCTATAATTTTACGCCAAGCGGTGCACTAGTACATCAATTGCACTAGGCCTCAACCCACTGTTTAAAAAAGTATTTTATCATCATTCTTCAATAGCTTGAATTTCAGAACGCCCTTTGTTTGTATTTTAATGAAGAACACCCCAAGCAAATAACAACAGATGGGCATTAAGACAAAAAATAGCAATCGCAGCATCATGTTTCAAAGAAGCACTGCAAAGTACAAATCCTTGTGTAGTGGAGGCCATAGGAACTATACTTAGTTCGATTGTGCATGTGCACCGGTGGTTGGAGACAAAGCCCGGCAAGAGCAAGAGTGGTAACATAATTACTACAGCAACCACACTACTCCCATTTGGTGCAGACATCAGTATCCAACTTAGTAAATGAGTAGCCACTTCTTCAATCTGAAGATCAGTTTTGTACTAGCAATAAACAGCCAAGAAGGCGACAAAACACCTACCAAAATCCAGTCATCTCTACATATATACAGGCATACAGCAGCCAGACAGAATGGACTCCCCAGTGACTCAAAAATTCCTCTTCCGTCTTCTTGCATCACTGTCAACAGTGCACACTGCACTGAAATGGAGCGCTCTAGTAGCAAAAAAATCCATACGGCATCCAACAGACAAAAGTTCCTACCATGCCTTGGCTAGTGATGACAATGGCGATTAAAGCAGATCGATCTCCTGCCCATGCATTCCGCAGAGCATTTTTTGGTGGATAATAACACAATGAAAAATGTTGGATGCAGCCCATCGATAGACACTGGTACTATTTTAAGTTTCTGGGCTAGAGCGCCAGATCTCAAAAGCTGGAATGATGGAATTGTGGATAAAATAAAGCATCAATGCATCCTTTATTAGACTACTACTAGTGGTGGAATTGTGGATAAAATAAAGCATCAATGCGTCCTTTATTAGACTACTACTACTACTAGCCAGTAAGATATACTAGTATGTATTACCTTCAATGTTGGTCTTGACGTGTGATGAGATCCCCGAGCTCAGTGGGTACAGAGTGTCGTCGAGGTCTACAGCAGAGAAACATGATTCAGAACTTGT
Source organism: Aegilops bicornis (assembly GCA_021605145.1). Taxonomy (NCBI): domain Eukaryota; kingdom Viridiplantae; phylum Streptophyta; class Magnoliopsida; order Poales; family Poaceae; genus Aegilops; species Aegilops bicornis. The sequence continues at coordinate 391,994,219 of CM038675.1, read as the reverse complement.
GCATTCATTCAGTAATAGAAAAACAGAGTTGTGAAAGGAGGAAACACAAAGATATAAATAAAGTTTCAGAAAAGAAGGTAGACATAAATAAATAAGAGAATAAATGGTGAGTGGCATTCTGCAGAGAACAGGCTGCCTACCGAAGAGGAGGCAATCAAATTTGGGTTCCCGGACTTGAGGCAGCGCTCGTCGAACTCCATAATCCTGGCTATGGTGAAAGAACTGCAGAAAGTGTCAACAATCAGCGTTGGCCTGAGCTTTCGGCGCTAAGCTCACGAGTCCACGCGCAGAGCTCTACATCGAAACCACCACTAGCGAAACCAATAAGACCACACGCCCCATCAATGGCAACAGCAACAAGGGGGGAACGGGAGCGGCGAACGAACCTACGGTGTTGGGGACGGCGACGCCGAGGGCGGAGATGTCGAGGGTGTCCTTGCCGTAGCTCATGGCCACTGGAGACTCGAGCTCCTTCCTCCTGCACGGGCGACAGCGAGGGAAGGCTGGGTGAGAAACCCTAGCGGCGGGGCCATGGCCATGGCCGCGGGTTAGGGGTTAGGCCTGAGCTGGTAGCTGCTGGGTTAGGTGACGAGGGGGACGAGGGTGGGCTTGCCGGCCTCGACGACGATCTGCAGAGCACGGGAGGGCGGACGAGGCGCAGCGTCTGGCCCATCTAGCTAAGGTAGTAGGCAACGAGTGGTGCGGGGGAGAGGGAGAGACGAGGGAGAGATGGTGAGGGGAGGGAGGGACGAGGTCGGCGGCGGTGGGTGAGGAGGACGGCGAGGTCGGCGGTGGGTGGGAGGTTGGACCAGGAGGCGCGGGGGAGAGATTGGATCTGCATCGAGGGAGAGGGGAGAGGGTCTGAGGGAGAGGGGAGAGGGTCTGAGGGAGGAGGGAGAGAAAGACAGAAAGAATGGAAGCGGGGGTGGTGGAAAATGTCCATGAGGACAGACCTAGGGTTTAGGCTCGGGTGGGTTTGGGCCGTTCGATCCGGAAGCATCCGACGGTGGTTGATGCGTGATCCGCGTGATATGCTCATGGTCCAATCAGAACGCAACAAACCATTTGATGACCTTATGACCATATAAATTGGTCGTGATCGATTCAAGATAAAAAATTCATTCCATTTTTCATTGCTCAAAATGAGTTTTTTTGTGGAAGTCCTATCAAATATTTGTTCAAATGATATCATATTTTGCACAAGTTTACATCGTGGATTTGCAAACAATATTGACAAAGGGATTTTTTATTTCCTTTGCACGAAAAATCAATTTTCCATTTTTCGAGTGCCCAAAATAAGTTTTTTTATGAAGGACCTATAATATATTTGTTGCAAAATTGTACCAAATCAATTTTCTAAAATACTAGGACATATTTAATGCACAATTGACCAAATGGTTAGGTGTCAAAAGTTTTTATCCACCTCTGGTGAAAAAGACAAATTTCCGCCCATTCAGATGGAAACGGGTCAAATTTGAACTACAGCTGCCTTATAGTTTGCTCTTTATTTTTTCCAAAAATCATTTCTAGGTACATAAGTATATATTTAATCAGAGAAACACCAAAAAAATTCCAAGATTCAACCACTAGCTAGGAACGGTCATTCCCGCCATTTTGACCGCATTTTGAAACGGGCATAAAAAATTGAAAAAAATCAAAAAATTGGAAAACCTTCGCATTGTGTCATTATATGTGACCAAATTATCAGGGAAAATTATAAACTTGTAATACGGCAATTATTTTAAAAAAAGTGTTCTCAGAAATGAGCTATCATGCATGAAGATTCATGGCTTTCAAGCCAAATGATCTATCTTATGGCCACATTCATGATTTAGTTTGTTCAGATGATCTCATATTGTGCACAAGGGTGCATCTTGGAATGGAAACCAATGTTGCCAAAGGGAGTTTTTTTTCCTTTGGACGAAAAATCAATTTTCCATTTTTCGAGTGCCCAAAATGAGTTTTTTTGTGAAGGACCTATAATATATTTGTTGCAAAATTGTACCAAATCAATTTTTTAAAATACTAGGACATATTTAATGCACAATTGACCAAATGGTTAGGTGTCAAAAGTTTTTATCCACCTCTGGTGAAAAAGACAAATTTCCGCCGATTCAGTTGGAAATGGGTCAAATTTGAACGGCAACTGCCTTATAGTTTGCTCTTTATTTTTTCCAAAAATCATTTCTAGGTACATAAGTATCTATTTAATCAGAGAAACACCAAAAAAATTCCAAGATTCAACAACTAGCTAGGAACGGTCATTCCCGCCGTTTTGACCGCATTTTGTAACGGGCATAAAAAATTCAAAAAAAATAAAAAAAATTGGAAACCCTTCGCATTGTGTCATTATATGTGACCAAGTTTCCAGGAAAAATAATAAACTTGTAATACGGAAATTATTTTAAAAATATGTTCTCAAAAATGAGTTATCATGCGTGAAGATTCATGGCTTTCAAGCCAAATGATCAACCTTATGGCCACACTCATGGCATAGTTTGTTAAAATGATCTCATATTGTGCACAAGGGTGCATCTTGGAATTCCAAACATTATTGCCTAAGGGAGTTTTCATTTTCTTTGCACGGAAAATTCGTTTTCCATTTTCCGAGTGCCTGAAATGTGTTTTTTTGTGTGAAGGACCTACCATATATTTGTGTTGGACCAAATAAATTTTATAAAATACTAGGCCATATTTAATGCACAATTGACCAAATGATTAGGTGTAAAAAAAATTTATCCACCTCTGGTGAAAAAGACAAATTTCCGCCGATTCAGTTGGAAACGGGTCAAATTCGAATTGCAGTTGCCTTATAGTTTGCTCTTTATTTTCTCCAAAAATCATTTCTAGGTACATAAGTATCTATTTAATCAGAGAAACACCAAAAAAATCCAAGATTCAACCACTAGCTAGGAACGGTCATTCCCGCCGTTTTGACCGCATTTTGAAACGGGCATAAAAAATTCAAAAAAAAATCAAAAAAATGGAAAACCTTCGCATTGTGTCATTATATGTGACCAAGTTTCCAGGAAAAATAATAAACTTGTAATACAGAAATTATTTTAAAAATATGTTCTCAAAAATGAGTTATCATGCGTGAAGATTCATGGCTTTCAAGCCAAATGATCAATCTTATGGCCACAGACATGGCATAGTTTGTTCAAATGATCTCATATTGTGCACAAGGGTGCATCTTGGAATTCCAAACAATGTTGCCTAAGAGAGTTTTCATTTTCTTTGCACGGAAAATTCATTTTCCATTTTCCGAGTGCCTGAAATGAGTTTTTTTTGTGAAGGACCTACCATATATTTGTTGCAAAATTGGACCAAATCAATTTTATAAAATACTAGGCCATATTTAATGCACAATTAACAAAATGGTTAGGTGTCAAAAGTTTTTATCCACCTCTGGTGAAAAAGACAAATTTCTGTCGATTCAGCTGAAAACGGGTCAAATTTGAATTGCAGCTGTCTTATAGTTTGCTCTTTATTTTTTCCAAAAATCATTTCTAGGTACATAAGTATCTATTTAATCAGAGAAACACCAAAAAAATCCAAGATTCAACCACTAGCTAGGAACGGTCATTCCCGCCGTTTTGACCATATTTTGAAGCGGGCATAAAAATTTCAAAAAAAATCAAAAAATTGGAAAACCTTCGCATTGTGTCATTATATGTGACCAAGTTTCCAGGAAAAATAATAAACTTGTAATACGGATAATTATTTTAAAAAAGTGTTCTAAAAAATGAGCTATCATGCGTGAAGATTCATGGCTATCAAGCCAAATGATCAATCTTATGGCCACATTCATGGCATAGTTTGTTTAAATAACCTCATATCGTGCACAAGGGTGCATTTTGGAATGACAAACAATGTTGCCTAAGGAAGTTTTCATTTTCTTTGCACGAAAAATTCATTTTCCATTTTTCCGAGTGCCCAAAATGAGTTTTTTTGTGAAGGACCTACCATATTTTGTTGCAAGATTGGACCTAATCAATTTTATAAAATACTAGGCCATATATAATGCACAATTGACAAAATGGTTGGGTGTCAAAAGTTTTGATCCACCTCTGGTGAAAAAGACAAATTCCCGCCGATTCGGTAGGAAGCGGGTCAAATTTGAACTGTAGCTGCCTCATAGTTTGCTATTTATTTTTTCCAAAAGTCATTTCTAGTTACATAAGTACCTATTTAATCATAAATACATGGTTTGGTGGCGATACGTCGAGGTTTGGACGGTGGTCGAGGGCTCCAACTCTGGCCACAGAAACTAGCATGCCCACTGCGTGGTCACCACGTGACCAGTGCGTTGCCATGTGTTACAGGCGGCTAGGCATGTCTAGTGGGTTGGGAACTCCCTGTAGGTGCTAGGAAGAAAATCACAACATAAGATTCTCACGAGGAAACCGATCGATGCTCAAACATGAATAAGCAGCCAAGTGTTTGATTAGCGGTACGGGAAATGCACATGGCTAATGTGCGTGAGCTTTGGCTGAGGATGATCGGTTACTAAGAAGACCGTCTTCACAAATTTTCAGCTCAAAACGAGGACCCTAGGTGGTACTTGCTTTGCAAAGTACCACACTGGACATAAATACGAATGTTGAAGCTGGGCTCAAAATAATGAATGATTTGAGCTGGCATTTGGTGGAGGATGGTTATTTGGGCATAGGACAGCACGGGAGAAAATGGATACCATTTGGACATGCCAAAGTGGTACTTCCTTCACAAAGTGTTTTTCTGAACAGAATAGGAAAATGAATATTTTTGAATTGTTTTTGAACTAGGCAAGGAAGGCTTTTTACATATTCGATGAGGATATGACCCAAAGAATTTATAAGATTTTTTTGGGAATTTTGGGAATGACAGAAATATAGGTTGCTTCACAACCTAGTGCAAAAACTGCCACATGGACATGACACATAGGCAAAACTGATGAGGTGGCTCCTAGTCATAGCAACCCACCACAATTTACAAGGTTATGACCATCTATATTGGTCATGATCAGCTAGAAATAAGGTAGCGGACCAGTGCTATCTGCTTTATGACCATTTCATGTAAGGAAATTATGACCTTCGACCAAAATGGTCGTTCAGGTTTAGGGTTTGGAGCCCCGAACAGCTTTTGACCAATTGGTCTGAAATGGTCATAGATCTATGACCAATTCTTCCAGGGTCACTGACAGAAGGTCACTAGTTGACATATTTCTTGTAGTGAAGGAAGTGCCAGACAGTCGGGATCCACCTGGTCGAAGCGTACGTAGCGTTGTCATTCTGGTCGCTAACGTGTACGTACATACTGGTCGTTGTAGAGGTGCGCATGTGTCGTAGTAGAGGCGCGCACGTAGCATGTACACGTACGTTCAGCGCCGAGGGTGCAAGTAAGAAAATACGGCCACATACATACATACGGGCAGGGTCTCGAACGCCTACTCGCACATACGTACATGGCTAGGTCGGAACGGAGAAACAACACGTCGTCGTGTTCATGGGGAGCCAACCGGCTGGGTCGGAACGGAATGCGTGGTCGTGTTCATTGGGAGGGCTTGGACGGAACAGGCGATGGAAACGAGGCTTGGCGTACCGCACAACGGAGGAAACTGACCTCCTACGTTCAGAACAGGGTACTGTTGATCGGTAGGGGTGTGGCGTACCGCAAAACGGAGGAAACGGACCTCCTACGGTCAAAACGGGGGTCCTGTTGATCGGGAGGGTGTGGCGATCGCCAAAGCGGAGGAAACGGACCTCCCACGGTCAAAACGGGGTCCTGTTGATTGGGAGGGTGTGGCGTACCACAAAGCGGATGAAACGGACTTGTGTTGGAGCGCTTCTGATCGAAACGGGGGTCCTGTTCATCGGGAGGGGTGTGGCGTACCGCAAAACGGGACTCCACGGGATACTGTTCATCTCCACCATCGACCTCCTCCAGCCTCCACGGGCTCCTGTTCATCCAGCCTCCACCGCGCGCTACTCCACCGGCTACTGTTCAACCACCCTCCACGGGCACCCCTCCACCGTCTACTGTTCATCCAGCCCTCCACACCACGGGGTCCTGTTCAACCACCCCTCCATGGCCATCCTTCCACCGTCTACTGTTCATCCAGCCCTCCACACCACGGGGTCCTGTTCATCCATAGGCAACGCCACCGCTCACTGTTCATCCAACCCCGCAACGCTCCTTGTTCATCCAATCGATCGGCTTGATTAGCAGCAGATAGCGAAGAATCGCTCGATCGGGTTCGATTAACGACCATCGATCGATCGCCGGGTTCAATAACGCGTAACCTGCAAGTGCAATCGCCGGGTTGATTAGAGCCCAACGCCTCGCTTTCGGGTTCGAGTTAGAGCCGCCTCGCACACACACGCCAGCGTATGTGTACGAAAGAAACGCGCATCGCTTCGACCCCGACCTCCCACAAACCGGAACTCCCGAAATTTTCCTCCCCCTCGCTTCTACCACGGTTTTTTCCATCATGGACGGCCCAAAGAATGTCATGCAGCTGCGTCTCCGGCCCGCCCAGGACGGAAAGCCCATTTTCTGTCATGATTTTTTGTCATAGAAGTAGGAGCCCACCACATCTATGATGATACCGGGTTTTGTCACAATTATCGTCATAGAAGTGTCATATGTATGACAACATTTTTTTTCGTTCGGCCCAAAATGTCACGGATGTGTCTTTTTTTTGTAGTGTAGTGACTTTGGAGTGACTCTTTGTTGCATGTTGAGGGATAGTTATATGATCCAATTATGTTATTATTGTTGAGAGAACTTGCACTAGTGAAAGTATGAACCCTAGGCCTTGTTTCCTAGCATTGCAATACCGTTTGTGCTCACTTTTATCGCTTGCTACCTTGCTGTTTTTACATTTTCAGATTATAAAAACCTATATCTACCATCCATATTGCACTTGTATCACCATCTCTTCGCCGAACTAGTGCACCTATACAATTTACCATTGTATTGGGTGTGTTGGGGACACAAGAGACTCTTTGTTATTTGGTTGCAGGGTTGTTTGAGAGAGACCATCTTCATCCCACGCCTCCCACGGATTGATAAACCTTAGGTCATCCACTTTAGGAAATTTGCTACTGTCCTACAAACATCTGCACTTGGAGGCCCAACAACGTCTACAAGAAGAAGGTTGTGTAGTAGACATCAAGCAGTTTCTGGCGCCGTTTGCCGGGGAGGTGAGTGCTTGAAGGTATATCTTTAGATCTTGCAATCGAATCTTTTAGTTTCTTGTTTTATCACTAGTTTTGTTTATAAAATAAAACTACAAAAAAATGGAATTGAGTTTGCCTCATATTCTTCATGTTTTTAATACTTTCGTGAGTATGATGGAAAGTAAAATTGTGCCCGAGTGCTAGGAGAAGAAATCTATAAAATGTTTGGCACTAGATCTTTGAATGATGAGCATTATTGCAATGTTGTTAGTATGAATTCTTTGAATACCCATGATGCTAATGATATGCAAAGCCACAAGCTTGGGGATGCTATGTTTGATGAAGATGATATTTTTTGTCCCCCAAGCTTTGATGAGCAAATTTACTATGATGAAAGCATGCCTGCTATATATGATGATTATTGTGATGACACAAATGCTTTAAATAATAATGATAACCATGAAACTTGTCATATTGATCTTAATTTTCAATCACATGATAGTTATTTTGTTGAGTTTGCTCCCACTATTGTTGATGAGATTAAATTTGCTTATGTGGAGAGTAGTAAATTTTCTATGCTTGTAGATCATGAAAAGAATGCTTTATGTGATGGTTATATTGTTGAATTCATTCATGATGATACTGAAAATTATTATGAGGGAGGAACATATGCTTGTAGGAATTGCAATAATATCAAGTTTCCTCTCTATGTGCTTAAAGTTTTAAGGTTATGCTTGTTTTTCCCTCCTATGCTAGTTGATTATTGTTCTCATAAGTTGTTTGCTCACAAAATCCCTATGCATAGGAAGTGGGTTAGACTTAAATGTGTTAGTAATATTCTTCATGATGCTCTCTTTATGTTTCAATTCTTATCTTTTATGCGAGCATCATTGAAATCATCATGCCTAGCTAGGGGCATTAAACGTTAGCGCATGTTGGGAGGCAACCCAATTTTATTTTTGTTCCTTTATTTTTGTTCCTGTATAGTAATAAATAAATCATCTAGACTCTGTTTAGATGTGGTTTTATGTTTTAATTAGTGTTTGTGCAAAGTAAGACCTATAGGATCTTCTTGGATGTTAGTTATTCGATCTTGCTGAAAATTCTAGAAACTTTCTGTTCACGAAAACAATTGTTTAAAATCATTAGAACGTGATAAAATACTGATTCCAATTGCAGTAGATCAATAAAAAAATTATCTAGGTCTTGCTATTTTGGTAGATTTTTCTGAGTTACAGAAGTTTGCGTTAGTTACAGATTACTACAGACTGTTTTGTTTTTGACAGATTCTGTTTTCCGTGTGTTGTTTGCTTATTTTGATGACTCTATGTCTAGTAAAATAGTTTATAAACCATAGATAAGTTGGAATACAGTAGGTTTAACACCAATATTAATTTAGAATGAGTTCACAACAGTACCTAAGTGGTTATTTATTTTCTTATACTAACGGAGCTCACGAGATTTTCTGTTAAATTTTGTGTTGTGAAGTTTTCAAGTTTTTGGTAAAGATTCGATGGACTATGGAATAAGGAGTGGCAAGAGCCTAAGCTTGGGGATTCCCAAGGCACCCCAAGGTAATATTCAAGGATAACCAAGAGCCTAGGCTTGGGGATGCCCCGGATGGTATCCCCTCTTTCGTCTTCGTTCATCGGTAACTTTGCTTGGAGCTATATTTTTATTCACCACATGATATGTGTTTTGCTTGAAGCATCATTTACTTTTGTTAGTATTTGCTTTCTGTTATTTAGAATAATGTTTTGCATCTCTATTTTCAATAAAAATGTCAAGGATAGTCTTTACCATGCTTATTTTGCAAGTATACACGTTGCTGTTTCAATACAGGAAGTTTACCGCTGTTGCAAAAATTCCCTAGAAAAGTTAGAATGTGATAAAATGTTGAAACCTTTTGCATAATAAGCTCTGATAAATTTACTACAGTGGGAATTTTCTTTCATAACTTTTGGAGCTAGGGAAGTATGGAACTTGCTGCATTCTTCACAGACTGTCATGTTTAGGCAGATTGCTGTTATGTTTGCATTGTTTGCATATGTTTGCTTGTTTAATGATTCTATTTGAGGAAAGGACTATTAAATATGCAGAGGCATTTAGTATGCAATGTTGAATAATAATTTTAGTGATTTGCTACAATAGAAAATGATAAGGTTTTTGCATTGGTTTATACTAACTTATCTCATGAGTTCTTGTTGAGTTTGGTGTGGATGAAGCTTTCGAGATTTAGGAAACCGTGATATGAGAGGAATTAAGGAGACACAAAAGCTCAAGCTTTGGGATGCCCAAGGCACCCCAAGATAATATTTCAAGAAGTTTCAAGCATCTAAGCTTGGGGATGCCCCGATAGGCATCCCACCTTTCTTCTTCAACAATTATCGGTTAGCATCGGTTGAGCCTAAGTTTTTGCTTCTTCACATGATGAGTGCTATCCTTGAAATATCGTTTTATTTTGTTTTGCTTGCTGTTTGAATAAAATATCAAGATCTGAAATTATTAAATGGGAGAGTCTTCACATAGCTAAATAATTATTTAACTACTCATTGATGTTCACTTATATCTTTTTGGAGTAGTTTGTCATTTACTTGTGTGCTTCACTTATATCCTATGAGTAAATGGTTGAATGATTTGAATGTCATAAATCTGAAATTATATATGTTTCATATGCATTTCCCATGGGGACTAATGCCTTCACATATAAGAAGTAGAGGTGGTAAATTTTTGGAAGGTTAGCAAACATTGTATTGGTCACTTGAACAATTCATGAAAGAATATTGAAGGAAGAGAGATTTCACATATAAATATACTATCTTGGACATCTTCTATGCTTGTGAGCCCCATTAATTATTTTCAAACCTGAGCAAATTAGTTGAAGTTGGACAAGGAAGACAACATAATGAGTTATGCTTGGGTATATTTGTATAAGTTATATTGTTTTTGATCCTCTAACATGTGGTGCTTGCTATTTAGAATCCTTTGCTAGACAAAATATTTGTACTAAGCGGGAATACTGCTTGTGCATCCAAATTCCTTGAACCAAATTTCTTCCATGAGTGTCCACCATATCTACCTATATGCGGTATTTACCTGCTGTTCCAAGTAAATTTGCATGTGCCAAACTCTAAACCTTCAAATAATAATCTGTTTTGTATGCCTGAATCGCTCATGTAGCGACTAGGGCTAGCAGTATCTTCCATGCTAGTTGGGTTATTCTCACGATGAGTGGACTCCGCTCATCATTCACTAGAAAATTGCTGGTAACTGGGATGCCCAGACCCATGATCAAAATATCGAAATCAAATCAAAAATAATTGCAAACAAAACTCCCCCAGGATTGATGTTAGTTGGAGGCACCCGTTGTTTCGGGCACGCCATGGATTGATGATTGTTGGTGGAGGGGAGTAAAAATCTTTACCTTTCTGTTTGGGAACCGCCTATAATGTATGTAGTATGGAAGATATTGGGAACTCTTGGTCGTTATGTTGACAATCAAAGCATACCTCACAAAATTATTTTCATCTCTGTTTTTCCTTCGAGCTCTGGCACCTCTGCAATCCCTGCTTCCCTCTGCGAAGGGCCTATCTTTTACTTTTATGCAAGTCAGTAGTATTCCTTCTCATTCCAACCTACTCTTTAGTTGGCAAGCTTCATGTGATGGAAAGATCTAAGCATATATGGCCATTCAAATATATTTGAGCATGAATTATTACTGTTGACATTACCCTTGTGGTAAAAGGTTGGGAGGCGAAATATTAAGCCCTTATCTTTCTCTGTGTTTGATAAATACTATTTGTTCTAAAAATATGCTTTGAGTGGTAGCAATCATGGAAAACTAAATGGTAGTTAAGTATGTGAAGTTTGCGGAATCAAAGCTCTGACATAGACTCTTCCTGAAAATAAGATGAATTGTAATTGTTTGATGACTAATAACACGGTTTGTTAGTTTTCAAGAAATTTATGATCTATACTTTAACATGTGAATAGTTTGTTACTTGATCATGCAAAGTTTTATGATATGAGCTACTGTTATGGCATATAATGATGCTAGAAAAGGTGATTGAAATTATCATTGATCAAACTTGTGTGCCTGCTAGCATTCACACTTCATAAATTCTTTCTTTTATCATTTACCTACTCAAGGACGAGCAGGAATTAAGCTTGGGGATGCTGATACGTCTCCAATGTATCTATAATTTATGAAGTATTCATGCTATTATATTATCCATCTTGGATGTTTTATGGGCTTTACTATGCACTTTTATATTATTTTTGGGACTAACCTATTGACCCAGAGCCCAGTGCCAGTTCCTGTTTTTCCCCTTGTTTCAGTGTTTCGAAGAAAAGGAATATCAAACGAATTAAACGAAATGAAACCTTCTGGAGAAATTATTTTTGGAAAGAAAGCAACCCGGGGGACTTGGAGTCCACGTCAAGAAAGCAACGAGGAAGGCACGAGGTAGGGAGGCGCGCCCACCCCCTGGGCGCGCCCTCCACCCTCGTGGGCCCCTCATGGCTCCCCTGACGTACTTCTTCCGCCTATATATATCCATATACCCTAAAACGATCGGGGAACATAATAGATCAGGAGTTCCGCCGCAGCAAGCCTATGTAGCCACCAAAAACCAATCAGGACCATGTTCCGGCACCCTGCTGGAGGGGGGATCCCTCACCGGTGGCCATCTTCATCATCCCGGCGCTCTCCATGACGAGGAGGGAGTAGTTCACCCTCGGGGCTGAGGGTATGTACCAGTAGCTATGTGTTTGATCATCTTTCTCTCTCTCTCTCTCTCTCTCTCTCTCTCGTGTTCTTGATTCGGCATGATCTTGATGTATCGCGAGCTTTGCTATTATAGTTGGATCTTTTGTTGCTTCTCCCCCTCTACTCTCTTGTAATGGATTGAGTTTTCCCTTTGAAGTAATCTTATCAGATTGAGTCTTTAATGATTTGAGAACACTTGATGTATGTCTTGCCGTGCGTATCTGTGGTGACAATGGGATATCACGTGATCCACTTGATGTATGTTTTGGTGATCAACTTGCGGGTTCCGCCCATGGACCTATGCATAGGGGTTGGCACACGTTTTCGTCTTGATTCTCTGGTAGAAACTTGGGGGCACTCTTTGAGGTACTATGTGTTGGTTGAATAGATGAATCTGAGATTGTGTGATGCATATCGTATAATCATACCCACGGATACATGAGGTGACATTGGGGTATCTAGGTCACATTAGGGTTTTGGTTGATTTGTGTCTTAAGGTGTTATTCTAGTACGAACTCTAGGGCTGTTTGTGACACTTATAGGAATAGCCCCACGGATTGATTGGAATGATTAACTTTGAGGTGGTTTCGTACCCTACCATAATCTCTTCGTTTGTTCTCCACTATTAGGGACTTTGGAGTGACTCTTTGTTGCATGTTGAGGGATAGTTATATGATCCAATTATGTTATTATTGTTGAGAGAACTTGCACTAGTGAAAGTATGAACCCTAGGCCTTGTTTCCTAGCATTGCAATACCATTTGTGCTCACTTTTATCGCTTGCTACCTTGCTGTTTTTATATTTTCAGATTAAAAAAACCTATATCTACCATCCATATTGCACTTGTATCACCATCTGTTCGCCGAACTAGTGCACCTATACAATTTACCATTGTATTGGGTGTGTTGGGGACACAAGAGACTCTTTGTTATTTGGTTGCAGGGTTGTTTGAGAGAGACCATCTTCATCCTACGCCTCCAATGGATTGATAAACCTTAGGTCATCCACTTGAGGGAAATTTTCTACCGTCCTACAAACCTCTGCACTTGGAGGCCTAACAACGTCTACAAGAAGAAGGTTGCGCAGTAGACATCAAGAAGTTCCAAAAGTTCTCCAAGAAGAATCGCTTCGGAAAGTCTTCAAGATCGAGCTCAAGAAATGATGAGGCTTCCTCTCATGATTACAAGAAGAGAACATGCCACAAATGCAAGAAGCTAGGCCACTACATCTCAGAGTGCCCTCAATGGGACAAAGAATATGATTCCGACAACAACAAGAAGAAGAAATCCTCAAAGTGTTCTTCAAAGTATTCATCAAAGTCTTTGAGGGAGTCCTGGACTAGGGGGTGTCCGGATAGCCGAACTATCATCATGGCCGGACTCCAAGACTATGAAGATACATGATTGAAGACTTCGTCCCGTGTCCGAATGGGACTTTCCTTGGCGTGGAAGGCAAGCTTGGCGATACGGATATGTAGATCTCCTACCATTGTAACCGACTCTGTGTAACCCTAACCTATCCGGTGTCTATATAAACCGGAGGGTTTTAGTCCGTGGGGACGTAACAACAATCATACCATAGGCTAGCTTCTAGGGTTTAGCCTCCTTGATCTCGTGGTAGATCTACTCTTGTACTACCCATATCATCAATATTAATCAAGAAGGAGTAGGGTATTACCTCCATCGAGAGGGCCCGAACCTGGGTAAAAACATCGTGTCCCTTGTCTCCTGTTACCATCCGCCTAGACGCACAGTTCGGGACCCCCTACCGAGATCCGCGGTTTTGACACCGACATTGGTGCTTTCATTGAGAGTTCCTCTGTCGCCACCGATAGGCCCGATGGCTCCTTCGATCATCAACAACGACGCGGTCCAGGTGAGACTTTTCTCCCGGACAGATCTTCAGATTCGGCGGCTTTACTGCTGCGGGCCAATTCGCAGCCACCTAGAGCAGATCGAAAGCTACGCCCGCCATCGTGTCGATTTGGAAGTTTGAACTATCTGGCGGATATCCGCGGAGACTTGATCTTTGACGGATTCGACCCGCAGCCAAGCGTGCCGCCTTTGTCTCGATGGGCATGATCTAGCTCTGCGGCGAGCGGTGCCACTCGAGGCCGCACCAAAGATCCGCTCCGACCCTTAATCCGGGCCGGATTCCCGATCGAGGACGAGTGGTTGGACACCGCCTCGGGCTACGATCTCTGGCGATTGAGCGGACTCCATCCCTGTCGCTTTGCGAAGACCTCGACTCAGGTGCGGACTCCTCTCCGGACTCAACCCTCCGCGCCCCGCTAATCGAATCCGATTGGGCGCCGGTCATGGAGTTCACTTCGCGGACATCTTTCGTGATCGCCCTTTGGCGACATCCTGAATTCACTAAAGTCTCTCTCTTTATCCGGAGAGCCCTGGCGGACTACGGACAGGAAGGTTGAAATGCAGACGATGAAGAAATTCAACACCCACCCACCACCCACTTTATAGCCACCGCCGATGATCTAACCGACATGCTCGACTTCGACTCGAAGACATCGACGGTATGGACGGCGATGCGGAGGCGACCAAGACCAGCGCCTACAGGGCATCGGAAGGCCACCTCATCATATGACATATACATGGTGGACATCCCAAAAGATGGGAACGGCGATGGAACAACGGAGGATGACCCTCCAAGAAGCAACCGAAGCGGCGGCGTCGGCGCCGCTCTAAATCCTGCCACAATAAAAGCGATGATTCCGCACGGAGATAATAACACCCGGACAAAGGATTTAAGACAACCCCTTCAGCAGGACTCGGCAGGGGAGGAGGGAGAAGCAAGTCCGCACGGCAAAGGCGAAAAAAGGAGGTCGAGGGCGATAATTATGCGCCTCCCTCACGAAGATGAGGCAAGCCTCGGCGACAGCATTTAATTTGTCGTGCCTGAGGATCCCGCCGAACAGGAGAGTTTCAAACGCAGGCTTATAGCCACGACAAGCAGCCTCAAGAAAAGCAACAAATTTTAGAGCTGACTAAGACCTCGCTAGGCTGAGATGGATCGAAGTCCTTGCAGCCGAAGAGTATGAACTCGAACGCCCCTCCAAAAGCTACCCCAAATGCAGGCCGTTGCCCCGATTAGAGGAGGAAGCACCCAAGTCACCAGCGCACGACATGGAAGACCATCCACCCCGTGGCCGCGACAGAGAAGCCTCTCGGCCCTCCGCTCAAGCCACACCCCGATGCCGCTCAAAAGTTACCAAGGCACGGGAAAACGCGCCGGACTTGCGAGATATATTGGAGGATAAGGCAAAACATACAAGATCGATCTACGGATCGCGTGGGCGTAACGACGGGATGATTACCGTCGCGCGGATACTGACAAACCCGGCGGGCGAACACGATGAGACAAAGCTCATATGAGCTACGCCGTGATATAGCCCAATCTGAGGCGCCGCACACCCACTATGCTTCACAGATGAAGTAATAGATCATCAAATCTCGAGGGTTTCAAACCCGTAAACATCGAATCATACGATGGTACCACAGATCCTGCGGTGCGGATCGAGGACTATCTCCTCCATATCCACATGGCCCGCGGTGATGATCTACATGCCATCAAATACCTCCCACTCAAGCTTAAAGGACCAGCTCGGCATTGGCTCAACAGCTTGCGGCCAGAATCAATTGGTTGTTGGGAGGACACGAAGCCGCATTCCTTGATAACTTCCAGGGGCACATATGTGCGACCACCAGACGCCGATGACCTTAGCCACATAATTCAGCAGCCGGAAGAAT
This sequence comes from Aegilops bicornis, assembly GCA_021605145.1. NCBI lineage: Eukaryota > Viridiplantae > Streptophyta > Magnoliopsida > Poales > Poaceae > Aegilops > Aegilops bicornis. The sequence goes on along the minus strand of CM038675.1, from coordinate 391,978,521 downwards.
CGGCGGACAATTACGGACACGGTTCCTAACAAAGAAAAATCAAATCGTTGACTGTCCGGGATGCGAGAGGCCCTTGCAGCCTTCAAACATAACATCCATGACGCAGTGGCTTGCCCGACACCTAGGACAGGAAAAGCGAAATCCATGGCAGCCCTCACAACACTCATGACCCGCTTTTGTGCGGGAGAGGACAGCTGGCTAGCTCTAAGCAACAACTTGGCCAAACACCCTGATAGTTCGGATACCAAAGACAGCAATGGCAGGTCGCGTCGCAACAAAAACAAGCGCCGCATTAATGGTGATAATGCTGAAGATATAGCCGTCAATGCCGAATTCAGAGGCTCTAAACCCGGTCAGCGGAAGAAGCCATTCAAAAGAAATACCCAGGGCCCTTCCAACTTGGACCGAATACTCGATCGCTTGTGCCAGATACATGGCACCCCCGAAAAACCAGCCAATCACACCCACAGGGATTGTTGGGTGTTCAAGCAAGCAGGCAAGTTAAGTGCCGAACTGAATGACAAGGGGCTGCATAGAGATGACAAGGAAGAGCCCCGGCTGCCGAACAATAGAGGACAGAAGGGTTTTCCCACACAAGTGCGTACGGTGAACATGATATACGCAACCCATATACCCAAAAGGGAGCGGAAGCATGCACTAAGGGACGTATATGCGATGGAGCGATCGCCCAAGTTCAACCCATGGTCTTCCTGCCGGATCACCTTCGATCGAAGGACCACCCCACCAAAGCATCCGTCACGGCGGTTTCGCCACATTGGTTCTTGACCCAATTATTGATGGATTTCACCTCACGAGTCCGATGGATGGCGGTAGCAACCTGAACTCTGCTTTATCGGGATACGGTCATAAAATGGGCATAGACCCTCAAGAATTAAACCTACAAAGACGACCTTTAAAGGCGTCATACCGGGTGTAGAGGCCAATTATATGGGCTCAGTTACACTCGAAGTGGTCTTCGGATCCCCGGATAACTTCCGAAGCTTATCGCAGCTTACCCCTGGAGGGGGACATGTTAGATAGTCCCATCCCTTGCTTATCGCACTATTTGTATCGTTCTTCTTTCATTGCAGTACCTTTTTGAATAAACAATACATAGCTTTTTCCTATTATTGCACTCTTTTCTTTATCTATATATATGTTCATGTCATGACATTACACTCCCGTACACTTTGGTACGGCCAATACACCAGGGGCTTAAGTACCCCAAAATTATGGTGTGATGAGTCCGAACACTTTCACAAGTGCGGCACCCCGGGGGATAGCATTATATGAATCAGCTCCGAATCATGTCTTGGGTCAATAGTTGGGTTTGCCCGGCTCCTGTGTTTTGGTACCTTACGTTCCGTTATATCGGCTAAGGTAGCACCGGGATAACCACTGCGATTGTGCCCCAGTTGAGCCGGGTCGAGCACCTCAGTGGAGAAAGCTAAAACTGACCGTCATGATAGGGCGAGAGCCGGTCGCTGTTCGAGAGGTTTTTTCGGGTCCCTAAAGACTTATGCCGCTTAGAGCGAGGAACCGGAATTGTCCGTCCAAGGCGTGGATAAGCGCCCCAAACTCGGTCTTCCGAACACTAGGGGCTTCACCGAAATTTAAAATTATAGAATTCTATGGCTAAGTGAGAGTGTTCAAGCATTATAAGTCCGGTTGCCTTGTTCGTTGCGTTGAGCGCCTCCCTAGATGGACCCAAGAATGGGAACAAGAGTGCTCAAGTTTATCCGAACACCCCAACACTCGTGGCATGGGGCTGAAGCCAACGACTTGCCATCTCTCAAATTTGATAAACGGCCGCCTGAAGGTAATATTTTAAATTAACAAGCGTTTCTTAGCGCATATGAACAAGTTTTCAGCGTATAAGATAACAAATGCGAGTCTATTCAAAAATTACATCTTTGGAGCACTCATTCGCTATTCGGCGGGCACCCTTCAGGAGGCCCTCATAGTACATTTCGGGCGTGCGATGCTCCTTGCCCTTCGGTGGCCCGTCCGTCACAAGCTTCTCCGCATCCAGCTTGCCCCAGTGCACTTTAGCACGGGCAAGGGCCCTACGGACACCTTCAATGCAGACGGAGCGCTTGATGACTTCAATCCGTGGACATGCGTCCACCAGCCGCCGCACTAGCCCAAAGTAGCTCCCAGGCATAGCTTCCAATGGCCACAGCCGAACTATGAGGCCCTTCATGGCCTGTTTGGCGATCTTGTGGAGCTCGACCAGCTGCTTCAGCTGGTCGCTTAGGGGCACCAGATGTCCGGCCTCAGCATACTGAGACCAGAACACCTTCTCCGTCGAGCTCCCCTCCTTGGTGCGGTAGAACGCGGCAGCATCCGATACACTACGAGGCAGATCTGTGAATGCTCCTGGAGAGCTCCGAATCCGGGTAAGTAATAGGTAATTCACTTTCACATTCTTGCTTTGCATAAAGAATGCCTTACCCGCCGCTATCTTCTTTAATGATTCAATTTCTTGGAGGGCTTTTTGGGCCTCGGCCTTAGCAGCTTTGGCACTATCAAGAGCCGAGGCGAGCTCGGACTCTCGAGTCTTCGAGTCACGCTCCAAACTCTCGTGTTTTTCCACGAGAGCTTGGAGCTCTTCTTGCATCTTGGCCAGCTGCGCCTCCCCATTTTCTCGCTGCAGTGCGCTCCAGCCGCTTTGTTTTCGACCCACGGACACCGCTTCCTTCTGTGGTCGCCACCTCGTTCGTGGCCTGTAGTACCCAAGTTATTCCTATTATTTTTTGCAACCAAAACCTTTTCTATAAGGTATTTCTTTAATAAGGTATTACTTACCTTCCTTGTCCTCGAGCTGCTTCTTGGCAAGGCCGAGCTCGTTCTCGGACCGCTCGAGGCTCTGCTTCAATGCATCGGCCTCCGCAGTCAGTGCGGCAGAGGTCAGCAGCATAGCCTGCATTCCCATATTGACATACTTATGTTAGACTCCTGCGTATATCTTTTTAAATCCTTAGTCCGACTTTTCTTTCCGAACACGAACTAAGCATCGAGGCTACTGTCTATGCGGTAATATTTTTACATATTCTAAACTTACCTCAAAGCTGTTAGAAGGCTGGTACAGGCAGTCGGCCCGCTCTTGGCGGATCGGCTGTCCGGATCACCGTACTCATAACAGTGCGGTGCTCCTCCTTGATGGAGGCGCTATTAAGCGCCTCCAGTAAGCTATCCGGTGCCTCCGGTTGGACGGAGGACACCGTCGTCTTATCCTTCTTACGAAGGGACGGCTTGCCGAACTCCGGAACCGCTGAAGGTTCCGGCATGGAGTCCGGACAAGGGTCGGGCTTAGAGCCCCTGGGGGTCTTGCCCCCCACGCGCCTGGAGTCCGGGAGGTTGCCTCGTGGCACCTCCTGCGCCACCTCCTCTTGACCAGGCCCCCCTTGGGGCACCACCTCGGTGTCGTCCGCAGCGTGAGGCGAGGAGGCGGCCGAAGAAGTACTCTCCATTTCCGATTTAACCCGAGGGACCCGCTCGTGAAGCGGCAAACTCGCTTTGGGCGGGCTGCATAATTGTTCGGCATTAGAGAACACTATGCGATGATAAAAGCCAGGGTATCCGGACACTTACGATCTCGCCAGGCTTGGCCTCGTTGGCCACTCCTCCTTGTCGTCGTCGGCGTTGGTGGAGAAGTCCGAGGAAGGGTCCTTCCTTCTTAGACCCTCCGGCCTCCCGGTTGGAGCGGCCTTCCTTTTCCTCTCCTCCCGCTGGGGAGAAGCTTCTTTCCTCCTCCTCGTCCTCGGGAGAAGATTCCGCTTGAATCTGACAAAGATCTGGCGTCGGGAGCTCCTTCGAAGTTCTCGTGGACTCCTTCTTGGCCTTCTTCTCCGGCACCACATGGGGTAATGGAGCCAGCAGCCCTGGCTAATCGGCGTCATTGGGTCTTCAGGCAAAGGAGCCGGACAGTTGATCTGTCCGGACGTCTTCAGCCAGTCGTGTCAAAGATTAGGGAGTTTTAGATCCCACATAGAGTCAATCTATGAAAAAAGAGTCCCGTAAAGGGTAAAATAACTTACCTCGCCGGCTTGACGCTGCGAGTTGTATCCGCGATCTTCAGTAGCGGATGAGGGAGCCTCGGCGCCCTTGAACAGCACCTTCCAGGCATCTTCGTACGACGTGTCGAAGAGCCTTTTTAGAGTCGAGTGATGTGCCGGATCGAACTCCCACAATTTGAAGACCCGTTGTTGGCATGGGTGAATCCAGCGGATGAGCATCACCTGGATTACGTTGACAAGCCTGAGATTCTTGTCCACCAGGTTTCGGACGCATGTTTGGAGTCCGGGTATCTCGTCCGAATTCCCCCACGTCAGGACCGTCTCTTTCCATGACGAGAGCCGTGTGGGGAAGCCAGATCTGAATTCGGGGGCCGCCACCCATTTGGGGTCGCGCGGCTCGGTGATATAGAACCACCCCGATTGCCACCCCTTTGTTGTCTCCACAAAGGAGCCCTCGAGCCATAGGACTTTGGCCATCTTGCCAACCATGGCGCCTCCGCACTCCGCTTGACGGCCGCCCACTACCTTCGGCCGGACGTTGAAGATATTCAGTGTCCGTATACTAGAGTAGGGGTACCCTAGTATCCCGTACTCGTGCACGGACAGTTGCAGCACCCCGCGGCAAGGTTTGCCTCGTCACCGCCAAGATCCTCCGTGGCTCCTTTGGAGCCATTCAAGAACAAAGTATTTGATTAAGAAGACAAGACCCCGGCAAGAGGAGCTTGTCGGGAAGGCCACTCAAGGCATGCGAAGACAAGGCCCGGCAAGAGGAGCTTGCCGGAAGGCTCGGAGCGCGACAAGCCTCCGAACGCGACAAGGATTCGCGGCAAAGGCGCTTGCCGCGGCAAGCAACCTCTCTCCATCTCCGCTCCAGCTCATCCAGCCGACGTGTCGCCATGGGACCGTTCCATGCGGCGTGTCGAGAGGTGTGCAGCCCGGAGAGCAGCGATAAGCGGCGCTGACAAGCTTGCCATCGTGGCGAGCGGTGGCGCACCTGACGATCTCTGTTGCACTGTTTGGGCGACACTGACGGGCATTTATTGCTTTTGTCCCTTGCCGTCAGAGTTAGGTATTTTGCACTATACACTGTTCGAGTAGGTGTACCAACTCCTGTTTTTACATTTGTATCCTCATCTATGTTGCCACCTGTCGGAGACCCCTTGAGCATATAAAAGGAGGCCCATGTGGTAGAGGGGGTTCAGTTCGTTCGACTCACTCGAGACCAGATACACTCACGCTAGGTTTTGTAGCTCTCATCGCTCCCTAGCAAGAACACAATACATCAGACAAGCAGCAGTAGGAGTTTTATCTCTCCGGAGAGCTCTGAAGCTGGGTAAACTGCTCGTGTGCCTCGCCTCGATCCGCTCTTCGTGCGATCTCCGGCACCCTCCGAACCACAAAGGGGCCTGGTCCGCCGGCCCCATAGGTGTTCGTGGGTACGACCAGCCTCCCCGACATCTTTGGCGCGCCAGGTAGGGGGCGTCAAGGCCGTGTGAATCTGATCCGGCGTTCACACGAGCAACGTCCTCAACATCTTCCTCAACATGCCACTGAAGAAGAAGGCTTGGCGGCAGCGAGCCGTCAGCGTCGTACCCACCCTCACCGCAGCAAACGGGTGGTGGGGCAGACGCCGGCGGAGGAACGGGCGCCGACGAAGGTATTCGCGACGTTGCCAAGTCCAAGGACAAGGCCCCGCAAACCTCGGCGTCCGCGCATCCCCCGCTCCCATCTCAGGAGACGCGGGACCAGCAACGTCATGGCGTTCATAATGCCATACGTTCGTTGGATCGAGACCCTCAAGACCAGCATGCGCGCCAACATGCTGGCACGAGTGAGATACGGTCGCCCGGATGGGGTGCTGCTCCTTCTAACGTGGTTAGAAGTCCGAGCATATCCGCTCCTCGCACCGCTCGCCAATGCCACCAACTACTCCAGCGAAGCTACGGCGAGAGCTCAGCTGCTCCTCGACTACCCTCCAACGGCCGACAAGGTCGACGAGTGGAGGGCCACTATCCAGAGCCTCATCGGCTTTGCCAACGGCGACGCTCCGTGGGAACCAACGCCATCGTTGCCGCGGCAAGACGACAAGGCACGAGCCGGTGGCGACGAGACTGTCGGAGGTGCAACTACCGTGCACTCTCCGCCACGAAGGCCAAGATCGCCGACTCACCGGATCCACCTCGACAGCGACTCCACCGCGTCGTCGGATCCGCGAGCTCGCCACGATCAGCGCCAAGTTCTTCACGAGCGACAACAAGAGGACGCTCGAACTCGCATCGAGCGCCGGAGAGAAGCGCGACGTCGATCCGACAAAGCGCTGGGCCTTCTGTTGACATGCGCGCGCCCGGAGGAGCCAGCGCCTTGCCAGACGCGGTAGGTTGCCCTGCGTTCACTTTCGTGAGCTGCGGCAAGTCCAGTGGCCCAGCCAGAAAAAACTTCAAACCAGACGTGCGGAGAAGTATGATGGCGGGGCGCATCTGTCGGAGTTCCTCGGCATCTACACCATCGCGGTGTAGGCTGCGGGGACGGACGACAAGATCCTCGCCAACTACTTCCGCCGTGCTCAAGCCCAACGTCGAGATCTTGGCTCATGCACTTGCCGGACAGCTCCATATCCTCTTGGGCAGATCTGTGCCATCGGTTTATTGGCGCCTTCACGGTGGCCACAAGCCTCATGGCCAAGAGAGTGACCTTCATCTGCCGCCCGAAGGAAGGAGAGTCCTGCGCAAGTTCATTCAGAGATTCAGCCGTGTGCACTACAACATCGAGACGTCCACCACGCGCGGTGATCAGCGCATTTCATCAGAATGTGCGGAACTGCAGGATGAGGGAGGAGATGGCGATGTGCAAAGTCAAGGACGTCAGTGAGCTATACGCCTTGGCCGACAAGTGTGCACGCGCTGAGGAAGGGAGGAGACTCCTAGGAGAGAATGCGGAAGCAGGATCTAACAGTGAGGACACCGCCCCGGCAAAGAAGGGTCGGCGGCGAGGCAACAGGAAGAAGAAAGGTAGAGAAGTGCTAGCCGTTGAGCAGTCCGGCAACGGAGGTGGCGATAAGAACGCCAAGGCTGGTGGCTCCGGCAAGGAGGTTGCCGCTGACGCCAACCACCAGTCGGTGGCGGCCGCCGACAAGCAGGACAGCTCCGGCAAGCAGTACTGCAAGATCCACCGCACCAAGGGCCACGACCTCCAGAGCTGCAAGAAGGTCGAGCAACTTGTCGAACAGCAGAGAGCTGAGTACGAGCGGCGCGACAAGGAGAAGGCCCAGGAAGGTGCTGGGGGAGCAAGCAAGAAGCGTCCCCGGGGAGGAGGACGCTGCAAGGCCAAGCAGCGTTAAGGAGACAGACCTCCCGCGTCAGCGCGACAAGGATGAAGATGATGACGGCAGCGAAGATATGGAAGACGCAGCGCCGATGGCGAGCAGGAGTTTGAAAGCCACGAGAGGTCCTCTGCGTTGACGGAGGTGCTTCCTGCATACCTCCCACCGCCAACTCAAGCAATGGATGCGGGAGGTCAATGCAGCGGAACCATCCGTGGCGCCACGCAAGCCTCTCAAGTGGTCCAAACCGCCTATCATTTTTATATTGAGGACCACCACGATCGCATAAGCTGCGGTCGGTGCTTGCCGATGTTGGTCTCACCAACCATCCGCAACCTCAAGGTCACCAAAATGCTAGTTGACGGCGGGGCGGCTTGAATCTGATCTCCTCCGCGGTACTCCGAAGCTTCAAATCCACGACAGCGAAGCTCGAAGAGACCGGCACCTTCCAAGGAATCAATCCGGGAAGGAGCAAGCGAAGGGAAGATTACTTTGCGGTAACATTTGGCAGCGAGCTGAACTTTAGGACTGAGAGGGTCACATTCGACGTTGCCGATTTCCCATTGCCTTACAATGGGATACTTGGCCGCCCAGCGCTCGCCAAGTTCATGGCAGCCTCTCACTATGCCTACAACCTACTCAAGATGCCAAGCCCGATAAGCGTCATCTCTGTCCATGGCGACAAGAAGGATGCCCTTATACGTGCCGACAAGATCTACCGGGATGCAGCGGCCGCTGGCGACAGTTGCCAAACACTTGCGGCTGAAGCTCCGGGGAAGAAGACAAAGTCCAAGTCCGGCAAGAGCTCTGATGCTCACTCCGGCAAGCGCACCTCTTCGGAGTGCTGCGCTACCGTCGAGGACGCACCATCGAGCTCCACCGGCAGGTGCAAGAAGATGGTAGCTCCGCCAAAGACCAAGAAGGTGCCCGCCAAGGAGGACGGCACTGGTGGTACCTTTACCATCAGTGCCTCTCTCAACCCTAAATAGGAAGGCGCGCTCGTTGCTTTCCTGCGGGCGAATGTCGGCGTGTTTGCATGGCAACCGTCGACATCCCAGTGTTCAGGAAAGTGATTGAGCCGCCTGCTTTGTCCTCATCATGACCCGTCAAGCAAAAAGTCGAGAACAAGCGGTGGGCGCCAAGAATTCATAGCCGAAGAGATCAAGAAACTGGAAGCAACAGGCTTTGTCAGAGGAGTGCTCCATCCTACGTGGTTGGCCAATCCTGTAGTCGTGCACAAAGCAAATGGAAAATGGAGGCTTTGTATTGACTTCACGGATGTTAATAAAGCTTGTCCCAAAGATCCATTTCCCTTGCCGCGCATTGACCAGATTGTTGACTCCACGGCTGGATGTGATTTGCTTTTGTTTCTTGATGCATACTCAGGATACCATCAGATCTTCATGGCTGAAGAAGATGAGGAGAAGACCGCATTCATCACACCATGTGGCACATCTTTATTTCATACGGATGCCTTTCGGTTTGAAGAATGCTGGTTCAACATTTGCAAGGGTAGTCCATGAAGCTTTTGAGCCGCAAATGCACATAAATGTAGAAGCCTACATGGATGACATAGTGGTCAAAAGCAGGGACAAAGCAACTCTGGTTCAAGATTTGGACGAGACCTTTGCAAATCTGGGCAAGATCAACCTCAAGCTCAACCCCGAGAAGTGCGTGTTTGGAGTCCCTTCCGGCAAGCTTCTCGGGTTCTTCGTGTCTCAACGAGGGATCGAAGCTAATCCCGACAAGATCAAGGCCATTGAGCAGATTGAAGCACCAAAGCGCGTCAAGGATGTACGAAGACTTGCCGGTTGCGTAGCTGCTCTCAGCAGGTTTATTTCTAGGTCTGGCGGCGCCTGCCATTTCTCAAGATTTTGAAAAAGGCAGGTCAATGAAATGGACTCCCGAAGCGGAGGCTGCGCTGCAGAGACTAGAAGAGATACATCCTCCACTCCAACACTTGTCACACCTAAGCCACAAGAGAAGTTCTTTGCTATATATAGCAGCAACCAATCAAGTGGTTAGTGCTGCGTTAGTAGCGGAGAGGGAGGCAGATGACGAGCCAGCAACCACGGCAAGCACATCCAGCGACAAGCAGGGGGCTTCGCCGACAAGCTCTGGTCCCGACAAGGACGAGTCCATGCAGACACATGACCAGATCACGAGAAAAAGGATGGTGCAGCGCCCGATCTACTTTGTCAGTTCCCTCCTGCGAGGGGCTAGGTCGAGTACTACGGTGTGCAGAAATTGCTTTTCGGCCTCCTCATGGCCTCGAGAAAGCTGCGCCATTACTTCCAAGCACATGAGATCCACAGTTGTCACTCGCTTTCCGCTGAAGAGGATCTGCGCAGAATCCAGAAGCAACGGGCAGGATTGTCGAGTGGGCGTTGGAGCTGTCACGCTTTGGTCTCAAGTTTGAAAGCACATCAACTATCCAAAGCAGAGCGTGGGCAGAATTCATAGCAGAATGGACGCCAACACCAGATGAAGAGATTCCGGAGACGAGCATTCCCGTCAAGGAAGCAAGCAAAGAATGGCTGATGTACTTTGATGGTGCCTTCTCGCTGCAAGGCGCCGGTGCCGGCGTGCTACTTATCGCACCCACCGGAGAGCACCTCAAGCACGTGAGTCCGGATGCACTTTCGCAAGGAGCAAGCGACAAAAATACTGCAGTATGAAGGTTTGCTTGCGGTCTCGGGATCATGATGGACCTTGGGATCAAAAGCTTATTGTCGGGGTGACTCGCAGCTTGTCGTCCGCCAAGTGAACAAAGATTACGAGTCCGTTGATGGAAGCCTACGTTGATGAAGTGAGGAAGCTAGAAGAGCACTTTGACGGCCTGCAAATGGAACATGTTCCAAGAGCTCGTAATGATATTCTTGTGACGGTCACAAAGTGTGCCACTTAAGTTGCACTGTGGAACCAGGGATTTTCGTGCTCAAGCTGACTCAATAACCGTAACACCATCAACTGGACAAAGAAAAGAGAGGAAGTTGACCTCTGGTGACTACTTTCCGACAGAGCTTCGAAGCCGTCGTTGCAAAAGGTCCCCAAGCTCAACACCAGCGATCTTTGAGGCGATCTGCTCCGACAGCCCTGTGGTTTGTTTCATTGAAGCGAGACGCTCCCGACAAGTCTTGCTCCGGCAAGCTTGCCGGAGCATCAAGCTCGGCAGGGCCGCAGAGTTCTTGCCGTGGAAGCCGATGTTCCCGCAGCAGCAGATGCGCCTTTAGTCCTTGTTGTCGAGCCGCAAGCTCCAAAGATGGCGCAACAGATTATCCATTTCCTTGGACAAGAGAACTTCCGAAGAGCAAGAAGAAGCGGAAAGAGTAGCCCTAAGCGGTCGAAAGTATGTACCAGTTTGTCGACAACATATTGCATGAAGAAGACTCAACGGTGTGAAATTGAAGTGTATTCCTGTGGAAGATGGATGTAAGCTGTTGGCGAGAGATACACGGAGGCATATGTGGTCACCACATTGGCACAAGAGCACTTGCCTAAGCAAAGCTTTCGGCAAGGTTTCTTCAACCGACGACCCTCCGGGATGCAACTGCACAAGTAACCAAGTGTGAAGCGTGCAGTTCCATTCCAAGCAGATACACCAGCCAGCTCAAGCTCTCCAGACGATCCCTTTATCCTGGCCATTTTCGATGCAGGGGCTCGACATCCTCGGCACCTTCCCCGAAGCTGCCGGGGCTTTGAGTACTTATGCGCCGCCATCGACAAGTTCACAAAGTGGCCGGAAGTGGAAGCAGTGAGGAAGGTGACGACACACTCAGCAGTCAAGTTCTTCAGGTCGATTGTTTGCCGTTTCGGAATCCCTAACAGGATCATCACCGACAATGGCACACAATTTACGAGTCGCACCTTCATGCAGTACGTCCAAGATCTTGGCACCAAGGTTACGCTTCGCTGTTGCTCACCCGAGAAGCAACGGTCAAGCAGAAAGGGCAAATGCTGAAGTGCTGCGCGGGCTCAAGACCAGAACTTTCGACAGGCTTCACAAGTGCGGAAGAAACTGGATCGAGGAGCCGCCGGTGGTTCTTTGGTCGATCAGGACGACGCCAAATCGAGCCACCGCCGACACCTTTGCTCTAGTCTATGGAGCGAGGCAGTTCTCCCCACGGAACTCGTATCACGGATCACCTCGAGTGCTCGCTTATGATGAGCTTGAGCAAGAGCATTTGCGACAAGATGACACGCTGCTCCTTGAGGAGGATCGTCTTTCAGTCAGGCGAAGTTGCTCGCTACAAAGAAGCTTTGCGTCGCTACCATAGCCGCAGAGTTAGTGCGAGAAGTCTCGAGGAAGGCGACCTCGTTCTTCGGGCGTTCAGTCCGCCAAGAATTCAAACAAGTTGGCCTTGAAGTGGGAAGGCCCTTATCGGGTGAAACGAGTCACTAGGGCCTCATTTGTCCGCCTTTGAGAGACCGAAGATGGCATTCCGGTGAGCAACTCCTGGAACATTGAGCATCTTCGTAAGTTTTACCCATAGGGCGTGGTTGTCGGAACCCGTTCCGGCAACCACCTTTTGTACAAGTCTTGCCGCTATTGCACGTAATCCTTTGTACAAAGCCGGGCGCAGACCCCGTGCATCAGTAAAACTCATGTGTTGCGCACAACTTGTCAAAATCATGCTTTCATCATTTTATTGCATGTTTTGCCTAACACTTTGTGCAGGAACCACACCAACTCGCCGGCTAGTCGCGCCCTTACTTTGTTTCGAGTCCGCTCAACAACTTAAGTGAGCTGCAGCTAGTCGCGACAAGGTTGCTTGTCGGAGGCGGCATCGCCAAAGAAGTCATCGACGTTCCGCACTCGGCCTTCATGCAAAAAGTGCTGCACCGACAAGTCCCCAAATGCGTAAGGCGAAACGCATTACAAAGGAAGGAATCAAGTAGAGAAATAACGTTGCATTGATCGCCTAAGATAGAGTATATTACAAAATAACTTGTCGCTGATCTAACAAAGTGTTCTAAACATGATCAAATGACAAGGGAAAGATAAAGTTGGCGGCCTAGTCTACGCGGTCTCCCTCAATCCGCTTGATCTTGTTCACCTTGTCCACAATGGGTGCGACAAGGGCTTTGAGCTCCTCCACGTTGGCATCTGGCGGCAAGGATCTGAGGACGCCGTTAAGGTTAAGGCCCGGATTGCGGAAGGCCACCTTTATCAACACCTTCTCGAGGGCTCTGCACGCATCTGGCGTGATTCCTCGACCTTTGCTTTGGGACCTCTTCCGGAGATGCTGGAGACCCGTCCACGCCTTTGAAGAATAAACCGAGTTTGGCGCCGGGTTGGAGGTGCTCGTCGGAGGAGTATGCAAGGTCCGCCATCCCCAGCTCCATCACTTCGTTGTGGATGTCGGCGGCGGTGTCCACAAGACCTTGATCGAGTGCTCCACGCTTTCCCTCAAGGTGCTCTGGATGGAGGCAACATTCGCTAGCAGCTCCTCCTTGGCCTTGATCGCCTCCAACAAGCCCACCTCCCGCTCTCTGGCGCCGTCCAACGTCTGCGTCAGAGTGGTCAGCTTCAGCTCAAGATCCACCTTGGAATCCTTGGCGGCGTCGAGCTCCTTGCCCCTATCAGCGAGACGACTCTGCAGCTCGCCAAGAGTGTAGGCGTCCTTCTCGCATTCACGCTTGAGCGCGGCAAGCTCTTCGCCGCTCTTCTTGAGGCTGGCCTCGGTATGCCACCTTCGCCTTGACTCTTCCTTGGCGGCCTCGGCGGCTACGGCAGCATCCTTCGCTTCCCGGCGCCCGCCAAAGTGACTCCTCGTGCTGCAAAGGTCTTCTTCGTGGCTGTCAAGGTTGACTTTCACGCGCCACTCGCTTTCTGCGGCGGAGAGCTTCTCGGCAGCCGGCCTTTGCTCCTCCTCGGCCGGCCTTCTCAATGATGAAGGCCGTGCGCTCTTCAAGAAGTTGCCTCAGCAGCCGCTACGTCGCGGGCGCTTGGTTGGCCCTCGGAGCTCTTCTGCGGCGCTTCTCCATGTCCGCTCCTTCCCTCGCGACAAGTGCTTCCCGGGTCTCCAACTTGGCCTGCCGGCGCGGTAGAGCGACACCGGCTTCTTCAGCTGCTCCTCCTCAGACTTCGCTGCTACTTGCTGGCGCGTCCACCAGCATCAGCTCAATGGAGGCGAAGTAGCTTCGCCGTCGAAGGTCTCTCCTCGACCGGCGCCCTGGAGCTCGGTTCCCAGGGGAGCTTGATGAAGACACCCTCGCCGGCCTTCAGGTAGGCGCCGGGCTGGGGCTCCTCGGAGCCTGACGCCGCAGCAGCGGCGGGGGAGTCGGCTGTCGGTGTAGCGCCTGGCGCTCCTGCGGCCTCAGGGCCGTCAGTGCGATCGCCCGACCCCTCGCCAGCTTCTGCGTCGGCAGCCTCGGTGGCCTTCTGTAACAGGCTCGTCGGCGGCAACCTCTTCTTCCACAACAACGACCTCTTCTTCCTCGACGGCGGCCTCATCGGTGTTGCCGCGCGCTTCCTCCTCGCCGGCGGCCTCGACCTCCATCGGCTCTGCGTCAGACGAAGAAAGAGCAGTCAAGCAAATGTTCAAAAAGAGAAACAAAAGAAAGCAAGCCCAAGGGAGATTTTCGTGTAAGGCAGTTACCTGCAACGGGATCCGCAGCCATGGCCTCGACCACTGGAGGGTCACTGGCGCCGTCCCTTGCCGGGGTAGCCTCCCTTGCCGGAGTGGCCTCCCTTGTCGGAGGGCGCTACCTTGCCGGAGATTCCTCCCTTGGCGGCGTAGTGGCAGCAGACAGGATTTCGGGGGCGGCTTCCGAGCCCTCCTGATGAGGCTGCTCTGCTCCTACACAAGCAAACAGTCAGGTATCAACGAAGAAGGAGCACCCCTGCACACCTAATAGTAAGGAGAAAACTGCACACTTACTCTGGGGGCTGTGCTGGGGGCTGCTCTGAGGAAGGGTTGCCGGGTCCGGCAAGGGATTCTCGGACGCGTCCCCTGTTGCCACGGGAGAATCGTCCTCAACGACGACCGTCGGGATCTTGGCCCTCTTCGATGCTCTCTGGGCCAGCGTCCTGAAAAGGAAAGAGTCCAGAACGAAGCAAATCAGATTAAAGATGAAGCAATAAGAATGAAGAAATACAAGCTCAATCTCAAGAGCTTACTCTTCGCCTTCCTCCTCGGAGCTGAGCGCGGAGAAGTCAAACTCCGGCTCGCCTCCGGTGCGACGAGGCGGGGGAGTGGGCTCTCTTGGCCGCTTGGCGGAGGCGTGGCGGTGGCTCGAGAAGATCCCGCCCGATTGTCGCAGCGGTGTAGGGCGCTCCAGCAACCTCGCTTGCATGCGGTGGAAGCGCGTCATGCTGGCGCCACTTCTTGTAGGCGATATACCGCCCGACTCGTCTCCGGCCTTGCGGAGACGCCTCCTCAGCGGAGGGGGCTCGGCCAGCGGTAAGTCGCTGGGTGGTGGAGAAGAAGCGCCCTCGGCGGGTCCACTCGACGCGGCCTCGGGCTTGACTTTCCGCTGCGCCAGCTCGCTTTCCTGCGCGGAGAGTTTCTCGGCAGCCAGCCGCTGCTCCTCCTCAGCCGCGGCCTTCTCAAGGATGTAGGCCGTGCGCTCTTCTGCAAGTTGCCCCAGCATACCTTTCGTCGCGGAGAGCTTCTTGGTTGGCGCTCCGGAGCTGTTCTGCGCGCTTCTCCATGTCCGCTCCTGCCCTAGCGACAAGTGCTTCCCGGGTCTCCAACTTGGCCTGCCGGGCGTGGTAGAGCGACAACAGCTTCTTCAGCAGCTGCTCCTCCTCAGACTCGCCGCTGCTGCTGCTTGGCGCGTCCACCAGCGTCGGCCAATGAGGCGAGTAGCTTCGCCGTCGAAGGTCTCTCCCTCGACCCGGCGCCACGGAGCTCGGTTCCTAGGGGAGCTTGATGAAGAAGCCTTCGCGACCTTGGTGGCGGCGGGAGCTCCTTGGAGCCCGGCCTTGGCAGCGGCGGGGAGTCATTTGTCGGTGTGGCGCTTGGCGCTCCTGCTGACCTCGGGGCCGTCGGTCGCGATCGCCCGACCCCTCGCCGGCCTCTGTGTCGGCAGCCTCGATGGCCTCCCCGCCAACAGGCTCGTCGGCGACGGCCTCTTCTTCCACAACAACGACCTCTTCTTCCTCGACGGCAGCCTCGTTGGTGTTGCCGCGCGCTTCCTCCTCGCCGGCAGCCTCGATCTCCATTGGCTCTGCGTCAGACGAAGAAAGAGCAGTCGAGCAATTGTTCAAAAAGAGAAACAAAAGAAAGCAAGCCCAAGGGAAATTTTCGTGTAAGGAAATTACACCTGTGAGATCATAGCCATGGCCTCGACCACCTGGAGGGTCCTGGCGCTGTCCCTGCCGGGTAGCCTCCCTTGCGGAGTGGCCTCCCTTGTCGGAGGGCGCCCTTGCCGGAGATTCCTCCCTTGGCGGCGTAGTGGCAGTAGACAGGATTTCGGGGGCGGCTTCCGAGCCCTCCTGATGAGGCTGCTCTGCTCCTACACAAGCAAACAGTCAGGTATCAACGAAGAAGGAGCACCCCTGTCCGCCGAATAGTAAGGAGAAAACTGCACACTTACTATGGGAGCTATGCTGGGGGCTGCCCTGAGGAAGGGTTGTCGGGTCCTGCAAGGGAGTCTCGGACGCGTCCCATGTTGCCACGGGAGAATCGTCCTCAACGACGACCATCAGGATCTTGGCCCTCTTCGACGCTCTGGGCGGCGTCACGAAAAGGAAAGAGTCCGTAACGAAGCAAATCAGATTCAAGATGAAGCAATAAAATTGAAGAAATACAAGCACAAATCTCAAGAGCTTACTCTTCGCCTTCCTCCTCGGGCTGAGCACGGAGAAGTCAAACTCGGCTCGCCTCCGGTCTTGACAGGCGGGGAGTGAGCTCTCTTAACCGCTGGCGGGCGTCGGCGGTGGCACGAGAAGATCCGCCCCATTTGTCGCAGCGGTGTGGGGCGCTCGCTGCAACCTCGCTTGCATGCGGTAGAGCTGCTGACTGCTTCTGTAATGGGCGATGCGCGCCCGACTCGTCTCCAACCTTGCGGAGACGCCTCTTCGGCGGAGCCGGGGGCTCCGCTGGCGGCAAGTCGCTGGGTGGTGGAGAAGAAGCGCCCTCGGCGGGTGCACTCGACCCGGCCACGGGCTCGACAAGCTTCGTCTCGCCGGCGATCTCCCTCGCTCGGCAAGGCTTGCCGCCGCAGCGTCCGCCTCCTCCACGGTGAACCCGAAGGCTCCAGCGGCAGCGGCTGCTGCCGCCTCCTCCTACGGTGGCAATCCGCGCCATCTCCTCGTCGGTGGTGTCGCGGGTGAGCCTTTTTCGCTTTCGTCGGGCGGATCGGCACTTCTTCCAAGTCGTCGAAGAACTGCTGCACGACCTCGTCGGGGGCTCCTGCCGAGTTGGAGCGATCCCATGGGAATCGCTGGCAGCATCATGGCGCGGACGCGGTCGGCGCCGAAGTTGTTGCACAATGGGACGACCCCGCGGCAACCTAAACCACTCAGGGTGGTCGGGTCGTTCTTGAACAGCTCGAGCAGCATCGCGTCCAGCTCCAAGACAGTGAAGTTCGATTCAGGCCGGGCGCAACCTCATAATGTCTGCCGCATTTTGGAGCTCCCAGGCAGGCCTCCTCCTTTCCTGCAAGGGAGCGATGCGGCGACGAAGGAAATCTGCGCCAACTGCGCCTACGGTTAACCCGGCAAGCCTGAGGCACAAAATCCAGGTCACAGCTATCTTGACCAGATCCTCCGCGCCAAGTTGCTCCAATCTCTGCCGCGCACTATTGGAGTTTGGCGACAGCAGTGAAGGGCTGTGGGTTCTCCTTCACGACCCAACACCAATTGGCTCTCTCCTCCTCCCACTTGTTGCGGAACTCTCCTTCCAGATATGCTTCTTTCTTGCCGATCCTAGAGACCCAAGCTATCCCTCCGGCAAGCGGCTCTCCTCTCTCGACGCGGGGCATGAAGAAGTGACGGAAAAGTGCCACATTTGGGTGGACTCCGACAAAGTTTTCGCAAAGGTGCGCGAAAACTGCCATGGTCAAGACGGCGTTGGGGGTGAAATCAAGGAGGCGGAGGCCAAAGGTATTCATGATGTCGCAGAAGAACTCGGAAAAGGGCGGGCAAAGCCCGCAATAGAAGAAAAGAGCGAAAAAGGGGTACCCAGTTGGGGCCAAATCGGAGGCGGAGGCGGGGAGTACCCTCGTGCGCGGATGCGCACGCGTCTCCGTCGACCAAAAGTGGTAGAAGACGTCTCGCAGCTCCCTTGCGCCGAGCTGCGGGGGGAAGATGGCCCGCTCCTTGCGCAACGCCGCGAGCCGCTGCGCCTCGGCCGACTTGACACCCTTCTCCTTATCGGCTTTCGGAGCCATGGCGAGGGCGGCGGAGGAGGCCGACGGCGTGAGCGCGCTTTGTGGCGAAAGGGGCGGGCGCTGCTCTCTTCGCACTGAGAGAAGAAGAGGGGAGCGGCGGTGGTTTTCTTGACAAGACAGCGATGGCAGAGTGGACGACCTGCCCCTGTTTCCTCCGCTTATAAAGAGGGGGGGGGGCGGACGATCCGCTTTTCCTAATAAAGAAACCCCCACGACCACGCCCACGATCTCTCACGCGGCGCCACGTCCGGTGCGTGCCGTTAGTGGGGATCGTGGTGGGTCCGGGGCGATTTGCGACGTGGTCGAGGCCGCGTGTGACCGTGCACTGTTTTGGGCCTGGCCCGACAGCGCTCGGCACCGATGTCTGACCCAGGCCGGGGCTCTGTCGGTGTACTAGAGTAGGGTACCCTAGTATCCCGTACTGCGTGCAGACGATTCTGCAGCACCAGCGGCAAGGTTTGCCTCGTCACCGCCAAGATCCTCCGTGGCTCCTTTGGAGCCATTCAAGAACAAAGTATTTGATTAAGAAGACAAGACCCTGGCAAGAGGAGCTTGTCGGGAAGGCCACTCAAGGCATGCAGAAGACAAGGCCCCGGCAAGAGGAGCTTGCCGGGAAGGCTCGAGCGCCGACAAGCCTCCGGACGCGACAAGGATTCGGCCGCGGCAAGGCGCTTGCCGCGGCATGCAAGCAACCTCTCCATCTCCGCTCCAGCTCATCCAACGACGTGTCGCCATGGGACCGTTCCATGCGCGCGTGTCGAGCGGCTGTGCAGCCAGCGGAGAGCAGCGATGAGCGGCGCTGACAAGCTTGCCATCGTGGCGAGCGGAGGCGCACCTGACGGTCTCTGTTGCACTTTGTTTGGGCGACAATCGACGGGCATTTATTGCTTTTGTCCCTTGCCGTCGAGTTAGGTATTTTGCACTGTACACTCGCTCGAGTAGGTGTACCAACTCCTGTTTTTACATTTGTACCCTCATCTATGTTGCCACCATCGGAGACCCCTTGAGCATATAAAAGGAGGCCCATGTGCAGCGTGAGGGGTTCGATTCGTTCGACTCACTCGAGACCAGATACACTCACGCTTAGGTTTTGTAGCTCTCATCGGCTCCCTAGCAAGAACACAATACATCGGACAAGCAGCGGTGAGTTTTATCTCTGGAGAGCTCCGGCTGGGTAAACTGCTCGTGTGCCTCGCCTCGATCCGCTCTTCGTGCGATCTCCGCCCCCCTCCGAACCACAAAGGGGCCTGGTCTGCCGGCCCCATAGGTGTTCGTGGGTACGATCAGCCTCCCCGACATTCAGCCATAGGCTGAAGTTGGGCTGGATGCAGAGGAAGGCCTCGCACACGACGATAAACGCCGAGATGTTGAGGATGAAATTCTGGGCCAGGTCGTGGAAGTCCAGGCCGTAGTAGAACATGAGCCCCCGGACAAATGGGTGAAGTGGAAAACCTAGTCCGCGGAGGAAGTGGGGGATAAACACCACCCTCTCATGGGGCACAGGGGTTGGAATGAGCTGCCCTGCTGGCCGGGCAGCCTGTCTTGTGATGTCGCCGGACAAATATCCGGCCTCCCGCAGTCTTGTGATGTGCCCCTCCGTGACGGAGGAGGCCATCCACCTGCCACCCGCTCCTGACATGGTTGGAGAAGGTTGAGGTGGGATGTGCGGACTTGGGCGCTGGAGCTCGAGTGCGCGGGAATGGATGAGCATAGGAGGAAGAAGGCGTAGGTGAAAATGTAACACCCCGGATGTAACTTTCCATATTTGTAACTCCAACTCTTGCCATTTTCGGCATTGTGATATGATATTCCCTCCGTGGTTGGGGTTTTGTCTTTCGTTTTGCATTTTGTCCATGTCATGCATCTAATATCATGTCATCATGTGCATCTCATTGGCATACGTGTTCGTCTCATGCATCCGAGCATTTTCCCCGTTCGTCTCATACACCTCATTTGGAGCTTCCTAACTCCTTCTACCTATAAATATAGCCTCCTCTCCGAAATTTCCGGATCCCGAAACCCTAGCCCGCTCCTCCTTGCGGGGCGCGTCGTCCGCGGGAAAACTCCCGCCGCCGCCGCATGACAACGCATGGCGCGCCCACGTAGCGCCCATGCGCCGCCCGGCCGCAGGAGCCTTCGGCCCGCTTCGCCCGCCGCCGCTCTCGCGCACGCCCGCGCCCGAACCCGTCGCCCGGCCGCCTCGTCCTCGACCGCGCCGGCCGCCTCCGCCCACGTCGCCCGGCCGCCCGCCGCCTTGCGCCAAACGGCCGCGCCGCATCCGGCCGTCGTTGCCCCGCCGTCGCCGCGCCGGCCCCGCCCCGGCCGGCCCCTCCTCCTCAGGCCCCGACTCCGGCGAGTCCCGGCCTCGCCTCTGTTCGCGCGCCTCGGACGAACCCTAGATCCATCAGGTTGACCCCGAAATCCTCGAAGTCATTTTTTCTGCAGATATTTTATTGCATGTTCATCGCATCATAACTTTGCACCCGCCGCTCCATTTTGGGCGTATAGCATACCGTATTGTTCGGCTCGATGAGTACATCATTCCGCCGCATTGCATCATTTTCATTTGAGCTCATCTTGATGCCCGAAATGCTGGTAGAAGTGGGCTATGTGATGTTAGTTTCAGAATCTTATCAGAACATGCACTTTTGTCATTTTTGCCATGATTGATGTGTGCATCCTATGATCTTGAGTCCTACATGTGTTTTGTAATATGCCATGCCATCTTTACAGGGGTGTATGCCATATATTTTTGTGATCTCTGTGCTGACTTGCACAAGCATGCAAACTAGGCTTCATGATGTTGCTGATTTCAGCCCCTGTTTTGCTGATATTTTTATGCCATGTAAACTTGATGCTAAAGAGAGATCCATGATTATTTTGAGATACTTCAGTAAGGATGTTTTTAGCATATGGTTATTCTCTATCCATCCACGCCCTTGTTTGCAATTACGGAGTGCCATACCTTGAGTGAATCGAGTTCTACTTTTGCTATAAAATGTTTCCTGGCAGATTGTTTACATGTTATTCAATTTTGCCAAGGTTGTTGTAGTTGATCCGTGTATGCTATGATGTTATTCTTGCCATGTATAGCTTATATAACATGTCTTATTGATGTATGTATGCTTAGTTTATCATGAAATGCTCTGTAGTGAGTGCATCGAGCTCGCGAAGATGCCTTCATAATTCTGTCAATGTCATGCCCTGTTTGCTGAATCTGTTAACAAAACTTGCTATTTTGACATGGGTGCTATTACATTTTCCGATCCCTTTTGGCTCTTGGTCAATAAGGGACTCTTGTTATATGCTTTGAGTAGATTCATGCCATGCCTTGTTTTGCTATTATAAGTTCCTGTAGCATTCTGTTTGCTTGCTCTGAACTTTGCTTCCTGATGCTGATTCTGCCATGTTCAGTATTTTTACTAAGTCTGTGAAGCTGATATATTTTGCACTTTTGCCATGCTTGTTTGGACCTGTTATGGTGTGATTTAGCCGTAGCTCAGTGTTCATCTTTTGTCAAGCATCTTTAGTAGATCACTTCCATATGCTGTGTTGGTACGTTTGGGTGCAGTAGCTTAATTTCTTGTTGCTTGCTATGTGGCATCATGCTGTTAATGGCAGATTTGTGCCATTCTTGTTTTGCTTGTCATTTGCAAACCGTGCATCCGATTCCGGTGGTCTTTATATCGATTTCAACCGAAATCGTCTCACCTTTCCAGCGGCATACTTGGTTTGCCAAGTTGATGCCTTGTTCATCAGTTTTCCTTCCGGAGCACGCATATGCATTGCATCTCACATCTCGCATATCATGCCATGTATTGCATCATGTTGTTTGTGCATCGCCGTGATTTATTGTGGTTCCATTGTTTGTGTTCTTGCTTTGGGTAGAGCCGGAGGCGAAATGCGTGAACAAGGAACCTGTTGAGAACGCTTACGAGGATCAAGCTTTCGACAACTCGAGAACCTTGCGCATAAGATGACCATACCCTCGAAATCACTTCTATCTTTGCTTGCTAGATGCTCGCTCTTTTGCTATGCCTATGCTACGATGCCTATCACTTTCTTATCATGCCTCCCATATTGCCATGTCAAGCCCCTAACCATCCTTTCCTAGCAAACCGTTGTTTGCCTATGTTACCGCTTTGCTCAACCCCTCTTATAGCGTTGTTAGTTGCAGGTGAAGATGAAGTTTGTTCCTTGTTGGAACATGGAGATGTTGTTCCTTGTTGGAACATGTTTACTTGTTGGGATATCACAATATATATTGTTTAATTAATGCATCTATATACTTGATAAAGGGTGGAAGACTCGGCCTTATGCCTGGTGTTTTGTTCCACTCTTGCCACCCTAGTTTCCGTCATACCGGTGTTATGTTCCTTGATTTTGCGTTCCTTACACGGTTGGGTGATTTATGGGACCCCCTTGATAGTTTGCTTTGAATAAGACTCCTCCAGCAAGGCCCAACATTGGTTTTACCATTTGCCACCTAAGCCTTTTTCCCCCGGGTTTTCATGAGCCCGAGGGTCATCTTTATTTACCCCGGGCGGTGCTCCTTCGAGTGTTGGTCCAAACTAGAGCACCGTGCGGGACCATTCCTTGGCAACTTGGATTACGTCGGTACCTGTACGCTTAGCTTATCCGGTGTGCCCTGAGAACGAGATATGTGCAGCTCCTATCGGGATTTGTCGGCACAGTCGGGTGGTCTTGCTGGTCTTGTTTTACAATTGTCGAGATGTCTTGTAGTCCGGGATTCCGAGACTCATCGGGTCTTCTCGGTAGAAGGAATATCCTTCATTGACCGTGAGAGCTTATAATGGGCTAAGTTGGGACACCGCTGCAGGGTATTATCTTTCGAAAGCCGTGCCCGCGGTTATGAGGCAGATGGGAATTTGTTAATGTTCGGTTGTAGAAAACCCGAAGTTGACCTTAATTAAAACACATCAAAAGCGAGTGAAACCGTGATGGTCTCTTCTCTGATGAGTCCGGGAGGTGAACACGGTGTTGGAGTTATGTTTGACATAAGTAGTTTCAGGATCACTTCTTGATCGCTACTAGCTTCACGACCGTGCCTTGCTTCTCTTCTCGCTCTCTGTTGCGAATGTAGCCACCATATATGCTAGTCGCTTGCTGCAGCTCCACCTCACAACTCTGTCCTTCCTATAAGCTTAAATAGTCTTGATCTCGCGGGTGTGAGATTGCTGAGTCTCCGTGATGCCAGTGCAGGTGACGCAACCAAGCTCAAGTAGGAGCTCGACGAGGAACGTGGTCGTTACTATGTGTCTTTTCCTGATGATCAGTAGTGGAGCCCAGTTGGGACGATCGGGGATCTGTGTAGCATTTGGGGTAGTCTTGTTTTATTTTGGTTCCGTAGTCGGACCTTGAGTGTAATCTGGATGATGGATGTTTATTTATGTATTGTGTGAAGTGGCATTTGTAAGCCAACTATGTATCTCTTTCCCTTATGTATTACATGGGTTGTGTGAAGATTACCTCACTTGCGACATTGCTTTCAATGCGGTTATGCCTCTAAGTCGTGCCCGACACGTGGGAGATATAGCCGCATCAAGGGCGTTACAAGTTGGTATCGAGCCATCCCGACTTAGGAGCCCCCGCTTGATTGTTTCTTTGGCGTTGTTGAGTCTAGAACAAAAATGTTTTGAGTCTTAGGATTATATATATCGGAGTAGGATTCTTTTTACTCCCAGTCCCTTCGTCGCTCTGGTGAGGTCTCCTGACGAGAAGTTTTGACTCTCCTCTCCTCAAATTTCACTAAAAAAATTTTAGGATCACGCTGGTATCTTGGAATCGTTCCGATGGTTTTGTAGTGAGAACATTGTTCTTGGTGCCTCGACATTTAGGGGTTGTGGCGGTGTCCCGGGAGTTGAGCTCCGAGGTGTTGTCGTCACAATTTTATCGTTGCGATTCCGGAATACGAGCTTTGCCGACATCGAAAATCTCTTTTGTACAGTTGTTGGTGAGATAACCCCGATAACCCGATCTTGGGGCGAGCTCGGGAGTATTGCCATGACTTCGTATAACGGATGCTTTTCAAGGTCGAGGTACCA
Source organism: Aegilops bicornis (assembly GCA_021605145.1). Lineage (NCBI taxonomy): Eukaryota > Viridiplantae > Streptophyta > Magnoliopsida > Poales > Poaceae > Aegilops > Aegilops bicornis. The sequence goes on along the minus strand of CM038675.1, from coordinate 391,954,777 downwards.
CGATTTCGAAGGTTTCTTGGTTATGTGTTGTGAGATGGATACAGCTGGATCTAGGTATTGTTAGTTTGGGTGATATATTTTGTGTCCCTGTATCCCCAACACGGATTGCATAACCGGAAAGTTTCGGGAGTTTATAGGTGGGATTCAAGTAGCTCTTAGCATTTCTTCCCGCAGATATTTGGTTTGTGATTGGGTAATCCTTACCACTTATTTGTTCCAGTCGTACCTTGTTATTTTTTTTCATCAACCCTTAATCAAGTCTCTTCTCACCTTAATGGACGTGTGATGTTAGTTTTGGAATTCATTCGTTCATCCTTGTTCGAATGTTTATTGTGAAGACTATATGTTGCAATTTCTATCCGTTGATTCAACTTGTCTATCTGTCTATCAAGATGCTAACGGATGTCACCCTCTTCAAGATGGCTCCGCCAACGCGTCTGAATCCGGAACGCAATGATGGGAGTCATTCGAACCCTCCACCTCCACCTCCGGCTCCGGAGGCATGGCAAGCTATCATGGCAGCCACCAACGCAAATGCTCAGATGATTTTGCAACTTTTGCAAGAGCGTACCCAAGGGCAAGGCAATCAAGGAAATCAAGGCCAAGGCAACAACCAGCCGCACTTTGCTACCCTCAATCAGTTCCTCGCTAATCAGCCAAAGTCTTTCAGCTTCTGTGTCGAGGCCACAGACGCCGACGATTGGCTTGTGGACATCTGCAAACATTTTGAATGTAGCAATGTCAGACCTGAGGACTTTGTCAAGTTTGCTTTGTTTCAACTCAAGGACCAAGCTGCCGAGTGGTATCAGCAATACAAAGATTCCAGAGGAGGTCGAGTAATTACTCGGGATGAGTTCCACGAGACTTCAAAGCTCACCACATTCCACAAAGTGTTGTTGAGAGCAAGCGTGAGGAGTTCCGCAATCTCAAGCAAGGCAACATGTACGTGTATCAATACAATATCCAGTTCGAAACTCGCCGCTTCGCTAAGCAAGACGTCCACGATGACAAGAGTATGATCTATCAATTCAGAGGTGGTCTCAGAGAAGATCTGCAATTAGCTCTCGTGCTTTTTGAGCCGAGAAAAGTATGATGAATTCTACAACATGGCATTGAAGCAAGAAGCTGCGCAGCTCAAGTGTGAGGCTTCTAAGAAGAGAGTCAGGGACGCAATTCAGTCTTCTTCTTCCTCACTAGTGGCAGCTAAGCAACAGAAGTTTTGGTTGCCTCCTCCTCCTCCGTTTCATCAGCCTTACCAGCAGAAGAACTCAGGTGGCCGTGGATCTTCCCACCCGCCCAACCCAGGCTATCAGAACAAGTCTAATTCTCAAGCTCCAAGGTCAAATGCTCCTTATCACCGTCCGCTCTCAGAGGTGACTTGCAAAAAATTTCAGCAGAAAGGTCACTATGCGAACAAGTGCTTCAACCAAAGGCGCCTTCCGCCTCCTCCTCCTATGAGATCTTCCAGCAATGCAGTGGTCAAGCATAATCCAAAGTCTGCAAAGGTGAACATGATGAATGCAGCGCAAGCAGAGGATTCTTCTGATGTGATTATGGGTAATCTTCCAGTTAATGATATTCCTGCAAAAGTTTTATTTGATACCAGTGCATCGCATTGTTTCATGTCTAGATCATTTGTTGCAAAGCATGATTTCATTTCGGAAATGTTGGAAAAACCCTTGGGAGTTGTTTCTCCGGGCTCTTCTATGAGGCCTACCACAATGATTCCGGATGTTTCTATCAAGATGGGCAACTATAGATTTCTATCTAAACCATTTGTTCTTGGTGACTCGGATATTGATCTTATTCTTGGGATGGACTGGCTTTCTCAGCACAAAGCTCAACTTGATTGTGCTTCCAGGGAAATTCAATTGACTCACTCTTCTGACGATGTGATCATCTATGCCGCTCGTGATGAAACCATTCGGTTGTTTTCTCTCAATGAGAAGGGCGAGTTGGATGCTATCTCTCAGATTCTAGTCGTTTGTGAGTATCAAGATGTCTTTCCAGAAGAGCTTCCGGGTATGCCTCCTCACCGGCCAGTTGAATTCGTTATCGATCTTGAGCCTGGTACGGAACCCGTTTGCACGCGTCCATACAAGCTTGGACCTAATGAGATGAAGGAATTGAAGAAGCAGCTCGATGAACAAGAGCGTCTGGGTTTGATCAGACCGAGTTCATCTCTTTGGGGTTGTGGTGTTCTTTTTGTCCAGAAGAAGGATGGCACGGACCGACTTTGCGTCGATTACCGTCCATTGAACAAGAAGACTATCAAGAACAAGTATCCACTTCCCAACATCAATGAGCTTTTCGAGCAACTCAAAGGTGCTAAAGTGTTCTCCAAGCTTGACCTTCGTATGGGTTATCATCAAATTAGCATTCGTGAACAAGATATTCCCAAGAAAACATTCGGAACAAGCTTTGGTTCTTATGAATACTGTCATGTCTTTCGGCCTTGTCAATGCTCCTCCAACCTTCTCTCGAATGATGAACTTCATCTTCAACCCCTACACCAATGAATTCGTCTTGGTCTATCTCGATGATATTTTGGTCTTCTCCAAGAATAAGAAGGATCATGCCAAACATTTGCGATTGGTGCTCGACAAGCTCAAAGAGCATCAATTCTATGCGAAGTTTTCCAAATGTGAATTTTGGCTTGATGAAGTGCTTTATCTTGGTCACATCATCTCCGCCAAGGGCATCGCTGTTAATCCCGAGAAGGTTTTTGTAGTTGTGAATTGGGAACCTCCTCAGAATGTCAAGCAGCTTCGCAGTTTTCTTGGACTTGCAAGCTATTGCCGAAGATTCGTTGAGAACTTCTCTAAGATTGCAAAGCCTCTTTCCAACCTCCTCCAGAAGCATGTGAAGTATGTCCGGTCTCACGAGTGTGACGTTGCTTTCAATACTCTCAAAGAGAAACTTCGTCACAGCTCGGTCTTAACTCCTCCCCGATGAATCCAAGTCATTCAAGTTTTCTGTGATGCTTCTCTTCAAGGTCTCGGTCTTTGTGTTAATGCAAGAGAAGAAAGTTGTGGCCTATACCTCTCGTCGGTTGAAGCCCAACGAAAAGAACTACCCCACTCACGATCTTGAGTTGGCGGCGATTGTCCATGCATTGATAACATGGAGACATCTCTTGTTGGGAAGGAAAGTGGACATATTCACCGATCACAAGAGTCTCAAGTATATCTTCACTCAACCCAACCTCAACCTCGTGAAAACTTCGATGGGTCGAAATGATTCAAGAGTACAACCCGAGTATTGAATATACTCGTGCAAGGCCAATGTCATTGCAGATGCTTTGAGCAGGAAGGCTTATTGCAACAGCTTTAATTCTCAAGCCCTTCCATCCGGACCTTTGTGAAGCTTTCAGCTAGCTGAATCTTCAAGTTGTTCCTCAAGGCTTTCTTGCCAACCTCATAGTCTCTCCTACTTTGGAAGACCAAATTCGTGAGGCTCAACTCCTGGATACCATGGTGAAAAAGGTGAAACGTGGTATCGACAAGGGCATTTACAAATACAAGTGCTTCCACATTGATGACAAAGATACTCTTTTCTTCGAGGACCGGATTGTGGTTCCAAAGGGTGGCCTACGTAAAGTCATTATGAACGAGGCGCACAAGTCTCTTCTATCCATTCATCCTGGAAGTACGAAGATGTACCATGACCTCAAGCAGTCGTATTGGTGGACTCGAATGAAGCGAGAAATTGCTCAATTCGTGAACGAATGTGATGTCTGCCGAAGGGTGAAAGCAGAACACCAACGACCAGCTGGTCTCCTCCAACCTCTTGCTATTCCAGAATGGAAGTTTGATCATATCGAAATGGACTTCGTGACTGGATTTCCAAAGTCCAAGCGTGGAAATGATGTTATCTTCGTTGTCATTGACAAGCTTACTAAAGTGGCTCATTTTCTTCCTATCAAAGAATCTATCACAACAGCTCAGTTGGCAGAGCTATACACCTCCAGAATTGTCTCCTTGCACGGCATTCCACAATTGATCTCTTCAGACCGTGGAAGCATTTTCACCTCCAAGTTTTGGGATTCTTTTCAGAAGGCCATGGGCACCAACATTCGTTTCAGCACAGCTTTCCATCCTCAAACAAGTGGTCAAGTCGAGCGAGTCAATCAAATCCTTGAAGATATGCTCAGGGCTTGTGTCATTTCCTTCGGTATGAAGTGGGAAGATTGTCTTCCATATGCCGAGTTCTCCTACCACAACAGCTTCCAAGCGAGTTCGGGCAAGGCCCCATTCGAAAGTCTCTATGGCAGAAAGTGCCGTACTCCTCTCAATGGGTCCGAGACAGGTGAACGCCAACTTCTTGGCAATGACCTGATCACGCGAAGTCAAGAAATGTGCAAAGTCATTCGTGAGAATCTCAAAGCCGCATAATCGCGCGGAAGAGCTATTATGATGATAAGCACCGTGATGTGGCTTTTGAAATCGGAGACCATGTCTACCTCCGCGTCTCTCCAATGAAAGGAACTCGTCGCTTCGGTATCAAAGGGAAGCTTGCCCCTTGATACGTGGGTCCTTTCAAGATCATTGGCAAAAGAGGCGATCTCGCCTATCAACTTGAGCTTACGTCCAACTTCGCGAACGTGCACGATGTGTTTCACGTGTCACAGCTTCGCAAGTGCTTCAAGACTCCTGAGCACACCATCAACTTTGAAGAAATTGATCTCCAAGAAGATCTCTCTTATCATGAGCACCCCGTTGCTATTCTTGAAGAAACCGAGCGCAAGACTCGCAACAAGTCAATCAAATTCCTGAAAGTGAAGTGGTCACACCATTCCGACCGAGAAGCCACACAGGAGCGCGAGGATCACCTCCGTTCTGAATATCCGGAGTTCTTTTCAGTCCTAGATCTCGACGAGATCCTCTTGTAGTGGTGGAGTGTTGTAACACCCGGATGTAACTTTCCATATTTTTAACTCCAACTCTTGCCATTTTCGGCATTGTGATATGATATTCCCTCCGTGGTTGGGTTTTTGTCTTTCGTTTTGCATTTTGTCCATGTCATGCATCTCATATCATGTCATCATGTGCATCTCATTGGCATACGTGTTCGTCTCATGCATCCGAGCATTTTCCCCGTTGTCCATTTTGCAATCCGGCACTCCTACATGCACCGGCGCACCCCTCTTGTCTCTTTTTTGTGAGCGGGTGTTGAACGTTCTCGGAATGGACCGAGGCTTGCCAAGTGGCCTTGGTACATCACCGGTAGACCACCTGTCAAGTTTCGTGCCATTTGGAGGTCGTTTGATACTCCAACGGTTAACCGGGTAACCGCGAAGGCCTCTTGTGTGTTGCAGCCCAACACCCCTTCAAAACAGCCCAATAACTCATCTAAGCCATTTCCATGCTCTCCGCCGTCGGATCACGATCGTGTGGGCGAAGACTACACCTCATTTGGAGCTTCCTAACTCCTTCTACCTATAAATATAGCCTCCCCTCCGAAATTTCCGGATCCCGAAACCCTAGCCCGCTCCTCATGGGACACGTCCAGTCCACGCGAAACCCTGCCGCGCCGCGGCCAACGCCAGCGCGCGCATTAAGCGCGCCCACATAGCGCGCCATTGACCAGCGGCCGCCACAGCGCCCGCCGCCGCTGCCGCCGCGCCCAGCGCGCCCGACCCGTCGCGGCCGCCTCGCCCTCGACCCAGCCCGGGCCGCCTCCGCCCGTCGCGGCCGCCGCGACCTCCGCGCCCGAAACCCGGCCGCGCTTCCGCCCGTCGCCCGCCGTCGCCAGCGCGGCTCGCCAGCCCCACCCGGCCGGCCCCTCCTCCTCAGGCCCCGACTCCGGCGAGTCCCGGCCTCGCCTCTGTTCGCGCGCCTCGGACGAACCCTAGATCCATCAGGTTGACCCCGAAATCCTCGAAGTCATTTTTTCTGCAGATATTTTATTGCATGTTCATCGCATCATAACTTTGCACCCGCCGCTCCATTTTGGGCGTATAGCATACCGTATTGTTCGGCTCGATGAGTACATCATTTCGTCGCATTGCGTCATTTTCATTTGAGCTCATCTTGATGCCCGAAATGCTGGTAGAAGAGGGCTATGTGATGTTAGTTTCAGATTCTTATCAGAACATGCACTTTTGTCATTTTTGCCATGATTGATGTGTGCATCCTATGATCTTGAGTGAGTGCATCGAGCTCGCGAAGATGCCTTCATAATTCTGTCAATGTCATGCCCTGTTTGCTGAATCTGTTAACAAAACTTGCTATTTTGACATGGGTGCTATTACATTTTCTGATCCCTTTTGGCTCTTGGTCAGTAAGGGACTCTTGTTATATGCTTTGAGTAGATTCATGCCATGCCTTGTTTTGCTATTATAAGTTCCTGTAGCATTCTGTTTGCTTGCTCTGAACTTTGCTTCCTGATGCTGATTCTGCCATGTTCAGTATTTTCACTAAGTCTGTGAAGCTGATATATTTTGCACTTTTGCCATGCTTGTTTGGACCTGTTCTGGTGTGATTTAGCCGTAGCTCAGTGTTCATCTTTTGTCAAGCATCTTGAGTAGATCACTGCCATATGCTGTGTTGGTACGTTTGGGTGCAGTAGCTTAATTTCTTGTTGCTTCCTATGTGGCATCATGCTGTTAATGGCAGATTTGTGCCATTCTTGTTTTGCTTGTCATTTGCAAACCGTGCATCCGATTCCGGTGGTCTTTATATCGATTTCAACCGAAATCATCTCACCTTTCCAGCGGCATACTTGGTTTGCCAATTTGATGCCTTGTTCATCAGTTTTCCTTCCGGAGCACGCATATGCATTGCATCTCACATCTCGCATATCATGCCATGTATTGCATCATGTTGTTTGTGCATCGCCCGTGATTTATTGTGGTTCCATTGTTTGTGTTCTTGCTTTGGGTAGAGCCGGGAGACGAGTACGTGAACAAGGAACCTGTTGAGAACGCTTACGATGATCAAGCTTTCGACAACTCTGAGAACCTTGCAGACAAGATGACCATACCCTCGAAATCACTTCTATCTTTGCTTGCTAGATGCTCGCTCTTTTGCTATGCCTATGCTATGATGCCTATCACTTGCTTATCATGCCTCCCATATTGCCATGTCAAGCCCCTAACCATCCTTTCCTAGCAAACCGTTGTTTGCCTATGTTACCGCTTTGCTCAGCCCCTCTTATAGCGTTGTTAGTTGCAGGTGAAGATGAAGTTTGTTCCTTGTTGGAACATGGAGATGTTGTTCCTTGTTGGAACATGTTTACTTGTTTGGATATCACAATATATATTGTTTAATTAATGCATCTATATACTTGATAAAGGGTGGAAGACTCGGCCTTATGCCTGGTGTTTTGTTCCACTCTTGCCGCCCTAGTTTCAAATCATACCGGTGTTATGTTCCTTGATTTTATGCGTTCCTTACATGGTTGGGTGATTTATGGGACCCCCTTGACACTTTGCTTTGAATAAGACTCCTCCAGCAAGGCCCAACTTTGGTTTTACCATTTGCCACCTAAGCCTTTTTCCCCCGGGTTTTCGCGAGCCCGAGGGTCATCTTTATTTACCCCCCCCCCCCCCCCGGGCCAGTGCTTCTTCGAGTGTTGTAGAAAACCCGAAGTTGACCTTAATTAAAACACATCAACCGCGTGTGTAGCCGTGATGGTCTCTTCTCGGCGGAGTCCGGGAGGTGAACACGGTGTTGGAGTTATGTTTGACGTAAGTAGTTTTAGGATCACTTCTTGATCGCTACTAGCTTCACGACCGTGCCTTGCTTCTCTTCTCGCTCTCTGTTGCGAATGTAGCCACCATATATGCTAGTCGCTTGCTGCAGCTCCACCTCACAACTCTGTCCTTCCTATAAGCTTAAATAGTCTTGATCTCGCGGGTGTGAGATTGCTGAGTCTCCGTGACTCACAGATTCTACCAAAACAGTTGCAGTGCCGACGATGCCAAAGGCAGTGACGCAACCGAGCTCAAGTGGGAGTTCGACGAGGAACGTGGTCGTTACTATGTGTCTTTCCTCGATGATCAGAGTGGAGCCAGTTGGGACGATCGGGGATCTGTGTAGCATTTGGGGTAGTCCTCTTTTATTTTGGTTCCGTAGTCGGACCTTGAGTGTAATCTGGATGATGGATGTTTATTTATGTATTGTGTGAAGTGGCGACTCTAAGCCAACTATGTATCTCTTTCCCTTATGTATTACATGGGTTGTGTGAAGATTACCTCACTTGCGACATTGCTTTCAATGCGGTTATGCCTCTAAGTCGTGCTTCCACATGTGGGAGATATAGCCTTGTCGAGGGCCATGAAAAAGGTGGATCCTTAGCCCTTATATGGACGGGACGAAGTTATCGTCCCCCACCAACTGGTAAAACTCGCTTATCTCCCAAGCGTCGTAATCAATGGCGCGGATGGGTTACCCACGTCCGTATTGATGAGAATCCCAGAATAAGGGGGCACGATCTATGCTTTGATAAGACGTGCCAAGGAAACCGCCTCGCTAAACACGCTGAGGTGGAACAGTAAAAAACGATTCATATAAAGGCCTGGCCGTGGTGTGATGTCACGCCGCGGAATACGCCAACAGATCTGTGCAAAAGTTATTCTCTACGGTAGTATGTGGAACTTGTTTTGCAGAGCCGGACACTATCCTTGTGTTCAAAACCTTCTATGAAATATTCGGAGGAGGAACCCGCCTTGCAATGCCGAAGACAATATGCGCGCCGGACTCGTCGTCATTGAAGCCTGGTTCAGGGGCTACTGAGGGAGTCCTGGACTAGTGGGTGTCCGGATAGCCGAACTATCATCACGGCCGGACTCCAAGACTATGAAGATACAAGATTGAAGACTTCGTCCCATGTCCGGATGGGACTTTCCTTGGCGTGGAAGGCAAGCTTGGCGATACGGATATGTAGATCTCCTACCATTGTAACCGGCTCTATGTAACCCTAACCCTATCCGGTGTCTATATAAACCGGAGGGTTTTAGTCCCAGAGACGAGAACAACAATCATACCATAGGCTAGCTTCTAAGGTTTAGCCTCCTTGATCTCGTGGTAGATCTACTCTTGTACTACCCATATCATCAACATTAATCAAGAAGGAGTAGGGTATTACCTCAATCGAGAGGGCCCGAACCTGGGTAAAACATCGTGTCCCTTGTCTCTTGTTACCATCCGCCTAGACGCACAGTTCGGGACCCCCTACCCGAGATCCACCAGTTTTGACACCGACAGTCTTCATCTCGCGCATTCATTGGCAAGGAGATGGATTTAGAGGAGGAATCTGCTTCTCAGGAGGTGGAGGTGGAGTCTAAGGAGGAGTCTGATTCAGGTGTGGAAGCCTGGCTCTAGCTTCGACATTCTTTGCCAAGTCCATCTTCAACACTGAAGCCAATGATGAAGATGACTCTGCTCCGACCTACTGCTTCATGGCACGAGGTGTGAAGGTAAACTCACGCGATGCTTACTTTCAAACCTCCAGTTGTCGCGGGAAACCACGACCACCTATGGGATCAGGGGGTCCCTTGCTGGTTCGGCAGGGGGGCGACGTGTTGCACAAAGAGCAGACGAGCGTGGGGCAGCACGACAGAGATCACACAGGAAATTTTACCTAGGTTCAGGCCACCATGAGGCATAAAACCATACTCCTGCTTTGGTGGATTAATGGTGGAAAGGTGGTGGCGGAGCGTAGTACACCTACCCGGCAGGGGTTGCCTTGGGGTAGCAGCGACTACACACGTATGGGGGTGTGAGTTATCAAACCTTCTAACCCTTTCTACGGTTGCCATGGGCCTCCTTTCATAGATCAAGGGGTAACCATAGTGGCAAAATAGTCATTATGCACTGATAAGATAGCAAACACTCTATCATACCTAAGTCTTCGGGATGGTAGGGCGCATTAAATGCACCGCTTAATGTCACATGGTTGGTTTCCCGACAAGGCATGTCAGGCTATCTTGCCAGCTCCGCGCCTGTTCGCTTGACACATTGCAGGACGGGTGTCATCTGTGGGTTTCTCCTGTAGGAAATGGCTGCCATGTGGCGAATGGCTGCCACTTAATCACTTTGTGGCTTGACACCGCACTGATCGACGGCATGGGTTGTGGTGGAGTGGTTGGTGTGGTGGTGTTTCCTTCGTGAGCCCCAACAGGCCCTGCCGGGGCGCCTTGGTTGTCTTCTTCTGGAGGTGGCGAGGCTTTTCTCTGTGATGATATCCTGCTTCCTTGGCTTGTTCTTGGTCCCTCTGATTTGCATGTTGGTCCTTCGAATCTCTTGGGTCCTTGTACTCTGACTTAGGCTGGTGCTTCAATCTTGTTCTCGTGCCTGTGCACAGTCTGGGCAACAGACCCAGGGTTTGTTGCACCGACAGAAGCCCCCGGGCCTGCCCCGAACGCGCTACCGAGCGTCGTCGGGGTAGGGCATGATAAGTGCACAGGCGAGGGTTGCTGAAGAGGCTGGTGTCTTGAGGTTTTCTTTGCTTATTCATTAGCCTTGATTCCAGGCCGGTTTCTAGTTTCCCCACGCGTCGTGCGCAACATTTTGGAAGAACCTTGATCGTGGCTTGCGTAATCTCCTCGCCCCACGATCACGGGGCAGAAACTGCCATCCCACTTGCCTCCTATTTCACACGCACTTGCCACGTGTTCTGCATGCATTGAGCATGGTAGGTAACGGAGGTGCGTGGCGTGGGGGAGCGTCAAGGTGAGGGCCCGGTCGTCTTGAATTGGCAGAGGAGGACGGTGGCCGCCCGTTGATGGAGCAGCCCCCCTCCTCGCCCCGCCTATAAAAGGGAGGGGTGGAGGAGGGCGGAGTCATTCATTTCCGCATTCCTCCTCTTCTTATCTTCTTATTCTACCAGTTATGTCAAAGGGAAGAGCCTGGGGCCAGCCCCTGGGCTCTTGGTCGGGGCTAATGTTGCCGCATGCTGGTGTTGATGCTCGGGGAGGAGCCTGGTCCTTGGTGTGATGAATCTCTTGGTTCCTTCGAGGCTTGGCCGGGAGGCGGGGCTGGAGATTGTTGGTAATACCAACACTGGCCCTCCCGGGGGCCTTTGGGCTGATGTCGATGAGAGGCGTTGAAAGTGTGTTAAGTCGCCGACAAGGGGGGGTGAATAGGCGATTTTTATGAATTCTTGACTAAGGAATTTTAGGGTGAGGAAATTCCTAAGAGAAGAACTACTTACAGTGGAATAAGTACTCAGATGCAAACATAACAGAGCATAAGCATGGTCATCATGATGAAATGAAAACACACACAGAGTACAAAAAGCGTAAACACAGGATAAACAAGATGAAGACAAACAGACTGAAGAAATTGAACTGAGGAAATTGAGAAAGTCTTCAGCCAAAGTCCTTGAACAGATATGAACAAGCATACAACATAGTAATGAGGAAATGAAAGAGTTGAGGAAATAGAACCAGTAGGGTTGGTGATGACAATGATTTGGTAGACCAGTTCCAAATGTTGTGATAGTTGTACGTCTGGTTGGAGCGGTAGGTATTTAAACCTGAGGACACACAGTCCTCACCGTATTCTCCTTGAGCTAAGGTCACACAGACCTCACCCAATCACTCATGGTAAGTCTTCAGGTGACTTCCAAACCTTCACAAACTCGGTCACTCGGCGATCCACAATTTCCTCTTGGATGCTCTAGACCATGACGCCTAACTATCTAGAAGATGCACAGTCTTCAAAGGTAACAAGCGTCGGATCCACGTACGATCAATCTCTTCAGTGATGCTCAATCACTTTGGGTTGTAGGTGTTTGGGTTTGGGTTTTCCTCACTTGATGATTTTATTTGAAAGTCCTCGGAGGATGGGATGCTCTCAAATGACAAGCGTCAGTTTCTCTTGGAGCAGCCAACCAGCTAGTGGTTGTAAGGGGCGACTATTTATAGCCTAGGGAGCGGCCCGCCATGATAAGACATAAATGCCCTTCAGTGATATGACCGTTAGGTGGGTAGATATTTTGGGACAGCTGGCGCGTAGCACAACAACGGTCAGAAATTTGACTATCAAATTCCTCAGGGCTATCATGTTCCTGACTTGTAGGCAATCCGCACTGGCGAATTCCAAACTCCTCAGTCAGAACAAATTCCTCAGAGACTAGAAGAACTTCGTCTCTGTAACTAAAGAAATTGACTGAACTGTATGAGATTTCCAATGGCTTCTCTCGAAAGGATTGGTAGGTGTAGGATTTTGAATTGAGCATCACTTGGATTTTTTTCCTTAGTATTCCCCCAACCCCCTTTAACAGTACGGTGTTTCCTATGACTCAAGAAAGATAAAATAAAACTATGAAAACAAAAGTCTTCACGCTTCATGTTCCTTGAATGAAATCCAAGTCTTCAGGGTCACACCAATTTCTTCACTTTCAAAGTGTTCAGAAATCCAAAGTCTTCAGTTGAAGACATTCATTTTTAGGGGTCGACTTTCTCTGTAAATAAGAAATGCCTCATAGACTTATAGACCTATGTACACTCACAAACATATCAGTTCCTTAACCTATAACTCTCCAATACACAAAAATCACTAAGGGGCGCTAGATGCACTTACAATCTCCCCCTTTTTGGTGATTGATGACAACATAGGTTAAGTTTTCAATGGGGATAAAACATATGAAGTGTATATACTGATATTGAGGAATTTGATTGCAAGATATAGAAGAACTCCCCCTAAAGTTGTGCATAGTGAGGAATTTGCTTTTGAAGCAATGCACACTTGAAGAGTAGAATCATGGAGATCTCCCCCAATACCTTGTAATTCATACACGCATTTAACATATGATATGAAGAATTTGAAATGCATGATGAAATATGGTGGCTGATGTAATTCAGCATGCGTGCATTACATATATGAGGAATTAACATGCAGAAGAACACAACAAAAGTATCCGACCACCATCAAGTTTAAGTTTACAATTCGATCCAGCAAAGTCTTCAAAAGAACGACAATTGTAACTTAGCAAAACAAAAACGCCCATATATGTAGACCCACTTGAAGACTAACTCAAATTTCTCCCCCTTTTTCATCGAATGACCAAAAGGATCGAAAAATGAAGACTAACGCCCCTGAAGAATATCATGTTGAAGGAGGAGCGCCAACGTTGTTGGGGTCGGTTGTTGTAGTAGGGCCTGCTGCAGTGTCGTCCAAGTCTTCATGCTCATCCGTGTCGCGTGATGAAGAATATGAACTGGCCACCAAATAGGGAACTTTGACCTTCTTGAATTTCTTCGCTGGTGGCTAAGACCAGTCAAAGTCCTGCTTGAGACCCGTTTGCTTCAGATCTTCTTCACCATATAGATGTGACAGAATAGCCCAAAAGTAATCAAGACTTCATGGAGGTAGTAATGGTTTTTCTTCACCGCATTGTGTGTACTTGATCATGTTGTGAAGAATTGAACCAAACTGACGCTTAACCCATTTGTGGTTGCGATCGACCTTCTGGTGAAGACTGAGGAGAAGCTCACAATCAGTCATCACCCTTGGAGCTGTGCCTTGAGGATTTTGCTTTGAAGCATTCGCGGCAGAGTCATGAGTGGCAGAGTCATCATTGGTGGAGTAAGATGCAGCTTTGCGGAACTGACCATCCAATGGACGAATGCCTTCATCAATAACAGCAGTGGCCTTGCCCTTTTCATCAGCTGAGGAAATTTTCTGTTTGAGGACTTCAATGGGGGGCAAGTAGCTGAGATGATTTTGAAAGTAAGCCTTGTAATTGAGCGAAGTCCTTGTTTTGAGGAATCTCATAATCCAAGGAGCGTAAGGCTTCAACTCAAATGGAGATAACATTGGCCAGAGGCCTCATGAAGAAATCATGGTAGTTGACAGGAACGCCATGAATGATGTTGAAAAGCAGATTCTTCATGATGCCAACGACCTCTTCATCATTCGAATCATGGCCTTTGATTGGACTCAGTATCTTTGTCAGAATGCGATAGACAGTCCGAGGCACATACTAGAATTCCTTCACTAGGAATTTGGTCCTTGAGGCTTGACCAGGCTTCAGCGGCTTCATCAACACTTGCATATAGTGATAGGTAAGCTCAGGTTCATGGTATATACAATGAGCACCTTCAAGGGGAGGACTGACAGGCAGGGCATGAAGCAATTCAGAGGTCGGTGCTTTGAAATGAGCATTCTCTGTCATCCAATCCAACACCCAAGAGTTCACATCTGTAGCATCTCATGTGATGTGCAGCGTTGCATAGAATTAAAGAATTAGCTCTTCATTCCAATCAACAATATCAGTGCAGAAGTTGAGCAGTCCAGCGTCATGAAGAACACTGAGGACTGGCGTGAAGCAAGGCAGTGATTCCATGTCCACGTGAGGAATATGCTCATGGTCGAAGACTTTGTCTTTGTTGAAAAGCAGTGAAGAATAGAAGTTGGCTTGGCTGGCAGTCCAGAAACGCTTCCTTCTAAGACGAGCAGAGTCATATGGGTTGTAATCCGTGAAGAACACATGCTCGTGGAAGAAGTCATCAGCCTTGAAGTTTTGCTTCTTGGAGAAAGAATCCTTTGGTTTGGGCTGAGGAGTGTCAGTCAATTGCATCAAAACCTCAGGAATCACAATCTCAGGAACCACAGGCTGAGGAATTTCAGTTTCTTCTTCAGTTGCATCCTGGGTCTTCAATTCTTCAGCAGCAATGTCATCAACACTAGTGGCTGGAATCTCTTCATGAATAGACGGAGTGAGGTGAGGTTCGTCAGAGCCCATTTGAACTTCAGTATGCACTGGGGACTGAGGAATTTGTTGTAGAGGAGTGAACAAAGGGGAATTGGGGTGCTGACTTTCCCAAAAGTCATGATTCATCACAAGTGTTGTGCTCCCAATGTTCACATCCTCATCTTCTTCACTCATTTCTTCAACGTCGGCCTCTTTAGCTGTGAACTGAGGCATGGGCGATGAGATAACTGGGGTTGAAGGGATTGTATCCACTTCAATTTCTTCATCCAACTGCTTTGAAGAAGCAGCAGAAGGAATATCTTCATCGGATCTGCTTGGGATCACATAGTCTTCACCAAAGGGAACGAGTTCCTTTGATGGCATGCATGAGAGTGGAACGACATCAATTGGATTCACAAAAGAGCTTGTCAATTTCTTCATCTTCTTCGAAGCTGAATATTCTGATGAAGTTGATGCTTTCCTTTTCTTCACAAATCCATGCTCTGCAGCCTTGGTCTTCTTAGCTTCTAATGCAGAAGGAAGAATTGGACTTGGTGTAGGTGCAGGAGGAGCAGTGGAAATTGGTTCATTTTCTTCAGGCACAACTGATGCAGTTGCCCTGGCATGATCAGTTTCTTTAGGCATAGAGGTTGAAGCTTCAGCTGGCCTGTCTATTTATTCAGGCGCAAGACTAGTGGTTGCCCTAGAAGTTTCATCAGCGGCTGGAATGCAGTCATCAGCCCTGGTACTAGCAGTTTCATCAGCAGCCTGATTTTCATCAGCGGTGCTGGCATGTTCTTCAGTCGGCTGGGCAGATGCTTCAGCTTGAGGAATTTCAATGTGCGTGGGAGCAACATTTGAAGAAAATCCTTTCGCCAATTTGACAAATCTGACTTTGGCTCCAAGCCAGTCTGCACGGTAGGTGTCAAATTCATCACTGAGGTTTTTGATCTCAGTTTAGCAGCAATGAGTTCATCAGTGGTCATTTTCACAATGGTCTTCTTCAGAAGGCACTCCTTCTTGTAATGCGCTTTCTTCAACTGCCTGGCCTTCTTGAATTTCCATTTTTCTTCGCCTATGAAGGCGGAAAGCACGTGACTTTGACCAGGAGTAAGATTGAAGTCAGGCATAGGAGTGTTGGGGTCCTTGTGCCAGAGATCAATGTACTCAAGGAGCAGCTTTGGATCCAGCATCAATGGCACATTACTGCCTTTGGCTCTAGCGGCCATGTACTGCCTGTCTCTGATGATTTCAGCGAGTTCTTCATCATCAGCTTCGTCGTCATCAGACAACACTTGGAAGGCGACTTGCTTCTTGTGAGGACTTGGTCGAGAACCTCATCAGCACTGGCCTTAGTCTTCACTAGAGTGGGGCCAGTTGAAGAATGCGAAGGAGCTGAAGAACTTGCAGAGGCTCCTGATGCAATAAAGATGCCTGTTGTCCTTTGGCACGAGGCGGGATGCACAGGTGCTGAGGATTTGGAAGGAGGAGCTGAGGACTTTGGAGGAGCTGGTGCAGCTTGAGGAATTTGCCGTGAGGCCTTTGTGGAGCTGGGCCGTGAGGGTGTTGCAGATGAGCTTTGTTGTGAGGACATTGGTGTAGAAACCTTGGGCTTGTATGCGGGCTTCTTGGGCATAGCCTTCTTAGGCTTGCTAGCAGAGGCCTCAACATCAGCAACATAATCTTCATTGAATTTCTTCACTGCTTCTTTTGCCACTTTGGCCAGCTTGGCTTGACGCTTGGCCCATTCCCTTGGAAATTCTTCACCTCTTCTAATGCTAGAGGGATCAGCTTCTTGGCCTGGTGCCAATGGAGGTCTTGGGCATGGAGGGTGTACAGCAAATTTCTTCATGTACTTGGGGTGTAACATAGAGATATTCACTCCATTCTCTAGCCCATCTCCTCTCTATCCTGTGAATATGCACTTTGCGCTCATTCTTGGTCTCGTTGCCATGTTTGGCCTAATCAGGAGTGCAATATTCATCATAGATATCCTCAGGGATTTCAAATGTTGTGTTGATTTCCAATTTCTTTCCTCCCTTCTGAGGTTTCTTGCCGTCGGCCATTTTCTTCAGCTGAGGAATCTGAACAATAGAATTCTCTGAAGAGGTATGCAACTTTACTTCGAGGAACGCTGCAAATGAGTTAAGTTGATGAGAACCTAGAGATTCAGCAGCGGACATGTAAGTTCCTTAACCTATAAGTCTTCAATACACCAAAATCACTAAGGGGCACTAGATGCACTTACAGGCGTGCCTTCCTGCCCGCCAAGGTGGGGAGTGGTGCGCCTCCAGCCCCCTGGCCATCTTGGCCGCTCGCCGTTTTCCCGGGAAAGGTGCCGGACTGGAGCCTCGGCCTTCCCCTAGAACAGTGTTGATGAAGATGAGGCCAGGGGAGAAGGAGAAGATGGGAGGCAGGCCGTGCAGTAGGGCACGATTGCATTGACGCGTTCGTCTCGTATTGGCGACCTGCTTCCCGTCTGTCTGTCGCTTCCCCCTTTCCCCGGCGCCGTCATCACTGTTTCTTACGGCTGCCGGGGAAAGGCTTGTCCTCGTGGTGCTTCCGCTTCCCTCAGGGATCTTCTGGTCGGGCCCCGGCGTCCTCCTCTGCCGGTGCCTATGCTGGAGCCCCCTGTCTAGCCCTGGAAGTGGTGATCAGGGGGCCGTTGAGGTGGTCCGCATGTCTTCCTCCTCCGTAGCCTCGCCACTCCTGATCTTGTCAGGCTGCGCTTGTCAGTCCCTGACAAGGATCGGGGTGACATTGTGCCGGCGCGTTGCCAGGAAGCTCTCCTGTTTGGAGGAAGTGGACAATTTGCCTTGCCCAAGTTGGAGCCTGGGGCTCGGCAATGAGGACTAGCGGCACCTCCTCTACTGTGGCAGCACCAGCCTCGTTCGCGGGGTCCATAGGCCTGGCTGGAGGGGGTGGTCCGACAAGCTGTGAAGAGTTGTTTCCAGCAGGATCTCTGCCGGGAGCGAACGGCTCTACCTGGGGAGGCTTACCGTAGTCCAACTTTCTCCTCTTCCGGGCCATTATTGCTGGGGATACGGAGGGCTGAGTGAGATGGAGAACAAAAGTCCCTGGTTCCACAGGAAGGTTCTACGCAGCACATTTTGACAGATGATCAGCTATGCTATTTTCCGCACGGGGTACGTGCTCTATTTGCAATCCGTCAAAGCGCTCCTCTAATCTCCTCACTTCCTTGGTGTATGCCTCCATCAATGGACTTTCATAATCCTTGTTAACTTGTCTCACCACAAGTTGTGAATCTCTTGGAATGATCAACTTCTTAATTCCCAATTCAGCTGCAATCCTAAGCCCGGCAAGGAGCCCTTCATACTCAGTTGTATTGTTGGTTGCTTCTTCCCAGGCAAAATGCATTTGGATGACGTACTTTAATTTTTCCCCGGAGGGGGCGACAAGAAGCATGCCAGCTCCTGCACCTTGTAGTGAAAAAGCACCATCAATATACATAATCCATTCTTGGGGCGATTCCTTGCCGGGGATAATTGTCTCTGTCACTTCCTCATCAGGGGTTGGCATCCATTCTGCAATAAACTCTGCCAACGCCCTGCTCTGAATAGTTGATGTGCTCTCAAACTTCAAACCAAAGCTGGATAATTCCAAAGCCAACTCCACTATTGATATGTCTCCAATGTATCTATAATTTTTGATTGTTCCACACCGTTTTATTATCGATCTTGGATGTTTTATAATCATTTATAGTCATTTTATATCATTTTTTGGTACTAACCATTTGACATAGTGCCAAGTGATGTTTTTCCATGTTTTTTACATCGCAGGAAATCAATATCAAACGGAGTCCAAATGCCACGAAACTCCATGATGATTTTTTATGGGCCAGAAGGAAGGCAATGGGCCCTGGTTGCACCTGGGGGGTGCCCCGAGGGGGGCACAACCCACCAGGGTGCGCCAGGAGGCCCAGGCGCGCCCTGGTGGGTTGTGCCCACCTCGGGTGCCCCCCGGACCGCTTCTTTGCTCTATAAATACTCCCCAAAATAACAGAACCCTAGGGGAGTCGACGAAATATTCATCCAGCCACCGCAGAGTCCAGAAGCACCAGATCCAATCTAGACACCATCACGGAGGGGTTCACTACTTCCATTGGTGCCTCTCCGATGATGCGTGAGTAGTCCTTTGTAGACCTTCGAGTCCATAGTTAGCAGCTAGATGGCTTTCTCTCTCTCGCTGAATTCTCAATACAATGGTCTCTTGGAGATCCATATGCTGTAACTCTTTTTGCGGTGTGTTTGTTGGGATGTGATGAACTTCGAGTTTATGATCAGTTATATCTTTTTATATCCATGAAAGCTATTTGAGTTTCTTTGATCTCTTATATGCATGATCTCTTATAGCCTCGTATTTCTTCTCCGATATTTGGGTTTTGTTTGGCCAACTTGATCTATTTATCTTGCAATGGGAAGAGGTGCTCGGTAGTGGGTTCGATCTTACGATTGCTTGATCCCAAAGGATGTAAAGGGAACCGACACGTATGTATCGTTGCTACTAAGGATAAAAAGACGAGATCTATATCTACCGCCATATAGACAAACGGATGTTGTCTACATCATGTCATCGTTCTTATTGCATTACTCCGTTTTTCCATGAACTTAATACACTAGATGCATGCTGGATAGCGGTCGATGTGTGGAGTAATAGTAGTAGATGCAGGTAGGAGTCCATCTACTAATCTTGGACGTGATGCCTATGTAATTTGAAGTTCAATCAATTGCCCAACAGTAATTTGTTTACCTACCGTTTGCTATTTTCCTCGAGAGAAGCCAATGTGAAACCTACGGCCCCCGGGTCTTCTTTCTCATATATTTGCCTTGCGATCTATTTTTCCTTTGCGTTTTTATTCAGATCTATTAAACTAAAAATACAAAAATATCTTGCTGCACTTTATTTTATTTGCGATCTATTATTTCAATCTATTATAATTTTCTCCCGTCTTCGTGCCTTCTGGCGCCGTTACCTGAAAGGGATTGACAACCCCTTTAATACATCGGGTTGCGAGTGGATGTTATTTGTGTGCAATGGCTGTTTACGTTGTGTTGCTTGGTTCTCCTACTGGTTCGATACCTTGGTTTCATTACTGAGGGAAATACTTACCGTTGCTGTGCTACATCATCCTCTCCTCTTGGGGGAAACACCGACGTAGTCTTAGCAAACATCATCAAGGGAATTTTTGGCGCCGTTGCCGAGGAGGATATTCAACATAACCAGGTTTCTAATCACAAATCTCATCTCCTCGCAATTTACATTGTTGCCATTTGCCCCTCGTTTTCCTCTGCCCACTTCACAAAAATTTGCCGCTTTATTCGCCTCCCCTTTTTCGCTCACCGTTTTCTTGCCGGATCTGTTTTTGAATGCAATCTTGTTGTGTGGTCATCATGACTCAAGAGAACACCAAATTATGTGATTTCTCAAATACCAACAACAATGATTTTATTGGCACTCCGCTTGCTCCTCCCGCCACTAGTGCAGAGACTTGTGATATTAATACTGCTTTGTTGAATCTTGTGATATTAATTTTCTTGGAACAAGTGCAAATATGCTTTTATCACCAAGTATTTTCCGCCTGCAAAAATTATTTCCCTTAGAACCCAGATCATGAGTTTCAAGCAACTTGAACATGAACATGTTGCACAATCTTGGGAAAGGATGAAAATGATGCTAAGGAATTTCCCAACTCATGGGTTAAATCTTTGGATGATCATACAAAAATTTATGCGGGGTTGAATTTTTTTTCTCGTAATCTTTTAGATTCCGCTGCGGGTGGAACTTTTATGGAAATTACTTTGGGTGAAGCCACCAAATTGCTTGATAATATCATGGCAAATTATTCACAATTGCATCGCCTACTAGTAAAAAGGATAATTCGGTTGAAGAAATTTCTTCTTTGAGTGATAAAGTTGATGCTCTTATGAAATTGGTTGCTAGTAAAAGTGCTCCTATTGATTTTAATGATATGCCTTTGTCTACTTTGATTGAGCAAAATAGTGATGCCATTGGTGTGAATTTTATCTCTCGCAATAATTTCAACAACAATGCTTGTAGAGGTAATTTTAATCCTAGGCCTTCTCCTATTAACTCCTCTAATAATTATGGTAATTCCTATGAAAATCAATCTTACAATAATAATAGGAATACCTCTGATCTTGAGAATAATATTAAATAATTTATCAACACGCAAAAAAATTCAACACTTCCATAGAAGAAAAGTTGAATAAGATCAATGATTTGTCTAGAAGTGTTGATAGAATTGCTCATGATGTAGAAAATCTCAAGATGAAAACTTTTGTGCCTAAAGTTGATGAATCAATTAAAGCTCTCTATGTTTCTATGTATGATATACGAAAAGAACTGCTATGCTTAGAGCTAAAAGAGAAATTTTAGAGAAAGCTTTTTCTAGTGATTATTCTTGCAAAAATGATGAAGATCTTAAAATGATTAGTGTCTCTTCTATTGATTCCTTATTTAGTAAAATTAAGAATGATGAAAAAGGGACTGGAGAAGAGTCAACTTTAGGTAGAAGGCGTCCCAATTTTTAGGAGGGTGAAAATCTTGTTGAGAAAATTGATGAAAGTGGGTTTGGAGAGGTCAAAACTTTAGCTAGTGATGCACCCACTATTTTGGATTACAAAGACTTTAATTATGATAGTTTCTCTTTGATTGATTGCATTTCTTTGTTGCAATCCATGATAAATTCACCCCATGCTTGTGAACAAAATAAAGCTTTTACTAAACATATTGTTGATGCTATGGTGAAAGCTTTGGAAGAAAAGTTGGAATTAGAAGTTTCAATTCCTAGAAAATTGCATGATGAGTGGGAACCTACTACCAAATTCAAGATAAAAATTTATTAACGTTTTGCTTTGTGTGACTTGGGTGCTAGTGTTTGTACAATTCCGAATTCTCTATGTGATGTGCTTGGTCTTACCAATTTTGAACAATGTTCCTTGAATTTGCACTTGGCAGACTATACTATAAAAAGCCTATGGGAAGAATTAATGATGTTCTTATTATTGCAAATAGGAACTATGTGCCCATAGATTTTATTGTTCTTGATATTTATTGCAATCTGTATTGTCCAATTATTTTGGGTAGACCATTTTTACGCACTATCGGTGCCGTGATTGACATGAAAGAAGGCAATATTAAGTTCCAATTTCCCTTGAGGAAAGGTATGGAACACTTTCATAGAACAAAAATCAGACCACCTTATGAATCAATCATGAGGGCATCTTATGGATCTCGAACCAAAGATGACAAAACTTATATCCTTGCCTTATGCCTAGCTAAGCACTACTGGAATCTGGCACTTTGCCATCTGCCATGGCAGATGGCAAAGGCATGTTCGGCGGATGGCAAAGGCTTTGCCATCAGCCAGCAGATGGCAAACAGGTCGTCTGAAACCCTGCCGCAGAAGGCTTCTTTGCCATCCGCCGGCTGATGGCAAAGAGCTTCGGGTTTGCCATCTGGCTGGCTGATGGCAAAAGAGCTCAGGGCTTTGCCATCTGCTGGCAGATGGCAAAGCCTCTTAACGGGTTAGCTCCGTTAGAGGTTAACGGTATCTCGCCATCTCGCCGCCAGATGGCAAGGTTCTGAGCTCTTTGCCATCTGCCAGCAGATGGCAAAAGTGACTATATTGCCCGTTTAATTTTGTTTTTTCTTATATCAATTCATTTTCACAGAAATCAAACACAAATATATTTATATGACCAATATAGCATATTCAACACATATTACCAATAGTCATGAACACATATATATCCAAAACATGTTACCAATAGTAGCAAGTTTCATCCGTACATATACATAGTTTCATCAATATTACACAGTTTCATCCATAGGTAGCAAGTTTCACAAGGTCAAAACAAAAACTAAATACAAGCACTCCATCAACCCAAGCTTCCGTGATCATAAGCAAATCTGTAAAATGGGAAAGAACAAAGTTAGAAGAAGAAGATTATTACGCTGCCTAGATGGTGTGGCACACCTTTCATTTTGAGACGCTTCTCCTTTGCAATATTTTTGTTTTTTTCTACCAGTGTAGTTTCCTCAGCTCCTTGGATCCGAAGTGGAATCGTGAAGACAAGACCTTCCTACGTGAAATGGCAGCAAATATTTAACATCATGAATGGAAGCTGGGAACACTGCTCATCATATATGTCAATTTTGTTGCAAAGGCAACAAAGGTGCAGGCAGAGGAATACCTCTTTTCAGGTGCCTGGGGAGAGCATCACACACTCTAGGTACCACCCAACCTCCTTGAGAAATAATATTATGACAGAAGAAGATCATTTGTTCTCTGAATTTATTTATTTTTTGACAATGCAGCAGACTTCCAGAGACTTCGGCACGGTTAACCTAAAGATATGTCCTTAGGAGGAGTAAGGAATCTTGGCGCAAAAAAGAAGAGAAGTAAGCAATCTGATTGACATGTTTACGTCATTTAAATAAAGCTCACCGGGAGTTTTATCATGTTCATTGTTACTTTGTTGTCTCTAGACGGTGTAGCCAAATTTGCCTCCTTTGTATTTGGAGATAGGCTTTTTAGCACCGGGTTTCTAGGCACTCGGCTATCACCACATACCACAAAGTTGTTTAGCATGCACAGGAGTTCGCTAAGCAGCAGCCTGGAAATATTTAAAACAAATCTGGGCCTATACTCGTCAGTAAATACCTATATTTCACAAGGGTGCCTTTGAGATATCTCTTGTCGATGCAACATGTTGATGACGAGCAGCTGCATGTGTCTTGGTGCCAAGCTAACATCGACGAGGAGTTATTAGTCCTGCCAAGGTCGATGCCAAGGCCAATGGGTAGAGCGTCGAGATCTGAAGAAAAAACTAGGTCCATTACAAATTGATATTGCACTTTCTAGCTTACAAAAAAATAGGGTGCATTACAACAACATATTGTGTAAAGAAACATGATTGCATCCTAAAGCAATAGGAGAAATTATTTTAAAAAGCCCAAGTGTCCTTGTTACTACTGTTTAGGGAAAAACAAGCAAAGGTCTCTGAATTTAGAGAAAACAAATTGTCCCTATGGGACCAAGCTTGCCAGTCAGTCAGCTTCACTAGTAGAAATCATTCAAGTTTTACTACCGGTGAACATAAACAATAGAATTCAGCTTCACTCTAGTGCACAACTAGAATTTCTTGTAACTTAAAGGCATGTATGAATAAATGAATAAACTACAGCAATAAATAATCTATTAGAAACCATCAATCCTTCGGAATTGTCAAGTATGAAAGCAAAATTAGGGATGTAGTGTGCCCGTGATCCTTGCATGATCTTCCAGGATAGCACTGCTGGAAATGGCAAGGGCAAGGAGATGAACATATTTAATTTGGCATAGACATTGAGCTCAAAAGGGGTTTGGATAATAACCTAGAAAGCCTTCGATATGTGCAAGCTATCGAATCGAAACCATGCATAAACACACATCTTTGTCGGACACCAAAACAGCTGGTTATATGGTTTTGCTAATACATTTTGTCGTAAATCAAAGGAGTAAGCTTTTGGAAGAAATAAAATAGTCAAGACACGATAGGGATGACTTGTGTGAAACTAAATGTTACAAAACTTTGCACCGGAAAACTAACATCGACTACTACAGAAAAAATGAGATCAGGTGTGCCTTGGCAAGCAGTTTTTTATTCTCTGTTTTATACATAGTAATCAAGTACAAAAATACTTCCTCCATCTCATAATATAAGAACATTTTTGATACTAGTGTAGTGTTAAAAACGTTCTTATATTTTGGGACAGAGGGAGTACTATTCTTGAAACAAACTTGAAAACCTGGTTAATCCGGTAGCCTAAATCTAAACTTGTACACGTGTTCATTCGGCTCCTAGCTGAACATTGGTACGTCTGCATACAACTTGGGTTGGGCTGGCAGAACATTAACCCTATATTTCTTTTAAAACAGCTTTCGGTTGGCTGCTATTAAGAAAATACAAACCCAGAATCTTATATTACGGGACGGAGGGAGTAGGTGCTTTCGGCATGCAACTAAGCTGTGCATCCTTTGCAGACTTCTTTGTAGATTACTCCTCGGTAAAGAAATATAAGACCGCTTAGATCACTATTTTAGTGATCTAAATGCTCTTATATTTCTTTACGGAGGGAGTAATAAGCAAGACGACTAAAATTTCAGCAAATAAAATGCCAAAAGAAGGGATTCTAAAGCACTTCCATAGCAAGATCTCGAGTCGTTTTTATCTACGGGAACACATTATAAGCTGCTCACCAAAGCCACACAGATATAAGCTGCTCCATGAGCTATGTTTCAAAGGAGGAATCGAGGTAACTTAGGAAGCGGAATCGTAGTAATATAGTGAAATAGCGCACAAACAAATGCTAAAACAAGCGATGCACTTCCCATCATGAAAAACTAATTCTGAATTTGGGAACCTCTGCAGCAAGCACATATATCAGGAGAATAATTTCCTGATTTTTTCACTACATACTACAAGAAGCAAAGCTGCTACCAGTTCACTAGAGAACCCAGCATCAAAGGGATTTTTGAAAATTAGACAAATGTGTGGCCAGGATATCAAATTAGACAGGATGATTAAACCATCCCACCCTCGTGCAGATATGCCCCTCTCCAGCACCTAAACGGAAGCGAATCTACAGTAAGCCAAGACGGCACCCAACATTTCAAAATCGGCCGTCCTGTCTAAGAAACACAAGCACCACAAAGTAAACATGGCACATCCTAGGGCCCGTGGCGAAATCACGGCAGAATCGGGAGGGACAGGGGAGTGGTCACTCAGCCTTCAAGCATCTGGACTTTTGCATGCGCAATGCTTGCACCCATCTGCGGCGTCCTCCACCTTCACTGCTCAAACAACAAACGCCCGCCAGATCAGATCATGAGGGAACGGCGAGAAGCCGCAACAGGGGAACGGCGACGAACAGGCCCGGGGCGGGGGGGAGCACACCTCTTGGGCGTGGTGGCGTGGGGGGAGGTCCGGCTCGGTGGAGGGACGGGCGGTGGTCTTCTGACGGGCTCTGGTGGAGGGATGGGCGCAGGCGAGTCAAGGTGGCGGGAGGGGCGGGAGGGCTGGTGGCCGGGAGGGGCGGGAGGGCGAGCTGCGTTGGCGGGAGGGGCGGGAGGGGCGGGGAGGGCGGGGAGGGCTGCGGTGGCGGCGAGGGGCGGGGAGGGCGGGGAGGGCTGCGTGGCGGGAGGGGCGGGCGGTGGCGGCGGGCGGGGCGGGTCGCCGGGTGCGCTGGTTGGGGCCGGGCTGGTGGGTGGGTGAGGTTGGGAGAGAGAGAGAGGGGTGGGGCCGGGCTGGAAGAGAGAGAGGGAGGGTCGGGCTGGGAGAGAGGGGTCGACCTCATTGCCATCTTCCAGCCGCAGGCTGATGGCAAAGATATGGGCCTTTGCCATCCGCTGGCAGATGGCAAAGAGGTGGGGCTACTGGCCGTTATAGCATCGTTACCCATTGGGCTCCACCCACTTCTTTGCCATCTTCCAACAGATGGAAAAGATTCTTTGCCATCTGCTGGCAGATGGCAAAGAGGTGGGTTGACAGGCAGTTGCAGCACTGGACCCTACCCACCTCTTTGCCATCTGCTGGCAGATGGCAAAGATTATTTGCCATCCACTAGCAGATGGCAAAGAATTGGCTGATGGCAACCATGTTCTTTGCCATCTGTCAGTTCTTTGCCATCTGTTTTTTATAAGCAGATGGCAAAGACGTTCTTTGCCATCAGCTGGCAGATGGCAAAGAGCTGGCTGATGGCAAATTCCCAGTTTCCAGTAGTGAAGGGCGTAAAACTATAGCGCTTGTTAGGAGGCAACCCAATGAATACAATTTATTTTTGCTTTTTGCTTTATTTTCTTGTGTGTTCACACAATTATGCTAATGGTATCATTGTGCTTTTTGTGTTTAATTTAGTGTTTGTGCCAAGTAAATCCTATAGGATCTTCTTGGATGATAGTTGTTTGATCTTGCTGAAAAAGACAGAAACTTTGTGCTCACGAACATAATTTTCATAAATCACAGAAAGGAGGTTTTGCCCTGATTATTTTTTCAGAAGATTAATATACAAATTACCAAGGTCATCCTATTTTGGTAGAATTTTTGGAGTTCCGGAAGTATTCGCCAAAGTCAGATTGCTACAGACTGTTCTGTTTTGACAGATTCTCTTTTCTTTGTGTTGTGTGCTTATTTTGATGGCTCTATGGTTTTCTTTGATGAGTTTTTCCATAGAAAAATTGGAATACAGTAGATATAATACAAAAACAAAATATCAATTGGTTTGATTTAGCACTTATAGTAGTGGTTTGTTTCTTATACTAACAGATCTCACAAAGGTTTTGTTGAGTTTTGTGTGATTGAAGTTTTCAAGTTTTGGGTTATCTTACAATGGATGAAGGAAGGATGTAAGAGCCTAAGCTTGGGGATCCCCCGACATCCCAAGCTATTATCCAAGAATGAGCAACCAACTAAGCTTGGGTATGCCCCCGAGTGGCATCCCCACTTTCTTCCAACAACTATCGGTATTTTACTCGAGACTATATTTTTATTCGTCACATGATATGTGTTTTGCTTGGAGCGTATTGTATGATATATGTATTTGCTTGTTTTATTTTGTGTTATAAGTCATCAATCCTTGTTGGACACACCTATTTGAGAAAGCCAAAATTATATCATGACTTGCTAGAATTGTTCTCTATGCTTCACTTAAATCTTTTATGAGCTAGGACTTGCTCTAGTGCTTCACTTATATCTTTTTGAGCATGGTGTGCTTTGTTATTTTTGAAGAAATTCTCTCTTGATTCACTTAGATTTATTTGAGAGTTAGTAAATTTTGAATAAATTCTCTCTTGCTTCACTTAAATTATTTTGAGAGAAAGAAAAATGCTCATGATCTTCACTTATATTTGTTTGAGCTTATGAAAAGCAACACATAAAAGTTAGTCCCAAAGTGATAGATATCCAAGAATGATAAAGAAAAAGAAAATGTCATGAAGATCATTGGACGAAATAAACTTGATTATTAGTAATAGTTTTGAGATATGATGATGTGATATGTGAGTTATGTTGATGAGTAATTGTGCTCTAGTAAGAATATTGGTGTTAAGGTTTGTGATTCCCTATGCATGCACGAAAGTCAATAATCATGCAATGAAAATTATATCCTACTTGTGGTGCATTATTCGGTGTTAATTATGCTTAATGCTTGTTTATGAGATTATTCGTTTCTTGGTTGGTCGCTTCTCAATCTTTTTGCCAGCCTTCATTTTGCACCAAGTATGACCTCTACTTGTGCATCCAAAATCCTTTATACCAGTTTTGCCACATGAGTCCACAGTATCTACCTATATGCGGTATTCTTTTGCCGTTCTAAGCAAATTTGCATGTGCCATCTCTAATTTTCAAAATAAACTTCTCTTTTGTGTGTTTGTTTCGCTCGCGGAACGGTAACGGGTGGCTAATATTTTCCATGCTAGATGTGTTATTCTCAAGATGAGTGTTTATTCACTTGTCATTGCACAAGAGTAAGGCAATGGTTTTAGGGATGCCCAGTCCCGAAATGCAAAAAAATATTTACTATATATTGTCAAATAATAAATTCCTTGGAAAGTGTTGGTATGGAGGGCACCCGTGGATACGGCTATCCATGGAATGTGAAAGAATGGTGGAAAAAGGAATAACCTTTATTTTCTGTTTGGGAACCGCCTATGGCATATCTAGCATGGAAAGTGTTCGTAGCTCTGAGTCCTTCTCGTTGGTGGGATGGATACACCTCTCAATTTTTTTATCTCAATTTTTTTTCACTTTGAGCTCTGGCACCTCTACAAATCCCTACTTCCCTCTATGAAGGGACTTTCTTTTACTTTATGCAATTTTTATTTTTACATTGAGTCTCCATCTTCTCTTACAAAAGCACCAACTAGGAGGCGAAACTATCGTGCTCAAGTATTGGGTGTCGCTAATATTAGAGCGTGTTTCATGAATGGATCAATGTTTGAGCATGATGGTCTAGGGATAACCTATTTTAGCTTTGAAATTTTGAAAGACACGGTTGCTTGTTGATATGCTTGAGTATCTAAATTATTATGTCAAAACTAGACTATTGCTTTGAACCACATAAAAGTCCAAATGTCCATGCTATAAAGAAAAGAATATGATATGACTTCATGAACAACACTCCACATCAAAAATTCTATTTTTATCACTTACCTACTCGAGGACGAGTAGGAGTTAAGCTTGGGGATGCTGATATGTCTCCTACGTCTGTAATTTTTGATTGTTCCATGCTGTTTTATTATCGATCTTGGATGTTTTATAATCATTTTATAGTCATTTTATATAATTTTTTGGTACTAACCCATTGACATAGTGCCAAGTGCCAGTTGCTGTTTTTTCCATGTTTTTTACATCACAGGAAATCAGTATCAAATGGAGTCCAAATGCCACGAAACTCCATGATGATTTTTTATGGGCCAGAAGGAAGGCAATGGGCCCTGGCTGCACCTGGGGGATGCCTCGAGGGGGGCACAACCCACCAGGGCATTCCTGGAGGCCCAAGCGCGCCCGGGTGGGTTGTGCCCACCTCGGGTGCCCCCCGGACCGCCTATTTGCTCTATAAATACCCCAAAAATACCAGAACCCTAGGGGAGTCGACGAAATATTCATCCAGCCACCGCAGAGTCCAGAAGCACCAGATCCAATCTAGACACCATCACGAAGGGGTTCACCACTTCCATTGGTGCCTCTCTGATGATGCGTGAGTAGTTCTTTGTAGACCTTCGGGTCCGTAGTTAGTAGCTAGATGGCTTTCTCTCTCTCGCTGAATTCTCAATACAATGGTCTCTTGGAGATCCATATGATGTAACTCTTTTGCGGTGTGTTTGTTGGGATCAAATGAACTACGAGTTTATGATCAGTTATATCTTTTTATATCCATGAAAGTTATTTGAGTTTCTTTGATCTCTTATATGCATGATCTCTTATAGCCTCGTACTTCTTCTCCGATATTTGGGTTTTGTTTGGCCAACTTGATCTATTTATATTGAAATGGGAAGAGGTGCCCGGTAGTGGGTTCGACCTTACGGTGCTTGATTCCAGTGACAGAAAGGGAACCGACACGTATTTATCGTTGCTACTAAGGATAAAAAGACGAGATCTATATCTACCACCATATAGATCTTAATACACTAGATTTTTCTTATTGCATTACTAGGTTTTTCCATGAACTTAATACACTAGATGCATGCTGGATAGCGGTCGATGTGTGGAGTAATAATAGTAGATGCAGGTAGGAGTCGGTCTACTAATCTTGGACGTGATGCCTATGTAATGATCATTGCCTGGATATCATCATGATTATTTGAAGTTCTATCAATTGCCCAACAGTGGTTTGTTTACCCGCCGTTTGCTATTTTCCTCGAGAGAAGCCACTAGTGAAACCTATGCCCCCGTGTCTTCTTTCTCATATATTTGCCTTGTGATCTATTTTTCCTTTGTGTTTTTATTCAGATCTATTAAGCTAAAAATACAAAAATATCTTTCTGCACTTTATTTTATTTGCGATCTATTATTTCAATCTATTATAATTTTCTCCCATCTTTGTGCCTTCTGGCGCCCTTACCCGAAAGGGATTGACAACCCCTTTAACACGTTGGGTTGCGAGTGGCTGTTATTTGTGTGCAGGGGCTATTTACGTTGTGTTGCTTGGTTCTCCTACTGGTTTGATACCTTGGTTTCATTACTGAGGGAAATACATACTGTCGCTGTGCTACATCATCCTCTCCTCTTGGGGGAAACACTGACATAGTCTTAGCAAACATCATCAACTATTCTGCCGGTAGCCTCAGGGTTTCGGAGTATCCTTTGCAACAGAAAATGAGTAACAATCGTGATCTCATGGGCTTGTAAGTAGTGGTGAAGTATCCTTGAGGCCATGATGAGACCAAAGATCAACTTCTGCATGCCAGAGTACCTTGATCTAGCCCCCTGTAACAAGGAGCTGACAAAGTACACTGGGCGCTGCACCACTTTCTTCCTTGCCGCGTCCTTGGGGTTGCTCTCGTTGTCGTGCTCATTGTTGTCTTGGTCCTTCTCTGATTCTGCAGGTCCTTGCTCACTTTCTGCTTCATCCACTTCCCGCTGCGCTACCAGGGCCGCACTGACACTTGGTTGGTTGCCGCCAAGTATAGCAACAACGACTCCTGGAGTTTTGGAGCACCAAGGTAGGCACAGAGGACAAGTAGGCCTTTAAATCTTGCAAAGCTGCATCTGCTTCTCGGGTCCACATCATAGGGCCGGCCTTCTTCAAAATCTTGAATAACGGCAGGGCACGCTCGGCAGACTTGGAGATGAATCTGCTTAGCACGGCAACACATCCTATCAGGCGCCGCACATCCTTAACTGTCCTTGGCTCTTGGATCTACTCGATGGCCTTGATCTTGTCGGGACTGGCTTCGATCACGCGATAGGATACAAAGAAACCAAGCAACGTTCCGGAGGAAACACCAAATACACACTTCTCCGGGTTGAGCTTCAGATTGATCTTGCACAGATTATCAAATGTCTCCTCCAAATCCTGAATAAGGGTGGCATTATCCTTGGTTTTGACCACAATATCATCCATATAGGCTTCTATGTTTCTGTGTAAGTATGGCTCAAGACCAATATGGATTGCCCTTGCAAAAGTGGACCCGAAAGTCTTTAATCCGAACGACATGCGGACAAAGCAGTATGTGCCACACGGAGTGATGAACGATGTCTTCTCTTCATCTTTCTTGGACATGAAGATTTGGTGATACCCAGAGTATGCGTCCAGAAAGGAGAGCAAATCACAACCTGAAGTAGAGTCCACAATTTGGTCGATGCGCGGCAAGGGAAATGGGTCTTTCCTGTCAAAAAAGGGAAATGGGTCTTTCGGGCAAGCCTTGTTGAGATATCTGAAATCTATGCAAAGCCTCCACTTCCTGTTAGCCTTCCAGACTACTACTAGATTTTCCAACCATGTGGGGTGCAATACTCCTCTGACCAAACCAGCTGCCTCAAGTTTCTTGATCTCTTCTGTAATGAGCTGCTTCCTCTCCAAGGCCTGCTTCTGGACTTTCTGATTGACAGGTCGGGCATGTGGGCAGACAACAAGGTGGTGCTCGATTACCTCCCTGGGAACACTTGGGATATCTGATGGTTGCCAGGCAAACACATCGATATTCGCCCACAGGAAGGCAACGAGCACACTTTACTATTTGTCATCAAGGGTGGCGCTGATAGTAGAAGTACCATCAATGCCAGCCAGCCCTGCCGTGACCTTCTTCATTTGGGGTGCAGCGACCTTGGATATCTTGTTGTTAGAACACTCCGACACGTCGTCAACAGGTGTTGTGCACTCGGTGGGGGCACGCTTCCCGGACTCTTTGCCAGAGTCTCTACAATCTCTCTTCTTTCCATTACTTCCCTTGGTGGGAGCTACCGCTGCTGCTGCCTCTGCCGTGACCGTGTCCCGGTACATCTTGTCCAGACAAATGATTGCATCCTTCTCATCTAATGGGATGGTGATGACTCCCAATGGCCCAGGCATCTTCAATGTGTTGTAGGCATAGTGTGATGCCGCCATGAACTTAGCCAGGGCCAGGCGTCCAAAAATCCCATTGTACAGCAGGCGGAGATCAACCACATCAAACACAATCCTCTCAGTCTGGAAGTTCAGTTCTCCCCCAAATGTTACCGCAACATGATCTTTCCCTTAGGATGTCTCCTATCGGGATTAACTCCTTGAAACGTGCCAGTAACCTCTAGCTCTTCTCCTCCTATCTGAAGCTTGCTGATGACTACCGGGGAAATCAGATTCAACCCGACCCCGTTATCCACCAGCATCTTTGTGACCTTGAGGTTACGGATTGTTGGAGAGACCAACAACGGCAAACATCCTACCGCAATGGTATGACTAGGATGTTCCTCTTCGTCAAAGATGATGGGCATACGGGACCACTTGAGAGGCTTCCGGGCCTCTGGCACCGGTTCCACGGTGTTGAGTTCTCATGCCCACCGCTTGAGCTGGCGGTAAGAAGTGTGCAGAGATGCACCTCCGTCAATGCATAGGGTGTCCGTGGCCTTATGAAACTCCTGCTCACTGGTTTCTTCTTCATCCCCTCCATCACTCTCATCATCATATGTTTCCTTCTCTAGACCTCTGGCGGGCTTTCCTTAGTTCTGAAAGGGTTTGCCAGGGCGATTTACTTCACCACCTCGGCCCTTACCGCCAGCAACATTCTGACCCTTTTCCTTATCACGCTTCTCATACTCTGCTCTCTGCTTCTTGACAAGCTGCTCAACTTGATAACGCTCTTGAAGGTCATGGCCCTTGGTCCAATGAAGCTTGCAGTACGACCCATCGCCCTTCCCAGCCTTCTCGGCAGCAGCGGCTTCCCGGCAGTCAGTGCATGCGGCAACTTCCTTGCCGGGGGCCTCAGCTTTGGCCTTCTTGCCGGTACTAGGCATATCCGATCCTTCAATAGCCATCAATGCCTTATCTCTCCGCTTCTTACCGCGCTTCTTTCTCTTCTTCTAACTGGTTGATTCATCATCATCTTCCGAATCAATATTGGCGCAATCTTCCTCTCCGGAAAACTTCCTTCCCTCCTCCATCCGAGCACACTTATCCACCTGTGTGTAAAGCTCCTTCACAGTCTTGGGCAACCGCACATTCATCTTGGAACTGATACGAGGGTTGTGCACATTGGACTGGAAGGCAGCTATTACAACTGCCAGATGGATATTTGGGATATTTCTATGAACTTTGCTGAATCTCTGTAAATACTTACGGAGGGTTTCTTCTTCCTTCTGCTGGAGAGGCTGCAAGTCACTGGGCCTGCGGGGTTCTTGATGACCGGCAGTGAAGGCGCCAATGAACTCGTGGCACAGGTCAGCCCATGACGAAATAGAGTTCTCCGGTAGGTGCATCAGCCAAGACCTCACATTGGACTTGAGAGCCAAAGGGAAGTAGTTGGCAAACACCTTCTCATCTCTTCCCCCGGTAGCCTGAACAGCGATGGTTTAGATGCTTAGGAACTCTGTCTGGTTCAGCCTCCCGTTGTACTTCTCAGGTATCTCTGGCTTGAACATGGGAACGGACAGCCAACATACTTGCCGCAGCTCTCGTGTAAAGGTAGGGTAGCCAACCTCGAAAGGTAGGCACCCGCTAACACCGAGCGCAGGCTCGTCGACGTTGAGGCCATCACACTCATTGGTCCGGCGAAGGTCGTCATGGTGTTGCTCGATGACGACGAGCGCATCTCCTCTCCGCCCATCCTCCAGGGCTCGACGTTGGCCTGGGCGTACTCGAGGGTCAGAAGAGGCCATCGTGTAACGCCCCCGATGCGGCTATATCTCCCACGTGTCGAGGCACGACTTAGAGGCATAACCGCATTGAAAGCAATGTCGCAAGTGAGGTAATCTTCACACAACCCATGTAATAAATAAGGGAAAGAGATACATAGTTGGCTTACGATGCCACTTCACACAATACATAAATAAACATCCATCATTCAGAGTACACTCAAGGTCCGACTACGGAACCAAAATAAAGAAGATACCCCAAATGCTACAAAGATCCCCGATCGTCCCAACTGGGCACCACTACTGGTCATCAGGAAAAGACACATAGTAACGACCACGTTCCTCGTCGAACTCCCAGTTGAGCTCGGTTGAGTCACTTGCACTGGCATCGTCGGCACCTACAACTGTTTTGGAAGTATCTGTGAGTCACGGGGACTCAGCAATCTCACACCCGCGAGATCAAGACTATTTAAGCTTATAGGAAGGGCAAAGTAGTACAGTGGAGCTGCAGCAAGCGACTAGCATATATGGTGGCTACTTCGCAAAGAGGGCGAGAAGAGGAGCAAAGCACGGTCGTGAAGCTAGTAGCGATCAAGAAGTGATCCTGAACTACTTACGCCGAGACATAACTCCAACACCGTGTTCACTTCCCGGACTCCGCCGAAGAGACCATCACGGTTACACACGCGTTGATGTGTATTTTATTTGAGGTCAACTTCGGGTTTCCTACAACCGGACATTAACAAATTCCCATCTGCCTCATAAATCATGGGCACGGCTTTGAAAGATATTACCCTGCAGGGTGTCCCAACTTAGCCCATTATAAGCTCTCACGGTCAACGAAGGATATTCCTTCTACCGGAAGACCCGATCAATCTCGGAATCCCGGACTACAAGACATTTCGACAGCAATAAAACAAGACCAGCAAAGCCGCCCGAATGTGCCGACAAATCCCGATAGGAGCTGCACATATCTCGTTCTCAGGGCACACCGGATAAGCGAAGCGTACATGAACCGACGTAATCCAAGTTGCCCAGGAATGGTCCCGCACGGTGCTCTAGTTTGGACCAACACTCAGAGGAGCATTGGCCCGGGGGTTTAAAATAAGATGACCCTCGGGCTCGCGAAAACCCGGGGGAAAAGGCTTAGGTGGCAAATGGTAAAACCAAAGTTGGGCCTTCTTTGGAGGAGTCTTATTCAAAGCGAACTGTCAAGGGGGTCCCATAAATCACCCAACCGTGTAAGGAACGCGAAATCAAGGAACATAACACCGGTATGACGGAAACTAGGGTGGCAAGAGTGGAACAAAACACGGGCATAAGGCCGAGCCTTCCACCCTTTACCAAGTATATAGATGTATTAATTATAGCATATATATATTGTGATATCCCCAACAAGTAAACATGTTCCGATCAGGAACAACGTCTCCATGTTCCAACAAGGAACAAACTTCCGCTTCACCTGCAACTAGCAACGCTATAAGAGGGGCTGAGCAAAGCGGTAACATAGCCAATCAACGGTTTGGTAGGAAAGGATGGTTAGGGGCTGACATGGCAATATGGGTGGCATGATATAGCAAGTGGTAGGCATCGCATCATAGGCATAGCAAAAGAGCGAGCAACTAGCATAGCAAAGATAGAAGTGATTTCGAGGGTATGGTCATCTTGCCTGAAATCCCGCAAGGAAGAAGAACGAGTCCATGAAGAAGACAAACGGATGTAGTCGAGCGAATCCTCACAACTCCTAACGAAACCGAAGCTAACGAAGAAGCAAACCGGAAAGAAGCAAACAACATGGTAAACACACAAGCATAATCATGGCATGATGCACAAACAAGTATGAGGCATGTCCGGTTTAATGATTCATGGCAAGGCAATATGCACAAACAACACTACAAGTTAAGTGGAGCTCAATATGCAACGAGTTGCATATTAATGGCTACCACATCAATTATTTAGTTCACTCTCGGTTAGGCTACCAAACAATATTAAATGTTGTTAAACATGGCAAGAGGTGAAGCATAAGTAAACTAACTATTTAGGCAAATTTAAATGAGGCCGGAAATAACAAACAACAATTCCGAAATCCCCATATGCATATTTCGAATTTGCTACTGTTCTGCCCTAAACACAATTTTAATGTTATTAAGCAGCAAAATAAAGTGCACCAAGTTAATCTATGCATTTTCCACCCCATTTACATATATAATTTATTTAAATCCGAGCTACGGTTATTTAGTTATGAAATAAATCATTTTAGCATGGCATTTAAGCAAATTAATGCAAACAACAATTATAAACATTTAAATGTTGTTATCATGATGCGGATGACATGTGCAGGTTTTTTATGCAATTTTTTTGAAATCTTTGACAAGAGCATTATGAAGCATTTGGTCACCATGGCGGAGCGAAAGGGTGCCACGGTAAACGAAAATGATGCCACGGCAACATTTCGGTTCCGGTAGCTCATGGAGATATCGGTGCAAAAGAAAGTGTGACGGAAGCGAGTTGAGCAAGTTGGTGGGGTGTTCCCGGTTACCGGGTTCCCACGAGACGATGGCATGGCAACGAGAAGGAACAAGCGAGCAACAATTTCGGACACGGTGCAAACGGGCATCTCATACGACATATGCATTCGTTCCACGGCGGTCGTTCTCGGCGGTTATACCTTTGATGCGTGCGTTCGGGGAGGAATGCGTTTCGTAGAGGGAAGTAGACGTTCTCGCGATGATCGTCGAGGGAAGTAGTCGTTCACGGCGACGGTAGAGGTACTCGCGATCTTGGCAACGGTAGTCGTACATGTTCGGAGAGGAACTTGTCGTATCCATGTAGTCGAACTTGGCGTATCCGAAGGGGTACTTGGTGAATCCACGTAGTCGCATTACAGGGTCGTGTGTAGTCGTACTCGGTGTCCTCGGGGCATCGGCTGTAGTCGTGGTACTTGCCGATTCCAAAACGTTCATCGGTAGTGGAACTTGGCGCTTGAGGTTCGAATACCGGGTCGGACGTGCAGCCGTACATCGTCAAACTTGGCGCATCCGGTCGAGTACTTGGCGAGTCCGCACGTAGAGGTACTTGGCGAAAAATCCTGGAGACGATGTGTCCGTGTCACGGTTCTTGGCGGCGTTCTTGCTGGTCCAAAGGAAGCAAGACAGAGGCCGGGCGGCAGGACTTGGCGCTGGTCGTCTTGAGCGGCGGGCGCATCCTCCTCCTGCTCGAACGCAGCAGAGGCGGGCAGGGGCTTAGACAGCGACGCAGGACTCGACAGCATCTTGGCGCGGGCGCCAGTGCCGTGGCCTCGGAGTTGGCCGGAGAGGACGACTTCGGGCAGCGGGATGACGCGAGGTCGCCTGGGACGGAGGACGAAGGAGCTTGGCGGCGGGACGTCGCCGAGGAGGAGCGAGGCCGTGACCCTAGGGCGCCGAGATGGAGGCAGGGCCGGGACACCGACGGCAAGGGCGACGCGGAGGTTGTCGACATGCCAACGCTCGGTTTGCCTCGATGAGGTCAACGAGGGGAAGGGGCGCGGCGGAGAGGATGGGGCCATGCGCGGGGTGGCCCTCCTGGGGGTCGCCGACGGCGGCGGGTGGCGATGGGGACGCGGGGGAGAAAGAAGGGCGAGGCCTTGGGCGGAGGCGGAGGCGCGAGGACCTCCTGTTTCATGGCGGTAGAGGGGATCGAGACGAGGGGAGCTCGATGCGTGCGGCGCTGGAGGGAGATGGGGGTCGGTCAAGCGGGCGCCATGAGAGGCGTGCTTTCGAGAGGAGGGTTCAGGCTGTGGGGAGGAAGGAGGCGGAGGCGAGGGATCGAGGCGATGCGGTGTGCGTGGTGGCGGCGGAAGGGAACGAGGGGATGGAGATCGAGCGGAGGCTGGGCTAGGGTTAGAGGCCTAGAGGGCGGGCTGGGCCTTGGGCCGGCTGGGTTAGAGCTGGGCCTAAGAGGCCGGCTAGGCACTCTTCTCCCTCTCTCTATTCTTTAAATTAACAGAGAACTGGAAGAAAGGAAAAGAGAGAAGAAAAGGTTTAGAGGAAGAATTTGGGCATGCGGGTAATTTTCCCGAGCTCACAAAAATGAGCTTGAACCAGGAAAATAGAAGTGGGCATGACCGAAAGTTTAAATTCAAACTCATTTGATTTAAATTCAAATGATTTGAATAGGAAGTGAGGTTTGGGAAGGTCCAAAAATGTTCGGATTTTTGGTGGGGCTCGGAAAATGACAGAAATAATTTATGGGCAAGGTTGGAGACCAAGAATTGAGATAACAACGGCATGTGATATTTTGCAAGTGGGTTATGGTGATTCCAAAACAATGGAATATTTTTATAATATCTCCCTAAATATCGGGAGGGTATGTTTTAAAGAGAACCCACCATGTGAGTTTCCTCGATTTAAATGGATCGAAGATGCATACGGTTTATTTAGTTGAGTTTTTAAAATTAATGATATGATGGCATGATGACATGATGCAATGCAAAAATAAAAGGCGGCACAAATGAAACACACGGCGAAACCCGGAATATATGGAAGTCTTCTGGAGCGTCGGTCTCGGGGCGTTACAACACTCCACCACTACAAGAGGATCTCGTCCCGAGATCTAGGATGGTACCGGAGAAAAGCGGAAGAGGAAGAGGTAAAACAACGTTGCTTCTTTGACGAACGAGTGAAACCACGAACCTTGAGAGGTTGAACAAAATGAAAGAAAGAAAATAACGAAGATGAACAAAGTTGAAAACACTCTGTTAGAAAAGAGGAACATGGGATACGACGAGAACCAAGAGGTTTAATGATAAGATAGATATTGACACCACTCCGGTTAAAACAAGATAGAGAAGGAATAAGAATGATATAATTTGGGCAGCACTCCGACTGAACATGGAAGGAATAGAACATGAACTTGACAAGATGAGAGGATACTTGATGAAAACAACAACACACTGCTTCCAGAACTATTGAAGGAATGTCACAAGGGGTAAGAAGGATTTCAGACAGCACTCAGGTTGAAAAGAGAGGCAAAACTTGATAAGATGAAAGAACTTGAATGAGAACACAACACTCCGGCTAAACGGATAAGCAAGGAAAATAACATGATCTCGACAAAAGAAGATAATTGTTATAAGATATCAACATCACAAAGCCTCCGGAACGAAAGAATAGAAGCTAGACCGTTGGGATAAAGGGACGGAGAATAAAATGACAACTTCTACCACAATTGAATTTGGAAGGCATCCTTGCAAGAAGGTTAGAATAGAGTTGTTGGAAAAACCAACAACGAAACTAATAAATTTGTAGTGGGCTTATGGAAAACTTCTCAAAATTATGAGGTGAAATTCTGCCATTAATGGAAACAGTAGATCTGATCGGTATGAACAAGGAGACGAGAAACTTGTTTCACCAGGAGGATAAATGAAGAACTTGTGTCATTTATAAGCACCATAAATAGCAACAATCCTTAGGGAAGGCTTTAGGTGAAATATGACACAAGATAACTCCAACGAAAAGATTGATGGATTTAAAATACCTCATTCTTGACAATTTGTGAATCATGGAACATGAATGGAAATTGTCAAGAAGGACATAACACCACCTCAAAAGATATTGTAGAAAGAATTGCACTTTGGAATGCAAGATGAAGAATACTTGAACTCCTCAAAACAAAACATGTGTTGAGCACCATGTTTATTTTGAAGTATGGCTTGACGGATCATAACTTCGAGAGAAATCTTGAAGAACAAATGACGAATGAAAAGAATCCTTGACGAACCACCATGTAGAGCCTCCATGAAGAACTCCGGTAAATAAAAGGATGATAAAAAGAAGAGAAGTTTACAACACAAGGTGAAGCCTTGCAGTGATAAGATGAAGCTTTGAAATGATATAACCGAGAAAACTTGGAACTCCGGAAAGAAAGATGAACAAATGAAATCAAGAATTTTGATGAACCTCCGAATAAGGAATTGAACTTACTCGATGAAACAAGAATAGGAATTACATTATGCTGATCCTTCACCAATTAAATTGATGGCAAGCAATGGATTTGGCATACTACTTATTTTCGTGGAGAGGATTAAGATAGATATGGCGCAAACTTGAGAAGGTATTGATGGAACCACGGTGAAATTTGGAAACAACGAATGAATTAATATGATAACGAAGGAAGTGAAATCTTGAACGAACCACCATAAGAATTGAAAATGAACATAGCAAAGGCACAATTCACGGGAAGAATTGGAAAACGAATGAAGATGCTTGAGAGAATTTAGATACAAGAGAATGAAGAGATCATGAACTGATTAGAGGATATTTGAACGATTCACCGGTAAGATTTGGAGAATGATAGCTACACGCTGAGAATGAAGAATTTTGACATGATGGCCTTTGGAGGAAAAAAATGGAAAACAACTCATGAAATGCTCCAGATGGGTGAAAAGAATTCCCACAATCGAAAACAATTATGAGCGAATGGCAACAAGCTAGAACCATGAATCTTGAAGAGAATGGAGCAAGATTTAAGAGAAACTCTTCTTCGGTTTTCAAAATCGAAGAATGACGATGAGAAACACCACCATGAATTGTTGAGGCACTCCGGGATGAAAATTAGAAAGGTTGAACCAACGATGAAGATAATTTGAAAGATCTTGGAGAAAAGCATTTGACTGATGATAAATCATTCTTACGTCAAACTTTGCAAAGAATTTGAGAATAACTCCGGAAAATTAGAAGAGTCAGGTAAGATCCTGGGAAAAGACCTGTGGGTTAGGGCCCACTCAAAAGAAACACCGTTGAATGATTGCTTGAAATAAAGATTGCACCGGTTGAATTAAATGACTTGAATGAGATAATAATCCCCAAATAGCTTGAACGGATCTTGAATGAAAAGACGAGCCTTCGGAGATATCTTCAACACTCCAGAACAAATGAATAGCGAGAAGTGAATGATTAAGAGGTGCATCGGCAAGAGAAAGCATTTGCAACAAGGAAAGGAATATGATCAACACTGAAAGCTTGAGTTAAATCCACCGGAAAAGAATACGAGAATGAAGAATGATGAACTTGGAGCTGTTGAACATCTTCATGAGAATCACCAGGTAAGAGCATGGAGGAAAAGAATGAAGAGACTTCACTTCAATAAAAAGTATAATTGATTAAGAAATCAGAGTCCTTGAGAAAAAGGGTGGGAGGGTGGGAAAACAAAGGCAACTTGGGTCGGATGAAACGCACACCATTGAGAAAAAACTTAGAATTGATCTCGCAAATGTTGAAATGATCGGATCCACTTGAAGAGAAGCGCACCGGTGAGAAGAAATTGAGATGACAAACTCGATGATCAAGAAGGATTAGTATTCACATAGAAATATGAGAACACCGTTTAGAATAAGGTATGGAATCAACACTTGGCATTGAAGCAACTTGAATACCACAAAACGGAACAAAAACAAAGGATTTGGCTTGTAGAATAAGCGGAACAAACACATGATAGAGATTTACGCCCAAAGTGTTCGTGGTGGGGCCCACACGGCACGACGATATAGCGGCAAATCACGAATGACAAACAAGATGTCCCCGAATCAGCATAGCCAAGGATTATTTAAGACGCCTCGCGACCAATCGTGAATCGACCGTGAATGGGCGGACCACTAAACTTTGAACCCCAATCTCAAATCATACATCCGTCGGAAAGATATCCCGTAAGCTACTAGAATTCCCACCTATAAACTCCGAAACTTTCTGGTTATGCAATCTGGTGTTGGGGATACAGGGGACACAAAATATATCACCCAAACTAACAATACCTAGATCCATTTGTATCCATCCGTCAACACATAACCAAGAAATCCTCGAAATCGTGGTACCTCGACCTTGAAAAACATCCGTTATACAAGTCATGGCAATACTCCACTTTTCGCCTCAAGATCGGGCTATCAGGGTTATCTCACCAACAACTGCACAAAAGAGATTTCGATGTCGGCAAAACTCAGGTATTCCAGAACTGCAACGATAAAATTGTGACGACAACACCTCGGAGCTCAACTCCCGGGACACCGCCACAACCCCTAAATGTCGAGGCACCAAGAACAATGTTCTCGTCACAAAACCATCGGAACGATTCCAAGATACCCACGTGATCCTAAAAATTTTTTTGTGAAAATTGAGGAGAGAAGAGTCAAAACACTACGCCGGGATACCTCACAGAGCGACGAAGGGACTGGGAAGTAAAAGAATCCTACTCTCCGATATATATAATCCTAAGACTCAAAACATTTTTCCATTCTAGACTCAACAACGCCAGCAAACAATCAAGTAGGGGGCTCCTAAGTCGGGGAAGGCTCTGATTACCAACTTGTCACGCCCTCGATGCGGCTATATCTCCCACGTGTCGAGGCACGACTTAGAGGCATAACCGCATTGAAAGCAATGTCGCAAGTGAGGTAATCTTCACACAACCCATGTAATAAATAAGGAAAGAGATACATAGTTGGCTTACAAATGCCGCCACTTCACACAATACATAAATAAACATCCATCATTCAGAGTACACTCAAGGTCCGACTACGGAACCAAAATAAAGAAGATACCCCAAATGCTACACAGATCCCCGATCGTCCCAACTGGGCACCACTACTGATCATCAGGAAAAAGACACATAGTAACGACCACGTTCCTCGTCGAACTCCCACTTGAGCTCGGTTGAGTCACCTGCACTGGCATCGTCGGCACCTGCAACTGTTTTGGAAGTATCTGTGAGTCACGGGGACTCAGCAATCTCACACCCGCGAGATCAAGACTATTTAAGCTTATAGGAAGGGCAAAGTAGTACAGTGGAGCTGCAGCAAGCGACTAGCATATATGGTGGCTACTTCGCAAAAGAGGGCGAGAAGAGGAGCAAAGCACGGTCGTGAAGCTAGTAGCGATCAAGAAGTGATCTGAACTACTTACGCCGACATAACTCCAACACCGTGTTCACTTCCCGGACTCCGCCGAGAAGAGACCATCACGGTTACACACGCGTTGATGTGTATTTTATTTGAGGTCAACTTCGGGTTTTCTACAACCGGACATTAACAAATTCCATCTGCCTCATAACCGCGGGCACGGCTTTGAAAAGATATTACCTGCAGGGTGTCCCAACTTAGCCCATTATAAGCTCTCACGGTCAACGAAGGATATTCCTTCTACCGGGAAGACCCGATCAATCTCGGAATCCCGGACTACAAGACATTTCGACAAAGAATAAAACAAGACCAGCAAAGCCGCCCGAATGTGCCGACAAATCCCGATAGGAGCTGCACATATCTCGTTCTCGTGGCACACCGGATAAGCGAAGCGTCTGAGAACCGACGTAATCCAAGTTGCCCAGGAATGGTCCCGCATGGTGCTCTAGTTTGGACCAACACTCAGAGGAGCATTGGCCCAGGGGTTTAAAATAAGATGACCCTCGGGCTCGCGAAAACCCGGGGGAAAAGGCTTAGGTGGCAAATGGTAAAACCAAAGTTGGGCCTTGCTGGAGGAGTCTTATTCAAAGCGAACTGTCAAGGGGGTCCCATAAATCACCCAACCGTATAAGGAACGCGAAATCAAGGAACATAACACCGGTATGACGGAAACTAGGGTGGCAAGAGTGGAACAAAACACCAGGCATAAGGCCGAGCCTTCCACCCTTTACCAAGTATATAGATGTATTAATTATAGCATATATATATTGTGATATCCCCAACAAGTAAACATGTTCCGATCAGGAACAACGTCTCCATGTTCCAACAAGGAACAAACTTCCGCTTCACCTGCAACTAGCAATGCTATAAGAGGGGCTGAGCAAAGCGGTAACATAGCCAATCAACGGTTTGCTAGGAAAGGATGGTTAGGGGCTGACATGGCAATATGGGTGGGATGATATAGCAAGTGGTAGGCATCGCAGCATAGGCATAGCAAAAGAAGCGAGCAACTAGCATAGCAAAGATAGAAGTGATTTCGAGGGTATGGTCATCTTGCCTGAGATCACGCAAGTAAGAAGAACGAGTCCATGAAGAAGACAAATGGATGTAGTCGAACGAATCCTCACAACTCCGGAACGAAACCGAAGCTAACGAAGAAGCAAACCGGAAAGAAGCAAACAACATGGTAAACACACAAGCATAATCATGGCATGATGCACTAACAAGTATGAGGCATGTCTGGTTTAATGATTCATGGCAAGGCAATATGCACAAACAACACTACAAGTGAAGTGGAGCTCAATATGCAACGAGTTGCATATTGACGAAACACCACATCAATTATTTAGTTCACTCTCGGTTAGGCTACCAAACAATATTAAATGTTGTTAAACATGGCAAGAGGTGAAGCATAAGTAAACTAACTATTTAGGCAAATTTAAATGAGGCCGGAAATAACAAACAACAATTCCGAAATCCCCATATGCATATTTCGAATTTGCTACTGTTCTGCCCTAAACATAATTTTAATGTTATTAAGCAGCAAAATAAAGTGCACCAAGTTAATCTATGCATTTTCCACCCCATTTACATATATAATTTATTTAAATCCGAGCTACGGTTATTTAGTTATGAAATAAATCATTTTAGCATGGCATTTAAGCAAATTAATGCA
Source organism: Aegilops bicornis (assembly GCA_021605145.1). Taxonomy (NCBI): domain Eukaryota; kingdom Viridiplantae; phylum Streptophyta; class Magnoliopsida; order Poales; family Poaceae; genus Aegilops; species Aegilops bicornis. The sequence continues at coordinate 391,910,178 of CM038675.1, read as the reverse complement.
AACAACAATTATAAACATTTAAATTTTGTTATCATGATGCGGATGACATGTGCAGGTTTTTATGCAATTTTTATGAAAACGTTGACAAGAGCATTATGAAGCATTTGGTCACCATGGCGGAACAAAAGGGTGCCACGGCGGCGAAACGAAAATGATGCCACGGCAACATTTCGGTTCCGGTAGCTCATGGAGATATCGGTGCAAAAGAAAGTGTGACGGAAGCGAGTTGAGCAAGTTGGTGGGGTGTTCCGGTTGCGGGTTCCCACGAGACGATGGCATGGCAACGAGAAGGAACAAGCGAGCGACAATTTCGGACACGGTGCAAACGGGCATCTCATACGACATATGCATTCGTTCCACGACGGTCGTTCTTGGCGGTTATACCTTTGAAGCGTGCGTTCGGGGCGGAATGCGTTTCAGAGGGAAGTAGACGTTCTCGCGATGATCGCCGAGGAAGTAGTCGTTCACGGCGACGGTAGAGGTACTCGCGATCTTGGCAACGGTAGTCGTACATGTTCGGAGAGGAACTTGTCGTATCCATGTAGTCGAACTTGGCGTATCCGAAGGGGTACTTGGTGAATCCGTGAGTCGCATTACACAGTGGTCGTGTAGTCGCATTACTCGGTGTCCTCGGGGCATCGGCTGTAGTCGTGGTACTTGCCGATTCCAAAACGTTCATCGGTAGTGGAACTTGGCGCTTGAGGTTCGAATACGGGTCGGACGTGCAGCCGTACATCGTCAAACTTGGCGATCCGGGTCGAGTACTTGGCGAGTCCGCACGTAGAGGTACTTGGCGAAAAATCCTGGAGACGATGTGTCCGTGTACGGTTCTTGGCGGCGTTCTTGCTGGTCCAAAGGAAGCAAGACAGGAGGCCGACGGCGGGGACTTGGCGCTGGTCGATGCGAAGCGGCGGGCGCATCCTCCTCCCTGCTCAAACGAAGCAGAGGCGGGCAGGGGCTTGGACAGCGACGCAGGACTCGACAAAGCATCTTGGCGCGGGCGCCGTGCCGTGGCCTCGGAGTTGGCGAGAGGACGACTTCGGGCAGCGGGATGACGCGAGGTCGCTGGGACGGAGGACGAAGGAGCTTGGCGGCGGGGACGTCGTCGAGGAGGAGCGAGGCCGTGACCCTAGGGCGCTCGAGATGGAGGCAGGGCTGGACGCCGACGGCAAGCAAGGGCGACGCGGAGGTTGTCGACGCGCCAACGCTCGGTTTGCCTCGGCGAGGTCAACGAGGGAAGGGGCGCGCGGAGAGGATGGGGCCATGCGGGGTGGCCCTCCTGGGTCGCCGACGGCAAGGCGGTGGCGATGGGGACGCTGGGGAGAAAGAAGGGCGAGGCCTTGGGCGGAGGCGAGGCGCGAGGACCTCCTGTTTCATGGCGGTAGAGGGATCGAGACGAGGGGAGCTCGATCGCGCGGCCTTTGGAGGGAGATGGGGGTCGGTCAGGCGCCATGAGAGGCGTGCTTTCGAGAGGAGGGTTCGGGCTGTGGGGAGGAAGGAGCGGAGGCGAGGGATCGGGCGATGGTGTGCGTGGTGGCGGCGGAAGGGAACGAGGGGATGGAGATCGAGCGGAGGCTGGGCTAGGGTTAGAGGCCTAGAGGGCGCGGCTGGGCCTTGGGCCGGCTGGGTTAGAGCTGGGCCTAAGAGGCTGGCTAGGCACTCTTCTCCCTCTCTCTATTCTTTAAATTAACAGAGAACTGGAAGAAAGGAAAAGAGAGAAGAAAAGGTTTAGAGGAAGAATTTGGGCATGCGGGTAATTTTCCCGAGCTCACAAAAATGAGCTTGAACCAGGAAAATAGAAGTGGGCATGACCGAAAGTTTAAATTCAAACTCATTTGATTTAAATTCAAATGATTTGAATAGGAAGTGAGGTTTGGGAAGGTCCAAAAATGTTCGGATTTTTGGTGGGGCTCCGGAAAATGACGAAATAATTTATGGGCAAGGTTGGAGACCAAGAATTGAGATAACAACGGCATGTGATATTTTGCAAGTGGGTTATGGTGATTCCAAAACAATGGAATATTTTTATAATATCTCCCTAAATATCGGGAGGGTATGTTTTAAAGAGAACCCACCATGTGAGTTTCCTCGATTTAAATGGATCGAAGATCCATACGGTTTATTTAGTTGAGTTTTTAAAATTAATGATATGATGGCATGATGACATGATGCAATGCAAAAATAAAAGGGCGGCACAAATGAAACACACGGCGAAACCCGGAATATATGGAAGTCTTCTGGAGCGTCGGTCTCGGGGCGTTACACATCGAGACGTCCTTGGGGTCTTGATTTGGTTGCGCTCGTGCTGGCTGCCGCATTGGGGGCTGAACTGTGGGGGGATGGCCCCTTCCGTACAGTCAGCAGCATGAGTTGTTGCTGTCGCTTGGGGAGGTCGTGGCGGGCTAGCTCATTGTGAGCCCCCAGCTTCGGCAAAACCGAGCAGGCTTTCGATGGTGGCACGCCATTCGTCCATCTGCTCAGCCGCTAGCAGAAACCTCAGCAGCAGGTGAGCTCGCGCCATGGCCTCCGTAGCTATACTTTGCATGGATGTTGACGAAGTCAATCGTATCATCGCTCAGCTCTTGACGGTGCCAACGGCGGTAGCGTTGTGCCCCCACTGTCACTGTGGGGCGACCACCTGGATGTGGTGTGGCGAAGGCGCTCGAGGCCGATGGCCGAGCGCAGCGATGGCTTGGGCGATCCCCGGGAGGGGCACGCGCTGCGACCGCACCCGTGGTGGGGGTGGCCGGAGGGCGGCGGTTCGCCCCGGCCCGAGCATCGTTGTTGTGGTTGTGCCTATCGGCGGGGGAAAGGGGCGCAGATGGAGTGACCCCCTCACCCGTACTTTGGGGAGCATAGCCATCGGGGTGCTGCTGATCTTTCTCTCCTCCGGTGCCTCCTGCTCCGACCACTTCCCTAGCATTGTCCGCTTCCTCGTGCGCCTCCGCACCCCCCACAGCGTTAGAGGCCGCGGGCGGCGGAGCCTTCGAGGTGGATGGGTGAGCTGGAGGACCAGGCTTCTTATTAGGCGCCATGGTCGATGGCATCGTCAAAGACGAAGATGGTGACGAAGTTGACGTGCTGCGCACGCCTTCAGGTTCATGCAAGAGAGCCCCCTACCTGGCACACCAAAGATGTCGCGGGAAACCACAGCCACCTATGGGACCAGGAGGTCCCTTGCTAGTTCGGCAGGGGGCGATGTGTTGCACAAAGAGCAGATGAGCGTGGGGCAGCATGGCAGAGATCACGCAGGCAATTTTACCCAGGTTCGGGCCGCCGTGAGGTGTAAAACCCTACACCTGCTTTGATGGATTAATGGTGGAAAGGTGGTGGCAGAGCGTAGTAAACCTACCCGACAGGGGTTGCCTTGGGGCAGCAGCGACTACGCGTGTATGGGGGTGTGAGTTATCCAACCTTCTAACCCTTTCTACGGTTGCCATGGGCCTCCTTTTATAGATCAAGGGGTAACCACGGTGGTAAAATAGTCATTACGTACTAATAAGATAGCAAACAGTGCTATCATACCTAACTCTGCGGGCTGACAGGGCGCATTAAATGCACCGCTTAACGTCACATCGTTGGTTGCCCGGCAAGGCTTGCCGGGCTATCTTGCCAGCTCTGCGACTGTTTGCTTGACATGTTGTAGGACGGGTATCATTCGTGGGTTTCTCCTGTAGGAAATGGCTGCCACTTAATCACTTTTCGGCCTGACACCACACAGATCGATGACGTGGGTCATGGTGGAGTCTTTGGTGAGGTGGTTTTGCCTTCGTGAGCCCCGGTAGGCCCTGTCGGGTCACCTTGGTTGTATGCCTCTAGAGGTGGCCTCGCCCCTTGCCGGGCTCGCCTGCCCGACAAGGGAGGCTTTTCTCTTTGACGATATCCTGGTTCCTTGGCTCGTTCTTGGTCCCTCTGATCTGCACGTTGGTCCTTCGAATCTCTTGGGTCCTTGTACTCTAACTTAGGCTGGTGCTTCAATCTTGTTCTCGTGCATGTGCACAGTCTGGGCAACAAACCCAGGGTTTGTTGCACCGACACCAGTGAAGATGACTCTGAGTGTGAATCCAAACCTAGCTATAAGACTCTTTCTAAAATTGCAACTGAACAACAAACTGCTATGGAACATATTCAAAAGTTGCTAGACAAAAGCGATGACCTGTTGGACGAGGAAATGGATCAAACTCATTCCTTAATAGAAGACATTAAAAAATTTCGTGTTAAGTATGAGGAACATGAAAGTCATCATGAAACACTCTCAGCTACTCATGAGAAGCTTTCCTATGATTATCTTCAAAGGAAGCAAGATCTAGAGAAACTGAGAGCGTCTCATGAAGATCTTCAGAAGGAGAATGATTCACTACTCGCTCAACAGATCAGTTCCGCTCAGGAAGATTTTGTACCATCATGTTTAAAATGTCTTGAGCGTGATAATGGTGTCTCTATTGCTGAATGTTCTACTGCCTCTGATGTTGTCATATCTTCAACTGCTGATGTGGTAACTAACCCCTCTTCTAAGTATGCCACTACTAATTGTGATGAGAATGCTAGGTTGAAGACATTGCTTGAAACAGGCATGTACAAAAGCCTCAAAGGGCATCAGACACTATGTGATGTCCTCAAGAAACAGATTCTGAACCGAAACCCTAGGAAAGAGGGTGTTGGGTTCGAGAGGAAAATGAATGTTGACGGTTCTTACTGGAAGCCTGAGCAGTACCGCAAAACCACATGGGTTGCTGCAAAGGGCCCTTTAGTGAACCCATCCACCTTATATGGCTTCACTTGTGCTAACCCCATTATCATTGATGAATCCTTTGACGCCAATTATAAGCTGTTTAAGAATCAGAATGGTGAAGTGTTTGCCAGGTTTATTGGTTCTAACTGCAGGAATGGGCCACCTTTGAAGAAGATCTGGGTGCCCAAAAGTTCTGTTAAGAAGCTTCCCGTGAATGTCATCATGACACTACCTGGGAAGAAGACAAACCCCATACCAAAGGCTTCACATGGACCAAAGGCTTCATACAGAGAGAGGACCTCACAGGTTCACCCTAACGCCAATGTTTTGCAGGGAAACCATCATCAGACTCATGGATATGAGCATGTTTCTTCTAACCGCTATGTTCACAAATCAAAGAACTTTTCTGCATATTCTTATGAGTATTATTCACCTCCTGCAAAACTATTTAGTAGGGATCCAAAGCCAAAGTTCTCAGATGCTGCACTTAGACTCATTGCTTCTAAGCCACCCCTGAAGATGTGGGTGGTTAAGAAGAATTAACTTTCTCTTGCAGGGAAAGGTCTACAGAAGACATCAAAGACTTCTGACGCCAATGCTGGGGACCTAAAACATCTTGTGGGACGCAAGATAATGTGCCAGAATGGTCTTACCAAATTTTTTTGTCCCAGGGTTTCTTGACGAGCATCCTATCTTACCAAACAAGAATCTTATCTTTGATTGCATGCTTGTTCGCTATATTTTGGTGCTTCACAATACTCTTGGTGAAGCCTATCCCGCTAACTGCACTGTAGGGTATGACTCTGAAAGCTACTAAGTGGATAATGGAGAGTGGATGCACTAACCACATGACCGGTGATCGAAGTATTCTCATGGATTCAACCCTACGTCCGTCTACTAAAAGTCACATCTAAAAGTGCTAGTTATCGACTAGAGGGGGGTGAATAGGTGATTTTTATGAAAGTCTTCAAAACATGGAAGTTTCGAAGACAACCAATAGAAATGACCTAATTGATATGCAGCGGAAGATAGACTACAACGAGCAAACCATAGTCAAGTATACAATAATGTGAAAGTACAAAGGCTAATAGCAGCTGAGTAGTAAGGATCAGGATGGAAGATAGTATGAAGCCAACCAACGATAGTAGTCAAGTAATGAAGTCAAACAGGTACGACAAATAGGCAATGACTTCACGAAGACGAACACTAAGTAAGGGAAGGGAGAGGATAGAACCAGTCACTTGTTGAAGACACATGATTTGTTGGACCAGTTCCAGTTGCTGTGACAACTGTAAGTCTGGTTAGGGAGGATGAGATTCAACTGAGAAGACCGCATCTTCACCTTATTCCCCTTGAGCTAAGGACACACAGTCCTCGCCCAATCACTCAGGTAAGTCTTCAAGGTAGACTTCCAAACCTTCACAGACTTCGTTCACCGGCGATCCACAATGACTCTTGGATGCACAGAACGCGACGCCTAACCGGCTAGAGGATTCACAGTCCTCAAGTGTAATAAGTCTTCGTGTCACGCAGATGTAAAGACTTCAAGTGATGCCTAACACCCTTTGGCTCGGGTGTTTGGGCTTTGTCCTCGCAAGGATTTCTCTCTCAAAGGCTTCGAGGTGGGTTGCTCTTAAACGACAAAAGCCGTGCACTAACTCGAGCAGCCACCAATTTATGGTGTAGGTGGGCTATTTATAGCCACTAGGCAACCCGACCTGATATGTCCGAAATGACCCTGGGTCACTAAGGAACTGACACGTGTTCCAACGGTCCGATTTCAAACACACACACGGCAACTTTACTTGGGCTACAAGCAAAGCTGACTCATCCAGCTCTGGATAAGATTTGCTCTCATTGTCTTCGCTCGAAGACATAGGATTTGGGTTGAGCATCACTTCAGTCATTCTAACTTTGTTCACTTGGACCCCACTTAACAGTACGGTGGTTCCTATGACTCAACAAAGAAGAAAAGGAAACAACGAAACAACATAGTCTTCACGCTCCATAGTCTTCACTCAATGTCTTCTCATGTCATAGTCTTCAATATGAATATCTTCATATACCACTATTGTCGTCAATGTCTTCATACATTTTTAGGGGCCATATCCGGTAGGTAAACCGAATCAATGAGGGACATTACCTGTGTTATCCTGCAATTCTCACAAACACATTAGTCCCTCAACCAAATTTGTCGTCAATACTCCAAAACCAACTAGGGATGGCACTAGATGCACTTACAATCTCCCCCCTTTTGGTGATTGATGACAAACTGGTTGAAGTTTTCAACGGGGATAAAGTATGTGAAATTGTAAAGAATAGGGTATTGTCTTCATAAGTGGCAAGGGCTCCCCCTGAAGATGTGCATATAAGTAATTTGCTTTTGGAATGCAAATGCACATGGCAGGTTGTACTTGTGGAGATCCTCTTCAACTTATGATGATAATTCATCATGCATGAAATGATATAACTAAGAGAAATGACATGCATAATGAAAAATGTACGTCTGCAGAATGATCTAAGTGCGGAAGTTATCATCGCACATGCGGAATTTATCATCGCATCACAGAAAAGCAAATAAGTAGCAGACGACCATCGAGTTTAAGTGTTACAACTCAAAGAACCAAATGTATCAAAAGCGAGAGTTGTAAACACTAGGCAAAATATAAAGCAACCGCCCATATGAACCCGCTTGAAGACTATCAAACTCATATGCTTCTCCCCCTTTTGTCAGTAAGGACCAAAAAGGTTTGAAGACATAGAGCATCTACTAGCTTTCATGAGGAGAAGATGAAGCAGCAGGGTTGTCGTTGTTGTTTGAAGGTGCAGATTGGTCAGCTGATTGCTTCTTCTTCTTTGCAGCCATTCTGGGGTCAATGCCAGGACGACCAAGAGCCTTGCGCTTCTCAGCCTCATTGTAGGCTAGCAGACACTTGTCAGCCAGACTCTTCATGCGCTCACGAGAGCCTTTAGCCTCGTCGCGCTTCTTGTGAAAGGCTTCTTTGAGCTCGTGCAGCATGGTCTTGAAGTTTTTGACATCTTGTACGCTGAGCTTTGCCACATGATTCTTCAACTGAGCTTTCTCATAGTCGATCTTGTGCTTCAGTTCAACGAGACGCTGAGCAAGAGCTAGCTCAGAAGCAATGGCTCCATTGAAGGAGACGCTGAGGCCAATGGGAAGTTGCAGATCTTCAAAGCTGAGATTTGGGTTGTCAAACCACTCATCAATGAAGTGATGGATGATTGCCACATCAAAGAGAGGCAAATCATTGAAGATCTCTGCTTCTTCCTTGCTCTTGATCAGTTGCTCAAGAGCGTCATCTGCAAGATCTTCATCGCTGGATAGATCAATGTGCTCTTCTCGCAGAATGGCAGCAGGAGTCAGTGCCTGATCAGAATGTTTGAGGATTTTCTTTTTCTTCTCCTTCTTCTTGGAGATGCGTGATTGGTCTTCAGACTGCACACTGTCTTCAGGAGGCGCAGTGGCCAGTGGCTTCGCACGTGAAGCTTTTGGAGGAGCAGCTGATCTTGAAGCCTTAGCCTTCTTTTGCTTCTGCGGCTTTGGAGTAGGAGCAGGGGCTTCATCAGTGTCAGTGTCATCATCAGAATGATCCACTTTGGCACCTTGGACCGAGATGTGAGTGATTAGGCCATCAAGGTTGTAGAAAGGACCGATGACATTGGGTTCTGCATCATGGGAGCCGTCAGCACGGGGAGCAGAGGGACCAGGGTTGAAGGATAATCCCAATGACTTCTTGTTTTCCTTGGCCGATGCATTTGCGTGCTGGAAGTTTCGCTTGAAGAGATTATCGTCACGACACCAGAGCAATGACGATGGGTCGGCATTTTCAGGCTGAGGTCCACGGACCATACAAGGATAGAAACCCTGTGCAATAGCTTCAGCTCTGTTCTTGGGTGGAAGGCCTCGAAAGAGAATATCACCCCAAGGACCTTTGATAGCATTCTTTTCAGCGTATTCCTGGGTCACGAACTTGTATTTGAACCATTTTTCAGCCCAATATCGTCGAATCCATTGGATTCGTGTCTTACGCTGATTATAATTCTCTTCAGGATCTGTCTTGTAAAGCTCTGCGAGGTCATCAGGCAAATATTTTGATGTTCCCTCACGACGCTGTCTGCCACCCTTCCTTACTGATTTCTTTGCATCCATGAACTTCAAACTGAATGGCTTCAACACGTTCAAAGGCTTCACAAGCTTTCGCTTGCTGGACAAACAAGAACTGGCGTCGGGAGAGTTAATGTGATGTTGTAAGAATTCTGCAAACGAATGCAGACTATGAGAACCAAGGGATTCTCCCACGGACATGTACCTATGACAGTATTAGAGATGCGAGGCAAGGGGAAGAGGTCATATGCATTCTTAGAAGTTTTTGAAGATAAATCAGTTTGAAGACATTGACCTCATGATGCGAAGACATTCACTTATACGTTGAGAGTTGGTTCCAGATTTGTACGAATCCGTGAATAGGTACAAGTGAGGAATCTAACTAGATATGAAGCTTAAGTGAATATACTAGGCAGTATGAGATGCAGACAGAATGGATCTAACATTTTATAGGCAGAAACCAACTTTGGTAAGCAGGATGAATCTTTGAGGATCAAAAAGATGGTAAAAATAGAGTTATATTAACCACTCGAAGAACTGCTAGATGGGATGAGTAGGAGACCGAGCAGTTCAATCCACCGTGCCCTAACTTGGCGACGGAGGACAGCTACGGCGGCGGCGGATAGGATGATGTTCGCGGCCAGCGTGAGGACGGCGTCGGAGAAGTCGCGACAGCTAAGCGCCGTCACGGTGTAAATGTCATGAGATAGCGGTGGCGCTAGGGTTTTGACGAGGTGGAGAGGTGGAAGAAGGTTTTCTTTACCGCAGGGGACATGTATTTATAAGGAGGTGTGCGGCTCAGCACAATTACTCAGGTGCCCCTGGCGGTTCACATCTGAGGGGTACATGGCACGCATGCAACATACTCAGAGCTGTCCCACGTTCCCACGCCCTCCAGGTTTGTCGGATGGTCGTTCCGGCTTCTCCGGATTTCAAACAATAAGGATGAGTCATTTAAAACAGTCTTAATGTTTGTCTCTGTGTATTCTGCTGACAAGGACGCAGAGAAGACATTCGACGAGTTTCAATATAATGCATATGATTTGGACAGATAGAGTTTGAGATAGAAAGCATAGAGAGATTAGGGTCCGATCACATTCACTTAGTTCAAAAGATTCAACTAGGAAGACATAGCTATAAGTGAATGCTATAGAGGACAGAACACTAGTATATATATATATATATATATATATATATATATATATATATATATCAGAAAGCAATCAAATCAGCATAGTGAAGAAAATCATGAAGATAAGTTGAACTTTGAAGACAAACCAAATGTGAAGACATAGCTAAAATAACGCCATGAGTGAAACACTTCAAACAGAGAAATTTGGTGGTGGCGTTACCCACCGTATAGGAAGTATTAGACCCAGACATGGCGCACTATTATCGTGGCGCTCTGAAGTCAAATTCCACGTTAATGTATTCACACTTAGAATGTAAGTCTTCATTGATTGAAGATATACTTTACTTCGTGTGTTGCACATCTAAGTCATCAACATGCATAAGTGTTAGGATGTGTGCACGATCACAGGACATTTGAGGATTCCAAGATATTTAGCTCACATCGTAACTTGCAAAACCTTTTCTCATCCAAGGGCTTTGTGAAGATATCTCGCCATTGCTCTTCAGTGTTGACATGAATGATGTCAATATCCTTTTTCATGACATGATCTCTCGAGAAAGTGATGACGAATTTCAATGTGCTTTGTCTTCGAGTGCCGGACTGGATTGTTGGCAATCTTGATGGCGCTTTCATTGTCGCAGAAGAGAGGTACTTGTTTCAGATTGATGCCATAGTCCTTGAGAGTTTGCTTCATCCATAGAAATTTGGCCTTGACAAGATCCAGCAGGAATGTATTCAGATTCAGCAGAGAGAGTGATACAGTTACGCTTCTTTGAAGACCAACAGACAAGTGATCGTGCGAGAAAGTGACATGTGCACGATGTAGACTTGCGATCCACCTTGTCACCAAAGCATAATCAGCATCCGAGAATCCAACCAGATCAAATTCTGAGCCATTTGGATACCATAATCCGAGTGTTGGGGTGTGAGCCAAATATCGAAGAATTCGCTTCACCGCTAAGTGATGCGATTCCTTTGGTGCCGTTTGGAATCGAGCACACATGTAAACACTAAGCATAATATCTGGCCTAGATGCACATAGGTAAAGTAAGGAACCAATCATGGAGCGGTATACCTTTTGATCAAATTCTTTACGATTATCGTCGGGACCCAGATGGTGTTTGGCTGGCATTGGTGTCGTGTAACCTTTGCAATCTTGCATTCCAAACTTCTTCCGACAATCTTTGAGGTATTTTTCTTGAGATATGAAGATGCCATTCCTTTGCTGACGAATTTGATGACCAAGGAAGAACTTCAGCTCACCCATCATGGACATCTGATATTGCTCTTGCATCATGTATCCAAACTCATCACTATACTTCTGGTTGGTGCAGCCGAAGATAATGTCATCCACATATATTTGGCACACAAACAGTTCACCATCATATGTCTTCGTGAAGAGTGTTGGATTGAGGGATCCAGGTTTGAAGCCTTTGCTCTTCAAGAAGTCTTTGATCGTATCGTACCAAGCGCGAGGAGCTTGTTTGAGGCCATACAATGCTTTGTTTAGCTTGTACACCATATCAGGATGTTTTGGATCTTCAAAGCCAGGTGGTTGAGCGACGTATACTTCTTCTTCAATCTTGCCGTTGAGAAATGCACTCTTCACATCCATTTGATATAGCAAGATGTTGTGGTGATTAGTGTAGGCTAGCAGTATGCGAATAGCTTCAAGCCTAGCCACAGGAGCAAATGTTTCATCGAAGTCAATTCCTTCAACTTGAGTATATCCTTGAGCCACAAGACGTGCTTTGTTTCTGACGACTTGACCATGCTCATCTTGCTTGTTTCGATATATCCATTTTGTACCGATAATGTTATGCTTGCGAGGGTCAGGACGCTTGACAAGTTCCCAAACATTGTTCAGCTTGAACTGTTGAAGTTCTTCTTGCATAGCTTGTATCCATTCAGGTTCCATAAAGGCTTCAGCCACTTTCTTGGGTTCTGAAATTGACACAAAAGAAAAGTGTCCACAGAAATTTGCTAACTGTGTTGCTCTTGAGCGAGTAAGTGGACCAGGTGCATTGATGCTATCAATTATCTTCTCAATTTGTACTTCATTTGCAACTCGAGGATGAACTGGACGAAGACTTTGCTCTTGCTGATCATTGTCATCATTGGGAGGATTATCTTCAGACTGAGCATTGTCTTCAGGTTGGTTAGGTGCAGAAATGATAAGTTCCTCTTCAGGCTGTGCTTCAGAAGGCATGATTTCACCAGTTCCCATCAGCTTGATAGATTCGCTGGGCGGAGCTTCGTCTAGTGTACTTGGCAGGAGCTCTCTTTGTGAACCATTGGTTTCATCAAATCGCACGTCCACAGTTCGGACGATTTTGTAGAGATAGAGGTTGAAGACACTGTAAGAGTGCGAGTCCTTTCCGTAACCGAGCATGAAGCCTTCATGAGCTTTAGGTACAAATTTTGACTTGTGATGGGGATCCTTGATCCAGCACCTAGCTCCAAATACTCTGAAGTAGCTGACATTTGGCATCTAGCCAGTAAGGAGCTCATATGATGTTTTGTTCAGAAGCTTATGGATGTAAACATGGTTGATGATGTGACATGATTTATCAATAGCTTCAGGCCAGAACTTTCTTGGTGTCTTGTACTCGTCGAGCATTGTTCGAGCCATCTCAATGAGGGTTCTGTTCTTGCGCTCTATGATGCCATTTTGCTGAGGTGTGTACGGAGCAGAGAACTCATGAGTGATTCCCATTGTATCTAGATAGGGATCAAGTCCGGTGTTCTTGAACTCAGTGCCATTGTCACTTCTGATATGCTTGATCTTGACGCCATAATTGGTCATGGCTCGATTGACGAAGCGTCTGAGACATCTTGCACTTCAGTCTTGTAGAGAATTATGTGCACCCATGTATATCTTGAGTAGTCATCAGCAATGACGAAGCCATAGAGACAAGCAGTTGTTGTGAGGGTAGAGTAGTGAGTAGGGTCAAATAAGTCCATGTGTAACAGCTCGAATGGTTGAGATGTCGTCATGATTGTCTTCGACGGGTGCTTTGCCCTAGTCATCTTTCCAGCTTCGCAGGCACCACACAGATGATCCTTCTTGAACTTGACACCCTCGATGCCTATGACATGCTTCTTCTTGGCGAGTGTGTGTAAGTTCCTCATGCCAGCATGCCCCAGCCTCCGATGCCAGAGCCAGCATTCTGAAGCTTTTTCCATAAGACATACGACAAGTTGTGGACCTGCTGAGAAATCTACCATGTATAGATCATCTTTCCAATACCCTTCAAAGACTATAGACTTGTCAGATTCCATTAGTACAAGGCAACGATATTTTCCGAATAGCACAATCATGTTCAAGTCACAAAGCATTGAGATGACATTAAGTTGAAACCAAGGGATTCAACAAGCATCACTTTATCCATGTGTTGATCCTTTGAGATTGCAACTCTACCTAGACCCAATACCTTGCTTTTACCAAAGTGTCAAGAAATGTGATGTGACTCTTGTCCGATGGACGTAATGTTGAGTCCATGAGAAGACTTCGATCACCGATCATATGATTAGTGCATCCGCTGTCCGTAATCCATTCTCAAGCATGAGGTGTCATACCCTACAAGATGCAGTTAGGGGATAGGCTTCACCAAGAGTATTGTGAAGCATAAACATTTGACGGGCAAGAGGATTATTGAAGCTCAGATCAAGATTAGGACTGATAGGATGAATGGCAAACAATTCAGGAACAAAATACATAGTGAGACCATTTGGGCATTTGATCTTGCGCCCTACAAGATGTTTTAGGTCCCCAGCAATATCATCAAACGCCTTTGATTTTCGGCTGGAGACCCTTCCCTGCAAAAGAAACTTAATTCTTCGTAACCACCCACATCTTCAGGGGTGGCTTAGAAGCAATGAGTCTAAGTGCAGCATCTGAGAACTTCGCTTTGGAGCCCTAGCAAATAGCCTTGCAGGAGATGAATGATACTCATATGAATAAGGAAAAGTTCTTTGTTCTATGAACATAGCGGTTTGAAGACACACGCCATATTCATAAATTTGAGTACGGTTTCCCTGCAAAACATTGGCGTTAGGGTGACTCAGGTGAGTCCTCTGTCTGTTTGAAGCCTTTGGACCATATGACGCCTTAGGTCTGGGGTTTGTCTTCATCTCAGGTGGTGTCATGACCACAATCACTGGAAGATTCTCAAGACAACTATTGGGAAACCAGATCTTCTTCATAGGTGGTCCATTCCTGTAGTTAGTACCAATATACCTGGCAAACACTTCACCATTCTGATTTTTGAACAGTTTATAGTTTGCATCAAAGGATTCATCAATGATAATAGGATTAGCACAGTAAAGCCAGATAAGGTGGATGGATTCATCGAAGGTCCCTTTGCAGCAACCCATGTGGTTTTGGGATACTGCTCAGGCTTCCAGTAGGAACCATCAACGTTCATTTTCCTTTCGAACCCAACACCCTCTTTCCTAGGGTTTTGGTTCAGAATCTTCTTTTTGAGGACATTGCAAAGTTTCTGATGTACTTTTAGACTTTTATACATCCCTGTTTCAAGCAATGTCTTCAACCTAGCATTTTCATCAGCAATAGTAGTGATATCCTCCGCAGAGGGGTTAGTTACCACATCAGTAGTTGAAGACAATGCAACAGTTGCAGCAGTTGAACATTCAAAGAATGAGGTAGCGATATCACGCTCAAGGCATTTTAGACATGGTGGTTCAAATCCATCCCGAGTGGGACTGATCCGTTGAGCGCTTGATGACTCATTCTCTTTTGAAGATCTTCATGATCCGCTCTCAATTTCTCAAGCTCTTGCTTCCTTTGAAGATAATCATAGGAGAGATTTTCATGAGTGGTTGAGAGCGATTCATGACGAATTTCAAGTTCTTGGTACTTAGCATGAAGATTTTTTATGTCTTCAACTAAGGTCTTTGTACGTGTCATTTCATCGTCCATCAGGTCATCTCGTTTGTCTAACAGTTTTTGAATATGTTCAATAGCATTTTGTTTTTCAGTTGCATTTTTAGCAAGTGTTTTGTAGCTGGTCTTGGATTCACAATCGAGTCATCTTCACTTGATGTTTGAAAGTAAGCATCACGTGATTTTACCTTGGCACCACGTGCCATGAAGCGATAGGTGGGAGCAGGTCGCCCTTGTCATCGCCTTCAGCAGATGGTGTGGAAGTCATTGTCTTCATTGTTGAAGATGGACTTGGCAACATAGGTCGTGGCTAGAGCCGGACTTGCAACACTGTGGTCGGACTCCTCTCCAGACTCCACCTCTGCCTCCTCAGAAGCAGACTCCTCCTCTGAATCCATTTCCTTGCCAACAAAAGCACGAGCCTTGCTAGATGAGCTCTTCTTATGAGATGAAGACTTTGATGAAGACTTGGAAGAAGACTTTGAAGATTTCTTCTTCTTCTTGTCATCAGAATCATATTCCTTGCTCTTGTTCTTCTTCTTCTCATTGTCCCACTATGGACACTCAGATATATAGTGTCCAGGTTTCTTGCACTTGTGACATGTTCTCTTCTTGTGGTCATGAGTGGAAGCTTCATCATTTCTTGAGCTAGATCGTGAAGACTTTCTGAAGCCCTTCTTCTTGGTGAACTTCTGGAACTTCTTCACAAGCAAAGCAAGTTCCTTTCCAATGTCTTCAGGATCATCAGAACTGCAGTTAGATTCTTCTTCAGATGAGGAAACAACTTTTTCCTTCAAAGCGCAGTTCGTCCATAGTTGGGACCATAGATATCTCTTTTCTCAGAAAGCTGGAACCCATGTGTGTTGAGCCTCTCAAGTATATCAGACGGATCGAGTGTCTTGAAGTCAGGGCGTTCTTGTATCATGAGGGCAAGGGTGTCAAAGGAGCTGTCAAGTGATCTCAGTAGTGTCTTGACGATTTCATGCTTGGTAATCTCAGTGGCGCCGAGAGCACGAAGCTCATTTCTGATGTCAGTTACTACAACAAAAACCTCCCTACAACAACGGATATCTTGCAACGATGATGGCATATGTGTTGTTCGGATGAACCTCCCACCTCCCACGATGAACCAACCTCCCACGATGATAACGCATTTCCATATCCAGAGGTATAGAGTCCACCTCCACATTATGTGCACCTGCTCCGCGCAAATAGCACGCAGCCAAGCGGAGTTGTAAAAAAAGGCAGATCTTTCTCTCCGCCGATTCCTCTCTCACCGGCCGTACTCCCCCAACCTCTCTGCTCTTATCCTCCGCCGCAGCTACATTCTCCGCGCCCCCTCCATGCGCCCCCGCATCAACCTGGTCGCCATGGGTCACCAGCACAGCTCCCGACCCTCATCTAATCTGACGGCCGGACGGGTCGGCGTCTCGCCGCTGGCTGCCGGCTTGGGGTCGGCGGTGCTGCTCGCTCCGCCCAGGCTACCTCGACCTCGCGAAGGCACTCATCCCTCTCGCTCTCTTACCCTTCCCACCGCTGACCACCTACACGACCACCGCGCCTCACGCATGAGCCCGAGGGCGGGACACACACGATGCACATCGCCTCGTGCCTCTTTCCTGGTGTCTTAGCGCTACCTCATGTTGTTCGACACGACCGCCCGACCCTCTGCTGCGGCGGCCAACGCCGTTCCCCCAAGCGCCGCCTCGGCATCACTCTCCCAACCACGATGGGGTTCTTGATTGTGCCTCCAGCTCTGCCAAGGACCATCACGATTGTGCGTTCCTCTCCTAATTGAAATCCTGGTACATATTCTCTGCCGATTCATGTGCAAGTAGTGTGTATTCCTCTTCTTGTTCATATATGCAAATCTTGTGTGCTCATTAGAAGTTATTAAATATTTGTCGAGATATAAGGAGTGGGAAGCACCACAATGAACTGCGATCCAGTTTTAGAAATAATTGTTCATATAATCAAATGGAGGATTGTTCATCTTCGTAAGTGAAGTAACGAACTCTATCTAAAAATTTAACTTCTTATTAGGAAAATGTAGGTGTCACAATCCTCGACCCCCTGTTCATGTTAGATCTTCAAGGACCTGATTTAGCTTGATCATGTGCTCTCGATCCGCCGAACCACAAGCTAATAATAATCTGCTGTGTGCCTGCATAAAATCCTTTAAGAAATATGCTTTCAACAACTGTTTATATGATCAACTCGCCGTAAATAGGTACACAAAGCGACATCATATGGGAGCTTGGTATTATATTTACGATCAACTCCTCTGAAATAGTTACAAAGCAAACGACACGATGTTTATCCAAAATATCGAACTATTTTTGCCTAATGGGAACCGGGACAGTTTAGTAATTTAATTATTCAGGAAAAACAAAAGGAGTTGGTGCTTATACGGTTAGAAGAACTCCCTTTTAATTAAATTAGAAGTACGCGAGCATGTGCAAGTCAGCTATACAGCCAATCACAAACTGAAAGGCATACTTAGTACGTCAATAGGAGCAAGATCATATTGTACATATGTGCTAGTGAGTTGTCGATAAAAGGACTAACAACATTCTCAATTATCAGATGAATAAATAATCCGATAGTAGTTTTCATGTGTTCTTGTAATTTGATTGCATTTATATTCTGCTTTCATGGAAGTTAACAATGGGTTCTGTCATATTCAGGGCATCTTCAACGTAGGCGCTAAGGGTGGACGCTAGGAATAATTTCGGTCGATCGGCGATTCGCCCTCGATTCACGGTGTCCTGAGTCAGCGACACAAAGAAAGGCAGCGGCGCTTCTCTTTTTCCCCCACGAGATGAGGCACGAGCGTTATTTTCCACACGTATTTAGCGCCCATGATTAGCGCCCGGCGTTGGAGCAGATAACGCTTGGGGAATTTTAAACCTTTTGCTAATTTTTTGTGTTTAAGCACCTAGATAAGTGCCTACCATTGTACATGCTCTCGTGGGTTCACCAAGCAAGACGTAGCTTTCCTGAATCCTTCTCGCTAGAGTCGTGCGAGAATCGAGGACAATTTCTTCTCCCCACCACTTTGGTGTCCTGTTATGGAACCAATTATACACCAGTCTGGTACATCCACTTTG
This sequence comes from Aegilops bicornis, assembly GCA_021605145.1. Taxonomy (NCBI): domain Eukaryota; kingdom Viridiplantae; phylum Streptophyta; class Magnoliopsida; order Poales; family Poaceae; genus Aegilops; species Aegilops bicornis. The sequence goes on along the minus strand of CM038675.1, from coordinate 391,892,172 downwards.
TCCACTTATCTTTTATTTTTATTTGAGAAGAGTCCACTTATCTTTTATGCCTACATATATTGGTAGTGTCCGTATATGATTCATGTGCAGTTCCTAGCCATTTCTGATTTATAACCACACTCAGACGAGGGATACAGGTAGAGCTACTCTTGACTCCTCTACATATACGTACTGCAGGAGCGTTTGTACAGTTGGTATTGAAATTTTCAGTTAATAAAAATATAAAAACTATGTGTATGGGATGTCCAACAGTGGAAGAAATGTGTATGACCTATGTATAGCTCTACATATCCCTTCGATTTTCAGTACAAAACATCATGGTGTACTCAAGTGAATGGGGCTATTTTAAAAGTGGTTTATGGAGCAAAATAACTATTATGTAGGTAATGCTAATATTCATTATACATAGACTATGCTTAGATTTCATTGTGCAACTTGTACACGTATATATCTTCATAGATAATAATTCCATTCAGCATGCATGAACAACAATTTGAGAATGGCACCAAAACAACCTATATACTGCATTGTTATTGGTGTGACATCTTATTTTATTGATTCTTATATTAGGCGCTCAAGGCTTCCTATACATCAAATTGTGTGTCTACAATAACTAGAGGTAAAATCATTTGTCATCACCCTTCACAGACCATGTTTTGATTGTATTCTCATCGCATTCTTTATTTTCGGTGATGCAAATGAATGTTGGATAGCAAACTTTGGGAAATATATATGTTCAGTTGATATGGCCACTCAAAGATGTCGAGTGTATTGGTCATGCAGCCGGGTTAGTTATGTCATGGCCTTCAACCTTTGTATGTGACTTCTCTTTTTATTGCTCTGTTGATCTGTTTTTTTTTATTTCTCTAATAATACATTACTTATGTCACTTTTTTGTTGTTGTACATTGAAGATAAATGGATGGTGCACGGCTGAGTTGATTGCAAGGTGGAGAATGGGGCTGCTACCAGATAGTTTTAAGTTAATGTTGTAGAATGTCATTGTCATGCTCAATGTATGAAGTCATGTATATCTCAATGTACGTAAATCATGTATATGTATTCTTTGGATTGCATTACATCTAATGCAACCAACTCAATTTAATATTTGAGATCTTTCTGTTTTTATAGTTTGTTGCTTGTGTGCACTATCGATGTTGATGTAGTAACTATTATTGGTAGTATATAAAATACTAGTAATGTTTCATGCTAAATCAGTTTGTGTAGGTTACCACCAACGCATATGAAGTGTTGTTAGGCTGCAATTATATATGTTGCTATCATGCAACGCTTCCTCATGTCGATTACCAACGCAATCATATCCGTTGTTGTAGACCCTAGCAACGCCACCAACGACAACACATATTAATCCGTTGGTGTAGACCTTAGCAACGGTTATATGGACATACAACAACACATCGATCCGTTGCCAAAGGGGGGTTCCTCTTGTAGTGAGTGAGGCAATCAAACGTGAGCTGGACATTTTCATTGTCGTTTCTCTTGAAGCGGTTGAAGAGGTTGCGAAGAACACTGATCCTTTGATCTCTCTGGGTTGAGACGCCTTCGTTGACCTTGGATAGCCAGTCCCAGACTAGCTTTGACGTTTCCAGAGCACTCACACGGCCATACTGTCCTTTGGTCAGATGACCACAAATAATGTTCTTGGCAGTTGAGTCCAGTTGAATGAACTTCTTGACATCAGCAGGGGTGACACCTTCACCAGTTTTGGGAACGCCGTTCTTGACGACATACCAGAGGTCGACATCAATGGCTTCAAGATGCATGCGCATCTTATTCTTCCAAGAGGGATATTTAGTTCCATCGAACACGGGCAAGCAATGAGACTTTGATTATCCTGCAGTCGACATAGCTAAAACTCCAGGTGGTTAAACTGAATCACACAGAACAAGGGAGTACCTTGCTCTGATACCAATTGAAAGTGCTAGTTATCGACTTGAGGGGGGGTGAATAGGCGATTTTTATGGAAGTCTTCAAAACATGGAAGCTTCGAAGACAACCAATAGAAATGACCTAATTGATATGCAGCGGAAGATAGACTACAACAAGCAAACCATAGTCAAGTATACAATAATGTGAAAGTACAGAGGCTAATAGCAGCTTAGTAGTAAGGATCAGGATGGAAGATAGTATGAAGCCAACCAACGATAGTAGTCAAGTAATGAAGTCAAACTGGTATGACAAATAGGCAATGACTTCACGAAGACAAACACTAAGTAAGGGAAGGGAGAGGATAGAACCAGTCACTTGTTGAAGACACAGGATTTGTTAGACCAGTTCCAGTTGTGTGACAATTGTACGTCTGGTTAGGGAGGCTGAGATTCAACTCAGAAGACCGCGTCTTCACCTTATTCCCCTTGAGCTAAGGACACACAGTCCTCGCCCAAACGCTCAGGTAAGTCTTCAAGGTAGACTTCCAAACCTTCACAGACTTCGTTCACCGGCGACCCACCATGACTCTTGGATGCACAGAACGCGATGCCTAACCGGCTGGAGGATTCACAGTCCTCAAGTGTAATAAGTCTTCGTGTCACGCAGATGTAAAGACTTGATGATGCCTAACACTCTTTGGCTCTGGGCGTTTGGTCTTTGTCCTCGCAAGGATTTCTCTCTCTCAAAGGCTTCGAGGTGGGTTGCTCTTAAACGACAAAAGCCGCAAGACTAACTCGAGCAGCCACTAATTTATGGTGTAGGGGTGGGCTATTTATAGCCACTAGGCAACCCGACACGATATGTTCGAAATGACCCTGGGTCACTAAGGAACTGACACGTGTTCCAACGGTCAGATTTCAAACACACACGACAACTTTACTTGGGCTACAAGCAAAGCTGACTCATGCAGCTCTGGATAAGATTTGCTCTCGTTGTCTTCGCTCGAAGACATAGGATTTGGGTTGAGCATCACTTCAGTCATTCTGACTTTGTTCACTTGGACCCCACTTAACAAAGACGGTGGTTCCTATGACTCAACAAAGAAGAAAAGGAAACAACAAAACAACACAGTCTTCGCGCTCCATAGTCTTCACTCAATGTCTTCTCATGTCATAGTCTTCAATATGAATATCTTCATATACCACTATTGTCGTCAATGTCTTCATACATTTTTAGGGGTCATCTCCGGTAGGTAAACCGAATCAATGAGGGACACTACCTGTGTTATCCTGCAATTCTCACAAACACATTAGTCCCTCAACCAAATTTGTCGTCAATACTCCAAAACCAACTAGGGGTGGCACTAGATGCACTTACAACATCATGTTCTCTAACACTGGTAAAAGCAAGGTATTGGGCCTAGGTACAGTTGCAATCTCAAAGGATCAGCACATGGATAAAGTGATGCTTGTTGAATCCCTTGGATTCAACTTAATGTTTGTCTCAATGCTTTGTGATCTGAACATGAATGTGATATTTGGAAATTATCATTCCCTTGTACATATGGAATCTAACAAATCTCTAGTCTTCGAAGGGTATCGAACAGACGATCTGTACATGGTAGATTTCTCCGCAGGACCACAGCTTGTCGTATGTCTTCTAGCAAAAGCTTCAGAGTGTTGGCTCTGGCATCGAATGCTAGGACATGCGGGCATGAGGAACTTGCACACTCTCGTGAAGAAGAATCATATCATTGGCATCGATGTCGGGTTTCGGGTTCCGGCAGACCCTTGAGGTTCAAACACTGGGGTGCGCGGAAATCTCGCACCCTACCTACCTGCACCCCGCCGCCTCGCTAGGATCTAAACTACGAAAGGAACAGCACAAGAGTCACAAGGTTTATACTAGTTCGGGCCACCATTGTGGTGTAATACCCTACTCTAGTTTGTGGTGTGGTGGATTGCCTCTTGGGCTGATGGTGATGAACAATACAAGCAAGAACAGCCTCGCGAGGGTCTGTTTTTGGTTGGCGCGATGAACTGCTAGGGGGAGTTCAGTCGCTCTCTCTCTCTCTCTCTCTCTCTCTCTCTCTCTCTCTGGATTCTGGACCTTGGATCCCAGATGCCTCTACCCTGCGGGAGGCTAGTCCTATTTATAGACAATGGCCCTGGGCCTCTTCCCAAATATTGAGCGGGAAGGGCGCCAACAATTGGCCGTTTTGAAGGGGAACATCTAGTACACTTATCCTGACTAAAGTTGGTCCTCGCCTGTCAAAGGCTCTGGTGGTGACGCCGGCTTGGGCTCCACAATGACTTCCTTCCTGCCGTTGGGCTGGTCTTGGTCTTGTTGCACCGAAATGGACACCTTTGCTTGATGCTCTCGCCTGCGCTTGCTCCCTTTGCACCAAAGAGGAAAGGAGGACACTGGTCGGCGCTCACCGGGCGCCTCTTGGTCGTCATGGCTTGCGTCATGGGCACCTCGTGAGTTACCCCGCCTTGATCTCTCCGCCTCCTCGTGAGCCCGGCTGATGAGGCCGTGCCTGAGGAAGCTCCCTGTCGTCCGCCCCGCGAGGCTTGGCCCCTCGCGAGGGTCTTGAGCTCGTGTTGATGAAGATGGGCCGTGATGGGCCCCCCTTTGAGCCACGCCGCAGGCAGGCAAGTCTGGGGACCCCCGTTCCCAGAACGCCGACAGTAGCCCCCGGGCCCAAGGCGCGTCCGGACTTGGCCGAGTAGAGAGGCGAAGGGGCAAGTGCGAAGCGCTGTGGGCCCTAACAGCCTGCAGCCTTGGGCGCCGCCTGGCGGTTGATTGGACGCGGGCGCCTTAGCAACCGCGCGAGTCGATAAAGGAGCGGCGTCTGCCTAGGCTTTGCTTCCCTTGCTTTCTCTGGTTACGGCTCAGATCCCCTTTCTTGCGCCTCTCCTTCCTGCCTCCGTGATCTTCAGATCCACTTCGACTGCACGCCCTAGCAAGGCAAGACGCCTCGCCAGACCCCGGCCGGAGCTTGCTACGTGCCTGCCCTAGACTTGCCGAACGTGTCGGAGGCGAGCCTTGCCCGGGTGCGCCGAATGGCGGCGGCGCAGGGCATCGACGGGGCGAAGGTCTTCAAGGCCGACTCCGTCCTCCCTGAGGGCCAAGGGAGCACCTTCTATCCACTCTTTGTAAGCGCCATTGTTGCCGGTCTGATGCCTCCCTTTTTCGAGTTCTTCTTCTCCATCCTCCGCCACTATAAGCTACAAGCTCTGCATCTCCACCCCAACTCTGTTCTCCTTCTGGCGATCTTCGCCTACTATTGTGAGGCTCACATCGGGGTGCAGCCCTCAGTGGACCTGCTGTGCCACTATTTCTCCCTCCGAACCTCTCGTGGTTCCTTCTCTGCGTGTGCGAGCTTCGTCGCGTATGGTAGCTCCATAGCCATTTCGAACCTCGGGAAGAGGATCGAGGGCTTCCGGAGCAAGTGGGTCTTGGTAGATGTTGGGCGCATCCACCCTCGGCTAATCTTGCCCGCGGAGCACCCCACGCACTCCGACGATTGGTCTCGCGTGGAGCTCGTGGACCCCCGCACGAGGCCGGCGTTGGAGAAGATGGACATGGATCTGAGGCCGGCCAGCATGGCGGCGGTGAAGCTGACCGGCGCGTCGCTGCTGAAGGAATTCCTGGAGCACCAGCTGGCTCCGGCCGTCAAGACTCCACTTCCGATGTGGAGGCCCCACCCGAGCCCCGTGGTCTTGGCCGACGAAGACCTGGCTGCGGTTCTCCAATCTTTGGTCGGGGGCGACGTGGCGAGGTTGGAGGGCGCTCCTACGCCCCTGTTCCTCCGCGACGACTGGGAGCAGGTAGTGGAGTCCATGCCCGTCTTCAACGGGGACGGGCCCGTGCCCGCGGAGGCTCCCGAGGACCCGGTGGACGTGTCCTCCGGCGACTCCAGCGAAGAGAAGGGAGAAGGGGAGCGGGAAGGAGGGCTCGACTCCGAGGCGACCGACGGAGAGTCGAGGGCTCCCCTCCCTCGGCGCAAGTCCCACGTTCTCCGCCTCTCACCGAGCGACGACGACGACGAGGATGATGACGAGCAGGGCGGCGGAAGCTTGCCCCCGACCCCGAAGAAGGACAGGACCGGGCTGATCCCCCGCGGGTCTGCCCCGGCCTCGAGGCGATCCGCAGGCGCGCCTCCTGCTCCCGAGCTCCGTGAGGCTGATCCTTGTAGCTGGCTCTCGGGCTTCAAGTATGGCCGGAGGTTGCTCGAGCTCGCGAGCGACGACCAGTAAGTGCTCAATTCCTATCTTATTTCTTGTTTTGTCGTTGAGGCTTGACGTCTGTATCTCTTGGCTAGGCTGGCGCCCGCGGCAAAGAAGCCGAAGGGATCTCCCGAGTTTGCGTCTGGGGCAGCGCCTCCGCCCGTGAAAGAAGGTGACCGCGATGCACGGGCCTCTCCTGCCGGTCGTCCTCATGAGGCTGGCTGAGCCGGCTCGGCGAAGCTCATTCACGCCCAGCGGCTCTGAGGTGCCCTTGCTCGACGCTGCCACCACAGCCGTTGGGGCGCAGCAGGCTCCGCCTCTGGATACTGTGGTCACACTGCCGCCTTCTCCTCCTACCCCACCGACTGCTGTTTCTCCGACTCCTCCCACCGTTCTGGATCGCGCTGCTGCCGAACTGGACCGGCTGCGGCAGGATCTTTCGGGCGCCGACCCTCGTCTGGTGGCCGGGCGCTTGGAGCTGGCTTCTGGCTGGATTCGCTCCGACGCTTCGATTCGGGCGGCGCTGGTCCAGGCCTCGACGGCTTGCGACGAGGAGAAGCAGGCCATCCTTGGGGCGAAAGCTGCTCGCGACGCTGCCTTGGGGGAGGTAGCCGATGTCCGAGGTCGCTGCAAGGCACTGGAGAGCGAGCTGCAGGTCCTGCGGGACCAGCTCGCCAAGGAGGCCCGCCTTCGGCAAGAGCAGGAGGAAGGCATGAAAGCTCGCGAGGTGGCCGTCAAGGATTGGGATGCCAAGCTCAAGAAGCGCCGTGAACGCCTAGGCGTGCTGGAGCAAGAGTTGGTGGCGAGGAAGGTCGAGCTGGACGATAGGGCACGGGTCCTTGCCGAGGATCGCGTGGCCTTCCCGGAGATGGAGGTGAAGGCTCGCACCTTGCTGAGGGAGCTTTAGGGTTTAGGGTTTAGGGTTTAGGGTTTAGGGTTTAGGGTTTAGGGTTTAGGGTTTAGGGTTTAGGGTCCTTGCCGAGGATCGCGTGGCCTTCACGGAGATGGAGGTGAAGGCTCGCACCTTGCTGAGGGAGCTTTACGATAGCGGCCTGGAGAGCCCGCTGGCCGGCGCAGAGGACGGCCCCGCCAAGCTGCTTCCATTCCTGGTTCGCGCTCTTGAAGATGTCGCCCTTGGCCTTGGCCCTATGGCTGAGGCCGAGGCGCGTGTCTTGTCTTCTGCAGCGCTGACGCGGGTCCTTACCCACGTCTACCTTCGCGATCCCAACGTCGACCTCGACAGCCTGCTGGAGCCAGCGAGCGGCGAGCTTGCCGCTGCCGCCGCTGAGGCCGTGAAGGGTCGTGCGGAGGCTCATTGGGAAGTTCCGACCTTGACACCAAGCCAAAGCGGGGCGCTGCCAACCCTGCGGCTCCACAGGGCGAACCCGCTCCGCGCAGCTCCACCGCCGACAAGTGACTCCGCTGCAGCTCCTGTTCTGCTTTTAATTCCTGCACATGTATCATGCCTCGGGGAGGCGTTTAAACTTGCATTTGGCGTTGTGATAACAGTTATGGATTGTAATATTTGCTTTTGAATTCCTCGAAATTTGCACTTTTCCTTCCTACTTCCTTGTGTTCTACGCCGGCAGAACCCGGCCCCGCGCATACCTCAGTCGCCGTTAGCCCCGACCGGAAACCAGGACGGGACCAAGGAGTGAGGGGCTACGTGACAAGTTAGGCTCCTGAGTCGCGATGCTCAGGGAGTCCCCTTAGCGCCACGAACAACAAGTAAGGAGATGAGATGTGGGTGGATCTACCGTTCTACATCTGCAGAGCCCGACCCCGCGCATACCTCAACCGCTGTTAGCCTTTCGGAACTAAGGAGTGAGGGGCTACGTGACCAGTTAGGCTCCTGAGTCGCGATGCTCAGGAGTCCCCCTTAACGCTCAAACAGCCTTCGTACCTTGGCTCTGCTCGGGGAGGGACGTGCGACGAACCAGGCCCGAGGGGCCTGGCTGGGTGGCGTGCGTCTGGGCGTGACCCAGGCGCAACCCCCGTGCTCAGCCCCCTCGCGCGACACTCCCGATGGTAGGTGTTGCGATGAGGCCAGACATTGAGCTCTGGGCTCCCTGAGGTTGATGCAGCCCGGGGGCCACCCTCAGTTGTTTATCACCAGCCCGGAGCATAGCGCTTCCGTATGTGTACGGGCATAGCCGCTACTCGGCAGTGTCATCAGCCAGCGCGGAGCATGGTGCTTCCACTCGTGCGTGGGAGGGGGCTCCCCTCCGGGAGGAGCCCACAGGGCGTGTCTGACCACCTCGACACGTGGCTGGCCGCAGTGGGGCTGACGAGGTGTATCCGGGAACCCGTGAGCGGTAGCGGGACTCACGGGCCCTACCTCAAGGCGGGTTGCGCGACATCGGGCCTTATCTTGTGATGTGTTCCTGCAGATTTGGTTAGATGCGGCGCTCACGTCCTCGGGTCCCGCCCTCGAGCTGGTCTCGCCGTCATTGGTATGCTGTGTCGCGATGCCGTGGACAAGGCCAGAGGGTGAGGGCTGGAGAGCCAGTAGGAGCCCTGAGTCGTGATGCTCAGGTACCCCCCCTTTAACGTGCAAGTGGTCGACATGAACGAAGAAAGGGTGCCATGGATTGGCATCAAATAACAAGCATGATAGGTCGAACGCATGACCCGAAATAAACGCAAGAGGGATACATGCCGCCGGGTCTGGCCCGAGCGACTTGGGGATGATGCAGCCCGAGGGGCGCCCCCAACAAGATGAGCTAGGAACATGAAGTAAAAGGGATACACGCTGCAGGGACGGACCCACGTGGCCTGGGAATGATGCAGCCCTGGGGGGGCGCTCCCAGTTGGAAATGAAACTTGAAAGATGTCACCTGATAGTGTTGAAGACGAAAGGGTGTTGGTGCAGCAGACTCGGTGGGTTGCGGGAGCCGATCCTCACGAGCCCCCAGGCTTAGAGGCCTCGGGAGGCTCCGGAGGCGCTGGTGGCTCCTCGTGGACCATCTCCATCTCTGCCAGGGCTGCGGAACGCCTGGCCTCTTGAGCCTCCAGGATGCTCCTCATGAGGCGTTGGCGCGTGGCAGCCGCGTTCGGCAAGTCGTAAGGCATGCGAATGTAGCTGTGGGGTGGACCTTCGCAGCGCCCCACGCGAGAGGGCCAGAGGCACTCCTGGGAGGCGGCTCGGTTGAGCCCTGGTATGTCGATGCAGATGCGCAGCCCACCATCCTCGCCTGGATGGGGAGCTACGGCAGGTAGGCGGCGGCTGCCACTCATGACTCTTGGCTCCTGCAGCTCCTGAATGATCTTGCTGACGAACTCCTGAGGGTTTGGCCCTCCTTGCCTTGTTCCTTCTTGAGGGAAACGTGCTTCGAAACACGCCTCCAAGTGGTGCCCAAGCGCCTCTCTCGTGACCTTAGCAAGGTCGGTGGCCCTCCAGTGGGGAGCCCCGAGCCTGCACGAGGAGGCGCCGGCGCTCCTATGCGATAGAAGGAGGTTCCCCCTGAGGAGGCGCAGACCCTGAGGGGCCGGGCCGGACGATGTCTTCTTCTTCTTGGGGGCAGTCTCTGGAAGCCTCCTGCTTCCGCAATCCGGGTCTTCCAGTGATGCGGCCTGAAAGGCCCGCTCCAGGGAGCACACCGCGTCTTTCTCTTCGCAGGGCACCGTGATGACTCCGCCACTTCCTGGCATCTTGAGGATGTTGTAGCCGTTTTGTATGGCAGGCGAATGTGGGCGACGTCGAAGTCGATGAGCTCCGTGCGGTAGTTGTCGCGTGCGCTGAAGGTGACAGGGAGGCGAACCTGCCCGATCGGGACCGTGGAGCCGTCGGTGACCCCAGAGAAAGGCTTGGTTGGCTGAAGCTGATTGTAAGGCACTTGGAGGTTGTTGAAGGTTTCCACAGACAGGATGTTGAGCCCTGCCCCGCCATCGATGAGGGTCTTGGTGACCAGCACGTTGCTGATGATTGGGGAGCAAAGCATCGGGAGGACTCATTTGTGGACGCACTTGAGCTGATCCGCTGAGCTGAACGTGATGGCGCACGCCGACCACCTGAGGGGGCATGTGGCTTCGAGCTTGGGGAGGACTGCATTCACTTCGCGGGCGAACTGCTTGAAGATGCGTTGAGAGGCTGGGGCTTGAGCTCCGCCCAGGATGCAGGCGATCGCGCGCGGCTCCTGGAAGCCCCCAGCCCCCTCGTCCTGATGATGGTCTTCATTTCTCCTTGGCTGCGGCGGCAGAGGAGGGAGGCCTGCGTTGCCTTGCGGGCGATCCTCGCGAGGCTGATCCCTCCAGCCTCTCTCGCGAGGCGGGTCCCGCCAGCGATCCTCGCGAGGTTGGTCGCGCCACCCTTGGCGAGGGCCGCGGTCTTCCCAGCGTCCTGCGTGCCTTCCTCCTCCTTGGCCGTAGCCCCGGTCGCTGCGGTCGGGACATCGGCCGATCCTCCATTCTCGCACGGCTCGGAGCTCTTGACATTCGTTGGTGTTGTGGGTGTGGAGGTCGTGGTACATGCAGTACCGGCTGCCCTTGGAAGACTCTGGCTGATCTCTGCCCCGCTTGGTGTCCGGTTCTGCCGCGAGCACGGCAGCCCCCTTGCTCTTCACATCCTTGACCTTGGGCTTCTTCTCTTCTGGGTCTGCGGCAGGCAGCTCGAGGAGGGAGATACGCCCTTCCTCGGCTCTGTCGCACTTGGTTGCCAAGTTGAACAGCTCCAAGGAAGTGCACAAGTCTTCATGCATCGCCAGCTCCTCCTTCATCTTGACATCGCGCACACCGTCGGAGAAGGCGGAGATGATGGCCTCCTCGGTCACCTTGGGAATCTTGAGGCGTGCGTTGTTTAAGCGCTGGATGTATTTCTGCAGGGTCTCCCCTGGCTGCTGCTTGATGCGGCGCATGTCGCTCACGGAGGGTGGCCAGTCACGAGTACCTTGGAAGTTGGTGATGTAGCGGGTGCGCATCTCGTCCCAGGAGGAGATCGTGCCTGGAGCCAGGTTCAGGAGCCAGGTGCGGGCCCCGTCCTTGAGCGCCATGGGAAACCAGTTCGCCATGACCTTCTCGTCTCCGTTGGCGGCTTCTATGCCCAGCTCGTAGAGCTGGAGGAACTCTGCGGGGTCGGCCGTACCGTCGTAGCGAGGAGACAGGTCTAGCTTGAACTTGCCGGGCCACGCGACGCTGCGCAGCTCGGGGGCGAAGGCGCGGCAGACTGCTGTGGCCACGGGAGGCCTTGGGTGACGAAGAGCTTGGTCTTGCGGGTCCCCATGTGCTGCAGCTGGGAGCAGCGCGGGGTCTTGACGTGCCGGAGCGGGAACATGGTCGCGACGAGCTGGAGCGGGGAGCACTCGGGCAGCTTCTTGCGGGCGAGGGACTTCCTGGCAGCTCTGCTCTTGCCGTGCTGGTGCCGGACGGAGCGGGTTCTGCCCAGGGACCACGCGCCTTGGGGCCAGGGTGCCTTCCTGAGGGGGAGGCGGCCGAGGCGCCCCCGGAGCTTCGTCGCCCGCGTAGGGCGGGGTGCGTGCGAGACGGACGGCGCAGGGGAGCCCCTGGCGCGGACGAGCTCGGGCGACACGGTCGAGACACTCTTCATAGACGTTGTCGACTGGACGGTAGCGCAGGAGCTTGTTTTCCGCGATGAGCGCAGCTCGAGCCTCCATGGGCGCGCGGAATGCGTGGGACGAAGAACTAGCCGGGGTGAGTGAGGGGGTAGCAGTGCGGCCGTCTTGCCTCACGGAGGGATGCTGGAACGATGCTTGCTGCTCGTTCCCCGCCGGGCCGGTGGCGGCATTGACGGCAAGCGACGGGGAACGACGAGGGCGCTCACGACGGAGCCGTCGGGCGACGCTGGAAGCGAGAGCGGCTCGGCCGGGCGCTGGCCCGACGAGCGTCGAACATGGATGCGGGGTCGACGGAGAACAGGGCGGCGGAAGATTAATTCCGCCAAGACTCCATACCTGGCGCGCCAAATGTCAGATTTCGGGTTCCGGCAGACCCTTGAGGTTCGAACACTGGGGTGCGCGCGGAAATCTCACCCCCTACCTACCTCCACCCCGCCGCCTCGCTAGGATCTAAACTACGAAAGGAACATCACAAGAGACACAAGGTTTATACTAGTTCAGGCCACCATTGTGGTGTAATACCCTACTCTAGTTTGTGGTTTGGTGGATTGCCTCTTGGGCTGATGGTGATGAACAATACAAGGAAGAACAGCCTCATGATGCATTCTTGGCCGACGCGATGAACTGCTCGGGGAGTTCAGTCGCTCTCTCTCTCTCTCTCTCTCTCTCTCTCTCTCTCTCTCTCTCTCTCTCTCTCTGGATTCCGGACCTTGGATCCCAGATGCCTCTAGCCTGTGGGAGGCTAGTCCTATTTATAGACAAAGGCCCTGGGCCTCTTCCCAAATATTGAGCGGGAAGGGCGCCAACAATTGGCCATTTTGAAGGGGAACATCTGGTACACTTATCCTGACTAAAGTTGGTCCTCGCTTTGTCAAAGGCTCGGTGGTGGCCGGCTTGGGCTCCACAATGACTTCCTTCCTGCCGTTGGGCTGGTCTTGGTCTTGTTGCACGAAATGGACACCTTTGCTTCATGATCTCGCGGCGCTTTGCTCCCTTTGCACCAAAGAGGAAAGGAGGACATCTGCGGGCCGGCGCCCGCCTGGCGCCCTTGGTCGTCATGGCTTGCGTCATGGGCACCTCGTGAGGTACCCCGCCTTGATCTCTCCGCCTCCTCGCGAGCCAGCCTGATGAGGCCGTGCCTGAGGAAGCTCCCTGTCGTCCGCCCCGCGAGGCTTGGCCCCTCGCGAGGGTCCTGAGCTTGTGTTGATGAAGATGGCCGTGATGGGCCCCCCTTTGAGCCACGCCGCAGGCCGCAGGCAGGCAAGTCTGGGGACCCCCGTTCCCAGAACGCCGACAATCGAGGGCATCAACTTCAAGAAGGATCATCTATGTGGTGCTTGTGAAGCCGGGAAGATGACTAGGGCCAAGCATCCCTCAAAGATAATCATGACTACATCACGGCCCTTCGAGCTGCTACACATGGACTTATTCGGCCCTACTCATTACTCTACCATTACCACCACTGCACATCTCTATGGCTTATTCAAGATATACCTGGGTGCACATAATTCTCTACAAGACTGAAGTGCAAGATGTCTTCAGACACTTCGCCAATCATGCCATGACCTACCACTAGTACGCGTCGGTCCTAAACAAATGGTTTTTAACCCCTTTCCGCGACGGCATTCAGAACCGTCGCCAAGTGAGTGTGGGCGATTGGTGGGTCCTCCACACGACCCAGAAACCGTCGGGGATATGCCGTCCTGGCACACACGCTCGGCAAAATGAGGTCGTGTGCGACCGGCGAGCACTCAAATACAGAAATACGTACAGTAGTGCTAAAAAATACAATTATACAGGCGAAATCATTTCCGGTCGTAAGTACATCCCACACAGTCAGTCACCGCTAAACATTTCCGTTCGTATATACATCCCACGTAGTCACTCCAAGGAAAACGTTTGCGCAAGGTGGCGTAACGCAAGCAGTTTTCAAGATAAAATCGTGTGTGATTGTTCATTGATCCAACACGATTTATTCCTAGAAACTGTGTGTGTTGTCTGAGGTCATCGCCCACGGTGTTTTCTCATTAACCGTTTGCAATAGGAAACCCCAATTAGCAAGCTACCTGGCCAATTAGCGGGCTAATTGCCCTATTATTAATAATCCATTTACTAATCTAATTGACATTCATGTTAAGCACATAATATATTCCATTTCCATATTAAGGAAGCAGGATTTCATAATTGGAATACATCGTAGTACAACATGATATAGCTTTAGCACTCAGCCACCCCATTACACAACTCCACCAGCAACAAGTTTCACATGCAACATCTAGAACCTTTCGAAATTAGCATCATAGATGGTACATAGAGAGATGCATCTCATATGGAAAACTGCTGAAGGTCTTTGCAACTTTAGGCCAGTGCCTGTGGATGATTCACCGTCCATCCTTCAACCTCTTCAGGAACACTTCCATATTGAACCATGGGTGTTGTATGAAAACTTTCCTCGCCTCCTGACCACGGAGGTGGTTTGAGAGGTAATCATCAGTGAAGCCTGAAAACAAGGATGTGCATAAATATCTTCTCTATATTGGAAATGAGGCAAAGGAATAAAAAAAGGCAAGGTATAATAGTTAGTACCATCTTATAAACCTCAGTGCTTCCCATTGTTTCCCTACAACACATATAAGGTAGTTAGTTATCAGGTTACACTACTGCTGGAGACTGCTAACGCGGCACTACGATCAGAGACCCTTTGCCGAAACTGTGTGCGATGCAATAATCGCAAATGGTGGTGTAAAAAACCATCAAAAAAGGTGCAAAACGTTTGCGATGATGGATGCATCAAACACGATTAAGATTTTAGTTGCGTGTGCGATGCAGGGCATACGGTTAATCCATTCAAACTGCTCATGGCGAGGCGTAACAATGTAAACGGGCAGCCATAACAATGTGTGTGCGATGCAGGACACACGGTTAATCCATTCGAACTGTTTGCGATGAGGTAGAACAACAGAAACGGGCAGCCATATCAATGTGTGTGCGATATACGACATACGGTTAACTCGGACGAACTGTTTTCGATTAGGGAACACAACAGAAACGGTTCAACTTAACAAGATGTGTGTGATATGCAGCATACAGTTCACATGGATGAACTGTTTGCGATGAGCCAAAAGAACACAAACGAGTCGTGTAAACAAGATCTGTGTGATACGTGGCAAACAACCGACTCGGTTGAACTGTTTGCGATGAGAAATTACAACACAGACGGTTTATACAGTTACTTTGTGTGTGATTCTGTGTGTACAAAAAACTTTGAAAAATGCAAACTAGTTGCTTGCGGTGGCTAGGAGTATCGCACACGATGCGTCTGCGAGTACTCGTGTGCGATGATTAGTATGTTACACATATGTTTCCTTATGTGAACATGTGTGTGAATTTGCAATATGGACAGTTAATATGCAAATGCCTTCTGGACATCGGGCACACGCTTAAACTCAATGAACTTTGTACGATACTAATACTTTCTATGAAAATTTATGAACTTGGGTAACAGCATTTGAGTAACATATATATAATGGTTACACTATTTGACAAAAGGAGGATCTTCGTACCAGGGTTTTGACAACCATATGGTCCATATCTACATACTTAACATAGTAAAAACTATCACATTTTAAGAGGCTAAGGGCCAACAACCATATGGTCCATATCTACATACTTAACATATATAATCATAGCTAGCACATTTTAAGAGGCTGAGGGCCAACAACCATAATTATCCACAGGAAGCAGCTTGATCACGGCGACTCGGCATCTCGTCAATGAAAAGGAAGAGCGCTCCTGTCCCTTGGTAGAGCAGGAGTAGAACAGTGTCTCCAATTTTCCAATATGGATGCATTGCCACGAGAAGCGATAATTTGCTAATTTGAATGGTTCCATTTTTGCGGGAAATGCAGTACCTTGCAATCACTTTGGCATTATTAGCAGGCACAAGTGTAATCCGACCACGCTGGGAAATCCATCTAGGAACGGCTACAGGGGGCAATTTCTGTTGACATGTAGAATAAAAAACAATTGTAACATATCGTTGAAGATATATATAGTTTATGAGCATCAACATTAAAATAAGACTTTTTACCAGCGCTTTGTGCACACAATTGGTCTTGTTCAGTGTGTGCACCATAGGTCTAATTAATCCCATCCAAAATCCAGCATTCATACATTGTGCTATCTCTATCAGATTATCAACAAAGTTTATGACATGCTTCAAGTCCTTCCAGTGAAATGTGGTACGCTTAGTAACATACAAATCGTTCACTATGCATCCAACATATCCTGCTTAAAAGGTGGAAAGGTATTATTTATTTAGAACATGGCAGAAGAATATATAGTGCGCATAAATTGGTAAACAAAATTTGTTACTGCCTAGGAACGGAGTCAGAATATGATATCACAATTGGTTCCTTAAATAGTGATCAATTGGTTGCTTAAATAGTAATATGACAGCATGGAGAAAGTTGAAAGGACACTAACCTCGATCAAACTTTGAACGGCTGATGACGCTGGGGAAGTAAACATCCATGTTAATTATACCAGGCTGTGGTGCACGCACTAGAATTTTATTGACAGCTTTCAGTTCATCACACTTATACATTTTTCTCCAAAGGTCCGCATTAAAATAGGAGTGACCATCTTTATCAAGTTTTACGCTAACCATCATTGTAAATCCATGTTGTGTTGTCAATATGACATCCTGGGAGTCATCAGCAAAGTAAAGCCCAAGATTTCCTTCTACTCCTGTTCTTGCAAAGCAAGGGATGTACTGCTTGAAATGAAAATGAAGATCGTAAATTAGATATATTGAAATAACCGAGCAAGATGCAAATATGGGAGTAAATGATAGAACATATCCATATATAGATGCAAGCAAAGTACAGAAATATAGAATTAAAAATAGATAAAGTAACAAAGATTTGATGCAAAATAGATAATGTAGCAACAGACGGTATATGTTCACAAATTTAGGCCATGCCGACCGTGGTAGGTTGAGATTGAACATATCAAGCGCTCCCTGAAGTCATCCGGAATGGTGAGATAGAACTTCGTTTCGAACTGGCCACGACCACAGTTGCCCGATTTGTGCTTGCACTGTGCACACATGAATGAACACCCACGAATCAGCTAGAACAAAAATGATTCCACGGTGATTTCTGCCGGTTTATTAACAAATGGCTGCATTTGACCGTGATAAGAGATGAGTGAATATTTCGCTAATTAAGTTGATTACCTTCTCCATGAGAAAAATCCCCGGCCCATTCCCATAGAAAACCCCAGTCAGCTAGAGTCTAGAATGTCGGTGCAGATAGGCGGCAGAAAGCGATGGAGGCAAAATCCGGCGCCCTTTGGAGCGCAACCTACGCCCGCCGCCAACAGCCGTCGAGCTTAGGGTTCAGAGTTGCGGAGGAGTCTGCGGCGAGTGAGTGGGGACGAAGTAGGCGAGGGTTTTCTTTTCCTTTTGCATGTGTGAGTGAACACACACGGTTCGCAGAGGCGAGGGAGATGAATCGTGTGCGATAGTAAATCACCGAGATTGAATGGGAATCCAAATTTCCTTTGTCCTTCATCCATGAGTTTTTTTCTATGATGAACATAAACCCTGCTAATCACCATGTTCAAATTTGACACTTTTCCGGGTTCATTTACAATATTTAGGGGATTATGTGCATTTTGTAGGCATTAATGCACATAATTCAAATTCAAACAATTGGTGCATGAAAGGGTGCACAAGAACGGTTTGGAAAAACCATACTATAGAACAATGGAATGCATTTAGTAATTTCTCAAGCCTTTTACAAGGAATGGGCAGAGATTTAAATGGAATGTGTGGCAATAGTCAACCAAAAACGCGTCATTTACTGGGTTATCAACTATAGAACAATGAAATATGTGCTTGAAAAACATGACGACTGGCATGGTGCCATGGTATGGCCTCACGTGCCCTGGTTAAAAGCTGATAAGGTTTGATTTATGTCTTCATGCACGCCCTTCATAAATCGAACCATCATCGAGGAAGTTCAATGCTTTCGAGAGGGAAATCACCAATATTGAAGGGCAATCCAAATTTCCGTCCTAGTTTGCCATTCAGTTTTTTCCAACGATCAACGTACCGCCTCAAATGAAAAGTGTTCAAATTTGACATTTTTCCGAACTCATTTACCATATTTAGGGGATTGTGTTCATTTTATAGGCATTAATTATGCACATAATTCAAATTCGAACAATCGGTGCATGAAAAGTTGCACAAGAACAGTCTAGAAAACCATGCTCGTGCTATACAAAAAATGAAACACATGGTTGGAAAACATGACGCCTGGTGTGGTGCGATGGTATGGCCTCACCATGCCCTCGTAAAAATTGGAGAATGTTTTCCTTATGTCGTGATCCGTTCCTTCCATAAAACGAACCATCATCCGAGGAACTTTCATGGTTTCAAGGGGAAATCACCAAGATTGAAGGGGGGTCCAAATTTCCTTTGTCCTTTGTCCACGAGTTTTTTTCTATGATGAGCATACAACCTGCAAATCACCGTGTTCAAATTTGGCACTTTTCCGGGTTCATTTGCCATATTTAGGGGATTATGTTAATTTCATAGGCATTAATGCGCATAATTCAAGTTCAAACAATCGATGCATGAAAGGGTCCACAAGAATGGCCTAGAAAACCATGCTCGTGCCATTTAGTAAATTATCATGCATTTTACAAGGAATGGACAGATATTTCGATGAAATGTGTGGCAATAGTCAACCACAAATGTTTGTTTGTTGGTGTTTCAACTATAGAAAAAATGAAATAAATTCTTAAAAAACATGTCGCCTGGCATGGTGCCATGGTATGACCTCACCATGCCCTGGTAAAAATTTGAGAAGGCTTGGCTTATGTCGTCATGCATGCCCTTCATAAAGCAAACCATCACCGAGGAAGGTCCATGCTTTCAAGAGGGAAAATCCCCAAGATTGAAGGGGAATCCTAATTTCCTTCCTAGTTTGTCATTCAGTTTTTTTCCAACGATCAACATACCGCCTCAAATGCAACGTGCTCAAATTGACATTTTCTCGGGCTCATTTACCATATTTAGGGGATTATGTGCATTTTCTAGGCATTAATGGACATAATTCAAATTCGAACAATCGGTGCATGAAAAGGTGCACAAGAATGGTCTAGAAAACCATGCTCGTGTTATTTAGCACATTCTCATGCCTTTTACAAGGAATGGGCAGATATTTCAAGGAAATGTGTGGCAATAGTCAACCATAAATGTGTCGTTTACTCGGTAAACAACTATACAAAAAATGAAACACATGGTTGGAAAACACGACGCCTGGCGTGGTGCCATGGTATGGCCTCACCATCCCCTGGTAAAAATTGGAGAATGTTTTCCTTATGTTGTGATGCGCGCCTTTCATAAATCGAACCATCACCGAGGAAATTTCATGGTTTCAAGGGGTAAAAAACCGTTTGTTTAGGACCGACGCGCACCAGTGTTAAGTAAGGGTTCGCATGCCATCAGTAAAATATGTTGATGAAAAATAAGCACATTGCAGATTAATCGGATTAATTCAAGCCACATGGAAAACCCATTTATCCAAACTAAGCATGATTAAGAACTAGGAAATATAGCACTTGTATATGTTTCTCATGTATTAAGTGCATCCAAATTCGATTTATTCCTCACATGGTATACAATAAGAGAATGCAGCCACAGCAATTGAACATCGCATTGCAGAATTGAACCAAGCAGTTAACTAAACACCACAACAACTGAACCAAACGTTAACTGAGCATCACATTGCACAATATAACATACTCCTAATAGAAGATCAGACAGTTAACCAAACAAAGCATGCTTAACAACTTGGAAATATAGAAATTGTATTTGTTTCTCATGTATTTAATATAGCCAAATTCGATTTATTCCTCACATGGTATACAATAACAGAATGCAGCCACAACAATTGAACATCGCATTGCAGAATTGAACCAAGCGGTTAACTAAACACCACAAGAAATGAACCAAACATTAACTGAGCACCACATTGCACAATATAACATACTCCTAATAGAAGATCAGACAATTAACCAAACCAAGCATGCTTGACAACTTGGAAATATAACAATTGTATTTGTTTCTCATGTATCTAGTACATCCAAATTTGATTTATTCCTCACATGGTATACAATAACAGAATGCAGCCACAACAATTGAACATCGCATTGCAGAATTGAGCCAAGCAGTTAACTAAACACCAAAACAAGTGAACCAAGCCACAATAAATGAACCAATCAAGCTAACTAAACACCAATTGAACAATATAACATACTTCTAATAGAAGAGCAGACAGTTAACCAAACCAAGCATGCTTAACAACTTGGAAATATTGCACCCTGAAGAATTGAACATCACATTTGCAGAATTGAACCAAGCAGTTAACTGAACACCGCATTGCACGACATATAGAACATATACATCAGAAAGCGTAAGATTGCATGGTAAAAGTAGATAGCACAATTCACTAGAATTTGTTAAGGAAAGGCAGTAGCTAGCAAACTGAACATAGGTCCTTATAGTGAGCTAATAAGACAAGCTACTCCTCATTATCGGAGATATCGATGATGATTGGCTCCTTGGACATGGAAGAGGGCGAGGCCTCCGCATCGTGGGTGCCCACGTTGTAGTGGTGAGTTGCCTGAGCCGCTCCGGGCACCAACCTGCTGGCTCTCGAGATGAGGTAAACACGTGCACGCTGAGAAAACACCTCGTAGTCTTCGTCGAAGGCACCGACGGTGGCCTCGAGAAAATGCCATGAACTATCGTTTAAAGTAGCCAAC
Source organism: Aegilops bicornis (assembly GCA_021605145.1). Lineage (NCBI taxonomy): Eukaryota > Viridiplantae > Streptophyta > Magnoliopsida > Poales > Poaceae > Aegilops > Aegilops bicornis. Next base: position 391,871,643 of record CM038675.1, on the reverse strand, counting down.
CGTGTCGCGACGTTGACGCGCGAGGCGTCAACGGTGGCCTCGACAGCAAGGTGGGCCTCCAAGATCTGGGGGTCGGCACGAATGGCATCAATCGCGACCTCATCCGCGCGTGCGGCCGCGATTTGCTTCTCCGCTACCAAATGCACTTTGAGGTCCTGGCTATACTGCGTGCACCATGGCTTAGGCCGACGCTTATTTGGTGGAGGGGTCGGTCATTTGGGTGCAAGGTGTCGCGCTCGCACCGGTGGTCGGGGCATGTGGGATGTGGAAGGAGGAGGAGGACGGGGGTCGGGTGTGGATTACCTGCCTGGATAGGCGAGGCCGAGCAGCATGAAGGAGGGTCGCCGGCGAGGAGGCGGCGGCGCTGCAAGCAAGGAGTGAAGGTTTCTACTTGGAAAGGAAGGCGGAAACAGAGGAAATGTGGCTTTTGGCAAAGGGGGAGGGGGCGGGGAGTTAGATATTTCCGCGGAAGCCGAAAATTTGGAATCGCTTCGGCCAAAAAACTGGCGCGCAAACTGTCATCAGACACGGTCCCTTATTTAGAACTGTGTACGATATGTGAACATCACAAACGATTCAGATAGCTTAACCCGTGTGTGTTGAGTTTGAACGTCAAAACTTTTGGTTCAAATTTCCCTGATTACAGTGGTCATCCACGTCATTGCATAATTTTGTCGCATTTGGGGCAGGTTTGGGTATAAGTTTCTCACAAACAAGAGCTTCTCACAACAAGCGTGATGGTTTCAGTAGGGAACGTGCCACCTTTGGGGACGAAACTATATCCGTTGCCTCTTATTGCTTTCAAAAATTTTCGAGTGTCAACATAGAACAACAGGAGTGTTGTGTTCAATTTTGGAATTTTTCGGGGTTCGTTTGGACATATTTGTACATTAACTAGGTTTTCCAGGCATTTTATGTGCATAATTCAAATTTGAACTACATGCACATTCTACAGTGCATATAAACTGCTTGAAAAATCAAATATGTGTCCTTGGTTGCATGCTTAGGTCCCATGCAAGAAATGGGAATGAATTTCAAACACCCTGCCACCGTCACTCGACCGCAAACATTGAGATCCATGGCTTTTAAATTCTAGTAAATCTAAAACTCATCTGAAATTCATGAAACTTGGCATGCTATCATGGAGGGCATCAACATGCCGTGGTAAAACTTTTGTCCAATTTGGGGCAGGTTTGGGTATAAGCTTCTCCCAAACATGAGCTTCTCACAACAAGCATGATGTTTTCGGTAGGGAATGTCCCACCTTTGGGGACGAAACGATATCCATTGCCTCTTATTGCTTCCAATATTTTTCTCGTGTCAACATAGAACAACAGGAGTGTCGTGTCAATTTTTGTGATTTTTGGGGTTCGTTTGGACATTTTTAGGCATTAACTGAGTTTTCAATGCATTTATGTCCATAATTCAAATTTGAACAACATGCACATGCTCAAGTGCATAGAAATTGGTTGAAAATCAAATTTGTGTCCTTGGGTGCATGCTTATGTCCCATGCAAGAAATGGGAATGAATTTCACACACCCTGCCACCGTTGATTGCCGACAAAACATAGAGATGCCTGGTTTTTCAATTCTAGTAAATCCAAAACTCGTCTGAAATTGATGAAACTTGGCCTGCTATCATGGAGCGGCATCCACATGTCGTGGTAAATTTTTTGTCCCATTTGGGGCAGGTTTGGAATATACTTCTCACGAATAAGAGGTTCTCACAACAAGCATTATGGTTTCAGTAGGGAACGTGTCACCTTTGGGGACGAAACGATATCCATTGCCTCTTATTGCTTTCAATTTTTTTCTCGTGTCAACATAGAACAACAGGAGTGTTGTGTCAATTTTTGTGATTTTTTGGGGTTCGTTTGGGCATTTTTATGCACTAACTGAGTTTTCAATGCGTTTATGTGCATAATTAAAATTTGAACTACATGCACGTGCTCCAGTGCATATAAATTGGTTGAAAAGTCAAATATGTGTCCATGGGTGCATGCTTAGGTCCCATGCAAGAAATGGGAATAATTTCTAACACCAGTGCACCGTTGATTGCCGGCAAAACATTGAGATGCCTGGTTTTTAAATTCTTGTAAATCAAAAACTCGTCTAAAATTCATGAACCTTGGCATGCTATCATGGAGCGGCATCAACATGTCGTGGTAAAATTTTTGTCCCATTTGGGGCAGGTTTGGGTATATGCTTCTCACAAACCAGAGGTTCTCATAGCAAGCATTATGGTTTCGGTAGAGAATGTCCCACCTTTGGGGAAGAAACAATACCATTGCCTCTTAGTGCTTTCAAGTTTTTTCCCGTGTCAACATAGAACAACAGGAGTGTTGTGTCAATTTTTGTGATTTTTTGGGGTTCATTTGGACATTTTTATGCATTAACTGAGTTTTCAATGCATTTATGTGCATAATTCAAATTTGAACTACATGCACATGCTCCAGTGCATATAAATTGGTTTAAAAATCAAATATGTGTCCTTGGGTGCATGCGGTCCCATGCAATAAATGGGAATGAATTTTAAACACCGGGGCACCGTTGATTGCCAGCAGAACATTGAGATGCCTGGTTTTTAAATTCTAGTAAATCCAAAACTCTTCTGAATTTCATGAAACTTGGTATAATATCATGGAGCGGCATCAACATGCCGTGGTAAAATTTTTGTCCCATTTGGGGCAGGTTTGGGTATATGCTTCTCACAAACTAGAGGTTCTCACAACATGCATGATGGTTTCGGTAGGGAACATCCCACCTTTTGGGGACGAAGCGATATCCATTGTCTCTTATTGCTTTCAATTTTTTTTCTCGTGTCAGCATAGAACAACATGAGTGCTGTGTCAATTTTTGTGATTTTTCGGGGCTCGTTTGGATATTTTTATGCATTAACTGAGTTTTCAATGCTTTTATGTGCATAATTTAAATTTTAACTACATGCACATGCTCCAGTGCATATAAATTGGTTGAAAAGTCAAATATGTGTCCTTGGGTGCATGTTTAGGTCCCATGCAAGAAATGGGAATGAATTTCTAACACCGGGGCACCGCTGATTGCCGGCAAAACATTGAGATGCCTGGTTTTTAAATTCTTGTAAATCAAAAACTCGTCTAAAATTCCTGAACCTTGGCATGCTATCATGGAGCAGCATCAACATGTCGTGGTAAATTTTTTGTCCCATTTGGGGTAGGTTTGGGTATATGCTTCTCACAAACCAGAGCTTCTCACAACAAGCATGACGGTTCCGGTAGAGAACGTCCCACCTTTGGGGACGAAACAATACCCATTGCCTCTTAGTGCTTTCAAATTTTTTTCTCGTGTCAACATAGAACAAAAGGAGTGTTGGGTCAATTTTTGTGATTTTTCGCGGTTTGTTTGGAAATTTTTATGCATTAACTAAGTTTTCAATGCATTTATGTGCATAATTCAAATTTGTACTACATGCACATGCTCCAGCGCATATAAATTGGTTTAAAAATCAAATATGTGTCCTTGGGTGCATGCGGTCCCATGCAATAAATGGGAATGAATTTTAAACACCAGGGCACCGTTGATTGCCGGCAGAACATTGAGATGCCTGGTTTTTAAATTCTAGTAAATCCAAAACTCTTCTGAAATTTATGAAACTTGGTATACTATCATGGAGCGGCATCAACATGCCGTGGTAAATTTTTTGTCCCATTTGGGGCAGGTTTGGGTATATGCTTCTCACAAACTAGAGGTTCTCACAACATGCATGATGGTTTCGGTAGGGAACGTCCCACCTTTGGGGACGAAGCGATATCCATTGTCTCTTATTGCTTTCAAATTTTTTCTCGTGTCAGCATAGAACAACATGAGTGCCGTGTCAATTTTTGTGATTTTTCGGAGCTCGTTTGGACATTTTTATGCATTAACTGAGTTTTCAATGCTTTTATGTGCATAATTTAAATTTTAACTACATGCACATGCTCCAGTGCATATAAATTGGTTGAAAAGTCAAATATGTGTCCTTGGGTGCATGTTTAGGTCCCATGCAAGAAATGGGAATGAATTTCTAACACCGGGCACACCGATTGCAGCAAAACATTGAGATGCCTGGTTTTTAAATTCTTGTAAATCAAAAACTCGTCTAAAATTCCTGAACCTTGGCATGCTATCATGGAGCGGCATCAACATGTCGTGGTAAATTTTTTGTCCCATTTGGGGTAGGTTTGGGTATATGCTTCTCACAAACCAGAGCTTCTCACAACAAGCATGACGGTTTCGGTAGAGAACGTCCCACCTTTGGGGACGAAACAATACCCATTGCCTCTTAGTGCTTTCAAATTTTTTTCTCGTGTCAACATAGAACAAAAGGAGTGTTGGGTCAATTTTTGTGATTTTTCGCGGTTCGTTTGGAAATTTTTATGCATTAACTAAGTTTTCAATGCATTTATGTGCATAATTCAAATTTGAACTACATGCACATGCTCCAGTGCATATAAATTGGTTTAAAAATCAAATATGTGTCCTTGGGTGCATGCTTAGGTCCCATGCAAGAAATGAGATGAATTTCAAACACCGGGGCACCGTTGATTGCCGGCCTAACATTGAGATGCCTGGTTTTTAAATTCTAGTAAATCCAAAACTCGTCTAAATTTCATGAACCTTGGCATGCTATCATGGAGCGGAATCAACATGCCGTGGTAATTTTTTGTCCCATTTGGGGTAGATTTGGGTATATGCTTCTCAGAAACCATGGGTTCACACAACAAGCATGATGGTTTCAGTAGAGAACGTCCCACCTTTGGGGACGAAATGATACCCGTTGCCTCTTATTGCTTTCAAATCTTTTCTCGTGTCAACATAGAACAACAGGAGTGTTGGGTCAATTTTTGTGATTTTTCGGGGTTCGTTTGGACATTTTTATGCATTAGCTGAGCTTTCAATGCATTTATGTGCATAATTAAAATTTGAACTACATGCACATGCTCCAGTGCATATAAATTGGTTGAAAAGTCAAATATGTTTCCTTGGGTGCATGTTTACGTCCCATGCAAGAAATGGTAATGAATTTCTTACACCGGGGCACCGCTGATTGCCGGCAAAACATTGAGATGCCTGGTTTTTAAATCCTTGTAAATCAAAAACTCGTCTAAAATTCATGAACCTTGGCATGCTATCATGGAGCGGCATCAACATGCCGTGGTAAACTTTTTGTCCCATTTGGGGCAGGTTTGGGTATATGCTTCTCAGAAACCAGAGGTTCTCACAACAAGCATGACGGTTTCGGTAGAGAATGTCCCACCTTTGGGGACGAAACAATACCCATTGCCTCTTAGTGCTTTAAATTTTTTTTCTCGTGTAAACATAGAACAAAAGGAGTGTTGGGTCAAATTTTGTGATTTTTCGCGGTTCGTTTGGAAATTTTTATGCATTAACTAAGTTTTGAATGCATTTATGTGCATAATTCAAATTTGAACTACATGCACATGCTCCAGTGCATATAAATTGGTTTAAAAATCAAATCTGTGTCCTTGGGTGCATGCTTAGGTCCCATGCAAGAAATGAGATGAATTTCAAACACCGGGGCACCGTTGATTGCCGCAAAACATTGAGATGCCTAGTTTTTAAATTCTAGTAAATCCAAACCTCGTCTAAAATTCATGAACCTTGGCATGCTATCATGGAACGGCATCAACATGCCGTGGAAAATGTTTGTCCCATTTGGTGCATGTTTGGGTATATGCTTCTCAGAAACCATAGGTTCTCACGACAAGCATGATGGTTTCAGTAGAGAACGTCCCACCATTGGGGACGAAATGATACCCATTGCCTCTTATTGCTTTGAAATCTTTTCTCGTGTCAACATAGAACAACAGGAGTGTTGTGTCAATTTTTGTGATTTTTCGGGGTTCGTTTGGACATTTTTATGCATTAACTAAGTTTCCAATGCATTTATGTGCATAATTAAAATTTGAACTACATGCACATGCTCCAGTGCATATAAATTGGTTGAAAAGTCAAATTTGTGTCCATGGGTGCGTGTTTAGGTCCCATTCAAGAAATGGGAATGAATTTCGAACACCGGGGCACCGCTGATTGCCGGCAAAACATTGAGATGCCTAATTTTAAAATTGTACTAAATCCAAAACTCTTCTGAAATGCATGAAACTTGGTATTCTGTCATGGAGTGGCATCAACATGCCGCGGTAAATTTTTTGTCCCATTTGGGGCAGGTTCGGGTATATGCTTCTCACAAACTAGAGGTTCTCACAACAAGCATGATGGTTTCGGTAGGGAACGTCCCACCTTTGGGGACGAAACGATATCCATTGTCTCTTATTGCTTTCAAATTTTTTCTCTGTCAGCATAGAACAACATGAGTGATGTGTAAATTTTTGTGATTTTTCGGGGCTCGTTCGGACATTTTTATGCATTAACTGAGTTTTCAATGCATTTATGTCCATAATTAAAATTTGAACTACATGCACATGCTCCAGTGCATATAAATTGGTTGAGAAGTCAAATCTGTGTCCTTGGGTGCATGTTTAGGTCCCATGCAAGAAATGGTAATGAATTTATAACACCGGGGCACCGCTGATTGCTGGCAAAACATTGAGATGCCTGGTTTTTAAATTCTTGTAAATCAAAAACTCGTCTAAAATTCATGAACCTTGGCATGCTATCATGGAGCGGCATCAACATGTCGTGGTAAATTTTTTGTCCCATTTGGGACAGGTTTGGGTATATGCTTCTCACAAACCAGAGGTTCTCACAACAAGCATGACGGATTCGTTAGAGAACGTCCCACCTTTGGGGACGAAATGATACCCATTGCCTCTTAGTGCTTTCAAATTTTTTTCTCGTGTAAACATAGAACAAAAGGAGTGTTGGGTCAATTTTTGTGATTTTTCGCGGTTCGTTTCGAAATTTGTATGCATTAACTAAGTTTTCAATGCATTTATGTGCATAGTTCAAATTTGAACTACAGGCACATGCTCCAGTGCATATAAATTGGTTTAAAAATCAAATATGTGTCCTTGGGTGCATGCTTAGGTCCCATGCAAGAAATGAGATGAAATTCAAACACCGGGGCACCGTTGATTGCCGCAAAACATTGAGATGCCTGGTTTTTAAATTCTAGTAAATCCAAAACTCGTCTAAAATTCATGAACCTTGGCATGCTATCATGGAGCGGCATCAACAAGCCGTGGTAAACTTTTGTCCCATTTGGGGCAGGTTTGGGTATATGCTTCTCAGAAACCATAGGTTCTCACAACAAGCATGATGGTTTCAGTAGAGAACGTCCCACCTTTGGGGACGAAACGATACCCATTGCCTCTTATTGCTTTCAAATCTTTTCTCGTGTCAACATGGAACAACATGAGTGTTGTGTAAATTTTTTTGATTTCTCGGGGTTCGTTTGGTCATTTTTATGCATTAACTGAGGTTTCAATGCATTTATGTGCATAATTAAAATTTGAACTACATGCACATGCTCCAGTGTATATAACTTGGTTGTAAAGTCAAATATGTGTCCTTGGGTGCGTGTTTAGGTCCCATGCAAGAAATGGGAATGAATTTCGAACACCGGGGCACCGCTGATTGCCGGCAAAACATTGAGATGCCTGGTTTTTAAATTCTAGTAAATCCCAAACTCTTATGAAATGCATGAAACTTGGTATACTATCATGGAGCGGCATCAACATGCCGCGGTAAATTTTTTGTCCCATTTGGGGCAGGTTTGGGTATATGCTTCTCACAAACTAGAGGTTCTCACTACAAGCATGATGGTTTCGGTAGGGAACGTCCCACCTTTGGGGACGAAACGATATCCATTGTCTCTTATTGCTTTCAAAGTTTTTCTCGTGTCAACATAGAACAACATGAGTGCTGTGTCAATTTTTGTGATGTTTCGGGGCTCGTTTGGACATTTTTATGCATTAACTGAGTTTTGAATGCTTTTATGTGCATAATTAAAATTTTAACTACATGCACATGCTCCAAAGGTGCATATAAATTGGTTGAAAAGTCAAATATGTGTCCTTGGGTGCATGTTTAGGTCCCATGCAAGAAATGGGAATGCATTTCTAACACCGGGGCACCGCTGATTGCCGGCAAAATATTGAGATGCCTGGTTTTTAAATTCTTGTAAATCAAAAACTCGTCTAAAATTCATGAACCTTGTCATGCTATCATGGAGCGGCATCAACATGTCGTGGTAAATTTTTTGTCCCATTTGGGGCAGGTTTGGGTATATGCTTCTCACAAACCAGAGCTTCTCACAACAAGCATGACGGTTTCGGTAGAGAACATCCCACCTTTGGGGACGAAACGATACCCGTTGCCTCTTATTGCTTTCAAATCTTTTCTCGTGTCAACATAGAACAACAGGATTGTGGGTCAATTTTTGTGATTTTTCGTGGTTCGTTTGGACATTTTTATGCATTAGCTGAGTTTTCCAAGCATTTATGTGCGTAATTTAAATTTGAACTACATGCACATGCTCTAGTGCATATAAATTGGTTTACAAATTAAATATGTGTCCTTGGGTGCATGCTTAGGTCCCATGCAAGAAATGGGAATGAATTTCAAACACAGGGGCATCGTTGATTGCCGGCAAAACATTGAGATGCCGGGTTTTTAAATTCTAGTAAATCCAAAACTCGTCTGAAATTCATGAAACTTGGTCTGCTATCATGGAGCGGCATCAACATGCCGTGGTAAATTTTTTGTCCCATTGGGGCAGGTTTGGTATATACTTCTCACAAACCAGAGGTTCTCACAACAAGCATGATGGTTTCGGTAGGGAACGTCTCACCTTCTGGCACGAAATGATATCCATTGCCTCTTATTGCTTTCAATTTTTTACTCGTGTCAACATAGAACAACAGGAGTGTTGTGTCAATATTTGTGATTTTTCGGGGTTTGTTTGGACATTTTGTGCATTAACTGTGTTCTCAATGCATTTATGTGCATAATTAAAATTTGAACTACATGCACATGCTCCAATGCATATAAATTGGTTGAAAAATCAAATCTTTGTCCTTGGGTGCATGTTTAGGTCCCATGCAAGAAATGGGAATGAATTTCAAACACCGGGACACCGTTGATTGCCGGCAAAACATTGAAATGCCTGGTTTTTAAATTCTAGTAAATCAAAAACTCGTCTAAAATTCATGAACCTTGGCATGCTATCATGGAGCGACATCAACATGCCGTGGTAAATTTTTTGTCCCATTTGGGGAAGGTTTGGGTATATGCTTTTCACAAACCAGAGGTTCTCTAACAAGTATAATGGTTTGGTGAGGAACGTCCCACTTTGGGGAATGAAACGATATCCATTGCCTCTTATTGCTTTCAAAAAATTTCTTGTGTCAACATAGAACAAGAGGAGTATTGTATCAATTTTGTGATTTTCGGGGTTCGTTTGGATATTTTTATGCATTAACTGAAGTTTTCAATGCATTTATATGCATAATTCAAATTTGAACTACATGCACATGCTCCAATGCATATAAATTGGTTTCAAAATCAAATATGTGTCCTTGGGTGCATGCTTAGGTCCCATGCAAGAAACGGTAATGAATTTCAAACACCGGGGCACTGTTGATTGCCGGCAAAACATTGAGATGCCTGGTTTTAAATTCTAGTAAATCCAAAACTCGTCTAAAATTCATGAACCTTGGCATGCTATCATGGAGCGGCATCAACATGTCGCGGTAAATTTTTTGTCCCAAATGGGGGCAGTTTTGGGTATATGCTTCTCACAAACCGAGATTCTCACAACAAGCATGATGGTTTCGGTAGAGAACGTCCCACCTTTGCAGACGAAACTATACCCATTGCCTCTTATTGCTTTCAAAGTTTTTCTCGTGTCAACATAGAACAACATGAGTGCTGTGTCAATTTTTGTGATGTTTCGGGGCTCGTTTGGACATTTTTATGCATTAACTGAGTTTTGAATGCTTTTATGTGCATAATTAAAATTTTAACTACATGCACATGCTCCAGTGCATATAAATTGGTTGAAAAGTCAAATATGTGTCCTTGGGTGCATGTTTAGGTCCCATGCAAGAAATGGGAATGCATTTCTAACACCGGGGCACCGCTGATTGCCGGCAAAATATTGAGATGCCTGGTTTTTAAATTCTTGTAAATCAAAAACTCGTCTAAAATTCATGAACCTTGTCATGCTATCATGGAGCGGCATCAACATGTCGTGGTAAATTTTTTGTCCCATTTGGGGCAGGTTTGGGTATATGCTTCTCACAAACCAGAGCTTCTCACAACAAGCATGACGGTTTCGGTGAGAACATCCCACCTTTGGGGACGAAACGATACCCGTTGCCTCTTATTGCTTTCAAATCTTTTCTCGTGTCAACATAGAACAACAGGATTGTGGGTCAATTTTTGTGATTTTTCGTGGTTCGTTTGGACATTTTTATGCATTAGCTGAGTTTTCCAAGCATTTATGTGCGTAATTTAAATTTGAACTACATGCACATGCTCTAGTGCATATAAATTGGTTTACAAATTAAATATGTGTCCTTGGGTGCATGCTTAGGTCCCATGCAAGAAATGGGAATGAATTTCAAACACAGGGGCATCGTTGATTGCCGGCAAAACATTGAGATGTCGGGTTTTTAAATTCTAGTAAATCCAAAACTCGTCTGAAATTCATGAAACTTGGTCTGCTATCATGGAGCGGCATCAACATGCCGTGGTAAATTTTTTGTCCCATTGGGGCAGGTTTGGTATATACTTCTCACAAACCAGAGGTTCTCACAACAAGCATGATGGTTTCGGTAGGGAACGTCTCACCTTCTGGGACGAAATGATATCCATTGCCTCTTATTGCTTTCAATTTTTTACTCGTGTCAACATAGAACAACAGGAGTGTTGTGTCAATATTTGTGATTTTTCGGGGTTTGTTTGGACATTTTTGTGCATTAACTGTGTTCTCAATGCATTTATGTGCATAATTAAAATTTGAACTACATGCACATGCTCCAATGCATATAAATTGGTTGAAAAATCAAATCTTTGTCCTTGGGTGCATGTTTAGGTCCCATGCAAGAAATGGGAATGAATTTCAAACACCGGGACACCGTTGATTGCCGGCAAAACATTGAAATGCCTGGTTTTTAAATTCTAGTAAATCAAAAACTCGTCTAAAATTCATGAACCTTGGCATGCTATCATGGAGCGACATCAACATGCCGTGGTAAATTTTTTGTCCCATTTGGGGAAGGTTTGGGTATATGCTTTTCACAAACCAGAGGTTCTCACAACAAGTATAATGGTTTCGGTAGGGAACGTCCCACTTTGGGGACGAAACGATATCCATTGCCTCTTATTGCTTTCAAAAAATTTCTTGTGTCAACATAGAACAAGAGGAGTATTGTATCAATTTTGTGATTTTTCGGGGTTCGTTTGGATATTTTTATGCATTAACTGAGTTTTCAATGCATTTATATGCATAATTCAAATTTGAACTACATGCACATGCTCCAATGCATATAAATTGGTTTCAAAATCAAATATGTGTCCGTGGGTGCATGATTAGGTCCCATGCAAGAAAGCGGTAATGAATTTCAAACACCGGGAGCCTTTGTTGATTGCTTAAGCAAAACATTGAGATGCCTGGTTTTAAATTCTAGTAAATCCAAAACTCGTCTAAAATTCATGAACCTTGGCATGCTATCATGGAGCGGCATCAACATGTCGCGGTAAATTTTTTGTCCCAAATGGGGGCAGTTTTGGGTATATGCTTCTCACAAACCAGAGATTCTCACAACAAGCATGATGGTTTCGGTAGAGAACGTCCCACCTTTGCGGACGAAACTATACCCATTGCCTCTTATTGCTTTCAAAGTTTTTCTCGTGTCAACATAGAACAACATGAGTGCTGTGTCAATTTTTGTGATGTTTCGGGGCTCGTTTGGACATTTTTATGCATTAACTGAGTTTTGAATGCTTTTATGTGCATAATTAAAATTTTAACTACATGCACATGCTCCAGTGCATATAAATTGGTTGAAAAGTCAAATATGTGTCCTTGGGTGCATGTTTAGGTCCCATGCAAGAAATGGGAATGCATTTCTAACAAGGGCACCGCTGATTGCCGCAAAATATTGAGATGCCTGGTTTTTAAATTCTTGTAAATCAAAAACTTCGTCTAAAATTCATGAACCTTGTCATGCTATCATGGAGCGGCATCAACATGTCGTGGTAAATTTTTGTCCCATTTGGGGCAGGTTTGGGTATATGCTTCTCACAAACCGTAGCTTCTCACAACAAGCATGACGGTTTCGGTAGAGAACATCCCACCTTTGGGGATTTAAACGATACCCGTTGCCTCTTATTGCTTTCAAATCTTTTCTCGTGTCAACATAGAACAACAGGATTGTGGGTCAATTTTTGTGATTTTTCGTGGTTCGTTTGGACATTTTTATGCATTAGCTGAGTTTTCCAAGCATTTATGTGCGTAATTTAAATTTGAACTACATGCACATGCTCTAGTGCATATAAATTGGTTTACAAATTAAATATGTGTCCTTGGGTGCATGCTTAGGTCCCATGCAAGAAATGGGAATGAATTTCAAACACAGGGGCATCGTTGATTGCCGGCAAAACATTGAGATGTCGGGTTTTTAAATTCTAGTAAATCCAAAACTCGTCTGAAATTCATGAAACTTGGTCTGCTATCATGGAGCGGCATCAACATGCCGTGGTAAATTTTTTGTCCCATTGGGGCAGGTTTGGTATATACTTCTCACAAACCAGAGGTTCTCACAACAAGCATGATGGTTTCGGTGAGGGAACGTCTCACCTTACAGGGACGAAATGATATCCATTGCCTCTTATTGCTTTCAATTTTTTACTCGTGTCAACATAGAACAACAGGAGTGTTGTGTCAATATTTGTGATTTTTCGGGTTTGTTTGGACATTTTGTGCATTAACTGTGTTCTCAATGCATTTATGTGCATAATTAAAATTTGAACTACATGCACATGCTCCAATGCATATAAATTGGTTGAAAAATCAAATCTTTGTCCTTGGGTGCATGTTTAGGTCCCATGCAAGAAATGGGAATGAATTTCAAACACCGGGACACCGTTGATTGCCGCAAAACATTGAAATGCCTGGTTTTTAAATTCTAGTAAATCAAAAACTCGTCTAAAATTCATGAACCTTGGCATGCTATCATGGAGCGACATCAACATGCCGTGGTAAATTTTTTGTCCCATTTGGGGAAGGTTTGGGTATATGCTTTTCACAAACCAGAGGTTCTCACAACAAGTATAATGGTTTCGGTAGGGAACGTCCCACTTTGGGGACGAAACGATATCCATTGCCTCTTATTGCTTTCAAAAAATTTCTTGTGTCAACATAGAACAAGAGGAGTATTGTATCAATTTTGTGATTTTTCGGGGTTCGTTTGGATATTTTTATGCATTAACTGAGTTTTCAATGCATTTATATGCATAATTCAAATTTGAACTACATGCACATGCTCCAATGCATATAAATTGGTTTCAAAATCAAATATGTGTCCTTGGGTGCATGCTTAGGTCCCATGCAAGAAACGGTAATGAATTTCAAACACCGGGGCACTGTTGATTGCCGGCAAAACATTGAGATGCCTGGTTTTAAATTCTAGTAAATCCAAAACTCGTCTAAAATTCATGAACCTTGGCATGCTATCATGGAGCGGCATCAACATGTCATGTAAATTTTTGTCCCAAATGGGGGCAGTTTTGGGTATATGCTTCTCACAATCCAGAGATTCTCACAACAAGCATGATGGTTTCGGTAGAGAACGTCCCACCTTTGCGGACGAAACTATACCCATTGCCTCTTAGTGCTTTCAAAAATTTTCTCGTGTCAACATAGAACAAAAGGAGTGTTTGGTCAATTTGTGATTTTTCGCGGTTCGTTTGGAAATTTTTATGCATTAACTAAGTTTCGATGCATTTATGTGCATAATTCAAATTTGAACTACATGCACATGCTCCAGTGCATATAAATTGGTTTAAAAATCAAATATGTATCCTTGGGTGCATGCTTAGGTCCCATGCAATAAATGATATGAATTTCAAACACCGTGGCAACGTTGATTGCCGGCAAAACATTGAGATGCCTGGTTTTTAAATTCTAGTAAATCCAAAACTCGTCTAAAATTCATGAACCTTGGCATGCTATCATGGAGCGGCATCAACATGCCGTGGTAATTTTTTGTCCCATTTGGGGTAGGTTTGGGTATATGCTTCTCACAAACCATAGGTTCTCAGAACAAGCATGATGGTTTCAGTAGAGAAGGTCCCACCTTTGGGGACGAAACGATACCCATTGCCTCTTGTCGCTTTGAAATATTTTCTCGAGTCAACATAGAACAACAGGAGTGTTGGGTCAATTTTTGTGATTTTTCGGGGTTCGTTTGGACATTTTTATGCATTAGCTGAGTTTTCAATGCATTTATGTGCATAATTCATATTTCAACTACATGCACATGCTCCAGTGCATATAAATTGGTTTAAAAATCAAATATGTGTCCTTGGGTGCATGCTTAGGTCCGATGCAAGAAATGGTAATTAATTTTAAACACCGGGGCACCGTTGATTGCCGGCAAAACATTGAGATGTCTGATTTTTAAATTCTAGTAAATCCAAAAATCGTTTGAAATTCATGAAACTTGGTCTGCTATCATGGAGCGGCATGAACCTACCGTGGTAATTTTTTTCCCATTTGGGGTAGATTTGGTATATACTTCTCACAAACCAGAGGTTCTCACAACAAGCATGATGGTTTCGCTAGGGAACGTCTCACCTTTGGGGACGAAACGATATCCATTGCCTCTTATTGCTTTCAAATTTTTTCTCGTGTCAACATAGAACAACAGGAGTGTTGTGTCAATTTTTGTGATTTTTCGGGGTTCGTTTGGACATTTTTATGCATTAAATGAGTTCTCAATGCATTTATGTGCATAATTAAAATTTGAACTACATGCACATGCTCCAATGCATATAAATTGGTTGAAAAATCAAATCTGTGTCCTTGGGTGCATGTTTAGGTCCCATGCAAGAAATGGGAATGAATTTCAAACACCGGGGCACCGTGATTGCCGGCAAAACATTGAGATGCCTTGTTTTTAAATTCTAGTAAATTTTAAACTCGTCTAAAATTCATGAACCTTGGCATGCTATCATGGAGCGGCATCAACCTACCGTGGTAATTTTTTTCCCATTTGGGGTAGATTTGGTATATACTTCTCACAAACCAGAGGTTCTCACAACAAGCATGATGGTTTCGCTAGGGAACGTCTCACCTTTGGGGACGAAACGATATCCATTGCCTCTTATTGCTTTCAAATTTTTTCTCGTGTCAACATAGAACAACAGGAGTGTTGTGTCAATTTTTGTGATTTTTCGGGGTTCGTTTGGACATTTTTATGCATTAAATGAGTTCTCAATGCATTTATGTGCATAATTAAAATTTGAACTACATGCACATGCTCCAATGCATATAAATTGGTTGAAAAATCAAATCTGTGTCCTTGGGTGCATGTTTATGTCCCATGCAAGAAATGGGAATGAATTTCAAACACCGGGGCACCGTGATTGCCGGCAAAACATTGAGATGCCTTGTTTTTAAATTCTAGTAAATTTTAAACTCGTCTAAAATTCATGAACCTTGGCATGCTATCATGGAGCGGCATCAACATGCCGTGGTAAATTTTTTGTCCCATTTTGGGCAGGTTTGGGTATATGCTTCTCACAAACCAGAGGTTCTCACATCAAGTATAATGGTTTCGGTAGGGAACGTCCCACCTTTGGGGACGAAACGATATCCGTTGGCTCTTATTCCTCTTAAAAAATTTCTCGTGTCAACATAGAACAACAGGAGTATTGTGTCAATTTTTGTGATTTTTCGGGGTTCGTTTGGACATTTTATGCTTTAACTGAGTTTTCAATGCATTTATGTGCATAATTCAAATTTGAACTACATGCACATGCTCCAATGCATATAAATTGGTTTGAAAATCAAATCTGTGTCCTTGGGTGCATGCTTAGGTCCCATGCAAGAAATATAATGAATTTCAAACACCGGGGCACCGTTGATTACCGGCAAAACATTGAGATGCCTGGTTTTAAAATTCTAGTAAATCCAAAACTCGTCTAAAATTCATGAACCTTGGCATGCTATCATGGAGCGGCATCAACATGCCGTGGTAAAATTTTTTGTCCCATTTGGGGCAGGTTTGGGTATATGCTTCTCACAAACAAGAGATTCTCACAACAAGCATGATGGTTTCGGTAGAGAACGTCCCACCATTGGCGACGAAACTATACCCTTGCCTCTTAGTGCTTTAAAAAAAATTCCCGTGTCAACATAGAACAAAAGGAGTGTTGGGTCAATTTTTGTGATTTTTCGCGGTTCGTTTGGACATTTTTATGCATTATCTAAGTTTTCAATGCATTTATGTGCATACTTCAAATTTGAACTACATGCACATGCTCCAGTGCATATAAATTGGTTTAAAAACCAAATCTATGTCCTTGGGTGCATGCTTAGGTCCCATGCAAGAAATGAGATGAATTTCAAACATCGGGGCACCGTTGATTGCCGGAAAAACATTGAGATGCCTGGTTTTTAAATTCTAGTAAATCCAAAACTCGTCTAAAATTCATGAACCTTGGCATGCTATCATGGAGCGGCATCAACATGCTGTGGTAATTTTTTGTCCCATATGGGGCAGGTTTGGGTATATGCTTCTCACAAACCATAGGTTCTCACAACAAGCATGATGGTTTCAGTAGAGAACGTCCCACCTTTGGGGACGAAATGATGCCCATTGCCTCTTATTGCTTTCAAATCTTTTCTCGTGTCAACTTAGAACAACAGGAGTGTTGGGTCAATTTTTGTGATTTTTCGGGGTTCGTTTGGACATTTTTATGCATTAACTGAGTTTTCAATGCATTTATGTGCATAATTCAAATTTGAACTACATGCACATGCTCCAGTGCATATAAATTGGTTGAAAAATCAAATATATGTCCTTGGGTGCATGCTTAGGTCTAATGCAAGAAATGGGAATAAATTTCAAACACCAGGGCACTATTGATTGCCGACAAAACATTGAGATGCCTGGTTTTTAAATCCAAAACTCTTTTGAAATCCATGAAACTTGGTCTGCTATCATGGAGCGGCATCAACCTACCGTGGTAAATTTTTTCCCATTTGGGGCAGGTTTGGTATATACTTCTCACAAACCAGAGGTTCTCACAACAAGCATGATGGTTTCTGTAGGGAACGTCTCACCTTTGGGGATGAAACGATATCCATTGCCTCTTATAGCTTTCAATTTTTTTCTCATGTCAACATAGAACAACATAAGTGTTGTGTCAATTTTTGTGATTTTTCGGGGTTCGTTTGGACATTTTTATGCATTAACTGAGTTTCCAATGCATTTATGTGCATAATTAAAATTTGAACTACATGCACATGCTCCAATGCATATAAATTGGTTGAAAAATCAAATATGTGTCCTTGGGTGCATGTTCAGGTCTCATGCAAGAAATGGGAATGAATTTCAAACACCGGGGCACCGTTGATTGCCGGCAAAACATTGAGATGCCTGGTTTTTAAATTCAAGTAAATCCTAAACTCGTCTAAAATTCATGAACCTTGGCATGCTATCATGGAGCGGCATCAAAATGTCGTGGTAAATTTTTTGTCCCATTTGGGGCAGGTTTGGGTATATGCTTCTCACAAACCAGAGGTTCTCACAACAAGTATGATGGTTTCAGTAGGGAACGTTCCACCTTTGGGGACGAAACGATATCCATTGTCTCTTATTGCTTTCAATTTTTTTCTCTTGTCAATATAGAACAACAGGAGTACTGTGTCAATTTTTCTGATTTTTCGGGGTTCGTTTGGACATTTTTATGCATTAAATGAGTTTTCAAATGCATTTATGTGCATAATTCAAATTTTAACTACATGCACAAGCTCCAATGCCTATAAATTGGTTTAAAACTCAAATCTGTGTCCTTGGGTGCATGCTTAGGTCCCATGCAAGAAATGAGAATGTATTTCAAACACCGGGGCAACATTGATTGCCGGAAAAACATTGAGATGCCTGGTTTTTAAATTCTAGTAAATCCAAAACTCGTATAAAACTCATGAAACTTGGCGTGCTATCATGGAGCGGCATCAACATGTCGTGGTAAAATTTTTGTCCCATTTGGAGCAGGTTTTGGTATATGCTTCTCACAAACTAAAGGTTCTCACAACAAGCATGATGGTTTCGGTAGAGAACGTCCCACCTTTGGGGACGAAACGATACCCGTTGCCTCTTAGTGCTTTCAAGTTTTTTCCCGTGTCAACATAGAACAACTGGAGTGTTGTGTCAATTTTTGTGATTTTTCGGGGTTCGTTTGGACATTTTTATGCATTTATGTGCATAATTCAAATTTGAACTACATGCACATGCTCGAGTGCATATAAATTGGTTTAAAAATCAAATATGTGTCCTTGGGTGCATGCTTAGGTAACATGCAAGAAATGGGAATGAATTTCAAACACCGGGGCACCGTCGATTGCCGGGAGAACATTGAGATGCCTGGTTTTTAAATTCTAGTGAATCCAAAATTCTTCTGAAATTCGTGAAACTTGGCATGCTATCATGGAGCATCATCAACATGCCGTGGAAATTCTTTTGTCCCATTTGGGGCAGGTTTGGGTATATGCTTTTCACAAACTAGAGGTTCTCACAACAAGCATGATGGTTTCGGTAGGGATCGTCCCACCTTTGGGGACGAAACGATATCCATTGTCTGTTATTGCTTTCAAATTTTTCTCTCGTGTCAACATAGAACAACATGAGTGTTGTGTCAATTTTTGTGATTTTCCGGGGCTCGTTTGGACATTTTTATGCATTAACTGAGTTGTCAATGTATTTATGTGCATAATTCAAATTTGAACTACATGCACATGCTCCAAAGTGCATATAAATTGGTTGAAAAATCAAATATGTGTCCTTATGTGCATGCTTAGGTCCCATGCAAGAAATGGGAATGAATTTCAAACACAAGGGCACTGTTGATTGCCGGCAAAACATTGAGATGCCTGGTTTTTAATTCTCGTAAATCCAGAACTCGTCCGGTGCGCAGGTTCACCGGGAAGCATGTGAGATGTTCAACGCAGGATTTGTGCATCTCTTCAACGCAAATGGTTCAGTGATACAGTAAAGTGGCAGAAAATAAACCAAAAAATATACATGCTGCCACACGCCCCGTGTGCCGTGCGTAGCAAAGCGTGAGTTGACGGCGCATGCGAAGCGATGCGCAGCGAGCATACCGGGAGGCATGCGTGCAGGTGTGTGTATTAACGGGGAGGCGTGCGAGTAACTTTGTGAAATGATGGTAGGAATGGCACACGTCCGCCGCACAGGCTCACCAAGAGGCGAGACAACTTTTGACTGCAGCCTGCCTCGCTGCCACCGGTCCATATTAATTGCACGTCCGAGCCGCCGGCCATAATAGGTGGCCACACCCCCGGTCCACAGTGGTCACCGACGTCAGGACTCCGGAGTGTATGACGATGCCGCCGAAGCGCCCCATCAGAGGGAGTGGCGACGCCGGGGCTGGTGAAGCACCCGCACAACGCGTCAAGCTGACCACAGAGGTTTCCGTCACTCCCGACGTGGTCTCTTGTAGGCAGCAGCATGACCTTGAATTCGTCGGTGCCATCGTGCCCCCCCCCCCAAGCCGGAGCCGGAGGTCAACAGCAACTCCGGCAACAACTGTGACTCCGACAGAAAACCGGTCAGTCACCTACATATATGTTTGTTCCTTTTTTCTTCATGATCTTGAGAATTTATTTCGAATGTCCTACATGTTATGCCATTTTTTCTTTCAGATTGGTATGTACACAGATGAGACTCTGACAAGCGCCGCCGCCGGATGTAGATCTTGGACCCGGCTGTGCGGCCAGGAGCGCCCCCCTGGACCTGAGGAACCAGTAGAATCTCCAGCGGACCGCATCGGTGATCTCCCAGACGAATTCCTTGGGTAGATAATCTCCCTTCTCCCACCAAGGATGGCTACAACACACAAGTCCTCGCATCTCGGTGGCGCACTCTGTGGTGCACCGCGCCTCTTAATCTTGACTGTCGTCAGCTATCTGTCGATGCTGATTCTGAAGTCCCCAGAGCCATCATCTCCTCCCACGGGGGCTCTGTTCAACGCATCTGCAACCCCTTATACTACCTGCTGGACATACCCTGCATGGTGGCCGCCTTGCTGACATCCCGTCAATTCGATAAAATCCAGCAGCTTGAGTTCTACAATGACTATGTATGTAACATACCACGAACCGATGTATCTGTGCCCTCACCACCGATGTCCATCACGTGGTTTTCCTCCTCTCTCCACACCGCGACCTTTGCCCAGTGCCATCTAGCAGACAATCCGGTACAAATGCTTCGACTCCCACTGCTAACAAAACTTGCGCTTGTGGTGGTTGATCTATCGTAGGCCGCACTGCACAGCATCATCCACTCTAGCTGCCCTGCCCTGGAGCGCTTGCTGCTTGTTTTTGCAATGGAAATTCATATCTGTTGTCTCAAAATAAAGTCGCCCCACCTTGTAAGCATGGGGATTTGTTTTTTGGACATGATCTCATCATCGTGGATGCCCCTTCACTTCAAAGGTTGCTCCTTGATTCTGGTATAGTACCTTCACAAATAACTATAGTCTCTGCGCCTAAACTAGAGACCTTGGGTTCAATTCGTGATCCTTTTAGATGGTTCAAAATGGTGTTTGGCTCCACACCTATTGAGGTACTTTATATTATTCACGTAAACTTTTGTAATCTGCCTTCTTCATTTGTGCGCATAAGTTAAGTATCATCTTGGAGTACACTTTTGGTACTAATATTATGTTCTATGCTAAATGTAGAGCTTGTCCACTCGATCAGTGGTGGTGGATTCTGTCAAGACCTTACATATCAGTATGTAGTGTTTTGATCTGAACACGATTATTGGCTTGCTGCAATGCTTTCTATGTCTGGAGAATTTGTATATAAAGGTGATGATTCCACGCACATTGAAAGCCCACATATAATGTACTATAATTAATCGTTGAGCTATCACTCTTTCAACATAATCTTTTTAGACATTAACTATTTTCAATCTTCATCTCTATTTAGGCACTAACACGTGGAGAAAAAGGTATAACCAATCGATGGTTCAAGAAGCACCGGGATTTTCTCATATCTCATGCCATTCGTTTGAAGACAGTAACACTGGAAGGATATGCATCCAACAATGCAAACACTAGCTTTGTCACATTCTTTATGTTGAATGCGAGGGCACTATTGTCCGTGGGGATTAAGTGTTTCGATAAGAAATTTCTTACGGTTGCAAGTGTTGAACAATGTAAAAATAAGTTTCAGGTGGACCTAAGGGCTTCTGATTGTGCTCGGCTTCTATTTACAACAGCTTGTCATCATGTACCAGTCGAATTCCTGGCCGGGGATCTTGATTTTATGGATCAGACCAATCCATTTGATTGTGACTGCTGAAAACTTTGGTTGAGTTAGATGCCATTGTCCTGTTCAACCTGGATTTGTTCTAAACCTGATGAGCAATTAATCCTCGTGCTTTTGTACTGTTTGTAAGCTGGAGTTAGATATTGTTTCCCTTTTCAACTCGGTTTTGACCCATATTTTCTTTCATACTGGGCCAATGGCTTGCCATTTCTTTCATTAAGTCCTTATAAGTTATAAGTACATATATTGTTGTTCTATTTTCCGCGTATCACACACATCTTGTTATATTGAACCATTTCTGTTCTCTTGGCTCAAAGCAAACAGTTCATCCGAGTGAACCGTATATCGCACACACCTTCATCTGGCTGACCGTTTATTTTGTGTTGCCTAATCACAAACAGTTCATCCGAGTGAACCGTATGCTGTATATCGCACACACCTTCATCTGGCTGCCCGTTTCTTTTGTTCCTCATCATCACAAACAGTTCATTGAACTAAACCGTATGCCCTGCATCGCACACGCAACTAAAATCTGAACCGTGTTTGATGCATCCTCCATCGCAAATGTTTTGCACCTTTTTTGATGGGTTTTTTACACCACCGTTTACGATTATCGCATCGCACACAGTTTTGTGAAGGGTCTCTGATCGTAGTGTCGCGTTAGTAGCAACCTGCAGTAGTGAACTATGGCATCAAGATCAAGCACATCAGGAGTGACAATGACACAAAATTCAAGAACACCGACCTCGACACTTATCTTGATACATTGGGCATCACACATGAGTTCTCTGCTCCATACGCACCTCAGCAGAACGGCATCGTGGAGCGCAAGAACAGAACCCTCATTGAAATGGCCCGCACGATGCTTGATGAGTACAAGACTCCAGAAAGTTCTGTCCTGAAGCCATTGATACTGCTTGCCACATCATCAACAGAGTTTATCTTCATAAGTTCTTCAAGTAGACATCCTATGAACTCCTGACTGGTAAGAAGCCAAACCTTAGCTATTTCAAGGTCTTTGGTGCTAGGTACTGGATCAAGGATCCGCATCACACTTCAAATTTTGCACCGAATGCACATGAAGGTTTTATGCTGGGTTACAAAAAGGATTCGCACACCTACAGAGTCTTCATCTTCTTTCACTATAAAGTGGTTGAAACTATAGATGTGCGATTCGATGAGACTAACGGCTCGCAAAGAGAG
Source organism: Aegilops bicornis (assembly GCA_021605145.1). NCBI lineage: Eukaryota > Viridiplantae > Streptophyta > Magnoliopsida > Poales > Poaceae > Aegilops > Aegilops bicornis. The sequence continues at coordinate 391,848,910 of CM038675.1, read as the reverse complement.
CACCTGCCAAATGTGCTAGATGAAGCTTCTCCTAGTGAATCTATCAAGCATATGGGTACTGGAGAAATCATACCCACCGAGGAACAGGCTGAAGAAGAAATCATCATTTCAACACCTAATCAACATGAAGACAATGGTCAGTCTGAAGACAATGCTAAAGCTGATGACAATCAACAAGGGCAAAGTCTTCGCCCTTCCCATCCTCGCGTGGCCAATGAAGTGCAGATTGAGAAGAGCATTGATAGTATCAATGCACCTGGTCCACTCACTCGTTCAAGAGCAACACAGCTAGCAAATTTCTGTGGACACTTCGCATTTGTTTCTATATCTGAACCCAAGAAAGTTGATGAAGCCTTCATGGAACCTAAATGGATTCAAGCTATGCAAGAAGAGCTTGAACAGTTTGAGTTGAATAATGTCCGGAGCTAGTTAAGCGTCCTGATCCTCGCAAGCACAATATTATAGCACCAAATGGATCTATCGCAACAAGCAAGATGAGCATGGCCAAGTTGTCAGAAACAAGGCTCATCTCGTTGCTCAAGGTTACACACAAGTGGAAGGAGTTGACCTCGATGAAACCTTTTCTCCTGTGGCTAGGCTTGAAGCCATTCGTATACTGCTAGCCTATGCTAACCACAACAATATTCTTCTGTACCAAATGAATGTGAAGAGTGCCTTCCTAAACGGCAAAATTGAAGAAGAAGTGTATGTTGCTCAACCTCCTAGTTTTGAAAACCCAAAGCATCCTGACATGGTGTACAAGTCAACAAGGCACTGTATGGCCTCAAACAAGCACCTCGCGCTTGGTATGACACACTCAAAGACTTCCTGAAGAGCAAAGGCTTCAAACCTGGTTCTCTAGATCCCACTATCTTCATGAAGACATATGAGGGTGAACTATTTGTATGCCAAATCTATGTGGATGACATTATCTTTGGTTGCACTGATAAGGGATACAGTGATGAGTTTGGGCATATGATGCAAGAGCAATATCAAATGTCCATGATGGGAGAGCTGAAATCTTTCTTCGTCTTCAAATCCGTCAATAGAGAAATGGAATCTTCATATCACAAGATAAATACCTCAAAGACTGCCTGAAAAAGTTTGGAATGCAAGACTGCAAAGGGTACACGACGCCAATGCCAACCGAAGGCCAATTGGGCCCCAACGACAATGGTAAAGAGTTCGATCAAAAGGTATACTGCTCCATGATTGGTTATTTATTGTACGTATGTGCATCTAGGCCAGATATAATGCTTAGCGTTTCCATGAGTGCCCGATTCCAAGCAGCACCAAAGATATCGAATCACCTCGCTGTGAAGCGAATTCTTCGATATTTTGCTCACACCCCAACGCTAGGATTATGGTATCCAAAGGGCTCAGAGTTTGATCTAGTTTGATTTTCATATGTTGATTATGCTGGTGACAAGGTTGATCTCAAGTCCACATCAGGCACATGTCACGTTCTTGGACGATCTCTTGTCTGTTGGTCTTCAAAGAAGCAGAACTATGTATCACTCTCCACTGCTGAATTTGAATACATTGCTGTTGGATCTTGCCGCGCTCAGCTTCTCTGGATGAAGCAAACTCTCAAGGATTATGGCATCAACATGAAGAATGTGCCACTCTACTACGGCAATGAACGTGCCATCAAAATTGCCAACAATCCAGTTCAGCACTCGAAGACAAAGCACATTCAGATCCGTCATCACTTTCACAAAGATCATGTCATGAAGGAAGACATTGATATCATGCACGTCAACACTGAAGAGCTATTGGAAGATATCTTCTCAAAGCCCTTGGATGAGAAAAGGTTTTGCAAGCTGCAGTGTGAGATAAATATCTTAGAATCCTCGAATGTCCTGTGAATGGACACACATCCTAACGCTTATGCATATTGATTACTTAGATGTGCAAGTAAGGTTGGAAAAAGCGGTAGGCGTAAGCGAGGCGGTTGGCCTTCTCCTAGTGCCTAGGCGATGCCTAAGCACCCTAGGCGCAGCCTAGGCGGTAATATAGTTTTTAGTCGTAGTGTATTTTTGATTATTATATGGGTGTTGATATTAGTTTAGGGCATATAAATAAGTTAATTTCCGCCATCGCCAATCGGAATATAACCAGTTTGGCATATTAGTGCGATATGTGGCATGATTTCTTGCTTGCGTAGGCAATTCCTTGCTTGCCCTGCCTAGATCTCCATTTATGCCCTAGGCGAGGCGTTTGGTCAATGCCTAGCGCCTAGGCGTGCCTAAGCGCCTCCTAGGCACTGCCTTTTCCAACAGAGTGTGCAACACACGAAGTAACGTATATCTTCAATTCATGAAGACTTACCCTCTAATTGTGAATACATTAACGTGGAATTTGACTTCAAAGCACCACGATAATTGTGCGCCGTGTCTGGGTCTAATATTCCCTATACGGTGGGTAACGCCACCACCACACCTTCTTGAAGATTTTCATTTGGCGTCATGATTGCATAATCTTCTTCATATTTGGTTTGTCTTCAACATTGGTTTATCATCAAGGTTTATCTTCACAATGTTGTCTTGGTCTTCATCGATATATATATATATATATATATATATATATATATATATATATATATATATATATATATATATATATATATATGTTCTATCCTCTACAACATTCACTTATAGCTATGTCTTCAATTGCCATTCTCTGAACTAAGTGAATGTGATCGGACCCTAACCCCTTCAATGCATATTTCTCAAATTCTCTCTGTCTCTTCATATGCATTCTGTTGACACGTGCCAAATGTCTTCACTGTGTCCTTTTCAGCTGAAGATACAGAGACACACATTTAAAACTGTTTCTAGTGCTCTTATCTCTTTTGCCTCAATACCAGAGAAGCCGGAACGACCACCCGACAAACCAGGCGTGCGTGGGATCATGGCTCAACCCTCGATAAGTTGCATGTTTGCCACGTGTCCACCATATGTGAACCGCCAGGGGCACCTGTGTAATTGCACTGCACCGCCCCTTCTCCTTATAAATACTTCACCCCCACGCGGTCATTATCTCTTCTCCCACCTCGCCGTCTCGCTCAAATCCTAGCACCACCGCTTGCCTCAGTCGACGCCAGAGACGAAGCGCTTAGCTGCCGCAGCCTCTCTGACACAGTTTTCACGCCGGCCGCGGACATCGTCCTCTCCGCCGCCGCCGTAGGTGTCTTCTGCCGCCAAGTTAGGGTGCGGGAGATTAGACTGCTCGGCCTCCTTCCGCCTCATCTAGAAGATCATCATGCGGTAAATAAAACTTGCTTTTTACCGCTTATTTGATCCATTGAAACTGTCCACTTCTTCCAAAAGTGGTTTCTACACTTCCAAATCCATATTTTTCTGTTTCTGCATCTCATAACTTGCAAGTATGTTCACTTATGCATTACAACTAGTTAGATTCCTCACTTGTACCTATTCATGGATTCATACAAATCTGGAACCAACTCACATCGATAAGTGAATGTCTTTGCACTATGAGGTCAATTTCTTCAAACTGATTTATCTTCAAAATCTTCTGAAAATGCATATGACCTCTTCCCCTTCCCTCGCATCTCTAATGCTGTCACAGGTACATGTGCGTGGGAGAATCCCTTTGTTCTCATAGTCTGCATTCATTTGCAGAGTTCTTACAACATCACATTGAATCTCTTGAAGCCAACTCTTATCTAACAAGCAAATTGAAGTCAAACACTATTGTAAAGCCCTTCAGTTTGAATCCAATGGCAACAAGCAAATCTGCAAAGAAGGGTTGCAGGCAGCGCCGGGACAACACTGCTTTGGACCTGCCATCAGATATTTATGAACAATACAAGTGTCGGGGATATGCCCCGCGGTATGACCCGGCCGGAGTCATAACCCGGCTGGGACTTGGTAAATTGGCGGATGGTAAACCAGCAGACAGTTAAGATAGACAGTTAAGACAGATGGCTAAGACAGTCGGTAAACCGGTAGGTGGTAAACTGGAAGGTATTAAGTCAGATGATAACCCGGAAGGTGTTAAGACAATCATAAACGGCAGACCATCATAAACCGGCAGACCATCATAAAACGGCAGACAATGATAACTGGTTGACAGTCATAAGCCGGCCGACAATGATAACTGGTTGATAGTCATAACTCGGCAGATAGAGTCGCCTGGAGTTATGAAGCCCGAGACGTTAAGAAGCCCAAGACGTTAAGAAGCCCATGAAGAGAAGTCAGAATAGTTTAGTGAAAGTGCAACTATCCCTAGGTGGTTTTGGTAATTCATAAAAACATATAGCTCATTGAGCTAATGCTATTCCAAGACTATTGTTTCAGGAAAGCTCAATGAATGGCATGGCATGGATGATGAAAGTGGATCCCTCAAAATACTAAGGACAAAGGATTGGCTCAAGCTCAAAAGCTCAAGACTCTTCATTTTACATTTTAGTGATCCAAGATCACATTATGTCTATAGGAAAAGCCAATACTATCAAGAAGGGATGAGGTGTTGCTTAATGAGCCTCTTGCTTCATGTGCTTAGTGATATGCTCCAAAACCCTCAACTACTTTCCCAAATCCACAAATGACCTAAACCTAAAGCCAAAATCGGTCACACCCGATTCTTTCTATCCGGCGCCACCGATTCCAAAAGTCATAGCCATCGCCACAAACCCTAAGCAAATCGGTCTTACTGATAGGGATCTCGGTCTCACCGAGATGGGGTTGCAATCTCGCTTCCCTTCAGAACGCTTTGGTCTAACCGAAGTGAGCGATCGGTCCCACCGAGATTGCAATGTAAACTCTTTGTTTCCTTTTTGTAACATTTCGGTCTCACCGAAAAGAGCAAATCGGTCCCACCGAGTTTACCTGACCAACTCTCTAGAAAGCTTATTACCAAATCGGTCTCACCAAGTTTGTGTAATCGGTCTCACTGAGATTACGTTATGCCCTAACCCTAACCGAATCGGCCTCACCGAGATGCATGTCAGTCCCAATCAAAATCACTAACGGTCACTAGGTTTACTAAATCGGTCCGACCGAGTTTAACGATTCGGTCCCACCAAGTTTGGTAAATTGTGTGTAGCGGTTAGATTTTGTGTGGAGGCTATATATACCCCTCCACCTCCTCTTCATTCGTGAAGAGAGCCATCAGAACGAACCTACACTTCCAACTTACCATTTCTGAGAGAGAACCACCTACTCATGTGTTGAGGCCAAGATATTCCATTCCTACCATATGCATCTTGATCTATAGCCTTCCCCAAGTTGCTTTCCACTCAAATCTTCTTTCCACCAGATCCAAAACCTATGAGAGAGAGTTGAGTGTTGGGGAGACTATCATTTGAAGCACAAGAGAAAGGAGTTCATCATCAACGCACCATTTGTTACTTCTTTGAGAGTGGTGTATCCTAGATTGGCTAGGTGTCACTTGAGAGCCTCCGACAAGATTGTGGAGTTGAACCAAGGAGTTTGTAAGGGCAAGGGGATCGCCTACTTCGTGAAGATCTACCGCTAGTGAGGCAAGTCCTTCGTGGGCGACGGCCATGGTGGGATAGACAAGGTTGCTTCTTCGTGGACCCTTCGTGGGTGGAGCCCTCCGTGGACTCGCAGCCGTTACCCTTCGTGGGTTGAAGTCTCCATCAACGTGGATGTACGATAGCACCACCTATCGGAACCACGCGAAAAACATCCATGTCTCCAATTGCGTTTGAATCCTCCAAACCCTTCCCTTTACTTTCTTGCAAGTTGCATGCTTTAATTTCCGCTGCCTATACACTGTTTGCATGCTTGCTTGAATTGTGTGATGATTGCTTGACTTGTCCTAAAATAGCTAAAATCTGCCAAACTCTAAAATTGGGAAAAGGTTAAGTTTTTATTGGTCAAGTACTCTAATCACCCCCCTCTAGACTTACTTCAAGGTCCTACATTTAGGTCTTAATTCGAGTTGGACTCTACATGTAACCCGCCCCTTCAACATATATAAGGAGGGGCAGGGCACCCCAAGGGGGAAGGGAGAGACAATCTTAGGGCTAGACATAACTGGGAGAGCCGGTTTACGGCGACTCCCTCGTGATGATAATGAGACCTAGCCACAAACAGCATGTAGGGTTGTTACCGGATGATGTTTCCCGGGGCCCGAAGCTATCTAAATCCTTGTCTTGTGTTGCGTCTCTCGATTCTGCTCAACCCCTCTCAAGCTACCACATAGATGTGTTCGCCTCACGACTAAGTCCTCACACTAGGACACCACGACAGTTGGCGCCCACCATGGGGCCCGCGCATGGTGGTGTTGAGTTCTTGGAGGGATCTCTTCAGGGATCGAGAAGTTCGTGATCTACCAGATGAAGAAGAGTAGGCATAGAACAGTCACGCAAGATAACCCGGGCCAGAACAGTTGCCAACCTCTTCAGAAATTCCGCCGCCGGCCCGGTTAACTATTTCTGCTGGTTAATTTTGAAAGTTGGGAGTACGAGATTTATGTTCGGAGGAGATAAGAGTTGCATATGTGCGCCTCCACAAGTGGCCTAGCGATCTATTGGTCTAGAGTCAGATCGGTTTATGTCAAAACGGAAAGCACCAAAAATCAATGTCGTTCAGACCTGCTAACTGCTGCTTGTTCGAGTCGAGGCAAACGACGTCTTCTCTATCATAAAAAAAAGGGAGGGAGGAGACCACGACCCAGAAACAGAACCGGCCATGACCAGGACTCGTCCATTGACCGTGCTTGCACCCTCGCTCCGAGGTGCCAGCCTCCGCCACCATCCCGGTATTGAACCGACATCGGGTCAAGTTGACCCGGCCTCACTTTCGCCACGGCGGCCGTGTGGGTCGTCATCCCAGACCCGCCTTGCGCTTCGTCTGCATCCTCCGCGCGCTCGACTAGATCTTCGTCAAATCTGAGCCAACTAGCTACATCTGGTTATTTGTCCGGTTTAAAAAAAAGAGAAGAAAAGGGCCACGACCCGGGAGCGAATTGTTCTCGGACCCGGGCTCCTCCGTTGACCCGTCCTGTTGTCGACCTGTACCTCGCGTCGAATTGGTGGATCGCCTCCGCCACCTCCGTCAACCCGTGGCGCAGTGCGATCTCGGTCTCTAGCCTTCTGCGCGGTCTCCGCTTTTGCCGCTGGATCGTCCGGTCTCCGAAGTCGCTGCTCATGCTGCGCGGTAGTGACAGGACGCCTTGAGCCGCCAGCCGCCATCTTGAGCCGCCGACTTCGAATTGGCTCGATGCCTTAAGCCGTCGTTGCAGATTATCCGGGTCTCCAGTCACCGCTCCCGCCAGTAGTAACAGGATGTTTTGAGCCTCCGGCCGCCCGAGCCGGGCAAGCTTTTGCTAATCCGCCCAAATTTCAAAACTGCTTCGTCGGCCTCTGCCGTCGCTCGAGCCACCAGGTCGGGCCGCTTCATGCCAATCCGATTCACCGCTTGCCAGGTTGCATCCGCCGCTCCACCCGCAAGACGGCCACTACTCTACATGCCCGCAAGCCGCCTGCCTTAGTCGCGGCCTCGCCTGGCCGGGTCACCACCATCGCGTCCTCCGTTGCGCCTGTGAGCCACCCTGGCCGAGCTTCCTCGAATCCATCTCGGGCTGGCCTCGTTGAGCCGCCATTTCAAGTCACCAGCTTTCTCGCCCACCGGCCAAGTTCGAGCCGCCGTTCCTATGCTGTCGCTGAGCCCCGCGGTTCATTACATAGCCGGCTGCAGCTGTACCTCTGCCGGTTTGCACCACTGCATGTTCTGATCGTGCAGTTTGCCTATGCTAAACCGCTGGCCAGTCAAGTCCGCTTCGCGGATGGCAAGCATTATCTTACCAGAAGCGGCCATCGTGGTCTCCCGTCCGAGCCACCGTCGCGCTTCGCTTCCGTCGAGTCACCATTGGGCGCCTCGCCTCGAATCGACGCCACCACCGAAGTTTCTTGAACCCTATCCTCTGTTTTGCTTTGATCAAGAAAACTAAGACCAGACAGAGGGTCGCGCGTGCACGGCGATGAGTTGCTGTCAAAATCAAAGAAAAGGGAACGAAGTTCAATCAGCGGCAAAGTAATTCACGATTCAGAAGCAGATTAGAATGGGATCGCAGAGCTAGCTCGTCTCATTCGATCTTTGACCCCATCGGCCGATTTCTAGTCGCTGCCGTCGGGTTACCCGCCGGGCCAGCAAGCCTCCTCTGATCTGCCATCCCCAAGCAACCGCCCAAAACGCCGCTGATGCGGTGACCCGCTTTACCATGGGATTCGACTCACCTCTGCCACCCGCCGGCTTTTCACATCTGAGGGTCGGGCCACATCCGCCGGAGCTTTAAGTCGTCCGTCACGTGCTGAACCACCCCGCGCTAAATCACCGGGCTCCATCACCTCGTAATCGCCCTCCGCTATGGCCTCAAGCTGCCCTTGCTCGCCTTAGTAGTAAGCAGCTTCCGCTTTGCGCCGCCCTTGCTGGAGTGGCCTCGAATAGCCGCTTCTCTAATCCGGTGCACTGCGGTGCCTGGATCGCTGAGTCGCCGCTTGACACCAACCCGCCGGTGCCTCCCCAACCCGCCGTCGGTCAGATAGCCGCGGTCCCGCTTCCAAACCGCCCGCGCCACCTCGCGGGGAGCGTCAACCGCCGTTGTGAGCCCCCAAGACCACCGTGATCCGGTACCTCCGAGCCATGGCCTCCCCTTGCCAACTCGTTTCCGTCTGATTCTGCTATGGGATTCCTCGGCCTACACTACTGCTGAGCCGCCTTGGCCTCATGTCGCCGCTTTATTTTTGCGGCCACAAGTCGCTGCCGGTTTCGCTAGTGCAAAGCAAAAGGGGTGTTTAAACCGGTGAGTTAAGGCAGGGGTATGGGCATGACGTATAAACTGGCGAGGAAAGATCGTGGAAGCAGTAAAATTCGGACCAGTTGGAAAACCAACGACGTACACGGCTGGCTCGACATCCCAGGAAAATATCAGGTGCTATCCACCTTTTTTTAACGTACCTTAAAATTCCTCCGAGAACAACTATTTTCCCTTTAATATTTTTGTTCCTTGATCATGGCAGAGACGACAAGATCATCTGTCATCCAAATACATCAGGACAATTATTCACCGTCGAAGTGGAGTTATATCGCGGATATGGAGTGCATACCATCATCATGTTGCACTACCATTTATCCATGCTACCGTGCTCAACGGAAGTGCTTACACTGCCGCCCTTGCGGTCTAGTCTACATCAACACACCGGGCCGCACCTGTCTGCATGAGCTGTTTATTGAGTATGAGCAAGTCACTGCTTGGGTAGCCCGGTTTTCTTCCAACAAATTGGAGGCAAATTATCATCAATCGCCGTCTGCGCTGGATGGCTCAATGGACATGCGCACAAGTCGTCGCACTACAGTTTGGTTAAAACTTCAAACAACCAGGTTGAAGGAACCATTGGCCAAGTTGCTGACACGGCTCATACGGGATCATTTATAACCCACCGCAGTCAACTCAACCTCTGTAGATTTACATCGTGATATATACCTTCTGCTATGGTCAAGTACGGAGAATCTCAAGACAACTCCTTGAGTCATCTTAAGACTCGGGGGCTACGATGATATGACTCAGCAAGTCTTGCCAGTTTCAGCAAATTCAAGTGCCCCAGGATGTTGAAGGGAAAGATAACCCGGTCCCGGAGGCTACTGTTATATTGATGAAAATTAAAAGGCTATCAGAAATATTCCGGCTCACAATGATGCTTCTGGTTTATAGTCCGATTTAAGGGAAATCTCATCTCCCACACAACACTGAAGCCCTTAGTATCTGGTTCAAATCCGGTTTAAGAGGAAACTATCTCTTGCAAAGCTCTGACGCTCTCAATATCCGGTTTAAAATCCCGGTTCAAGAAGAATTTATCTCTTGCAAAAAGTTAAAGGTTGCCGAAGAGGACCTGTTGCCATGATGCGCGGTTCAAACATGGGTATCCTGCCTTATTGGCTTATCATATTATTGATCACTTGGGGGCTTGGTCGTATTCGAACCATAGCTACACCTCTTGATTGGCGCAAGGCCAACAGGGAAATCACTTGGGGGCTTCGTCGTATTCGAACCATAGTTACACCTCTTGATCGGTGTAAGGCCACCAGGGAAATTACTTAGGGGCCAAAGAGAGTGTTGCAAAAGCTCAACTCAAACATAGGCATCCACTGAGCACAGCTCAAAATATTGCTTGGGGACTCTTTGCTTTGCAATGAACAAAGAGTCTACACTTGTAATAGGCTATCAAGCCTGGCTTGGAAGCCGTGTCACGCACCTAAAACCCCGGTTATCCTGCCTTTTTAAGTAAGCCACTCCGTCCTGTAAACCTGGTATGACTCAATAACGCTTTGACAAGTCAATCTCATAGACCTGAACTTGGCAAAGTTAAAACGACGATTGGTTAATGATTGAGGTCCATCTTAAAAGGCTTTGTAAAATGGTTTAACTCAGTGGTCTGGCAGCCCATGAAAAGCCTCGATTTTGGGCCTGGCAGCCCATGAAAAGCCTCGACTACAAGTTTTCATATGCTTTTATTTGTCAAATTTTCTCTTTTGATGAGGTTTACAACACTTTATGATAAACCGGTGTTTATTGACCCGGCCTGGTTTTTGGCTATAAGTCACCAGTATGAGAAAAGGTAATTATCCGGTGTTTATTAACCCAGTCTGGCTTTGGACGTTAAGTCTCTAGTATATATTGGGATTGCGCCATTGGAATCATGCGCTTATAAATCATTGGATTATATTATTCAAGTCTTTAATAGCCAACATGGCTGGATTTTTATTATGGTTATCAATAACCAATATTATGATTGAGGTTTTCAAAGTCGCTTTTAGCGCAATGGTTATTATTTTATCAATGGATATGATTCATTCTACAATGGAGGGAGTAGTCCCGAGTCACTGCAGGCTTTCGACCCGGCACATGGGGGCTACATTATTTAAGTTGAGATTATATCAAATATGCAAGTCTCATGTCGCTGCAAGCATGCACCATGACACTTGGGGGCTAATGCAAAGTCATTTTTTCTCACCTCATCGAAGACCCATCATATCATAATGAGCCAGCCCTTGGGGGCTACCAATTGCTCCTGTCAAAATTCAAGGTACACAAGTTTTAATCCATTATATTGAGAGATTCATTGCTCAGTTGGTAAAGCACAAAGCTCTTAAACTTGTGGACGTGGGTTCAAGCCCCGTGATGAGAGTTACATCATATGATGTTATTTTCAATGAAGTATACATAAAGTCCCAGCTCAGTATTATCTTACTAAACCTGCCCTTGGGGGCTACACATTGCTGTTAAATTCTACATGATCATATTTTCAAACTCCCTGCTCATTATTTGCATAATGACCCGGACCTTGGGGGCTACACTGGTTGATTTTTTTATGAGCATCGGGAAATTACAAGTCCCAGGTTGCTGCAAGCATGACAACCCGGCACTTGGGGGATACATATATGGAATACTCAGTTTATGACCAGTGATGAATAAACTGGATTTCTTCAAGATTGTAATATTTATATTGAAGCAAGTCTTAAGCAGTTACTACGCTCCCTTCTTAAGACTTGGGGACTACAAGTGATATGCATACAAAGGAGGTATATTTTCAAGCTTGGTGTTAACTACATTCTTAAACCAGCTGAAGATCGGATGAGTATTTCAAAGACCAATACTTTTGTTAAGCGTTGGGAGCTGAGTCAAAGGAGTTATTCTTCACAATATTTCTATGTGACAAACTAATGTCAGAAAATCGATTATGAAGCTGGCCTATTGACCCGGATTTTCCGTAAGAAGGAAATGACAAGGACTTAAGGATGATCAGGATCAGTTTAACATGGATAAATCCAAACTAAACTGGGGGATAATGTCGGGGATATACCCCGCGGTATGACCCAGCCGGAGTCATAACCCAGCCGGGACTTGGTAAACCGGCGGATGGTAAACCGGCAGACAGTTAAGACAGATGGCTAAGACAGACGGTAAACCGGCAGGTGGTAAACCGGCAGGTGTTAAGTCACATGATAACCCGACACGTGTTAAGACAATCATAAACCGGTAGACCATCATAAACCGGCAGACAATGATAACTGGTTGACAGTCATAACCCGGCCGACAATGATAACTGGTTCATAGTCATAACTCGGCAAATAGAGTCGCCTGGAGTTATGAAGCCCGAGATGTTATGAAGCCCAAGACGTTAAGAAGCCCATGAAGAGAAGTCAGAATAGTTTAAGTCTTAATCCGAGTTGGACTCTACATGTAACCCGCCCCTTCAACAAATATAAGGAGGGGCAGGGCACCCCAAGGGGGAAGGGAGAGACAATCTTAGGGCTAGACATAACTGGGAGAGCCGGTTTACGGTGACTCCCTCATGATGATAATGAGACCTAGCCACAAACAGCGTGTAGGGTTGTTACCGGATGATGTTTCCCGGGGCCCGAAGCTGTCTAAATCCTTGTCTTGTGTTGCGTCTCTCGATTCCGCTCAACCCCTCTCAAGCTACCACATAGATGCGTTGGCCTCACGACTAAGTCCTCACACTAGGACATCTGCCGTGACAATTCAACGACATCAAGTCTGACCTAGAGGAAACTTATAGAGAACGCAAGACTCGAGTCCAACGGATTCAAAGATATTGGGCAGAGGAATGGTTTCAGTACCATTTTGTTACACCTGAGTATGCGAAGAAGAATGCTGTGAGGCCACCATGGGCCGATATTGTGTACAAGAAGCTGCATCCCAAGATCAAGGTTGAAGCCATAGCTAAGGGCTTCTATCCTTGCATGGTCAGAGGACCACAACCTGAGAATGTCGACACCTCCAGTCTTAGATGGTGTCGTGGCGATGACTTGTTCGAGAAAAATCTTCAGTGTACAAGAGCTTCTGCTGTGCAGAACAAGAAGGAACTGGGGATTAACTTCAACCCTAGTCCAGTAGCTCCAAGGCCAGATGGCAGTCGTGAAGCCAATCAGAATATCATTGGCCCCTTCAACAGCTTTGATGGGCTTCTCTCCCACATTGCTGCCCGAAGGGCCACTGTTGAAGAGGCTGCTGGTGAAGAGGAACATGGTGAAGTTCCTGCGCCCCCGAAGCAAAAGAAGAAGTCTAAAGCTTCAAAGCCTTCTACTGCTCCAAAAGCTTCAAGAGTGAAGACATTGCAATCTGCACCTCCTGAATCATGTGTGCAGTGTAAGGAACAATACCGCGTCTCCAAGAAGTCCAAGAAGCCCAAGAAGATTTTTGGACATGACCTCGCCCCTGCTATCATTCTGTGCAATGAGGAGAATGTCATATATCTGTCAAGTGATGAAGATCTAGCTGATGATGCTCTGGAAATGCTCATCAAGAGCAAGCAGGAGGCCGAAATCTTCAAGGATTTGCCTCTGTTTGATGCCGATATCCTCAACAATTTCATTGATGAATGGTTTGAAAATCCTACTCTCACTATTGACAATCTGCAGCTGCTCATTGATATCAGTGTCACTTTCCAAGGCAACATTGCCAAGGAGCTTGCTATAGCTCAGAAAATTGTTGAGTTGAAGAACAAAATCGACTATGAGAAGGCCCAGTTCAAGAAGCATATGCCAAAACTCAGTGTCGTTGATGTTCAAAACTTCAAGCAGATGATGATTGACCTCAAGACTCAGTTTAAGAAGAAGCGTGAGGAAGCCAAAGGCTCTCGTGAGCGCATGAACTATTATGCTGAGAAATGCGTCCAGGCTCACAATGAGGCTGTGAAGAGAAAGGGTCTTGGGCGTCCAGGCATTGACCCCAAGATGGCTGGCAAGAAGAAGAAGAAGAAGAAGAAGACTGTTGAAGCTGAATCCGAAGCCCCAAGGCAGGAAAGACCAAGCATTATCTTCCCTGCCAGTATGACTGGCTCGAAGCCAATAGTCCCCTCAGCAACTTCAGAGCAGAAAAAGACTAGGCAAGCTGAGGCTGAAGCCAGGAAGAGGAAGCACCATGATACCTCTGATTATGCTCCCTCCCAGAAGAAGATGTAGACAAAGTCTTCACGAAAAGAATGTGCTGGTCCCTAGGAACCCTTGATCATTGAGCCTATTTCAGTTGCACTACCAGTCTCCACCAATCGCGAGCGTCGTCTCGTTGTACATGAGCCTGCTTCCATAGAGGCTCATGAGTCTGAAGATATTACAGCTGTTGACTCCACCATAGCTAAAGACATTGGTCATGATGACAATGTTGAAGATGATGAAGCCCTTCCTTAGATCCAGTCAAACCATGTATCGTAGCCTGGTCCTACGAGCAGTGAACTGATAAGCATTGGCGGTCCCACGACGCCAATTGCTCATGATGAATTCTGGTAAGAGCAACACCCCAACTCCCCCCTGCATGAAGTGATTCCGCTCACACCACCTGCTCATGTCACCACTCCGGTGCTTGAGACCCCACAAGCAACACCCGAAGACATGGAGAATACTATTCCTTCACCATAGGCGAGGCCTCCTTTCCAAAGGCTTCGCAGAGGCCCTTGGCCCCAGGTCTCCATGTCAAGCATTCTTGAAGAGGATGTGCAAAACGCAAGCTTAGTAGCACGTCAAGTGTTTGCTGAAGCTATTCCTTCAGTGACTACTCATGAATCAAAAGCCAAAGAGGCTGAAGACATTCCGGCCGCATCAGTCGATGACGAAAGAGAAGAAGACCGTGAAGTTATTCCCCCTACCAGTGATCCTGTTGTATGAGAAGAAGAAGTAATTGTGCCAGACCTCTAGTACATGAAGACACCGACGATGAGGCAAATGCAGTTGCCACCACCTCCACTACTGAAGCCAATGACATTGTCATGGCTGAAGACAATGTGTAGCCTGAAGTCATTGCTGCCACAGAAGATATTGCACAACCATCCACCTTGGATGTGGCAGTTCCGCCCTCTGTGCCACACACCATGTAACATGCGTACAACCGTCGTGAGCTCGTCACTATAGTGTGGCCTATCTTGATTCCACCCACTACTCCTTGTCCCCAATATGACTATCATGTGGGGCAAAGGCCTCAAACACAGAAGCCAAAGCCCAGGTTGCCAAGGCTTCCAAGTGTGGCCACTACTCAAGACTCCTTCAGTGTGCTCAGCTTCAGAGAGCACAACACCTTCTTCGACTCTGCTAAGAACCCATACAAGAAGCCAAATACCTCCTCGGATAGGTTCTGGAGCCATCAGCAACATAGCTACTACTCATGCATACTACAGAATCAAGAATTGATTTTTCCTCACAAGCGTCTTGAATGTGATGCCATTGCTGGGCTGCCATGCCTTGAAGAGGCTCTTGATTGCTTCCGCGAAGTTGGTTTGCTCCCGTTTGTGACTGACAAGGAGCACTGGAATGAAGAGCTTCTTCTGCAGTTCTATGCTACTCTACACATAAGAGGCTACAACAGGGATCCGAAGACATGGGTCCTTGAGTGGATGATAGGAGATGTTCATCATGAAGCCTGAGCCAGGTTGTCAGCTATATGATTGAGAACTGCAGAGCATTTTCCAGAAGCCTGAGCCAAACATGAGTCAAATGCTTAGCATGATGAAGCCATTGCCCATTGATGCTGAATATCCCTAGGAGTTCTATGTTAACGACCTCGAGTACCTGCCCCGCACCATTTATCATATTCTGAGGCGTACTCTGTGGCCTATCAAGGGACATTCTCCTAACGCCAAGCTTGAAGGCTCCATGAAGACATTGGTTTTCTACATCATCAATGGCATCAAGTTCAACACTCAAGACTTCTTCATCCGTCAGCTGGACACTTCTGGAATTGATTTGTTTGGCCTCAAATTTTATGCACCATGGGTCATGTGCTTGATAAAGCTTCACTCAACTATCAACTATCAAGCTTCAGCACACAACCATGTTGTGTTCTTGCCTAAAGTGGATATGTGTCATGAATCCATTTATCATGTGCCTGCCAATGTCAAGACCCCGATTCCAAGTCACATCGATCTAGCTGGTAACACCTCATATCACTTTGTGGCCTCACGCACGGTATTCCCACGGGTGTCGCCTTACCATGGCCCGGGACCATTTGCGCCTTTTGGCTCACGTATATGATAGTGTCGCAAGCATCCATATGACAGAGAACCCGGGCCGACATGGCTAGTCATGAACCCAAAGCGGCACTAACCCATGGGGACATGCATACATGAATCAACTTCGAGCATGTCGGTCAGCAGCATGTGAATCCAGTCAGTATGCACTGGGCTAACAGGACTTCGGGAACCCGGCTGTAGAAGGCTAGGCAGGACTCGGATGTCACCGCATGACATTTCAAGGGATGAACCACAGGAACAAAGTGAAACACATGCCGGCCAGTCAAGCGCCCCCGGTAAAGAGGTCTTTGGGCTAGCAGGACTCCGGTGAACCGGGCTTGACTACTATGGCTCAAGGAAGCACTAGACTACATTTCCCGTAAGAGAGGCTGCCAAGGATAAACAACTAGATTGTCGGATCCCACACATATCAAGCATTACAAACATACACACAATATGCTCGATATGTGTAAATACAACATGGCATCACAACATAACTCTACGACTCAAGTACTTATTCATTAGGCTCCGAGGAGCGAGATATTACAAACATGGGTCTCTCGACCCAGCATTCAGAGCATACAAGTCAAACACATGCGGAAGCTTAACATGTCTGAGTACAGACATGTATAAATGAAAAAGGCTGAAAAGCCTGACTATCTACCAGATCCTGCCGAGGGCACAAGATCGTAGCTGAGGTATCTCGCTAAACGTCGAAGTCCACACGGAACTACTACCGAGACTGACATCTCTCTGCAAAACATAAAATAAGAAAACGTGAGTACAATTGTACTCAGCAAGACTTACATCAGAACTAACTACATATGCACCATTATCAACAAAGGGGTGGTGGGGTTTAACTGCAGCAAGCCAGCTTTGACTCGGTGGCTATCCTGAACTACTACTGCAAGTAACTCTTTTGAGGTGGCGCACACGAGTCCACATATTCACCAATCAATACACCACTATGGATCCGATCCCGTCTTCCTACGAGAACGCCATCCATAGCACTCACACTTATCTTGCGCATTTTAGAGTACCCACTTTCACTTGTCTATGAACTGTTATAGGCAACCCAGAAGTCCTTTACCGCGGGCACGGTTATTCGAATAGATGATGTTAACCCTACAGGGGTGTACTTCTTCACACACGCTCTCACCACTTACCGCCGTTTACACGACATGTACTCGGCAACCTTCAAGTGGAAGCCCAACGAGGGTGTCGGCCACGACCTAACTAAACACACGAGTCCCTAGTCTAGGTTTATTGCCTATTCGGGTTCCAACCACAGGGAGTCCGGCCGAGGTTTCCACTAACGGCCCCGAACGATGTGTGCAGGGTTCCCGAGACACCAAACGGGCGAATCGGTACACCGTGCCACGTGCCTACCGCAACACAGCCCACCCCTAAGGTCGATATGCTGCGCCCCAAAGATACTACATACACCAGATAATACTTTGCAAATCCCGGACAGAGGACAAGAGTGGTTAATAAGTCGAGAGGGTCCATTGGTTTCGGGCCCAATGCGTGGTACTAACTGTTTCATGGATCACAAACACAGAACTCAGTTCCTAAGGACGGCTGCAATGAGACAACCCACCATGTACTCCTAAATGGCCTCTCACCGCTACCTTTACCAAATCGTGTTCACACACACTTAGCTCTCAACAGTAGGACATGTTCACACACCTCCGATTCATCCCCGATGAATCAGACCTGACACAACTCTAAGCAATAGAAGGCAAGACAAACAAGCATGAATGAGTAGGCACAACAGGCTCAAACAACTCCTACTCATTCTAGTTGGTTTCATCTATTTATCGTGGCAATGACAGGTCATGCAGAGGATAAGGGGTTCAACTACCGCAGCAAGTAACATATGATTCGTTGCTGTCCTAATGCAGTAAAAGAGAGCAGGAGCGAGAGAGTGGGATTGTATCGGAATGAACAAGGGGGTTTTGCTTGCCTGGCACTTCTGAAGATAGCATTGAGTCTTCATCAGTGTCAACGATCACAACGTCGGTACAACGTCTACCGAGGGGGAACAACACCGGCAACAGAGAAGGAAACACAATGAATGCAATGCACAATATGATGCATGCTCATGACATCGCAATATGAATGTGTTTTAGGCTAATGCAAGCTAGAACAGATTGAGATGAGTCCATTTGAACCAAAGATTCAAATGCAAACCCATTTTAAGAGGTTATATTAGTGGATTAACTTGTTTCATCTAAACAGCAAGGTTAAATTGTTTAAACATGCATGAAAATGGTACAAATGGATAGATTGCATTTTTCTGATCATTTTTCACATATAACTCTTTGCATTTGGAGTTACAGATTAATTTCTATGAATTTTTGAAGTTTGCAACATTTTCTGGAATTTCCTATATAAGAATAAATCCAGAAAATAAGTTACTGCGTCAGCATGACATAGGTGTGACGTCAGCAGGTCAACTGGGTCGGCCAGGTCAAACCTGACTGTGGGACCCATACATCGTTGTCTCGAGGCTGGTTTGGGTGTATGACAGTGGGACCGGTCACCGCTGACTTGACCAAAGTCAAAGGCGACACGTGGGGTCCGTAAGATTAACACTAATCAAAGCAGAAAATTAGACTAACCTAATTAGACACTGGGGCCCACATGGCGGTGGCTCTAGGGGTGGTTAGCTGGGTCATTAATGGCTAATGACAGGCCACGTCGACCTCGCCGGAGTTCGGCCGGCGATGACCAAATCGACGGCAGAGCGAGTCAAGATTTCGCTGCAGGGCCCTATTTGGCGCGCGGGGAGCATCTACGTGAAGCTGGGGGGCTGCCGCGTCGAGTGGTGGTGGTGTTTGGGCTCGGGGTGGTCGGAAAAGACGCCGGCGACGACGTTGGCGGCTGCCGGAGCTCGGGCGAGCTCGGGGTCGTCGCTAGGAGGCACGGCAGGAGGTGCGGAGCGGTGCTGCGGGCTCCTGGGGACACGGCGAGTGCGGTGAAGCGCTCGGTTGCGAGCTTGCGCGGCTGTGGCCATGGCTACGCCATGGCAGGCGGCGAGATGCTCTCGGGCTCGAAGAGGGCGGCGACTACATGGCGCAAACGAGCAAGGGGGAAGAGGGGATCAAAGGAGAAGCTCACGGGGAGTGCAGTGGTGGTCTCGAGGAGCTAGGGGAAGCAACGGAGCGGCCACACGGTCGCCGGCGATCTCGGCGGACCGAGGTTGAAGAAGACGGCGATGGCAGCATTTTGGGGCGTCCGGCGTCGCATGAGTCGACGGAGAGGATGAGGTAGACGAGGCGGAGCTTCTGGACTCGGGTGGAGGGCGAGGAGGTGGCTCTGGCCGCGGCAACAGCTAGCGGTGGCGACGGTGGCATTGCGGGAAGAGAGCAGAGGAGGGGCAGGGGGTTCCGAGAGAGAAGGGGGAGGTGCAGGGGTCGAGGGGGAGTGCGTGGCACTCGAGGAGGCGTCCAGACCCTCGGCGGCAAGCAGGAGGTGGCCAGGCGCGTGGGCGCACGCGGCGGGCACACGCCTCTCGTCCTTCTGGCGAGAGGAAGGGGACGACTGGCATCGGCCAGCTGGGTTGGTCGTCTTTGGGCAAGACAGAGAGCTGGGCAGTTGGTGGGCGCCAGTAAGAGGATTTAATTTGTTTCATTTATTTTTTCTTCCTCTGTTTTGATTTAGTTTAGCAACTAAATCATTTTAATAAATTCTATAGGTTATTATATGGCTTGCTAAAATATATACAAAGCCACTCACAAACTTCCGTAATTATTGAGTCATATTTAATATATATTAAATATAAATCCAAAGCAAATAGTTATTGGATTAATTCAAATGGCCAGAGTAAATATTTCTGTGACTCCTAAAATATTGGTTTGAATTTCACCTCATGCCAATATTTTCATAGAATAACAGGAACATTTTCTTGGACTCATTTGATGAGATTTAAATGTTGGTTATTTTTAGGGGTTTTCTGAGGCTTTGAAAATTCCTCAATTCAAATCTCATTTGAATTTAAACATGATGCACACATGGAAGCTGGCATAGGTCAGACCAGGATTAGGGATGTGACAGCCAAGGAGCCCCTACGTGAAGACAATGTCGCATTCCAAAGCTTCACACAGCCAATTGAACGAGTTCATGTGCCCAATCCTCCTACTCCTGCTGGTCAGCTTTGTCTGCCGCATCGTGCCAACATTGATGCAACTGCCAGTACTGTAGCTCAAAGGCCTCAGAAGCGTGCTCATGTCCTAAACGACAGAGAGCTTCTTGTATCACTTCATCAGAAGCAGGATAGGCATCACGACTGGCTGAAGCATTAGATGTGAAGTCTGCTCATTGACGTCAATCGCATTCACAATCTGGCTACCAAGAATTCCTTTGTTGCACATGAAGCCTGTCGGTTGTCCTGGAAGAGCCTCACAATGCTCTGTTCTGAAGACAATCTTCGCGAAGATGGCTTCACAGAACGATTCAAGTTTGACTCCAGGCCTCCACAATCTACAAGTTGGCATCCAACTCCCTCAATTGAAGATTCAGACTATTCATCTTCGACTCCCACTGTGGTTGCTCGAGTCATATATGAAGAAGACAACGCCACTTCACTAGCGATGGCTTCACTGCATCATGATTCTGCACCAGGCCCGTCTGCACTGCCAAACTCCAACGCCGACCCTGCTGCTCCAATGTCTTCACCGACTCGGAACGAGTAGACACTCTATGTCTTCAAACCCTTTTGGTCCTTACTGAAAAAAGGGGGAGAAGCATATGAGTTGATAGTCTTCAAGCAGGTCCATATGGGTCGGGTGCTTAATTTTTGCTAAGTTCTTACAACTCTCGTTCTTGAAACTGTTGGTTTTTGAGTTGTAACTGGTCGTCTGCCACTTTTGCTGCTACCTTATGATGCGATGATAAATTCCACATGAAGTCATTCTGCAGACGCCCATTTATCATTATGCATTTCATTATCTTCATTATTCTTACGTATGCATGATGAATTGTCTCCATGTGTTGAAGAGGATCTCCACAAAGTAAAACCTGGCATGTATATTTGCATTCAAAGGCAAACTACTTATATGCACATCTTCAGGGGGAGCCTCTTCCAGCCTGTGAAGACAATGCCCAAGTACTTTAACTTTCACACACTTTTATCCCCATTGAAAACTTCAACCAGTTTGTCATCAATCACCAAAAAGGGGAAGATTGTAAGTGCATCTAGTGCCACCCCATTTTGGTTTTGGAGTATTGACGACAAACATGGTTGAGGAACTAATGAGTTTGTGAGAATTGCGGGATAACACATGTAGTAGTCCCTCATTGATTCAGTTTACCTACCAGAGATGACCCCTAAAAATGTATGAAGACATTGAAGACAATATTGGTTCATGAAGACATTCACGTTGAAGATAATGACATATGAAGACACTCACTTGACGACTATGGAGTGCGAAGACATAGTTTCTTTCGTAGTTTCCTTTTCTTCTTTATTGAGTCATAGGAACCACCGTACTGTTAACTCGGGTCCAACTAAACAAAGTCAGGTGAATGAAGTGATGCTCAACCAAAATCCTATGTCTTCGAGCAAAGACAATGAGAGCAAATCTTATCCAGAGTTGGATGAATCAGGTTTGCTTGTATCCCAAGCCAAGCTGCCGCGTGTGTTTGAAATCTGACCGCTGTACACACATCGGTTCCTTAGTGACCCAGGGTCATTGTGGACATATCATGTCGGGTTGCCTCCTTGATAAAATGAGCCCACCCCCTACACCATAAATTGGTGGCGCTCAGAGTTAGTGCATGGCTTTTGTCGTTTGAGAGCAACCCACCTCCGAAGCCTTTGAGAGAGAGATCCTTGGGAGGACAAAGCTCAAAACACCCAGAGCCAAAGAGTGTTAGGCATCACTGAAGTCTTTCTATCCGCGTGACCTGAAGACTTGTTACACTTGAGGACTGTGCATCCTCCCACCGGTTAGGCGTCACGTTCAAAGGATCCAAGAGTCATTGTGGATCGCCAGTGAATGGAATCTGTGATGGTTTGGATGTCTACCTTGAAGACTTAACAGAGTGATTGGGCAAGGACTAGGTGTCCTTAGCTCAAGGGGAATAAGGTGAAGACACAGTCTTCTGAGTTCAATCTCAGCCTCCCTAACCAGACATACAGTTGTCACAGCAACTGGAACTGGTCTACCAAATCCTTGCCTTCACAAAGCAACTAGTTTTATCCCCTACTTCCTTTACATTTCAGTTTGTCTTTGTGAAGTCATTTCTTGCTTGCCTGATCTTTTTGACTTCACTGGGTGAAGACTATTACCTATTTGGCTTCATACTATCTTTCCATTTTGATCGATACTACCTAGCTGATGTTAGTCTTCGTGCTTTCACTATATTGCTTACTTACCTATGGCTTGTCTTGTGTAGTTCATCTTCCGCTGCATTCCAACAGTTTGTCTTGAAAGACCTCATGTTTTGAAGACTTCCATAAAAATCGCCTATTCACCACCCCCCCTCTAGTCAATAACTAACACTTTCAGGTTTCCCACGACATCTTTGTCGCGGCAGGTAGGGGTATGACTTGCGCGAACCCGAGAGCGTAAGGAGCACATCATCTTCACTGCCATTTTCATCATCGACGGCCCCATCGACTATGGCGCCCAAGAACAAGTCTGGTGCCGCAGCTCACCCGTCATCTCAAAGGCCCAGCCGCCCATGACCACCGATGTGCGGGGAATGCGGAGGCACATGAGGATGTGGGCGCTGCGGGAGACGTGGTCGGCGCAGGCGGCACTGTCACCACCTCCCCCGCGACCGAAGCAGGAGCCGGAGGCACGGAGAAGGACAACACAAACAACATCTTGGCGACCACACTCCGCGAGGTACGGGTAGAGAGATTATTCCTTATGTCCCTCCCGGTCTAGCTAAGGGGCATAGCCACGAAGGTGATGTTCGTCCCGAGGCGAATCGCAATCCTACGGCTGCCCCCGCCGTGGGCGCGGTCGCGGGACATGCACCGCCTCCGGAGCAAACTAGCCCAGCCAATGCGCTGAACAGAGTCATTGGCCCATGCGTGCCATCACCTCGTCACCATGTCGTCCCAGCGACTGGCTCCTGACAACGGGAGCTTGGCGCAGCCACAGCCGGCACCATCAAAAGCCAAGCACCTCTTCGGAGGCCATGGTGCGGGCCCAACTGTTGTTGAGGTTTCCGCCGATAGCTAATCAGATGGATGAGTGGAGAGCCACCATTTAGAGTCTGATTGGCTTTGCCGAGGCTGGAGGCTCACATTGAGCTGGCCTGCCACGGCCTCCCCAGACGACCACAGTGGCCCATGTTGCTGGTCGTGTGGAAGGGGCCATCCCGACGGTCCAATCCCCACCGTGTCAACCAACACGAGGGCCATGAGACCAAGAGCTTGATGACGTCTCGATGGCTTCGTCCAATCCTCGAGCACGTCAAGGCCAACGACAAGCCCCGGAGGACAGGCACCTGGAGGGCGCGCACGTCACCATCGAGCGATGTCGCGATGGCCACCGCCAGTCCAATGGGCGCAATGGCCCCAACGTCGATGAGCCTGCGCTCGACAGAGGCGGGTATCTGCCTTTCGAGGACGGGTGCCCTGCCTTCGCCCGTGAGCTACGGCAAGTCCGTTGACCGCTCGCTCGCATGTTCAAGCCAGAGATTCCAAAGAAGTATGATGGGATATTGAACCTGACAGAGTTCCTGAGCATCTACACCCTCGTTGTTCAAGCTGCTGGGGGTAGAGATGAGAAGGTTTTTGCCAACTACTTCCCTTTGGCGCTCAAGCCAAACGTGAGGTCTTGGCTGATGCATCTGCCGGAGAACTCCATCTCGACCTGGGCTGGCTTGTGCCATGAGTTCGTTGGCGCCTTCATAGGCAGCCACCAAGAACCAAGACGGCCCAGCGATTTGCAGCTTCTCCCGCAGAAGGAGGGAGAGACTCTCCGAAAGTGTCGGTGTACAAAAGTAGGGGCTCTCCTTTATACCCCTTTACTTGTGCACAGGCAGTCAGAGTCACACCTGCGGCCACACTTAGCAGGGCAGAGGAGGGAAGCAGAAATACAAGACTACCATAGCAGCGCCAAGACAGAGGTGCAAGAAGGTAAAGCAACAAGATGGGCTTTCCCCCGGCAAGACCCTTGACGTGGCGGCCTACGCAACCCCGGCAAGAGTCTTGTCGGGGAGCTCACCCAATGCCAGCATCACAACCACCCTTGAAGCCTGAGAGTTCCGACACCATCGACAATGTCGGAACCAAGGCTCGGGAAGCACCTGCATGGTGGCATGCAGATCTTTGTGAAGACAAAGAGCCTACGAAGCCCAGATGAGAACTAGAATGCAAGACAACTGCGAGGCTCCTTGCCGAGGATGCCCACAAGGCCCTGGCAAGGCTCCTTGCCGAAGACACCCGCAAGGCCCTAGCAAGGCTCTTGCCGAGGGCGCTCACAAGGCCCCGACAAGACTCTTGCTGGGAATATCCACAAGACCGCGGCAAGGCCTCGCCTCCCCATCATTGCCCCAGCTCAGCGAACGACCCACAAACTAAAGAAAGTACCACATGGCAGTACGTGGCTCCAAATCCAACTACCCAAGCACCTGTGTGGTGTCATGCACATCTTCGTGAAGACCCTACCACCACGCCAGCTCAGTAGCTAGCCAGCCTACATGGCGCTGCATGCCTCGTTGGCCTGGACGCGTGTCAGAGCAAGGCGGAGCGGCGACGGACGGGACGGGCCTCGTTACCATCCCCGATAAAGCAAGTGGACACCTAAGGAGCGCATTTAATGCGTTTTGTCCTGTAATGACAGGCGATAAGCTTGTACTTTGTACATACCTTTCCACCTCCTGTGTGCCACTTTGGCGACCCCTTTGACTATAAAAGGAGGCCCGAGGTGTACTGGGGAAGGATTGGGATCTTTTGGACTAGACACGCACCATTGCTAGTTCAAGATCTCAAGAACACTCAGATATACACAAAAGCAGGACTAGGGTATTACGCATTTCATGGCGGAACTCGGTAAATCTCGCTGTGCTAGCTACTAGACCCGCTCTCTGCACATCCTCGCACCCGCCAACCGTAGAAGGGATCCCTGTGATCCCATAGGTGTCGTTTCCCACCGACATCTCTAGCGCGCCAGGTAGGGGGCGCAGTTGTGAGAATCTGGCCTAGTAGTTAGTATAGCAGTTCTTCATCAGCATGGCTCCCAAGAAGAAGATGATCACGGTGATCTGTTCATCTGGAGCTGAACGACTAGTACCACTGCGGGCGAGCGACGGGGCGGTCGCGGACGGAGGCCGAGGCGCGGCCCGCGAACACCCACATCGCTATGGCAGCCAAAGCCTGGCGAGCGGCGTCGTTCCACGAGACAACGAGCCGCGCGCCACCATGCTAGTGACCACGGGCGGAGCCCTCCAAGAGCGATGTCATGCCACCTACAGGCGGCACGGCGACTTCCAAGACACCGGGCACCGCCGCGGGAAGAGTCCCATGCATCATTCACGGGACGTAGAAGACCAGCATGCACGCTGACGCGCTGGCGAAAATGCCGCGCAGCCGCAATGCCGTGATAGAGCTCCTTATAACGTGGTTAGAAGTCAGAGCGCGTCACGGTCCACGCAGCTTTCGCCGCCACCCACGCCAGCAGAAGCTTTGGCGCGCGTGCAGTTGCTCCTCGACTTCCCTCGTGCTGCGAAAAAGCTCGACAAGTGGAGAGCCACCATCTGAAGCCACGGCATCACCAACAAAGATGAGCCGCACCAGCTGGGCCCTCAGGCCGACGCTCTATCGAGCCACCACATGCCAGTGGTGGAAGGATCGGAGGTGTTGCAGCCACGGTGCACTCTCCCCCTCCTCGCCAGTTACCGCCGGTGCCGGTCTGTCGGGACGACGCTTGTGATAACATTTTCATAGCGTCGTCTGACCCACGGACCCACTGCGATCAACGCCAAGTTCTTCAAGAATGAGCCCATGAAGACGCTCGAACCACCATCGAGCGCCGGCACGAAGCGCGCCATCAGTCAGATAGGCGGGTAGGTCCCACTATGGACCACCCAGCACCGGGGGGCTCTGGTGGCCTACCTTACGAGGTGGGTTGCATAGCCTTTACCCATGAGCTGCGGCAGTTCCAGTGGCCCACTCACCGCACGTTCAAGCCTGACGTTGGCGAGAAGTCCAACGGCAAGACTCACCCGTCAGAGTTACTTAGCATCTACACCATCGCTATGCAAGATGCCGGGGCTCGTGACGACAAGGTGCTTGCCAATTACATCCCATTGGCACTTAAACCCAACGTCATGTCATGGTTGATGCACTTGCCAGTGGATTCTATTTCTTCTTGGTCGGATTTGTGCCATGAGTTTATTGGCACCTTTACGGGGGGCCACCAAGCTCATGGTGAGGCAAGCGACTTGCATGTCATCCCCCAGAAAGAAGGCGAAAACCTGCGCAAGTACGTACAGAGGTTAAACCTAGTGTAATACAACATCCCGGATGTTCATCCCGCCGCTATCATCAGCGCATTCCATCAGAATGTGCGTAACCGTAAGATGCGTGAAGAGCTGGCGATGAACAAGGTCAAGGATGTGGCGGAACTCTATGTTCTAGCCGATGGATGTGCTCGGGCTGAAGAGGGAAGGAAGTACCCCGGCGAAGACACCGGTGCGGAAAACGACTCCTCAGACGAAGATGTCGTCGCCCCGGCAAAGTAGGGCCGACGCCGCAATAGGAAGTGCAAAGGGGCCGTGCTTGCCGTCGAGGGATCCGACAACACCGGCGATGCCAAGAAGACCAAGGCAGACGGATCCGGCAAGGAAGTTGCCAGGTGCGCCGCCTACCTGGCCTTGGCGGCTGCCGACAAGCCAGGAGGCTCCGACAACCATTACTGCAAGATCCATCGCACCAAGGGCCACGATCTCCAGAACTGCCGACAAGTCGAGCAGCTCGCAGAGAAGCAAAAAGCCGAATATGAAAGGCAAGACAAGGTGAGGGGCCAGGATGGTGCGGAGGGATCCGGCAAGAAGCGTGGCAGCCAAGCTGGCTACGGAGGCAAAGATAATCAACAAGAAAGGTCCGCTCAGGGCCGCGACAAGAAGCAGGAAGACGACGATCATGACGAGGACAACGAGTCCGACGAGCATGAGTTCCAGAAAGCCACAGAGGCCATGTGCGTCGATGTTGGCGCCTCGCTGCACACCTCTCACCGCCAGTTCAAGCAGTGGGCGCGTGAGATCACATCAATGGAACCATCGTTCGATGCTCAAAAGCAACTGAAGTGGTCCAGCACGCCTATCATTTTTGACACCGAGGACCACCCTGATCGCACAACTGCGGTCGGGTGTTTGCCATTGTTGGTGTCACCAACAATACACAACCTCAAGGTGACAAAAATGCTAGTAGACGGTGGGGCCGGTCTGAACTTGATCTCGCCTGTTGTGATGAAAAGGCTGCAGATTCCTGATGGAGACCTCGAAGACACGGGCACGTTTCAAGGGGTCAACCCGGGAAGAAGTCAGCCAAAGGGTAAGGTCACGCTGCCCGTTACATTTGGAGGCGAGCTAAACTATAGGACAGAGAGGATTGTTTTTTATGTTGCCGAGATCCCCTTGCACTACAATGGGATTCTCGGCCGCCCAGTACTAGCCAAATTCATGGCGGCGTCACATTACGCTTACAACACGCTGAAGATGCCTGGGCCGATGACCATCATCATCGTCCCCTCCGGCAAGAAAGATGCGCTGATCTGCGCCGACCAACTCTACCCGGAGGCAGTTGCAGCAACTGCCGCTAAGGCACCTGATCCTGCCGCTAAAGCCCTGGGAGGGAAGAAGACCGGCAAGACCTCTCGCACCCACTCCTGCAAGCGCACCTCTTCGGAGTGCTGTGCTCTTGTCGAGAACGTGCCAGAGAGCTCCACCGGCTAGAGCAATAAATCCAGAGCTGCACCACCAGAGACCAATAAGGTGTTCGTCAAGGAGGACGGCACGGGAGGAGCTTTCACCATAAGCTCCACCCTCGATAGCAAATAGGAAGGCGCGCTCCTCACCTTCCTGCGGGCGAATGTCGATGTGTTTGCATGGCAAGCATCCGACATCCCCGACGTTCCCTGTGAGGTGATTGAGCATCATCTTGCTATCTGTCCTCATGCGCGACCCATCAAGCAGAAGGTCGGGAAGCAAGCTTTGGAACGACAAGAGTTCATCATAGAGGAGATCAGGAAGTTGGAAGCGGCAGGCTTGGTCAGAGCAGTGCTCCACCCAACATGGTTGGCCAATCCGGTAGTAGTGCGCAAGGCAAATGGGAAGTGGAGGCTATGTATCGATTACACAGACATCAAGAAAGCTTGTCCAAAGGATCCCTTCCCTTTGCCGCGCATCGACCAGATTGTGGACTCCACGGCCGGGTGTGATTTGTTGTCATTCCTTGACGCTTACTCATGATACCACCAAATTTTCATGACAAGAGAAGATGAAGAGAAGACCGTGTTTATCACCCCATGTGGTATGTACTGTTTTATACAAATGCCTTTCGGGTTGAAGAGCGCTGGTTCAATGTTCGCAAGAGCAGTCCAAATTGGTTTCGAACATGAGCTACATAGAAATATGGAAGCCTATATGGATGACATAGTGGTCAAAACAAAGGACGGGGCAACACTCATTCAAGATTTAGAAGAAACATTTGCCAATTTGTGCAAGATAAACCTCAAGCTGAACCCTGAGAAGTGTGTCTTTGGTGTTCCATCTGGCAAGGTTCTCGGGTTGTTTGTGTCACAGTGCGGGATCGAGGTGAACCCCGACAATATCAAAGCGATTGAGCAGATTGAGGCGCCAAGGCGAGTCAAGGATGTGCGTCGGCTTGATGCCTGTGTCGCTGCCTTGAGCAGGTTTATCTCCAAATCTGCTGAGCGCGCCCTTCCCTTTTTCAAAATCTTGAAAAATGGCCCAATGGAGTGGGCCCCAGAGGCCTAAGCAGCGCTGCAAGATTTGAAGAAATACCTCTCCTCTACGCCGATACTGGTTGCACCTAAACCACAAGAGCCGTTGCTACTATATCTAGTGGCAACAAATCAAGTGGTCAGTGCTGCGCTAGTGGCGCAGAGGGAGGTCGATGCAGAAGCGGTAGCAACGGCAGAGATGACAGATGGCCAGGCAGGGCACCCGACTGAATCTGACGCCACTGGGGCAGAAGCGGTGCAACCAAATGAAGTGGTGCGGAAGAAGAAAATGATGCAGCACCCAGTTTACTTTGTCAGCTCCCTCTTGCAGGGGTCTAGATCAAGGTACTCCGGTGTGCACAAATTGCTCTTCAGCCTCCTTATGGCCTCGAGGAAGCTATGTCTTTACCTCCAAGCACACGAGATCACCGTCGTCACCCGCCTCCCGTTGCAACGTATCTTGCATAACCCATATGCCACCGGGAGGGTTGTGGAATGGGCGTTGGAGCTATCCAGTTTTAGTCTTAAGTTTGAGAGTACGTCGACGATCCAAAGCAGAGTCTTGGCAGAGTTCATTGCAGAATGGACGGCAACACCCGACTAAGAATTTCAAGAGACTACTTTCCCCGGCAAGGAAACAAGTCGCAACTGGATTATGTACTTTGATGGGGCCTTCTCGCTGCAAGGCGCCGGTGCCGGTGCCGGTGTGCTACTTGTCGCACCCACCGGAGAGCACCTCGGGTATGTAGTCCAAATGCAGTTTCCCCGAGAGAGATCAACAAATAACACTGCAGAGTACGAGGGATTGCTTGCCGGTCTCAGGATCGCGGCAGACCTCAGAATCAAGAAGCGCATTGTCAGGGGTGATTCACAGCTTGTCGTCAAGCAAGTCAACAAGGATTACCAGAGCCCATTGATGGAGGCATACGTAGATGAAGTGAGGAAGTTGGAGGAGCATTTTGATGGTATACAAGCGGAGCATGTTCCCTGAGCGGAGAACAGCATCACCGACTACTTGTCAAAATGTGCTGCCCTCAAACTGCCTGTGGAACCAGGTACCTTTGTGCTTCAATTAACTCAACCATCCGTTGAACCATCGAAAGAACAGAACAAGCAGAGGAAATCAGGCCCTGGCAAGTACTTTCCTGCCGAGCTCCCAGGAGCCGCCGGCAAAGATGTTGCCAAGGACACTGAGCCTACCATGGGGCGACAGACTCCGGCAGGGCGTCAAGCCCTGGCCGTGGAGACAGCCACTCCCATGGCAGAAGAGATGCCTTTAGTCCTTGTCGTCGAGCCTTGATAAGTCCCCAACATATCTATAATTTTTGATTGCTCCATGCTATTTATCTACTGTTTTGGACTATAATGGGCTTTATTTTCCACTTTTATATTACTTTTGGGACTAACCTATTAACCGGAGGCCCAACCCAGAATTGTTGTTTTTTGCCTATTTCAGTGTTTCGAAGAAACAAAATATCAAACGGAGTCCAAACGGAATGAAACCTTCGGAAACGTGATTTTATCACCGAACGTGATCCAGGAGACTTGGACCCTACGCCAAGGAACCAGAGAGGCGGTCACGAGGGTGGGGGCGCCCCCCCCCCCCCAGGGCACGCCCCCTGCCTCGTGGGCCCCCTGTTGCTCCACCGACGTACTCCTTCCTCCTATATATACCTACGTACCCCCAAACGATCAGAACAGGAGCCAAAAACCTAATTCCACCGCCGCAACTTCCTCAGATCCACGAGATCCCATCTTGGGGCCTGTTCCGGAGCTCCGCTGGAGGGGGCATCCACCACGGAGGGCTTCTACATCAACACCATAGCCTCTCCGATGAAGTGTGAGTAGTTTACTTCAGACCTTCGGGTCCATAACTAGTAGCTAGATGGCTTCTTCTCTCTTTTTGGATCTCAATACAATGTTCTCCCCCTCTCTCGTAGAGATCTATTCGATGTAATCTTGTTTTTGCGGTGTGTTTGTTGAGACCGATGAATTGTGGGTTTTTGATCCAGCTTATCTATGAATATTATTTGAATCTTCTGAATTCTTTTATGTATGATTGAGTTATCTTTGCAAGTCTCTTGAATTATCCATTTGGTTTGGCCAACTAGACTGATAGTTCTTGCAATGGGAGAAGTGCATGGCTTTGGGTTCAATCTTGCGGTGTCCTTACCCAAAGGATGTAAAGGGTTGCAAGGCACGTATTGTATTGTTGCCATCGAGGATAACAAGATGGGGTATTTATCATATTGCATGAATTTATTCCTCTACATCATGTCATATTGCTTAAGGCGTTACTCTATTTTAAACTTAATACTCTAGATGCATGCTGGATAGCGGTCGATGAGTGGAGTAATAGTAGTAGACGCAGAATCGTTTCGATCTACTTGTCACGGACGTGATGCCTATATACATGATCATACCTAGATATACTCATAACTATGCTCAATTCTGTCAAGTTCTCAAAAGTAATTTTTTCACCCACCATAAAATAATTATGCTCTTGAGAGAAGCCACTAGTGAAACCTATGGCCCCCAGGTCTATTCTCATCATATCAATCTCCATCACTTTTATAATTGCTTTGTTTTACTTTGCCTTTTACTTTTCACTTTGCATCTTTATACCAAAATACCAAAAAATTATCTCTATCAGATCTCACTCTCGTAAGTGACCGTGAAGGGATTGACAACCCCTAATCGTGTTGGTTGTAGTAGGTATCATTTTGTGCAGTACGAGGGACTTGTGCGTGGCCTCCATCGGATTGATACCTTGGTTCTCAAAACCGAGGGAAATACTTACACCGCCTTTGCTGCATCATCCTCTCCTCTTCGGGAAAAACCAACGCAAGCTCAAGACGTAGCAAGAAGGATTTACGGCGCCGCTGTCGGGAGTCTACGCAAAAGTCAACATACCAAGTACCCATCACAATCCCTATCTCCCGCATTACATTATTTTCCATTTGCCTCTCGTTTTCCTCTCCCCCACTTCACCCTTGTCGTTTTATTCGCCCTCTCTTTCCCAATCTCCCCCTCTTTTTCTCGTTGCCTTTTCTTCGTCCGTTTCTTTGCTCGTGTGTTGGATTGCTTGTTTGTCGCGATGGCTCAAGATGCTAACAAATTGTGTGACTTCACCAATACCAATAATAATGATTTCCTTAGCACTCCGATTGTTCCTCTTGCCAATACTGAATCTTGTGGAATCAATACTGCTTTGTTGAATCTTGTTATGAAAGATCAATTCGCCGGCCTTCCTAGTGAAGATGCCGCTACTCATCTGAATAGCTTTGTTGATTTATGTAATATGCAAAAGAAAAAAGATGTCGATAATGATGTCATTAAATTGAAGCTACTCCCTCCATTCCAATATCTAAGGTGTATTATTTTCAGCACATTAACCAAGGCACATAATTATGTACTATTTAGGACGAAATTACCCTTGTCTAATTCATAGATTAGCGGCAATAAATCATTTAGACTAGGAAAGGGAGAGATACACGCAATCGGGACAGAGATAGTTTCCTTTTGTTTCTCTACAAGGAGAGATACATGCAATCAGGGGAGAGATACTTTCCTTCTTCTGGAGGGCCAAGATCGGAATTACGAGGAATTAGAACAAATGCACCTTACATTGTGGAATTTTATCAAAAAACAAATACACATTATATAAAGGAACGGAGGGAGTATTTCCTTTTTCGCTTAGAGATCGTGCTAAAGGGTGGTTTTCATCTTTGCCTAAAAATAGCATTGATTCTTGGAACAAGTGCAAAGATGCTTTTATCTCTAAGTATTTTCCTCCCGCTAAGATTATCTCTCTTAGGAACGATATTACGAATTTTAAGAAACTTGATCATGAACATGTTGCACAAGCTTGGGAGAGAATGAAATTAATGATACGTAATTGTCCTACTCATGGTTTGAATTTGTGGATGATTATACAAAATTTTTATGCCAGATTGAATTTTGCTTCTAGAAATCTTTTACATTCGGCCGTGGGAGGCACTTTTATGGAAATCACTATAGGAGATGCTACTAAACTCCTAGATAATATTATGGTTTTTTATTCTCAATGGCATACTGAAAGATCTACTAATAAGAAAGTGCATGCAATAGAAGAAATCAATGTTTTGAGTGGAAAGATGGATGAACTTATGAAATTATTTGCTACTAAGAGTGTTTCTTCTGATCCTAATGATATGCCTTTGTCTACTTTGATTGAGAATAATAATGAACCTATGGATGTGAATTTTGTTGGGTAGGAATAATTTTGGTAACAACGCGTATAGAGGGAATTTTAATCCTAGGCCTTATCCTAGTAATCCTTCTAATAATTATGGAAATTCCTACAACATCTCTTATGGAAATTTTAATAAGATGCCCTCTAAGTTTGAGAATAGTGTTAAAGAGTTTATGAATTCACAAAAGAATTTTAATGCTTTGCTTGAAGAGAAATTGCTTAAAGTTGATGATTTGGCTAGGAACGTTGATAGAATTTCTCTTGAGGTTGATTCCTTAAAGCTTAGATCTATTCCTCCTAAGCATGATATCAATGAGTCTCTCAAAGATATGAGAATTTCCATTGATGAGTGCAAAGAAAGAACCGCTAGGATGCGTGCTTCCAAAGATGCCTTTATTAAAGCGTGTTCTTCTAATTCCTATGATAATCAAGATGAAGATCTAAAAGTTATTGATGTGTCCCCTATTAAATCTTTGTTTTGCAATATGAATCTTGATGAAACTGAATATGATCTTCCTTTACCTAGAAGGCGTTCTAAGAATTCGGAGTTTTTAGATCTTGATGATGAAATTGATAAAAGTGGGATTGAATGAAATAAAAATCTAGATGTTGCTAAACCCACTATATTGGATCTCAAGGAATTTAATTATGAAAATTGCTCTTTAATTGATTGTATTTCCTTGTTGCAATCCGTGCTAAATTCTCCTCATGCTTATAGTCAAAATAAGGCCTTTACCGAACATATTGTTGATGCCTTGATGCAATCTTATGAAGAAAAACTTGAGTTGAAAGTTTCTATCCCTAGGAAGATCTATGATTAGTGGGAACCTACTATCAAAATTAAAATTAAAGATTATGATTTTCATGCTTTGTATGATTTGGGTTCTAGTGTCTCTACTACTCCCAAAACTTTG
This sequence comes from Aegilops bicornis, assembly GCA_021605145.1. NCBI lineage: Eukaryota > Viridiplantae > Streptophyta > Magnoliopsida > Poales > Poaceae > Aegilops > Aegilops bicornis. The sequence goes on along the minus strand of CM038675.1, from coordinate 391,814,818 downwards.
TGTGATTTGCTAGATTTCCGTGACTTTGATGATTGCTCTCTAAACTTGCATCTTGCGGATTCCACTATTAAAAAGCCTATGGGAATAATTATTGATGTTCTTATTGTTGCAAATAGGAATTATGTGCCCATAGATTTTATCGTTCTTGATATAGATTGCAATCCTTCATGTCCTATTATTCTTGGTAGACCTTTCCTTAGAACGATTGGTGCAATTATTGATATGAAGGAAGGGAATATTAGATTCCAATTTCCATTAAAGAAAGGCATAGAACACTTCCCTATAAATAAATAAAATTACCATATGAATCTATTATGAGAGCCACTTATGTATTGCCTACCAAAGATGGCAATACCAAGATCTATCCTTGCTTTTATGCCTAGCTAGGGGCGTTAAACGATAGCGCTTGTTGGGAGGCAACCCAATTTTATTTTTAGTTTTTTTTTTTGCTTCTGTTTAGGAATAAATAATCCATCTAGCCTCTGTTTAGATGTGGTTTTATCTTTTAATTAGTGTTTGTGCCAAGTTAAACCTATTGGATCTTCTTGGGTGATAGTTATTTGATCTTGCTGTAATTTCCAGAAACTTTGCGCTCAGTGCCCGAATTGTTAAAAATCACCAGAACGTGATAAAATATTGATTCCAATTGGTGCTGATCAATAAACAAATTTTCCAGGTCGTCTAATTTTGGTAGAATGTTTTGAGTTCCAGAAGTTTGCGTTAGTTACATATTACTACATACTGTTCTGTTTTTGACAGATTCTGTTTTGCGTGTGTTGTTTGCTTATTTTGATTAATATATGGCTAGTAAAAATAGTTTATGATCCATAGAGAAGTTGGAATACAGTAGGTTTAACACCAATATAAATAAAGAATGAGTTCATTACAGTATCTTAAAGTAGTCTTTTGTTTTCTTTCTCTAACGGAGCTCACGAGATTTCTATTGAGTTTTGTGTTGTGAAGTTTTCAAGTTTTGGGTGAATTCTTTTGATGGATTATGGAACAAGGAGTGGAAAGAGCCTAAGCTTGGGGATGCCCATGGCACCCACAAGATAATCCAAGGACACCAAAAACTCAAAGCTTGGGGATGCCCCGGAAGGCATCCCCTCTTTCGTCCACTTCCATCGGTAATTTACTTGGAACTATATTTTTATTCACCACATGATAAGTGTTTTGCTTGGAGCGTCTTGTATTATGTGCGTCTTTTCTTGTTAGTTTACCACAATCATCCTTGCTGTACACACCTCTGGAGAGAGCCATACATGAATTGGAATTTGATAGAATACTCTATGTGCTTCACTTATATCTTTTGAGCTTGATAGTTTTGCTCATAGTACTTCACTTATATCTTTTGAGCGTGATAATTTTTGCTCTAGTACTTCACTTAGATCTTTTAGAGAACGATGGTGGATTTATTTTAAAGAAACAATTGATCTCTCATGCTTCACTTAGATTATTTTGAGAGTCATTAATAGCATGGTAATTTGCTTAATATTAATATACTTGGTATTCAAGATATGTGAAACTTTATTTTGAGTGCGTTGAATACTAAGATAAGTTTGATGCTTGATAATTGTTCTGAGATATGGAGGTGATAATATTAAAGTCGTGCTAGTTGAGTAGTTGTGAATTTGAGAAATGCTTGTGTTGAAGTTTGCAAATCCTGTAGCATGCACGTATGGTTAAAGTTGTGTAACAAATTTGAAACATGAAGTGTACCTGGCTTGTGCATCCTTATGAGTGGCGGTCGCGGACGAGCGATGGTCTTTTCCTACCAATCTGTCCCCCTAGGAGCATGCTCGTAGTACTTGATTTTTGATGACTTCTAAATTTTTGCAATAAGTATATGAGTTCTTTTGACTAATGTTGAGTCCATCGATTATATGCACTTTTACCTTTCCGCCTTTGCTAGCCTCTTCGGTACCGAGCATTGCCCTTTCTCACCTTGAGAGTTGGTGCAAACTTCGCCAGTGCATCCAAACCCCATGATATGATACGCTCTATCACACATAAACCTCCTTATATCTTCCTCAAAACAGCCACCATACCTACCTATTATGGCATTTCCATAGCCATTCCGAGATATATTGCCATGCAACTTTCCACCGTTCTGTTCATCATCATCATGACATACTTTACTTTTGTCATATTGCCATTGCATGATCATGTACTTGACATCGTATTTCTGGCAAAGCCACCATGCATTATTTTTCATACAGGTCACTCTTGATTCATTGCACCATCCCGGTACACCGCCGGAGGCATTCATATAGAGTCATACCTTGTTCTAGTTTCGAGTTGTAATCCTTATGTTGTAATCAATAGAAGTGTGATGATCATCATTATTAGAGCATTGCCCAAAAAAAAGAGAAAGGCCCAAAAAAAAGAAGAAAATAAATAAAAAGGGCAATGCTACTATCTCTTTTTTCACACTTGTGCTTCAAAGTAGCACCATGTTCTTCATGTAGTGAGTCTCATATATTGTGCTTCAAAGTAGCACCATGTTTTTCATATAGTGAGTCTTATATATTGTGCTTCAACGTAGCACCATGTTTTTCATATAGTGAGTCTCATAAGTTGTCTTTCATACTAGTGGGAATTTTTCATTGTAGAACTTGGCTTGTATATTCCTACGATGGGCTTCCTCAAATGCCCTAGGTCTTCATGAGCAAGCAAGTTGGATGCACACCCACTAGTTTTCTTTTGTTGAGCATTCATAGCTCTAGTACATACATTGCATGGCAATCCCTACTCCTCATGTTGACATCAATTGATGGGCATCTCCATAGCCCGTTGATTATCCTCGTCATTGTGAGACTTTCTCCTTTTTGTCTTCTCCACACAATCCCCATCATCATATTCTATTCCACCCATAGTGCTATATCCATGGCTCACGCTCATGTATTGCATGAAGGTTGAAAAAGTTTGAGATTATTTAAGTATGAAACAATTGCTTGGCTTGTCATCGGGGGTATAGAAGTTGGGAACATCTTTGTGTGACGAAAATGAAGCATAGCCTAACTATATGATTTTGTAGGGATGAACTTTCTTTTGCCATGCTATTTTGAGAAGACATGATTACTTTGATTAGTATGCTTGAAGTATTATTATTTTTATATCAGTATGAACTTTTGTCTCGAATCTTTCGGATCTGAATATTCATACCACAATTAAGAAGATTTACATTGAAATTATGCCAAAGTATCACTCCGCATCAAAAATTCTCTTTTTATCATTTACCTACTCGAGGACGAGCAGGAATTAAGCTTAGGGATGCCTGATACGTCTCCAACGTATCTATAATTTTTTATTGCTCCATGCTACTTTATCTACTGTATTGGACTATAATGGGCTTTATTTTTCACTTTTATATTACTTTTGGGACTAACCTATTAACCGGAGGCCCAGCCCAGAAATTGTTGTTTTTGCCTATTTTAAAGTGTTTCAAGAAAGCAGTAATGTCAAACGGAGTCCAAACGGAATGAAACCTTCGGAAACGTGATTTTATCACCGAACGTGATACAGGAGACTTGGACCCTGCACCAAGGAACCAGAGATGCAGTCACGAGGTTGGGGGGTGCCCCCCCCTTAGGGCGCGCCCCCCTGCCTCGTGGGGCCCCTGTTGCTCCACCGACATAGTCCTTCCTCCTATATATAGCTACGTACCCCCAAAGGATCAGAATAGGAGCCAAAAACCTAATTCCACCGTCGCAACTTCCTGTATCCACGAGATCCCACCTTGGGGCCTGATCCGGAGCTCCGCCAGAGGGGGCATCCACCACGGAGGGCTTCTACATCAACACCATAGCCTCTCCGATGAAGTGTGAGTAGTTTACTTCAGACCTTCGGGTCCATAGCTAGTAGCTAGATGGCTTCTTCTCTCTTTTGGGTTCTCAATACAATGTTCTCCCCCTCTCTCATGGAGATCTATTCGATGTAATCTTGTTTTTTCTTGGCGTGTTTGTTGAGACCGATGAATTGTGGGTTTATGATCCAGCTTATCTATGAATAATATTTGAATCTTCTCTGAATTCTTTTATGTATGATTGAGTTATCTTTGCAAGTCTCTTCGAATTATCCGTTTGGTTTGGCCAACTAGGTTGGTAGTTCTTGCAATGTTAGAAGTGCATGGCTTTGGGTTCGATCTTGCGATGTCCTTACCAAAGGATGTAAAGGGTTGCAAGGCACGTATTGTATTGTTGACATCGAGGATAACAAGATGGGGTATTTATCATATTGCATGAATTTATTCCTCTACATCATGTCATCTTTCTTAAGGTGTTACTCTCTTTTTAACTTAATACTCTAGATGCATGTTGGATAGCGGTCGATGAGTGGAGTAATAGTAGTAGATGCAGAATCGTTTCGATCTACTTGTCACGGACGTGATGCCTATATACATGATCATACCTAGATATACTCATAACTGTGCTCAATTCTGTCAATTGCTCAACAGTAATTTTTTCACCCACCGTAAAATACTTATGCTCTTGAGAGAAGATACTAGTGAAACCTCTGGCCCCCGGGTCTATTCTCATCATATCAATCTCCATCACTTTTATACTTGCTTTGTTTTACTTTGCGTTTTACTTTTCACTTTGCATCTTTATACCAAAAATACCAAAAATATTATCTCTATCAGATCTCACTCTCGTAAGTGACCGTGAAGGGATTGGCAACCCCTAATCGCGTTGGTTGCGAGTAGCTATCGTTTTGTGTAGGTACGAGGGACTTGTGCGTGGCCTCCTACTGGATTGATACCTTGGTTCTCAAAAACTGAGGGAAATACTTACGCTACTGTGCTGCATCATCCTCTCCTCTTCGGGGAAAACCAACGCAAGCTCAAGACGTAGCAAGCCTCTGGCCCCGGCATGGGCACAGCATACCGTTCTATTTCTCCAAACAGGGGAGCTTCCTGAGGAGCAGGAAGAAGCGGAGAAAGTAGCCCGTCGGTCTGCCATATATCAGTTCGTCGACGACGTTCTGTACAGAAAAAGACCAAAGGCGTGAAATTGAAGTGCATTCCCCGGGAAACGGACTGGAGCTATTGGCAGAGATACACGGAGGCATATGTGGCTCCCACATAGGGTCGAGAGCCCTTGCCGGCAAGGCATTCTGGCAAGGTTTCTTCTGGCCCACTACCCTCTAGGATGCAACGGCACTAGTAACCAAGTGTGAAGCATGTCAGTTCCATTCAAAGAAGCTTCATCAACCAGCTCAAGCTCTCTAAACAATCCCTCTTTCCTGGCCATTCTCGGTCTGGGGCTCGACATACTGGGCCCCTTTCCCCATGCTGTCGGGGGCTTTGAGTACATGTATGTTGCAATCGACAAGTTCACAAAGTGGCCGGAGGTTGAAGAAGTGAGAAAGGTGACAGCACAATCAGCCGTCAAATTCTTCAAAGGGCTAGTCTGCCATTTTGGTGTGCCAAACAGGGTCATCACCGACAATGGCACGCAGTTCACAAGCCGCACCTTCATGCAATACATTCAAGACCTCGGCAGCAAGGTCTGTTTTGCTTCTGTTGCACATCCACGGAGCAACGGCCAGGCAGAGAGGGCAAATGCGGAAGTACTGCGAGGCCTCCGGGCAAAGACTTTTGACAGGCTACACAAGTGCGGAAGACGCTGTATTGACAAATTGCCGGCGGTTCTTTGGTCAATCAGAACGACACCAAATCAAGCCACCGGCCTGACACCCTTCTCCCTCGTTTATGGGGGCAGAAGCAGTTCTCCCCACAGAACTCACATACGGATCACCCCGAGTGCTCACTTATGATGAGCTTGAGCAAGAACAATTGCGGCAAGATGATGCAACGCTCCTCGAGAACGATCGTCTTCAGGCGGCTGTGCAAGCAGCGCGCTACCAGCAAGCCTTGCGCCGCTACCATAGCCGCAAGGTTCATGCCCGAAGCTTTCAGGAAGGCGACCTTGTTCTTCGGCATGTTCAGTCGGCCAAGAATTCCAACAAGTTGATGCCAAAGTGGAAAGGCCCTTATCGAGTAATATGAGTCACCAGGCCTGGTGCAGTCCGCCTGGAGAACAAAGATGGTATTCCAGTGAGCAACTCCAAGAACATTGAACATCTTCTCAAGTTTTGCCCATAAGGCGTGGTTGCCGGGCTCCCAGGCAGACCACTTTTTGTACAAGCTTTGCCGACAAGGCATGTAACCCTTTGTACAAAGCCAGTCGCAGACCTTGAGCATAAATAAACGAAGCGCTGGCGCCCTAAGTTTTGGCATGCATGCTAGGTTGTGTCTCTCTCTCTGTTAGGGTTGATAGTGCTTAGCGGCGACTAACCCCTACCATAGAGGTCGAGTGTGCGTCTCTCTGTTCCTTTCCGTCCTTTTTGGTTCGCAGGGCGCATGGACATTTCTGCTGAGCTGTTTGGAAGGAAGAGAACAGGCCGACGCCCCGACCTCGGCAAGCCAAGGTTGCCGGGGGCTGCAGATCCAAAGACCCGACCACGGCAAGCCAAGGTTGCCGGGGGCTCCAAAATCAGATAAGTCTTTCATCCCCCGCTCCCTACTCCCGTATGAAACTTGAACGTACGAGACTGCGCTCACTCTTATACAATCATGCTCCCTCTTTCCCGTGTCCAAAAACCTTACTTTGGGCCGGAACTTGGTTGTAGTGCGGTGGGAAGGGAACGAGCGAAGTGCCCAATCCTACTTTGCCCCTACCTCCGCCAAGGGCGTGAGTATAGTCGAGCTATAGAGCAGGAGGACGGCAAGGTCTGTTGCCGGGTTACAATGTTTATCTTAAGATAACGAGGATTCGTTCCTTGGTGTGGGCCTCGCCCACGCACAAACAAAACCCGGCAAACACCCTTCCCTTCATTAATACGTTGTTAACAAGTACAATTCATACGGAATGCATACGCAAGCAAGGGGGGTTACAAGGTTTAAATCTTACAAAGGCCCGTAGGCTTAAAAACTAAAAAGAGATAAGGTGCCCGTAATCCCTTTCTTGTCCCTCTCCTCAAGAAATAGAACAAGATGGCAGAAGGGCAAAAGGAGTGCCTAGGCGAGGTACGAGCAGCAGAAGACACCAAAAGAACATCCCGGCGGCCGTCCAGAAGAGGGCTGGTGATGATGGTGCCGGGAGAAGAGCCGAAAGATGAGGCAGCGGGCCGGCAATACGCGATGAAGGAATTAGTGCCCGCGTACTCCGACTTGACGGCCTGCCACCCGCCTTTTTCATCTTCTACGACCTTCGCACGCCAACCGCCCAAGGAGGCGACCCCGAGAAGTTTAAGGAGCTGGTGATGCAGATGATGGTGCTGCCGGCGTCGCCCAGGGACGGTATGTCTGACACCTAGTCGGACCCGTCATCCTCCTGCCCGCTGCCCTCGTCGCCACTGTCGATGTCCTCCCGGTCACTGTCGCTCGAGGAGGAGCTTTCGTCGTCAGTCAAGCTCTGCGCACAGCACCCTAGACTGTACCCCGAGCGCCCAAAGACCTTGAAGGAGAGCAGGTCGCTCTCTGCTGACTTGAAGCAGAGGATGTGCCCCTTCATCAAGTAGTGGGCACGCACGAAGGTTTTCCAACCCCGATGGAGGAGCATTACATGAGGGGCGGGGAACCTTGTGTTCGCCCACATGTCGCCATTGCAACACCCCTTCATGTGAAGCCTCAAGCTCGGTGGCTGGTCGGCCTCCAGCACCCTCGCAAACGCTTCGAGAAGACGAAGGCGGCTGCGTGGCGGTTCGCGCAGTTGCAGAATGAACTCTAGCGCCGTGTCCCCGACATGGCCGCTCGACGAAGCAGGAGGAGACGGCGGAGGAGAAGGAGACGGAGATGATGACGACGCGGGAGTCCCCCGTCCACGCCCGCCTCTGCCTCGACCGCCTCGCCGACCGTGGCCCCGACCAGCGCCTCTGCCTTGGGCATGACCTTCACCTTGAACGTCCGGCTCTTACTTGACTGCCGCGGCTCTCTGGCCGGAGGAAGACCTAGTTGCCTCCATGGAAGGACGGCCCCGACCACGCCCTCTCGCCATGACAAGGAAAAGAAAGGGACCAGATTAGAAGAAGATGGATGCCGGAGAACGCTGTCCCTCTCCCTTTTTATAGGGGGACGAGGCCGAGCGAGCCTGAAGGAGACCGCCTCAATCGACCAATCCAGTCGCCGAAGGCACAAGGAGACGGGACCGACCCGCTGCCCCAATCAGCGGCACCCCCCCTTCCCGGCATTAAAGCACATGCCTTCTGTGTCCACCGCCTGCCCTTCCCAGCGCATGGAGGATGCGTGGCGGGCGAGCCAGGACTCACATGGCAAGTGGAACGGCCATTTCGCACCCCGTGATCGTGGGGCGCGCGTGCCATAATGGCCACGACCCATGTCCACCTAGTAAATGAGCCGTGCCCCTACGTCTTCCTCTATTTTTTATGGGGAAGGCGCGAGCCGTATCTTTACCATTTACCACAATGTGATGCACGCGTGCAGGAACCGCCCCACGCATGACCCCCACGTCACGCACGACCCCCACTTCGCGCATTCAACGCGGGTCGTGGGGAAGCGCAACCAGCGGAGAAGTTACTGCAGTAAAACTCCGCCCTGCATGCCCGTGCACCGTTCTGGGCCTAGCCCAACAACAAGTTGGGCTTATGTGTGGCCCAGGCCCGAGGGCTCCTGTCGGTGTACAAAAGTAGGGGCTCTCTTTTATACCCCTTTACTTGTGCACGGGCAGTCAGAGCCGCACCTGCGGCCACACTTAGCAGGGCAGAGGAGGGAAGCAGAAATACAAGACTACCAGAGCAGCGCCAAGACAGAGGCGCAAGAAGGTCAAGCAACAAGATGGGCTTTCCCCTGGCAAGACCCTTGCCGGGGCGGCCTACGCAACCCCGACAAGATTCTTGCCGGGGCAGCTCACCCAACGCCAGCATCACAGCCATCCTTGAAGCCTGAGAGTTCCGACACCATCGAAAACGTCGGAACCAAGGCTCGGGAAGCGCCTGCATGGTGGCATGCAGATCTTTGTGAAGAAAAAGAGCCTACGAAGCCTAGATGAGAACCAGATGGCAAGACAACTGCCAGGCTCCATGCCGAGGATGCCCACGAGGCCTCGGCAAGGCTCCTTGCCGAAGACACCCGCAAGGCCCCGACAAGGCTATTGCCGAGGGCGCTCACAAGGCCCCGGCAAGACTCTTGCCGGGAATATCCACAAGACCGCGGCAAGGCCTCGCCGCCCATCACCACCCAAGCTCAGTGGCCGACACACCAACTAAAGCAAGTACCACGTGGCAGTACGTGGCTCCTAATCCAACTAGTCAAGCACCTGTGTGGTGGCATGCAGATCTTCGTGAAGACCCTACCACCACGCCAGCTCAGCAGCCTGCCAGCCTACATGGCGCCGCATGCCTCGTTGGCCTGGACGCATGTCAGAGAAAGGCAGAGCGGCGACGGACGGGACGGAGCTCGTTACCGTCCCCGATAAAGCAAGTGGATACCTAAGGAGCGCATTTAATGCGTTTTGTCCTGTAATCACAGGTGATAAGCTTGTACTCTATACATACCTTTCCAGCTCCTGTGTGCCACTATGACGACCCCTTTAACTATAAAAGGAGGCCCGAGGCGTACTAAGGAAAGATTGGGATATTTTGGACTAGACATGCACCATAGCTAGTTCGAGAGCTCAAGAACACTCAGATATACACAAAAGCAGGACTAGGGTATTATGCAGCTCCGTGGCCCGAACCTGGGTAAATCTCGATGTGCTAGCTACTAGACCCGCTCTTTGCACAACCCCGCGCCTGCCAACCGTAGAAGGGATCCCCGTGATCCCATAGGTGTCGTTTCCCACCGACAGAAAGTACATGCAGAGGTTCAGCCGAGTCCATAGGAATATTCCAGATATCCACTCGACAGTTGTTATGGCTGTGTTCCAGTCCAACATGCGCAACCATCGGATACATTCAAAGATGAACGTTCGGCTGCCCAAGACTGTGAAGGAACTTTACACCTTGGTGGACAAGTGTGCCCTGTCGGAGGAGGGGAGGGAACTCCCTGGAGAAGAGGATGGCGTCGATGTTGACGAGGCCACCAGTCAGAAGAAGGAGAACAAGAAGCGCAACAAGAAGCGCAAGGATAAAGCAGTAGTGGCCGTTGAGGGATCGGGCACGCCTAGTACCGGCAAGAAGGCTAAAGACGAAGCCCCCGGCAAGGAAGTTGCCGCGTGCACTGACTGTCGGGAGGTTGTGGCTGCCGAGAAGGCTAGGAAAGGTGATGGGCCGTATTGCAAGATTAATCAGACCAAAGGCCACGATCTCCAGGAATGTCATCAGGTTGAGCAGCTCATCAAGAAGCAGAGGGATGAATATGAGAAGTGTGATAAGGAAAAAGGTCAAAATGGCGCTGGCGGGAAGGGCCGAGGCGGTGAAGCTAATTGCCCCGGCAAGGCTCTTCGGAACCAAGGAAAACCGGCCAGGGGCCGAGAGAAGGGAGATTGCAATTATGAAAGTGATGGAGGGGATGAGGAGGATACCAGCAAGCAGGAAGTAGAAGGCCAATAACGCCCTGTGCATTGACGGGGGTGCATCTCTGCACTCCTCTCACCGCCAACTAAAATGGTGGGCGCGTGAGGTCAATGTCGTGGAGCCAGCGGCAGAGTCTCGGAAGCCGCTCAAGTGGTCATGCACGCCCATCATCTTTGATGAAGAGGACCATCCTGACCGCACTACCGCGGTAGGATGCTTGCCGTTGTTGGTTTCATCAATGATCCGCAACCTCAAGGTCACAAAGATGTTGGTTGATGGCGGGGCCGGGTTGAATCGGATTTTCCCAAAGGTTATCAACAAACTTCAGATAACAGAGGAAGAACTCAAAGTCACAGGCACGTTTCAAGGAATCAACCCTGGTAGGACTCATCCTAAGGGAAAGATCACGTTGCCAGTGACATTTGGAGGAGAGTTGAACTACTGTACTGAGAAGGTTGTGTTTGATGTGGCCGACTCTTGATAACCCACAAGTATAGGAATCGCAACAATTTTTGAGGGTAGAGTATTCAACCCAAATTTATAGATTCGACAGAAGGGGAGCCAAAGAATATTTGTAAGTATTAGTAGCTGAGTTGTCAATTCAACCACACCTGGAGATTAATTATCTGCAGCAAAGTGATCTGTAGCAAAGTAGTATGATAATTTTGGTAGTAGTAGCAACAACAATAGTGACGATAACAGTGATAGCAGCGATTTTGTAGCAAGTGCAACAGTAACAATAGCAGTAGTAACTTAGCAAGAACAATATGTAGCAAAATTGTAGGCATTGGATCGGCGATTTGTTGGATGATGTGACAGTTATAACCTAGGGCAATACGGCACTAGATCCAGTACATAAATATAATGTAGGCATGTATTCCGTAAATAGTCATACATGCTTATGGAAAGAACTTGCATGACATCTTTTATCCTACCATCCCATGGCAGCGGGGTCTTACTGGAAACTAAGGGATATTAAGGCCTCCTTTTAATAGAGAATCGGAACAAAGCACTAACACACAGTGAATACATGAACTCCTCAAACTACGGTCATCACCGAGAAGTGTCCCGACTACTGTCACTCTGGGGTTGCCGGATCATAACACGTAGTAGGTGACTATAAGTTGCAAGATCGGATCTAGAATATAGATACAATGGTGATAACAAAAACGGTTCAGATATGAAATCATGGCACGCGGGCCCAAAGTGACAAGCATTAAGCATGGCAAAGTCATAGCAACATCAATCTCAGAACATAATGGATACTAGGGATCAAGCCCTAACAAAACTAACTTGACTACATGATGAATCTCATCCAACTCCTCACCGACCAGCAAGCCTACGAAGGAATTACTTACTCCCGGTGGGGAGCATCAGGGAATTGGCGATGGAGAAGGGTTGGTGAAGACGAAGATCGAAGTTCCCCCTCTCCGGAGCCCCAAACAGACTCCAGATCTGGCCTCGCGACGAAGAAGAGTAAACGTCGGCGGCTCCGTCTCGTGGAACGCGATAATTCTTTCTTCCTGATTTTTTCTAAAAAATGTGATTTTATAGCATCGGTTTCAGGGTCTACGGGGCCACCAGGTGGGGACAACCCACCTGGGCGCGCCTGGAGGGGGAGGTTCACCCTGGTGGGTTGTGCCCACGCAGGTGCCCCCCTCCGGTGGTTCTTGGCTCCAGTAATTATCTTTTATTGTATAAAAAACCCTCACAAAGTTTCGTTCCATTCTGAGAACTTTTATTTCTACATAAAAACAACACCATGGTAGTTCTACTGAAAATAGCGTCAGTCCGGGTTAGTTTCATTCAAATCTGCAAATTAGAGTGCAAAACAACAGGAAAAGCATTAGGAAAAGTAGATACGGTGGAGACGTATCAACTCCCCCAAGCTTAAACCTTTGCTTGTCCTCAAGCAATTCAGTTGATAAACTGAAAAGTGAAAAAGAAAACTTTTACGAACTATTTTGCTCTTGTTTGCATAAATAAGCTTAAACGGCACCCAGGTTTTCAGCCAAGATTATAACTAACCATGTCAACAATAACTCTTAGAAATTATATTAACTCATATCAATAACACAATCAGCTAGCGAGCAATAATAAGATATCTCAAACAACAACACGTTGTCAAAACAACCATGATATAACATGACAATAGTGATATCTCGCTAGCCCTTTCTGAGACCGCAAAACATAAATGCAGAGCACTTCCAAAGTTCAAGCAGTGACGAAACACTGTAATTCATGGTAGAAATGATCCATTCATGCTGCACCCAACATTAGCTACAAACAATGCATAAGCATGACAGACGTGTTCTCAGGTTCTGGCGCTTATTTTAGAAGGTGATGACACAACATAAAACTAAATAGATAGTCCCTTCACAGAGGGAAGCAATGATTTGCAGAGGTGCCCGAGCTCAAGTTTCTAAAACAGAGGTAAATGATATTTTGAGAAATGCACCCTTCTTGTTTATTTCACGACCATCAGTTATCAATATCTTCCATGCTAAACATGTTAGCGGCGGTTCCCAAGCGATAAAGTAATGGTTATTACTCCATAGGAGTTTTTGTTTGATTATTTGTGAGCTCTCTTTGCAATTTGGGACTGGGAATTCCTATTACTGAACCCCTTCTCGTGCAATGGTGAGTGAATAAACACTCATCCTGAGAATAACCGGCTTAGCATGGAAGATCCTGACTACCTCACAATAGCTCTATGAACAATCCAGGCACACAAAAAGGATATTTATTTGAAGTTTTTTAGAGGTGTCACATGCAAATTTACTTAGGACGGCAGGGTAATACTGCATATAGGTAGATATGGTACACTCATCTGGAATGACTTGGGTTTAAGGTTTTTGATGTACAAGCAGTGTTCCCACTTAGTACAGGCGAAGGCTAGCAAATAGGTTGAAAAGCGGCCTGCTATAGAGCAACAACGGTCATGAACATGCATTATGCATAAGTAACATTGGATACTAGCATGAGTAGGATATGAACACCATGAACATAAATATCATAGAGACTATGTTGGTTTTGATTCAATTACATGCATGACCCTATGCCAAGTCAAGCCACTCGAACATTCAGAGGAGGATACCATATCATCATACTACATCATAATCATTTTAATGAAATGTTGACATCCAAGATAAATCATTATCCACTCCTAGCTACTTATGCATGGCATGAGAAACTATAATCTCTAATTGTCATTGCAAACATGTTTGATCATAATAGGCTAAATCATGGATACTAGGTTAAACATATTTAAAAAAATAGAACAAGTTGAGTTCATAGCGGTTTCAAAAGGAGAAGACAAGGTAATATGGGCGCTTTGTTAGATCAACAATAATGCATATGAGAGCTACTCAATAGTTTCATCGTGGTCTTCTCCTCGGTACGACTAAAAAAAAAGAAATTCAGAGAAACACACTGAAGTATTTTTGGAGTTTTTGGTTTTCCTGTAAGAAAGCAACTTAAATAAAGAAAATAAAAAACCAGAAAACTATTTACACAGGAGAGCTCCCAGCGAGCAAAAGAAGAACAAGGAAATCTTTCTGGGTTTTCTTTTTAGTGGTACAACAATTTAAACTAGGAAGAAAAAGCGAAAAGAAGAAGGAAATATTTTTGGATTTTATCAAAGTTTTTCGAACACACAAGAAGAAAGCGTGAAAATAAATTTAGTATGGATGATACAATGGAAAAGTGTGGACACCGACAACGGAAAAATGAAATGTGTGAACATGAATGTAGTGTCAGTGGACATACGTACTCCCCCAAGCTTTGGCTTTTGGCCTAACTTGGTAACCACCAGTCAAAACCGGCGGATCTCGGGTAGGGGGTCCCGAACTGTGCGTCTAGGCGGATGGTAACAGGAGACAAGGGACACGAAGTTTTTACCCAGGTTCGGGCCCTCTCGATGGAGGTAAAACCCTACTCCTGCTTGATTAATATTGATGATATGGGTAGTACAAGAGTAGATCTACCACGAGATCAAGGAGGCTAAACCCTAGAAGCTAGCCTATGGTATGATTGTTGTTAGATCCTCTGGACTAAAACCCTCCGGTTTATATAGACATCGGATAGGTTCGGGTTACACAGAGTCGGTTTCAATGGTAGGGGCTCTACCTAGCCGTCTCGCTATGCTGGCCTTCCACGCCAAGGAAAGTCCCATCCGGACACGGACGAAGTCTTCAATCTTGTATCTTCATAGTCTTGGAGTCCGCCGTGATGATAGTCGGCTATCCGGACACCCCTAGTCCGGGACTCCTCGGTAGCCTCGAACTAGGCTTCAATGACGATGAGTCCGGTGCGTTGATTGTCTTGGCATTGTGAGGCGGGTTCTTCTCCAAATTCCATATACTTGTCGAAAGTGTCCCGATAAATGCTGCGCTCCTCAAACCTGCGCCCAATAATGGCCATCTTCCACGTGTTTGAATGAATGCGAAAAGCCAGGGTATTTTTACAATTACCCCCCTAGCCACGCAAATGAGCCGCTTATAAAAGGGGCGAGGATCTAGATCTGAGTCACACCATCCCCCCATTGCGAGCTTTCATTGGAGTGCCTCTGACCAAATCCCATCCCATCATGGACAGTCGACGCGGCTCCTCCTCTCGCGCTCCCAGCCCCCAGCCAGGAAATTGGGAGAGATGCTCAGTCCCGCATAGCGAGCTAGTTATACTCCAAGCCAAGGGATTTCTTCCTCCGGCCTTCATGGTTCCGGTTCGAGTCAGACTTGCCACCTACAAGGGCGGAAAGCAAGCGGAGAGCGTCCCCAATCCCTCTAAAGGAGAGCGGGTGTGCTTCATCTCTTATCTAGTAAGAGGACTCGGATTTCCAATCCATCTGTTTCTCCGTGGGATCTTGGAGTTCTACGGCCTCCAACTGCACCATCCTACTCCTGCCTCCATCTTGCACATCGCGGGCTTCCTGGCCCTTTGCGAACTGTTCCTGGGCGTCGAGGCTCATTTCGGGCTGTGGAAGAGAATATTCTGCCTAGTACCCCGTTCTCATGAGGGGTCAATATATCAAGTGGGCGGAGCCGAGCTATGGCGCATCGCCGGGACCGGATACCTATCTGGAACCCCAAAGAAGGCGTCCGAACACTGGCCTTCAAAATGGTTTTACATGGAGGACGTCCCGCTGCCGGATCCTGTTCGGATCAGCCTTCCGGAGTTCAGCAATGCTCCTCTGAAGAAGCGCCTAAGCTGGCGCCCTTGGAGCCCCTGGAGAGAAGATGACCGGGATGTCCGTTATTTGATGAGCCGAATAAGGTTACTGGCTCATGCCAGATTGACCATGACAGGAGTCATGGCAATGCATTATGAGGAGTCTGATCGGCTCCAATACAGGCCACCCCATGTGGGACTTCAACGGGAGGGCGATGCCACCCGCCATGGCCGCATAAAGGGCGAGGATCGGTCACCGAACTGGTGAAGATCTTATGCGCCATGTACAAAGGAGAGGAGGAGGATTTCCTCCGTGTCAACCCTTGAAGGAGTTTTCTTGAATAATCCTCGAAGCTGGGTAAGCAAACATCCTTGTGACCTGTCCGATCCATGTTCCCGTAGTTAAATATCTCATTTCATGGTTTTCTTGCGAGGAACTGCGCCGGACTGTGGAGAAGTTACACAGCCCGCCCCCACAACCCGAGGATCCGGAGCGGTCCCTCGATCCGACCTCCGAAGAGGATCCAAATATAACGTTGGAGTTGATCGACGGGGTGTTCTACCAACTTAGAATCGACAATGCCTTGGTAGCCATTACGGCCGATTACCCCGGAATACTTCCAGCCCCACAGGTAATCTGAGACCAAGATCCCAAAACCCTGATAATGACCCATCCGTGCTTATTTTTTATCACTGTATACCAATGGTGTTTCGCAGGAGGGTACCTTCGAGGCGGGAAGCGAACTGCGGCTGGCCAACAAGGGCAGCAGCGGCCTTGAGTTAAAAAGAAGTGCGGTCCGGATTGAAACTCCGCCGCAACGGTATAGCGCGTCACCATACTCCCCGGATTGATTCCTGGAAGGCGTACTAACGCTGATGCACTTTTCAGGAAAAAGAGCGCTCGCCGGACTGAGTCCGGAGAGATTGACAATCAAACCTTCACCGGACAAGTGTCAAAGCCGGGTCCGGAGGCTGAGGCGAACACGAGACGTGCGTCGGATGCTCCTCCAACAGAGGATGCCGACAGGTTGTCCGCCACCAACTCCGAGGTGGAGAGCGCCTTGAATCACAGGCGCCACGGGCAGTTCTTCGTGGCGCATGTTTCTCCCGACAGGCCTTGAATGCCTTTGATTGGAGATGTGCATCTCCGTGCCGCTCAAGATAGTCTAGCGAGCCACGGAGGCGGTATGTGAAGGACATACGGGTAAGGAAATTTGTGATTATATATGCGGTAGCCCCGAGACTTAAAATAGTTAGAATAACTGATTTAAGGATCATTTGTTATCTTGAGGATCTTCTGAGAAAAGAATACCCGATTGTCCCCAGAGCTTGAAGAGTGCAAGGCCCAACTTGAGGCCGCACTAGCACTTCTGAGGGGAGCTATAGAGGCCCCCTCGGCAATATATGCTTTTAAAAAATAAATAGTTTATAGAGTGCGGCGGGTGTGTGAATCGACCAAAACATTGCAGATGGCGCGGACTAGATCCGGACAAGCAACAGCTCTACGCGATTAAAGGCGGTGAGCGTGCTTACGAGTGCGGCGGAGAAGAATAACCTTCAAGACGCCAACACCAAGCTGGGTGAGGAACTAAAGGACGTTCGTGCCCAGTTGTCCGACTCCGTAAAGGAGAATCGGCGGCTTCGTCGCGGCATTTTCAGTAAGTGCTTGAGCGAACCTTGAAAAGAGTTCGGCGAGGAAGGCCACTAACATAAACATGTATGTAGGTTTGCTCACAGGTCGTCTTGAGGAAGAGATGCCCAGTTCTTCGGGTGATCTTCTTCCCGAATTGCGTCAGCTACCTGCAAACGAGTCCGCGGTGATGAAAGGCATCGGCCAAGCCTTGTGGCCATCTATCTCCTGCCGAAGGCATTGGGGAGCTGGCGGAGGCGGCTTCAAGGAGTCTGGCGGCGCTTAGGCTATGGAAGATATCGGCCTGCCGTCAAAGGCGCCGAGGAGGCTGGGCCATGGTGAAGATCACGGTACACGAAGGTGACCCAAACCACATGGCGAGGTCGGACCTGTGGGGCGGATGGGATGGAGATCCTGTAAGCTTAGTGTATGGCCAAGTAGAATTGGCCGCCAAGTATTCCAACAAGATTGTAAATTAGATAGCCTATTAGATGGCATGGAGGAGGAATACAATGAGTCGAATTGACTATGTAAAAATATGACATGAAAAAATGTCTTCTAGCCGGATTGTAGATCGTTTGTCATAGCGAACCTTTTAACCCGACCTCCGGACCCAATAGTCCGGAGTGTGTCCGAATACCTTCGTGGTTATATAAGAACCGTGGTATGCATGGAGACTAGGCGTAGGGGTCATTGTTGCTGTATCGAGAAAAGTGCCCAACTAGTTATGTTATATTACATGGGTAGTAAGAAACATCTTCGGGGAGAATAGTTCCGTTAAGGGTTCCTTTATTTGGGATGCATGCCTGAAGTGCATGTCAAAGCTGCTATGAAAGCAGAAAATCATCTGGGGGCAGATGGGTAAATAATTAAAATCATCTTTCAGTTCACCGACCGAATATTCCCTTAAGAACGCTTAGCTTTCGGCTTCACCCAGTCGAGGTACACATCCGGTGACCCGGCAGTAACAATCGTAGAGGTGCTCCTTTACCACCTAGCGAAGAATCGGGAGCGAGGGGGTAAGCACGAGCCGAGCAACCCAGCTTGGCCAAAACTTAAGTCATATCGATGCATATAATGGTGAATAAAAGGTACATGCGGAAGTTTAACGCATGTGTTGGGCATGAAAGCCCGTATAAATAAGCTTCTGTTAAAGAAGACCCCATGTATAATGAGCGCGGACAGCACGTCAAGTGTGTGCGGAAAAAGCGCAAACGAGCCTCTAGAGGCTACAAGAAGAAGAAGAGGGAAGGAGAGAAATAAAAGACAGCAAAAAGCAAAAATAAAGAATGCGGACGGAGGAAGGAGACGAACTTGGAGTCCGGAACTTAGGCGTAGAATCTTCGTAGACGGGCCGCGTTCCATGGGTTCGGCTCGAGTCGGTTATCCGATGCGTTTGTGACGGTATGCTCCGCCCGGTCGAGGAGCTGGTCGATGATGAAGGGACCTTCCCATTTGGGCTTGAGTTTGTCCTTTTTCTTGTCCGTGAGCGTAGAACTAGTTCGCCAACGTTATAAGCTTTGGCCCGTACTTCCCTGCTTTGATATCTTCTAGCCTGCTGTTGATAGAATGCGGAGCGAGCTTTTTCCACGTCGCGCTCCTCCTCCAATGTGTCCAAACTGTCCTGTCGATCAAGCTTTGCTTCTCTTTCTTCGTACATGTGCACTCGAGGTGAGTCATGTATTATGTCGCAGGGCAAGACTGCCTCTGCGCCGTACACCATGAAGAATGGTGTGAATCCGGTAGTACGATTCGCTGTGGTCCGCAACCCCTAGAGTACGGAGTCGAGCTCCTCAACCCAGTGCGTGTTAGATTCCTTGAGGGACCGCACTAGTATGGGTTTAATGCCGCTCATTATTAGACCATTTGCCCGTTCGACTTGGCCGTTGGTTTGAGGGTGATAGATCGAGGCGTGTCGAGCTTGATGCCCATGTTTTTGCACCATGATTTGACCTCGTCGGCCGTGAATTTGGTGCCATTATCGGTGATGATCTGTGGGGGACACCGTAACGATGCACTACCCACGATATGAAGTCTATCACGGGTCGGATTCGGCCGTTTTAACAGGCTTGGCCTCTATCCATTTGGTGAATTTATCCACCATGACCAATAGGTATTTTTGCTTGTGGGTTCCTCCCTTGAGGGGTCCGACCATATCAAGCCCCCAGACCACGAACGGCCAGGTGATGGGTATAGTTTTAAGGGCGGTGGGTGGAATGTGGCTTTGGTTAGCAAAAAGCTGGCAACCGACGGATCGTTGGACTAAGTCCTGTGCATCAGCCCGGGCCGTCGGCCAATAAAATCCTATGCGGAAGGCCTTGCCTACAAGGGCCCGGGCTGCGGCGTGGTGCCCACCCAGTCCGGCATGAATTTTAGCCAGGAGGTTTCGCCCTTCCTCTTCGGAGATACACCTTTGAAGGACTCCGGTAGTGCTTTTCTTATAAAGCTCTCCCTCATGGACTTTATAGGCTTTAGGCGCCCGTACTATGCAGCGAGCCTCATTTTGGTCTTCGGGAGTTCCTGCCTAGTTAGGTAGGCTAGGAATGGTTCCGTCCTGAGGCGATAACCGCCATTATTTCGTGAGCAGAGGGTGTTATCTCGGGGGCGGAGCCTCCGGTTGTGTCAGAGTGTTCGGCGTCAGGCGGTGCAGTTGGGTCCGGATTGTTATTGCCGGACTCCCCTTCCCATAGTACGGATGGCTTGAACAGCCGTTCCAAAAAGATATTGGGTGGGACAGCATCGCGTTTTGCACCGATGCATGCCAATATATCCGCTGCCTGGTTGTTATCCCGGGCTATATGATGAAATTCGAGCCCTTCGAACCGTGCTGACATTTTTAGGACCGCATTGCGGTATGCTGCCATTTTCGGATCTTTGGCGTCAAAGTCTCCATTTATTTGAGATATTGCGAGGTTTGAATCCCCGCGCACCTCTAGGCGTTGAATGCCCATGGAGGCGCCATCCGGAGGCCGTGCGAGAAGGGCCTCGTGTTAATTCTGCGTTGTTGGAGTCTGTATACATTATCTCGAAGGACGTATTGGAATGTGTCCCGGTTGGGGACGTCAGGACGACGCCAGCCCCCGGGCCAGTCAACATTTTGGAGCCGTCAAAGTGCATGATCCAATTGGAGTATGCGCCGTATTCTTTAGGGAGTTCGGCTTCAGTCCATTCGGCCATGAAGTCGGCCAAAACCTGCGACTTAATAGCTCGTCGTGGCTTATAGGTTATGTCGAATGGGAGGAGCTCTATGGCCCATTTAGCAATCCGGCCCGTCGCGTCACGGTTGTTTATAATGTCATTAAGAGGTACTTCGGAGGCTACCATTATCGAACACTCTTGAAAGTAGTGTCGCAGCTTCCGGGATGCCATGAACACCGCGTATGCTATCTTTTGATAGTGTGGGTACCGGGACTTGCATGGAGTTAGGACAGTGGACACATAATAAACCGGTTTTTGAATAGGGAACGGTGTCCGTCCGTTCTCGTTCGACAACGTGCACCGCTACCGACAACTTGATGTGTTGCGGCGATGTATAATAGCATTGGTTCGCCCATGTTGGGCGCGGCCAGACCGGATTTGTTGCCAAAATGGCCTTTATTTCTTTGAGTCCGGCCGTGGCATCAAATCCACTCGAAGTGTTCGGTCTTGGCGGAGGAGGCGGTAAAGAGGTAATGTATTTTCTCCTAAGCGGGAGATAAAGCGGCATAGAGCCGCTACACATCGTCAATTTTTATATTTGTTTGAGGTCTTTTGGAATATCCAATTGTGATGAGCTTCGAATCTTGGCTGGGTATGCTTCGGTTCCTCTACGGACACAATGAAGCCCAGGAGCTTTCCATTGAACGCCAAGACGCATTTTTCCGGATTGAGCTTGATGTCATATTTTCGAAGATTGTCGAATGTGAGCCTCAAGTCGTTTACTAGAGTTTCGACGTGCTTGGTTTTGACGACCACGTCATCTACATATGCTTCCACCGTTTTGCCGATCTGGTTTGCCAGACATGTCTGAATCATGCGCTGATATGTTGCGCCGGCGTTTTTAAGCCCAAAGGGCATTGTGTTGAAGCAGAACGGGCCGTATGGAGTGATGACTGTTGCAGCTTGGTGCAGCTCCGCCATCTTGATTTGGTGGTAGCCGAGATGCAGCGTCGAGGAAGCACAATGAGTCGTGTCCGCCAGAAGCGCCAATGATTTGATCAATTCGAGGGAGGGAAGGGGTCCTTTGGGCAAGCCTTATTAAGGTCTTTGAAATCAACACATAGGCGCCAGATTTATCCTTCTTTGGTACCATCACCGGGTTCGCTAGCCGATCCGGATGTTTTATATCTACGATGAATCCGGCCTCCAAAAGTTTGGCTAGCTCCTCTCCCATGGCCTTTGTCTCTTGGGTTCGGAAAAGCGCCAAGAGCCTGTTTGACCGGCTTGAATCCTTTTAGGATATTTAGGCTGTGCTCGCCAATCGGCGTGGGATTCTGGCATGTGCTGAAGGGTGCCGAGCAAAGATGTCCCAGTTTTCTTGTAGAAATTCTCGTAGTCTGGCGTCTACATCGGGATTTAATTGTGCCCCGATGGAGGCCGTCTTTGCAGGGTCCGTTGGGTGGACTTGGAATTTGACTATTTCATCCACTGGTTTAAAAGAGGTGGACTTGGATCTTTTATCAAGTATCATATCGTCCCTGTTCACCGTGGAGCGCATCGCGGTGAGTTCCTCGGCCGCTAGGGCTTCG
Source organism: Aegilops bicornis (assembly GCA_021605145.1). NCBI lineage: Eukaryota > Viridiplantae > Streptophyta > Magnoliopsida > Poales > Poaceae > Aegilops > Aegilops bicornis. Next base: position 391,792,816 of record CM038675.1, on the reverse strand, counting down.
GATAGTGCCTCGAGGGCTAGTGCGGCTGTCTTATTTTCGGTAGCGGAGTGCTATGTTCGGATCACTAGCGAGAGTGATGATTCCGTTGGGACCGGGCATTTTAAGCTTCATGTACCCATAATGGGGTATAGCTTGAAAAATTGTGAATGCCTCTCGTCCTAATAAAGCATGATATCCGCTTTTGATTGGGGCCACTTGAAATGTGACCTCCTCGGACCTGTAATTGTCCGTCGAGCCGAACACTACGTCTAGCGTGATTTTTCCTGTGCAGCATGCTTCCCGGCTGGGGATTATTCCTCTAAAGGTTGTGCTGCTTCGCTCAATGCGATTCCAGTCTATTTCCATTTTTCGGAGGGTTTCCTCATAGATGAGGTTTAGTCCGCTGCCGCCATCCATGAGTACCTTAGTAAGGCGAAAGCCGTCTACTATCGGTGAGGACCAATGCGGCTGGTGCCCGGGCAGTTCGAATTTAGGTTAAATCCTTGGCATTGAAGGTAATAGCCGTGTCCTCCATGGATTTATTGTTGCTACTTGGTAGACTTCGCCGAGTTCTTGAGTTGTCATTTTCGCATGTTATTTGATGCGAAAGTCTCAAGATTGTTAACACCGTCTTGGTGTTGCTTTGGGCTGGGATTACGAGGCTAGAAGCTCTTCGCCACTTTTGGCCACTGCCGTAGTATCCAACATGCTCGAAGGCTATGAGTTGGAGTGGCGCCCTCTGTGCTATGAATTTTGCGAGGTCCGTTTAGCCAACCCTCGATGCAGTTCCGTACCCTTTAGGGGTTTTGGTTTTGGTATTCTACCAAGGAGCTTGATAATGATGCACCCTTTTGTTCCGGACTAGGGATGTATTCGGGGCCGGATTATCCCAAAATTTACTTTCGGTTTTCCAGGCGCTCTCCATCGCATAGTATTTTTGTACGATGGTCACCAAGTCAACAAAGCGTGTAATTTCGCGACGACTTAAGGCGTTTAGGATTCCCTTGTCCGTGCAATTATTGCAGAAGATTGGTATTGCGTCCTCCTCTCGGCAGTCCTTTATCCTGTTCATAACCAGGAGGAATCTGACCCAGTAATGATGTCTTGTTTGGCGGGCTCTTGCGAATTCGAGATAGATCGCTAATGTTTGGGTGGGCGGGTGGCACTAAATCTGGAACCCCGTCCAATTTAGGACTCAAGGGCAGGAATTTTCGAACTTCGGAAGTTTGGATTTTTGAGCGCTATCCAATGAGTCCGACCCGCCGCCTGACTTTAAGTTCAGGGCTTGATCGACATCCGTCCCTCCGCAGGAATCCGGCATGGAGGGATCGAGAATCCGGACGTAGCTAGTCCTTAAGATAGGAGAAGAGTCGCCGCACAGTTCCTTTATCCCAGCAACATGATGGGTAGCCTGGGGAGAGTTGATCTCTCTCAGGTCGGTTTTAGGCCCGATCCGGTCGTAATCTGTGGTGACTCCCAGGGCGGCGATGCGATCCAAGAGCTCGTTTACGGAGGGGAGCTCGATCGGATCTATCTGTTCGGCAAGTTCCGAACTAACATGGAGATTGGTTTCGATGACTCGAGAGGTCATCGTCGGCGCGACGGCCGAACTAGCGGTCATGAGAAAACCGCCTAGCCGAAGAGTCTGATCAGTAACCAAAGCTTCTTTGGCGATGGTATCGTCTTTAAAGACGAGATGAGGCATCCTACCTGATGGCGACGACATAGAGGAACTCTCAATGAAAGCACCAATGTCGGTGTCAAAACCGGCGGATCTCGGGTAGGGGGTCCCGAACTGTGTCTAGGTGGATGGTAACAGGAGACAAGGGACACGATGTTTTTACCCAGGTTCGGGCCCTCTCGATGGAGGTAATACCCTACTCACTGCTTGATTGATATTGATGATATGGGTAGTACAAGAGTAGATCTACCACGAGATCAAGGAGGCTAAACCCTAGAAGCTAGCCAATGGTATGATTGTTGTTCGTCCTACGGACTAAAACCCTCCGGTTTATATAGACACCGGATAGGTTAGGGTTACACTGAGTCGGTTACAATGGTAGGAGATCTACATATCCGTATCGCCAAGCTTGCCTTCCACGCCAAGGAAAGTCCCATCCGGACACGGGACAAAGTCTTAAATCTTGCATCTTCATAGTCTTGGAGTCCGGCCGTGACGATAGTCCGGCTATCCGGACACCCCCTAGTCCGGGACTCCCTCACTCTCTATCAATAAAGTGGTGATCTGCCATAGCTGCACGATCTAGGTAAACCTTGGGCAAAGGATAATCATGCTGGCGTGTCTTATCATTAAAGTGAGTCACTAAGCAAGTAGCTTAAATACCACCATGTATTTTTCCCTTGGATCTGTTAATGTGGAGGCGACGTGCCCAATAGCTCCCAAGCTATAAGTGTTGTCGACGTAAAGTGCATGACGTAAAATAGCAAAATCTAGATCCTAAGTGGACCTACCTTTTCTCTAGCAAGTAAACACTTCGCAATAAATAGAGCAAAATAATGCACAGCAGGAAAGTGCAAGCTAGTGGCGGTAACACTCGACACCCCTCTCTTATCCCCCACTATTAGAGTGCGGTAAAACAATCAAACTCAATGGGCCTAGGCTCTACTAAACTCCCGTTAGAAGGGGTTAAGGATATGTCACAAAATTCACTAAGTGGTACCAGATGGGTTTCAGCATATAAATTAAACTCCACCGCATGAGGATTATCCCTAGGAAGGAAAATAAAACTTTGCACAAAGGAATTTGTGAGGAGATGATACTATTCACATTCAGCTGCGATGAAGTCGGTGAGGCCGGCATTAGCAGCATTGTGCAAACTCCTGAAGGATTCCGGCCCCTTCCATGAACGGGTTATGCGGCCATTCGCACGGCCGTTCCTCCGCTACTCTCCGGGTATGGAGATCACTGTCAGATGACTCCCCAATCACTACCTTGGAGTTCTTCTTGGAAGGAAACTTCCTAAAGATACTCATCTTTTTCCTATGAAAAAAATTCTGAAATATTTAGTCCACAAATTTTTCTCAACAAAACTTCACAAGATTGAAAGCAACTACTCATAGGGATGCATAGAGGCCATAGCAAGCATTCAAACTACTTAGAACTCTAAGAATTCAACATGCAAGCTCATCTACAGCAGCACCAAGAGCAACTAATTATTCAAAATATAAACCACTAAAGCAAAAAACTAATTGGACCGACAGAGGATTCACATACCAAGAAACAATCCCCCGAAACGGTTTCGGAAACGGAGCTTCGAGCAAAGAGATTGAAATCCGCGGGTTTGGGAGTAAGAACGCGCGAGAGAGAGAGAGCAATGATGATTTTTTTCTAGAGGTAGGTGGTGATGTGGGATGAAGAGATAAGCGAGGGGCCCACGTGGGGACCACAATCCACCAGGGCGCGTTTTGGGGTCCGGGCGCGCCCAGGTGGGTTGTGCGCAGCTGGTGCACCACCCTCTGATATTATTTGCACCAAAATTTTTAAATATTCAGAAAAATCATATTAAGTTTTCAGAGCATTCTGAGAACTTCTATTTTTGGGTCATTTTTTATTGCACGGGAAATTCAGAAAAGAGGCAAAACATGGCATTTTATTTATTTAACTAATAAAAATAGAAAACAAAAGGTAGGGACAGAAGGTAGTGCTCACTAAATTCATCAACTTCATACCTCTAAAAAATGATCCATTAATAAGGTTGATCAAGTCTTATTAACTACCACTTTCGATTAGCATGAAACCGAAGAATTTTCATAAATCACTAAGTTACCTCAACGGGGATATGAATGTCCCCAATAATAAGCATTTCATATTTATATTTAACAGTAGGTAGAGATATTTGAAAACTTCCAATAGTGTTTGTCAGAGATTTTTCAATAACATTAATACCATTCACTTGGAGTTGTTTATTCAGAAAGTGTACCGCATGCTCATTACCATTGATATGAAAAGTGATGTTGCTTTTATTGCAATCAATAACAGCCCCTGCAGTATTCAAGAAGGGTCTACCAAGGATAATGGACAAGTTGTCGTCCTCGGGCATCTCAAGTATAACAAAGTCAGTCAAAATAGTAACATTAGCAACAACAACGGGTACATCCTCACAAATACTGATAGGTATGGTAGTTGATTTGTAGACCATTTGCAAAGATATTTCAGTAGCTGTGATTTTATTCAAATCAAGTCTTTTATATAAAGAGAAAGGCATAACACTAATACCAGCTCCCAAATCACACAAAGCAGTTTTCACATAATTTCTTTTGATGGAGCAAGGTATAGTTGGTATTCCCAGATATCCAAGTTTTTCATGTACTCCATCTTTAAAAGTATAATTAGCAAGCATGGTGGAGATTTCAGCTTCCGGTATTTTTATCTTATTAGTGATGATGTCTTTCATGTACTTTGCATAAGGAGGCATTTTTAAGATATCAGTCAAGCGAGTACACAAAATGACTGGCCTCAGCATTTCAGTAAAGCATTCAAATTCTTCATCATCTTTATTTTTAGTTCACTTAGGTGGAAAGGGCATAGGTTTTTGAACCCATGGTTCTCTTTCCTTACCATGTTTTCTAGCAACAAAGTATCTTTTATCATATCTTTTATTCTTGGGTTGTGGGTTATCAAGATCAACTCCTAGTTCTATCTCAACATCATTGTCTAGTTCTTTATTATTTGCTTGAGTATCTTCACAAACATCATCATTATATTTTTCATTATCAGAAGTTGAGTGTTCACTACCAGATTGAGTTTCAGCATCAGAGATAGAAACTTCATTATCATTATCAGGAGGTTTTTCTACTTCAGGTTCACTAGAGGCATGCAAATTCCTATCATTTCTTTTCTTCTTTTTCTTTTTAGATGGACTACGTGCATCAATGTTAACCCTTTGAGAGTCTTGCTCAATTCTTTTTGGGTGTCCCTCAGGATAAAGTGGTTCCTGAGTCATCCTACCTCCTCTATTCATTACTCTAACAGCATGATCATTGATATTATTATTCATTTCATCTAACAACTCTTTTTGAGATTTAGCAACTTCTTCTAACCGAGTTTGAACCATAGAAGAATGCTTCCCCACACCTCTAACATCATTTGAGATTCTAAATAACAAGTCACTTAAGCGAGCAATCATATCAGAATTGTATTTCAATTGTTTTATAACATTTGCATTGAAGTGATCTTGCTTTCTAATGTAATTTTCAAACTCATAAAGGCATTGGATAGGGTGCATATTGTGAGGATTATCATTATCATTGAATTTTACTAGAGAATTTACCTCTACCACCTTAGGTGGTGGTGGTGTATCAATGTCAAACCCTGGCTTATTAGGGATGATAGACTATTCATATCAATAAGGAATTCCTTTTTTTTCGGGAGCCCATTCTGACAGAACTCCAAAGTTAAGCGTGCTCAGCTTGGAGTAGTTTCAGGATGGGTGACTGACCGGGCAGCTGCTCCCGGGTGTGCACGAGTGAGGACAAAGTGCGCAGAAAATACTAGTATTGATATGTGGGGCTAGTCTAGATCCCGCCAGGAGTAACGACCACCGGCGAGGTGTGTCCGGGGCGTTACAATCAAGCCCATCTATTTCTTCAGTAGGAGGTAAATTTTTGACATCCTCAGCTTTAATACCTTTTTCTCTCATAGATTTCTTTGCCTCTTGCATGTCTTTAGGACTGAGATATAAGATACCCCTCTTCTTCAGAGTGGGTTTAGGCAGTGGTTCAGGAGGAGTCCAATCATCATAATTTTTCAATATGTTATTCAATAATTCTTCAGCTTGCCCAATAGTTCGTTCCCTGAAAACACAATCAGCACAACTATCTCGGAAATCCCTAGAAGCATCGGTTAGTCCATTATAAAGATATCAAGTATTTCACTTTTCTTAAGAGGATGATCAGGCAAAGCATTAAGCAATTGGAGAAGCCTCCCCCAAGCTTGTGGGAGACTCTCTTCTTCAGTTTGCACAAAGTTAAATATTTCCTATAAGGCAGGTTGTTTCTTATGAGCAGGGAAATATTTTTCAGAGAAGTAATAAATCATGTCCTGGGGACTATGCACACAACCAGGAGCAAGAGTATTGTACCAAGCTTTAACATCACCCTTTAGAGAGAACGGAAATAATTTGAGAATATAGTAATAGCAAAATTTCTCAGCATGAGCAAAAGGGTGGCTATGTCATTCAACTTAGTAAGATGTGCCACAACAGTTTCAGTTTCATAACCATGGAAAGGATCAGACTCAACCAAAGTAATTAACTCTGGGTCGATAGAGAATTCATAATCCTTATCATCAATAAAGATAGGTGAAGTAGCAAACTTAGGATCACATTTCATTTTAGCATTCAAAGATTTTTCTTTATACTTGCATAATAATTTCTCTAGATCATCTTATCCTACAAGCAAGAATATCTCTAGTTGCCTCCTCACCCATAACATAGCCTTCCGGTACCTTTGGCAATTCATATCTAGGAGGGCTAGTTCTAATAGGTGTTTCAAGATTTTCAGTTTCAAGTTCTTCATTAGTTTCAACAATTTCATCAGTTTCGGCATTCTCAAAAGCTTTAGTTGTAGCAAGTTGTGCATCAAGAAATTCACATAGTGGTACATTATCATCAAGCAAGGTACTAGCATCATCCTAAGCATCATTCATAGCAGTTTCTTATAACAGAAGGTGAATCAACTGCAGAGCTAGATGGTAGTTCCTTACCTCCCCTCGTCTTAGAGGGAAAAATCTTAGTATTAGCATCCTTCAGATTCTTCATAGTGACAATTTGATAATAATCCCAAGTGACTCAACAAATATAGCTATGCTCCCCAGCAACGGCACCAGAAAAAGGTCTTGATAACCCACAAGTATAGGGGATCGCAACAGTTTCCGAGAGTAGAGTATATAACCCAAATTTCTAGATTCGACACAAGGGGAGCCAAAGAATATTTGTAAGTATTAGCAGCTGAGTTGTCAATTCAACCACACCTGGAGATTAATTGCAGCAAATTGTCAGTAGCAAAGTAGTATGATAATTTTGGTAGTAGTAGCAACAGCAATAGTGACGGTAACAGTGATTGTACTGATTTTGTAGCGAGTGCAACAGTAACAATAGCAGTAGTCACTACAAAAAAAGACACATCCGTTACATTTTGGGTCGAACGAATTTTTTTATGTCATGCTTATGACACTTCTATGACGATAATTGTGACAAAACCCTGTATCATCATAGATGTGGTGGGCTCCTACTTCTATGACAAAAAATCATGATAGAAAATGGGCTTTTCATCCTGGGAGGGCCGGAGACGCAGCTGCATGACATTGTTTGGGCCGTCCATGATGGAAAAAACAGTGGTAGAAGTGAGGGCGGGGAAAATATCGGGGAGTTCCCGGTTATGGTGGGTGGTCGGGGGCCGAGCGATGCGTGTTTCTCTCGTACGGATACACACGTGGGTGCGAGGCGTTGGCTCTAACTGAACCCAAGCGAGGTGTTGGGCTCTAACTGAACCCAAGCGATTGCACTGCATGCTACGCATTACTGTACCCGAGCGATCGATCGATGGCTGTTAACTGAACCCGATCGAGCGATTGCTTCTCTACTGCTGCTAACTGAAGCCAATCGAACCTGCTGCCTCTTGATGAACAGTGAGCGTTGTTGGGACGGTTGGATGAACAGTTCCCGGTGGGGGTGGCTGAACAGGACCCCGTGGTAGTGGAGGTCGTTGCCGCTGGATGAACAGGACCCTGATTGATCGAGCTGGTTGGGGGTGGATGAACAGGACCCCGTGGTGGGCTGGATGAACAGGACCCCGTGGAGGGCTGGTTGAACAGTAGCCAGTGGAGGGCTGGATGAACAGTAGCCCATGGAGGGGTGGCTAAACAGGACCCCATGGAGAGGGCTGGTTGAACAGTAGCCGATGGAGGAGCGGTGGAGGCTGGATGAACTGGAGCCCGTGGATGAACAATCACTGGTGGAGGCCGGAGGAGGTCGACGGTGGATGAATAGTAGCCTATGGAGACAGTCGACGGTGGATGAACAGTAGCCCGTGGAGGTAGTGGACGGCGGAGATGAACAGTATCCCGTGGAATCCCGTTTTCTGGTACGCCACACCCCTCCCGATGAACATGACCCCTGTTTCGACTATAGCGCTCCAACACAAGTCTGTTTCCTCTGTTTTGCGGTACGCCACACCCCTCCCGATCAACAGGACCCCGTTTCAACCATAGGAGGTCCAAGAGAAGTCCATTTCCTCCATTTTGCGGTACGCCAGACCCCTCCCGATGAACAGGATCCCGTTTCGACCGTGGCCGGTCGAACACAAGGCCATTTCCTCTGTTCTACGGTACGCCAGGCCTCGTTTAGATTGGCTATTCCGTCCAAGCAGGTTAGCTCCCGATGAACATGACGTATTCTGTTGCCTCTCGATGAACACGACGCATTCCGTTGCCTCCCCATGAACACGACGACGATGCAGTTTCTCCGTTCCGACCTAGCCATGTACATGAGCCCTAGCCGTACGTATGCGCGAGTAGGCATTCGAGACCCCGCCCGTATGTACGTACGTGGCCGTATTTTTTTGTGTGTGGCTGTATGTACGTGTACACGGTTTAGACGGGACAGCCTGAACTACTACGTGGGGGGATCTACTTTGACATGTGCCGCTACTTACTTGGCCACGGTTCATACTTGCAGAGAGACCGATCGACCAGTATGTACGTACATGTTCTGACAAGACAGACGATGGTACGTATGCTTCGATCGGGTGGGTTCCAGCTTATCAGGGAGGATAAGGACGCACTTCCTTGAGTGCGAAGATATAGCTTCTAGGTCCTAGCTGTCAGGGGGGATATTTTTTTTTGCCCATAATAAGGACGCACTTCCTTGCATGCGAAGATGTAGCTGGTGGGTCCCAACAGTCAGGGGGAGAAAACATTATTTTTCAGGGTAAAAAGGATGCAGTTGCATGCATGTGTCCATGGGTGTGGTGCGTCCCCACTGTCAGCCTCTCATGTACAGTCATCTTCTGATGACTCTCGTTTGTTGACCACGTTGACCCCGTGCCGAGCGCACCAGGGCCGGTGGACGATGGCAAGGCCCCAGACTAGAATGACCCAGAGATGGGGAAGACGCGGAAGTGGAGTCACAGATGGAGAGGAGTGGGAATCTTGACTAGTTCGGGTGCGCGGCAGCATTGCTGTCCACAGGAGACATGAGCAAGAATAGAGGTTGAAGAAGGAGCATGGCTGTTGGATTAACATCCAATGGTCCAGCTGCTAGAATCATTTGTTGATTAAGTTGACAAAGCCCTGCGTACACGTCTTCTTAGTAGGCCCACAAGTTAGCCACCAAATCTGCCGGGTCCCAGCTGTCATCGGGAGGAATAATTTTTTCGCATAACAAGGAGGCACTTCCTTCCATGCGAAGATATAGCCGGTGGGTCCCAGCTATCAGGGGGAGGAAACAGCTTAATAAGGAGCAACTTTCCTTGTGTGCAACCATGGACCTCGTGGGTCCCAGCCGTCAAGCTCTCCACGTATAGCCCTCTTGCGATGACTCTCATTTGTTGACCACGCCGCATCGAGCGCAGCAAGGCAGTGGATGACGGCGAGGCCCCAGACTGGAATTACCCGGAGATGGGGAAGACGCGGCAGTGGAGTCGCAGACGGAGAGGAGTGGGAAACTAGATTGGTTTGGGTGCAGGGTGGGACTACACTCGGCCGAGAATAACAGGAGGTGCGGAGTGGAGGGATGGCCTGGCCGTCGGCGGGGTAGCGTTTCGCTGTGAGGCGTGCAAAACAACACCGCTGGACGCCGGAGGCTGGAGCAGGTGGTCCCGGCAGCGCTGGGGGGAAGAAGACGAGAGATGGAAGAAGAATGCCGACTGTTGGATGTAAATCCAATGCCCTGCTTAGGCTTCGACCTACTGGCCCACATATCAACCAGTCCATTTGGTGGGCTGGGTGAAACAATGATGTAGCATCTATGCAGCCCGTTTATATATATGCTAGAATTTGAAGACCATTTGCATTTTTCTCGAAATCCGCGGACTTGCTGGGCTGGGTGAAAATATCATGTTGGGCTGGACGGAGAAATCTTATAAAAACATAAACACATGATTGCACGTCTATTACTACATTGGTCAGTAAAATCTTTGCAAGCTTATGTACGCAATCACTAGGAGTTAACTTGCCAAGTTATATATAAACAATTATTTTTATTATTTTGTAAGAACTTTTAATTTACGAAATAAAATATCATTTTAATTTGATGAGTTAATAGGACGCGGGGTATTATTATTTTTTAGGATAGACGTGGGACAGTTGAGTTGGTTCTAGGGAAAAGTACTAGGAGAAAACTCAATTTACATCGAAAAAGAAAGTGGGAGAAAATTCTGATATAGGATTAATGAAAACGAAACATAAAGGAAGTGGGAAGGTCTATAAAATGTTTGGACGAATGACAAGTTTAATGGAACCTTATGTTGTTTCTATTATATATATGTAATAAAATAAGATATAAATATAGGTTCAGTTTTGCATTCTTATAGAAAAATAGAACTGAGTTGTGCGTCGTCTTGAAAAAACAAACATAACTTTGGCTGCTAATGTTATAGACAAGCTAGGTTGGGAGGCCCAGAGGCCGCTTGATACCTACTGGATCCAAAAAATGTTGAAACATGTCGTGGGCTGCCCATGTTGAACAACAAAACCTAGGCCATGGACCTGGTGGGCCCGGGACTGTCAGCCTCTCGACGAACAGTTGTCTCCTGATTCCTCTTGTTTTGCTGACCATGTTGGGAACGACAGGCGGTGGCGCCTCGGCGAGAGCACCAAGGCGGAGGACGACATCGAGACCTCGGACTGAACGAACCGGAGCGGGGGAAGACGCAGGCGGAGGGGAATACGAGGGTTGACTTGTTCGGGCGCAAGGTGGGCCGGTGGAGCTGCCGCCACCGGAGAATGTGTGGGAGTAGATGGTTGGCCTGGCCAACACCATAGGCTATGATGGCTAGCCGCTGTATAAGAAGAGGACGAAAGATTGAACAAAATAAAGAAATACAAATGGATAGGTGGTTGGGCCCATATGTCTGTGTACGAGACCTGCAAGGTTCACCTGAGAAGGGGAATATGGTTGGAGGAAGGAGATTCAAAGCACGACAGCCGAGTGAACTAGTTTTTTGAAACAGATGAGTGAACTAGTTACATACATAAGCAAATAGCCACTAAAAAAAGCAAACAGGTTAATGGGTTCTTAGAAGAAATATTTCAGACAAAACAGATAATTACGACACATAGGTAATGCATGAAACACTCAGATGATAAAGGTGCTTATAAACAGATAAAGTACAACATCTATACCTTCCTGGCATGCTTGATCATGACGCTGCGGCTGTCCGTGTACTCGTCGGTTACGGGAGGTAGACACGCCCCCATGTCCAAGATCCGCCTGTACAACTTAAAAAAAAGATCTACATGTACATGTCGTAGCATGCGTATGCGTCCTTGGCCGTGTAGGTTATGTAGGCTAGATTCAGAGGTACCTCCAAAATGTTGAGTTCCTTGGTATCGTTGTCTTCTTTCATGTTGGCGTAGCAGGGGTCGATGATGGTCTCGGCAAGGTCAACCACGGAGTCCTTCTCCTGCCCATGGCCGATGATCTTGTATTGCTTCTGGATGTCGACAAGCTTGTTGCACCAGATGGCCGAATCATCACGTTCTTCCTCCTCTCCACCTTAGTGAAGGTGTAGTCGGCGCTGCCGATGAAATGGGTGAATGCTCCAGAACCTCTGATGGCCCTACAGCAGTCGTAGACGAGAACCTCGTCCCGCACGCATACCTGGGCGACCACGATCCGCTGGTCCCTGTCAGGAGACGAATGGATGGGCACAAGGTCTAGTCCTCCGACCTTGTGCTTTCTCATCCTGTAGGTACTGCTTGAACTCGGCGAGGCAGAGCTTCATCGAGTTCGGATCATTGGTGTACATCACATTCAACTTGGTGCAACCATGGGACTTAGCGGCAAACTCAAAGGTGAACTCCTTGCTGAAGTCCATATCCAGCAGGCTCACCCCTCGGATCGCCATTGGAGTCTCTTCAAGTGAACGAGTGGATAGGCGCGGCAGCAGTTCGTTTTTCAGCTCTTGGGGAACTAGATTCAACAGTAAACTGAGTGTGTATAGGTGACAACAGTTACTACCCCTCCCTCACCCGCTGCACACCCGGTAGAACATGCACCCTCGGCGCATTCAAATGCCTCCATTAAGAAACCTATTCCGGCCACACATCGGTTCACGAGCGGGTCTGTATTGGTACTGTAATAACAAGTGTTAGTGGTCAGTTTACTTAAATTTAATTAGCTTCAATAAAAATTTATTCTTAAGACAAGCAATGCATTGGCTCGTTCTATCAGTGCCACAGGATCAACATGCACAACAATTAGAATTATTATTCTCAGGACGCACACGATCAACACATTTGTCGCACTTTCACACAGATAATACTACCAAGTTTGAACTGTTTGTTATGGTTGCTGTCCTCTGCATCATCATGTCGTGTTTCCCAGCATGCAAGATTCAGAACCAACAAATAAGATTCAAATAATAAGTACATCAAAGATGCCTACACATCTCATTGATTCCCAGCTTGCAAGATTCAAAACCAACACATAAGATTCAAACAATAAGTACAACAAAGATGCTTACACATCTCATTGATTCCTAGCTTGCAAGATTCAGAACCAACCCATTAGAGCCTTTTGATAAACTGAATATTGGGATAAACATCCATCTTGGCTAGCCGTGTCATACAACCCAAGAACTTGGCAAATGCTCTTGACCATCACAACATCTGTAATTGAGTATTCCTGTTTGCACAAATAAGAAAGAGCATGATTAATATAATAGTGGCACTAGTTGAAGCAAACTTTATTTCCAAAATGGGAAAAGATTGCGATAGAATAGCTTTATTTAAAAAATAGAGCATTAGCACATTATGACAACGCACAATCATATTGATAAAGGACAGTACTGACCGGTGCGAGGGGCCCTATGCCGCCACGACTCGATGTGGTGAACCTGAAAATCCACTCGGATGAGGCCAGCATGGAGTTCCATGATTCAATTCATGTGCCTTTTTCTGCAGTTCGCCTGAAATGAAGCAAAGATTGCATCATTCAGCTAGCAAGAAGTACTTGCTCTCATGAGCTGGCACGTTCTTCTTTAGTAGTTGCACTAAAATTCAGCAACAATAAGGTTGGCTGTCCTGCTCATGTAAGGTGCAACTATAATTTGCTTATCCTTTTCTGCAGTTCCACTAAAATAAAGTGCCATTGTGGTGACAGTGACGAATCATCTTGCAAAAGCTAATAAAATGTTGCATGAGATTACCATCAGAATTTGATGGAGATTTTGGAAACTCCAATCACCATTTTGTGCAGTTCCACCAACATAGAGAGATGTTGCCCACGTGACATTTTAGTTGAACTGCACAAGACACTCATTCCAAAAAAAGTGTTTTGTGCAGTTCACCAAAAGGTCACAATAGCAACAAGGTGAAATGGATATCCCTATCTGCACAAAAAGATAGAAAGTAAACAGTTGCTAGTCAATAAGCATATACGAAACATACAAGAAATGAAAACACGCATTTTAATTATGTTCATGGCAATCACACAAGGATGGTAGAAATTTTAAAATGTTAGCAATGCTTCATGTTACGGAAGCATTACAATCAATTATGACATTCGTCAAATAAGGGATTACTTTAATGGTGGCATTGCTTGTTTACCAGATACAGTAAATCAATAGCAGCTAAAGAGTTGGTTTAAGGGCATGGGACCGTGGGGACACTAGGTCACTCAGCAGTGTACAGAAGCAACTTACTTATCATACTGGGGAAAACAATAGGAGTACCATTTGTAACACAGTTTAATTGCTTCATATCACTGGAGGCATTAGATTAACAATAGCACTGGTTAGACATGTCCTTAAGGTAATAGTGTGATCGCTTCATTTTACATGCGCCCTTACATTAACAACAGAAAAAGGTTGGTATAAGGACATGCGACAGTGGACGCATCAGCACAATGTACCTACAAGGAGGCATAAAGTGGTGATGCCGAGTTTGTTCATGCTCTGTGAGGGCAACAAATCTAATCATGGACACCTTTTACTATGTGAGGGCAGCAAATCTAATCCTGGAGACCTTTTACTATGTGAGGGAAGCAAATCTAATCCTGGATACCTTTTACTATGTGAGGGCAGAAAATCTAATCCTGGAGACCTTTTACTATGTGAGGGCAGCAAATCTAATCCTGGACATACTCTGTTGACTTGTCCACCAGCCGCCACTTTCTATCATTTTTTCAACCAATTATAGATTTGTTCCTTATCCATTTTGTACCGACTTTTCACATTATTTCCCTTTTCAACCAAGAGACCGGTTGGGTATTCGGTCTCTACTACTTTCCCCCTGTTATTTCCTCTTTGAATCAAGTCCTAGATTCATGCTACGACTTTCCCCCCTTCTTCGTTGTTTGAACCAAGTCCTAGATTCGAATGCATGAAGTAGCTTTACCTCTAATAATAATAAAAAAATAGGTGGATTTGGAAGAGCTGATGGAAGTAGAAAAAGATGCACATGCAGACACGTGGGGAGCTGGGGCATTAGAGCAAGGCCGCTTTCGAAGAACTTGTACCTGAGGGTCATTGGGATGTCCGCGGCGGCAGGTCCGATCTGTGCACAATACGGCAGTGAGTAAGAAGGTCCGGAGGACCTCCCGAGCCGGCGTTGTGTCGGAGAGAACGACACGGTTAGAGGACCGGACCCCGCCGGCAGCTGTGGGTTTCCTCCCTCGCCGGTGATGACCGCGTGAACGATGCAATTTTTAGTCCTCTACACACACCGGCCGAAGGGATCCGGTCGGATCTGTGTCCAGCGGTGAGCAGAGAGAAAATGTTGCTATCGCTGTCTTGTTTAGATCTAGAGAGGATGAGAGAATGAAGAGAGCAACACTAGTAAAGCAAGCACTCAGACCCTTGCGTACGTATATAGTGGAGTGGTTATCTTTTTCTCTCCACAACAGGCGTTTCAATTTGTGTACGTGGCATTAAAAAAAGAAACTCTCTATTTAAGGTGACTAACTGCACGACTCCTACTAACTACTAGTAGTAGTATTGTTCACTTGTGCTCCCCGGCCCTCCATTCATTGAACAACCCCACGGGTGAATAAACATACATTACTAGTATTTATATAGAACAAACAAGCTCAAACTATTTTCACGTAGTTAAAAGTTGAGGGCGGGGCTTTTCCCGGGCAATACACGTGGCAGTTTTCGCGTAGGCGGTTTGACAGAGAAGCGAGGAGGGTGAGGGAGTAGTGGATTCAACTTACTTATTGCTGGAAAGGTCGGGCTGTGCGATTTGACGGCGCGTTACTACTGGAAAGACTTGTGATATGACTACTCACTATAGTCATGAATTCTTGTGATGCGACGGGTGATGCCCCTTCCGTTCCGCACTCTAATCTGGTGCATGACATGTCGACCCAGATGTTGGCTCTCCCACATGTCAGCGAAGTACGTAGTAATAAGAAGGAGGAAAGAATCATGCGGTATATACTAGTACTACTACTCAAGTCGGAGGAGTGCGAACCACGGCAGCCCAGTGAACCAGCAGTGCGAACCACGGCAGCCCAGCGAACCAGCAGTAGAAAACAATGTGGTGATATGGCCATAAAAAACAATGTGCCACGGTCCAGACGGTAGCATGTACAGTACTACTCCTCTTTGTTTGGATCCATGAGTTAGAGCTAGTTTGGGTTGAAATAGCCTTAAATTATCCAAACAGGAGGGGTTAGTTTGAGCTAGTTTGCTCTAACCCAGCTAAAAAAACTAGCCCGGTGGAGAGGTTCTAATTCGGTTAGTTCTTCTCGGGCCCACTAAAAGAGAACTAAAAAATCTCCCCTGCCCGCACCAGATCGCTCCCTCCGCCCCCCGCCCCCTCGCACGACTCCTCTCTGTTCCTCGTCGGGCCGCTCGCCCTCTCTCTCCTCCGGCCGCCCTCTCCCTCCGGCCTCCGCCGCCCTCCTTCGGCCGCCCTCTCCCTCCAGCCTCCGCCGCCCTCCTTCGGCCGCCCTCTCCCTCTGGCCTTCGAAGCTCGCCCTGCTCCCCCTTCACCGGTCGTTTTTCTCCCTCTGTCATGCGCGGCGGTGGTGCATCTACCAGGGAGGTCACGAGAGGGGTGAGTTTGTTTGTTCATTCTCTGTCTCACAGCCATATCATTGATCTTGCTCGCTCTAGCGCTAATTCTGATTTGGAAAAGTAGATCCTGATTAAACTTCCTATAGATTTGTGGTGCACGCATGGAATTGTTTGATGCTGCTTGAGGAGGTAATAATTCTTTCTAGAGGCCCAAAGATTCAATTCACCTTTCTAGGTATTTCAGTTTCAGGCTCACATTATTTCTAGAGGCCCAAAGATTCAGTTCACCTTTCTAGGTATTTCACATTCAGGCTTGCATTATTTCTAGAGGCCCAACAATTCAGTTCACCTTTCTAGGTATTTCAGTTTCAGGCTTGCATTATCTCTAGAGGCCCAAAGATTCAGTTCACCTTTCTATGTATTTCAGTTTCAGCCTTGCATTATATCTAGAGGCCCAAAGATTCGGTTCGCAGTCGTCGGCAAGTGGCCCTACTACCCATGCCGGAGTCGACCTCAACTCGCAAGCACTGGAGTCGGAGGGGTTCCCGGGGCTTGGGCTCTACAGAGCCTTCCTCCAGAGCAACAATGACGAGCTCCTCCCTGGGTGTGTGAGGGGCTCCGGGCTCCCTCCCTGTCGTGAATGACTTCCGTGATGAGTTTGCTCATGCTTTGTTTCATGGAGTGTATTTTTTTGTGAAGCTTGACTGACGACTTGTACCTTTAAGTGGGATATCTCATTTGTATGGACAAAGTAAAATTTATCATGTTTTGCATGCTTGATTTGTAAAGATGGTTCGTTTATGTCAATTGTGAGCAGGAGGAGGCCATACAAGAGCCGGCCACACCAAATCCAACAGGAAATAGGGTCCAAAGTAGTCAAATAATTGAGAAAGAGCATTTATTGTCAATCTAACCCTGCCATCCATACACCTCTTGGGTTTAGAGTTAGTTCAGGGTTAGAATCTAACTCTAACCTCTAAATGAGTTAGAGTTCTCCTCGTCTCGGTTCATCGCCATTATACTTTCCCCATTCCCGTGTTTTCAGTATCCTGCGACTCAAAGTGGCCCTTAGACTACTTTAGGTCCGCTCATTTTTTATAAACGTGTTATGTCCAAAATTTAATGAACATGCTCCGATTTCTACGAAAATAATCTGGTTTCATGTAGTAATTTATTTATTTATTTATTCTTCTACGCGGGGTTTGCATGTAATTCATGAGGTCTGAAATGTAAAGTACCCCGGCATATGCTCCGAGTCGTGCATGCACTACACCCCAGATGCTCTATGTCCCACATGTCGGCGAAAGGGAGCACGTGGAAATATCCTGGGAGTACATATAGGAGGACAAATGCATGAAAAATTATGTACGGTGAAGCGTAGCTACGGTTCAAAAAGGAGACCTAAAGTGATGACAGGTATAGGTCGCACGCACCCAACTAGTGGTACTAGACACGCGGCTACTTTTTCCCTAAAAAAAGAGGTAAGAGTGCTCAGTACTCCTATTCTATCAACATGAGTCCCATCTGAAAACAGCGTCCATGCTACAACTAGCTCTTCTCCCTCGTTTCTCTCTTCTAATTCTAAACTCAGCAACGCCCGGTGGGCGGGGTGGGGATTTGTCGATGGTCGGTTTGCTCAACTGCGGCCCCACCTCACAATGAAAATGTTACGATTGGAATAAAAATGCCATATACTCCCTCCGTTCCTAAATATAAGTCTTTTTAGATATTTCAAATGGAATACAACATATGGATGCATGTAGACATATTTTAGACTGTAGATTCACTCATTTTGCTTCGTATGTAATCAGTTGCTGGAATCTCTAGAAAGACTTATATTTGGGAACGGAGGGAGTCCTATACTAATAAAACATTAAGGCCACGAGGCGATGCACTGATGGTTACAGGAGGCCTCGACTTAGGGCGCCGGCCCACCGAACGGGGGCTAAGTAGCAGCAGATTTTGTGGCCAGGTCGACGTGCTTTTGAACAATGGAGTCCAAAGATTCTAGCCACTGGAAGAAGGCAACGTCTTTCGGTCCTCGCTGGCCTTGTAGTAGCCTATGTAGACGATTTCCTCATAGACGTGGATGTGCAGGTCGACGGTTTCTTGCATGGCAAGGCTGTGGCAGCGGCGCCTCGAGGTGCACATTTTTAAATCGCGACCTCCCAAGACTGCAGGCCACCTGTGGCTTGAAAGAGTTCGTTACCATGGAGGCCGATGAGGGTGGCAAGCAATGAGAACTGGTAGGCGGCTGGAAGCGATACGGCAAAGGCGAGGGCTACGATCTTTGGCGGTCACACCATTTGGAAACGTTGCGTGGTGCGGGGCCAGAGGCCAGCGCCTTGGATGATTTGGCACAGCCGACTGCCACTCGCGTCCATCGACTCCATAGGTGCTTGTGGCTTCGGGTCACTTGGTCTTCAATTGGAGTGAGCAGTGTTGCGCAGAGACTAGGAGTAGATGGATTGGAGTTCTGGGGCGCCTTTATATGAGAGTCCAAACTCTGTTGCATTCACATCGTGTTGGCTCTATTCTGCTTCTCCAATTAATTCCATCTGCATGTAATTGAGGATGCATCATTGACCGTTCAACATCTCGGGAACCGCTACCCTCTCCCTCCTTGGCATTCAAGCATCTATGGAGGCGACTGCCGCTCGCATCTACCGCGTGTCAGGAGACTTTCCCATCGACGACGAGGTGCCTATGGCGACTTCGTAAATTTCAAGATGATAGTACTACCTCCTTTCCGGTTTATAGGGCTCAATTCAAAAATCTCACCAACAAAGGTAGATGGTGAGTGGTGGAACAATTTTTGTAGTTTGCAAAACCACTCAACTAATGCGCTTGTTTTCCTCTAAAATTGTGTTTACCAATGCATTAATTGCAATGCATGCAGGCATAAAGTACATGCATAGGTAAATTTTCTCTTAATACTTGCATGCAATGATTTATTGCACCTTGAAATGTCAACATGTGATGGGGAACAACCAAATTGAGACTCATAAAATGGAAAAACTAAAATTTTGAGATAAGCCCTATAAACCGGAAAGCAGGGAGTATGATGGCTTAGTCTTTCGGAGGTGCTCATAGGGGTAGGGTGTGCGTGCGTGCGTTCATAGGGGTGAGTGTATGCGCGTGTATATGAGAGCTTGTGTCTGTACTATGTTAAAAAAACGTAAATGTGTGTCAAAAAGAGACTAGTCAGTACTAGTATACTCAATATTGTGCACCGTGACCAAGGTAGAGAGGAAAACGAGAGAACTACGTATTTATTTACAGTGTAGATTCACTCATTTTGCTCCATATGTACTCCTTCTCAATGTAGTCTAGTCACATTTTGAAATCTCTAGAAAGGCAAATACTCCTTTCTGGTTTACATGGCTATACTAGCAAGTAATACAATAGTGGGCTCACATAGCAATTTTGCCTCATGCAAGAGCCTGGCTATATTCGTGCTCCATGGTTCGCAACTGCCATGTTCGGGTTGCGCTTGGATCTTCGCCTCTTCGAGAAGACAAACATTGATGTTACTACTACTACTTCTACAGTATCGATGCATGTCCGTCCACCGCGAGCGGGAGGGATAGCTTGTTGTAGTATAAGCAAAAGCCTGTCCTCGTCTGCGAGCCACCGCGCGCATGGGTGAGGGAGAAGGCGTGTAGTAGTAAAATCAAGCTTCTCCTCGTTGTACGAGTTGATGCCACACATCATAGCACTGGCCCCACATGGTTGCCTCTAAACATGGCTGAAAGACCCGCAATGTACAATATATTTGCTGCAACCTCTAACATTTACCCCACCATAAATTAAAATATATATTCCTGTCTTGACCAGATGAGCGTGCAAACTACAATCACCAGGATGATGTAGGGCCAGAAGATTATTTTAATCAACAAAAAATGCTTCAAGATGGCCTCATAGCATGGAGCCGACCCCAATGATTTTAAGCTTACAGGCATGGTACACGCTATCCTAGACTACTCTACACATGAAACTGCCACACGAGCGTCCGGGCTGCGCTTGGCTCTTCGCCTCTTCGGGAAGTCGAACAATGCTGGAGTACTACTATAGTGGAGGAGTACTACTATATGCTTTTGGCCATCTGACACCGAATGAACTGCTGCATGTCCACCGCGTGCGGGAGGGAGAACGTGTAGCGAAAGCTTCTCCTAGTCCTGCCAGCCACCACGCTCATGGGCGAGGGAGGGACGCAACTTCATTGACTTACTGCTCATGCCTTTGCGTTTATGACAGGTGGGCCCAATAGGTGGGTGGCCCACCTATCATGCAGCCAAAGGTAGGTGCAGTTAAGGCACCGGAGCTCAGTCCGCGAGGGAGAGGGCGTTGTAGTAATCAAACTTCTGGTCTTGTACGAGTTTGCGCAATACATCAAAGCACTGCACTCGATATATTTCAATAATTTGCGTTTACCGATGCATTAATTACAACGCATGCATGCATGTTGTGACTCTCCTTTTGATACTTGCATTTGTTGATATAATGCACCTTGAAGTAGTATGAATTTGTGACAGTAAAGCTTTGTAATGCCCCGGCCCTAAAGCGAGAGATGGTTGTGCACGAGGAGGGCAAGATCATGCAGACGGAACAGGACTCGATGATGGAGCTCTCTATGGTCTCAATGGACCTCACATTGCTCCACTGCCCCTTGTGCCTCCGCCCCTTGAAGCCTCTAGTGTATGAGGTTCGAATACACCTCGTCCATTCGGTTGATCGAGCAAGGTGCAGGTTTCTTGATTGATGTGATGTTCGATTGATTTGTGCAATGCAAGCGAGGGCCCCTGGCCTGCGCGGACTGCCATGTCGAGCGCCCGGGGAACTAGCGACAGTGCCAGAAGTGTGAGAGCGGTGGTGGCTTCGACGTGCGGAACACGGCGGTGTATGCCATCCTCTCCTCGGTGAGGGCGGAGTGCCCGCACGAAGGCTGTGGGCTCTACGTCACTTACCACAAGCTCGCCGATCACCAAAGCGTGTGTCCGCTCGCACCCTGCAAATGCCCCGTGCCCGTCTGCGGGTACGAAGGCCCGCCGCCGGCGCTCTCCCACCACATCAGCACTATGCATCCCATGCACATGCACGAGGATCGGTCTGACAAGGTGCTCCAGCTGCAAGTGCCACTGTCGGAGCCACGGCTCTTGCTGTTCGCGGAGGAGGACGGCCGCGCGTGTCGGCGTCCTGGGAACGGGGGTATCATGATTTGCCTACCTGCAGCCCACGGCGTGGCTCTACCAGCGGCCTGGTGCGGCCCATCTTCATCAGCAACCACTCAAGACCCTCGCGAGGGGCCAAGCCTCGCGAGGCGGATGACACAACACCTCCTCAGGGGCAGCCTCACTAGGCTAGCTTCCAAGGAGCAGAGATATCAAGGCAGGGGGCACCTCGCGAGGTTCGCGTGACGTGAGCCGTGACGACCAAGCCGGTGTGGGCGCCCGGTAGTCTGAGTACCAGTTTCCTCTTTGGTGCTAAAGAGGCAGGCGTAGGCGAGGAGTCCCAAGGCATCAGGCAAAGGTTTCCATATCGATGCAACAAGACCAAGACCAGTAGGACGGAGGTCACCGCCGAGCCCACAACTGCATCACCACCAGAGCCTTTGGCAGGCGAAGACCACCTTTTGTTAGGATAACTTGTACTAGTTGTCTCCCTTTTAAATTGGCTGTTGTGGGATCCCTTCCCACCTAACATTTGGGAAGAGGGCCAGGGCCTCTATAAATAGGACTAGCCACCATCGTAGTCAAGGATCGGCTCATCTTGGATCGGATCCACTCCACCAAGGCCATCTCACCAGCTCATCGAGTGCAAGAACACCTCTCCTCAGGAAGCTGTTCCCACCTTGTACTTGTTGGTCCTCAGCCCACGAGGCAATCCACCACACCGCACTGGTGTAGGGTATTACACCACAACGGTGGCCTGAACCAGTATAAACTCTCGCGTCTCTTGTTCCTTGGGTTCGGCAAGCTAGGCCTTGAGATCATTGCAAGAGCGGACTAGGGAGAGAGAGCGATCTTCGTGCACACCCCAGAGTTAGAACCTCAAGGGTTTGCCGGAACCCCGAATCCGACATTCGGCGCGGCGGGTAGGGGTGTGCTGAAGCCTTTCTTCCATCGATCCATGCCCCACTGCTCCACCGTATCCATGGCTGACGCTCGCAGAGCTCGTGCTAAGCACCAGACTGCTCTTGCTGCCCGCGTCGCTCAGACGGCGCCCGTTGGTGGACCTCCCCACCTTTCTCCATCACCCGCTGCCAACGTCGCCACCGGCCCGGTAGGGAACGAGCAGCAAGCTCCATCGCTGCACCCCTCCGTGCGGCGGGACGGACGCACCGCCACCCCATCGCTGACTCCGGCCGGCTCGTCGTCACGCTCGTCGCGCGCCCACAGACACGCAGGCCGCGCTGCTCATGGCACACGAGCTCCTGCGTTACCGCCCGACCGACGACCTCTACGAGGGCTGGCTGGACCGCATCGCCAAGCTTGTCAGCGCCGCTGGGGGCTCTCCTGCACCGTCTCTCTCGCTACCTCGCCCACCTCCAGCTGCGGGCAACGTAGCTCACGGAGCGCCTCCACCACCTCCGCGTCAAGACGGCGCCCTCGCACCAAGGCGTGCAGTCCCGCGGCGTGACCCGCCATGCTGGGCGCCAGCGCACGAAGAAGGAAGCTGCCAAGAAGTCCCAAGGCCGCAAGAAAACGCTCCTGCGCTCCCAGCACCACTGCGTCAAGACCGCGTGCCGCCTGCAGCGGCGGCGCGTGGATATCAAGATCAGGCTCTACCTCCGAGACCGGCTTTGGTGACCACGACAGGCTGCCGTGCCTTCACTCCTGAGCTGCACAACGTCGTCTGGCGCGGCAAGTTCAAGCCAGACCCGCCACCATGCTACGACGGCACCCCCGACCCCACGGAGTTCTTACAACTCTATGAGCTGAGCATCGAGGCAGCCAACGGCGATGAAAAGGTCATGGCGAACTGGTTTCCCATGGCCCTCAAAGATGGCGCACATTCGTGGCTCTTGAACCTGCCCGCGGGATCAATCTCCTCCTGGGGCAAGATGCGCAAGCGTTTCGTCGCCATCTTCCAGGGCACTCGCGACCGCCCGCGGGCCGCGGCTGACCTGCGGTGCATCAAGCAGCAACTAGGGGAAACCTTGCAGAAGTACATCCAGCGATTCAACATTGTTCGCCTCAAGATCCCCAAGGTGACGGACGAGGCCATCATCTCCGTGTTCTCCGACGGCGTCCGTGACGTCAAGATGAAGGAGGATCTCGCCATCCACGAGGAACTATGCACGGCCCTGGAGATGTTCAACATGGCGACCAAGTGCACAAGAGCTGAGGAAGGGGGCCTCTCCCTCCTCGAGCTTCCAGCCGCTGACATGGAAGACAAGAAGGCCAAGGCCGAAGATGTGAAGCGCAAGGGGGTAGCCGTGCTCCCAGCTGAGCCGGAGACGAAGCACGGCCGAGACCACCCCGAGTCGTCCAAGAGCAGCCGTCCGTTCTGCGCCTTCCACAACGTACACGGCCACAACACCAATGACTGTCAAGAGCTCAGGGCCATCCGCGACAGGCGCTTCGGTCGACGCCCTGAGCGCAACGACTGTGGCTACGGCCGAGGAGGAGGACGAAGTGGGGGACACTGGGATGACCGTGGCCCCCTCCAGGAGTGGTGCAACCGTCCTCGCGAGGATCACTGGCAGGACCAGCGCCGCGAGGGCGCCTGGAGGGAGCAGCCTCGTGAGGATCGTCCTCAGGGCAGCGCCGACCTCCCTCCGCTGCCACCAAAGCCAGGGAGAAACGACGACCACCATTAGGACGAGGGGGATGGGGGCTTCCAATAGCCTCGTGCCATCGCCTGCATCTTAGGTGGTGCCCAGGCCCCAGCCTCCCAGTGCATCTTCAAGCTATTCGCCCGCGAAGTGAACGTGGCCCTTCCCAGGATCGAGGCCACATGCCCGCTCAGGTGGTCCAAGTGCGCCATCACCTTCAGCTCGTCCGACTAGCTCAAGTGCACGGCAACTACCGGCGCCCTCCCGATGCTCTTCTCGCTTATCATCAGCAACGTCCAAGTCACCAAGACCATCATTGATGGTAGCGCAGGGCTAAATGCCATGTCCGTCGAGACGTTCGATCACCTCCAGGTGCCATAGGATCAGCTGCAACCTACAAAGCCCTTCTCAGGAATGACCGACGGCTCTACCACCCCAATAGGGCAGGTCCGACTCCCTGTCACCTTCGGGAAGCGCGACAACTACCCCACCAAGCTCATCGACTTCGACATCGCCCATATCTGCCTGCCGTACAACGCCATCCTCGGGTATCCAGCTCTGGCCAAGTTTATGGCAGTGACCCATCACGGCTACAACGTCCTCAAGATGCCAGGGACCCGTGGCGTCATCACGGTCGCCCGTGAAGAGAAGGATGCAGTGTGCTCCCTCGAGCACGCTTACCAAGCTGCAGCAGCAGAAGACCCAGATAACGAAGGCGCCATCTACCCTCCTAAGGCCATCCCCAAGAAGAACAAGAAGCTGCTCCACTAGGGGCCTCGGGAAAGCGGCGTTTCCAGCGGAACCAGCTCAGGATCTGCGCCCACAGCTGGGGCGCCTCCTTCCCTCGCATAGGAAGGCGCGCCCGGCGCCCTCCTCGGGCTGGGCTCGGGGCTCTCTTCTGGAGGGCCTCAGTCCTAGCCAATGTCACGAGGGAGGCGCTCGGGCACCACGTCGAGGCGTGCTTCGCCGCACGTTTCCCTCAAGAGGGCACAAGGTGTCACTACTGGAATCAGGGATTTTGCCGTCTGCCAGTTCTTTGCCGTCTGCTAGCAGATGGCAAAGAAGGTCTTTGCCATCAGCTACCAAAAAGCAGACGGCAAACAACTGGCAGACGGCAAAATCAGTCTTTGCCACATGTCACTTCTTTGCCGTCAGCTGGCTGACGGCAAAGAGAGAGGTGGCCCCCAGAAACGAGCCAATTAGAAAAACTTAACACCCCCCTCTTTGCCGTCTGAAGCGGACGACAAAGCCTCGCCGGACGGCAAAGGCTAACTAACCTAACGTAACTAACGGCCGATCGTGCCCCCACCCCCGCCCGTTACTCTCTCTTCTCTCCCTCTCTCCGCCCTGACGCCCCGCCACCAGATCCACCCACCGCCGCCCCCACTGCCCGGTGCCGGCCCCGCCACCCGCCGCAGCCGCCCCGCTTGCCCGTCGCCCCATCACCCCGCCGTCCCCACCCACCCGCGGCCGACGCCTGCCCCACCATCCCACCGCCCGGCGCCGCCCGCCCCGCCTCCGCTTGCCCCATCGCCCCACCACCACCGCCCCCACCCACCCGCCGATGCCCGTCACTCCACCATCCCGCCGCCCCGGCGCGCCACCACGTCGCCGGCCCACCCGCCCCGGCCACTGCCCCGACCGTCCCACTGCCCCGGCGCGCCGCCACGTCGCCCGACCCACCGCCCCTTGCCCGACCGTCCCATGGCTCCGGTAAGTTATTTTTTGTCACGTTGCCTAGTGAGGGTCCGCTTCCAGAGCTTGGATTGAGTTGGGAGAACTACTTGTCTGCCTCAGCCCCGCCGGGTGAGATTATCGACGGTGTCTTGTGCAAGACGATGGCAGACATGGTGATCAGAAAGTTCTGGGTAATTTCTCCTTTACACAATTAAAAATCTTCAACTAGCTAGTTATTAATTGTACTAATCAATATTGTCTCATTTGATTGCAGACATTCTACAGGTGTGAGGAGGGATACAAGGAGGAAGCGGCAAATGTTATCGATAACGTCTGCAAGCGCCTACTACAGAACTTATGGCACGAGGCTCGGGTGCAGGCTGTTCGAGACTACTACACCTCGCGTGGTATCAAGAAGACCAAGACGGAGTGCCACGAGAAGTTCTTGAGTAAGGAGGAGTACATGAAGGTAATTCTTAAGGCCTTGTACTTACTTCCTTCATTTAGTAATTCATAGTCGTAGCGCTCAAGTTTCTATTTGCTAACTTAGGCCCCTCCGAGATGGTGTGCGGATCGGATGGATTGTTGGGAGGTGTTGGTCAATGAGTGGTGCTCAAAAGAATGGCTAGCCCTCCACAACGAGCTCAAGGACAAACATGCCCAAATGGAAGGTGTGCCACACCATCAAGGCAGCTCCAACTTATATCAGTTCGGGCAGAACTGGGTATGTGGTTTGCTTCATGATTCATGCAATTCATTCATCATGCTAGCTTTAGCCCTTTAATTACTAATTTACTTTGTTTCTCTCTTTCAGGCATGCTACAATATGGTGGATATGGTGCGGAGGTGTACGACACATATGCCATGGCCCACACTGGCTCTTACAAGAAAGTCAAGGCATTCTCTGCGTCTGACCTCGATGATCCAAAGAACTTCGCCAACATCCCCTCCCACGACAAGCTTGTGAAATATAGAGATCAGGGGAAGGCGAGGAAAGGGGAGGACTTTAACACGAGCCAGGGTCCCATTGATACAGAGCTGCTGATGACATCTGGTGGCGGGAGGTCCCATGGCTCCATAGCCATGGGAGATGGACTTATCCGTTGTCCTAGCACTCTCCCGGAGATCAAGCCGCGCGATCGAGCCTCGCTCTGAGATAAGGCCTCGTGAACAGCCGGTCCAACTCGCCTTCAAGGTTAGTTATCGTGCTTAGCTATCTTTCTCCATTACATTGTGTGCGCTTCCATCAATGATTACAAATGGTCACGTGAGTGGTGTTGCGAGCTGCTATCTGAGTGAGAGAGATAGAACGTAGAAACTTGGCGGAGGCGGCGGAGTGGCAGCGGGACTTGGAGGAGAGGGCGACAAAAGATGTTGGAGGAGGAGAGGGCACGGAATGACATCTTTGGCAAGGGCCATGTACGAGCTCCTTGTGGTAAGTTTCTTACGCAAATTAGCCAAAACATTCATGTAGTGTTTGTTTCATTACTAACTAGTATGAATGAGTTGTCAAAACCAAATGTGCGATACGTAATGCGAGAAGTCCGGTCAGACCGCTCACGCCGATGCAGTGATTGCTCACAGGACCACGGTGAGTTTAATTTGAATGAACATTACTTGCTAGTCTTAACATTTGAGTGTCATCATGCTAATGAGACATTGGAAATGATCTTTGGTGTAGCGTAACTCCAGACAAGCATCGCACGATCCTTCTCTAGCTACCGGCACGAGCCAGCCCGCTCCTACACCTCCATGATCACGGTAAGTTTCTCTAGTGTTTTGCTTAAAAAATGCATAAAGACCTAGACTTAGCTTTATTTCCTCCAATATGCTTACCATAATGACCTAGAGTTAGCTTCTTTTCCTCCAAAATGACTTAATAAGCTTACTGACCTCCAAAACCATCCATTTTACCTAGGTTAGCTCTAAAAGGATCTGTACTTAGCTTACTTATGTCAAAAATTGCATAATTAGCTTAGTTAGCTCATAAACAATCCATTTTACCTAAGTTAGCTCTAAAATGACCCATTTTACCTTAGTTAGCTTATAAATGATCCATTTTATCCAACTTAGCTCTAAAATGACCTGTTTTACCTAGATTAGCTCCTAAATGATCCATTTTACCTACGTTAGCTTTAAAATGACCCATTTCACCTAGGTTAGCTCCAAAATGAACCATCTTACCTAGGTTAGCTCCAAAATGACCCATCACACCTAGGTTAGCTCTAAAATGATGCTTTTTACTAAGTTAGCTCATAAACGATCCATTTCAACTAAGTTAGCTCATAAACGATCCATTTCACCTAAGTTAACTAAAAAACGATCCATTTCACCTAAATTAGCTCTTAAATGATCCATTTCACCTAAGATAGCTCATAAACGATCCATTTGAACTAAGTTAGCTCATAAATGATCCATTTCACCTAAGTTAGCTAAAAAACGATCCATTTCACCTTAGTTAGCTCATAAACGATCCATTTCACCTTAGTTAGCCCATAACGATCCATTTCACCTTAGTTCGCTCATAAACGATCCATTTCAACTAAGTTAGCTCATAAACGATCCATTTCACCTAAGTTAGCTCATAAAGATCCATTTCACCTTAGTTAGCTCATAAACGATCCATTTCACCTAAGTTAGCTCATAAACGATCCATTTCACCTTAGTTAGCTCATAAACGATCCATTTCAACTAAGTTAGCTCATAAACGATCCATTTCAACTAAGTTAGCTCATAAACGATCCATTTCCTCTAAGTTAGCTCATAAATGATCCATTTCACCTTAGTTAGCTCATAAACGACCCATTTAAACTTAATTAGCTCATATATGATCCATTCACCTAAGTTAGCTCATAAATGACATATACTTCTTGTTCTAGTCTTCTTCTTGTTCTAGTCTTCTTCTTGTTCTAGTCTTCTTCTTCTAATCACCTTTTTCTAACTTTCTTATTTGCCATTTTGCAGATTTCATTCACTTCTCGGAAGCTAGCTTGCTATGATGGAGTGCTTTTTTTCTTTCATTCTCTTCAAGTATTCTTCTAGCTTGCTATGATGGAACTTGCTATCTTCATGAAACTTTGCATTGTAATATGTATGGATGGAACAATGTGTATGTACAACTTGATGGAACTTGCTATGTATGAATGGATGGAACTATATATGTGTGTACGATGAAACTTATGTGCTGGATATGTCATATGTTTGCTGTTAAATAGCCCTGTGAAATATATATATATATATATATATGTCATATATATTTGCTCTCAAAATTGTTGCATTTAAAAAAACAGAAAAAAATGAGGCAAAGCAGGATCTTTGCCGTCAGCCACTGATGGCAAAGCCACCTTTGCCGACAGCCGCAGACGGCAAAGGCAACTTTGCCAACAGCCGCGGATGGCAAAGCAGCCACGCGGCGGCCACCTGTGCATCCTGGGAACTGACCCATTTGGCCAGTTTGCCTACAACGGCAGACGGCAAAGGCTTTGCCTATAGTGGCTGACGGCAAAGAGTAAACAACTTTGCCTACAGCCGCGGGCGGCAAAGGCCTGCCGTGTAGTGACGTCCAGCTGACATCATTCGGCGGACGGCAAAGGCCGGACAAATTTTGCCATCAGCGGCGGACGGCAAAGGCTGCCGTTAGCCACCTAACGGACTAACAGCGTAATTATTGCCGTCTGCTTTCTTTGTTGTCTGCTGCTGATGGCAAAGGCCCCTTTGCCGTCAGCCGCCGAAAGCAGCGGCAAAGTAGCTCCTTGCCGAACCTTACTTTGCCGGAGCCTTTTGCCGTCGGCGGCAGACGGCAAAGACCTTTGCCGTCCGCCGTTCCTGCCTTTGCCGTCTGCCGTGGCAGATGGCACAGTAGCTGATTCCTGTAGTGTGTGGAGCGCCTGGTGCTCAGAATTTCATCACCAAGGCAACTAAGGAGCTTCAGGAAACAAGGACCATACGCGGCGACCGCCGCCCATCCCCTGGCGCAGCCCCGCATCCTAGCGAGGACGACGAGCTACGCGTCTGCATCGACATCCCAGGGCTCAACAGGGCTGTGTCTCATGAACATTTCTGTCCTTCGTGCGTTGGTCGGTGCCAGGGTCCACCTCACAACTATGTCCGCATGCCATTCGGCTTGCCGAACGCGGCTGTCACCTTCCAGCGCTACTTACGGAGCATTCTGGCAGCTCAGGAGGCCAAGCATCATGCAGTCCTGGCGGAGGTGGCGACGGTTCTTCATTAGGATGGCAATGGGTAGGGTATGGGCAGGGTAGAGCAATACCATACCCATACCTGTATAGTCAGTGGGTACAAAATTCTACCCATACCCGTACCCACTGGTATAAAACTTTACCCATACCCATACCCGATGGGTACCCATAACCATTGGATACCTAATGGGTGGAACAAATAGTACACAAGTTGTTCATAATTTTACACTCATTCATAGCATATTTGGCAAAAAATCAAATATCTTAGCTCAATAACAGGTAGATGGGTACATGACTACTATCAAAATTTAGAAATCACAACATACTCATAAGTCAATAGGAGTAGACAAGTCACAGGACAAATTAATGATTAATCTACAAGAACTTAACATTATTTTCACAAGCGGGCAGGGTATGGGTATACCTGCGGGTATAAGGCTATACCTGTACCCAACCCATGACTTAACGGGTAGGGTATGGGTACTACCCATGGGTATAAAAGTGTGACCATACCCTACCCATGGGTAAAATTGACATCCTTAGTTCTTCAAGAACCACCAGAGCCCCCAGAGCCTCCTGAAGCTCAGGGCCGTGGCGGCTCGTGAGGGATGACCTCCCCAGCACACATCTTCAGCTGCTTCAACACCTTTTCAGCAACGGTACCAGGTGACTCTTTCCGGTTCGTTCAGATGGGGGCGCCCCTCGGGCTGCATCATCCCTAGGTCGCATGGGCCTGTCCCTGCGACGTGTATCCTTTTGCATCTGTAGCTTACCCTGTTGGGAATGCCTCTCGGGCTGCATCATCCCTAGGCTGCTCGGGTTTGTCCCAGTGGCATGTATCATTCTTGCACCTATCTGAACTAACTTGCCCTCTTGCATGGATTACCTTCTAATCATCGCCTGCTTACTTGTTGACCCTCGCGGCCACCGCGTTGCTGGCCGGCTTCCTGCTCATCCCACAACGGGGGCTACCGCTACCTCTACGTCACCATCGACAAGTTCACCGAATGGGCATAGGTGGAAGCCCTCTGCACCATCCTAGCCGGGTTGGCAGTTAAGTTCATCAAGGGCCTCGTGAGCCGGTTTGGGGTCCCTAATCGCATCATCACCGACAACGGCTCGCAGTTCACTAAAAATCTCTTCAAGACATATTGTGCTAACCTTGGAACGCAGATATGCTACGCCTTAGTGGCACACCCCAGGAGCAATGGCCAAGCCGAGCGCGCCAACGCAGAGGTCTTGAGAGGCCTCAAGACCGGGACCTTCAAGAAGAAGCTCAAGGCCTGCGGTAGGGGCTGGCATGATGAGATCCAGTCCGTGTTGTGGTCCATCCGCACCACCGCCACCAAGCCAATAGGCGAGACCCCATACTTCCTCGTCTACGGAGCCGAAGCAGTCCTCCCTCACGAGGTCAAGCGTCGCTCCGCGTGGGTCCTGGCATTTGATGAGGCACGTCAGGACGCCATGCGGGGGATGGACCTCGTGCTGGGGGAGGAGCGCCGCCGTCAAGCCTTGCTCCGGGCAGCGAGATACCAACAGGCGTTGTGACGGTACCACTGCCACAGCGTCCGCTCCAGGACCCTCGAGGTGGGAGATCTCGTCCTGAGGCGGGTGCTCTCCAGGGAAGGGCTGCATACGCTCTCACCCATGTGGGAGGGCCCATTTAGGATTTCCCGTCTCGGGCACTGGCGCGCGCGCTGGAGACGCAGGGGCAGGATCCCCATCGAGCATTTGGAACATCCAGCACCTCCGGAAGTTCTACCCATGAAGCAAGGCCTAGTGCCTGTAAAGGTCTCCACTCGTGACACTCTCACGTAATCATGAGTGGGGCTGTACATGCCCCGGAGTCTCCGGAGTGCCGCCCTCGGGCCTCGGGGGCTCCCTCCCACGTCCTAGTGGCAGCACTTAGCTCTGCGCTGGTGAGAAGACTAGACTAGGTGCCGGACGCGACTGTTCATTTGCTTTCTGTAGTTGGCTTGCACCCCTTTTTAATGGAATTTGAAGTTCTGGAGTTTCTCAATGGCTTGGTTGAATCCCCTCTTCACTCTGATTCTTCCCTCGATTCTTGGTTTTGCGCCAGGGAGGGCAGTAGTTGCCCGATGCTCTCCCTCGCACGCCTTGCGAGGGGGCTGGACAAGTGTGCGTGCATGCGCGCTTCCTTGGTCTCCGTGAGGCGCCCTCGATTGAGCTTGTGATCGGCCACACCCCCCTTTTAAGTCCGTGCCCCACGGGTACCGCGACATGGTGCGCTAGGCCATGATCAGCCCATGCTTGAGGCCTCGCGCAAGGAGGGATAAGGAATTTCCAACGAATTTTCGCAGCTTCGCGATGTCTCTCGAGTCGGCAGCACGTAAGCCCCACCAGACGCCAGGAGGCGCGCGCCCTCACGAAGCGGAAGCTACCTCGGATGTATCAAGCTAAGTTATCCCTCTATGCCTGCGTAAAGCACGAATACCACAACACAACCCGGAAACAATAAACATAGCTCAAAGCAGCATAAGCACTACGGTTCATTACAAGCCCTCGCAGGGCCCCATACTTGTTTCTTGTAATACAAGAGGGAAGGAAAGGACAGGCAAAAGAGGCTCCTGCGATGCGGCTGCTCACGAGCATAGGCCCCCAGCGCCCCCCGGATTCAGCCGGAGCCCTCCTCGCGCTTCACTGGGGCGCGGCGACGGGACGACCCGCCACCATCCTCGAAACGAGCCCGACGACGTGGCGGCTGGTCGTAGCCGCCGTTGCTGGAGCTTTCGCCGGAGGAGGAGCTGCAGTTGCCGGACGAGCCGAGGGCGAGTTCACCCTCATCCTCGTCACAGCCGTCACCAAGGCCGAGCACTTCTTCATCATTGCTGTATTCAGGGCAGCACCCGGCGCGGTGACCATCTTCCCCGAACACTCGCATGAAGAGGGTCACGGCACCGTCATACTTGAAGTGGAGGGTGCACCGCCTGCTCAGACCGCGCGCACGGGCAAACATCTGCTAGCCGCGGGCCAGGGCTACGTTGCCCGTGACGGAGACCTCCACCGCGACCCACGAAGCCTTGCTGTAGCAACCGTCGGCCTGCAGCCAGAGGCCGCTATGACCCATGGCCGGCAGCTCGCCAGCAAAGGAGCGCGGAAGCTGAACTCGGTGGCGGCCGGTTTCTCCGACCACACGACGAACTCCGGCAGCACCTCTGCCGAGTGGAAGAGGCGCCGCCGCGGCCCCAGGGACGACACTGGACCTCGAAGAAGTTCGCCCGTGCCCACGAGGGACCACGGCGGGGGTTGCGGCATGCTTGCGGGGGCGACCACGCCCCCTCTTAGGCGGTGGCGAGACAAGCCCCTCCTGGCGAGCCTTCCCCTTCTCTGCAACGAGAACCTCTTCGCTGGTGCCATGAGTGTCGCTGCAAGGTGGTGGAGCAAGGAGGAAGAAGAAGAAGCGGGTGGAATGGAGGAATGGATGAGTGACGGGGGCTCCGCCCCCCTCCGCATTTATAGCCAGAATGAGGCCAACCACCAGCTCCACGACCGCAGGTAATGATTGTTTTTCTTCTGCATGCAGTAGGGACTCGTCAAGTCAGATAGTTGCCGAGGCAGCATGGGGAAGCGGAGACGCCCACGTTCTTTCAATCGCCACTCGTCAATCAAGGCAGCAAGCGGTTGGGGCCCGCAGCGCTCCGCACTTGCCCTTTGGCTTCGCCTCGAAGGCAAGTCCGAGCACGCCTTGGGCCCGGGGGCTACTGTCAGCGTCCTGGAAACGGGGGTACCCAGACTTGCCTGCCTACGGCCCACGGCGTGGCTCTACCAGCGGCCCGGTGCGGCTCATCTTCATCACCAACCACTCAAGTCCTTCGTGAGGGGCCAAGCCTCGCGAGGCGGATGACACAAGACCTCCTCAGGGGCAGCCTCACTAGGCTAGCTCCCGAGGAGCGGAGATATCAAGGCAGGGGGGCCCTCGCAATGTTCGCGTGACGTGAGCCATGACGACCGAAGCCAGGCGGGCGCCAGCAGGCGCAGAGTACCAGTTTCCTCTTTGGTGCTAAAGAGGCAGGCGCAGGCGAGGAGTCCCGAGGCATCAGGCAAAGGATTCCATATCGATGCAACAAGACCAAGACCAGCACGACGGCAGGACGGAGGTCACCGCGGAGCCCACAGCTGCATCACCACCAGATCCTTTGGCAGGCGAAGATCTCCTTTTGTCAGAATAACTTGTACTAGTTGTCTCCCTTCAATATTGGCCGTTGTGGGATCCCTTCCCGCCTAACATTTGGTAAGAGGACCAGGGCCTCTATAAGTAGGACTAGCCACCACCGTAGTCAAGGATCGGCTCATCTTGGATCGGATCCACTCTACCAAGGCAATCTCACCAGCTCATCGAGCGCAAGAACACCTCTCCTCGGGAGGCTGTTCCCACCTTGTACTTGTTCATCCTCAGCCCACGAGCCAATCAACCACACCGCACTAGAGTAGGGTATTGCACCACAACGGTGGCCCGAACCAGTATAAACTCTCGTGTCTCTTGTTGCTTGGGTTCGGCGAGCTAGGCCTTGAGATCATTGCGAGAGCGGGCTAGGGAGAGAGAGATCTTCGTGCGCACCCCAAAGTTCGAACCTCAAGGGTTTGCCGGAACCCCCAATCCGACAACGCGTTTTCTTGGTCGGCGGCGTGCTCGACATCGGCGCGCCTATCGCCATGTCGGTTTTCTGCATCAGAGCGGGGTCATCCCCACTGCCGCACTACGTGGCCAAGCTGTGGGCGAATGGCCCGCTGGGGGAGCCCAAAGGCAGGACCGACGCCGTCAAGGTGGAAATGACGATGACAACCAGCAAGGATCCTGGCGACGTCGCCGTGCAGGAGCTGACCTTCTTCACAGTTTCGCCCAAGCTGCTGGCCGGGGCTAAGCTGGTGTCCCTCCACATTCAGAATGACATGCTCACGTCCTAAATGATTCTACAGTGCCTTCTGTTTGTCTTATTAATATGCTAATATAGGGGTTAGCTTGGTCTACTTTAGCTTAAAAGATGGTGGGTTTTGGTAGCGATGCAGCAATTACTTCGACATCAGATCAGCAGTTAAAGTAATTTCCAACAGTCGAACGGATATTTTGTGTCTGTTGGATATAAAGATCCTTTGGGTAAGAAGTATAACAACTTATAAGAAGTATAACAGCTTATATGCTTGTTTGTTCAGGAAGTGTTGCATACTTGTGCGTGTTGACGCGACACATCAAAGTAGTACTACTACTAGTAGTACTCCCTTCGTTCCTAGTTTCTCTGCGCATAAGGCTGGTCATAGTGGGAGTAACATAGGTAGTAACATAGATGCCACATAAGCAAAATTGATGAGATGGCAAGTAATTAATGAGGAGAGAGGCAAATAGAGTAACATAAATATGTTATCATCACATAGCGCTTTCCAATGCAAAATGAGTCTACAAAGTAATAAATGAAGACATCTATGTTATCACTTACATATATGACACTACCCACTATGAAGGTAGTAACATAGACTAGTAACATAGACTAGTAACATATGCATGTTACTAGTTTATGTTACTATCCACTATGACCGGCCTTAGTCGAGGCGCAGATACCAAGGAGGGCATGGTTGTGTCTATACTTGGACAACTCACCCGATTGCATGCGCACCAGGCAGACGAAGCTCGTGTCGTGTTGGTGTCGTGTGCGTCCCACACATTAACCAAAACCTTGCGCCTACAGCTTAGCCTCTGCGTTTTAAACTTCTCAATCTCAAGGCCAAGGAGCAACATGAAACCTATGATAGAGCCAATCAGAAGGTTGAGAACACTACAATTCGTAGCTATAGATGCGTGTTTGAGAGAGGACGAGTGCATGCGTGCACCTCTTCTCTTCCTGTATAACATACTAAACTCAGAGTAAAAGTGTATGTGGGTGGCATCGACCTAGGGAGTTAGAGATATTGCACGCGAGAAGTCCCGAGAGATAGGTGTAATGCGTCTGAAAAAAAGACTAGTCTATAGCTCGCCATGAGGCTATTCCTGTTGAACGCCCCAATAACGATAAGATATGTATCTGACGGTGCCAGTTATTGCACGTACACAGCAGTAGAAAAGAACTACCATGGCATATGCTACACCACGGCCGAGAACACGTGCCCACGTTACGCCATCCGGCAATAGTGTCGCACTTCGAAACTAGAACCGTCAATAAATTTTGAGCTTGCATATCGTCACATTCGAAATTACTACTAACACGCTATATTTAATTGAAAACCTATTCACACCAATGACATCCTAGACGGTTTCCCACTTAGGAGCGTATTAGTACTCGGTTATAAATACTACTATGCCAGGATGACTGCACATTCCTCCTCAACTCCTCATCCACACAAAAAAGCAAGTCATTCAGCATCCTCCCCTTGCGTCTGCCATGGCCAGTGTGAGTTCTGGGTCGAGAGATTACCACCAGGGAGAGGCAAGCATGGAAGCGGAAGCACGAGAGATGTCCCGGCTTGCCGCGAAAGCAGCCGACATATCCCGCTGCACGGAAGTAGTAGCACAGAGGTCCTGCTGTGCCACCGAAGCAGCACGGAGGTCCCATCGCGCCGTCGATGCAGCAGATTGGTCTGGCCGCGCCGCGGAAGCAGCAGAGATGTCCCGCAGTGCCGCGAATGCAGCAGAGATGTCCCGCCGCGCCGTGGCGGCCTGGGAAAATGTCTCACGGGCAGGCGACGACTCTAACAAGTGCATGCATGTGATCGTCCATAGCCAGATGGATCGGATCTCCGGCTAGGCGAGGTTGCAGGACGACATGAAAGCCTCGTTTGAATAGGCTACCGGCGTCATCCGGCAACTAAGGAAGGGAATTGAGAGGCTCCGGGCCGAGCGCGACCTGCTGATGGCGAAGATCGTCCGAAGTGCAGAGCAGCAGGAAGAGACCGGTGCCTTGTTGAAGAGGACCGACATCATTGTCAAGAAACTTATGGACCAGCCACTTCATCCACGACGTCTCTCCCCCATGTCGTTGCTTACTCGGCGATAACTTCCACAACGGCACTAGCTGCTCTAGCTCCCGCTCGCGCTGCTACTGCTCCGGCTCTCGCTCGGGTTGCGGCACTGCTCTTGCTTTTATTCGCGCTGCTGCTCTGCTCTGCTATTGCTGTCGGTCGAGCTGCTGCTCCACTCTTGCTCTTCTCCGTGCTGCTGCTCTGCTCTTGCTCTCGCTCGCGCTGCTGCTGCTGCACGACCTCCGTCAGCTACAGGAGTTGCTGCTTTAGCACTTTTCGCTTCGTGAAATGCTTCTGCCGCGACTTGCTCTCTGCTAGTGCATTCCCTGCTCGAGCGTCTGCTGATTTAGATCACTGCTTCTCTGCTACCAGTGCTCGAACGCCCTAAACATCTATTACAATGCTCTTCTACTAGTTCAATCAGTTTTGACAGTAAAATTCAGTTTCGACTGTAAAGTTCAGTTTATTCAGTTAAAGTTCAGAGTAAACGGTATTTGTAGCATCTGTCGGAGTAGCCATGGCGCGGCTGATGCGTTTTACATCTAGCAATTTTTGGTGATGTACTTTACATCATCTATTGCTGATGATATTAGAGTCCCACTTCAGATTAACATTGTCTGTCTTTTCCTGCTTCAACCTCGCCGCCGTAGACCTCACCGGAGCTGCTCCAACGACGGAACCGTCCATCACAGCAGAGCAATACCCTCGGCGCCGTTTCCAGAGGCCTCAGATCTTCTTCCCCGCCTCCGACAGTCACACCAGCATCACCATCCTCCACGTCCAACCCAATGATGCTGAGGTCGACAAGGCTATGCCAAAGAGGTTGTACACTTGTTGCATCACTTTGTTACTCTGCATTCATGTTGATCCCTCAGGGATCCTTTGCTATGGAACTACTATGGTACTATTATTCGTGCATTTGGTTAGGAGTGGAGCAAACTAAAACTGGAGGATTTTTTTCCTTTGGTGTCTCTTTCAAAGAAAAAAACATAGGAATTTTAATATACAGTTGGACGTCCTTTTCAAATTAATATGCATGAAAAACAGGACTAATTGCATTACTGGCATAATAAGATTCTTATTTTTTAATATTCACGTGGTTTGACTTTAATTTGACCATGTTTCTCCATTCTTGTGTTCTTCCAATTCATGTGAACCAAACACCCTGGTTGACAGAAATCCTATGTTTCCAAATGATCTGTTTTGGACGTGCATTCCTATCCTATTCCTGTGTTTTTCCTGTCCCTGCGTTTATAGAATCCTCCAATTCTAAGGAGCCCTTACAGATTTACCTCATTTTCAGATAGGCGTCAAAGAAAACTCTGTGTGTTATGTTCTGCTCCTGTCGTGCCATCATCCACCCCACCTGAGGTGCACCATCGACAGAAGCGTTCACTGCAGCAGAGATTCCCCCTGTAGACTTTCTTTCGCCGCCTCAAATCATCTTCCCCATTGCCGACAGCCACGCCAACTGCATTACCATCATCGACTGAGCAGATGAACCTGAGGACTACACAGTTCCAGAAGAGAGGTCACAGTCTTTCGTGTTTGCTTATGGTATACATCGGTCATTATTACCTGCTACTTTATCGTTCAAACTTGAGTTTTAAAATGCCCGTGGGTCTCATATCGAGGTAGCAGCGAATAGTATCTATCTACTATCTGGTTCATCTGGGGTCTTGTATGTGGTTCATGTTGGGTGGGCAACAAACAGTAGATGATCCATTGTCTATCTTTTTAAACTGAAGCTACAATCTACCTACTATCATTAGTTTTGGATCTATCCACTCATTTGCTACCATCAGTCTTGATTTCTGCATGCACTCCTTAGGCCTTACAAAACCTAACTAATTATTTTATTATGCATGTCAGTTATTGTACAAAATCATACTGAACATGTAGAGAAAAAGAGAAGACCGTTGCATGGGAATATAATGTCATGTAGACGCCGCTCCATGGTGGGTGAAGTGGCCCCCCCTCCCGCAATTCCAGATTGTATTCCAGAGGAAGATAACTGTTCAGATGGGGATTCAGAGGGAGCCGACCACTCCTATTTACCACCTGAGGTGTTTTCTCTAACCTTGCATGCTAATGTTGGTCATATTATACATCTTATATGTCATCAGCTTAATTTAGATTTGCTTTGTGTGAATGCCACCTGTTTGGTATCTATATCATACTCCCACCGTTCCTAAATATTTATCTTTTTAGAGATTTCAACAAGTGACTACCTACGGAGCAAAATGAGTGAATCTACACTCTAAAATATGTCTATATACATCTGTATGTGGTAGTTCATTTGAAATCTCTAAAAATACAATATTTAGGAATGGATGGAGTATATGGGAATTATGCAATGCCATCTTCTTTAGCCAGGCATCATATACGTGAATCATGGAATCCCATCCTGTTTAGCCAGTCATCGTATATGTGAATTGTATCGTGCCATATTTTTTTCATAATGTATTCCATTTGTCAACAATGTTTATACATTCATCTACTCTTCCTGTGCATCAGCCATTTGAGTCATTCATGGTAAAATCTGGAGTGAAAACAAGGTCTTTTGTGCAGTCAGTGCTACCTGTCGATGCAGATTTCTTGCTGGTTACAGATAGCTCCTCAGAGGAGGATTCGGAGACAGATGACCAGTTGTATTCCCCACCCGAGGTGCATGCTCTCATATCATGCATATGGTGTCTTGCATTGCCATGCCATCTCCTTAGATTAGACATGCTTTGTGTGAATGCCTCCTGTTTGCTTTCTATATCAGATATGTGAATTATGCAATGACCTGTTTTTCAGCCAGTTATCATATATGTGAATTATGCACCGCCATGTAGCCAGGCATCGTATATGTGAATTATCTCTTGTCATCTTTTATCATTACGTATTCCATTTGTTGACAAACTGTGTATATTGAACTACTCTTCTTGTGTATCAGCCATTTGAGCCGGTTATGGAAAAATCAGGAGTGAAAACAACGTCTTAAGAGCAGGCAATGGTACCTGTTGAAGCATATTTCTCGATGGTTACAGGGAGCTCCTCAGAGGAGGATTCAGAGACAGATGACCAGTCCTATATCGCACCTGAGGTGTATGCTCTAAGTTGCAATGTTTACATTTCTCATATAATGCATATGGTGTCTTGCATTGCTTAGTTTAGACATCATATGCACAATATTGAATTCCATCTGCTTAGTTTAGAGATCATACATGCGAGTGCAAGCTGGTTAGTATATGAATCAATTATGTCAATTATATCATGCCATCATGTATACTTAGACAACATGTATGTGAATTATTTCATCCCAACCTATTTTAGAAAGACATCATATAGTTTTGTCATGTCATCTTGTTTAGATACTCACCATATGTTGAATTATGCCATTATATCTTGTTAAGTTATCCATCATATATCTGAAACTGTGTCATGCTATCCTGTTTAGTTAGGCATCATATATGTGAAATTGTGTCATGTTGTCCTGTTTGGTTAGACAACATATATGTGAATTACCACATCTGTCTATCATACAATGTCTGTACGTTCGATTTCTTTTCTTGTTTATCAACCATTTGAATTGGAGGGGGTGATGGCAGCATCTAAGGGAGCAAAAACCCGTTCTTCACAAAAGATAGTGCTACCCGTCGATGCAGATAGAATGATGGTTGTACTGGCCCACAAACTAGCCCCACTACACATAATCGAGACTTCCAGATTGCACACTTACACCGTTGGGCAGAGAACCAGCTACAACCCATCTAACCCCAACCCCAGCGGATAGTAACCCACTTCTAGTTGACAAAGCACCATGTCCACCATAGAGTACCCCCACACAAGCAGTTTGTAAAGAAACTGCAGTGCCCAAAGCATGAAGACCACCACAGCGAACCCAAACTCCATGTTTGAAGCAGAAGAGAAACTGTTCTTAGGTCAGATTCCGTAGCTATGGTCTATACTCCTTTGTTGTTGCATCACTGTATTTACTCATACCAACTACTTTCGAATTTGAAGGATCCAATTGAAACTCCAATGGCGCAACATATATGTTTTAAACCTATTTCTTTAACTGGATTGTTTTTCCAACTTCTTGCTCTATGTTGATTTCAGTTTCAGTTGTATAAACAGTTACGTTCTCATGTGATGCACATTACAAGTGTTGCCAATGTTGTGTAGTTTCTCACACTTATATTCTGTCTATGTTGCTGTGTCTTAAAAATATATGAGTTGAACTGTGTTTCTATCATGATTTGCAACAAAAAACTAGAATGATATGGATAATGCAGTGACCATAGTACATAGATATATGTTTGTTTCAAGTTGTTATCCTGTCCACCTTACTACTGAACCGTTTACCAAAATGAGTTTCGTATACTACATGCTAAACATGTGATGTGTCTGCTTGTTTCTCTTGTAGTATGCGAACAGAATATTGGAGAAGAGCACCCCACTATGCAATGGTAGAGAAAGTAATGCAGATAAGGTTCAAGATAGTGAGACAGCCCTGTTGGTCTCCAAGAAAGGTGATAAAAACAATCTTGTAGACAGTGAGAAAACCCCATATTCCTG
Source organism: Aegilops bicornis (assembly GCA_021605145.1). NCBI lineage: Eukaryota > Viridiplantae > Streptophyta > Magnoliopsida > Poales > Poaceae > Aegilops > Aegilops bicornis. The sequence continues at coordinate 391,751,446 of CM038675.1, read as the reverse complement.
TGTTGATGTAGTGTTCGAATTACTGGCCATTACCACTGGCACAAGCTCTTTGAACACGCTGCCTGAATCACTTCAGCTTCTTCAGTCTCAGCTACAAGCTGAAAGGCATCAGTCAGCTATGCTGCGGCAAGAAGTCGAATGACTGAGGAAGTCCCTGTAGAATTCAGATGCATACTTTCTTGTGCAACAGCAAGCGCTGGAGGATTTAAGCGCTAAACAAGAGAAAGTTAATAAGCTTGCTAAGCATCTTGTCAGCATTATGGGTACCTAGTATATTGTTTCTTGAGCTCTTATGAAGTGGTTTTAGTTCTGGACTTATTTTGTTGCGGCGTTTATTTGCACTGGTTGCCAACTTTGACAACCAGTGTATATGATATGCTGCTTTGTTCCCTATATTTGCACTGGTGGCGGACGTTGATGCACAGTGGATGTAATATATGTAATAGTAGTGATAGCCTAGCGTAAGTTGCTTGCTTATTTATTTCCTTGTTGTCTTGTTTATTTGTTTGCTTGTAGTCAGTGCAGTTCTTTTTCCGCGGTTTGCTAGTGGTCGCAATAACCTATTTTCTAAAACTAGGCCACAATAACCATGGGCTACATATTTACTGTAGTTACCATGGGCCTACTATGGGCTGTAGAAACAATGGGCCTTCTAAGGGCCGTAGAAACAATGGGCCTTCTACGGGCCGTATGATCGATCGACCAAACATGGGCCAACAACGGACCGCGTTATGGGACTTAAACAGGCAAGAGTTGGAAACTTCCTTTCATGGGCCGACCATAACGGGTCTTCGTTAATCGGCCATATTTGATGACGCTATGAAAACGGCCTAACGGATTAACGGGCGACAAACAGGCTGACTGTAACCACGGGCTGAATTTGGCCCACAATCAGAAAAGGCCAGTAACAGGCCGTAAGTAACCGAATGCTGGAAATGAGCCCAGGAATAAATGGGGCCTGAGAAGGCCAAAAGATAACATGGGCTTGAAAGGGCCCAATGGAATAATGGGCCGTTAATGGGTATAAAGCGATATACTGTTCATTACGGGCCAGTTTCACCACGGGCCGTTAATGGGCCAAGAGTTACAAAGTACCTCATATGGGCTGAAAGACGTCATGAGCCAGACATGGGCCAGAAGTTACAATGGGCTAGAATCATATTGGACGGCCCAGATGACACTACTGGGCCTAATTCTAATAGGCCACAACGGGCCCTGGGTTAGCGGGATGTAAATGGGCTATGTGCGAATAGGCCGTTAACATGCTTTCCGTGGGCCGGCCCGCTATCTTTTGACCAAGTTAAACTGGCCGGCCTTTTCACTGGAATGGGCCTCTGTTGGGTCGTGCCACGTGTCGATGTATCATTGGTGCATTCTGTCCAATGAGTGGATGATATCTGTGTCGGCGTCCTGGGAACGAGGGTCCCCAGACTTGCCTGCCTACGGCCCAGGGTGTGGCTCGCCTAGCGGCCTGGTACGGCCCATCTTCATCGGCAAACACTCAAGACCCTCGCGAGGGGCCAAGCCGACGACACAAGACCTCCTCCGGGGCAGCCTCACTAGGCTGGCTCGCGAGGAGCGAAGAGATCAAGGCAAGGAGCACCTCGTGAGGTTCCCGTGATGTGAGCCATGACGACCAAGGCTAGGAGGGCACCAGGCAGGCGCCAGCGGGCGCAGAGTAGCAGATTCCTATTTGGTGCTAAGGGAGTGAGCGCAGGCGAGGAGTCCCGAGGCATCAGGCAATGGTTTCCATATCTGTGCAACGATACCAAGACTAGCAGGACGGCAGGACGGAGGTCACCACGGAGCCGACGAGGCATCACCACCAGAGCCTTTGGCAGGCGAAGACTACTTTTGTCAGGATAGCTCGTACTAGTTGTCTCCCTTCAAATCCGGCCGTTGTGGGATCCCTTCCCGCCTAATATTTGGGAAGAGGACCCGGGCCCCTATAAATAGGACTATCCACCATCATAGAAGGGAGACGAACTGACCGGGGGTACGAAGTTTGGATCAGATCCATTCCACCCTCACACGCACAAGCTCACCGAGCTCAAGAACACCTCTCGTAAGGAGGCTGTTCTTCCCTTGTACTTGTTCATCCCCAGCCTACAAGGCAATCCACCTCACCACACTGGAGTAGGGTATTACACCACAACGGTGGCCCGAACCAGTATAAACCCTCGTGTCTCTTGTTCGTCGAGTTTGACGAGTTAGGCCTTGAGATCATGGCGAGAGCAAGCTAGAGAGTGAGGGAGATCTTCGTGCGCACCCCCAGTGTTCGAACCTCAAGGGTTTGCCAGAACCCGCAATCCGACATTTGGCGCGCCAGGTAGCGGGTGAGCCGAAGCTTTCCCTCCGTCAACCCACGCTCCATCGTCCCACCAGTTCCATGGCCGACACTCGCCGAGCTCGTGCGGAGCGTCGGGCCGCCCTCGCTGCCCGCGTCGCCTAGATGGCTCCCGCTGGCGGGCTTCCACGTCGTTCGCCATCACCTGCCGCCAACGCCGCCACCGGCCCGACAGCACCTGAGCATCAAGCTTCATCGTTGCACCCCTCCATGCGGCGGTACGGACGCACCACCACCCCGTCGCTGACTCCGGCGAGCTCATCATCTCACGCGCGTCATGGGCCCGTGGATACGCAGGCCGCACTGCTCAAGGCGCACGAGCTCCTACGCTACCGCCCAGTCGACGACCTCTACGAGGAGTGGCTGGACGGCATCGCCGAGCTCATCAGTGCCGCTGGGGGCTCTTCTGCTGTCACAGTCCTAGATTACTGCTTATAACTAGTTGCACTTGAGAGCATCATGCATCATGTTTAATTTCAGGAAATCTGAATTGAGGAATTCTGAAGCCTCAAAAACTTAAATAAAAGAAGGGCAAAGAACCCTGGAAATTTCATTCTTTGTTTCCGAGATGTCCTTATGCAATGTTTGAGAATTTTGGCAAGAGCTATATATCAAACCAAAATTTAGGAACATTTTAAGGATTTATTTTGGGACTTTGAATTTAAATCATTAGCTATTTGAATTTGAATTATAATCATATAATTAGAATATAATTTCAAATACCTCTAAAATGTTTTATGTGCTTTTGTAAGTACATGAAGCAACATAAAATACTTGAGGATTTTTGGCATTGTTTGAATTCTCTTGAATTTGAAAACAGTGGCAAAAGACATTAATAAAACAAAACATAACAGAAATTAAAGAAGGCACAAACCCACTTGGGCCAACTTACCTGGCTGGCCCAGCCCACCAGTAGCTTGCCAGTCGTCCTCAACCTCTGCCAGTAGGCAGAGGCGAAGCAGGGCACGACACGCGCCTCCTCCCTGTGTGCCTCACGCCCCCGAGGCTCTCTCCCAGCGCCACTAAGGATGGCAATTTTACCCATGGGTACGGCTACCCGTGGGTACCGTACCCGCATGGGTAGGGTATGGTCACACTTTTATACCCATGGGTGGTACCCATACCCTACCCGTTAAGTCATGGGTTGGGTACAGGTATAGCCTTATACCCGCAGGTATACCCATACCCTGCCCGCTTGTGAAAATAATGTTAAGTTCTTGTCGATTAATCATTAATTTTTCATGTGACTCGTCTACTCCTATTGACTTATGAGAATGTTGTGATTTCTAAATTTTGATAGTAGTCATGTACCCATCTACCTGTTATTGAGCTAAGATATTTGATTTTTTGTCAAATATGCTATGAATGAGTGTAAAATTATGAACAATTCGTGTACTATTTGTTCCACCCATTAGGTATCCAATGGGTATGGGTACCCGTTGGGTATGGGTATGGGTAAAGTTTTGTACCCGTGGGTACGGGTATGGGTAGAATTTTTTACCCACTAACTATACAGGTATGGGTATGGTATTGCTCTACCCTTCCCATACCCTACCCATTGCCATCCTTAAGCGACACGGAGACGGACACGAACCCCCCTCACTCTTTGGTTATCTCTCCCCCTCGCTCCTCTGTTTTCCCTCCCCATGGCCGAGCATGCCCACCGCCACCAGCCTTGATTCGCGCGACGAGCCATCGCCCGCCTCTCCGTCGTGTCCAGAAGAACCGCCCCGTCGCCATACTTCTCCTCGTCGAGCCGCGTGACGCCGGACGCCCCACATCATCGCCATCTTCAACGCCTTCATCGTCGGCTGCCGGAGATCACCATCGCCGCCCCGTCGTCTCCAGCTCTCCGCCGAGCCGCGAGTTCTCTGTGAGGACTCCTTCGCTTCCCCCTCCTCCCCTTCTCGTTCCTGTCCCGTAGCTGTCATCCTCGCGAGCACAAAGCTCCGGCCATCGCCATGGCCGGCGAACCTCGCCCGCTGGAGCTCTTCCGCTCGGTCCAGTAGCTTCCGCGTGCTCGTCGGGTCCCCAGGATCCCGACGCGCCCCTCTGCTCTCTGGCTAACATGCTGCAGCCCCGCGCCCGCAACTAGCCGTGCTCCGGCCGCCGCCCAGCTCGGTGTCGTTGCTGCCACCAGCCACCCTGGCTCGCCCCGCGTGCTCCACCAGATGTGCCTCGCTCCCAGCGTTCCGTAGCCGCAAGCCGCACGCGAAATGATGCCTCGTAGCGCGTTTCCGGCGAGCCTCCGCCACGACTGGACGTCGCCGGTGTCTAACCGGTGGTTAACCCCGGTTTAGGTGACGTGGCGTCATTAGTTTAGTGTAAATCACGTGTTTAATTAAAGCCCCCACCATGCACAATCACTACAAGTGGGCCCCATGCCCTAATTGACTCTAGCTTTATTTTGCCTAGATTAATTATAACCCAACAGGACCCGCACGTCAGAGCTAACCACGCCGACGTGGCCGTTGACCGGACCCACCTGTCCGTGACACTAATGACACTGGGCCACTGACCAGTGGGTCCCACTGGTCAGGGTTGACCTGGACCCGATCTGTTGACCTGCTGACATCATGCTTACACAATGCTGATGCAGTTAACAATTTTATGGATTAATTATAATCGAGGAAATTCCAAAAAATGTTTAAAACTTCTAAGAATCATAGAAATTCGACCATAACTCCAAATAAAATAATTTATATATGAAAAATGATTAGAATAATCCAATATATCCATCTGCACCATTTCCATGCATGTTAGACCAACCTATAGCTGTTTTTAGGACCAATCATATAAATGACATTTAAATATCCACATATGGAGTTTGAATTTGAATCTTGGATTCAAACCAACTCCATTTAACCTGTTGCTAGTTGCATTATCTCAAATCACAGCATATTGACATGTCATGAAAATGCATCATATTCTTGCATTGCATTGATTGTGTTCTTCCTTGTTTGCTGGTATTTGTCCCCTCTCAGTAGACATGGTTCCGACGATGAGTTCGATGACACCGATGAAGAGCTATACTATCTTCAGAAGTGCCAGGCAAGCAAACCCCCTTGTTCATTCCTATACAATCCCACTCTCTCGCTCCTGCTCACTTTTACTGCATTAGGACAACAATGATTCAACTATTACATGCTGCGGTAGTTGAACCCCTTTCCTCTGCATGACCTGTCATTGCCACAGTAAATAGATGAAACCCACTAGCATGAGTAGGAGTTGTTTGAGCCCTGATGTGCCAACTCATTCATGCTTGTTGTCATGCCTGCTACTGCTTAGAGTTGAGTCAGGTCTTATTCATCGGGGATGAATTGGAATGTGGTGAACTTGTCCTACTATTGAGAGCTAAGTGTGTGAACACGATTTGGTAAAGGTAGCTGTGAGAGGCCATGTAGGAGTACATGGTGGGTTGTCTCATTGCAGCCGTCCTCAGGAACTGAGTTCTGTGTTTGTGATCCATGAACAGCTACTACCACGCATTGGAATTCTTAAGTGCCCCTCTCGACTTATTAATCGCCTTGATCTCTGTACAGGAGTTGCAACTAGTTTCTAGTGTTTGTAGGATATGTGTTGGGGGCCGTGCGTAGCGCTGACCCTAGGGGTGGGCTATGATGCGGTAGAGACACGAGGCACGGTGTACCGGGACGCCTGTTTGGTACCTCGGGAACCCTGCTCTCATCGTTCGGGGCCGCGAGCGACACCCCGACCGGATCTCCTTGCGGATGGAATCCGAATAGGTGATAAACCTGGACTAGAGGCTTGTGTGGTTAGTCAGGTCGTGGCCGACTCCCTTGCCAGGCTTCCGCTTGAAGGTTGCCGAGATACACAACGTGTACATGGTGGTAAGTGGCGAGAGCGTGTGTGAAGAAGTACACCCTGCGGTTAACATCATCTATTTGAATAGCGGCGTCCATGATAAAGGACTTCTGGGTTGCCTGTACAGTTCATAGACAAGTGAAAGTGGATACTCTAAAATGCGCAAGATAAGAGTGAGTGCTATGGATGGCCTTCTCGTAGGGAGACGGGAGCGGATCCATAGTGGTGTATTGATATGGTGAATATGTGGACTCGTGTGTGCCACCTCAAAAGAGTTACTTGCAGTCGTAGTTCAGGATAGCCACCCAGTCAGAGCTGGCTTGCTGCAGTTAAACTCCACCACCCACTTTGTTGATACCGATGCATATGTAGTTAGTTCTGATCTAAGTCTTGCTGGGTACATTTGTACTCACGTTTGCTTATTTTATGTTTTGCAGAGAGACTTCAGTCTCACTAGTAGTTCCACGTGGACTTCGACGTTTAGCTTGTTACCTGAGCTACGATCTTGTACCCTTGGGAGGGTCTTGTAGATAGTCAGGCTTCTCAGCCTTTTTCATTTGTAGTTGTCTGTACCCAGACATGTTTATGCTTCCGCTTGATGCTTGTATGCTCTTTATGTTAGGTCATGAGACCCATGCTGGTAATACTTGGCTCCTCGGAGCCTAATGAATAAATACTCTGAGTCGTACAGTCTTGCTGTGATGCCATGTTGTATTTACACATATCGAGCATATTGTGTGTATGATTGAAATGCTTGGTATGTGTGGGATCCGACAATCTAGTTCTTTATCCTTGGTAGCCTCTCTTACGGGGCAATGTAGTCTTGTGTTTCCCCTAAGCCTTCGTAGTCCGCTACAGCCCGGTTTACCGGAGTCCTGTTAGCCCGGCACTACTGCTCCGAAACACTTAGACTGGCCGGCATGTGATTCACTTTGTTCCTGTGTCTGTCCCTTCGGGGAAATGTCACGCGGTGACATCCGGAGTCCTGCTAGCCTGCTATAGCCTGGGTTCCTAGAGTCCTGTTAGCCCAGTTGCTACAGCCCGGATTCACACAGTGCTGACCGACTTGCTCGATGTTGTTTCATGTATGCCTATCCTCGTAAGTTAGTGCCACTTTGAGTTCACAACTAGCCATGTCGGCCCGGGTTCTCTGTCATATTGATGCTAGCGACACCATCATATACGTGAGCCAAAAGGCGCAAACGGTCCCGGGCCAGGTAAGGCGACACCCGTGGGAATACCGTGCGTGAGGCCGCGAAGTGATATGAGGTGTTACATGCTAGATCGGTGTGACTTAGAATCGGGGTCCTGACATCTGCGCCGTTTCTCTCGCTGCCTCGTCCACTTCCTGCCATGGGCAACATGGCCCACGGAGCACCTCCACCACCTCCACGTCAAGACGTTGCCATCGCACCAAGAAGCGCGGACCTACGGCGCGACCCCATGCGCCGGGCGCCCGTGCATGAAGAAGGAAGCTGTCGTGATGTCCCTCGGCCACAGCAGGATGCTCCTACACTCCCTACACCACCGCGTCAAGACCGCGCACCGCCCGTGGTGGCTGTGCGCGGATACCAAGACCAGGCTCCGCCCCCGCGACGGGTTCCGGTGATTACAGCAGGTTGACGTGCCTTCACTCCCGAACTGCGCAGCATCGTCTGGCCCGGCAAGTTCAAGCCGGACCTGCCTCCGCGCTACGATGGCACCCCCGACCCCACTGATTTCCTACAGCTCTACGAACTGAGCATCGAGGCGGCCAGCGGCGGCGAGAAAGTCATGGCGAACTGGTTCCCCATAGCTCTCAAGGATGGCGCGTGCTCGTGGCTCCTGAACCTGCCTGCGGGATCGATCTCCTCCTGGATTGAGATGCGCGACTGCTTCGTCGCCAACGTCCAGGGCACTCACGACCGACCTCCGGCTGCGGGTGACCTGCGCCGCATCAAGCAGCAGCTAGGAGAGACCCTCCAGAAGTACATTGAGTGCTTCAATAGCATGCGCCTCAAGATCCCCAAGGTGACGAATGGGGCCATCATCTCCGCGTTTTCCGATGGTGTCTGCGATGTCAAGATGAAGGAGGAGTTTTCCATCCACGAGGACCTGTGCACGGCCCTGGAGATGTTCAACCTTGCGACCAAGTGCGCAAGGGCCGAGGAAGGGCGCCTCTCCCTCGTCGAGCTCCCAGCAGCAGACCAGAAGACAAGAAGGCCAAGGTTAAGGACGTAAAACGCAAGGGAGCAGCTGTGCTCGGGGCCGAGCCGGAGGTGAAGCGCAGCCGCGACCACCTAGAGTCATCCAGGGTCAGCCACCCATTCTGCACCTTCCACAACATGTACAACCACAACAGCGACTGTCACGTGCTCAGGGCCATTCGCGATGGAGGCTTCGGTCGACGCCCCGACCGCAACGACCGAGGCTACGGCCGTGGAGGAGGCCGAACAGGAGGACGCTGAGACGACCGCGGTCCCCTCCAGGAGTGGCGCGACCAGCCTCGTGAGGACCGCTGGCACGACCAACCTCGCGAGGGCGCTTGGAGAGACCAGCCTCATGAGGATCGCCCTCAGGGCAAGACTGGCCTTCCTCCTCAGCCGCCACCACCAAGAAGGAACGGCAACCACCATCAAGACGAGGGGGCTAGGTGCTTCCAAGAGCCTCGCGCCATTGCCTGCATCCTGGGCGGCTCAGGCCCTAGCATCTCAGTGTATCTTCAAGCAGTTTGCTCGTGAGGTGAACGCGGTCCTTCCCAGCCTCTAAGCACATGCCCGCTCCGGTGGTCCAAGTGCGCCATCACATTCAGCTCGGCGGACCAGCACAAGTGCGCGGCAACTGCCGGCGCCCTCCCGATGCTCTGTTCCCACATCATCAGCAATGTCCAAGTCACCAAGACCCTCATCGATGGCGGATCAGGGCTCAATGTCCTCTCCGTCAACACATTCGACCGCCGGCCTGCCCCCAAGTGCCATATGATCAGCTTCAACCTACCAAGCCTTTCTCAGGAGTGACCGGCGGCTCCACCACCCCGATAGGGCAGGTACGCCTCCCTGTCACCTTTGGTACCCGTGACAACCACCGCACCGACCTCATTGACTTTGATGTTTCCCACATCCGTCTTCCATACAACACCATCCTTGGGTATCCAGCATTGGCCAAGTTTATGGAAGCAACCCACCACGGCTACAATGTCCTCAAGATGCCAGGGAGCTGCGGCGTCATCACGGTCTCGTGTGAAGAGAGAGATGCGGTGTGTTCCCTCGAGCGCGCCTACCAGGAAGCAGTGGTGGAAGATCCAGATAATGAAGGCACCATCTACCCTCCTAAGGCCATCCCCAAGAAGAAGAAGCAGCTGCTCCACCAAGCGCCTAAGGAGGGCGGAGCCTCCAGTGACACCACCTCAGGACCTTCACCCATGGATGGGGCGCCTCCCTCCCTCGCATACGAAGGTGCGCCCGGTGCCCTCCTCAGGCCGGGCTCGGGCGCTCTCTCCTGCAGAACCTCAGACCTAGCCAACGTCACGAGGGAGGCACTCGGGCACCATGTGGAGGCGTGCTTCGCAGCACGCTTCCCTCAAGCAGGCACAAGGCGCAAGGCGCCTAGTGCTTAGAAGTTCATCACCCAGACAACCCAGGAGCTTCAAACGCCAAGAGCCATGCGCGGTGATCGCCGCCCACTACCCAATGCAACTCCCCATCCAGGCGATGATGGTGATCTGCGCGTCTGCATCGACTACCTCAGGCTCAACAGGACCGCATCTCAGGAGTGTTACTGGCCATCACGTGTTGGTCGCTGTGAGGGCCCCCCTCATAGCTACGTTCGCATGCCCTTTGGCTTGCCGAACGCGGCCGTCACCTTCCAGCGCCACCTGTAGAGCATCCTGGCGACTCAGGAGGCCAGACATCACGCCGTCCTGGAAGAGAACGCGACGGTCCTCCAAGAGCCACCAGGGCCGGTGGAGCCTCCCGAGTCTCAGGACCCTGGCGGCTCATGAGGAGCGGCTTCTTCGGCACGCGTCTCCAGCTACCTCGACATCTCTTCAGCAACTATGCCAGGTGACTCTTTCCATTTTGTTCAGCTGGGAGCGCCCCTCGGGCTGCATTATTCCCACGTCGCACGGGCTTGTCCCCACAACATGTGTCTTTTTGCATCTTTAGCTTACCTTGTTGGGGGGGCCCTCGGGCTGCATCATCCCCAGGCCGCTCGGGTCCATCCCAGTGCCATGTATCGCTCTTGCATCTATCTAAACTAGCATTACTTGCCCTTCCTGAGATGATGTTTACCTACCTGACTACACTCCATGGCATCCCGCGTGGCTGCCTAATCTTCTGCTCGCCCTACGGCAAGGATTCAACACGTCGGCACGGCGCTTGTGCTCGGGTCCGTCCCTGCAACACCGGCAAATCTGAGTGGTCGAGCTCTGGCTCGCGGCCTGCTCCGCGCACGTCACCTCACCGGGCCCTCAGTGCCTTCGTCTTCTTGTGGAGCGACCAGCGACGGACCAGCAGGCACGGTGCAATCTGTATTTCCTCCCTTGCGCTAACCTGCAGGAATCTCCGGAGGCTGGCAACGGGCGGCGCCGCAGGCTCCTTCTCTTTTTCACGCAATCTTCTTTGCCTTCGTCTTCTTGTGGAGCGACCAATGACGGACCAGCAGGCACGGTGCAATCTGTATTTCCTCCCTTGCGCTAACCTGCAGGAATCTCCGGAGGCTGGCAACGGGCGGCGCCGCAGGCTCCTTCTCTTTTTCACGCAATCTTCTTTCGTGTCAAAGGGTGGACTCTTGAGCATCGCGTCTCAGGGGTTCCTAGTGGCTCTCCAGCCCTTGCCCCTTGGCCTTGCCCACGGCATTGCGACCTACCATACCAGCGGCGGCCGAGCTCGCTCGAGGGCTGGGACCCGAGGACGCAGAGCACCTAGGAGAATGTGAAAAAGGGAGGAGGGCCAGCACGAGCCTAACTCGGTTGTCCCATCACCACTGACGCGTGATTCAGGCTTCGGCACAAGGAATCGGCTCAAGATCACTAAGATAAGTCAAGCATCCGAGTCAGCTCGGTGCTATTGCGTAAGATGTTTAGCTTCCATCGCCTCACTCCGGCGATACCGACCTCTTCTTCGGCCTCATGAACCTGCTTGCACGCGAAGGGGGACCCCTTGAGCATCGCGCCTCAAGGGATCTTACCGGACCTCGGGCCGCTCACCTCCTGGCCTTGACCACAGCATCACGACCTGGCATACCAGCGATGGCTGATGCTTGCCTGGGGACTAGGACCCGCCGGCGTAGAGTGCTAAGCTACTATGAGAACGAAAGACGAGGGAAGAAAAGCTGAAGCAAGGCGCGCGCCAGCAAGTCTGGTGTCTACTACACAACCTTCTTCTTGTAGATGTTGTTGGGCCTGCAAGTGCACAGGTTTGTAGGACAGTAGCAAATTTCCCTCAAGTGGATGACCTAAGGTTTATCAATCCGTAGGAGGCGTAGGATGAAGATGGTCTCTCTCAAACAAACCTACAACCAAATAACAAAGAGTCTCTTGTGTCCCCAACACACCCAATACAATGGTAAATTGTATACGTGCACTAGTTCAGCGAAGAGATGGTGATACAAGTGCAATATGGATAGTAGATAAAGGTATTTGTAATCTGAAATAATAAAAACAGCAAGGTAACAAGTGATAAACGTGAGCGTAAACGGTATTGCGATGATAGGAAACAAGGCCTAGGGTTCATACTTTCACTAGTGCAAGTTCTCTCAACAATAATAACATAATTGGATCACATAACTATCCCTCAACATGCAAAAAAGAGTCACTCCAAAGCCACTAACAGCGGAGAACAAACATAGAGATTATGGTAGGGTATGAAACCACCTCAAAGCTATTCTTTCGGATCAATCTATAAAAGAGTTCGTACTAGAATAACACCTTAAGACACAAATCAACCAAAACCCTAATGTCACCTAGATACTCCATTGTCACCTCAAGTATCCGTGGGCATGTTTATACGATATGCATCACACAAGCTCAGATTTATCCAACCAACATAAAAGTACTTCAAAGAGTGCCCCAGTTTCTACCGGAGAATCAAGAACGTGTGCCAACCCCTATGCATAGGTTCACGGGCGGAACCCGCAAGTTGGTCACCAAGACATACATCAAGTGGCACATGATATCCCATTGTCACCACGGATAAGCACAGCAATACATACATCAAGTGTTCTCATAAAAGACTCAATCCGATAAGATAACTTCAAAAGGGGAAACTCAATTCATTACAAGAGAGTAGAGGGGGAGAAGAAACATAAGATCCAACTACAATAGCAAAGCTCGGGATACATCAAGATCGTGCCAAATCAAGAACACGAGAGAGAGAGAGATCAAACACATAGCTACTACTACCTACCCTCAGCCTCGAGGGTGAACTACTCCCTCCTTGTCATGGATAGCGCCGGGATGATGAAGATGGCCACTGGTGATGGGTTCCCCCTCTGGCAGGGTGCCGGAACGGGCTCTCGAGAGGTTTTTGGTGGCTACAGAGGCTTGCGGCGGCGGAACTCCCGATCTATCTTCTGTTCTGGAAGTTTTACGATACGTAGGTATATATGGGTGCGAAGTGCGTCGGTGGACCGAGGGGGGGGCCATGAGGCAGGGGGGGACGCCCCCCACCCTCGTGAGCACCTCCCTTATTTCCTGACATGCACTCCAAGTCCATCGGGTGGCTTTCCTTCCAAAAATAACTTCTCCAGTTGATTTCGTTCCGTTTTGACTCCGTTTGATATTCCTTTTCCTCGAAATATTGAAATAGGCAAAAAACAGCAAATCTGGGCTGGGCCTCCGGTTAATAGATTAGTCCCAAAAATAATATAAAAGTGGATAATAAAGCCCAATATTGCCCAAGACAGTAGATAATATAGCATGGAGCAATCAAAAATTATAGATGCGTTGGAGACGTATCAAAGTCTCAGCACCTTCGTTAACACTCTTCCACTTCAGCGACCTCGCCTCCCTTTCAGCCACGAGGTGGCTGCTTGCGCGCTAAAGGGGACACCCCCGAGCACCGTGTCTCGGGAGCTCTTACCGGACCTCGGGCCGCTCACCTCCTGGCCTTGACCACGGCATCGCGACCTGGCATACCAGCGACGGCTGCAGCCTGTCTAGGGACTGGGATCTGTCAGCGTAGAGCACCAAGCTATCGCAATGGATGCAAAGGGACGACTAGTTGAAGCGGAATACGCGACCACGACACAGGATGAAGGGCAATATTGCATTTAGCCAAAAGAACTACAAGTTTCTTACACACCCCCACGGGGTTCGTCTCAATTCCTCGCAGGGAACAAAAGGAAGATGAAGCCCTAGCTATGGTCGCCGATGCCATCATCAACAGTGGGCCATGGCAGGCCGACGCCAGCCCCATCCAGATCATCGGCGACGATGAGCCGATGCCTCTGCCGCACTCCAGGCGCGGCGGGAGCTCAGCGGCACGTAGCTGTCGTCGCTCGTCTCCGGAGTCTCGTCAGGTACAGGAGAGTCGCTCGACTCCCATGAACTGCTGCTACTGCTAGAGGATTTCAAGGAAGGACCAAGGGCGGTTTCAGCGCTGGCTGCCTCACCACCCTGACGGCCTCCTCCCGAGCAGCACTCAAGGCGGTGGCCTTCCTCGTCGAAGAACTTGAAGAACATCGTGGAGGCGCCATTGTACTCGAAGTGGAGGGCGAGGGCTCCCTCCACACAGCAGACTCGGGAGACCTCACCCCATCCACGAGTCATGAAGATCTTTCCCGGGGAGATGACCTCGACCTCTGCTCCGTCGCCGAGGCATCGCACTTAGCATGCTGCAGTCACAGCTCGAGGGGACCCCTCAGTGGCATCTCAGTGGAGAAGAACTGCGGGAAGCGAATCCAAGAGCGCGGGGGCATCGCGGCCCACACCACCAGTTCGTGCGAGGAGCCCTCGGTGTGGGTTCCAGGGGCGGCGGCGCGGCCACCGCGGCCGCGATGCGGTCGGTGTTGATTGATGCCACCTCCTCCGGAGCCCTCAGCCCGGGCGTACAAAGGCAGCGGATACCCGGGAGGGGGTCTCTCATGCCAAGGCCTCGTGACCTCTGGCCTCACAATGACGTCGCGGCAGCGGGTCAGCCTCTTCTTCGGCGGGAGTGGCCCTGGCTCGTCGCTGGTTTTTTCCTTCACGGCGGCCGAGAATCTCTGTATCGGCACCATGGGTATCGCTGCCAGGCAGTTGAACCAAGGAAGGAGAAGAAGCGGGCGGAATGGAGGAAGAGATGAGCAACGGGGGCTCCGCCCCTCTCCCCATTTATACCCAGAGGGAGGCCGACCGCCGGCCTCCACGATCGCAGGTAATGATGATCTTTTTGCATGCAGCAAGGACTCGTCAAGTCGGGCGGTTGCCGAGGCAGCATGGGGAAGTGGAGACGAACTGACTGGGGGGACGAACTTTGGATCAGATCCATTCCACCCTCACACGCACAAGCTCACCGAGCTCAAGAACACCTCTGCTAAGGAGGCTGTTCTTCCCTTGTACTTGTTGTAAGTGCATCTAGTGCCACCCCTAGTTGGTTTTGGAGTATTGACGACAAATGTGATTGAGGGACTAATGCGTTTGTGAGAATTGCAGGATAACGCATGTAGTGTCCCTCATTGATTCGGTTTACCTACCGGAGATGACCCCTAAAAATGTATGAAGACATTGACGAAAACGGTGGTATGTGAAGATATTCACATTGAAGACTATGACATGAGAAGACATTGAATGAAGACTATGGAGCGCGAAGACTATGTCGTTTCGTTGTTTCCTTTTCTTCTTTGTTGAGTCGTAGGAACCACCGTACTATTAAGTGGGGCCCAAGTGATCATAGTCAGAATGACTAAAGTGATGCTCAACCCAAATCCTATGTCTTCGAGCGAAGACAATGAGAGCAAAACTTATCCAGAGCTGGATGAGTCAGCTTTGCTTGTAGCCCAAGTAAAGTTGCCGTGTGTGTTTGAAATCGACCGTTGGAACCCGTGTCGGTTCCTTAGTGACCTGGGTCATTTCGGACATAACAGGTCGGGTTGCCTAGTGGCTATAAATAGCCCACCCCTACACCATAAATTGGTGGCTGCTCAGAGTTAGTGCACGGCTTTTGTCGTTTGAGAGCAACCCACCTCGAAGCCTTTGAGAGAGAAAAATCCTTGCAAGGACAAAGCCCAAACATCCAGAGCCAAAGAGTGTTAGGCATCACTGAAGTCCTTCTATCATGTGACACGAAGACTTATTACACTTGAGGACTGTGAATCCTCCAGCCGGTTAGGCGTCGCGTTCTGAGCATCCAAGAGTCATTGTGGATTGCCGGTGAACGTCGTCTGTGAAGGTTCGTAAGTCTACCTTGAAGAATTACCAGAGTGATTGGGCGAGGACTGTGTGTCCCTAGCTCAAGGGGAATAAGGTGATGACGCGGTCTTCTGAGTTGAATCTCAGCCTCCCTAACCAGATGTACAGTTGTCACAGCAACTGGAACTGGTCCAACAAATCCCGTGTCTTCAACAAGTGACTGGTTCTATCCCTTCCCTCCTTTACCTTGAGTTTGTCTTCGTGAAGTCATTGATTATATGTCTTATCTGTTTGACTTCATTGCTTGACTACTATCGTTGTTTGGCTTCATACTATCTTCCATCCTGATCCTTACTACATAGCTGCTATTAGTCTTGTCCATTCACTTTATTGCATACTTGACTATGGCTTGCTTGTTGTAGTTTATCTTCCACTGCATATCAATTAGGTCATTTCTATTGTTTATCTTAGAAACATCTGTGTTTTGAAGACTTTCCTAAAAATCGCCTACTCACCCCCCTCTAGTCGATAACTAGCACTTTCAATTGGTATCAGACAAAGGTACTCCCTTGTTCTGTGTGATTCGGTTTAACAACCTGGAGTTTTAGCTATGTCGACTGCAGGGATAATCAAAGTCTCCGCTGCTTGCCCCGTGTTCGATGGAACTGACTATCGCTACTGGAAGAATAAGATGTGCATGCATCTTGAAGCCATTGATGTCGACCTCTGGTATGTCGTCTAGAACGGCGTTCCTAAATCTGGTGAAGGTGTCACCCCTGCTGATGTCAAGAAGTTCATTCAACTGGACTCAACTGCAAAGAACATCATCTGTGGTCATCTGACCAAAGGACAGTATGGCCGTGTGAGTGCTCTGGAAACGTCGAAGCTAGTCTGGGACTGGCTATCCAAGTTCAACGAAGGCGTCTCAACCCAGAGAGATCAAAGGATCAGTATTCTTCGCAGCCTCTTCAACCGCTTCAAGAGAAACGACAATGAAAATGTCTAGCTCACATTTGATCGCCTCACTGACATCACAAATGAGCTTCATGCCCTCGGCGCCACTGAGATCACCAAGCATGAAATCGTCAAGACACTACTGAGATCACTTGACAGCTCTTTTGACACCCTTGCCCTCATGATACAAGAACGTCCCGACTTCAAGACACTCGATCCGTCGATATACTTGAGAGGCTCAACACACATGAGTTCGACTTTACGAGAAAAGAGATATCTATGGTCCCAACTATGGCCGAACTTCGCCTTGAAGGCAAAAGTTGTTTCCTCATCGAAGAAGAATCATTGCGGTTCTGATGATCCTGAAGACATTGGAAAGGAACTTGCTATGCTTGTGAAGAAGTTCCAGAAGTTCACTAGGAAGAAAGGCTTCAGAAAGTCTTCATGATCCAGCTCAAGAAATGATGAAGCTTCCACTCATGACTACAAGAAGAGAACCTGTCACAAGTGCAAGAAAACTGGACACTATATTTCTGAGTGTCCACAGTGGGACAATGAGAAGAAGAAGAAGAAGAGCAAGGAATATGATTCTGATGACAAGAAGAAGAAGAAGAAATCTTCAAAGTCTTCTTCCAAGTCCTCATCAAAGTCTTCATCGCAAAAGAAGAGCTCATCTGGCAAGGCTCGTGCTTTTGTTCGCAAGGAAATGGATTCAGAGGAGGAGTCTGCTTCTGAGGAGGTGGAGGTGGAGTCTGAAGAGGAGTCTGACCCGGGAGTTGCAAGTCTGGCTTTAGCCACAGCCTATGTTGCCAAGTCCATCTTCAACACTGAAGACAATGACTTCTACACCAACACTGAAGCTGATGACAAGGACGACCCTGCTCCCACCTACTGCTTCATGGCACGCGGTGCCAAGGTAAAATCACGTGATGCTTACTTTCAAACATCAAGTGAAGATGACTCTGATTGTGAATCCAAACCCAGCTACAAAACACTTGCTAAAATTGCAACCGAACAACAAAGAGCTATGGAACATACTCAAAAACTGTTAGACAAAAGCGATGACCTATTGGGCGGAAATGACACATTCACGGTCCTTAGTTGAAGACATTAAAAATCTTCATGCTAAGTACCAAGAACTTGAAAGTCGTCATGAAACGCTCTCAACTACTCATGAAAAGCTCTCCTATGATTATCTTCAAAGGAAGCAAGAGCTTGAGAAATTGAGAGCGTCTCATGAAGATCATCAAAAAGAGAATGAGTCACTTCGCGCTTAACAGATCAGTTCCGCTCAGGATGGATTTGAACCACCATGTCTAAAATGTCTTGAGCGTGATATCACTACCTCTGTTGCTGAATGTTCAACTGCTGCTACTGTTGCATTGTCTTCAACTACTAATGTGGCAACTAACCCCTCTGCGGAGGATACCACTGCTATTGCTGATGAAAATGCTAGGTTGAAGACATTGCTTGAAACAGGGATGTATAAAAGTCTGAAAGGGCATCAGACACTTTGCGATGTCCTCAAAAAGCAGATTCTAAATCGAAACCCTGGGAAAGAGGGTGTTGGGTTCGAGAGGAAAATGAATGTTGATGGTTCCCTCTTTGGAAGCTTTGGCGGTATCCCAAAACCCCATGGGTTGCTGCAAAGGGACCTTCAATGGATCCATCCACCTTATCTCGCTTTACCTGTGCTAACCCTATTATCATTGATGAATCCTTTGATGCAAACTATAAGTTGTTCAAGAATCAGAATGGTGAAGTGTTTGCCAGGTATATTGGTACTAACTGCAGTGGACCACCTATGAAGAAGATCTGGGTTCCCAAAAGCTTTCTTGAGAATCTTCTAGTGAATGTCATCATGACACCACCTGGGAAGAAGACAAACCCCAGACCTAAGGCGTCATATGGTCCAAAGGCTTCATACAGACAGAGGACTCACCTGAGTCACCCTAACGCCAATGTTTTGCAGGGAAAACGTACTCTAATTTATGAATATGAGCGTGTGTCTTCAAACCGCTATGTTCATAGAACTAAGAAATTTTCTGCTTATCCATATGAGTACCATTCATATCCTGCAAGGCTATTTGCTAGGGCTCCAAACTAAAATTCTCAGATGCTGCACTTAGACTCATTGCTTCTAAGCCACCCCTGAAGACGTGGGTGGTTAAGAAGAATTAACTCTCTTTTGCAGGAAAGGGTCTCCAGCCAAAAATCAAAGGAGTCTGATGCTATTGCTGGGGACCTAAAACATCTTGTAGGGCACAAGATCAAATGCCCAAATGGTCTCACTATGTATTTTGTTCCTGAATCATTTGCCATTCATCCTATCAGTCCTGATCTTGATTTAAGCTTCAATAATCCACTTGCCCGTCAAATGTTTATGCTTCACAATGCTCTTGGTGAAGCCTATCCCCCTAACTGTACTGTAGGGTATGACACCTCATGCTTCAGAATGGATTATGGACAGTGGATGCACTAATCATATGACTGGTGATCAAAGTCTTCTCATGGACTCAACCTTACGTCCATCTGACAAGAGTCACATCACATTTCCTGACACTGGTAAAAGCAAGGTATTGGGTCTAGGTAGAGTTGCAATCTCAAAGGATCAGCACATGGATAAAGTGATGCTTGTTGAATCCCTTGGTTTCAGCTTAATGTCTGTATCAATGCTTTGAGATTTGAACATGATTGTGATATTTGGAAAATATCGTTGCACGGTACTAATGGAATCGACAAGTCTCTAGTCTTTGAAGGGTATAGGAAAGATGATCTATATATGGTAGATTTCTCGGCAGGTCCACAGCTTGCCGTATGTCTTCTCATAAAAGCTTGAGAATCTTGGCTCTGGCATCGGAGGCTGGGGCATGCTGGCATGAGGAACTTACACACACTCGCCAAGAAGAAGCATGTCATAGGCATCGAAGGTGTCAAGTTCAAGAAGGATCATTTGTGTGGTGCCTGCGAAGTTGGGAAGATGACTAGGGCAAAGCACCCCTCGAAGACAATCATGACGAATTCTCAACCATTCGAGCTGTTACACATGGATTTGTTTGGCCCTACTCATTACTCTACCCTCACAACAACTGCTTGTCTCTATGGCTTCGTCATTGTTGATGACTACTCAAGATACACATGGGTGCACATAATTCTCTACAAGACTGAAGTGCAAGATGTCTTCAGACGCTTCGCCAATTGAGCAATGAACAATTATGGCGTCAAGATCAAGCATATCAGAAGTGATAACGACACTGAATTCAAGAACACCGGACTTGATCTTTATCTGGATACCATGGGAATCACTCATGAGTTCTCTCGCTCCATACACACCTCGGCAAAATGGCATCGTGGAGCGTAAAGAACAGAACCCTCATTGAGATGGCTCGAACGATGCTCGACGAGTACAAGACACCAAGAAAGTTCGGCTGAAGCCATTGATACTGACTTGTCACGTCATCAAGCGTGTTTATATCCATAAGCTTACGAACAAAAATTCCTATGAGCTCCTTCTTGGCAAGAAGCCAAATGTCGCCTACTTGAGTATTTGGGGCTAAGTGCTGGATCAAGGATCCCCGTCACAAGTCAAAATTTGAACCCAAAGCTCACGAAGGCTTCATGCTCGGATACGGAAAGGACTCACACTCCTACAGAGTCTTCAATCTTTATCTCTACAAAATCGTCGAAACTGTAGATGTGTGATTTGATGAAACCAATGGTTCACAAAGAGAGTTCCTGCCAAGCACACTAGACGAAGCTTCGCCCAGCAAATCTATCAAGCTGATGGGAACTGGTGAAATCATGCCTTCTGAAGCACAACCTGAAGATGAACTTATCATTTCTGCACCTAACCAACCTGAAGACAATGCTCAGCCTGAAGACAATCCTCCCAATGATCAGCATGAGAAAAGTCTTCGTCCAGTTCATCCTCGAGTTGCAAATGAAGTACAGATTGAGAAGATAATCGATAGCATCAATGCACCTGGTCCACTTACTCGCTCAAGAGCAACACAGCTATCAAATTTCTGTGGGCACTTTTCTTTTGTGTCAATATCAGAACCCAAGAAAGTTGCTGAAGCTTTTATGGAACCAGAATGGATTCCAGCTATGCAAGAAGAACTTCAACAGTTCAAGCTGAATAATGTTTGGGAACTTGTCAAGCGTCCTGACCCTCGCAAGCATAACATTATTGGCACCAAATGGCAAGCAAGATGAGCATGGTCAAGTCGTCAGAAACAAAGCACGGCTTGTGGCTCAAGGATATACTCAAGTTGAAGGAATTGACTTCAATGAAACATTTGCTCCTGTAGCTAGGATTGAAGCTATTCGCATACTACTAGCCTATGCTAACCACCACAACATCTTGCTCTATCAAATGGATGTGAAGAGTGCATTTCTCAACGACAAGATTGAAGAAGAAGTATATGTCGCTCAACCACCTGGCTTTGAAGATCCAAAACATCCCGATATGGTGTACAAGCTAAATAAAGCAATCAGTATGGCCTCAAACAAGCTCCTCGCGCCTGGTATGATACGATCAAAGACTTCCTAAAGAGCAAAGGCTTCAAACCTGGATCTCTTGATCCCACACTCTTCACGAAGACATATGATGGTGAACTGTTTGTATGCCAAATATATGTGGATGACATTATCTTCGGCTGCACCAACCAAAAGTATAGTGATGAATTTGGATACATGATGCAAGAACAATATCAGATGTCCATGATGGGAGAGCTCAAGTTCTTCCTTGGTCTTCAAATTCACAAGAAAGGAATGGCATCTTTATATCTCAAGAAAAATACCTCCAAGATTGTTTGAAGAAGTTTGGAATGCAAGAGTGCAAAGGATACACGACGCCAATGCCAGCCAAACACCATCTGGGTCCCGACAACAATGGTAAAGAATTCGATCAAAAGGTATACCGCTCCATGATTGGTTCCTTACTTTACCTATGTGCATCTAGGCCAGATATTATGCTTAGTGTTTGCATGTGTGCTCGATTCCAAGCGGCACCAAAGGAATCGCATCACTTAGCTGTGAAGCAAATTTTTCGATATTTGGCTCACACCCAAACACTCAGATTATGGTATCCAAAGGGCTCAAATTTTGATTTGGTTGGATTTTTGGATGCTGATTATGCTGGTGATAAGGTGGATCGCAAGTCTACATCAGGCACATGTCACTTTCTGGGATGATCACTCGTCTGTTGGTCTTCAAAGAAGTAGAACTGTGTGTCACTCTCAACTGCAGAATCTTATTACATTGCTGCTGGATCTTGCTGTGCGCAGCTTCTATGGATGAAGCAAACTCTCAAGGACTATGGCATCAATCTGAAACAAGTACCTCTCTTCTGCGACAACGAAAGCGCCATCAAAATTGCCAACAATCCAGTCGAGCACTCGAAGACAAAGCACATTGAAATTCGTCATCATTTTCTCAGGGATCATGTCATGAAGAAAGATATTGACATCATTCACGTCAACACTGAAGAGCAACTGGCAGCTATCTTCACAAAGCCCTTGGATGAGAAAAGGTTTTGCAAGTTACGGTGTGAGCTAAATATCTTGGAATCCTCAAATGTCCTGTGATCAAGCACACATCCTAACACTTATGCATGTTGATGACTTAGATGTTCAACGCACGAAGTAACGTATGTCTTCAATCTAATGAAGACTTACATTCTGAGTGTGAATACATTAACGTGGAATTTGACTTCGGAGCGCCACGATAATTGTGCGCCGTGTCTGGGTCTAATACTTCCTATACGGTGGGTAACGCCACCACCAAATTTCTTTGTTTGAAGTGTTTCACTCATGGCGTTATTTACGCAATATCTTCGCATTTGATTTGTCTTCAACTTCAACCTATTTTCATGATTTTCTTCACTATGTTGATTTGGTTGCTGTCGATATATATATATATATATATATATATATATATATATATATATATATATATATATATATATATATATATATTTCTGTCCTCTACTGACATTCACTTATAGCTATGTCTTCAAGTTGAATCTTTTGAACTATTGAATGTGATCGGACCCCAATCTCTCTATGCTTTCTATCTCAAACTCTATCTGTCCAAATCATATGCATTCTATTGAACTGTCGAATGTCTTCTCTGCATCCTTGTCGCCAGAAGACACAGAGAAAAAACTTTAAGTCTGTTTTAAATGATTCATCCTTCTTTGTTGAATTCGGAGAAGCCGGAACGACCATCCGACAAACCTGGCGGGCGTGGGAACGTGGGACATCTCAGAGTATGTTGCATGCGTTCCACGTGCCCCTCAGATGTGAACCGCCAGGGGCACCTGCGTAATTGCGCTGTGCCGCACACCCCCTTATAAATACCAGTCCCCTGCGGTAAAGAAAATCTTCTTCCACCTCTCCACCTCGTCAAAACCCTAGCGCCACCGCTAGCTCTCGGCAACGCCCGGCTGACGAAGCGCTTAGCTGCCGCGACTTCTCCGACGCCGTCCTCACGCCGGCCGCGAACATTGTTATCTCCGCCGCCGCCGTAGGTGTCCTCCGTCGCCAAGTTAGGGCACGATGGACTGAACTGCTCGGCCTCCCTTCCTCCCGTCTAGCAGTTCTTCGAAGTGGTAAATATAACTCTATTTTTACCATCTGTTTGATCTTCGAGATTCATCCTTCTTACCAAAATTGGTTTCTGCCTATACAACGTTAGATCTATTCTGTCTGCATCTCATACTGCCTAGGATATTCACTTAAGCTTCACAACTAGTTAGATTCCTCACTTGTACTTATTCACGGATTCGTACAAATCTGGAACCAACTCTCAGCGTATAAGTGAATGTCTTCGCATCATGAGGTCAATGTCTTCAAACTGAATTATCTTCAAAATCTTACGAGAATGCATATGACCTCTTCCCTTCCCTCGCATCTCTAATCTTTATCACGGTACATGTCAATGGGAGAATCCCTTGGTTCTCATAGTCTGCATTCGTTTGCAGAATTCTTACAGCATCAAACTAACTCTCCCGAAGCCAGTTCCTGTCTGTCCAGCAAACGCAAGCCTTTGAACATGAAGCCATTCAGTTTGAAGCTCATGGCTGCAGATAAATCAGTCAGGAAGGGCGGCAGACAGCGTCGTGAGGGAACCTCAAAAGATCTGCCTGATGACCTCGCAGAGCTGTACAAGACTGATCCCGAAGAGACTTACAATCAGCAAGAAGACGCGAATCCAATGGATTCGTCGATATTGGGCTGAAAAAGTGGTTCAAGTACAATTTCGTCACACAGGAATATGCCGAGAAGAATGCTATCAGAAGCCCTTGGGGTGATATTCTCTTTCGAGGCCTTCCACCCAAGAACATGGCTGAAGCTATTGCACAAGGTTTCTATGCTTGTATGGTCCGTGGACCTCAGCCTGAGAATGCCGACCCAACGTCTTTGCTCTGGTGTCGTGACGACAATCTCTTCAAGCGCAACTTCCAAAGACGCAAAGGCTTACGCAAAGGAAAACAAGAAGTCATTGGGATTAGACTTCAACCCTGGTCCCTCTGCTCCCGTCTTGGCCGGCTCACGTGACGCTGAACCCAATGTCATCGGTCCCTTTTCAAACCTTGATGGCCTCATCACTTACATCCTGGTCCAAGGTGCCAAAGTGGATCACTCTGATGACGATGCTGAGTCTGATGAAGCCCCAGCTCTAGCTCCTGCCACTTCACCTCCTGAAGCCAGTGTGCAGTCTGAAGATCAATCCCATATCTCCAAGAAGACGGAGAAGAGAAAGAAAATTGTCAAGAACACTGAACTGACACTGACCCCTGCTGCCATTCTGCGTGAAGAGCACATTGATCTGTCAAGTGATGACGATCTTGCAGATGATGCACTTGAGCAACTTATCAAGAGCAAAGAAGAAGCAGAAATCTTCAACAACTTGCCTCTCTTTGATGTGGCAATCATCTATCACTTCATTGATGAGTGGTTTGACATACCAAACATCAACTTTGAAGATCTGCAACTTCCTATTGGCCTCAGCGTCTCCTTCAATGGCGCCATTGCTTCTGAGCTAGCTCTAGCTCAGCGCATTGTTGAACTGAAGCACAAGATTGACTATGAGAAGGCTCAGTTCAAGAAGCATATGGTCGCACTCAGCGTGCAAGACGTCAAAAACTTCAAGGTCATGCTGCACGACCTCAAGGAAGCCTATGTCAAGAAGCGTGAAGAAGCCAGAGGCTCTCGTGAGCGCATGAAGGCTCTGGCTGGCAAGTGCGTGCTTGCCTACAATGAGGCTGAAAAGCGCAAGGCTCTTGGCCGCCCCGCATCGACCAGGGATGGCTGCAAAGAAAAAGAAGTCTTCAACTGACCAAGCTGCACCTTCAAGGCAGGAAGAACCCGCATAGTCTTCCCAAGCAGCATGGTGGCTCGAAGCCAAAGGTCCGGTCAACCGCTTACGAGCAGAAGAAGACGAGGGCTGCCGAGGCTGAAGCCAGAAAAAGGAAACTTCCTGAAGCCTCTGATGCTGCTCCCTCCAAGAAAAAGCTTAAGACCAAGAAGAATCGGGCTGCTCCCACAGAGCCCTTGATTGTTGAACCCATTTCAGTGGTTCGTCCCGCGTCTACAACCCAAGAACTTCGCATGACTGTTCATGAGCCTGCTTCCGTGAGGCTCCTGAAGTGAAGAGATTCCAACAGTTGATCCCATCATCGCTGAAGACATTGGTCACCATGACAATGTTCAAGATGATGAAGTTCTTCCTCAAATCGAGTACAATGTGGTATCATCGCCTTTGTTAAATAACAGCGAACTCATCAGCATTGGTCGTCCCCTGACGCCAATTGCTCAGGATGCTTCGTGGGCTAATCGCCCGCAACAACAAGACTCCCCAGTACTCCCCAACAACAAGTCACTCCCCAACAACAACAGCAAGAAGAAGAGGAAGACTTTGAGGCCCAGGCAACCCCATCTCCAAAGGCGCCGCCAAGATTTCGCAGGAAGCTTCGCAAAGGTCAAAGGCCTCAAGTACCTCTTTCGAGCGTTCCAGAAGGAGAAGTGCACCACCAACCTGTTGCACGTCAAGTGTTTTTAGAAGCCACTCCAACTGTGAATGTCTCTGAGTCTGAAGCCAAAGCTGCTGAAGACAATCCTGCTGCATCAGCCGCAGACACCGAAGAAGAAGAAGAACGTGTCTCTACACCCCCAGTAATTGAAGAAGTTATCCCCGATATCAACGTGCCAGTGCCCGACCCTCCAGCTCCTCAAGTGGAGGTTGAAAATATTGAGGCTGCCACCTCCAACACCAATGAAGCCAATGACGTGGTCATGGCTGAAGCCAATGTGTAGCCTGTCCCAACTGCTCCTGAAGCCCTTTGAAGGAAATGTGCACAAGCCAATGAGGCAACAGCTCCCAAGCATCTGGCGAGCAGCACGAAGCCTCGATTCTTGCCATCGCTCGATTCTGCCACCAAGGCCCTACACAATCGAGCAAGCATACAACTATGGCGAGCTAATCACAGTAAGATGGCCCGTTCTGGTCCCTCCGCCTCATGCCTCTGGTCCTAAGTTCAACTATCATATTGAGCATAGGCCTCAGGTCCAGAAGCCGAAGCCAAGACTGCCAAGGTTTCCAGGCACTGCCACCTCAACAGGTTCTTTCAATGCAAATGGCTTCAAAGCCCACAACACTTTCTTTGACAGTGCAAAGAACCCCTACACAAGGCCAAGTATCTCATCTGACCGTTTCTGGAGCTATCAGCAAAGAAGCTATTATTCATGCGTTCTGTATGATCAAGGGCGCATTTTCCCTCATATGCGCCTCGACACTGAAGCCATTGCCGGACTAACATGCTTAGAAGAAGCACTTGATTGCTTTCATGATGCAGGTCTGCTTGGTTTCAAGTATGCATAAAGAACACTGGAATGAAGAATTAGTGCTTCAATTCTATGCTACCCTCCACATCCGCGGCTACAACAGAGATACGAAGACATGGGTTCTCGAGTGGATGACAGAAATGTCCATCATGAAGCCAAAGCTCTTGACATCATTGAGCTCACAGGCCTACCCACTCCCGGAGAGCTGTTTGAACCTGAATGTCAACTCCACCGCGATGCCTTGGAGAGCATATTTCATAAGCCAGAACCCGACATGAGTCAGATGCTGAGCATGATGAAGCCACTGCCACATGACGCTGAATACCCTCAGCACTTCTTTGTTGATGACCTTGAGTATCTGCCTCGCACAATATATCACATCATCAGGCGAACTCTATGGCCTATCAAAGGGCATTCATCGTCTGCAAAATTGGAAGGAGCAATGAAGACATTGGTCTTCTACATCCTCAATGGCATCAGCTTCAACACGCAAGAATTCTTTATCCGACAACTGGCTGCGTCTGGATCTGATCTGTTTGGTCTGAAGTTCTATGCTCCATGGGTCATGCGCCTCATCAAGATGCACTCTGCTACCAACTATCAACCCTCTGCTCGCAATCATCTGATCTTTCTACCAGAGGTTGATATGTCTGTTGAAGCCATATACCCTGAGCCTGCCAAAACGCCTCTAAGTCTTCAGAACGCAGATCACCACAGCTTCTCTCAACCCATGGAAAGCGTCCAAGCGGTATCTCATGTCTATCCCCTGGCTGGGAACACACGTCTGCCTCATCGTGCGCGGACTGAAGCCCTTGAGCACAATTGGCCAAAGGCCTCAGAAGCGCTCTCGAGTCCTCAATGATCGAGAACTTCTTGTGGCGCTGCATCAAAAGCAAGATAAGAATCACTCCTGGCTCAGGCGTCAAATGCAAAGCCTCTTGGTGGACGTCAATCGCATTCGAAAACTTGCCACCAAGAATGCTTTTGTCACTCACGAGACCTGTCGGCGATCATGGAAGAGTTTGACCATGCTCAGTGCTGAAGCAGATCTTCAAGACGATGGCTTCACTGAACGCTTCAAGTTTGACTCCACTCCTTCACGGAATGCAGTCCTCTGACGATTTAACTCCATCACTTGAAGACTCGGCTATTCTTCCTCCGTGGCAACTATCAATGCCAG
The DNA here is from genome assembly GCA_021605145.1 of Aegilops bicornis. NCBI lineage: Eukaryota > Viridiplantae > Streptophyta > Magnoliopsida > Poales > Poaceae > Aegilops > Aegilops bicornis. The sequence goes on along the minus strand of CM038675.1, from coordinate 391,723,985 downwards.
AGTGATCGATGATGAAGCCGATGCTACTTCACCGCCCCTACTTACATGCGAATCGACCTGCGCCAAGCTCGTCGCACCGCCAACAAACAACGACAACCTGCTGCATCATCTTCTTCAGAAGAGGACGCGTAGATGCTCTATGTCTTCAAACCTTTTTGGTCCTTACTGACAAAAGGGGGAGAAGCATATGAGTTTGATAGTCTTCAAGCGGGTTCATAAGGGCGGTTGCACTATATTTTGCCTAGTTTTTACAACTCTCGCTTTTGATACATTTGGTTCTTTGAGTTGTAACACTTAAACTCGATGGTCGTCTGCTACTTATTTGCTTTACTCAGTGCGATGATAAATTCCGCGTAATGCGTGATAACTTCCGCACTTAGATCACTCTGCAGACGTCCATTTTTCATTATGCATGTCATTCTCTTAGCTATATCATTTCATGCATGATGAATTATCTTCATAAGTTGAAGAGGATCTCCACAAGTACAAGCTGCCATGTGCATTTGCATTCCAAAAGCAAACTACTTATATGCACATCTTCAGGGGGAGCCTTTGCCACTTATGAAGACAATTCCCTATCCTTTACAATTTCACATATTTTATCCCCGTTGAAAACATCAACCAGTTTGTCATCAATCACCAAAAAGGGAGATTGTAAGTGCATCTAGTGCCACCCCTAGTTGGTTTTGGAGTATTGACGACAAATGTGGTTGAGGACTAATGCGTTTATGAGAATTGCAGGATAACTTGGTAGTGTCCCTCATTGATTCGGTTTACCTACCAGAGATGAACCCTAAAATGTATGAAGACATTGGCGACAATGGTGGTATGTGAAGATATTCACATTGAAGACTATGACATGAGAAGACATTGAGTGAAGACTATGGAGCCTTGAAGACTATGTCGTTTCGTTGTTTCCTTTTCTTCTTTGTTGAGTCGTAGGAACCACCGTCTTTGTTAAGTGGGGTCCAAGTGATCATAGTCGAATGACTAAAGTGATGCTCAACCTAAATCCTATGTCTTCGACGAAGACAATGAGAGCAAAACTTATCCAGAGCTGGATGAGTCAGCTTTGCTTGTAGCCCAAGTAAAGTTGCCGTGTGTGTTTGAAATCGACCGTTGGAACACGTGTCGGTTCCTTAGTGACCCAGGGTCATTTCGGACATAACAGGTCGGGTTGCCTAGTGGCTATAAATAGCCCACCCCTACACCATAAATTGGTGGCTGCTTTCGAGAGTTAGTGCACGGCTTTTGTCGTTTGAGAGCAACCCACCTCGAAGCCTTTGAGAGAGAAAAATCCTTGCGAGGACAAAGCCCAAACACCCAGAGCCAAAGAGTGTTAGGCATCACTGAAGTCCTACATGCATGTGACCTGAAGACTTATTACACTTGAGGACTGTGAATCCTCCAGCCGGTTAGGCGTCGCGTTCTAAGCATCCAAGAGTCATTGTGGATTGCCGGTGAACGTCGTCTGTGAAGGTTCGGAAGTCTACCTTGAAGACTTACCAGAGTGATTGGGAGAGGACTGTGTGTCCTTAGCTCAAGGGGAATTAGGTGATGACACGGTCTTCTGAGTTGAATCTCAGCCTCCCTAACGGATGTCACAGCTTGTCACTGACAATCGAACTGGTCCAACTAATCCTGTGTCTTCAACAAGTGACTGGTTCTATCCCTTCCCTCCTTTACCTTGAGTTTGTCTTCGTGAAGTCATTGATTATATGTCTTATTTGTTTGACTTCATTGCTTGACTACTATCGTTGTTTGGCTTCATACTATCTTCCATCCTGATCCTTACTACATAGCTGCTATTAGTCTTGTCCGTTCACTTTATTGCATACTTGACTATGGCTTGCTTGTTGTAGTTTATCTTCCATTGCATATCAATTAGGTCATTTCTATTGTTTGTCTTAGAAAAATCCGTGTTTTGAAGACTTTCCTAAAATCGCCTATTCACCCCCCCTCTAGTCTATAACTAGCACTTTCACTTGTTCATCCCCAGCCTACAAGGCAATCCACCTCACCACACTGGAGTAGGGTACTACACCACAACGGTGGCCCGAACCAGTATAAACCCTCGTATCTCATTCGTTGAGTTCGTCGAGTTAGGCCTTGAGATCGTGGTGAGAGCGAGCTAGAGAGTGAGGGAGATCTTCGTGCGCACCCCCAGTGTTCGAACCTCAAGGGTTTGCCGGAACCCGCAATCCGACAATCTGCCCCAACGATGAGCCGACACGTGTTTCCTCCAGCCAATGATAATTTTACACGTGGAAAATACCCATTGGTTCGGGCTGTTAACGGGTTATCAGATCCAAAACCGGACCCGATAGCTTAACAGCGAATCTTACGGTGGATGCCACGTCTCAGTCACCCTTGACGAAAGCACTTCTATGACGCGCGATTTATCGTCATGGAAGTGGACAGTTCCGTGATGATAATTTTGGTAATGTCATGGAACACTTCTCTGACAAAGACAGTGTGACTATCTTGATTCTGTCATAAAATTGTCATGGATGTACATGCATGATAGAAAATGTGACCTACTGTGACAAACACTTATCATCACGGAAGTGTATTTTTTTGTAGTGTGTAACTTAGCAAGAACCATATGTAGGTAAATCGTAGGCATTGGATCAGTGATTTCTTCGATGATATTCATCATGTGACAGTTATAACCTAGGGCGATACAACACTAGCTCCAGTTCATAAATATAATGTAGGCATGTGTTCCGTAAATAGTCATACATGCTTATGGAAAGAACTTGCATGACATCTTTTGTCCTACCCTCCCGTGGCAGCGGGGTCCTATTGGAAACTAAGGGATATTAAGGTCTCCTTTTAATAGAGATCTAGAACAAAGCATTAACACATGGTGAATACATGAACTCCTCAAACTACGGTCATCACCGGGAAGTGTCCCGACTATTGTCACTCCGGGATTGCCGGATCATAACACGTAGTAGGTGACTATAACTTGCAATATCAGATCTAGAACATAGATATAATGGTGATAACATAAACGGTTCAGATCTGAAATCATGGCACCCGGGCCCAAAGTGACAAACATTAAGCATGGCAAAGTCATAGCAACATCAATCTCAGAACATAATGGATAATAGGGATCAAGCCCTAACAAAACTAACTCGAGTACATGATGAATCTCATCCAACTCCTCACCGACCAGCGAGACTACGAAGGAATTACTCACTCCCGGTGGGGAGCATCATGGAATTGGCGATGGAGAAGGGATGATGATGACGAAGATCCAAGATCGCCCTCTCCAGAGCCCCAAACGGACTCCAGATCCGGCCTCCCGATGAAGAACACGAGACGGCGGCGGCTCCGTCTCGTGGAACGCGATAATTATTTCTCCCTGATTTTTTCTGGGAAAATGTGATTTTATAGTGTCGGTTTCAGGGTCTGCGGGGCCACTGGGTGGGGACAACCCACCTGGGCGCGCCTGGAGTGGGAGGCGCACCCTGGTGGGTTGTGCCCACCCAGGTGCCACCCTCTGGTGGTTCTTGGCTCCAGTAATTCTGTTTTATTGTATAAAAATCCTCGCAAAGTTCCGTTCCATTCTGAGAACTTTTATTTCTGCACAAAAACAACACCATGGTAGTTCTGCTAGAAACAACGTCAGTCTGGGTTAGTTTCATTCAAATCATGCAAATTAGAGTCCAAAACAAGAGGAAACGCGTTAGGAAAAGTAGATACGATGGAGACGTATCACTGACCTCCCCCTGCCATACGATGGAATCCTTGGACGCCCAGGTCTAGAAAAATTCATGGTGGCATCCCACAATGCCTACACTTCTTGAAGATGCCAGGTTGTGGCACCCCGGCTCATAGAAACCGGAACGCCCCGTATTGTCACACACTGATTTTCATGGCAGAACACTTAAGATGATAAATCATGATGAAATGTGGTTTGACAAAAACTTTTGCATTATTTGGCTTTTTATTTGAGTTGGTTCTCTCTCTGTGTTTTCAAGTGCTCTTAAAAGTCAACATAGCTTCACCTTCTATAATTCATCTCCTTGCCCCAAACTTCTGCCCAATGATTATGCCATGTGTATAGAGCAATATAGTATTTTCTTACAAAAATAATTTGGCCAAAAAGTATTTTCAAAAAGTAGTCTTCCAAAAACCCCTGAATTGAGGTTTGCACTGCAAGTACTTGATTTGGGGTATGAAAAATATTTCAAAGAGTATATTTTAAACCTATTAGATATAGGATTCCCATAAACCACAAAAATATAATTTTAGAAGTTATTTTCCTATTTTATTTAAAAGCTTTTTCTTAAGGCCAGAAATGGTCTTTAATAGGGAAAAATTATTTTATTGTTTTAAAAATATTTGATAAAAATCAGGGAAACTCAGTGGGCATATATTTCCCATATATAAGAGTTTCAACACATGGTCATGTTCAGAGTATTGGACAAAACCTCCCAATACCATTTCTGCCCATTTCAAGGATTTGAAATATTTCTACAGGAAATATTTTCATAAGAATCTAAGGAAAATCCAGCAAGTCAAAAATGCATATTGTGATCACCTTGCAAAGCCTCATATCAATCAAGGTCATTTTGGTTCATTAAAATGCCCCAAAACCCTATCTGACCAGAATCAAATTTGAACAACTTTGTACTACCAACTTTCTCTCCTTGACCCCAACTTTTGTGAGCATGTTCACATGACCAAATGAGGCCACTACACCAAGTGGTGCATCAAGGGGAAGTGATTTGCTCAACTAGATCTACACAAGATCATTTCTGCTAATTTTTAGGGTTTGCCAAAGTTATATTAGCAAACTCTTACAAATAAGCTCATCTTCCTTATACCCTATCATTTTGTCGTGAAAAACAACCCTGTCAAGTGGCACAAGAAGGAAATCATTGCAAGTACCCCAAAACCATATCAAACACCTTCTGCATTTTAACTAAAAACCATGTTTGGGCCTCTTCCACTAATCCAAATGAGTTCTCCTCTTTACCACACCTCCTCCTAACCTCCCTATACCTCTGTCATTTGGCACAAGTCAATGCTCATTGATCAAGGGGATGAAACCACAAATTTTCTATTCTGAACAGCCCCATTTCCACTCTTCTCCTTCCTCTCTCTTCACCAACTGGCCACCCAAAGCAAGCAAGAACAAGATCCCTTCCTTAGCACCCCCACAAAGACTACTGGACATGCAAGGGCGCGCCCACAAGAATAGAAAATGGCGTGGACAGCCATATGGGCACTCTGGAGCGCGCTACATTGCGCCCTTGCACTGTAGCCGCTCTCTGCCCCAAGCCTCACGACGACCTTGGGCGTCGGGAGCGTGTCCCCTGAATCCGCCTCGGCGTGCGTGACACGCCTAGCTGTCGGGCCCCTCGCCCCTCGGCCTTCTTTGCCCCTGTCGAGCTCACCCGAATGCCGCCCAAGCTCACCGGTCGTTGCACTTGTGCGGGACCTCCTTTGCCATCGCCCCGCTCCCCCTATCACCTCCCTCGCTCCAGGACGAATTCCACGAGCGCCACTGACCCATCCAGGAACCCTCCCTCGACAGCCACCGCGATTTCCGCGGGCACCCGTGAGCTTGGCTCACGGTGCACCATGGCCTCGCCTTATAGGGCCTCCCCTGGTCTCTCCCTCATCTCCATTCACTCTCTCCCCCTCCCCTAGTCCTTCTGGATCAGCCCTCTCTCTCTCCCACGTCCCCTATCCTCCTCCACAGCCAAAGAATCGCCGCCGGCCGCCGCCAAAATTCGTGATATCTCGAGCTCCTCATGGTATGAAGCACATGGGCAGGATCGGCGCCTGTTGAGTCCTCCGGTGTGCTGGGCACCATCGCAGGTGACCGGAGCCGCCGGGACGGGCGCCGGTGCCGCTCGGCCGTGCCTCCCCTGTCGCTCCCTCCCTCAGGCGCAAGGTAGCATACGATCACCCTGCCTGCTGGCAGGGGGCCTGCCCGTCAGCGGCAGAGGTGACCGAGCCGGCCCACTAGTCGGGTTAAGTGGAAACGGTTTCTAGCCGATCACAGAGAGCCCATTTTTGATCCAAATTCCATGCTTCAAATTCCTAGATGCTTATAAGTTCAAAACTTAGTTTTTGAACATTTTTCCTAGTACTTTCTACGCCACATAGAATATTGGTCCACTTCTCCATATATTGCCAACTTTGCAAATTCATAGGAAAATCATTTGAACTCCAAATCCAAAGTGAAACCAACTCCTAGGTGCTTCTAAAATTATTCCTTGTGAAATGGGTTCCTTTGCTCATTTTTCAAAGTAATTCTTACGTACACTTCTTCCAAATCCACAAATCCCTTGATTCCATCATATCGAAATGTTTAGAAATATCCTTGATCCACTTCCAATGAAATCACCTTGGTCATTCCTCATATGACCAGAGGCATCCTAGAAAAGTCCAACTCACATTTTTAGAGCACTTTTATTTTTGCCTGGTCGTGTTGCTTATTATGGTTGTTTTCGACGATAGTTGACGAAGTAGACAAAATGCTCGAAGTTGGACCAGAGATATTTGAAGACCTCGAAGACTTTGTTAAAACAGGCAAGCAGCCCTTTGACCATGTCTATGAAACCCTTTTATTCATTGTCATATAACACCATATTGTTGTTGCAACAGAATAATGATGAGGTGGTAACCACTTTGATGGTTTGCCACCGTACTTCCTCGTTGATAATTGCATTGTGCATGACCCTACCCTCTTATGAGGGTTATGCCGGTGTGGGTAGATAGGATGCTAAAGTAGTTTCTACGCAAAAAGGGACGGGAACATGCATGGTGATGGAGACAAAGTATTTTCGAAAGACTATTCGAAAACACCGTCGGGTGCCACTTATGCCCGAGGGAGATAATGAGATGGGTAACCACTTGATGACGAAGTGGTGTACCGAGGCAAGTGTGTGTGTTGTTTTCAAAACGGATTGGTTTAAGTTGCGACCGTTATTCCAACCTTACATGCGCAACCACTCTACCCTTGTATGGGAAAGGTCACTATTGATTACCTAGGCCGATACTAGCTTGGAGCCCGCATTACTAGTGACGGGGGAGAGTTGGTGCTCTCTCTCGGGACGGGGTCGTGCCAGGTAGGGCGGCCATGACTGTTTTTACAGGGCACCGGATACACTATTGCGTCCCCTCTCGCATGTTACGATCTCTAGTGAGTCTCGTATGATGTACATCGTGAGGATACGGAACAATGAATGGACTCCTTGTTAGTGTCGTCTAGGGAAAGATAGTGATCGGGTGCTTACCCCGGGTACTTGAGGTATCGCGGGTCCTGGATGACACGGAAGTTCCCCGGATCTTGTGGGTAAAGTGTGCAACCTCTGCAGAGTGTAAAACTATTCGAATAGCCGTGTCCACGGTCAAGGACGGTTGGGTAACCGCTCTTGGGCTACGTCCACATGTTTACAAACCAGTGTGTGTGTTTGGATAAGTGGGAAAATCTACTTGGGTCAAGTCAAAGGACTTGACATGATTTAGTTGGGTTGATGCCCACTCTATTTATGTTGATATCTGTAACCTGTCCTCATGGTTACTTGAAATCTCCTGATGCATGTCTTACAAGTTGTTGAACATGTCATTGCACCCAAAACTAGCTTTCTGCAAAAATTTACCTATATCATGCATTGTTGTATCTTGAACCAAAACATGGGTTGCTTGCGAGTACATTCAAAGTACTCATTGGCTTGCCACTTTGGTTATTTTATTGGCGGGCATGAAAGAACAGGATATTATGAAGAGTACCTTGGTGATGAACATGCGAGCTAGGGCGCTTCCAGTCGAGAATGCCCGTAGGGTTAAGGCGGATGGCATGGGTCCAAGTTGTTATTGAAGATTTCATTGCGATGATACACTCAAGACTTGACCATAATGGTCCTACTTGTTTAAAACGGTATGTATGGATGTAAGACTCTTGTTATTCAGCTTCTGTGTGTTCAGTGAGCATTGATCTCTGGGATCACTGTACACGTCCATTCGGTGATCTCGACTTATGAGTCGGGGTCCCCACAGAGCTGGTATCAGAGCCATCTTGACTATAGGAAGCCTTAGTTAGCGTGGTCGTTAGCTAGGGTAAAACTATTTCCAAAACTACTACTGGTTTTCAAAACTATCTGTACTTCTCTTCCCTTCTTAGTTTTTCAAAAACTAAGGTATATTTTCCTTATTGGTCGCTTCCCCTTCAAAACTTTTGGTCGCTAGAACCCTTATGCCCCTGACCACCGGATTCCTTGAAATCATTGTGGATAGTCTAGAAGGAGGATGCCTTGTCAGGAATCCATCCACATCTTCTGAACACAAGATTGGGGACACCACAACAAGACATACCAACAGAAGATACATCTTCGAGGAATGAGGACATGAAGACCCAGAGGATGGAGATACCTTTGAATTTTCCCTAGGATGATGCAACCTTGTCCTACGACGATTAGGGTGTAAGATACGCAAGATCATGATATACATCGCTAATAGAGCAACCATGTCCTTACCATTGTTGTAACGGCAACCACTGGTGGATGAGAACCTCGCCATTTGGTCCGCCTCACTATAGTGCGCAGGAAAACGGTTCTCTTCATCCCCCGCTCTTGGTGTCGATGTTGTCATCAACATAACCGACGTGTTGTACCTCTACTATGCCTTGTTAATGTCCTTGCATAAAGGATTACAAACCTGGTACCATCGACGCCTTAGAAAGAAAAGGCGATCATCATGATTAAGAAGACAAGAGAAGACCAAGTCAAAGACAGCCACGAGGAGCCACCATCACCCCATCACCTCATCAGGCGAGAATTTATCAAAGTTTCTTCAGGCTCAACCCAGATCATTTCATCAAACAACAGACGTAGCAACACCTAAGGAAAACTCAGGAGACTGCATGAGGCACAAGGCACGACTACCGAGTCCGAGAACCCCTAGGGTAGGATGAGTCGTGTAACCCCTATGCGCAGTCGAGTCCGTATGATGGTTCGAACAGAACCATGATTATGTGTTGCTTGTTTTTATTTGTTTATGTTTTGGTATAGGTCACACTTTGCCCTAGGCAACAAGTACGCGACTATATCACCTTCCTTACCCTGTTTCTTTTGTTTGGCCCTTTTTGCACCTGTTTGTTTGCACTTGCACTATAGAACCCCCTTTAGGCATTCCCCTCCAACATTGCTACCTCTCCCTCTCATCTCTCTCCTCAACTGAAGGCTAGCAAGACAAGATACACCAAGGATTCTACTTTGGCAACCAACCAGCACTGAAGACTTTTGCTACAACCTCCTCGACCAAGTGCAGCCCCTTAGAGTTATGGTTGCCCCTCAAGATTAGAGACCCATTCCTAGACCCTTCAAGACTTCATAAGATACCCCAGCTCGAATCCTTAACCATGTGCTTAACCCACAGAATTGCAAGAGAACCTGTTAAGCCTCCGTAACCTTGCTTATCACTGGGTTCATTAGGGAACTAGTGGACATAGTGAACGAGCACACTATCATCCTAAGATAGCACCAAAACTGACGATGCCATAGGGAAGACCCATTTGAGGATATAGGAACAGAGGACAAATGACTTGGTGAGTTTATATCAATGACTCTGAGGAATCGTCCGAGACTATTTGCTGGATTATGAGGCTTTCATGTTGGTAGATGAACTTGGTGGGATCATGATTATAGACTAGCATAGCTTTCATTACCCCTGAGTAAATTCGATTTATAGGACAATTATGATCGCAAGCTGGAAGTCTTGGAAGTATTTGGATTTGTCTTAGGCAGGGGATATTGATAGGAGATAGTTGATATTACGATAATGACTTGGGGGAAAGTGTGGAAACTCTAGCGGGACATGAGATTTGGATTAAATAGGTTACCCTAGTGGAGTATGGATGCAGAGTAATTTTACATGGTTCGGAGTAAATTGGAATTAGACCGATAATCTTGATCGTGATACCATGTTTCTCGGTAGACAATAAACTAGGAGATTGGATTAATTTTCGGAGTTGATTTGGAATTATATATAAGCTTGACCTTGGAGTTTACTTGACCATGATAATGGAAATTGGTGGACTGACTATAGTAGAGATAGCCTTTTCAAGTAATTGGGGATTATAGGACATTAGAAGATCGTGTGGAACATCATAGAAATTGGATTTGTAGTGATTAATCGAAGTTAACGGGTTGTTGGAGTTGATTCATAGGAAGGAAACAAGATCTTGGAGTGGCTTACAAGGTGTTTCCTTAGGATAGCCATGCATATGAGTTTGGGTATGGTTGAAATGTATGATTTTGTTAGACCCCCTCTCGGGAGCCATGAGCATAGGAATAACATGAGTGATGATTGGAGTTGACCTATATGAGATGATTCTTTTGGAAATATGATGTGAAGACTATGTAGAACTATTGGGATCTCAGAAACCATGCTTAAGGATAAGATGATAAACGTTCACTCACACACTAGAATCCTTGAAACCCTTAAGACCTACCAAGCCACAACATGGTTGGATCATGACCATAGGCTTTGGACCTAGGACGAGAAGACTTTGGCCGATACTCAACCGTGACCACCATCAATGCCCCATCCCACTTTATGTACCCTGTGAACAAAGTCTTCATGGAGTACTTAGACAAGATAGTTGTCATCATCATTTGGTGACCTACTTGTCCACCCGAAGACGGAAGGAGAGCTGTTCAGCTAGTCGAGGAACATTTGAATACCGCCATGCCAAAGCGGAAGAACTACACCCACCACCATCGTCAAGAAGTGAACTTTCTCGTTAAAGACCAAGTGTATCTACGAGCCACTTCTCTCAAAGAGAACAAGCATTTTCATGTCAAGAGAAACTCACACCAAGATTTATCGAATTTCTCCAAGATCACTGCAAGACGAAGAATAGAAAGCTACCAGCTAGAATTACCACCTGAGCCACCCATTGTGCACAACATTTTCCACGAGTCTCGGCTTCGGAAGTGCTTCCAACATCCTAACCAACCCGATCCCTACAAGGACGTCAATCACCAAGCCATCGACCTCCAGCCCAATATGACTTACGTGAAAGACCAAATGGCAATATGGATCAAGCAGGATGTCATACACGAAGCCACGCCATTGAGTACTTCAAGGTTCAATGGAGCACCACTCGGAAGCACAAGCGGCATGAGGACGTGAAGACTACCCCGAATCCAAGTTTCCATACTCCTTTCCGCACCTAGTTTGGGAATCTCGGGGACGAGATTCTTGTAAGGGGGTAGGTCTGTCACACCCTGATTTTCATGGCACAACACTTAAGATGATAAATCATGATGAAATGTGGTTTGACAAAAACTTTTGCATTATTTGGCTTTTTATTTGAGTTAGTTCTCTCTGTGTGTTTTCAAGTGCTCTTAAAACTCAACATAGCTTCACCTTCTATACTTCATATCCTTGCCCCAAACTTCTGCCCAATGATCATGCCATGTGTATAGAGCAATATAGTATTTTCTTACAAAAATAATTTGGCCAAAAAGTATTTTAAAAAATTAGTCTTCCAAAAACCCCTGAATTGAGGTTTGCACTGCAAGTACTTCATTTGGGGTATGAAAAATATTTCAAAGAGTATATTTGAAACCTATTAGATATAGGATTCACCACAAAAATATAATTTTAAAAGTTATTTTCCTATTTTATATGAAAGCTTTTTCTTAAGGCCGGAAATGATCTTTAATAGGGAAAAATTATTTTAGTGTTTTAAAAATATTTGACAGAAATCAGCGAAACTCAGTGGGCATATATTTCCCATATATAAGAGTTTCAACACATGGTCATGTTCAAAGTATTGGACAAAACCTCCCAATACCATTTCTGCCCATTTCAAGGATTTGAAATATTTCTACAGGAAATATTTTCGTAAAAATCCAAGGAAAATCCAGCAAGTCACAAATGCATATTGTGATCACCTTGCAAAGCCTCATGTCAATCAAGGTCATTTTGGTTCACCAAAATGCCCCAAAACCCTCTCGACCAGAATCAAATTTGAACAACTTTGTACTACCAACTTTCTCTCCTTGACCCCAACTTTTGTGAGCATGTTCACATGACCAAATGAGGCCACTACACCAAGTGGTGCATCAAGGGGAAGTGATTTTCTCAACTAGATCTACACAAGATCATTTCTGCTAATTTTTAGGGTTTGCCGTAGTTACATTAGCAAACTCTTCAAAATAAGCTCATATTCCTTCTACCCTATCATTTTGTCATGAAAAACAACCCTGCCAAGTGGCACAAGAAGGAAATCAGTGCAAGTACCCCAAAACCATATCAAACACCTTCTGCATTTTAACTAAAAATCCTGTTTGGGTCTCTTCCACTAATCCAAATGAGTTCTCCTCTTTACCACACCTCCTCCTAACCTCCCTCTACCTCTGTCATTTGGCACAAGTCAATGCTCATTGATCAGGGGGATGAAACCACAAATTTTCTATTCTGAACAGCCCCATTTCCACTCTTCTCCTTCCTCTCACTTCACCGACTAGCCACCCAAAGCATCCAAGGACAAGATCCCTTCCTTAGCACCCCCACAAAGACTACTGGACATGCAAGGGCGCGCCCACAAGCATAGAAAATGGCGTGGACAGCCATATGGGCACTCTGGAGCACGCTATAGTGCGCCCTTGCACTGTAGCCGCTCTCTGCCCCAAGCCTCACGATGACCTTGGGCGCCGGGAGCGTGTCCCCCGAGTCCGCCTCGGCGTGCGTGACACGCCTAGCTGTCGGGCCCCTCGCCCCTCGGCCTCTTTTGCCCCTGTCGAGCTCACTCGAACACCGCCAAAGCTCACCGCTCGTTGCACTCGTGCGGGAGCTCCTCTAGCATCGCCCCGCTCCCCCTATCACCTCCCTCGCTCCTCGACGAACTCCACTAGCGCCACTGACCCATCCAGGAACCCTCCCTCGACCGCCACCGCGATTTCCGCGGGCACCCGTGAGCTTGGCTCACGGTGCACCATGGCCTCGCCTTATAGGGCCTCCCCTGGTCTCTCCCTCATCTCCATTCACTCTCTCCCCCTCCCCTAGTCCTTCTGGATCAGCCGACTCTCTCTCTCCTGCGTCCCCTATCCTCCTCCACAGCCAAAGAATCGCCGCCGGCCGCCGCCAAAATACGTGATATCCCGAGCTCCTCATGGTATGGCACATGGACGGGATCGGCGCACTACACTGAGTCCTCCGGTGTGCTGGGCACCATCGCAGGTGACTGGAGCCGCCGGGACGGGCGCCGGTGCTGCTCGGCCGTGCCTCCCCTGTCGCTCCTCTCCCTCAGGCGCGGGCAGCGTACGATCACCCCGCCTGCTGGCAGGGGGCCCGCCCGTCAGCGGCAGAGGTGATCGAGCCGGCCCACTAGTCGGGTTAAGTGGAAACGGTTTCTAGCCGATCCGCTTCCCCGCTGGGTGGCGCTCTCCTATAGTGTGCCTTCGGCGTCACCTCCTCCCTCGCGCAGCTGAGCCACTGGGCCGAGCCCAGTAGGCGATGTTTAGCTGGGCTTTGCCCAGTGCGCTTTATAAGGTTGACATCTTTTCTTCCTTTTTCTCTCTTTATAAATATTGTAAAATCTCTAGAGATTTCAGATGGACTCCAAATTTGATGATTCAAATTTCTAGTAGCTCATAAAATGATGATCTAACTCATGGTGCAACTTGCACATTTTTGCAGGAACTTTTTCTTCACAAACATTTATCAAATCTTGTTTTTCCATTTCTGTGATGAACTTTAGAAAATCACAGAGAGCCCATTTTTTATCCAAATTCCATGATTCAAATTCCTAGATGCTTATAAGTTCAAAACATAGTTTTTGAACATTTTTCCTAGTACTTTCTACGCCACATAGAATATTGGTCCACTTCTCCATATATTGCCAACTTTGCAAATTCATAGGAAAATCATTTGAACAGTGAAACCAACTCCTAGGTGCTTCTAAAATTATTCCTTGTGAAATGGGTGCCTTTGCTCATTTTTCAAAGTAATTCTTCTGTACACTTCTTCCAAATCCACAAATCCCTTGATTCCATCATATCGAAATGTTTAGAAATATCCATTGATCCACTTCCAATGAAATCACCTTGGTCATTCCTCATATGACCAGAGGCATCCTAGAAAAGTCCAACTCACATTTTTAGAGCACTTTTATTTTTGCCTGGTCGTGTTGCTTATTATGGTTGTTTTTGACGATAGTTGACGAAGTAGACGAAATGCTCAGAGTTGGACCAGAGATATTTGAAGACCTCGAAGACTTTGTTAAAACAGGCAAGCAGCCCTTTGACCATGCTTATGAAACCCTTTTATGCATTGACATATAGCACCATATTGTTGTTGCAACGGAATCATGATGAGGTGGTAACCACTTTGATGGTTTCCACCGTACTTCCTCGTTGATACTTGCATTGTGCATGACCCTACCTTCTTATGAGGGTTATGCCGGTGGGGGTAGATAGGATGCTAAAGTAGTTTCTACGCAAAAAGGGACGGGAACATGCATGGTGATGGAGACAAAGTATTTTCAAAAGACTTTTCGAAAACCCCGTCGGGTGCCACTTATGCCCGAGGGAGATAATGAGATGGGTAACCACTTGATGACGAAGTGGTGTACCGAGGCAAGTTCGTGTGTTGTTTTCAAAACGGATTGGTTTAAGTTGCGACCGTTATTCCAACCTTACATGTAACCACTCTACCCTTGTATGGGAAAGGGCACTATTGATTACCTAGGCCGATACTAGCTTGGATCCGCATTCCTAGTGACGGGGAGAGTTGGTGCTCTCTCTCGGGACGGGTCGTGCTGTAGGGCGGCCATGACTGTTTTACAGGGCACCGGATACACCGTTGCGTCCCCTCTTGGATGTTACGATCTCGAGTGAGTCTCGTATGATGTACATCGTGAAGATACGGGACAACGAGTGGACTCCTTGTTAGTGTCGTCTAGGGAAAGATAGTGATCGGGTGCTTACCCCGGGTACTTGAGGTATCGCGGGTCGTGGATGACACGGAAGTTCCCCTGATCTTGTAGGTAAAGTGTGCAACCTCTTTAGAGTGTAAAACTATTTGAATAGCCGTGTCCACGGTAAAGGACAATTGGGTAACTGCTCTTGGGCTACGTCCACATGTTTACAAACCAGTGTGTGTGTTTGGATAAGTGGGAAAATCTACTTGGGTCAAGTCAAAGGACTTGACATGATTGAGTTGGGTTGATGCCCACTCTATTTATGTTGATATCTGTAACCTGTCCTCATGGTTACTTGAAATCTCCTGATGCATGTCTTACAAGTTGTTGAACATGTCATTGCACCCAAAACTAGCTTTCTGCAAAAATTTACCTATATCATGTATTGTTGTATCTTGAACCAAAACATGGGTTGCTTGCGAGTACATTCAA
Organism: Aegilops bicornis; assembly: GCA_021605145.1. Taxonomy (NCBI): domain Eukaryota; kingdom Viridiplantae; phylum Streptophyta; class Magnoliopsida; order Poales; family Poaceae; genus Aegilops; species Aegilops bicornis. Next base: position 391,708,597 of record CM038675.1, on the reverse strand, counting down.
AGTACTCATTGGCTTGCCACTGGTTATTTTATTGGCCAGGCATGAAAGAACATGATATTATGAAGAGTTCCTTGGTGACGAACATGCGAGCTAGGACGCTTCCCAGTCAGAATGCCTGTAGGGTTAAGGAAGATGGCATGGGTCCAAGTTGTTATTGAAGATTTCTGCTGCGATGATACACTCAAGTCTTGACCATAATGGTCCTACTTGTGTAAAACGGTATGTATGGATGTAAGACTCTTGTTATTCAGCTTCTATGTGTTCAGTGAGCATTGATCTATGGGATCACTATACACGTGCATTCGGTGATCTCGACTTATGAGTCGTGGTCCCCACACGTATTCCAGCCCAGAGATCGAGGAGAAGTCTTCTAGAATACGACAGTGCATAGCGTAGAACAAATCAGCTCTTTATTACAGTCTATATGCATACAAGGGATTACATCGGCACGACGACACTACGCCTGCCATGGTTTCTCTATGAAAGCAGTAGAACAACACGAAGTAGCGGAATAACTACTGGCAGCGGAACAACGGCGATGGTGATTAATTCCACTCGGCAGGGACTCTGGCTGGAATGCTTATCCTAGCTCGCAAACAAGGAATCCACAACAAACAAGCAATCAACTCCGGCATGACCTGCAAACTGGCATGACACGCGAGGTCAGTACATTGAATATACTTGCAAGCTTATAGCAACCAAGAGCAATCAAGACAGACAATAGCATGGCAATTACAGGTTAACAAGGATTAACATGATATTATCAGATCAATCATAGCATGAACAAGATGGACATGATACATCTAAAACAATATGAGCATGGCATGAACCTATGAACATGATGATACTAGCATGCAACATGATGATGCTATCATGCACCAACTTACTCTGCTCGGGTTACCTCGTAACCATTGCATACATCAGTTTCCATCATGGACATCACACGATCATCTCAGGATCCAATCATGCTTGGTATTACAATACCGTAGTAATCGTTACATGACCACAAGGAGCTTGACCTTTACCCGTGATTCTCGTATAACACCACAAATATCCAACAACTCGGTATCCTCGATTCCACGGTGATCCTCTCACGATCACATAAATATCAACCAACTCCGGTATCCACGATACCTCCATGATCCTCTCTCGATCATAACCAACCTATTTCTCATCATCGAACCAAGGTTGTTATTAATCAAGTTATTATTACTACTGTTGAGCCATAGTGTGACCGACTACAAAGTGGGCCCTTATCCGCTGGCGCGGCTATCGATAGATTTAACACACACTCTGCGGAGGTTAGTACATTGTACCCACACCACGGAACCCATGACCTCCCACTCCCACTCGGGTTGGCCACCGATGTCCCTGTCAGATTCGGGGTTCCGCAGACTCTTGAGAGGTTCGAACTCTGGGGTGCGTGCGAAGAACTCTTCCTCCCCAGTCTGCCTGCTCACCGATCCCACGGCCTAGCTCGATGAATCTAATGGACAAGAGACACAGCAGTTTATCCTGTGGCCACCTTGCGATGTAATACCCTACTCCAGCTTTGTGGTGGACTGCCTCGTGGGGCTGAGGATGAACTAGTGCAGTGGTGGAACAGCCTCAGGAGGTGAGGTGTTCTTGTGCTCGATGAGCTGGTTAGTTGATCAGGGTGGAATGGATCTGATGGTCCTCTTCCAAATTGTTGGCAGGAAGAGATCCCACAACGGCCAAATACAAAGGGAGACAACTAGTACAAGTTATCCTGACAAAAGTAGTCTTCGTCTGCAAAAGCATCTGGTGGTGACGCCGCGGTGGGCTCCGCGATGACCTTCGTCCTGTCATCCTGGCAGTCTGGGTCTTCTTCCACCGGAATGGAAACCTTTGCTTGATTCCTCGGGACTCCGCACCTGCACTTGCCTCCTTAGCACCAAAGAGGAAACTGGTACACTGCGCCCGCTGGCGCCCGCCTAGCCTTGGTCGTCACGGCTCACATCATATGAACCTCACAAGGTGCAGCTTGCATAGATATCTCCGCTCCTCAGGAGCCAGCCTGGGGAGGCCGCCCCCTAGGGAGGTCTTGGTGTCGTCCACCTCGCGAGGCTTGGCCCCTCGCGAGGGCCATGGATTGTTGTTGCTAGAGCTGGGCCGTATCGGGCCGTCGACGGAGCCATGCCATGGGCCGTAGGCAGGCAAGTCTGGGTGCCCCCGGTCCCAGGACGCCGACAGTAGCCCCCGGGCCCAAGGCGCGCTCGAGCTTGGCTTCGAGGCGAAGCCAAAGGGAAAGTGTGGAGCGTTGTGGGCCCTAACCGCCTGCGGCCTTGGTTGACGCGTGGCTATTGATGGGACATGGGCGTCTCCGCTTCCCCATGCTACCTCGGCAACCATTCAAGACTAACAAAAAGGCTGGCGCCTGCTACGAAGCCTTCATTGACCTTCCTTCGTCTTGCTCCAGATCGCCTTCTCCTTCTGCCCAGAAAACCTCCAGATCCGCAAATCTCCCCGAGTTTGCTACCAATGTCTTCCGAGCAGGTGAGGACTTCGGCTGCAGCAGCGCGCCCAACTCCTTGGTTCGAGCCGGCCTTGAGCACATCCACCATCACCGAGGAGAAGCACCTCGCCTCCGGGCTCCAACTGACGGTGGGCAGCAGCAACGAGGGAGGAGAGACCGCGCTTTGGGTTGGCTCCACCAAGCCGGAAGCCTTGGGGGCACCGCTTACCCCTTCTTCCTGCACAGCGTCCTTGCGGGTTGGTTCCCCCTTTCTCCAAATTTTTATACGCCGCCCTCCGCCATTACAGGCTCCATGCCCTCCATCTTCATCCCAACTCCGTCCTCCTCCTGTTGGTCTTCGCCTTTTACTGTGAGGCGTTCCTGGGGGTGACGCCCTCTGTTGCGCTCCTCTGCCACTTCTTCTACCTCTGGATTAACAACAGCCAGTGCTCGGGGTGCACCTGCTTCATCGCTGCCAACGGCAACAATGCGATCTCCCGGACGGGGAAGAAGGTGGAGGACTTCCAGAACAAGTGTATCTTCCTTGGCGCCAAGCGCACCCACGCCCGGCTGGAGCTGTCGACCTCGCAGCCGACGCCCCTGGAAGGATGGGCTCACGAGAAGCTCACTGACCCCAGGGTGGAGCTGTTGCTCGAGAAGATGGCGGAAGACGTGAAGACTGATGACCCAAAGGCGGAGAAGCTGACAGGGGCCATGATCGTCAAGGACTTCCTGACGCAGTGCCTGGCTCCGCTCCAGGCAAACTCGCGCCCCTTGTGGAAGTTCAAAGGCATAGAAGATGACCTCCGGCTGCGCCCTGATGACTTATCCAAGGAGGAGCTGGACAATATCGTGCACGCTCTGCTCGGGAAGGATCAGGGCTGCCCCTCGGACTCCCATCTCCCGCTGTACCGCCTCCCGGATGGGGAGAAGATCACCTATGCCATGCATGTCTTCGAGGAGCGTGGGTTTGTACCTCTGGAGCCATCCCGGCCCCCGGGCTCCCCGGTGCCGGTGTCCTCTGGCGAGTCCGACCAGGAGGAGAGGGTGGACTCGGAGGCGACCTCAGAGGGGGCAGGGGAGACCTCTCCCCCGCGCCAGACGGATTTCCTCCGCGTCCTCTCTGACGATGACGACGTTGGCGAGCACCCGGTCCGAGAGTCTCCACGCTCCGCCGGGGTCACCATGATGTCCAAGGGCACCCCTCCGAAGAAGCTGAAGCTAGGGGTCCCGAAGAAGAGTAGATCGGCGTTGATCCTCGAGGCGATGTCTCCGCCTCGTCGTCGGCCGGCACTACTGCAGGCCCGGGCGCCACGCCCTTGCCCGCCCCTGGAGCTCGCGCGCCAGCGCCCATGCATGCGAAGCCTACGGACATGGTGCTTCAGAAGAGGGCGAGGAATTACGCTGCCGTGGACCAGTAAGCACGTCATCTTGATCTTTGTTTCTCGCTCTTGTCGTTGTGTCTTGATGCTTCCCTCTTGCACGGATAGGCCAACGCTAGTGGTGAAGAAGAAGAAGGAGACGGCCGGGCCCATCGAGGCCCAGCAGCTTGCCATACCAGCCCCACCTCTGGCACGGAAGGATGGCGCTGGCCTACGCGCTCTTGCGGCTGGGTCATTGTCCCAAGGCTCTGAGGCCCAGCCTCAGGAGGAGGCGATCTCTGCGGCCAAGCCGGCTCTGGAGGTGGCCGCCCTCAGCTCGCCTGCTGAGGTTCCGAAGGCCTTGGAGCCTCGGTCCCTTCTACTGCTGCTACTTCACCGGTCCTGGCGCCGGTGCCGCTTCCTCCCTCGTCCGTCACGCTGCCGATCCGCGACTCTTATGCCGCACCTGGTGCTCTGGAGGAGGCTCTTTCCGCGTTGAACCAGCTTTGTGACGACCTTCAAGGCGCCGATCGGCGCATGTCATCTGGGCGCCTGGAGCTGATCTCAGGATGGCTCCGGGCCGATGCGTCTGTCAGGGTGGCCTAGCGCGAAGGCGTGGCGGCCTCACAGGAGGGCCAGCAGGCAGCCGACCTAGCTGCGACCGTCCATGATGCGGCATGAAGGATGCCAAGGCCGCTTAGGAGCGCTGCCGAGCGGCGGAGGCCGAGCTGAAGACTCTCCGCAATAGCTAGGCCGCCGAGGCCCACCATCTTGAGGTGTAGGAGGAGGAGCAGAAGGCCTGGGAAACTGCGGTTGCTGATCGCGACAAACGAGCTGGAGCAAGTGGCGCAGAAGCAGGTCGCGGAGCGCGGCCTCCTAGAGAAGTTGAAGGAGGAGGTGGAGGCGGAGAAGGCCCAGCTGGAGGCCAAGGCAAATTTTCTTGGTGAGGGGTCTGCCGCCTTCGACTCCCTTGAGCAGAGGTCCCGCAAGGCACTGCGGGAGCTCTATGGAAGGGGGTTGAAGGAGCCGTTGGTGACTGCTGAGGAAGGCCCCGCCGAGCTACTCCCCCAGCTTGTCACATCGCTCGAGGGCGTTGTCGTTAGAGTTGGCCCCATGGTGGAAGGAGAAGCCCGCGCGCTCTTCGCCTCAGCTGTGATTGACATCTTCAGCCACCTCCATCTTCGCGGCCCAGCTTCAACTTCGGAGCCTTGCTTGAGCCTGTGGACATGGAGCAATGCACCGCCGCTGTCGAAGACATGAAGGACCAGGTGGAGGCCCTGCTGCGGAAGTTCCTCGCCATTGACCCTGCGACCATGGCTGATAGCGCCGCTGACCCTACGGCCACGGCTGACGGCACGGGCGACGGCGACATTGTCGACAACATGGCACTCCTCGCGGACGACGGCAGCGCCCAAGGCTGAAGAAGAAACTCGATGATGGCGCTCCCCTCCATTTCGTTTCCTGCAACATGCACCGTGCCTCGTGGAGGCGTAAAAACTTATATGCTTTGCACCTTTGAGAGATAGTATGTTTTGTAATAATTTGCCAGGATTCTGTGATTTCCTTCCCGTTTGCTTTAATGTTCTGCATCGGCAGGCCTGGCCCTGCGCATACCTCAGCCGCCGCTAGGTCGTCCAGATCACCAGGATGAGACCAAGGGGTGAGGGGCTACGTGACCAGTTAGGCTGCTGAGTCGTGATGCTCAGGAGTCCCCCTTGACGTACAAACAGCCCGGATCTGCGTCGGCAGGGCCCGGCCCCGCGCATGCCTCAGCCGCTGTTGGGTCGTCCGGATCACCAGGACGAGACCAAGGAGTGAGGGGCTACATGACCAGTTAGGCTCCTGAGTCGCGATGCTCAGGAGTTCCCCTTAACGTACGAACAGACCTCCATACCTTTCCTCGTCGGGGTCCCGCTCGGGAGGGGCGCGCGACGACCAGGTCCGAGTGACCTGGCAGGGTGGCGTACGCTACACGTGACCTGAGCGTAACCCCCATGGCCAGCCCCCTCGCGCGACTCTCCCGAAGGGAAAGTGTTGCAATGAGGCTAAACAGCGAGCCTGGCGGCTCCCTGAGGTTAATGCGGCCATGGGGCCGCACCCAGTTGTTTATCACCAGCACGGAGAAAGGCACTTTCGCACTTGCACAGGCATAGCCGCTCCTCGACCATGTAGACTGCCAGCACGGAGCATGGTGCTTCCCCTGGTGCGTGGGTGGGGTCTCCCTCTGAGTGGAACCCCCGGGGCGTGTACAGCCCCGCCTTGACACGTGGCTTGCACGGCAGGGCTAAAGGAGGTGTGTCTGGGCACTCACGAGGCCCTACTTCAAGGCGGGTTGCGCCTGAATTTGATTCGGAACAATTGTGATGGCCCTGCGAGATGGTTAGACAACCTGCGCCGAATGAATCTCCTGAGGTTATCACATGAGAAGGCCAAACACCAACGACCCCAGGAGGTGATGTGAACGAGGCCGACCCACCAGAAAAATCTCAATCGTTGGGTTTAACGATGCTGCAGGGACGGACCCGAGAACAGACGACGTGCCCAGTCTTCTCATGCAAAAATCCTGAAGAAAGACAATCGGCGCGCGGCCCCCATGGTGATGAGGCACCGGGTCGCGCGCCCTAGCTCGTCCACCTGCAATTAGCTTATGCGAGAATAAGGCACCAAGGGCCATGGGAGGTGACGTACACGAGAGCTGGTCCGCGAGCCAGAGCTCGGCCTCTTGGGTTTAGCAACGCTGCAAGGACGGACCCGAGCACAGACGTCGTGCCAGTCCTTAATCATGAGGCGGTCATGGGTGGGTTTGCAAGGGCGAACGGCGTTCATGGCAACGACGTACCGGACAGGCAGATGATAATCATAAAGCGACTCATGGAAGGAGGTAAAGCTAGTTCTGATAGATGCAAAACGACACATGCCGCAGGGATGGACCCACGGGGCTTGGGGATGATGCAGCACGAAGGGCGCCCCCAACTGAATAAACCGGAAAATGTCTCCTGGCACCATTGTTGAGGAGATGTTGAAGCGACTGAAGACGCGTGCTGAAGAAGTCGCTCCTCATGAGCTGCCTGGGTCCTGAACCTCGGGGGGCTCTGGAGGCCCGGGAGGCTCGCGAAGAATTGTTGCCATTTTCGCCACGACCACCTGGTGTCTGTCCTCCTAAGCCGCCAGAACACTCCGCAGGTGGCGCTGGAAGGTAACAGCCGCCTTCGCAAGCCAGAGGGCATGCGGACGTAGCTGTGAGGGGGGCCCTCGCACCGGCTGACATGCGACGGCCAGTAGAGCCGCTGGGAGGCGACCCTGTTGAGTCCTGGGATGTTGACGCAGACGCGCAGCTTGCTATCCTCGCCAGGACAAGGAGCCACGACAGGTGGCGGGCGGCGGTCGTCGCGCATGGCTCTCACCTCTTGAAGCTCCTCGGTTGCCTTGGTGATGAACCCCTGAGCACCAGGCACCTCGTGCCTCGTGCCCTACTGGCAGAAGCGCGCGCTGAAGCACGCCTCCACGTGGTGCCCGAGCGCCTCCCTCATGACGTGGGCTAGGTCAGCGGCCTTCTAGAGGAGAGCCCCTGAGCCCCGCCTGAGAAGGGCGCCAGGCGCGCCTTCCTATGCGAGAGAGGGAGGTGCCCCATCCGTGAGCGCAGGTGCTGAGGTGGTGCCGCTGAGCACACCGCTCTCCAGAGGCTCTTGGCGGAGCAGCTGCTTCTTCTTCTAGGGGATAGCCTCAAGAGGGTAGATGGTGTCATCTTCGTCTGGGTTCTTGACCGCCGCAGCCTGGTAGGCGCGCTCGAGAGAGCACACTACATCCTTCTCCTCGCAGGCGATCGTGATGATGTTGCGGTTCCCTGGCATCTTGAGGACATTGTAACCATGATGAGTCACCGCCATGAAGTTGGCCAGGGCTGGATACCAAGGATGGCGTTGTATGGAAGACAGATGTGGGTTACATCGAAGTCGATGAGCTCAGTGCGGTAGTTGTCTCGCTGGCCGAAGTTGACAGGTAGGCGGATCTGCCCTATTGGGGTGGTGGAGCCATCCATCACTCCTGAGAAGGGTTTGGTGGGCCGCAGTTGATCGTAGGGCACTTGAAGGCGGTCGGACATCTCGATGGAAAGAACATTGAGCCCCGCACCACCATCAATGAGGGTCTTGGTAATGAGGATGTTGCTGATGACGGGCAAGCAGAGCATCAGGAGGGCACCGGCAGTTGCCGCACACTTGAGCTGGTTGGACGAGTTGAAGATGATAGTGCAATTGGACCACCTGAGCGGACGCGTGGCCTCGAGCCTGGGGAGGTCCATGTTCACCTCACAGGCGAACTGCTTGAAGATGCGATGAGAGGCTGGGGCCTGAGCGCCAGCCAGGATGCAGGCGATGGCACAAGGCCCTTGGAAGCCCCCATCCCCTTCGTCCTGGTGGTGGTCGTCATTCCTTCTTGGTGGTGGTGGCAGCGGAGGGAGGCTGGCGTTGCCCTGAGGATGGTCCCCACGAGGCTGATCTCACTAGGTGCCCTCACGAGGCTGGCCCTGCCAGCATTCCTCGAGAGGCTGGTCGCGCCACTCCTGGCGGGGGCCGCGGTCATCCTAGCATCCTCCACTTCGGCCTCCTCCGTGGCCATAGCCTCGATCGCCGTGCTCGGGGCGACGACCAATGCGCCCTCGCGGATGGCCCTGAGCTCCTAGCAGTCATTGGTGTTGTGGCTGTGCACGTTGTGGAAGACACAGAACGGGCAGCTGCCCTTGGATGACCCTGGGTGGTCGGATCGGCGCTTCATCTCTGGTTCAGCCCTGAGCACGGCCTCCCCCTTGCGCTTCACGTCCTTGGCCTTGGCCTTCTTTTCTTCTGGGTCAGCCCCCGGGAGCTCCAGGAGGGAGAGGCGGCCCTCCTCAGCTCTCGCACACTTGGCCGCAATGTTGAACATCTCCAGAGTCGTGTATGGCGAGCTCCTCCTTCATCTTGACGTCGTGGATGGCATTAGAGAACCCCGAGATGATGGACTCGTCCGAAACCTTGGGGATCTTGAGGCAAATGCTGTTGAAGCGCTAGATGTACTTCTACAAGGTCTCCCCTAGCCTCTGCTTGATGCGCCACAGGTCACCCTCTGTCGGCGTTCTGGGAACAGGGGTGCCCAGACTTGCCTGCCTGCGGGTCGTGGCATCGCTCCATCGACGGCCCGGTACGGCCCAGCTTCAGCAGCAACAACTCAAGAACCTCGCGAGGGGCCAAGCCTCACGAGGCGGGCGACATCAAGACCTCCCTGGCGGCAGCCTAACTAGGTTGGCTCCTGAGGAGCGGAGATATCTATGCGGGGCGCACCTCGCGAGGTTCACATGACGTGACCCATGACGACCAAGGCCAGGCAGGCGCCAGCGGGTGCAGTGTACCAGTTTCCTCTTTGGTGCTAAGGAGGCAAGCGCAGGCGTGGAGTCCCGAGGCATCAAGCAAAGGTTTTTGGCGCAACAAGACCAAGACCGCAAGGACGGCAGCACAGAGGTCACCGCGGAGGCCACTGCAGCGTCACCACCAGAGCCTTTGGCAGGCGAAGACTACTTTTATCGAGATAGCTTGTACTAGTTGTCTCCCTTCAAAATTGGCTGTTGTGGGATCCCTTCCCACCTACATTGGGGAAGAGGACCAAGGCTGCTATAAATAGGACTTAGCCACCACCGTAGCAAGGGACGGATCATTGAGATCATCCTCACACCCACCAGCTCATCGAGCCCAAGAACACCTCACCTCCTGAGGCTGTTCAACCACTGTACTGCTTCATCCTCAGCCCCTCGAGGCAATCCACCACAAAGCTGGAGTAGGGTATTACACCGCAAGGTGGCCCGAACTAGGATAAACCCCCGTGTCTCTTGTTCTTTGGGTTCGTCGAGCTAGGCCGTGGGATCATTTAGCGGGCAAACTGGGGAGAGAGTGTTCTTCATGCGCACCCTAGAGTTCGAACCTCTCAAGGGTCCCCGGAACCCTGAATCCGACACCCGCAGCCGGCGGCCGGTCGCGGGTGCCCTGGAAGTTGGCGACGAAACTCTCTCGCATCTCGGCCTAGGAGGAGATCGATCATGTGGGCAGGTTCAGGAGCCACAAGCGTGTGCCATCCTTGAGGGCCATGGGAAACCACTTCGCCATGACCTTCTCGTCGTCGCTGGCCGCCTCGATGCTCAGCTTGTAGAGCTGCAGGAATTCAGCAGGGTCGGGGGTTTCGTTGTAGCGTGGAGGCAGGTCGGGCTTGAACTTCCCCGGCCAGACGACGCTGCGTAGCTCGGTAGTGAAGGCACGACAACCCGCGGTAGTCACGGGAGCCCGTCGTGGAGGTGGAGCCTGATCTTGGCGCTCACGCACCACCCCCGCAGGTGGCGCGCGGTCTTGACATGGTGGTGCTGGAGTGCAGGAGCATCTTCTTGAGGCCGCTGGACCTCCTAGCAGCTTTCTTCTTCACTCGCTGGTGCCCTGTGTGGCGGGTCACGCCGCGGGGCCACGCGCCTTGGTCAGAGGGCAACGTCTTGACGGGGAGGTGGCGGAGGTGCTCCATGGGCTACATCGCCTGCGGCAGGCGGCGGGCGAGGCGGCGAGAGAGATGGTGCAGGAGAGCCCCCAGCGGCGCTGACAAGCTCGGCGATGCGGTATAGCCAGTCTTCGTGGAAGTCGTCATTGGGGCAGTAGCACAGGAGCTCGTGCGCCATGACAAATGCAGCCTGCGCGTTTGCCAGCCCGCGATGAGAGTGAGACGGCCAACCAGCCGGAGTCAGCGATGGAGTGGCGGTGCGCCCATCACGCGGCACAAAGGGGTGCAGCGATGACGCTTGCTACTCGTGCCCCGTCGGGCCGGTGGCGGCGTTGGCGGCAGGCGATGGAGAACAACGGGGAGGACCGCCGGCAGGTGCCGTCTGGGCGATGCGAGCGGCAAGGGCGGCCCGACGCTCAGCTCGGGCTGGACGGGCGTGAGCCATGGAAACGGTGGAGCGGTGGCGAGTTGACCGGCGGAAGAATGGCTCCGACGCACCCCTACCTGGGGCGCCAAATGTCGGATTCGGGGTTCTGCGGACCCTTGAGAGGTTCGAACTCTGGGGTGCATTCGAAGAACTCGTCCTCCCTAGTCTGCCTGCTCAATGATCCCACGGCCTAGCTCGATGAATCTAATGGACAAGAGACACAACAGTTTATCCTGGTTCGGGCCACCTTGCGGTGTAATACCCTACTCCAGCTTTGTGGTGGATTACCTCGTGGGGCTGAGGATGAACTAGTACCGTGGTGGAACAGCCTCAGGAGGTGAGGTGTTCTTGTGCTCAATGAGCTGGTTAGTTGATCAGGGTGGAATGGATTTGATCCCCTCTATGGTGGTGGATACGTCCTATTTATAGGGGCCTTGGTCCTCTTACAAAATGTTGGCAGGAAAGGATCCCACAACGGCCAAATACAAAGGGAGACAACTAGTACAAGTTATCCTGACAAAAGTAGTCTTCGCCTGCAAAAGCATCTGGTGGTGACGCCGCGGTGGGCTCCGCGATGACCTCCGTCCTGCCGTCCTGGCGGTCTTGGTCTCGTTGCACCAGAATAGAAACATGTGCTTCATTCCTCGGGACTCCACGCCTGTGCTTGCCTCCTTAGCACGAAAGAGGAAACTGCTACACTGCGCCCGCTGGCGCCCGCCTGGCCTTGGTCGTCACGGCTCACGTCCTATGAACCTTGCGAGGTGCGGCTTGCATAGATATCTCAGCTCCTCGAGAGCCAGCCTGGGGACGCCACCCCCTAGGGAGGTCTTGGTGTCTTCTGCCTCGCGAGGCTTGGCCCCTTGCGAGGGTCTTGGGTTGTTGTTGTAGGAGCTAGGCCATACCGGGCCGTCGACGGAGCCACGCCGTGGGCTGCAGGAAGGCAAGCCTGGGTACCCTCGGTCCGAAGACGCTGAAAGTTTCGACAAAACCGACCTATTGCCACCACACTCTCCCAGCCACTCCGACAAACTCCCCTTTGGGCTAAGTCATGGGTGGCCCCGATGTCAACTCATGACATCCGCCACCTACGTGGTCGGCCACCATCATGGCAAAACCAAAAACGGTCCCAAACGGGGACATGTGCACATAACCAAACTCGGGCTCACAAGGCTTACGTCGTTCTACCCGGCCAAGGTAGCTCCCACGCATAACCTTCCCTCGTTGGAGGCACCGGCGAGAGGCATGAAAATAGACCCAGTTAGGATCCCCCCCCCCATAAGGCAAGTGTGGTTGCTCTGGTCAGCTCGATTTGGTCGCACCATGACTCAGCCAACAATTGTTCAAGTTTGATTATTATCCTGTTAAACTTGAATGCAATAAGTTGGGCCATATTAAAATGACATGATGCAACTATAATGCATGATATCAACATAAGCATGGGGGTGCAACATAATCATCAAGCATATCAACAACAATAAATCATATATCTGAATGAGCAGGGCATACTGACGAGCATGAATATCACAAGTATAACATACTCATGGCATAACATGACCACTCGCATCAACAATAAATACCAAGCAAGAACATATCAATAATACTACCAAGTAAGCATGTAACCAACTAGATGCAACAGAACATGCATAGCAACGGTACTGGATAACAGACAATAAGCATGCATCAAAACGAACATCACTACTATCAGCATGTACTACTACCAAGCATGACATACGAAAGTAATACTAGCAAGAATACATGATGACCAGGTGCATCCGAACATGTCATGGAGATGAACATAAAACTATAAGCATTAATAAAACACCGATAACAGTAGCAAACCAAACCGATAGTTATTAAGTGTTCAAGTAGAAAACTATGGCTACTGCATGGCAATCATGCAAGTGGTTTCCGTGGCTTGCCTGGGGATGAAGAATACTCCGAAAAGAAGTGTGGACGGATCGCGGGAGGATTTGTCGGAAACAGTTTTCTCCTAGAGGGGCTGTTTACGGGCAAGGAAAATATGGTCATTTTCACTTTGTGAAAACCTTATGAAAATGGTACCGATAGAACAGCCTCGACGAGACGAAGACGTGGGCTTTGGATTCACCTGAAAAGGAGTTATGGTCGCGAAGATACGGACGGAAGAAGAACATGGACTAATCTGCAAAAATATTTCTACACTTAACTGACGTGGCGAGCTAGGGTCAATGCTTTCAGAGAATATGCTTTCAGAACTGAGAAAACGTATTTGGAGCTGAAGAAGCAAGAAAATGCGCTTTCAGAAATAGAAACCATATTCTGGAGAATATGTCTCCACTTAACTGACGTGGCGAGGCGGGGTCAACGCCCGTGCGGCTGATCGGTGGGGACGGGGGCAACGCAGGGCCCACCTGGCCACGGTCTTCTTCTTCCTCGCCTGTTCCCCGCACGAGACAGAGTAGGCAGAGGAGGGGTGAGGCGTCGGCGACTGCCCCGGGCGACTCCGGCCCTCCCCAATGGAGCTCGGACCACCGACGGAGTTAGGGAAGGATGTCGCACCCATCCCAGCTAGACGCAGACACCGAGGATGGTCCAGGCGACGGCGGCTCGAGGTGACCGAGGAGACGGCGGCAGTCGTGCTTGGGCTCGCGGCAGTAGAGGCTCCGGCGACAAAAAGAGGGGACGGGGAGGTTCTCCGGTGTGGATGGAAGCTACTGGTGGTGGTGGAACGGAGGGAGGAGGAGTGGCTCACCAGAATCTGGAAGAACAAAGGCGGTGGCCAATAAGACAGTGAGCAACGAGGAGAGGCTCTGGAGCTCGGGGAAGAGGTCAGGAGGGCCTAGAGGAGCTCGGTGATGAGGCTGGTGAGGTCAAGGGAGCCCCGGGGGGCTTATATAGCCGGGGCGAGGATGGCCGAGCCGATTGCCGCCGCTCGGGTCCGGCCAAAGCTCAGGCGGCCACAGAGCTCATGGGGAGGAGCAAGAACATGATGAGGGGGAAGCGGACGAGCTGTAGAGGTTCACAGAGACGAACAGCGCCCAGGGTCACGAGGAGGAAGAGGACAGAGGAGGAAGACGATGGTCGGCTACAGATCGCCCGTGGGTGCGGGGCGACGAGCTCCAATGAGCGAGCTGGCAGAGGGGGAGTGAGGTCTGGGAAGAAGAGGACGGCGAGGGTGAGCTGCTAGACATGCAAGGGCGCGCTGGAACGACGATCACGAGCCGGGCCTGAGCAAAGCGACGTTCTGGACACGCTCATAGCATGCCAAAACGGTGGTCACCGTGGAGGCTGGCATGCATAGGACCCAATTGGCAGTCAAAGGGTGTCCAGTCTCGAGTCCCTACTACCAGGAGCAGACAAGAGGTGATAGAGAAAGAAATAGCACCGTGGTTGGGTTGGAATGAGCTCTGAAGATTGCTATAGCAATCTTGAACACACGGATGTGATCAACCTAGTGAGGTTAAGGTGCAAACAAGATCTTAGGGAGGTTTAGGATAGGAAGGACTATAGTCCTGTTAATTTTCAGATGATTTGGACAAGTATTTAATATAGTTGCTTTAGAACTACATAAATTGGTCCAGAAGCAAAAACAGGAAGTAGCACTCACTAGGAGTGACGACTTGGGCTGAAAATGAACATGCCAGGATGATTTGGGCATATGAGAGTGCCATAAAAATTTCATTCCATTTGGCCAAGCCAAAATGGTACTTCCTTCATACAGCACCTCTCTGGACAGAAACATAGGAAAAATTCAGAGGAAAAATGGCTAGATGAAATGAGCCCAAATCTTGTGGAGATAGGTTATATGGGTAGGAGAAGGTCATGGAAAATATTCAGCAATAATGGAGCAAGATAAAGTGTACTTGCTTCACTAACTAAAAATAAGACCAAAAACAAAGAATTGAAGGTGAGTTCACATGCATGCATTGCATGAGCTCAATTCTTGAGGAGAGCTTTGATTTGATGATACAAAGTACCATGCAAAATTTCAAATCATTTGGAGCACCCTAGCTAGTACTTCCTTCACATAGGCTTCCCTCAGACAGGAACTTTGAAAAATTGCTCAGGAAGGTTCACTAGGCAAATTAAGTTGAATTTTGGCATGAGGCAATGATATGGACATGAAAAGGTGCCCAAAATGTTTGGGGTCAATCAAGGAAAGATAAATGACACTTCCTTCCCAAAAAGCCACTGAGAATATAATGAGAAAGGGAATATTTGTGAATTATCTTTGATGATGCCAAAAGGATTTTGACATATTTGAGCAAGACATGACCCAAACAATTTATGAAATTATTTGGGAAATTTGGGAGTGCCAGAAATATAGGTTACTTCACAACCTAGGGCAAATAGGATAATTCCTTTAATAGAAAAGGCATATTCCCAATAAAAAGAATATTGGAATTGGGCTAAGATGAATATGGCAAGGTCTTGGGATGGATATGAGGATGACAAGCCACTCTGGAAAGAAAGAAGAGATTGTCTCCTCTAGTTTCCAGACCACATAGCCACAGAAAAAGAAAACTCAAGCAAAAAATCTCAGAAAATCATAAGAAAAAGAAAGGGCCAAAAATCAGGGTGTGGCAAACCTTCCCTCCTTAAAGAAATCTCGTCCTCGAGATTTGGTTGCTTAGGGAACAAGTATGAGTATACTGACTTAAGGAAACAGTTTCCAACTTGGGTATCCTTTTTTCCTCTATTGATTGTTCCCCACTGAATTTCATATGATGAGACTTCCCGGCTCTGGGGTGGTTTGCTTCAGTGTATCCACATCCTGACAGAACTTACCTTATATGTTCATGCTTATACTGGCTCCAATTTATTTTCGTATCTGTCAACTTAGCTGAGTGTGATGGATTATCATGACTGAAACATATGTCCGCCTCACAAGTCCAGGAGTGGTTTCCGATGGAGGTGTCATCTAGCACTGACAACCTTCCATAAAGTTTTGAATAGATTTTCCTAGCGGACACCCAATCTTTTTACTCCTTGCATTGGGTTTCTCCACTAAATGCATGTCTTCTAGGTTCAAAGCAGTGAGGTGGTTCATCACCGTTCTCTTGATGGATTCTGACTTCTAGCAGGAGTTTCTGAATCATCTTGATTGGCTCCACTGTCTTGAGTGTCAGATCCGTACCAAATGTTTGACTATCACCTGTCGTGACCAGCATAAAGGGGTACGGCCTTATATGATAGTATCCGCAGACTTGACTAGTGGTGGT
The DNA here is from genome assembly GCA_021605145.1 of Aegilops bicornis. Lineage (NCBI taxonomy): Eukaryota > Viridiplantae > Streptophyta > Magnoliopsida > Poales > Poaceae > Aegilops > Aegilops bicornis. The sequence continues at coordinate 391,692,625 of CM038675.1, read as the reverse complement.
TCTGACAGAAGAATTTTGTTCACGACAGGCTATCCTTTGATGATCCTCATAAGTGAGGACACGTGCCTCAAGACTATTATTCATCATCTTGATTATTCATTCTGTCGGCATATCCATGGGGATAGTAGGCTGTGTGATGCTTTACCAAGGTTGCCGGGGTCAAACTATTGAATGGCCCCTTGGTCCGGTTCGACAGACCCAAATATTCGATGCTAACAAATCTGAGCATATACCGTTAACTGAGCGGGTTGTATGGATGTGGGGTCCTTACCAAAATTGAGTAGACCCCTTAGGTGAATATTCATGGTGATCAATACTGACTCAGACTGTCCAGGGTATCTGCACCATGTGGTTCATGCAACAATTTTCGTACATGCATTGCCGGTCTTGCTTCATCATTATCGCTCTCTTTGTCTGGATCCTTTGCTGAAAGAGCTTGGTCATATTGCTTCTTCGTGTGACCATAGATACTGTCGGGTGCAATATTTCGGCGATCATAACTTATCCTTGGGCATGTATCGTGTGATAGGCACTATACCAGGTTCACATATACTCGCATATAACTCATTTTTGTCGTCAAGCATCCAAGGTGGTGACAAGTGTTAATGATATCACCTTGTCTGGTATGAAGAAACTTGCCTTGCTGAGTACTGTCAAAATTGGCTGCCCCATGTTGTTTTCCTCCAAAATTTGTCAGTTCTTGCATCACCAACTGAGGTGTATATCTGGCTTTGTTTCTTGCATAACTCGTGGTGTCTTCAGATTATTACCTTGACTTCATCCTTGTATGAGTGGCTTGCAAGACCTTGGCAACATGCTCACAATATATATAGGAGAATTTAATTTTGGAGGCAGACTTGTGTTCTGACTGATACTTGTTTCTGACTAAACTATTGCGGATCTGATTCTTGGGATGCACTTCCATAAGCTGTCAATTCATAGTGTACTATTTTTCACCAATGTTGTACTGAGGGCGATTGGATGGCTTATGCTGGAAGCCATCTAGAATATCTTGCTGAGGAAGACTGGGTATCGTGCTTCAGAAGATTCCCCCCTTAAAGACTTGCTGGGGAAGGACTTGGTACCTTATGTTGGAAGCTTTTGCGGTTGCTTACTGAAGAAGCCTGAGTATTTTGCACTGGAAGTCATCCATATATCGTACTGAGGAAGATAGAGGAATCTTGCATTGGAAGCTTCTCTGGTAGCTTGTGAGGGAAGACTGGGTTGCTTACAGTAGAAGCTTCTCATTGTGATATGCAGACTGAATGCCACATATATATATATTGCCTTAATATTTGTATTGTTGACTACCTCTGACTGATAATATACTGTCGAACTTGCACACAATTTATCTTCTTGCTGAGCTGATCATCACTACTTTGAAGAGTGCACACTGAGGGAGACTTGATTATACGTACTGTTGTGAGGAGTGCCCACTAATGCAAACTTGATTATTAGCATCAAGATCAGATATTCTCCATTTCACTGCAGTTGGCTAAGAATTCCATTTTGTTTAGCTGAGTTGCCAAATATTTGAACTCGTTGTTGATTCTTCGGGTCCGGTGTCGGTTGATGAGCAACTTTAATAAGGGAAAATAATGCAACACCGATGGCCCAAAGAAAGAAGCAGAAGAAACGACGAAAACGAAAGCACACAAGCATACTAATAATATAAGCAGCGGTTTTTCCTGCCACGGTTGCTCTATGCAAGCAGAAGAACAACACGAAGTAGCGGAATAACTACTGGCAGCAGATCAACACGACGGTGATAAACTCCACTCCACAGGGACTCTGGCTAGAACGCTTATCCTAGCTCGTAAATGTCACGACCGGTTTTTCAATAAAATACTTATTGAGAAAATCGGTCTTTTGATCCCAGTATAGGAAAAGTTGTCCTCACTGGTAGACAAATACTTGATAAACAGAGGACCAATAGCATTAAATATATTACAGGGTTGAGCTGAGGCTGCTCAACAATTTATTACAAACTCGCCAATATCTTACATAAGGGCGGTTATAACACAGGGGTGTGGTGACCTGCTACTAGCTCGAGATAAAAGTGGTGGTGGATAAATTGAATCCTAACTGGCAGCTCATCGAGCGTCGAGGTGAGGCTCGAAGAATTTATTCTGGGGTGGCGGAAGCGGATATAATACAGTGACCAAATGCAGGATCGCGCAGGACTGGCCAGGACTCCTCCAGGCGTCGGACTCGCTATCGAACTCTTCATCCATGAGATCGCCTTCATCAACATCTGGCCAAATCAACAAGCCAGGTGAGTACTTTGAAAGTACTCGCAAGACAGTATGAACAAGAGATATAACAAATGCATGCATGAATGCGTCATGAGCAAAAATAATGATGCTCATTCCAATAAAAAAAATTCACGATGAGACAAATAAAACATATAATTGAAAACCGATCGGGTGTCTGGAGCGATGCCTCGAAAGGTAAACAAATAAAATTCATGCCGCAGTCGGGCGTCTAAGCGACACCACATAAAGGGCTTATAAAAGAAATGCCACAGTCGGACATCTGAGCGATATCACAAAGAGGGCTTATAAAAGAAATGCCACAGTCGGACGTCTGAGCGACATCACAGAAAGGGCTTATAAACGAAATGCCACAGTCGGACGTCTGAGCGACATCACAGAAAGGGCTTATAAAAGAAATGCCAATGTCGGACGTCTGAGCGACATCACAGAAAGGGCTTATAAAAGAAATGCCACAGTCGGACATCTGAGCGTCATCACAGAAAGGGCTTATAAAAGAAATGCCACGATGGACGTCGAGCGACATCACAGAAAGGGCTTATAAAAGAAATGCCACAGTCGGACATCTGAGCGACATCATAGAAAGGGCTTATAAAAGAAATGCCACGATCGGACGTCGGCGACATCGCGAAAGGGCTTATAACAAATGTAAATAACAAGTATGCCACCGTCGGATGTCTCGAGCGACATCACGAGCAGGCTTATAACAAAAGTAAATAACAGGTTAGTCCATCCACAAGAATAAACCTTTAACTGGATTTAACACACATGTAGTCCACCGGAGTTTTGTCACTGAGGCTGATATCTGACAAGATAAGATGAATACAGTACTTGGAAAAGTACAAGATGATTTAAAGGATTTGTGACTCTTCAGAGTTGTACTAACTGACCACAGACAACAGATTTCCTTAGTCACGAAGGACTAGTTCCGTTTACGGTATTTCGGTAGAAACACATTTAACTAGTACACACCCATTCCACCTCACGGTGCCAGGAATCACCCTAGGCAACGTCCAAGAAAAACTTTGAGACGGGGAGGTCACAACCTCGAATAGCATGGGATCAAATTTCTATACGCGCGCTCTAAGGGGTGCCCCCCTCTTGGTCCCAAACGGAAACATCCATGCCCCGACGGATGACGGGCTTTAATCGAGCCATGGAACCCTCATCCCGGCCTCTCTATTTGGTGTGTACCAGGAAAACGGTTTGCAACTTACTAAGCCATATTCCTTGCGGAAAACATGTGGCAGTATGGGAAAGGAAATGAATGGGAATGTGATTTGATTCACAATGATAATGAAGTCAAATGGACTGGCATAAGACTGGCATGCTACAACACTGCCATCTTACCCATCCTCATGCCATCACATGGCCATGCCAATATGTATCCAACAACATGTGGCTTTCCGTAACTTACTTTCCAGTTTTGTGCATGAAATATAACATTCAAACAAAATATTCATAACCATGCCATGAAACTCCTAAGTACAAACATGCAACAAACACTTCATCATATCAAGAGTTCAAACATGCTTTCCTGGTTCGGAGTAGTCGGAGTCTAACTGGGTGAAGTTTGCGGCTCCGTCACCTCCTCCGTATCTCACGGTATAAGAAGAATACGCACGTAACGTAAATACCGCGAGGTTCACAAAAAGTAAACCAAATAATTTTCAAATAAATCTGATAAAAAACTAGACAAAATTTTAAAGAGAACAGAAAAAGAATCACACAAAAATACATTTCTGTTTAAAAGATATAAGGGTTTTGATCCAGGGACCTTTCTGTAATGAAACAGAAAACTCCCAGGGGGTTCTGCAGAAAAGTCCAGAAAACGGTTCGTTTAAAAGAGAAGAATGAGAGACTGACAGGCGGGCTCCACCCGTTAGGTTTAAATATTCAAACGAGGGAAACGGGGCGCGACGACGCCCGAGAGATGCGGTGGTCGCCGACGGCGATCCACGGCGAGGCAGGGGGATCGGATGGTACCTCCGTGATTAGTACGTCCTTCCGCGTCTGTGGGTGGTGGTGGTGGTCGGCCCGAGCAACATGTCGAATGACCCCTTGCTCCCGTGGACGGTGGCTCGGGTGGTCGTGGGCCTCGTCGGAGAGCTGCTGGGGTCAAATTGGAGTGGGGTTAGTCTCCTAGGGGTGGCACGAGGCTACGGGCAAGAGTAGGGCGGTGGAGGAGTTCTCACCGAAGAGAACGTTGCCGGAGCCCGAGGCGGACGGAGGTGGCCGGAGTTGAGGAAGAAGGGCCCCTCGAGGCTCTTCCAGTGGCTAGGCGGGGTCTGGTGAGGTGGTGGAGTTGTGCGGGGGCGAGAGCAAGCTCGGGGGTGCTATTTATAGCCGGCTCGAGGCGGTTGCCGTGAACGGATAAGTCCAATGACGCGACACTGGCGGCGTGGCTGGACGGTCGGCTTAGGGGCTTGAGCATCATCTAGATGAAGCACTGGTGCCATCCCAGTGTCCAACTCAGCAAGGAAGGGGAGGTTACGGCCTATCCTCGACGGAACGGCCGTACGACACGTCGGCGGCAGAGAACGTGCTCTGCGCGTGCCAGGCCACTGCGACGGTGCTGCATGCTTGTGCTGGCAAGGAGATGGCCACGCGGAGCTCTCAGAAGGTTTGGGCGGTGCCGAACGGCGTTATGCCGCAGGGTGCCCCCTTGTCGGCCGCTACGGGGATTCTGCCGCCGTGGAACACGCCGGCGCAGGCGGGCCAGGGCGCCACCGACGCCAAGAACAAGCCAAGCGCGCATGTGGTGCTCCGGACAGGGAGGAGGGGCTGTGAGCAACGTGCCAAGTGCACAGTTTACATGTGACTGGATCTCTGACGAAGAAACGACACTGAATTCTGAATTTTACTGAAGATGTATAGTAACAGTGCATGCCAGGTGTTCGACAGAATGATTTTGGCATGTGGGGATTTTTCCTTGAGCTGGTTTTTGGTGGAGTGGTCTCTCATTGCAACTAGGGGTTGCCTGAATTTTGGTGGAATTTTTGGAGGAGTAGAGATATGAATTTCACCAAATTTGACAAATCTGGTCCAAACTTGCAGAGGGTGAATTTTGAAAATTTTGAAAAGAAGAAGAGTGGATCTTGATGGTTCTAGGTTGTTGGTGCTAAGGACTATCTAGAGGAGTTGAATTGAGATAAAAGATCAAAGGCATTAAGGTACTTGCTTTGCAAACTACCTAGGCTCAAAATAAAGGACAGAATTATTTTGAGGAAAGAAATGAATGGAATAAAAATCCAAAAATGGATTTTATTAGTTGGGACAGAATGTTTGGGTTGTCCCAAAGTGGAAGGAGGGGTTTTGGGAAGATTTTCCACATGAGGCATGGTAAAACCATGGATGGTTTCAAAATAAGAGAAGACCCAAAAATCCCTAGGGTTTTCTTCTAAAAGAAAATAAATCCCAAAAACAAATTTGAGAAGGGGGAAAATCAGAAGAAAGATTTTTAATAACCAACACCAGAGTTGAAGAAGATGCCAAAATAAAAATCTTTTGTCAAAGGGAAAATTCTTGAGAGAAGGAAATTTTTGGAAGGGTTTAAATGACCTCCTTCAAAACCAACAAAGTTTTTGCTGAAAACCAAAACAAAAAATTTGGAGTGTAACAACACCTACCCCCTTAGGAAAAATCTCATCCCCGAGATTCCAAATTGATCCTCAAATAAATGTGGGTGCTCTGTCCAAGAAAATCCTCTCTTTCCCAAGTGGCTTCACTTTCGGTGTGGTTGCTCCACTGAACTTTGAAGAACTTGGTGGTTTTCTGTCGGGTTCTCCTTTCAGACTCTTCCAAGATTTTTATTGGATGCTCTCGATATGTGAGGTCTAGCTGCATGTCAATGTTTTCATGGGGTACTTGTTTCTCTGGGTTGCTCACGCACTTCCTCAATTGCGAGATGTGGAACACGTCGTGGACGTCGGATAAATCTTCGGGTAAGTCTAGCTGGTAGGCTACCGTGCCTTTCCGTGCCACTATGGATAATGGTCCGATTAATCTTGGTGATAGCTTCCCTTTAATATTGAATCGATGCAGGCCTCTCATAGGGGATACTCAGAGGTACACAAATTCACCGGGTTCAAAGCTGATTCCCGATGTTTTTGATCGTAATAACTCTTACATCGACTTTGGGCTGTCTTGAGTCAGTCCTTAATCACCTTGACCTTATCTTCATCCTCTTTGAGCATGTCTGGGCTGAAGATATGGCTGTCTCCGGTTTCTGACCAATTTAGCGGGGTACGACATTTTCGCCCGTACAGAGCCTCAATTGGTGCCATTTGCAGGCTGGCCTGATAACTGTTGTTATATGCGAATTCTGCGTATAGTAAGCTCTCTTCCCAACTGGTCCCATAGGTGAGGACACATGCTCTCAGCATATCTTCTAGAATCCGGTTTACTCGCTCAGTTTGCCCATCACATGCAGGGATGGTATGCGGTCTTGAATGCCACCTGAGTTCGAGCTAGTTGTAAGTGATCCCAAAATCGGGAGACGAATTGAGTGCCTCTGTCCGAGATTATTTTCTTTGGGACTCCATGTAAGCAGACGATACGGGAAAGGTAGAGCCTAGCAAGCTTCTGAGTGGTGTGGGTTGTCTTTACGGGGATGAAGTGTCCCACTTTAGTCAATCTATCAGTGATGACCCAAATGGCGTTATTCCCGTGCCGTGACCGAGGTAGCCCAACAATAAAATCCATCCCAATCTCATCCCATTTCCACTCGGGTATTTTATTTGGCTGTAAAAGTCCGGCCGGTTTCTGATGCTCGGCTTTGATGCGTTGACAAGAGTCACAACATGCGATGAACGTGGCTATGTCCCTTTTTAGACCGTGCCACCAATATTTTTCCTGAATATCCTTGTACATTTTGTCCCTCGGGATGTATCGAATACGGGTGGTGTGGCCTTCAGCTAAGATCTGCTGCTTAAGATCCTTGATATTTGGTACGCAAAGTCTATCCCCGTACCACAATATTCCCTGCTTATCGATAATGAATTCTGGGGCCTTGCCCAAACTCACTTTCCGTTTAATGCCTTCAATGCTGGGGTGCCCATGCTGAGCCTCTTTAATTATCTCCATTAGAGTGGGTTGTATTTCTAAATTGGATATGCTGCCTTCGGTGACTACCAGCAGGTTGAGTTTAGCAAACTCCTGCTGGAATTCAGGCCTCAGGTTTGGTAGGTCGTTGTCGTTTGGGCTAGGGTTCCGACTTAGGGCGTCTGCCACTACATTTGCTTTCCCTGGGTGGTAGTGGATTCCAACATCATAATCCTTGACTAGTTCCAACCAGCGTCGTTGCCTCAAATTCAGTTCCGGTTGTGTGAAAATATACTTGAGACTCTTATGGTCTGTATATATCTCACAACGATTTCCAAGTAAAAAGTGTCTCCATTATTTGAGTGCATGTATAACTGCTTCTAACTCCAGGTCATGAGTAGGATAATTTTCTTCATGTTTGCGAAGTTGTCTGGAGACATATGCGACTACCTTGCCTTCTTGCATCAACACGCATCCGAGGCCTTTCCGGGATGCGTCGCAATAAACCTCAAAATTCTTGTGTATGTCCGGCACAATTAATACCGGTGTTGACGTTAATTTCCTCTTTAATTCTTGGAAACTTTTCTCGCAAGCTTCCGTCCATTCAAACTTCCTGTCTTTCTTGAGCAGCTGCGTCATTGGCTTTGCTATGGTGGAGAACCCTTCAATAAATCTTCGGTAGTATCCGCCATTCCCAAGAAACTTCAGACATCCGTCACGCTGGCTGGTGGCTTCCAAATAAGCACGGCCTTGACCTTTTCCGGGTCTACGGCGATACCTTCTTGGGTCAGTACGTGGCCCAGAAAACCTACTTGCCTTATCCAAAATTCACACTTGCTGAATTTAGCGTACAATTGATGTTTCCTGAGCTCCCCTAGTACAATTCGGAGATGTTTAGTGTGTTCTTTTGGTGTCTTGGAGTATACCAGAATATCATCGATAAATACCACAACAAACTTGTCCATAAACTTCATGAATACTTTGTTCATGAGGTGAACAAAATATGCGGGGGCGTTTGTTAGTCCGAATGGCATTACGGTGAACTCATACAATCCGTATCTGGAGGTGAAATCTGTCTTGGGAATATCTTCGGTTCGCACTTTCAGTTGATGGTATCCCGACCTCAAGTCAATCTTTGAGAATACCTTGGCCTGAGCGAGTTGATCGAATAAATCATTTATTCGTGGCATCGGATATTTGTTCTTGATTGTGACCATGTTTAGCGCTCGATAGTCTATGCACAAACTCAGTTTCCATCCTTCTTTTTGGCAAATAAAATTGGTGAACCCCAGGGTGAGGAGCTGGCTCGTATATAACCCTTGTCCAGTAATTCTTTTATTTGCTTCTTCAGTTCTACCAATTCGGATGGTGCCATTATGTATGGTTTCTTGTATATGGGGGGTTCCGGTGCTAGCTCAATGCTGAACTCTATCTCTCGATGCAGTGGCATGCCCGGTAGCTCTTCGGAAATACATCTGGAAATTTACACACTACTGGAACCTTGCTCAATTCAGAAATATCCACCTTGTTTAATCTCGGTTGCCGGGATATCTTTCTTTCCTTGGCTGAAACCTTTATGGTCTTCCCGTGGTGATGGGTGAGAATTACGGTCCGGTTGAAGCAATCAATAAAACCTTTGTTGGTGGTTAACCAATCCATCCCTAGGATGACATCTAGTCCTTTATTTTCCAACACGATAAGATTTGCGTGAAACTTCAACCCTTCAAACTCGATAACCACACGGCAATAACTACGGGTAACTTGCTTAATTCTGGGGACTTGACGATCATAGATTTTTCCAAGGGAAGCATCGAAAAATTATTTTGCAAGGCAAAACTTTTCAAACGAATGAGTGAGAAGCTCCGTAATCAAACAAAACCATGGCAGGTATTGTGTTGACAGGAAATGTACCGAGTATGATATCTGGGGCATTTTGTGCTTCCTCTTTGGTCACGTGGTTCAGATGACCCTTCCTGTGGTTATTATTTGGGTTGAAATTGTTGCGCTTTGGCGCCGAATTATTGCCTCCGTTGTTCGGCTTTGGGGTCGAGTTCCTTGGCTTGGGGCACTGCTTGGCATAGTGCCCTTCTTCTCCACAAGCGTAATAGGTAACGCCTGGGCGGTATGTGAACTCCTTGTCCCTTGCATGAAAATTCTTGATTGGGCGTGAGACGCTTGTCGTGGGTTTGGGTGTCCAGGTTTTTTACGAGCATACATCTTCTTTGCGGTGATTGCGGGCATGATTAGTCTGGTCCCTCTTCCGCTTGCGGAAATCTTCTAAGCTGCGTCTCTCATTTTCCAAGGTAATGGCCTTATCCACCAGCGTCTTAAAATCTTGAAAGGTGTACACGACCAGTTGGCATTTAAGCGCAGGTGTCAGACCGTCTAGGAATTTTTCCATCTTCTTGCTTTCCGACATACGCTCCTCGTTGGCGTAGCGAGATAGCAAAGTAAACTGACTATTGTATTCTGACACCGTCATTGTCCTTTGCTTGAGGTCATCAAATTCTCTCTTTTTGATCTTCATAAGACTCTTAGGAATATGTGCCCCACGAAAACCTTCTTTAAACTCCTCCCATGTTATATTGTTTTCATTGGGGTGCATGTGTAGGAAATTTTCCCACCATGATGCGGCTGCTCCAGTGAGATAGTGCGGAGCATAAAGCACCTTCTCAAGGTCTGAACACTGGGCAATAATTAATTTTCTTTCCATGTCTCGAAGCCAGTCCTCGGCTTCAAGAGGTTTGTTAGTGTGAGAAAAAGTTTGGGGACGTGTCTTACGTAGCTCGAGATAACTTTGATTGCTGCCGACATCTGTCCACGGTGATTTCCCATATTGATGACTTGGTTCATCATTTCACGATGTTGTTGCTGACTTTGTTCATAAGGACGGCACATTTGGGAAAGTGTCGTTTCACCGTCCTGTTGACTTGACTGCCTGTGTGAAATTGTTGCTTGGGGTGTGCCAAAATTTTCCTCTGACGGAGTTGGCATGGAGCTGGCCCAAGACGCAGACATTGTTCACTCTGGGGATATATTTTGCAACACTCATAAGAAAAGAAATTGAGTCGCAAAAGTCAATAAATTCATGAAGACGGAAAAGTCGCATAAATGCTCCAAGATTTTTCAAGAGAATAAACATTTGCGCACGGAGAAGGACTGCTCATTACATATCTTACACGCATAGCAGTAATTATACAATACATCACTTTCAGGATATGCGTACATATTCCCGACATGTTATTTAGACTAGTGCACTCCTCCGGTTCCTACATGATGCGAAACAAGCTACTTCTCACAGCCTATGTACATATAAACATATCGTACAAGTCGGTACATCCCATGGCGGCTAAGCGTGCTCGATCGGAGATGGTAAGGATTTCCCTTGGCCTGCCAAGGGTGAGGCGCAGTGAGGCTGGGGACTCAACCTCCTCTTCGGTGATAGGCTCCAAACGAGAAGTGCTGCGCTGAGTTGGTGGAGCAGGTGCCTTATGCGGGACAACCCGAACATGAGCGGGCACAAGGGGTGGTGCAGAACGAACCGGAGTAGGTGCAATGACATGGTTGAACTCCTCCGTGGTAGGAAGACGACGAGTAGTGGTGAGAGCAGTAGGAGCAAAAGATGCTGATGATGAGACGAATGTCAGCGGCGGTGCGGCGCGCAAGAGCTCCCTCCTGTTGGCGGCACAGCCATGGACTGAGTCCATGCGGCAGCTACAAAGTCGCCCACCAGGTTGTCGAAGGCTGCCTCCAAAGCCGGAGATACTTGATAAGCATCTCAAAGCTTCGTCTCGTTCTCCTCTGGGGCAAGAGAACGGCAGAGTGGCAGGTGTATGGCACGTGATGTGGGCAGGTAGCGGGAACGACGAGTCTTGATCGAAGGAAGGATATCCCTGAGACGAGCTATCACCTCACGGGCTGCCATCTGCAGTGCATGCTTCACCGTGGGCATGGCTCTCCCCAAGAACAGGAAACGCTCAACTCGCCCTCCCTTGAATTGCACCGTGGCTTGGTGCATGGTTAGACGATCATTGACCTTGTGCTAAGAGAGTGAGAAGACTGGGCGCACAGATGGCCCCATCGCGACTTGGACGATGAAGGAGAGAAGCAGACGAACCCATCGGGCATGTTGGCGAACATCTGTGACTCACAGTCGTTGCCAGCCATCTACAAAAGTAGGCAAAAATCCTGAGTAGTCAAATCATAAATTTATGCTGACTGTCAGAAATTGACTACGTTTGTAAAAATTAATTAATAGCTCTGTATGATAACAACCGATTAGCGATGGCACCTAGTGGCTTCCTACAGTCAGCCTGGCTCTGGTACCAAGTCTGTCACGATCGGTTTTTCAATAAAATACTTATTGAGAAAATCGGTCTTTTGATCCCAGTATAGGAAAAGTTATCCTCACTGGTAGACAAATACTTGATAAACAGAGGACGAGTAGCATTAAATAGATTACAGGGTTGAGCTGAGGCTGCTCAACAATTTATTACAAACTCGCCAATATCGTACATAAGGGCGGTTATAACACAGGGGTGTGGTGACATGCTACTAGCTCGAGATAAAAGTGGTGGTGGATAACTTGACTCCTAACTGGCAGCTCATCGAGCGTCGAGGTGAGGCTCGAAGAATTTATTCTGGGGTGGCGGAAGAGGATATAATAAAGTGACCAAATGTAGGATCGCACGGGACTGACTGGGACTCCTCTAGGCGTCGGACTCGCTATCGAACTCTTCATCCATGAGATCCCCTTCATCAACCTCTGGCCAAATCAACAAGCCAGGTGAGTACTTTGAAAGTACTCGCAAGACAGTATGAACAAGAGATATAACAAATGCATGCATGAATGCGTCATGATCAAAAATAATGATGCTCATTCCAAAAAAAAATTCACGATGAGACAAATAAAACATATAACTGAAAACCGATCGGGTGTCTGGAGCGACGCCTCAAAAGGTAAACAAATAAAATTCATGCCGCAGTCGGGCGTCTAAGCGACACCACATAAAGGGCTTATAAAAGAAATGCCACAGTCAGACATCTGAGCGACATCACAAAAAGGTCTTATAAAAGAAATGCCACAGTCGGACGTCTGAGCGACATCACGTAAAGGGCTTATAAAAAGAAATGCCACAATGGACGTCGGCGACATCACGTAAAGGGCTTATAAAAGAAATGCCACAGTCGGACGTCTGAGCGACATCATAGAAAGGGCTTATAAAAGAAATGCCACAGTCGGACGTCTGAGCGACATCAAAGAAAGGGCTTATAAAAGAAATGCCACAGTCGAACGTCTGAGCGACATCACAGAAAGGGCTTATAAAAGAAATGCCACAGTCGGACGTTTGAGCGACATCACAGAAAGGGCTTATAAAAGAAATGCCACAGTCGGACGTCTGAGCGACATCGCAGAAAGGGCTTATAACAAATGTAAATAACAAGTATGCCACCGTCGGATGTCTGAGCGACATCACAGAGAGGGCTTATAACAAAAGTAAATAACAGGTTAGTCCATCCGAAGTTTTGTCACTGAGGCTGATATCTGACAAGATAAGATGAATACAGTACTTGGACAAGTACAAGATGATTTAAAGGATTTGTGACTCTGCAGAGTTGTACTAACTGACCACAGCCAACGGATTTCCGTAGTCACGAAGGACTAGTTCCGTTTACGGTATTTCGGTAGAAACACATTTAACTAGTACACACCCATTCCACCTCACGGTGCTAGGAATCACCCTAGGGAACGTCCAAGAAAAACTTTGAGACGGGGAGGTCACAACCTCGAATAGCATGGGATCAAATTTCTATATGCGCGCTCTAAGGGGTGCTCCCCTCTCGGTCCCAACCGGAAACATCCATGCCCCCTGACTGGATGACGGGCTTTAATCCAGGGCCATGGAACCCTCAGCCCGGCCTCTCTATTTGGTGTGTACCAGGAAAACGGTTTGCAACTTACTAAGCCATATTCCTTGCGGAAAACATGTGGCAGTACAGGAAAGGAAATGAATGGGAATGTGATTTGATTCACGATGATACTGAAGTCAAATGGACTGGCATAAGACTGGCATGCTACAACACTGCCATCTTACCCATCCTCATGCCATCACATGGCCATGCCAATATGTATCCAACAACATGTGGCTTTCCGTAACTTACTTTCCACTTTTGTGCATGAAATATAACATTCAAAGAAATGTTCATAACCATGCCATGAAACTCCTAAGTACAAACATGCAACAAACACTTCATCATATCAAGAGTTCAAACATGCTTGCCTGGTTCGGAGTAGTCGGAATCTAACTGGGTGAAGTTTGCGGCTCTGTCACCTCCTCCGGTATCTACGGTATAAGAAGAATACGCACGTAAAGTAAATACCGCGAGGTGCACAAAAAGTAAACCAAATAATTTTCAACTAAATCTGATAAAAAAACTAGACAAAGTTTTAAAGAGAACAGAAAAAGAATCACACAAAAATACTTTTCTGTTTAAAAGATGTAAGGGTTTTGATCCAGGGACTTTCTGTAATGAAACAGAAAACTCCTAGGGGGTTCTGCAGAAAAGTCCAGAAAACGGTTCGTTTAAAAGAAAAGAATGAGAGACTGATAGGAGGGCTCCACCTGTCATGTTTGAAAATTCAAACGAGGGAAACGGGGCGGCGCCCGAGAGATGCGGTGGTCGCCGACGGCGATCCACGGTGAGGCAGGGGGATCGGATGGTACCTCCGTGATCAGTACGTCCTTCCGCGTCTGTGGGCGGTGGTGGTGGTCGCCGGCAAGCACTGTGTTGACGGCGGCCCTTGCTCCGGCGTACGGTGGTTCGGGTGGTCGTGGGCCTCGTCGGAGAGAGCTACTGGGGTCAAATTGGAGTGGGGGTTAGTCTCCTAGGGGTGGCACGAGGCTACGGGCAAGAGTAGGGCGGTGGAGGAGTTCTCACCGAAGAGAACGTTGGCGGAGCCCGAGGCAGATGGAGGTGGCCGGAGTTGAGGAAGAAGGGCCCCTCAAGGCTCTTCCAGTGGCTAGGCGGGGTCTGGTGAGGTGGTGGAGTTGTGCGGGGGCGAGAGCAAGCTCGGGGTGCTATTTATAGCCGCCCGAGGCGGTTGCCGTGAACGGATAAGTCCGGCGAGCGATTACGGCGGCGCTGTGGCTGGACGGTCGGCTTAGGGGCTTGAGCATCATCTATATGAAGCACTGGTGCCATCCCAGTGTCCAACTCAGCAAGGAAGGGGTGGTTACGGCCTGTCCTCGACGGAACGGCCGTACGGCACGTCGGCGGCAGAGAACGTGCTCTGCGCGTGCCAGGCCACGGCGACGGTGCTGCATGCTTGTGCTAGCAAGGAGATGGCCACGCGGAGCTCTCAGAAGGTTTGGGCGGTGCCGAACGGCGTTATGCCGCAGGGTGCCCCCTTGTCGGCCGCTACGGGGGTTCTGCCGACGTGGAACACGCCGGCACAGGCGGGCCAGGGCGCCACCGATGCCAGGAACGAGCCAAGCGCGTGTGTGGTGCTCCGGACAGGGAGGAGGGGCTGTGAGCAACGTGCCAAGTGCACAGTTTACATGTGACTGAATCTCTGACGAAGAAACGACACTGAATTCTAAATTTTATCAAGATGTCTGATGAATAAAGGCATGCCGGTGTTCGATGAGAATGATTTTGGCATGTGGAGATTTTTCCTTGAGCTGGTTTTTGGTGGAGTGGTCTCTCATTGCAACTAGGGGTTGCCTGAATTTTGGTGGAATTTTTGGAGGAGTGGAGATATGAATTTCACCAAATTTGACAAATCTGGTCCAAACTTGCAGAGGGTGAATTTTGAAATTTTTGAAAAGAAGAAGAGCGGATCTTGATGGTTCTAGGTTGTGGGTGCTAAGGACTATCCAGAGGAGTTGAATTGAGATCAAAGATCAAAGGCATTAAGGTACTTGCTTTGCAAACTACCTAGGCTCAAAATAAAGGACAAACTTATTTTGAGGAAAGAAATGAATGGAATAAAATCCAAAAATGGATTTTATTAGTTGGGACAGAATGTTTGGGTTGTCCCAAAGTGGAAGGAGGGGTTTTGGGAAGATTTTCCACATGAGGCATGGTAAAACAATGGATGGTTTCAAAATAAGAGAAGACCCAAAAATCCCTAGGGTTTTCTTCTAAAAGAAAATAAATCCCAAAAACAAATTTGAGAAGGGGGAAAATCAGAAGAAAGATTTTTAATAACCAACACCAGAGTTGAAGAAGATGCCAAAATAAAAATCTTTTGTCAAAGGGAAAATTCTTGAGAGAAGGAGATTTTTGGAAGGGTTTAAATGACCTCCTTCAAAACCAACAAAGTTTTTGCTGAAAACCAAAACAAAAATTTTGGAGTGTCACAGTAAATAAGGAATCCACGGCAAACAAGCAATCAACTTCGACATGACCTGCAAACTGGCATGACATGCGATGTCAGTACATTGAATGTACTTGCAAGCTCACAGCAACAAAGAGCAATCAAGACAGACATTAGCATGTCAATTACAGGATAACAAGGATTAACATGATATTATAAGATCAATCATAAAATGAACAAGATGGACATGATACAGCTAGAACAATAAGAGCATGGCATGAACATATGAACATGATGATACTAGCATGCAACATGGTGACGCTATCATGCACCAACTTACTCTGCTCGGGTTACCTCGTAACCATTACATACATCACTTTCCATCAAGGACATCACACGATCATCTCAGGATCCAATCAATCTTGGTTTTACAATACAATAGTAATCATTACATGACCACAAGGAGCTTGACCTTTACCCGTGATTCTCGCATAACACCACAAATATCAAACAACTCAGTATGCTCGATACCACGGTGATCCTCTCACGATCACATAAAGATCAACCAACTCATGTATCCATGATACCTCCATGATCCTCTCTCAATCACAACCAACCTCTTTCTCATCATCGAATCAGGGTTGTTATTAATCAAGTTATTATTATTGCTGTTGACCCATAGTGTGACCGACTATGAACTAGGCCCTTATCCGCAGACGCGGCTATCGATAGATTTCACACACACTCTGTAGAGGTAAGTACACTGTACCCACACCATGGAACCCATGGCCTTGCACTCCCATTCAGGTGGACCAACAGTGTTCTAACAAAACTGACCTATTGCCACCACCTCTCCCATTCACTCTGACAAACTCCCCTTTGGGATAAGTCATGGGTGGCCACAATGTCAACTCATGACATCCGCCACCTACGTGACCGGCCACCGTCGTGGCAAAACCAAAAACGGTCCCAAACGGGGACATGTGCACATAACCAAACTCGGGCTCACAAGGCTATGCCGTCCTACCCGGCCAAGGTAGCGCCTGCGCATAACCTTCCCTAGTTGGAGGCACCGGCGAGAGGCATAACAATTGACCCAGTCAGGACACCCCAAAAGGCAAGTGTGGTTGCACTGGTCAGCTCGTTTTGGTGGCACCATGACTCAGCCAAGAGTTGTTCAAGTTTGATTACTATCCGGATAAACTTGAATGCAATAAGCTGAGCCATATTAAAATGACATGATGCAACTATAATGCATGATATCAACATATGCATGGGGGTGCAACATAATTATCAAACATATCAACAACAATAAATCATATATCCGAATGAGCAGGGCATACTGACGAGCATGAATATCACAAGTATAACACTACTCATAGCATAACATTACACTAGCATCAACAATAAATACCAAGCAAGAACATATCAATAATACTACCAAGTAAGCATGTAACCAACTAGATGCAACAGAACATCCATAGCAACGGTACTGGATAACAGACGATAAGCATGCATCAGAACGAGCATCACTACTACCATCATGTACTACTACCAAGCATGACATATGAAAGTAATGCTAGCAAGAATACATGATGACCAGGTGCATCCGAACATGTCATGGAGATGAACATGAAACTATAAGCATTACCGAAACACCGATAACAGTAGCAAACCAAACCGACAGTTATTAAGTGTTCAAGTAGAAAACCATGGCTACTGCATGGCAATCATGCAAGTGGTTGTCGTGGCTTACCTGGGGATGAAGAGTACTCCGGGAAGAAGTGCGGAAGGATCACGAGAGGATTTGCCGGAAACAGTTTTCTCCCGGAGGGGATGTTTACGCACAAGGGCAATATGGTCATTTTCATTGTGTGAACACCTTATGAAAATGGTACCAACAGAACGGGCTCGACGAGACGAAGACGTGGGCTTTAGATTCACCTGAATCAGAGTTACGGTAACTGCAGAAGAACTCAGTTCAATAGGACAGTTTGGCTGCTCATCCTTGATGTTCCATTTGATTTTCGCAATTCACAGGATATTGCAAGGGCCATCAGCCAGTTTGGGAGGCTCATCTCATGGGAAAATGATCCATTGCACATGGGCAAAGTGATTGCAAAAGCAAAGGTTAGAGATTTGGATTCCATCCCCAAGAGTAGTCACTGGTCTGAAGGAGAAGTGTTTGATGAAGATGCCTGGTCTTCTTCAGTTGAGATTCTGTTGCAGCAGATGATGGGAGGAGCACGTGCAGACGAAGACCCTATTCCACCTGACAGTGTGGACCCTCATTCGTTGCCTAACAATAACAATGCTTTTCCAGGTTTCCACCAAAACCCTCAGGTTGATCCTTAGGATGACATGGAAGTAAATGAAGGGCACTGGGCAATGCAGCCTCCTGCTGCTAACAATGCAAATGCAGAGGAGGAGTTTGATTTTCTTCAGGTTGTTCAGCAGGAAGAGATTGCTTGGGCAGATGGTGAGGAGCTCCCACCTCCTCTAGAAGGTCACAGTAGTATCACAACCAATGTTCCACTGTCAGAAGGTGTTTCATCACGTGGCACTGAAGAAGTGAACCAAAATCTTCCTCAGCAGCAGGTTTTTGGAAATGGACTGGAGCTTTTGATGCAAGATTACCAAGAGGATGATCACCAAGATGTTCCAGCTCCCCCAGCTCCCATCCTTGTTGCTCCTCAGGAGCCTGAGCCTATTTTCATTGAAAATATTGTTCCTGTAGTTGATTTGCTTGAGCCACAAATTCAACCAGTCATTGAAGCGGATCCTTCAAGTGAGCAAAATGTTCTATCAGAAAATCTGGCTGTGGGAAAGGCTGGCACCCATTCTGGTTCACAAGATGGACTACATACTGCTCCCTCTGAAGCTCTTCTGGTCTCTGACAATCTTCAGGTCTCTGAAAATGAGGTAGCTGGTCAAGTCAATAAACTTGCACTAGATTCAGACTCTTCTCAGTTCTTTGGTGGCCCACATGTCAACACATCAAGGGGCAGCCCCAAACCTGTGGCAAATCCAGAGATGCAGGGTCCTCAAAATAAAGGTAAATGGGTTGAACAAATTGAAGAGAACTTTGAATTTGCTCCCTCTCTCTTGGGTCTGAAAACTATCCAACTAAGGGTTGTGGCTAATAAAGAAAATGTTTTGTCAGAAGAAGGGCTAGTTATTTGGAAGGAACTTTGCCCCAAAGCCTTTGGAGGGTACCCCCTCCCTCTCTGTCAAGATTCCAGCAAGTTGGTTTAACTTTATTGTGCATCTCCTAATAACACCAGACAAGTTTAATTGGACTGTACACATGTTCAAATCTCCTTTATCGGAATTACTTGCTGAAGTTGAGGGCACCAAGGACTCTATTCTTTTCCACATTCCTGATAAAGGTTCAACAACACAGGCACCAATCTGCCAGCAGGCCATGGTTGATCCAGAGCAACAGGACACAAACAAAGAAAATGCTGGTGATTCTTCAAACCAGTAGGACCTGGATTCTCTTGCCCTTGTCCAACCCTTTGGGACAGAAAACTCCTAGAAGAGAAGGGGAGGAAAGACACCTCTAGTTGAAACTGAGGTAAGAAGGAGCGACAGAATTAAAAAAGATAATGCTGCATTTAAAAGATGATCATGCTCAAATAATAAATGTCTTCCTTGTAATTTTGTCCCCCCAATTGCTCAGAAATCTATGGTAAAAAACCTCACTACCTCCTTTTGCAAGGTGGCTGATCAAGAGCTAGTGGAAAAGATTTCTAAGCAGCCCAAGAGGAGGGTGGAAAAAGATTTGGCTGGGGTGCTCCCAGCCAAAGAGAACAAGAAGGACTCATCTAGTGCTTAGATGGAAATGATCTATGATATAATAATACAGAGGGAGGGAGTTAAGAACTTGTCATGTTTCCTTCTTGTTACTTTTGGATCTACTAGCCAGTTATGTGTCATGTGGACCTGTTTTGTTACCTCATGCTATGATGCATCTACTCCTTGCTACCTTATTGCATTTAAGAAGACTGTTTCCAATGAAATATTGTGGTTGTTGTTGTGTTTTCTAAGGGTGCATGCTCTGCTGTATTGCCTGACCTGGTTACTGTGGATTGGCTAGGTGATGGTGCTTGGTCTATGGACCTATATACAAAATCCTTTCCATGAATAATCAAAACAGAAGCTGGAATATTTTGAACTAGAACCATTGGTACGCGTCGGTGCTATACAAACGGTTTTTAAACCATTTCCGTGATGGCATTTGGAACAGTCGCCTAGTGAGTGACAGCGATAGGGGGGTCCTTCCCACACGACCCAGAAACCATCGCGGATATGCCCCCCTGGCACACACGCTTGGCAAAATGAGGTCGTGTGCAACCGGCGAGCGCTCAAATATGGAAATACATATAGTAGAGCTAAAAATACAATTATACAGGCGGAATTTATTTCCGGTCGCAAGTACAACCCACACAGTTAGTCCCCGCTAAACGTTTTCGTTCGTATGTACATCCCACACAGTCTCTCCAAGGAAAACGTTTTCGTTCACAGGTACATCACACACAATTTGTCCTATTAAATCGTTTGTGATAGCGTTGCCATTGCACACGATATTAACAATTTTATCGTTTGCGTTATTGAATGCATCACACACGGTCCATAGAAGAAACTGTGTGGCAAAGGTTGTCCATTACACACAGTTTTTATGTGGTAAACGTTTGCGCAAGGTGGCCTAACGCAAACAGTTTTCGAGAGAAAGTCGTGTGTGATTGTTCATCGATCCAACACGGTTTATTCCTAGAAACTATGTGCGTTGCCTAAGGTCATTGCCCACGGTATTTTTTCAATAACCGTTTGAATAGCAAAACCCAATTAGCAGGCTAATTCACCATTAGCTGGCTAATTTCCCTATTATTAATAATCCATTTATTAATCTAATTGACATTCATATTAAGCACATAATATATTTCATTTCCATATTAAGGAAGCATAATTTCATAATTGAAATACATCAGAGTACAACATGATAAAGCTTCAAAGACTCGGCTACCCCATTACACAATCGCATCAAAGACCAAGTTTCACATGCAACATGTAGAACCTTTCAAAATTAGCATCATAGACGATATATAGACATATGTATCTCATCTGGAAAACTGCTGAAGCGGAAGGTGAATATTGATCCTTCATTCATGTTGAAGGTCTTTGCAAGTTTAGGCCAGTGCCTGTGGATGATTGACCATCCGTCCTCCGTCCTCTTCAGAAACACTTCAATATTGAACCGTGGGTGTTGTATGAAAACCTTCGTCGCCTCCTGACCATAGAGGTGGTTTGAGAGGTAATCATCAGTGAACTGCTTTGGAAAGGCCTGAAAACAAGGATGTGCATAAATATCTTCTCTATATTGGAAATGGGGCAAAGGAATAAAAAAGGCAAGTTATAATAGTTAGTACCATCTTGTAGTGAACTGATGTCTTCTTCATTGTGCAGATAAAGATCTTGTTGTTTTTTGTCGCTAATTTCTTTATCCTAACAATCTTTCTGAGTTCCATGACTTGATTGATATCCATGGACAACTCATTTCCCCATATGCAAAAAGGATCAAATAATGGGTCAAAACCTCTGACAGCAGGACCTACATGTGCAAGACCAAATTGTTAAAAACCTAAATATTAGAATGGTTCCTGCAATTGCACAATAATGTGCTATTAGACAACGGACCATGCACGTGCAGTTTACTAAACACCACAACAAATGAACCAAACGTTAACTGAGCACCACATTGCACAATATAACATACTCCTAATAGAAGATCAGACAGTTAACCAAACCAAGCATGCTTAACAACCTGGAAATATAGCAATTGTGTTAGTTTCTCGTGTATTTAGTACAGCCAAATTAGATTTATTTCTCACATGGTATACAATAACAGAATGCAGACACAACAATTGAACATCGCATTGCAGAATTGAACCATGCAGTTAAATAAACACCACAACAAATGAACCAAATGTTAACTGGGCACCACATTGCACAATATAACATACTCCTAACAGAAGATCAGACAGTTAACCAAACCAAGCATGCTTAACAACTTGGAAATATAGCAATTGTATTTGTTTCTCATGTATTTAGTACAACCAAATTCGATTTATTTCTCACATGGTATACAATAACAGAATGCATCCACAACAATTGAACATCACATTGCAGAATTGAACCAAACAGTTAACTAAACACCACAACAAATGAACCAAACGTCAACTGAGCACCACATTGCACAATATAACATACTCCTAATAGAAGATCAGACAGTTAACCAAACCAAGCATGCTTAACAACTTGGAAATATAGTAATTGTATTTGTTTCTCGAGTATTTAGGACAGCCAAAAATTCAATTTATTTCTCACATGGTATATAATAGCATAATGCACCCACAACAATTGAACATCGCATTGCAGAATTGAACCAAACAGTTAACTAAACACCACAACAAATGAACCAAATGTTAACTGAGCACCACATTGCCCAATATAACATACTCCTAATAGAAGATCGGACAGTTAACCAAACCAAGCATGCTTGACAACTTGGAAAATTGCACCCTGAAGAATTGAACATCACATTTGCAGAATTGAACCAAACAGTTAACTGAACACCACATTGCATGACATATAGAACATATACTCTAGAGAAGAAGATTGCATGGTAAAAGTAGATAGCACAATTCACTAGAATTTGTTAAGGAAAGGCAGTAGCCAGCAGACTGAACATGGGTCCTTATAGTGAGCTAATAAGACAAGCTACTCCTCATTGTTGGAGATATCAATGACGATTGGCTCCTTGGACATGGAAGAAGGCGAGGCCTCTGCTTCGTGGGTGCCCTCGTCATAGTGGTGAGTTGCCTGAGCCGCTCCGGGCACCAACCTGCTGGCTCTCGACATGAGGTAAGCACGTGCACGCTGAGAAAACACCTCGTAGTCTTCGTCGAAGGCACCGACGGTGGCCTCGAGAAAATGCCACAAACTGTCGTTTAAAGCAGCCAACCATGTCGCGGCGTCGGTGCGCGATGCGTCAACGGTGGCCTCGACAGCGAGGTGCTCCTCCAAGATCTGGGGGTCGGCATGAATGGAAGCCATCGCGACCTCATCCGCGCGTGCGGACGCGATTTGCTTCTCTACTGCCAAATGCTCCTTGAGATCCTGGCTATACTGCGTGCACCATGGCTTAGGGTGACGCTTATTTGGTGGAGGGGTTGGTCATTTGGGTGAAAGGTGTCGCGCTCGCACCGGCGGTCGGGGCATGTGGGATGTGGAAGGAGGAGAAGGATGGGGGTCGGGTGTGGATTACCAACCTGGATAGGTGAGATCGAGCAGCGTGAAGGAGGGTCGCCGGCGAGGAGGCAGCGTTCAAAGCAAGGGGTGAAGGTTTCAACTTGGAAAGGAAGGAGGAAATAGGGGAAATGTGGCTTTTGGTAAGGGGGAGGGGCGGGGAGGTAGATATTTCCGCGGAAGCCAAAAATTTGGAATCGCTTTAGCGAAAAAACTGGCGCGCAAAGTGTCATCAGACACGGTCCCTTATTCAGAACTATGTACGATATGTGAACATCACAAACGATTCAGATAGCTTAACCCGTGTGTGATGAGTTTGAACGTCAAAAATTTTGGTTCGAATTTCCACGTTACGTGGTCATCCACGTCATTGCATAATTTGGGTACACAAAGGAGACTACAGCACACCCACACTTCTTAATCGAGCAAGTTCAGCAATTAAACAGAGCTAGCTGACTTAAACATTACTCTAACAAATTAAATATTGGCGCTCTTAATTAAACAAAACAAAGAGTACTACTACGGCTGGTGCTCGTCAATCTCCGCCGCCGCCTCCATGTCCAGCTCACGCATGACGGTCTCCTGGGGACGGGGCTCCATGGCATCAATTTCACCATACTCCACAAGCATCTCGCCATCTGCATCGGCCATATCTTAGGAATAGGCCACCACGAGATGGGCGGGGGTGGCCGCTATATGGGCTTTGGCGGGCTCCGTCGTGGCAAGGTATGCCGTGCAGGAATGGATGGCTGCTCGAACTCTCTCGGCGATTGCCAACTCTTCGGCCGTGGGTTGTCGACCATTGTCGGAGAAGCTTCGTTCGATTTGTGTGGTGACCGCCACGAGCTGGGCGTGGACAGCCTCAACATGGTCGTGGGCGGCCTCCATTAGGGCTAAGGCCACCGCTGCGGAACAGACAGCTGTTGTGCCGCTCTCGCCAGTTTCTATCCCCGTGGCAGATGCTGCTGCTGCCACCTGAGAAGCAATAGCGGCCGTTTGGGCTGCCTTGGCCGCCCAGACGCAGATTGCTGTCACCCTCACGAAGCTTGTTAGCATGCGCCTGGCGGCTGCGGCCGCGATCTCGCCGGAGTGGGCCACTGAAGTTGCCCTCACGGTGCGGGTCCACGTCCCCATCTTTCACCAGCGACGATTGAACAGTGAAATGATATTTTGAGGAGCGGGCTAGTGTGCTTGACACTCCGATGGTGCTCCAAGATATTTTGTGCTGCATCTCAAACGGTTGGTGATAATAAACTGTGTGCGATCTACTTGATTTTTCGTCTTGATTTGAATTATGTAATGGGGTCACAGCTGCAAAGGATGGTGTTTGAATTGCTAGAACATTTATCTACACTGAACATGCAATTATAGGTGTGTCGTCAAAAAAATTGGAATTGTTCAGGGTTCGTTTGGACGTTTTTATACATTAACTTGGTTTTGTAGGCATTTCAGGTGCATAATTCAAATTTGAACAACATGCACATGCTCCAGTGCATATAAACTGGTTGAAAAATCAAATATGTGTCCTTGGTTGCATGCTTAGGTCCCATGCAAGAAATGGAAATGAATTTCAAACACCCTGCCACCGTCACTCGGCCGCAAACATTGAGATACTTGGTTTTTAAATTCTAGTAAATCCAAAACTCGTCTGAAATTCATGAAACTTGGCATGCTATCATGGACCGGCATCAACATGTTGTGGTACAAATTTTGTCCCATTTGGGGCAGGTTTGGATATAAGCTTCTCCCAAACCAGAGCTTCTGACAACAAGCGTGATGGTTTCGGTAGGGAACGTGCCACCTTTGGGGACGAAACGATAAACATTGCCTCTTATTGCTTCCAAAAAATATCTAGTGTCAACATAGAACAACAGGAGTGTTGTGTTTCATTTTGGATTTTTTTTTGGGGTTCGTTTGGACATTTTTATGCATTAACTGGGTTTTCTAGGCATTTTATGTGCACAAATAAATTTGAACTACATGCACATGCTCCAGTGCATATAAATTGGTTGAAAAATCAAATATGTGTCCTTCGGTGCATGCTTTGGTCCCATGCAAGAAATCTGAATGGATTTCAAACACCCTGCCACCGTCACCCGGCCGCAAACATTGAGATACTTGGTTTTTAAATTCTAGTAGATCCAAAACTCGTCTGAAATTCATGAAACTTGGCATGCTATCATGGAGCGGAATCAACATGCCGTGGTGAAATTTTTGTCCCATTTGGGGCAGGTTTGGGTATAAGCGTCTCACAAACTAGAGCTTCTCAGAACAAGCGTGATGGTTTTGGTAGCGAAAGTGCCACCTTTGGGGACGAAACGATATATGTTGCCTCTTATTGCTTTCAAAAAATTTCAAGTGTCAACATAGAACAACAGGAGTGTTGTGTTTAATTTTTGAATTTTTCGGGGTTCGTTGGACATTTTTATACATTAACTTGGTTTTGTAGGCATTTCAGGTTCATAATTCAAATTTGACCTACATGCACATGCTCCAGTGCATATAAACTGGTTGAAAAATCAAATATGTGTCCTTGGTTGCATGCTTTGGTCCCATGCAAGAAATGGGAATGAATTTCAAACACCCTGCCACCGTCACTCGGCCGCAAACATTGAGATACCTAGTTATTAGATTCTAGTAAATCGAAAACTCGTATGAAATTCATGAAACTTGGCATGCAATCATGGAGCAGCATCAACATGTTGTGGTAAATTTTTTGCCCCATTTGGGGCAGGTTTGGGTATAAGCGTCTCACAAACCAGAGCTTCTCACAACAACCGTTATGGTTTCGGTAGGGAATGTGCTACCTTTGGGGACGAAATGATATATGTTGCCTCTTATTGCTTTCAAAAATTTTCTAGTGCCAACATAGAACAACATAAGTGTTGTGTCTAATCTTTCAATTTTTCGTGGTTCGTTTGGACATTTTTATACATTAACTTGGTTTTGTAGGCATTTCACGTGCATAATTCAAATTTGAACTACATGCACATGCTCCTGTACATATAAACTGGTTGAAAAATAAATATGTGTCCTTGGTTCCATGCTTAGGTCCCATGCAAGAAATGGGATTGAATTTCAAACACCCTGCCACTGTCACTCGGCCGCAAACATTGAGATACCTGGTTTTTAAATTCTAGTAAATCCAAAGCTCGTCTGAAATTCATGAAACTTGGCATGCTGAGCGGCATCAACATGTCGTGGTAAATTTTTTGACCCATTTGGGGCAGGTTTGGTTATAAGCATCTCACAAACCAGAGCCTCCCACAACAAGCGTGATGGTTTCGGTAGGGAACGTGCCACCTTTGGGGACGAAATGATATCTGTTTCCTCTTATTGCTTTGAAAATTTTTCTAGTGTCAACATAGAATAACAGGAGTGTTGTGTTTAATTTTGGGATTTTTCGGGGTTCATTTGGACATTTTTATGCATTAATTGAGTTTTCAATGCATTTATGTGCATAATTCAAATTTGAACTAATGCACATGCTCAAATGCATATAAATTGGTTGAAATTTCAAATTTGTGCCCTTGGTTGCATGCTTAGGTCCCATGCAAAAAATGGGAATGAATGTCAAAGACGCTGCCACGGTCACTCGGTCGCAAACATTGAGATACCTGGTTTTCAAATTCTAGTAATCCAAAGCTCGCCTGAAATTCATGAATCTTGGCATGCTATCATGGAGCGGCATCAACATGCCGTGGTAAATTTTTTGTCCCATTTGGGGTTGGTTTGGGGATGTGCTTCTCACAAACCAGAGGTTCTCACAACAAGCCTGATGGTTTCGGTAGGGAACGTCCCACTTTTGGGGACGAAACAATATCCATTGCCTCTTATTGCTTTCAAAAAATTTCTCGTGTCAACATAGAACAACAGGAGTGTTGTGTCAATTTTTGGGATTTTTTGGGGTTCGTTTGGATGTTTTTATGCATTAATTGAGTTTTCAATGCATTTATGTGCATAATTCAAATTTGAACTGCATGCACATGCTCTACTGCATATAAATTGGTTGAAAAATCAAATATGTGTCCTTGGGTGCATGCTTAGGTCACATGCAAGAAATGGGAATGAATTTCCAACACCAGGGCACCGTTGATTGCTGGCAATACGTTGAGATACTTCATTTTTAAATTCTACTGAATCCAAAACTCGGTTGAAATTCATGAAACTTGGCATGCTATCATGGAATGGCACCCGACTTGTTGTGGTATTTTTCATGTCCATTTTGAGAGAAGGCGCACTCGAATAACAGCCAACAAAGGCATTTTGCAAAAATAGCTGCCACTTTAATATCTCAAACGTTTATATAATTCAAATCATGTGCGTTCTGTTAACCATTCACGTGACGCCATGTGTCTTTGTTTTAATGGATATAGGAGGTGTCGTGCGGACAGCTGCTTGACCTTGACTGAATGGAAGGCATGCGAGCGGAGTCCGGTGCGCAGGCTGATCGAGAGGCGTGCAAGTTGTCCTCCAATGCGTAGGCTCATCGGGAAGCGTGCGAGTTGTATGCTGCGCAGGCTCACTGGGAAGCGAGCCCTTTGACTTCCATCACCGCCCGCCTTCCTCTCCATTAATGGCGCCCAAGCCGCTGTTTAATATGGGCGGCCTTACTGTTCGCCTGCCATTCCCCTCCCTCCCGGAGACCTCCACCAACGCCATGGCGCAGAATGATCATCTGCCACTAGTCTTCAAGTTTGGTGAAGTCGACTCCGAGCCAGAGGAGATAGGAAATAAGGAGGAATGGGGCCTCATGGACATGGCGCAGAACGAGCTGGCCGCGGCGTTTTCTGCCCTGGCTCCCGTCCCAGCTCCCATCCCCGCGCCAGCGACCATCCCCGTAGCATCGACGGGCTGGTCATCGAGCACTATTGCAGAGCTAGAAGCCACGGGCATCAGCAAGGTCTCCGCAGACCCGCGCGAGCTCGTGTACATGCCAGCGCCAACACCCATGCTCATGCGCGTGCGCGCCCCTCCAGCCATCGTGGCGCCGGCCCCCGTGCGTTTGGCTGCACCCGCATCGCTCGTGCCCCTGCCCGTGCGCGCCCCTCCACCCACCGCGGCGCCAGTCCTCATGCGTTTGGCTGCACCCGCCGCGCCCGTGCCCGTGCGTGCACCCCACTCAGCGGCATGGGACGCTGCCGTCGACTGCTACCTCTCAGCGGTGCCAGATGCCGTCCTCCCGCGCCTCGCTCGTCGATCGCGCGACGACATGATGTTTGATTTTACAAGTGAAGAACATTTTGTGCTGCCTTGAAGACTTCAACAACGGCGTCCTGGAGGACGACAATGATAACGACGGCGCGGCACGCCACCGTAGGAAATAGTTTTTTTGGGGTTTAGTACTGTATCTCGAATTCTCGATCATATGAATATAAATTTGTAGTGTGACTGGATGAAAGATATGGTCCGAACGAACTTGCCTTTTTCTCTCTTAATGTACAAACTTATCAAACAATTTTCTTTTGAAAAAACATCAATGGTTTTTAAGTATAAAACACTCATCGCAAACATTTTAGCTAGAACACCCGTATGCAAACCGACAGCTTCCCCAGGAAGCCAAGGGAAAATGTGCAGAGCAGGATTAGTGCAGCTCTTGATCGCAAACGTTTTAGATAGAACACATGTATGCAAAGTGAGAGCTATGCTCTTCCCCCTTAAGTCAAGGGAAAATTCACAGTGCGGGATTTGTGCATGCCTTCAACGCAAACAGTTGTTTTGGATGACCCGTGTGCAACCACGTAGAAAGAATTGGGTAAGATTTGCATCTGTCATATTGGGTATGTTTCCATTTGTCAAACTAGAAAGATTGACATTTTTTATCTAGTAACACATCCATTTGTCAACCTTGTAACATTGCGATTTGTCAAAATATGTAGCTAAAAATCACTAGCACTATCTAATTTTTGCAACTAAAATCATTAGCACTGTTCATATGGACACCACTAGCAGGCGTGAGTTGATGGGCGCATATGCAAATGTACCATTGATTGCATACAAGTCATCAGCCCACAACGACAACGAGGATACATGTTGGATTATAGATCATTTCCAACAAAACATTCTAGTAAAGTAAAGTTTTTTCTCAGACAACAAATAAGAAAGCAATGAAATGAACTTCAGCTCAACCACTCGTCGGCGTTGGAAACGCTTGCTTTGAACCAGAAGTGATTCTCTGGGAAAGGCCAGCTACTGTCAATCTCGAGACCAACGAAGGACATATCATCCAGGCTGAAGCGGCCTATTTCAATACCCATATTGTGATAGCCACGGTAGGGAAGCATAGCAATGTCCGACGTATAGATACAGTTGCTTCTCATAAATGGTAGTAACATTGTGTCAACAGCAAGTGGATCGCCTTTCACCATCGTTGGATAGTTTTGTCCAAGGAAGAGGAGTTTTCTCCCAAGACTATCAATACTAAACCAGGGAGAAGGTGATGGCGCTGGCACACTAGTATCCATCCCGAATACCCTGCAATAGATGTTGGAATAGGTCCGGAGAGTGCGACCATGCGAGACAACACTTGCTTCCTTACTAACATCAGCAGTGCCATGTATACAGACAAGAAGAGGTGATCTATCGGAATAAGTTGTCAGGCGCCACTGAGTATATGGGTCCTACTCGTCCTCATGCTCGTGATCATCACCATCGTCATCTCCCCCTTGGTTATAAAAATTTCCAAGTATAGGTGGTGGAATGTTCACAGGACCTTGGAGGCACAAGAAGGTTAATTAATAAAGGGAAACTAGCTAGCTAACCCGCATGCATGTGGATGAAACAATTATAACTACGCTGGAAGACAAACGTACCGAAACCATAAGGATTCCATGCAAAAACAGTGCTACGAGTGGTGGCAGCAAACACAAGACCCTCGTATTGAATTGCATCACAGTACTCATCTATGTACAAAAATTGATTTTTGAGCAATATCCATCGAGTCGTGGAAGCAAGGACGGCAACAAGCTTGTCGGAGATAGCAACAACATCATAGTTCGTGTAATTCCAAGAGCGGTTGGGAACTCGACAAATTGCTATCTTCCGTAGACGACAGTCACCATGATCGGATTTGAACGTACATAGAATACCGGTGTGCTCAACTTCAGGGCAGTCTAAGAATTTTTGGAAGTGGAACCCGGTGATGAGTGTACACATTCACAAGTTCCCACTCGCAGTTGTACCCAATATAAACAACCAATCTCCATTTGTGCCCGCCCAAGCCTTACGCTCAAGTGATGGCGTCTTAACATCACATGTATCATTATCAAGTGGCATCAACTTGCACAAGGCGAGGCTTCTATCATCCCTGCGCCAGTGATCAAAGTCACGGCGAAGAAGATAGGGAGATCAAACCGCTCCTGGACCCTTGGGTTGCTTGTAATGATGTTATTAGTTGAGTCGAGAATGGTCTCGAACGAACCTGCCATGCTAGCCGAGGTGATGACGTCGCACCGATCAATGAGTTCCTCCACCACGTCATCTTTCAGATCGGGGAGAATAACGCGGTCGTTTTCGACCTGTTCCCTCCTTGGAGAAGACGATCAAACAATGGTAGAAGGAAAGGGTGAAGGCAAATGGATGGAGAAAAAGCGTGCAACAGGAGTTCCAAATCGAGAGGGAAAGGAGATGAGGCGGTGGACGGTTGCCACGGTACAAGAAGAGGCTAGTGGGGAGCGAATGGTTGCCACAGAGGTCACACACTGACGACAAGGCCGAGTGAACCGCATGCCGTATATTGCACACACCTTGATATGGCTGACCGTTTCTTTGTGTTGCCTAATCACAAACAGTTCATCCGAGTGAACCGTATGCTGTATAACGCACATGCCTTCATCTGGCTGCCCGTTT
Source organism: Aegilops bicornis (assembly GCA_021605145.1). Lineage (NCBI taxonomy): Eukaryota > Viridiplantae > Streptophyta > Magnoliopsida > Poales > Poaceae > Aegilops > Aegilops bicornis. Next base: position 391,661,833 of record CM038675.1, on the reverse strand, counting down.
ATTTTGTGTTACATAATCGCAAACAGTTAATTGAACTGAACCATAAGCCCCGCATCGCACACGCAACTAAAATCTGAACAGTGTTTGATGCATACGTCATCGCAAACGTTTTGCACCTTTTTTGATGGTTTTTCACACCACCGTTTGCGATTATTGCATCGCACACAGTTTCGTCGAAGGGTCTCTAATCATAGTGCCGCGTTAGCAGCATCCTGTAGTAGTGAACATCAGAGGGATCAACTCACCTGACAAATGGCTTGCTCTAGGTCAAAAACTAGAGGAAAGTGCATTCTCCATATTATGCTTACAAGAAACAAAGAGGGGAGACTTTGATGCTACTTACATCAGAAACTTTTGTCCAAACAGGCTAAACAAATTTGCTTTCCTTCCTTCAATTGGGGCCTCTGGAGGTCTCTTAATCACCTGGAATGGATCACTCTTTGAGGGGGATGTCATATTTCAAAATAGATTCTCCTTATCTATAAAATTCACAAGTCTCATGTCAAACCAATCATGGATTATCACTAACATTTATGGTCCTTGTGAACAAGCAGGCAAAATTGAGTTCATCAACTAGTTTTCCAACATTCATATGCCCCTGGGCACTAATTGGATTTTAGTTGGGAATTTCAACTTCATTAGAGCTCCTACTGACAGGAACAGGCCTGGTGGAGATGTTAATGAGATGCTTCTTTTTAATGAAGCTATCAGTAACCTTGGATTGATTTAACTCCCACTTCATGGCAGAAAATTCAGTTGGAGTAATATGCAAGAGAGCCCTTTGTTGGAAAATTGGATTAATTTTTTACTTCTGCTTCTTGGATGACCACATTTCCTGATACAGTTGCAATGCCAATCTCAAGGCCCATTTTAGACCACCTCCCTTCTGTCATCAAAATTGGTACTTCTATTCCAAAGGCAAAGGTTTTTAGATTTGAGAACTACTGGTTAAAACAATCTGATTTCAAAGATGTGGTCTCTGCAGCTTGGAATATCCTTGTGGGTAATCTTGATGCAGCCAAAAGTTTAAATGCTAAGTTCAAAAACTTGTGAAGGGTCCTAAAGCAATGGGTTAGAAATCTTTCCTGCCTTAAAGCAAAAATTGCTGCAATCAATGAGGGGATTTTCCTGCTTGACTTGTTTGAGGAATTTAGGGATCTAGGAGATTTTGAATGGAACTGCAGGCAGCTTCTCAAAGAACATTTGCTCATTTTGCTTAAAAATCAAAAGATCTACTAGAAGCAGAGAGGGAAGATCAAAGGAGTCAAATTTGGGGATGAAAACACAAAAATCTTCCATACAAAGGCCTATATTAACTTCAGGCATAATCACATTGCAATGTTGAAAAATGAGGATCAAGTGGAAATTACTGACCATGCAGGGAAAGTAGCTCTTCTGTGGAATGCTTTCAAGAAAAGATTCGGTCAATCTGAGAAAACCATAATGCACTTTGATCTGAATTCATTGTATCATCATCAGGCTGAACCCTAAGACTTTGGACAACTAGAAATTCCTTTCAATGAAGAAGAAATTAATGAGGTGGTCAAGCAATTACCATCAGACAAGTCTCCTGGGCCTGATGGATTTAACAATGAGTTCTTCAAAAATTGTTGGGACATTCTAAAACCTGGTGTAATTAGATTGATTCATGTGTTCTATGCAGGGTAAAATTCTCTAGAGAGTATCAACACTTCCTTCATTACTTTAGTCCCAAAGGGACCCACTCCAACTACGGCAAATGATTTCATGCCTATTTCCTTGCTAAACTGCTGCCACAAGCTCATCACTAAACTTCTGGCTAACATATTACAAAAGGTGATACTCAAAATGGTCCACATTAACCAGTATGGTTTTCTAAAGGAAAGAGCTATTCATGATTGTCTTGGCTAGGCATATGAGTATTTACACCAATTCACAAATAAAAAGAAGAAGTGGTTGTGTTGAAGTTGGACTTTGAAAAGGCTTTTGACTTAATTGAGCATACAATAATCATTGATATTCTCAAAGCAAAGGGATTTGGAGATAGATGGGTTGGCTGGATTAAAATGTTATTCACTTCTGCATCATCTCAAGTGCTTCTCAATGGAATACCTGGAAAAAAGTTTTATTCCCTTAGAGGAGTAAGACAAGGGGACCCCCTCTCCCCCCTTCACTTTGTGCTTGCCGCTGGTCTTCTCTAGTTAATCATGAATAAAGCAATGAATTTGGGTCTTCTCACACCACCTTTGCAAGTGCACTCATGTCCTAACTTTCCTATAGTGCAATATGCTGATGACACATTGATTCTCATGCAAGCTGATGCCACACAGCTCCATTGTCTCAAAGCTCTCCTTAATACCTTTGCTGAAGCATCTGGTTTAAAGGTCAATTACAACAAATAAAACCTCATCTCCATAAATGTGAATGATGAAAAGATGGAAATCTTGACCAACACTTTGAACTGCAAGAAGGGCTCATTCCACTACAAAAAAAAGACACATCCGTGACATTTTGGGCCGAACGAAAATTGTTTCTGTCATGCTTATGACACTTCTATGACGATAATTGTGACAAAATCCGGTATCATCTTAGATGTGGTGGGCTCCTACTTCTATGACAAAAAATCATGACAGGAAATTGGCTTTTCGTCCTGGGCGGGCCGGAGATGCAGCTGCATGACATTCTTTGGGACGTCCATGGCGGAAAAAAAGCGAGGGAGAGGAAATATCGCGGAGTTCCCGGTTATGGTGGGTGGTCGGGGCGGCGATGCAATCGTGGTTTGCGCTGCTTTCTCGTGGTACGCTGCTGCAAAAGTAGGCGTTAGCTATTAACTGAACCCGGAGCGATCGCACATTACTGAACCCGAGCGATTGATCCTTTGGCTGTTAACTGAACCAAAGTGATTCACTCGCTATTGACTGAACCCGAGCAATTCCTTCGCTGCTGCTGCTGCTAACTGAACCTGAGCGATCAATCACTACTTCTGCTTACTGAAGCCGATCGAGCCCCCGTGCGAGATGTAGCCAGCCGGTGTTGGGTTGCCTCGCGATGAACAGTGACCGTTGCTACCGTGCGTTTGGTACGTAGAACGAGTCGAGACGTGGTGAGTCGAGCCGATTGGTTGGCTGTGGATGAATAGTTCCTGGTGGGGGTTGGATGAACAGGACCCCCTAGTAGTAGGCCGTTGCCGCTGGATGAACAGGACCCCGAGGAGGCCGCCGCACCCCAGCTGGTTGGGGGTGGATGAACAGGACCCCGTGGAGGCTCTATGAACAGCAGCCGGTGGAGGCTGGATGAACAATAGCCGTGGATGAACAGTAGCCCGTGGAGGGTGGAGGAGGTCGATGGTGGATGAACAGTATCCCGTGGAGGCTGTAGCGAGGCGGTAGAGGATGGATGAGCAGGACCCCGTTTCGCCCGTAGGCGCTCCAACACAAGTCCATTTCCTTCGTTTTGCGGCACGCCACACCCCTCCCGATCCACAAGACCCCGTTTCGACCGCAGGAGATCCAAGAGAAGTTTGTTTCCTCCATTTTGCGTTGCGCCACACCCCCTCCTGATGAACAAGATCCCGTTTCGACCGTGGCCGGTCAAATAGAAAGCTGTTTCCTCCGTTCTGCGGTATGGCAGACACTGTTTCAGCTGTTCCGTCCAAGCCGGTTGGCTCCCATTGAACAGGACGCATTCCGACCTAGTGGGTTGCCTCCCGATGAATAGGATGTTGTTTCTCCGTTCTGACCCAGCGGGTTCGCTGCCCGATGAACAGGACGTTGTTGCTACCGTCCGTTGCCTCTCCATGTACACAATCCCTGGCCGTCCGTATATATGTGCGAGAACGCGCTCGAGACCCCGCCCGTATGTATGTACATGGCTGTATTTTTTGCCCTGTGGCTGTACGTACGTGTACATGACTTAGACGGGACTGCATGAAGTGCTATGTCGGGTGCTCTACAACGACACATGCCGCTACTTACTCGGCCACAGTTCATACTTGCAGAGAGACCGATCGACTAGTATGTACGTACACGTTCGTGACCAGACAGACAACGCTACGTACGCTTTGATCGGGTGGGTCCCAGCTTTCAGGGAGGATCAGGATGCACTTCCTTGTGTGCGAAGATATAGCCGCTCGGTCCCAGCTGTCAAGTGGAGGAATCGTTTTTGTTTTCCGAGTAGTAAGGAGGCACTTCCTTGTGTTCGAAGATGTAGCTGGTGGGTCCAGCTGTCAGCCTCACCGTCTAAAGTCCTCTTCCGATGGTTGTCCTTCATTGACCACGTTGACCACGCCGCGCCGAGAGCACCAAGGCGGTGGACGATGGTGAGGCCTAGGAAGGGAATGACACGAAGCCGGGGAAGATGCGGCAGTGGATGCCTACACGGAGGGGAGTACGTGGGTTGACTGCTTCAGCTACGGCGTGAGGCTGCCGTCGCTGGAGAATAACAGGAGGTGTGGGTGAGTATAAAGGGATGGCATGGCCAGTGGTGGTAGCATAGCTGAACACGGGAGGCAGGAGCAGGCGGCACGGCCGGCGCTGGTATGGGCGGCTGGAGCAAGAAGGCCAGAGGTTGAAGAAGCACGACGGCCGTTGGATGGACATCGTACGGTCACCACAGCTAGAATCGTTTATATTGACCAAGTTGACAAAACCCTTGGTACGCTTCAACTTAGTAGTGTTGGAAATATGCCCTAGAGGCGATAATAAAATGGTTATTATTATATTTCCTTGTTCATGATAATTGTCTATTGTTCATGCTATAATTGTATTAACTGGAAACTGCAATACATGTGTGAATACATAGACCACAACATGTCCCTAGTGAGCCTCTAGTTGACTAGCTCGTTGATCAATGGATGGTTATGGTTTCCTGACCATGGAAATTGGATGTCATTGATAACGGGATCACATCATTAGGAGAATGATGAGATGGACAAGACCCAATCCTAAGCATAGCACAAGATCGTGTAGTTCGTTTGCTAAAGCTTTTCTAATGTCAAGTATCATTTCCTTAGACCATGAGATTGTGCAACTCCCGGATAACGTAGGAATGCTTTGGGTGTACCAAACGTCACAACGTAACTGGGTGGCTATAAAGGTGCACTACAGGTATCTCCGAAAGTGTCTGTTGGGTTGGCACGAATCGAGACTGGGATTTGTCACTCCGTATGAGTAAAGTGACTTGCCGGTAACAAGATTGAACGAGGTATTGGGATACCGACGATCAAATCTCGGGCAAGTAACGTACCGATTGACAAAGGGAATCGCATATGGGATTGCTTGAATCCTTGACATCGTGGTTCATCCGATGAGATCATCGTGGAACATGTGGGAGCCAACATGGGTATCCAGATCCCGCTGTTGGTTATAGACCGGAGAATGTCTCAGTCATGTCTGCATGGTTCCCGAACCCGTAGGCTCTACACACTTAAGGTTCGGTGACGCTAGAGTTGTTATGGGAAATAGTATGTGGTTACCGAAGGTTGTTTGGAGTCCCGGATGAAATCCCGGACATGACGAGGAGCTCCGGAATGGTCCGGAGGTGAAGATCGGTATATTGGACGAAGGGTATTGGAGTCCGGAATTGTTCCGGGTACCAGGTGATGACCAGCGTGTCCGAAAGGGGTTTCGGAGGCCCCGGCAAGCGTTGGGGGGCCTTATGGGCCAAGGGGAGAGGGCACATCAGCCCACTAAGGGGCTGAGCGCCCCTTCCACCCCATCTCGCGTAACCAGGAGATGTGGGGGCGCCACCCCTAGGGCAGCCGCCCCTCCCGGCTTGGGGGGCAAGTTTCCTAGGTGGTGGGGGCGCCCAAACCCATCTAGGGTTTCCCCTATGGCCGCCGCCCCTCCCCTAGGGAACCCTAGGGCGCCTCCCCCTCCTCCCTTCTCCCTATATATAGTGAGGGAGAGAGAGGGCAGCCGCACCCTTCCCCTGGCGCAGCCCTCTCCCTCCCCAACACCTCCTCCTCTGTAGTAGTGCTTGGCGAAGCTCTGCCGGAGAACTGCAAGCTCCACCACCACGCCGTCGTGCTGCCGGAGCTCTCCCTCGACTTCTACTCTCTCCTTGCTGGATCAAGAAGGAGGAGACGTCCCTGGGCTATACGTGTGTTGAACGCGGAGGCACCGTTGTTCGGTGCTTAGATCGGATTCGACCGCGATCTGAATCGCTTAGTGAACGACTCCACCGACCGCGTTCTTGCAACGCTTCCGCATCGCGATCTTCAAAGGTATGAAGATGCACTCCCCTCTTGTTGCTAGTTACTCCATAGATTGATCTTGGTGATGCGTAGAAAATTTTGAATTTCTGCTACGTTCCCCAACAGTGGCATCATGAGCTAGGTCTATTGCGTAGATTCTATGCACGAGTAGAACACAAGTAGTTGTGGGCGTTGATTTTGTTCAATATGCTTACCGTTACTAGTCCTATCTTGTTTCGATGGTATTGTGGGATGAAGCGGCCCGGACTGACCTTACACGTACACTTACGTGAGACAGGTTCCACCGACTGACATGCACTTGTTGCATAAGGTGGCTAGTGGGTGCCAGTCTCTCCCACTTTAGTCGGATCGGATTCGATGAAAAGGGTCCTTATGAAGGGTAAATAACAGTTGGCATATCACGTTGTGGTTTTGGCGTAGGAAAGAAACATTCTTGCTAGAAACCTATAACAGCCACGTAAAAACTTGCAACAACAATTAGAGGACGTCTAACTTGTTTTTGCAGCATATGTCGTGTGATGTGATATGGCCAAAAGAATGTGATGAATGATATATGTGATGTATGAGATTGATCACGTTCTTGTAATAGGAATCACGACTTGCATGTCGCTGAGTATGACAACCGGCAGGAGCCATAGGAGTTGTCTTAATTTATTGTATGACCTGCGTGTCATGAGTAACGTCATGTAATTACTTTACTTTATTGCTAAACCGTTAGCCATAGTGGTAGAATTAATAGTTGGCGAGACAACTTCATGAAGACACGATGATGAAGATCATGGTGTCATGCCGGTGACAATGATGATCGTGGCGCCCCGAAGATGGAGATCAAAAGGAGCAAAATGATATTGGCCATATCATGTCACTATTTGATTGCATGTGATGTTTATCATGTTTTACATCTTATTTGCTTAGAACGACGGTAGCTTAAATAAGATGATCCTCGTAATAATTTCAAGAAACTGTTCCCCCTAACTGCACCGCTATGAAGGTTCGTTGTTTGAAGCACCACGTGGTGATCGGGTGTGATAGATTCTAACGTTCGAATACAACGGGTGTAAGCCAGATTTACACGCAATACACTTAGGTTGACTTGACGAGCCTAGCATGTACAGACATGGCCTCGGAACACGGAAGACCGAAAGGTCGAACATGAGTCGTATAGAAGATACGATCAACATGAAGATGTTCACCGACGATGACTAGTCCGTCTCACGTGATGATCGGACACGGCCTAGTTGACTCGGATCATGTATCACTTAGATGACTAGAGGATGTCTATCTAAGTGGGAGTTCATTAAATAATCAGATGAACTTAATTATCATGAACATAGTCAAAAGGTATTTGCAAATTATGTCGTAGCTTACGCTTTAGTTCTACTGTTTTAGATATGTTCCTAGAGAAAATTTAGTTGAAAGTTGATAGTAGCAATTATGCGGACTAGGTCCGTGAACTGAGGATTGTCCTTGTTGTTACGCAGAAGGCTTATGTCCTTAATGCACCGCTCGGTGTGCTGAACCTCGAGCGTCGTTTGTGGATGTTGCGAACATCTGACATACACGTTTTCATGACTACGTGATAGTTCAGTGTGTAATGTTAAACGGTTTAGAATTGAGGCGTCAAAGGCATTTTTTGAAATGTCGCGGAACATATGAGATGTTCCAAGGACTGAAATTGGGATTTCAGGCTAGTGCCCACGTCAAGAGGTATGAGACCTCTAACAAGTTTCTTAAGCCTGCAAACTAAGGGAGAAAAGCTCAATCGTTGAGCATGTGCTCAGATTGTCTGAGTACTACAATCACTTGAATCGAGTGGGAGTTAATCTTCCAGATGAGATAGTGATGGTTCTCCATAGTCACTGCCACCAAGCTATTAGAGCTTCGTGATGAACTATAACATATCAGGGATAGACATGATGATCCTTGATCAATTCGCGACGTTTGACACCGCGAAAGTAGAAATCGAGTAGGATCATCAATTGTTGATGGTTAGTAAAACCACTAGTTTCAAGAAGGGCAAGGGCAAGAAGGGATACTTCATGAAACGGCAAATCAGTTGCTGCTCTAGTGAAGAAACCCAAGGTTGAACCCAAAACCCGAGACTAAGTGCTTCTGTAATGAGGGGAACAGTCACTGAAGCAGAACTACCCTAGATACTTGGTAGATGAGAAGGCTGGCAAGGTTGACAGAAGTATATTGGATATACATTGTATTAAATGTGTACTTTACTAGTACTCCTAGTAGCAACAGGGTATTAAGATACCGGTTAGGTTGCTAAGTGTTAGTAACTCGAAATAAAAAGCTATGGAATAAACAGAGACTAGCTAAAGGTGAGATGATGATATATGTTGGAAGTGTTTCCAAGGTTGATGTGATCAAACATCACACGCTCCCTCTACCATCGGGATTGGTGTTAAACCTAAATAATTGTTATTTGGTGTTTGCGTTGAGCATAGACATGATTGGATTATGTTTATCGCAATACAGTTATTCATTTAAGAAGAATAATGGTTACCCTATTTATTTGAATAATACCTTCAATGGTCTTGCACCTAAAATGAATGGTTCATTGAATCTCGATCGTAGTGATACACATGTTCATGCCAAAAGATATAAGATAGTAATGATAGTACCACATACTTGTGGCACTGCCATTTGAGTCATATTGGTATAAAACACATGAAGAAGCTCCATATTGATGGATCTTTGGACTCACTCGTTTTTGAAAAGATTGAGACATGCGAACCATGTCTATTGGTAGATATGTATGAAGAAACTCCATACAGATGGATCATTTGGACTCACTTGATTTTGAATCACTTGAGACATGCAAATCATACCACATGGGCAAGATGAGTGAAAGGCCTCGTTTTCAGTAAGATGGAACAAGAAAGCAACTTGTTGGAAGTAATACATTTTGATGTGTGCAGTCTAATGAGTGCTGAGGCACGCAGTGGATATCGTTATGTTCTTACTTCACAGATAATTTGAGTAGATGCTGAGTATATTTACTTGATAAAACACAAGTCTGAATTATTGAAAGGTTCAAGTAATTTCAGAGTGAAGTTGAAGATCATCGTGACAAGAGGATAAAATGTCTATGATATGATCATAGAGATGAATATCTGAGTTACGAGTTTGGCATACAATTAAGACACTGTGGAAATTGTTTCACAATGAATACCGCCTGGAACACCATAGTGTGATGGTGTGTCTGAACGTCATAACTGCACCCTATTGGATATGGTGCATACCATGATGTCTCTTATCGAATTACCACTATCGTTTATGGGTTAGGCATTAGAGACAACTGCATTCACTTTAAATAGGGCACCACGCAATTCCGTTGAGACGACACCGTATGAACTATGGTTTAGAGAAACCTAAGCTGTCGTTTCTTGAAAGTTTGGGGCTGCGACGCTTATGTGAAAAAGTTTCAGGCTGATAAGCTCGAACCCAAAGCGGATAAATGTATCTTCATAGAATACCCAAAATAGTTGGGTATACCTCCTATTTCAGATCTGGAAGCAAAAGTGATTGTTTCTAGAAACGGGTCCTTTCTCGAGGAAAAGTTTCTCTCGAAAGAATTGAGTGGGAGGATGGTGGAGACTTGATGAGGTTATTGAACCGTCACTTCAACTAGTGTGTAGCGGGGCATAGGAAGTTGTTCCTGTGGCACCTACACCAATTGAAGTGGAAGCTGATGATAGTGATCACAAAACTTCGGATCAAGTCACTACCAAACCTCGTAGGTCGACAAGGATGCGTACTACTTCAGAGTGGTACGTAATCCTGTCTTGGAGGTCATGTTGCTAGACAACAATGAACCTACGAGCTATGGAGAAGCGATGGTGGGCCCGGATTCCGATGAATAGCTCGAGGCCATAAAATCCGAGAGAGGATCGATGTATGAAAACAAAGTATAGACTTTGGAAGAACTACTCGATGGTCGTAAGGCTGTTGAGTACAGATGGATTTTAAAAGGAAGACGGACAATGATGGTAAGTGTCACCATTAAGAAAGCTCGACTTGTCGCTAAGATGTTTTCCGACAAGTTCAAGGAGTTGACTACGATGAGACTTTCTCACTCGTAGCGATGCTAAGAGTCTGTTGGAATTATATTAGCAGTTACTGCATTATTTATGAAATCTTATAGATAGGATGTCAAAACATTATTTCCTCGACAGTTTTCTTGAGGAAAGGTTGTATGTGATACAACCAGAAGGTTTGTCAATCCTAAAAGATGCTAACAAGTATGCAAAGCTCCAGCAATCCTTCTAAGGACTGGAGTAAGCATCTCGGAGTTGGAATATACACTTTGATGAGATGATCAAAGATTTTGGGTTTATACAAAGTTTATGAGAAACTTGTATTTCCAAAGAAGTGAGTGGGAGCACTATAGAATTTTTGATGAGTATATGTTGTTGACATATTGTTGATCAGAAATGATGTAGAGTTTCTGGAAAGCATATAGGGTTATTTGAAAAGAGTTTTTCAATGGAAAACCTGGATTAAGCTACTTGAACATTGAGCATCAAGATCTATAAGGATAGATCAAAATCGCTTAATATTACTTTCAAACAAACACATACCATGACAAGATTTTGAAGGAGTTCAAAATAGATCGGCAGAGAAGGAGTTCTTGGTTGTGTTATAAGGTGTGAGTATTGAGAAAGACTCAAGACCTGACCACGGCAGAATAGAGAGAAAGGACGAAGGTCGTCCCCTATACTTAGACATAGGCTCCATAGTATGCTATCTTTGTGTACCGCTTTTGAAGTGTGCCTTGCCATGAGTCAGTCAAGGGGTACAAGTGTGATCCAGGAATGGATCACAAGACAGCGGTCAAGGTTATCTGTAGTAACTAGTTGGCTAAGGAATTTTCTCAATTATGGAGGTGGTAAAAGAGTTCGTCGTAAAGGGTTACGCCAATGCAAACTTTGACACTAATCTGGATGACTCTGAGTAGTAAACCGGATTCGTATAGTAGAGTTGTTATTTGGAATAGTTCCAAATGGCGCGTGATAGCTGCATATAGGAGATGACATAGAGATTTGTAAAGCACACACGGATCTGAAAGATTCAGACCCGTTGACTAATAACCTCTCTCACAAGCGAGATATGATCAAACCCAATGGGTGTTGGATTCATTACAATCACATAGTGATGTGAACTAGATTATTGACTCTAGTGCAAGTGGGAGACTGTTGGAAATATGCCCTAGAGGCAATAATAAAATGGTTATTATTTATTTCCTTGTTCATGATAATTGTCTATTGTTCATGCTATAATTGTATTAACTGGAAACCGTAATACATGTGTGAATACATAGACCACAACATGTCCCTAGTGAGCCTCTAGTTGACTAGCTCGTTGATCAATGGATGGTTATGGTTTCCTGACCATGGACATTGGATGTCATTGATAACGGGATCACATCATTAGGAGAATGATGTGATGGACAAGACCCAATCCTAAGCATAGCACAAGATCGTGTAGTTCGTTTGCTAAATCTTTTCTAATGTCAAGTATCATTTCCTTAGACCATGAGATTGCGCAACTCCCGGATACTGTAGGAATGCTTTGGGTGTACCAAACGTCACAACGTAAATGGGTGGCTATAAAGGTGCACTACAGGTATCTCCGAAAGTGTCTGTTGGGTTGGCACGAATCGAGACTGGGATTTGTCACTCCGTATGACGGAGAGGTATCTCTGGGCCCACTCGGTTGGGCCCACTCGGTAATGCATCATCATAATGAGCTCAATGTGACTAAGTAGTTAGTCACGGGATCATGCATTATGGAATGAGTAAAGTGACTTGCCGTGCTTGAGATTGAACGAGGTATTGGGATACCGACGATCAAATCTCGGGCAAGTAACGTACCGATTGACAAAGGGAATTGCATATGGGATTGCTTGAATCCTTGACATCGTGGTTCATCCGATGAGATCATCGTGGAACATGTGGGAGCCAACATGGGTATCCAGATCCCGCTGTTGGTTATAGACCGGAGAATGTCTCGGTCATGTCGGCATGGTTCCCGAACCCGTAGGCTCTACACACTTAAGGTTCGGTGACGCTTAGAGTTGTTATGGGAAATAGTATGTGGTTACGAAGGTTGTTTGGAGTCCCGGATGAAATCCCGGACATGACGAGGAGCTCCGGAATGGTCCGGAGGTGAAGATCGGTATATTGGACGAAGGGTATTGGAGTCCGGAATTGTTCCGGGGGTACCAGGTGATGACCAGCGTGTCCGAAAGGGGTTTCGGAGGCCCCGGCAAGCGTTGGGGGGCCTTATGGGCCAAGGGAAGGCCCATCAGCCCACTAAGGGGCTGAGTACCCTCCCACCCCATCTCGCGTAATCAGGAGATGTGGGGCGCCACCCCTAGGGCAGCCGCCCCTCCCGGCTTGAGGGGCAAGTTTCCTAGGGGGTGGGGGCGCCCAAACCCATCTAGGGTTTCCCCTATGGCCGCCGCCCCTCCCCTAGGGAACCCTAGGGCGCCTCCCCCTCCTCCCTTCCCCCTATATATAGTGAGGGAGAGAGAGGGCAGCCGCACCCTTCCCCTGGTGCAGCCCTCTCCCTCCCCAACACCTCCTCGTCTGTAGTAGTGCTTGGCGAAGCTCTGCCGGAGAACTGCAAGCTCCACCACCACGCCGTCGTGCTGCCGGAGCTCTCCCTCGACTTCTCCTCTCTCCTTGCTGGATAAAAAAGGAGGAGACGTCCCCGGGCTATACGTGTGTTGAACGCGGAGGCACCGTTGTTCGGTGATTAGATCGGATTCTACCGCGATCTGAATCGCTTAGTGAACGACTCCACCGACCGCGTTCTTGCAACGCTTCCGCATCGCGATCTTCAAAGGTATGAAGATGCACTCCCCTCTCTCTCGTTGCTAGTTACTCCATAGATTGATCTTGGTGATGCGTAGAAAATTTTGAATTTCTGCTACGTTCCCCAACAAGTAGGTCCACAGGTCAGCCTCCGAAACTGTGCGCCCCGGATGTCAGGGGGAGGAATCATTTTTTGGGTGGCTGAAGCAAGAATATCCAAGATTGAAGAAGAAGCACGCATCCGTTGGAAGCACATCCAATGGCCACTGCTGCTAGAACCGTGTGTTAACTATAAGTTGACAAAGCCTTGCATACGCGTCCACTTAGTTTTTTTAGGGGACGCGTCAACTCAGTAGGCCCACAAGTGTGTGCCGGAGAACATATAACCCATTTGCGATTTGTAAAAATGTACAACCCATTTTTGAATTCTAATGGAATTTACTACAACCCATTTACAGTTCGTTAAAAGTACATCCCATTTTCTGGTAGGACAACGATTAATAATTTCAACCAACCGCTCAAAATAGAATTCAACAAAATTTCCCACATTTTGATGGGATCCGAAATATTTTTATCCCAAAGTTTCTAGTCAGATTAAATATAATTTCAAAATAAATTTTTATTACGTAAAAATCCAACGAAATATTGGGTGCGCAACAATTAATGAAATTAAAATTTTCAAAATCCAAAAATAATTTTTTTTTAAAACTAATTATGTGTTTGGTGCATTTTTTATAGTTAGTGCGCAGTTTTTATAATTAACATCCCATTTATTATTTCTTAAAGCCCATCTTCTTGTTAAGACTAATGCATCCCTCTTAGGAAAGATTCGCAGCCCAGCGGGGCGGAGAATATCAAGTTGACCTTGCCTGGGTATTCCAAAAAAAGTATAGCTGGGCTAGCCATTTTCAGCTTGAAAAAAAATTAATATCTAGGTTGGATATCTGGCCTCGGCTAGACGGGCCACAGCCCGCCCAGTTAATACCCTGCTCTCCTCTGAACAACAACAAAAACATTGCTCAAGAAAAACTCTGCAGTGCTCACGCCTCAAAAACACAAATACTGCTCGAGCTGCTTGGTCCCAGCTGTCCGTCGCTCCTTGTGCAATTCTCTTGTTTATTGACTGCATAGGTTGACAATGGTGTGGGACCGTGATGCCAGGAAACCAGGAGGAAGCAAAAAAATTATAGTTGTATATAATAAGGAGGCACTTCCGTACGTGCGGCTATGGCCCTGGTGGGTCCCCACTGTCATCCTATCCAAGTAAAGTCATCTCCTCATTCCTCATGTCCGTTGACCATGTTGACAATGCAAGACGGCGGCGCCACGGCGAACGCAACAACTCGAAGGACGACGGAGAGGGCCTCGCGGGCCCTACAGATGGTCTGATACAATGCTCGCTGCTCACTCAGCAAGCCAGGATCATAGGTCCACATGTCCGTCACGGCATTGTCGTTCGCTTGTTCGCCGGTGCTCGTTGAGGAGATGGAGGTTCCAGCATAGGTCCTCTTGCGCTGGTAGCTCTTCCGCCATTAGGGCGTCGAAGTGTGGTCGCACCTGCTCTATGGTGAACACGGCACGAACCGGCTTGGACAGTGGCGCCAGCTCCTGGTCCGAAGCTATGTCCATCGTATGATTGTTGTCGCTCAGCTCGGCGAGCTCGCTGGCGAGCCAGCATGTTGGCTGCTGGACCGACCCGCTGCCAAGCACGAGTCTAAACGCCATGGCCCACCCAGACCGCCTCCATCGCCCGCACACGCTTTCTGCCCTAAACGGTCAGTGCCGCTCATACCGCTTCTCGATGCAGGCGATTGCTCCGCATTCAAATGACACAAGTGTCGTCCGTCCGTCCATTTGCCGCCTACATTAATGATACGCGGTTGCCGAGGCGGCTACTCCGGTGCCACCCATCCATCCCTCTGCTGCCCACCATTGCTAAATAAACGGCTGCGCCGGCCATAGCCGCAATCATCCACCTCTGTTCTCTTTCTCCTGTCCACACCACTACTGCCCACCATGGCTTCCTCGTGCTCCAGCACTTTTCGGGACGGGCGGACGACGGACCACAAGGAGATGCCAACCATTGTTGTCGACTGGCTGGCCGGCAGGTAGCCGGAGGACGACGACGTCCCAATGGAGAACGTGGTAGTCGACGATCCGGCGCTGATGTCTACTACACAACCTTCTTCTTGTAGACGTAGTTGGGCCTGCAAGTGCACATGTTTGTAGGACAGTAGCAAATTTCCCTCAAGTGGATGACCTAAGGTTTATCAATCCGTAGGAGGCATAGGATCAAGATGGTCTCTCATAAGCAACCCTGCAACCAAATAACAAAGAGTCTCTTGTGTCCCCAACACACCCAATACAATGGTAAATTGTATAGGTGCACTAGTTCATGAAGAGATGGTGATACAAGTGCAATATGGATAGTAGATAAAGGTATTTGTAATCTGAAATAATAAAAACAGCAAGGTAACAAGTGATAAACGTGAGCGTAAACGGTATTGCAATGATAGGAAACAAGGCCTAGGGTTCATACTTTCACTAGTGCAGGTTCTCTCAACAATAATAACATAGATAGATCATATAACAAGCCCTCAACATACAACAAAGAGTCACTCCAAAGCCACTAATAGAGGAGAACAAACGTAGAGATTATGGTAGGGTACGAAACCACCTCAAAGCTATTCTTTCGGATCAATCTATAAAAGAGTTCGTACTAGAATAACACCTTAAGACACAAATCAATCAAAACCCTAATGTCACCTAGATACTCCATTGTCACCTCAAGTATCCGTGGGCATGATTATACGATATGCATCACACAATCTCAGATTCATCCAACCAACATAAAAGTACTTCAAAGAGTGCCCCAAAGTTTCTACCGGAGAGTCAAGAACGTGTGCCAACCCCTATGCATAGGTTATTGGGCGGAACCCGCAAGTTGGTCACCAGAACATACATCAAGTGGCACATGATATCCCATTGTCACCACAGATAAGCACGGCAAGACATAAATCAAGTGTTCTCATAAAAGACTCAATCCGATAAGATAACTTCAAAAGGGGAAACTCAATTCATCACAACAGAGTAGAGGGGAAGAAACATCATAAGATCCAACTACAATAGCAAAGCTCGGGATACATCAAGATCGTGCCATAGAGGGAACACGACAGAAAACACGAGAGAGAGAGAGAGAGAGAGAGAGAGAGAGAGATCAAACACATAGCTACTGGTACATACCCTCATCCCTGAGGGTGAACTACTCCCTCCTCGTCATGGATAGCGCCGGGATGAATGAAGATGGCCACCGGTGATGGGTTCCCCCTCCGGCAGGGTGCCGGAACAAGCTCCTGAGAGGTTTTTGGTGGCTACAGAGGCTTGCGGCGTCGAACTCCCGATCTATCTTCTGTTCTGGAAGTTTTACGATACGTAGGTATATATGGGTGAAAGGAGTACGTCGGTGGACCGAAGGGGGGGGCACGAGGCAGGGGGCGCGCCCCCACCCTCGTGAGCACCTCCCTTCTTTCCTGACGTGCACTCCAAGTCCATCGGGTGTCTTTCCTTCCAAAAATAACTTCTCCAGTTGATTTCGTTCCGTTTTGACTCCGTCTGATATTCCTTTTCCTCGAAACACTGAAATAGGCATAAAACTGCAAATCTGGGCTGGGCCTCCGGTTAATAGGTTAGTCCCAAAAATAATATAAAAGTGGATAATAAAGCCCAATATTGCCTAGAACAGTAGATAATATAGCATGGAGCAACAAAAAATTATAGATACGTTGGAGACGTATCAAGCATCCCCAAGCATAATTCCTTCTCGTCCTCGAGTAGGTAAATGATAAAAAGATAATTTTTGATGTGGAATGCTAGTTGGCATAATTTCAATGTAATTCTTCTTACTTGTGATATGAATATTCAGATCCGAAAGATTCAAGACAAAAGTTCATATTGACATAAAAATAATAATACTTCAAGCATACTAACAAAGTGTAAGTGCATCTAGTGCCCCTTAGTGATTTTGGTGTATTGAAGACTTATAGGTTAAGTAACTGATGCGTTTGTAAGTGTACACAGGTCTATAAGTCTATGAGGAGTTTGATATTTACAGAGAAAGTCGACCCCTAAAAATGAATTTCTTCATCTGAAGAATTTGATATTCTGAAGACTTTCTGAAGACTTTGAAAGTGAAGAAATTGGTGTGATTCTGAAGACTTGGTATTCGCTTGAGGAATATGAAGCGTGAAGACTTTTGTTTTCGTAGTTTCATTTTCTCTTTCTTGAGTCATAGGAAACACCGTACTGTTAAAGGGGGTCGAGGAAATACTAAGGAAAATTTCCATTTGATGCTCAACTCAAAATCCTACACCTACCAATCCCTTCGAGTGAAGCCTTTGGAAATCTCATACTGATTCAGTCAATTTCTTGATGAGACGAAGCTCTTCTAGTCACGAGGAATTTGTTCTGATCGAGGAGTTAGGAATTCGCCAAAGGCGAATTGCCTACACGATGAGGAACATGATAGCCCCGAGGAATTTGAAAGTCAAATTTTCGACCGTTCTTTGTCTTGGCCACCTGTCCCAAAATATCTTATCCACCTAACGGTCATATCATTGAAGGGCATTTATGTCTTATCATGTAGGGCTGCTCCCTAGGCTATAAATAGCCGCCCCTACAACCACTAGTTGGTTGGCTGCTCCGAGAACTTGACACTTGTCATTTGAGAGCAACCCATCCTCTGAGGACTTTGAGCGAAAATCATCAAGTGAGGAAAAACCCAAAGTGAGGAAAAACCCAAAACCAAACCCCAACAAACCCAAAGTGATTGAGCATCACTGAAGAAATTGATCCCGCGTGGATCCGACGCTTTTTACCTTTGAAGACTGTGCTTCTTCCAGACGGTTAGGCGTCACGGTCTAGAGCATCCAAGAGGAATTGTGGATCGCCGAGTGACCAAGTATGTGAAGGTTTGGAAGTCGCCTGAAGACTTACCACGAAAGTGATTGGACGAGGTCTGTGTGACCTTAGTTCAAGGAGAATACGGTGAGGACTTGGTGTCCCGAGCTGCGTGCTTTCGGTGATCGGGTGTCCGGATCGTGTGTCCTCGAGTTTAAATACTCGGCCGCTTCCAACCAGACGCATAACCGAGACAGCAGTTGGAACTGGTCTACCAAATCATTGTCTTCACCAACCTAATCGGTTCTATTTCCTCAACCCTTTCATTTCCTCATAACTGTGTTGAGTGTTTGTCATATCTGTGTTTGAAGACTTTGATCAAGACTTTCTCAATTTCCTCAGTTCAATTTCTTGATCTGTTTGTCTTCATCTTGTGTTATCCTGTGATTACGTTTTACGTACTCTGTGATTGTCTTCATTTCATCATGATGACTTTGCTTGTAACCTGTTATGCTTACTTACGAGTACTTATTCCGCTGCATGTATTTCTTCGCTAAGGAATTTCCTCACCAGCAAATTCCTCAGTGAAGAATTTGTAAAATTCTCTAAAAATCGCCTATTCACCCCCCCTATAGTCGATATAACGCACTTTCAATTGGTATCAGAGCAAGGTACTCCCTTGTTCTGTGTGATTTTGGTTTAACCACCTGGAGTTGTAGTTATGTCGACCGCAGGTATGATCAAGGTCTCAAAGAGGGTGTCCTACCTTCGATGGGACGGACTACCCCTCTTTGGAAGAACAAAATGCGAATGCATCTTGAAGCAATTGACAACGATCTACGGTATGTTGTGACAAAAGGTGTTTCCTCAGTCACACTTTCTCTGAATGATGCTGATGTGAAGAGATTCAAGAAACTCGATTCTCAAGCGAAGAATATCATATGTGGCCATCTGAGCAAAGGTCAATATGGAAGAGTGAGTGCTTTGGAATCTGCCAAACTCATCTGGGATAGGCTGTCCAAAGTAAATGAAGGTGTTTCAACTCAGCGTGACTCTCGAGTTGATGTTCTTGAATCTCTTCAACCGCTTCAAAAGACTCGATCACGAAAATGTTCAACAAACCTTAGATCTCCTCACTGACAACTCAAATTAGATTCAAGCACTGGGTGCCAATCACATCACCGACAATAAGGAGGTAAAGAAAATGCTAAGATCGCTTGATTCCTCATTTGACACTCGCAGCGATGATACAAGAACGAGCTGACTACAAGTCTCTTGATCCTGCCGATATCCTCGAAAGGCTAAATACTCACGAGTTCCACTTGTCAAAAAGAGAGATCTCTATGGTTACGGCTATGGAAAAACACGTGCCTCGAAGGCCAAGGCTGAATCTGAATCGAGAGTGAAGACTCGTAGTAGCCTTGGAGATCTGAAGAATTTGGCCAGGAGCTAGCACTGCTCGTGAAGAAATTCCAGAAATTCTCAAGACGTGGTCGCTTTGGAAAATCCTCAAAAGCGGTGATTCCTCATCTAGTGACTATAAGCGAAGACTTTGCCACAAATGCAAGAAACCTGGTCACTATATCCAAGATTGTCCTCGATGGGAAAAGGAATTAAGAAAGAAGAAACACAAGGATTACAGTTACGATGGCGTGAAGAAGAAGAAGAAATCATCCAAATCTTCATCGTCAAAATCCTCAAAGCCTTCTTCTCACAAGAAGAGCAGCTCCAAAAAGGCTCGGGCATTCATTGGCAAGGAAATGGACTACGAAGCTGAATCTGAGGAAAATGAGGAAGAGGAGGAGTCCAAGAATCCGAATCTGGTGTGGCGAGTCTAGCTCTTGTTATCGCCTATGTCAGCAAGTCCATCTTCAACGCTGAAGAAACCGACTAGCCGACAAACCCGATGAGGAAAATGATGACTACGCTCCCACCTATTGCTTCATGGCAAAAGGTGCCAAGGTACTCAATTTCACCTCCTCTGAATCCAGTGAAAATGAATCGATGAGGATCTCAAGCCCAGCTATTCTAAACTTGCTAAGATTGCTATAAAACAACAAAGGGCTTTTGAAAAGGTTCAAAACATGCTAGATAAGAGTGATGATATGTTAGGTGAAGAAATGGATCGCACTCAAGCCCCGATCGAAAATCTTCAGAGACTTGTCTAAGCTTGATAACCTTCAAGGTCATCATAACACTCTCTTATCTCGATCATGAGAAACTTTCTTATGAATTTCTTCAAAGAAAGCAAGATCTTGAGAAGCTAAGAGCGAGTTATGAAGATCTTCAGAAGGAGCGCGATTCATTACTTGCTCAACAAATCAGCGCTTCTCAAGAAGAATTTGTTCCTCCATGCTTAAAGTGCATTGAACGTGAATCTGCTAATTCTTCACCCGAATGTTCAAATGCTTCAGCTGTTACAAATTCCTCACCTGCCTCTGCTATCACTAATTCCTCACCTGAGGACATTGCTAGTATCATTGACGATGCAGGACTGAAGGAATTGTACATGACAAGCATGTACAAAAGCCTCAAAGGGCATCAGACTCTTTGTGATGTGCTTAAAAAGCAGATCCTCAACAGAAACCCTAGGAAAGAGGGTATCGCATTTGAGAGGAAATTAAATGCCGATGGAACATACTGGAATCCTGAGCAGTACCCCAAAACCTCATGGGTTGCTGCAAAGGGACCTCCAGTTGATCCATCTACCTTATCTGGTTTTACATGTGAATTTCCTCATTCTGATGATGAGTCATTTGACTCAAACTATAAACTGTTCAAAAATCAGAATGGTGAAGTATTTGCTAGATATGTTGGCACTAACTGCAGAACGGTCCCCTATGAAGAAAATCTGGGTTCCCAAGAAGTGCCTTGAAAGTCTTCAGTGAATGTCCTCATGACACCACCTGTGAAGAAAAGGAACCCCAGATCAAATTCTTCATATGGACCAAATTCTTCATATGGATCCAAGTCCTCATACGGACCAAATTCCTCACGTGGATCAAATTCCTCAAAAGGATCAAAGTCCTCATATGATTATCATCGTGCTAATAACTCTGTTTCGTGAGGTAGAGCTAAGGGCTATGAATATGTGCATTATTCTTCAAATCATTATGTTCATAAGTCCTCGAAGAATTTCTCCGCTTATTCATATGCTTACCCTAACCCCTCTTATGTGAAACGAAATGGTTTGGCCTCTATGCCACCATTCTCATATGGTGCTCGCAGAATGATGAACTCTTTGCCACCCCTTCAGATGTGGGTGGTAAAGAAAAAGAACTAATATTTTCTGCAGGGTCAGGTCTCCAGATGTGCCTTAACGTCTGAAGAATTTGCTGGGGGCCTGACAAAATGCCTGAAAGGACGCAGGCTAATCATGATGAAATGAACTTTCATTTCACACGTCCTCATACTGCTTATCTGAATTCTCGATCGATGAAATTCATCTGATGAAATTGATATCATATTCTTCACTGATGAAGTATATGAGATCGTAAGTTGTACTAATTCATCCGCAGGATGATCAACCCAAAGCCACTGAGTGGGTTCTCGATAGTGGATGTACAAATCACATGACTGGTGACAAGAATCTATTGATGGATGCTCCCTTAACACCGTCACATCTGAAGCATATCATCTTTCTTGACAAAGGCAAAAGTCAGTATTGGGACTCGGTAAGGTTGCTATCTCTAAGGACATGCACATGGACAAAGTCATGCTTGTTGAGTCTTTAGGATATAACCTCATGTCGATCTCAATGCTTTGTGATCTTGATATGGTTGTTATCTTTGGCAAGTATCGTTGTGTTGTGATTATGGAAGCTGACAAATCCAAAGTCTTCGAAGGCTTTAGGAGAGGAGACTTGTATATTGTTGATTTTTCCACAGGACCACAACCAGCCGTGGTGTCTACTTGCAAAAGCTTCGTAAGGCTGGCTATGGCATCGACGACTTGGTCACGCAGGCATGAGGAATTTACTGCACGCTTGCGAAGAAGAAGCATGTAATTGGCATTGAGAATGTCAAATTCCTCAAGGATCACTTATGCGGAGCTGTGAAGCTGGAAAAATGACCAAGGCCAAGCATCCAGTGAAGACTATCATGACCACTACTCGTCCCTTGAATTGCTTCACATGGACCTCTTTGGTCCCAATCATTACTCAGCCGTCACTAATGATGCATCCCTTTATGGCTTTGTTATTGTTGATGATTACTCTCGTTACACTTGGGTACACATTGTTACTTACAAAAATCAAGTGCAGGAAATCTTCAAACGATTTTCCTCGAGGGCTTCAACCAACTTTGGTGTGAAGATCAAGCACATCAGAGTGACAATGGAACCGAGTTCAAGAATTCGGTCTTGATGACTATCTTGATGAACTTGGTATTACTCATGAGTTATCTGCTCCCTACACTCAAGCAAAATGGCGTCGTGGAGCGCAAGAACAGAACTCTTGTTGAGATGGCTCGCACTATGCTTGATGAATACAAAACGCCTAGTCGTTTAAGGATTGAAGCAATTGCCACCGCGTGCCACATCAACAATACAGTATATCTTCACAAAATCATCAAGAAGACTGCCTATGAACTCCTCAACGACAAGAAACCCAATGTAAGTTATTTCAAAGTCTTGATTGCTAAATGCTGGATTAGAGATCCTCAACACACCTCTAAATTTGCACCGAAAGCACATGAAGGTTTTATGCTTGGTTACGGAAAGGACTCGCACACCTCTGTAGTCTTCAACATCACTCTTCACAAGATTGTTGACACTTTGTAGATGTGCGGTTCGATGAAACTAATGGCTCGCAAAGAGAGCACCTACCTTCTATGTTAGACGAACCAGCACACGAGGATTCTATCAGGTTCAAGGCAACCGAGGATGTCATCCCCATCAAGAAACTGTCAAGAATTCATTCTGTCAGACGCGAAGAACGTCGAGCTGATGCACCTGAAGATAATGCTGAAGAAAATGGTGCCGAGGAAAATGATCAAATTCCTCGAAGACAACCAGCTCATCCTCGCGTTGCAAAAGAAGTGCAAGTTGACAAGATCATCGATGACATTGAAGCGCCAGGTCCTCTCACTCGCTCAAAAGCTTCACATTTATCTAACTTTTGTGGGCACTATGCTTTTGTCTCTATCACAGAGCCCACTAAGGTAGATGAAGCATTTCTGGAGCCGGAGTGGATTCAGGCCATGCAAGAAGAATTACATCAGTTCGAGCTCAACAACGTCTGGGAACTGGTCAAACGTCCAGATCCTCGCAAGCATAATATCATTGGCACAAAGTGGATCTATCGCAACAAGCAAGATGAAAATGGTCTTGTGGTGAGGAATAATGCGACTAGTAGCTCAAGGCTACACGAGGTTGAAGGAATTGATTTCGATGAAACTTTTGCACTGTTGCTAGACTTGAGTCTATTCGCATATTACTCGCCTATGCTAACCATCACAATATCACTTTATATCAAATGGATGTGAAAAGTGCATTCCTCAATGGTAAGCTTGAGGAAGAAGTATATGTTGCTCAACCACCAGGTTTTGAAGATCCAAAGAATCGACAAAGTCTTCGACTAAATAAGGCTCTCTATGGCCTCAAGCAAGCCCCTCGGGCATGGTATGATACATTGAAGGAATTCTTCGTGAAGAATGGCTTCACACCCGGTTCACTCGATCCTACTCTCTTTACTAAATCTTATGATGGTGAACTTTTGTGTGCCAAATATATGTTGATGATATTATCTTTGGCTGTACTGACCAACGTTATAGTGATGAATTTGCCTATATGATGAGTGAAGAATATCAAATGTCTATGATGGGAGAGTTGAAATTCTTCTTAGGTCTTCAAATTCGTCAACAACAAAATGGCATATTCATATCTCAGGAGAAATACCTCAAGGATGTCCTGAAGAAATTCGGCATGCAAGATTGCAAAGGTGTCAAAATTCCTATGCCCACAAATGGCCATCTATGCACTGATGAAAATGGTATTGACTTTGATCACAAGGTATACCGCTCCATGATTGGTTCTTTATTGTATTTATGTGCATCTAGGCCAGATATAATGCTTAGTGTTTGCATGTGTGCCCGATTTCAAGCTACACCGAAGGAATCACACCATAAGGTTGTGAAGCATATTCTTCGATATCTAGCTCACACACCAACACTAGGAGTATGGTACCCCAAGGGCTCTACTTTTGATCTCATTGGATATTCGACTCGACTATGCTGGTGATCGTGTGGACCGCAAGTCAACATCTGGTACTTGTCATTTCCGGACGATCTTTGGTCCGTTGGTCCTCGAAGAAAGCGAACTGCGTATCACCGCTTCATCGCTGAAGCTGAATACATTGCTGCTTGGCTCGTGTTGTGCTCAATTACTATGGATGAAGCAAACCCTCAAGGACTATGGCATCAACGTAAAGAATGTGCCTCTCATCGTGACAATGAGAGTGCCATCAAAATTGCTCACAACCCAGTTCAGCACTCAAGACAAAGCACATTCAAATTCGTCATCATTTTCTTCGTGATCATGTGTTGAAGGGCGACATCTCCATCGAAAGCACGTGAAGATCAAGAACAGCTAGCTGATATCTTCACTAAGCCCTTGGATGAGAAGAGATTTAGCAAGTTGCGGTGTGAGCTAAATATCTTAGATTCTTGAATGTTCTTTGAAAAGGACACACATCCTAACACTTATGCAAATTTGATGACTTAGATGTGCAACACATGAAGAAACGTTTTTCTTCAATCAATGAAGAATAACACTCTAAGTGTGAAGAAATTAATGAAGAATTTGATTCTCAGAACCCTACGACAATTGCACGCGGTGTCTGAAATCATCATTCTTATACGGTGGGTCACGCCACCACCAAAGTTGAAAATCTTCAATTTGAGATTTTCCTCAGTTTTGAAATTCTTCAGTTTTTCAAATTCTTCAACTTTGCAAAATCTTCACTGTTTCCGTCGTCTTTCTTCATTGGCTATATATATATATGGATTTATGTCCTCTACAGCATTCACTTATGGCTATTTCCTCAAATCGCGTTTTCTGCTAAGTGAATGTGATCGGACCCTTCCCCCTCTATGCTATACTCAACCCAATCCATTCACAAATTCTTCATGTGCGTTCTACTTTGAAACTCGTTCAAAATCTTCACTGTGTCCTTGACAGCTGAAGAAATTGCGAACGGAACTTTAAAACAAATTTTTTTCAAACCTTCGCTTTTACCGCTCAAACCGTTCCGCATCCCACGATGCATTATTATATTCACCCACGATCGTACACGATCTCCACTACACAGTACGTGGGTGACACATGTCGTGAGAAGGGAAGTGGTCAGGGGCATGTTCGTCCTAAATCTTGGACGATCCGCTTTTCACCGTGGCTATAAATACCCTCTCTCCCTTCCTCACTCTTTTACTTCGCCGACTCCTCTCTCCGCCGAGCTCCTCGAAACCCTAGCGCCGCCGCTACTCCATCGTCGCCGGTGAGGAAAAGCTTCACTGCCTTGACCTCTTCGCCGACGTACTCGCGCCGACCGCGGAATTTCTTCACTCCGCCGTCGCCGTAGCTGATTTCCTCTGCCAAGTTAGGGCGGAGAAGATCTGAACGGACGAACTTCCCAACTGTTCATCTCAGTTCGTCGTGTTCTTCACTTCGGGTAATTAAGAGTACTTTTATTACTCGCTTTGATTCTGAAATTCTCTTCAAAATCTTCAAAGGTGTTTATTCCTCAAATCTTCACACATATGAACACCTCAAATCTCTTGACTCGTTTCTCTAAGCTATGATTTTCTTCAAGATTCCTCAATTGTGTGGATCTTCGATCTATACAACTCTGGAACCTAAGACAAAGAACGCTTATTGAAATTCTTCAAGGTTCATCTGGTCAAAATCCTCAAAAATTGTTCTTTTTGAAAAACCTTCTGAGAACGCATATGACCTCTCCAAATTCCTCGCAACTATACTCTGTTCACAGGTACAAATGTCCGCTGCTGAATCCCTAGGTTCTCATCAACTTAACTCATTTGCAGCGTTCCTCGAAGAAAAACTGCACACTTCTTCATAGAACTCATTTGTTCAATTTCCTCAATCAAGAAAATGGCAGATGGTAAGAAGCCGCAGAAGGGAGGAAAGAAACCAGAGGTTATGACAGCGTTTGAAATCCTCGAGGATATATATGCTGACTCATCGCACACCGATGAAGAAAGTAAAAATCAACGCAAGGTGCGTATTCGTAAGATTGAACGGAGATGGGCACGGGAATGGAGGGAATATAGATATGTAACTCCTAAGTACATGAAGAAATTCGCTTTAAATCCTCCATGCCCAAGAGCTCCTTTGGCACCTGGCCAAATAGCTGATCCCACTAGCGTCAAACGCGGTGAGGACTTTCCTAAGGAATGGGCTAAACGCCAAGCAAAACTGGCTAAGCAAGCAAAGGAAGCAGTGAAGAAATTCAATGAGGATTACGCGGCTACTCATCGCATCGAGGTCTCGGTCAAACCGAGGAAATCAATGCAAAAGAAGCCTGCTCATAAGCCAAGTGCTTCATCATCTGCGCCCTCACGGCCAAGTTCCTCAGCAGCACCTTCCAAGCAAATTCCTCAAACTGCTGCTGCCCCACCAAAGTCCTCAACAGCTCCGTCAAAACCTTCAGTTCCTGTGCACCTAGCTACATGTCAACGGACTGCTGGATTTTCAATTGCCTCAGGCATCTCTGCAAGTTCTCGCCAGCTCCCAATTCTTCAACTGGTCCGACTTAGCTGAAGACCAAAGCAACAGCTGGTCGAGGTCCTCGGCCTAGCCCGACGAAGAAATTGGTTGCATTCCATGTGCCATCTGAGGATGAGGCATCTGATGAAGAACTCGCAGAAATCATCAGAGACCGACAAGCAAGGGCCGCTAGAGCCAAAGGTACATCTGTGCCACTGCTATTGGACCCGAAGATAGTCCTCGACTTTATTGATCTCTGGCACGATGATCCCAATACCCCTCGCTCGATCTTCACTTGACACCTGGTCAAAGTCATATGTTGACTCACTTCATAGCTGAAGAAAATGGAAGTATGAAAAGGCGAGGGAAATCAAAAAGGCTCAATACAGGAAGGAGAAGTTCCTGAAGAAAAACATTGTCAAGATGACACCTGAGGAGCTTCTCCAAGTCCAGACTGAAATTCAAAACCTCAGCAAAAACTTCGATTCGTTCAATGCTGATTGGCAAGGAGCCAAGGACAGATTCGTCAATCTGACGAAGAATCTCACAAGTGTTGCTACACCTGTGCAACTTGAAATTCCTCAGGCTGAAGCCTCAGTTCAGCCTGCTGAAGAAAATCTTGACCTGTGGCTGAAGATCCCATCCCAGCCGCTGAAGAAATTGTCAGGGCACCCACTAGTGGTGCGCCTGAAGAAATTGCTCAAGACAGGGGAACTGCATCAGTTGCTCCTGAAGAAAATGAACAAAATTCCTCAGCTCCTCCTGCACCAACTCCAACTCCAATTCTTCCATCTGCTTTTGATGTGAAGAAAACCAAGGCTGCAGAACGAGCTGTTGTGAAGAAAAGGAAAGCATCTGCTGCGTCAGATTCTTCGGCTGTGAAGAAAATGAAGCCAATGACCAGCTCATTCGAAAAACCAATTGATGTTGTTCCAATTTCCTCCATTCCTTCAAAGGAAGTTGTTCCTTTTGGAGAAGAATACGAGATCCCAGTCGGATCCGATGAAGAACATCACCGCTACTTCGTCGAGCAGCTTGATGAAGAAATTGAAGTGGATGCCATCCCTTCAACTCCAGCTTATTCCTCATCGGACTATGAAATTCCTCGTGCTGGTGCCGAGGAAATTGAAGATGAAGATGTGGATATTGGATGCACCACACCAGTGTTCAATGATGATTTTTGGGAAAATCAGCATCCCAATACTCCTCTCTTCACTCCGCTCCAACAAGTTCCTCACTCCCCTGCACAAACTGTCCAAATAGACTCTGGAGAAAATCAACCAACCGGTTCTGTGCATGAAGAAATTCCAGCCACTAGTGTTGAAGAAACTGCTGCTGCTATTCCTCAGACTGCACAAGTTGAGGAGCAAGTAATTCCTCGGGCTGAAGATACTGAACTTGTGATTCCTGAGGTGGTGATGCAACTCACTGACACCCCTCTGCCCAAGCAGAAGAATCCGTTCTCAACCAAGCAAAAGTTCAAGGCTGAAGATTTCTTTGCCGAGCACGTGTTCTTCACTGAATATAATCCTTATGATTCTGCTCGAATTAGGAAGAGGCGCTTCTGGACTGCCAGTCAAGCCAACTTCTATTCCTCGGTGCTTTTCAACAAGGATAAAATCTTCGATCATGCTCATATTCCTCATGTGGATATGGAGTCACCGCCAGCTTTGAGCCAGTCCTACATGTTCTTCACGACGCAGGACTTCTCAAATTTCTCGTGACCGATATTTGTGGATGGAACGAAGAGCTAATTCTTTAGTTCTATGCAACCCTGCATATCACCGGAGATGCTGAAGATATCAATTCATGGGTCTTAGATTGGATGACTGAAAACACTCACTACAAGGCACCTGCAATTGAATTGCTTCGTGCTCTACCACTCAGTCCTCCACTTGATGATGCACGGCGGATCTATGAAGAAAAGGAACTTTCAAATCACTATATGCAAGTGCTGATGAAGCCATTGAAGTCAAGGCAGGCACCAAGAACCAAATTCCTCGTCAAGGAATTATTATATGTGCCTCGGACCGTCTATCGAATCTTGACGAAGACTATGAGTCCTATCAAAGGCCACGACTTCGAACGATGAAGAAGTCGTTGGCATCATGAAGAATATGCTTTTCAACATCATCCATGGCGTTCCCGTCAATTTCCATGATTTCTTCATGAGGACTCTGGCTAACATTGCCATGTCACCATTTGAGCTGAAACCTTATGCGCCTTGGATTATGAGATTCATCAGGTCAAGATCTTCACTAAATTACAAAGCTGATACTTTGAACCACCGCAGCTACACCGCCCCGATTGAAGTCCTCAAACGGCCAATTGCCTCAGCTGATGAAAAGGGCAAGGCTACTGCTGTGATAGATGAAGGTATTCGTCCATTGGATGGACAGTTTCGCAAAGCAGCATCTTACTCCACCAATGATGACTCTGCTACACATGACTCAGCAGCAAATACCTCAGTAAAGCAAAATCCTCAAGGAACTGCACCCAGGGTGATGACTGATCGTGAATTACTCCTCAGTCTTCATCAGAAGGTTGATCGCAATCATAAGTGGGTCAAACGCCAGTTTGGTACTCTTCTTTACAATATGACGTCTACTCACAATGCAGTGAAGAAAAACCACTACTACCTTCATGAAACCTTCAAGCGCACCTGGGCTGTTCTTTCTCATGTCTATAATGAAGAAGAACTGACATCAATGGGTCTCAAGGAAGAATTTGACTGGTCTGCACCTCCTCCGAAGAAATTCAAGAAGGTCAAAGTTCCTTCCTTGGTGGCCAGCTCCTATTCTTCATCTCGCGACACTGATGAAAATGAAGATTTGGAAGACACTGCTGCTGGTCCTACTTCAACTAACAACCCCGACAACGCTGGCGCTCCGTCTTCAACTTGATGTTCCTCAAGAGCGTTAGTCCTCAGTTTCGATCCTTTTGGTCATTCGATGACAAAGGGGGAGAAATTTGAGTTAGTCTTCAAGCGGGTCTAGTTTATTGCCTATATACAGTATTTTATTAAGTTACAACTCTCGTTCTTCTGAAACCTTTTATTGGATCGAGTTGTAATCTTAAACCCTATGGTGCTTTGATACTTTTGATGCATTATGGTTGTGCACTATGCTTCATAGCAAATCTACTTGTGCTCTGATACTTTATGTGCTATGATTCCTCATTCTGAATTTCATCAAGCACCATATTTCATCATGTTTTTCAAATTCTTCATATTATATGTCAAATGCGTGTATGAATTACAAGATATAGGGGGAGATCCCCATGATTCAATTCTTCAAGTGTGCATTGCCTCAAAAGCAAATTCCTCACTATGCACATCTTCAGGGGGAGTTCTTCTATATCTTGCAATCAAAATCCTCATTATCAGTGTTTACACTTCATATGTTTATCCCCATTGAAAACTTAACCTATGTTGTCATCAATCACCAAAAAGGGGGAGATTGTAAGTGCATCTAGTGCCCCTTAGTGATTTTGGTGTATTGAAGACTTATAGGTTAAGTAACTGATGCGTTTGTAAGTGTACACAGGTCTATAAGTCTATGAGGAGTTTGATATTTACAGAGAAAGTCGACCCCTAAAAATGAATTTCTTCATCTGAAGAATTTGATATTCTGAAGACTTTCTGAAGACTTTGAAAGTGAAGAAATTGGTGTGATTCTGAAGAATTGGTATTCGCTTGAGGAATATGAAGCGTGAAGACTTTTGTTTTCGTAGTTTCATTTTCTCTTTCTTGAGTCATAGGAAACACCGCATCGTTAAAGGGGTCGAGGAAATACTAAGGAAAATTTCCATTTGATGCTCAACTCAAAATCCTACACCTACCAATCCCTTCGAGTGAAGCTTTTGGAAATCTCATACAGTTCAGTCAATTTCTTGATGTGAGACGAAGCTCTTCTAGTCGTTGAGGAATTTGTTCTGATCGAGGAGTTAGGAATTCGCCAAAGGCGAATTGCCTACACAAAGTGAGGAACATGATAGCCCCGAGGAATTTGAAAGTCAAATTTTCGGCCGTTCTTGTCTTCTTGGCCACCTGTCCCAAAATATCTTATCCACCTAACGGTCATATCATTGAAGGGCATTTATGTCTTATCATGTAGGGCTGCTCCCTAGGCTATAAATAGCCGCCCCCTACAACCACTAGTTGGTTGGCTGCTCCGAGAGAACTTGACACTTGTCATTTGAGAGCAACCCATCCTCTGAGGACTTTGAGCGAAAATCATCAAGTGAGGAAAAACCCAAAGTGAGGAAAAACCCAAAAACCAAACCCCAACAAACCCAAAGTGATTGAGCATCACTGAAGAAATTGATCCCGCGTGGATCCGACGCTTTTTACCTTTGAAGACTGTGCTTCTTCCAGACGGTTAGGCGTCACGGTCTAGAGCATCCAAGAGGAATTGTGGATCGCCGAGTGACCAAGTATGTGAAGGTTTGGAAGTCGCCTGAAGACTTACCACGAGTGATTGGACGAGGTCTGTGTGACCTTAGTTCAAGGAGAATACGGTGAGGACTTGGTGTCCTGAGCTGCGTGCTCAAAGGATCGGGTGTCCGGACTGTGTGTCCTCGAGTTTAAATACTCACCGCTTCCAACCAGACGTATAACCGAGACAGCAGTTGGAACTGGTCTACCAAATCATTGTCTTCACCAACCTAACTGGTTCTATTTCCTCAACCCTTTCATTTCCTCATAACTGTGTTGAGTGTTTGTCATATCTGTGTTTGAAGACTTTGATCAAGACTTTCTCAATTTCCTCAGTTCAATTTCTTGATCTGTTTGTCTTCATCTTGTGTTATCCTGTGATTACGTTTTACGTACTACTGTGATTGTCTTCATTTCATCATGATGACTTTGCTTGTAACCTGTTATGCTTACTTCGAGTACTTATTCCGCTGCATGTATTTCTTCGCTAAGGAATTTCCTCACCAGCAAATTCCTCAGTGAAGAATTTGTAAAATTCTCTAAAAATCGCCTATTCACCCCCCCTCTAGTCGATATAACGCACTTTCACAAAGCAATTATGTCTTCTCAAAATAACACGGCCAAAGAAAGTTATCCCTACAAAATCATATAGTCTGGCTATGCTCTATCTTCACCACACAAAGTATTTAAATCATGCACAACCCCGATGACAAGCCAAGCAATTGTTTCATACTGTAACATTTTCAAAACTTTTTCCATCTTCACGCAATACATGAGCGTGAGCCATGGATATAGCACTATATGTGGAATAGAATGGTGGTTGTGGAGAAGACAAAAAGAGGGGAAGATAGTCTCACATCAACTAGGCATATCAACGGGCTATGTAGATGCCCATCAATAGATATCAATGTGAGTGAGTAGGGATTGCCATGCAACGGATGCACTAGAGCTATAAGTATATGAAAGCTCAACAAGAGAAACTAAGTGGGTGTGCATCCAACTTGCTTGCTCACGAAGACCTAGGGCAATTTGAGGAAGCCCATCATTGGAATATACAAGCCAAGTTCTATAATGAAAAATTCCCACTAGTATATGAAAGTAACAAAATGAGAGACTCTCTATCATGAAGATCTTGGTGCTACTTTGAAGCACAAGTGTGGTAAAAGGATAGTAGCATTGTCCCTTCTCTCTTTTTCCCTCATTTTTTATTTTTTTTATTTGGGCCTTTTCTCTTTTTTTTATGGCCTCTTTTTTTATTTTTTATTTTATTTTTTTCGTCCGGAGTCTCATCCCGACTTGTGGGGGAATCATAGTCTCCATCATCCTTTCCTCACTAGGACAATGCTCTAATAATGATGATCATCACACTTTTATTTTCCTACAACTCAACAATTACAACTCAATACTTAGAACAAAATATGACTCTATATGAATTCCTCCGGCGGTGTACCGGGATATGCAATGAATCAAGAGTGACATGTATGAAAGAACTATGAACGGTGGCTTTGCCACAAATACGATGTCAACTACATGATCATTCTAAGTAATATGACAATGATGGAGCGTGTCATAATAAATGGAGCAATGGAAAGTTGCATGGCAATATATCTCGGAATGGCTATGGAAATGCCATAATAGGTAGGTATGGTGGCTGTTTTGAGGAAGGTATATGGTGGGTGTATGATACCGGCGAAAAGTGCGCGGTATTAGAGAGGCTACCAATGGTGGAAGGGTGAGAGTGCGTATAATCCATGGAATCAACATTAGTCATGAAGAACTCATATACTTATTGCAAAAATCTACAAGTTATCAAAGTAAAGTATTACGGCATGCTCCTAGGGGATAGATTGGTAGGAAAAGACCATCGCTCGTCCCCGACCGCCACTCATAAGGAAGACAATCAATAAATAGATCATGCTCCGACTTCATCACATAACGGTTCACCATACGTGCATGCTACGGGAATCACAAACTTTAACACAAGTCTTTCTCAAATTCACAACTACTCAAATAGCATGACTCTAATATCACCATCTTCATATCTCAAAACAATTATCA
Organism: Aegilops bicornis; assembly: GCA_021605145.1. Lineage (NCBI taxonomy): Eukaryota > Viridiplantae > Streptophyta > Magnoliopsida > Poales > Poaceae > Aegilops > Aegilops bicornis. The sequence continues at coordinate 391,628,700 of CM038675.1, read as the reverse complement.
AGCATCAATCTTTTCTTAGTATTCAACACACTCATAAGAATTCTTACAAATCTTGTATGCTTAGCATATTATAATTATTTAAGAAAATTACAATGCTATTTAAGACTCTCAAAATAATATAAGTGAAGCATGAGAGTTCATCTATTTCTTGAAAATAAAACTACCACCATGCTCTAAAATATATAAGTGATGCACTAGAGCAAGTGACAAACTACTCCGAAAGATATAAGTGAAGATCAATGAGTAGTCGAATAATTGTGAAACTATGTGAAGACTCTCTAACATTTAAGAATTTCAGATCTTTATACTTTATTCAAACAGCAAGCAAATCTAAATAAAACTACATTGCAAGGATAGCACAACTCAAGTGAAAAAGCAAAAACTTAGGTTCAACCGATACTAACCGATAGTTGTTGAAGAAGAAAGGTGGGATGCCAACGGGGGCATTCCCAAGCTTAGATGCTTGAGACTTCCTGAAATAATATCTTGGGGTGCCTTGGGCATCCCCAAGCTTGAGCTTTTGTGTCTCCTTAATTCCTCTCATATCATGGTTTCTCTTTTTATCAAAAGCTTCATTCACAACAAACTCAACAAGAATTCGTGAGATAGGTTAGTATAAACCAATGCAAAACCTTATCATTTTCTACTGTGACAAATCACTAAAATTATTATTCAACATTGAATACTAAATGTCGCTGCATATTTAATACTCCTATCCTCAAATAGAACCATTAAACAAGCAAACATATGCAAACAATGCAAACACAACAGCAATCTGCCAAAACAGTACAGTCTGTGAAGAATGCACGAGTATAAATACTTCCCTAACTCCAAAAATTATGAACTAAAATTCCCACTGTAATAAATTTATCAGAGCTCAATATGCAAAAAGATTCAACATTATACCACTCTCTGAATTTTCTAGGGAATTTTTGCAACAGCGGCAAACTTTCTGTTTTCAAACAGCAACATGTATTGTAGCAAAATAAGCATGGCAAAGGCTATCCTTGACTTTTTATTGAAACTAAAGATGAAAAACATTATTCTAAATAACAGAAAGCAAATACTAACAAGATAAAATGACGCTCCAAGCAAAACACATATCATGTGGTGAATAAAAATATAGCTCCAAGTAAAGTTACCGATGAACGAAGAGGAAAGAGGGGATGCCTTCCGGGGCATCCCCAAGCTTAGGCTCTTGGTTATCCTTAAATATTACCTTCGGGTGCCTTGGGAATCCCCAAGCTTAGGCTCTTTCCACTCCTTATTCCATAGTCCATCGAATCTTTACCCAAAACTTGAAAACTTCACAACACAAAACTTAACAGAAAACTCATGAGCTCCGTTAGCGAAAGAAAACAAAACACCACTTCAAGGTACTGTAATGAACTCATTCTTTATTTATATTGGTGTTAAACCTACTGTATTCCAACTTCTCTATGGCTTATAAACTATTTTACTAGCCATTGATACATCAAAATAAGCAAACAACACAATGAAAACAGAATCTCTCAAAAAGAGAACAGTCTGTAGTAATCTGCAACTAACGCAAACTTCTGGAACTCCAAAAATTATAAAATAAATTGGTGGACCTGAGGAATTTGTCTAGTAATCATCTTCAAAAGGAATCAACTAAATATCACTCTCCAGTAAAAAGTTGAAGCTAATCTCGTGAGTGCTAAAGTTTCTGTTTTTACAGCATGATCATAAAGACTTCACCCAAGTCTTCCCAAAGGTTCTACTTGGCACAAACACTAATTAAAACACAAAACCACATCTAAACAGAGGCTATATGGATTATTTATTACTAAACAGAACCAAAAAGCAAGAAACTAAAATAAAATTGGGTTGCCTCCCAACAAGCGCTAACGTTTAAAGCCCCTAGCTAGGCATGATGATTTCAATGATGCTCACATAAAAAAGATAAGAATTGAAACATAAAGAGAGCATCATGAAGAATATGACTAGCACATTTAAGTCTAACCCACTTCCTATGCATAGGGATTTTTTGAGCAAACAACTTATGGGAACAAGAATCAACTTGCATAGGAAGGTAAAACACGCATAACTTCAAGATTTTAAGCACATAGAGAGGAAACTTGATATTATTGCAATTCCTACAAGCATATATTCCTCCCTCATAATAATTTTCAGTAGCATCATGAATGAATTAAACAATATAACCAGCACCTAAAGCATTCTTTTCATGATCTACTTGCATAGAAATTTTACTACTCTCCACATAAGCAAAATTCTTCTAAATGAATAATAGTGGGAGCAAACTCAACAAAATAGCTATCATGAGATTGAAAAGTAAGATCAAGATGACAAGTTTCATGGTTATCATTATTCTTTATAGCATACATGTCATCACAATAATCATCATACATAGGAGGCATGCTTTCATCATAGTAAATTTGCTCATCAAAGCTTGGGGGACAAAAAATATCATCTTCATCAAACATAGCTTCCCCAAGCTTGTGGCTCTGCATATCATTAACATCATGGATATTCAAGGAATTCATACTAAAAACATTGCAATCATGCTCACCATTCAAATATTTAGTGCCAAACATTTTAATGCATTCTTCTTCTAACACTTTGGCACAATTTTCCTTCCCATCATACTCACGGAAGATATTAAAAAGATGAAGCGTATGAGACAAACTCAATTCCATTTTTTTGTAGTTTTCTTTTATAGACTAAACTAGTGATAAAACAAGAAACAAAAAAATTCGATTGCAAGATCTAAAGATATACCTTCACTTACCTAGCCTCCCCGGCAACGGCGCCAGAAAAGAGCTTGATGTCTACTACACAACCTTCTTCTTGTAGACGTAGTTGGGCCTGCAAGTGCACAGGTTTGTAGGACAGTAGCAAATTTCCTTCAAGTGGATGACCTAAGGTTTATCAATCCGTAGGAGGCGTAGGATGAAGATGGTCTCTCTCAAGCAACCCTGCAACAAAATAACAAAGAGTCTCTTGTGTCCCCAACACACCCAATACAATGGTAAATTGTATAGGTGCACTAGTTCGGTGAAGAGATGGTGATACAAGTGCAATATGGATAGTAGATAAAGGTATTTGTAATCTGAAATAATAAAAACAGCAAGGTAACAAGTGATAAACATGAGCGTAAAAGGTATTGCAATGAAAGGAAACAAGGCCTAGGGTTCATACTTTCACTAGTGCAGGTTCTCTCAACAATAATAACATAGATAGATCATATAACATGCCCTCAACATGCAACAAAGAGTCACTCCAAAGCCACTAATAGCGGAAAACAAACGTACAGATTATGGTAGGGTACGAAACCACCTCAAAGCTATTCTTTCGGATCAATCTATAAAAGAGTTCGTACTAGAATAACACCTTAAGACACAAATCAACCAAAACCCCAATGTCACCTACATACTCCATTGTCACCTCAAGTATCTGTGGGCATGATTATACGATATGCATCACACAATCTCAGATTCATCCAACCAACATAGAAGTACTTCAAAGAGTGCCCCAAAGTTTCTACCGGAGAGTCAAGAACGTGTGCCAACCCCTATGCATAGGTTCATGGGCGGAACCCGCAAGTTGGTCACCAAGACATACATCAAGTGGCACATGATATCCCATTGTCACCACAGATAAGCACGGCAAGACATACATCAAGTGTTCTCATAAAAGACTCAATCCGATAAGATAACTTCAAAAGGGGAAACTCAATTCATCACAAGAGAGTAGAGGGGGAGAAACATCATAAGATCCAACTACAATAGCAAAGCTCGGGATACATCAAGATCGTGCCATAGAGGGAACACGAGAGAGAGAGAGAGAGATCAAACACATAGCTACTGGTACATACCCTCAGCCCCGAGGGTGAACTACTCCCTCCTCGTCATGGATAGCGCCTGGATGAATGAAGATGGCCACCGGTGATGGGTTCCCCCTCCGGCATGGTGCCGGAACGGGCTCCCGAGAGGTTTTTGGTGGCTACAGAGGCTTGCGGCTGCGGAACTCCCGATCTATCTTCTGTTCTGGAAGTTTTACGATACGTAGGTATATATGGGTGAAAGGAGTACGTCGGTGGACTGAAGGGGGGTGGGCACGAGGCAGGGGGGCACCCCAGGGGGGTGGGCGCGCCCCCCACCCTCGTGAGCACCTCTCTTCTTTCCTGAGGTGCACTCCAAGTCCATCGGGTGGCTTTCCTTCCAAAAATAACTTCTCTAGTTGATTTCGTTCCGTTTTGACTCCGTCTGATATTCCTTTTCCTCAAAACACTGAAATAGGCATAAAACAGCAAATCTGGGCTGGGCCTCCGGTTAATAGGTTAGTCCCAAAAATAATATAAAAGTGGATAATAAAGCCCAATATTTCCTAAAACAGTAGATAATATAGCATGGAGCAATCAAAAATTATAGATACGTTGGAGACGTATCAGGCGCCAACCCCCTCCTTCGCGCCATCCTCCCCGGTGTATTGCACCATGACCATCGTCGAGGCCCGTGCCCAATACATGGACACGGTGAGGCAGAAGCGTCAGGAGCAGTTCCGGGAGGCACAGGCTGAGGCCGCCTACAACCACCATCTCCTCCAGGAGCACCTACAGGCGAAGGAACAGGTCAACATGAAGCGGGCAGAGCAGGAGGCGCTGCTCGACTCGTACCGCTCTGCCCGAGAGAGCCGCCTCACGCGCTGGTGGTACCGCATGCGGGTGGCGGAGGTTGCAGTCGCCTATAAAGAGGGCGATGAAGCAGGTGAGGCGCTATTTGGCGAGAACGAGGATGAGGCGGAGGACAATGCCGGCTCCGATGAGTCCCCGCTCCGCTGGCGTCGAGGAGGCCCTGCTCTGCCGAGGCCCCGCCGCGCCAACAATGAGGCAGAGGACACCACCGGCTGCGCGGAGGCGCCACCACTGCCCCGCTGCCAACAAGGCCGCGCCACACAGAAAACGAGGAAGAGTAGAGCACAGTAGGTAACCGCCGCTCGGGTCCAAGTAAGGCCACCGCTGCTACCCTCCGGTTGAAGCCAAGCTAGGCGGGTTGACCATTAACGGCTGATTAGCTTCTTAGCGGCGACGTGGAGTCAGAGAGCTGTGTTGGAGAAGAAGCTTCGGTTAATTAATTATACCTCCAGCGCACCCCTTTTTAGTTGAAGAATGTATGAAATATAATGAAATCCGACATGTTTATATGAAATCTGACCGTATATGAATGAATTTATTCTTGTATCACTAGCATTGGATGAACATGCAAAACAATACGTACTAGCATTATTCCCAGGGTGATCACCTCGTTTGCAGCAGTTTCACATGTACTCCCTCCGGTCCTTTTTAGTCTGCATACAAGTTTTGTCTTAACTCAAAGTATCTCTACTTTGACAAATCTTATAGAAAAAAGTATGAACATTCAATATGTAAATTCAACTGACTTGAAAGAAATCTATTATGCGAAGTAAAAAAGGAATAGAGGGAGTACAAAGAGTTTGAGCGGCTTTTTAGCATTCATGTACATTGCAATCAAACACACAGACCTGGCAATTCATAGAGAACATTCAAAACAATCGATGATTATGCATCTCAGAGATTCACATGTCAGAGCCAATATTTACTTCACAAGTAAAGAATAAAGAAAAATCAATCGATGCTGCTCAGCGAAGGGCGTCCCATTCCAAAATATCAAACACACGTCTTCTTGCTAACATCAATGAGCAAAATTTGACAAGGTTGTCCTATTCCAAAATGTCAAATGCGTGTTGTTTTGCGTACGTCAATGAGCAAACTTTGACAAGGTTTTCCCATTCCAAAATATTAAATGCCTACGATTGTGGAATGTGCAGGGTTTGCCATCAGTTCGGACATTGACATGCCACCTCGTGCTAAATAAACCAGTTTTTCTTTTTATGCAGTTCCACCAAAATCAACCAAATTCGCGCGTAGCTTGTATGATTTCACCTTTATATGTTGCAACGCCTTGAACATATTGGCACCTCCTTTCTTGTGGTGGAAATGAATGATTCGATGTATTCATGAACATTTTGTGCAGTTCCCATTGAAATCAAGCTGAGCACCCCTGTTTGTACAAATACAAAAAAAGTGATTAGTATAAAGCAAACTGTACTATGAATTGACGGTTTAAAGAGGCAACCTACATGATCCATGCAGAGCACACATTTAAAAAAATGGAACTCACCGGAAGGAATCCTAACACAACATTGTATTGGCCATCACAGCAACAAAGATGGAGATCCATGAGTCCTTCTGAGCAGAAGTTAGTTTGTTCTTGTGGGCAATAATGTAACCATCCTTCAACTGTTCCCTTCTTAAGAAGAGAGGCTTGGCTTCTTTATCCTGGCATAATCAGAATTAGACACTTCGTGTACTCCATATTCTTCTTCAGAGGAGGATGATCCGGTTGTGCAAAGACAAGAGGAAAACTAAATGCTAGCATCCCAGTTTGCTCGAAAAAAAGAAAGGAAATATTTAAAACAACACAGATGAAGCACTTCTCAAGGACAATACCACTTTCTCATGATAGTATCTAAACAGTAGCACAACACCAATAGAGATGACAAAGCTCAATCATATGGATGAAATCCGTTATGCAGTACCAACCTTTGTCAGGAGGCTTATTGTGTAGAGCATACAGATCAAGCACTTCTCCGGAACCATCTATTGTTACCTACTGTGGTTGCCATGCTTACTATATACTCCTCGATTAGTTTAATGTTTCCAACATCTTCTTGTGCAGTTCCACTAAAATATATGTTATCTTCAAAGAAGATCCCTGTTTGCACAAGTAGAGATAATTACATATTACATTAAGAGTGGCAGCAAATTAGTGGCAAAACAATTGCTCGTTCCAGCCATATCAATAAATTAAGATGCAAAACTATATCATTACTTGTGTCATCACAGTTCCAGTGCTTCATTACAACACCTTCATCACTTGGTTCAATAACAGACAAGCTTCACCTTCAATGTAAGATTTGGCATGTCAATTAGGGAGCACAAGTGTAGCGCTAAAAAACGACATTAATTTTCTAATGAAAGTGGCAAAATACAGTCCAACAGTTGTGAAATATCCTTATCTGACCTCAATGGGATATTACGGTGCACATACAGATTGGAAGTCTTGTCTCCATTTGTGCAGTTCACTAAAATCAAGCAACATTATCGTACAAGTAGCACAACATATGAAAGCACACAGCACAATCATGTGAAAGAAGGCTAGTACTGACCTCTCATGATGCGGAATTCAAACAACTCACAAGAAGAAGATCTGAACCAAATTTGCCAACATGGATAGGAAGTCAGATCTCCTCTTGTGTAGTTCCACTAAGATCAAGCAATCAAGCAACATTGTCGGTGTGACATTTTGGTTGAACTGCACAAAACACTCTTAAAACAAAAGTGTTTTGTGCAGTGCAACAAAAGGTCACAATAGCAACGTGGTGAAGTAGATAACCCTGTTTACACAGAGGTTCAAAGGAAACAACTAGTGGTCAATAACGGTGGATGACACAGAAGCCAACAAAAAGAAGCATCTAACTTATCTAAATGGGAAGGAAAGCAAGATAGTAGCATTTCATGAACGGTGGCATTGATTCATATTAATAGAGAGATTATATTAACAATAAAATTCGTCAAACATGTAATTTGCTTTTAACTGTGGCATTGCTTCAATTTTCTAGTTGCATTGTTAGAGGGTGTTTGTTTACAGGGACTTTTTGGTGCAGGGACTAAAAAAAGTCCCTTTCAGTCCCATCTAAACCAAATAGGAGGGACTTTCAGGGGCTAAAAGTGGGCATTTGGGACTAAAGAAAGAAGACCCCGAGGGAGAGTATTTTTGGGACTTTTTCCAACAGTTGCCCCTGCCCCACATCGCACTTTATATCTATTAGTTCATTACTAGGGGTAACATGGTCTTTTAGCATGTCATTTAATAACATCTAGTCCATGTTTAGTCCCTGGAACCAAGCAGGTAGGGACTAGGGACTTTTTACTTGGGACTAAAAAAACTCCTAGGACTTTTTAACCAAACAGGGCCTTAGATTAACAATAGCTAAAGAGTTACACGGGACAGTGGACACACCAACACCATGTGCATCTACCGATGTATAAAGGGGTGATGCACAGTCTGTTGCAACAAAGAACAAATAACCAAGGAGCATATTTGTGTTGGTCCCAGTTTTGTTATCTTTAGACATCTTTCCCTATGTGAGGGCAGCAAATCTAGTCCTGCTCAAACTCTACAGCCTTGTCCCCCAAAACAAAAAGATAAGTTTGTTATAGATGTGTGTACTGCGTTTGTCATTGTTTTCCCTTTTCGACAACGTTGGCGCTGGATAGCCAGTCTGTACTGCTTTCCCCCTTCCTTTCCTCTTTGAACCACGTCCTAGATTCATTCTATACAACTTTCCCCACTACTTTCCCCCCTTCCTTTCCTCTTTGAACCACGTCCTAGATTCATGCTATACAACTTTTCCCACTACTTTCCTGTTTGATCCAACACCTAGATTCGAGTGCAAAAGCGGAAAAAGCCCACATGCAGCTAGAGCAATGCATGTGGAATAAGTATGTTATACCTTAAGGTTCTCGGGGTGTGGCTCAATGGGCAGCCGGAGGCCAATCTGCCCACACTATGTACGGCAGCAAGGAAGAAGGGGTCGGAGGTCCTCCCACGCTGCCGCTGGGTGAAAGAGAACAGCTGCGCCGGTAGTGGATTCCCTCCCTCGCCGAAGGAGACAGCGTTAAGCCTCCTTCCCTTCCCGGCGGACGGATCCTGCCGGCTCATTGACCAGCAGTGAGGGAAGAGAGAGAGAGAGAGAGGCCAACGAAGTCTTGTTTAGATCTGGAGAGGGTGAGAGAGTGTGAAGTGAGCAACTACAAGCGCTGAGGCTCCAGCATGTATATATATAGTGGAGAGAGTGTGTGAAGAGTGAAAACCCTAGAAAACAAGTGTCGAGGCTGCAGCGTATATATATGGAGTGGTTTTATTTTTCTCTCCATAAAAATCGTTTTAAATTGTGCACGAAACGGAACTCTTTATTTAACGTAGTGAAGAAAAATACTAGGGGCAATGCTAATACGTGAAGAAAGTTTAACGCTCGAAGGAGTCAACTCGCAATTAATGTTGCACGCCTCCCGGTCGCGCTTACTAACGTTCACATGTGGTACACGACCCTCCGAAGTGAACAACAACTGAACCACACACGGTAAAAATATCGGAAAGGTGGGATGCACCATACTCCAATTTTAAATATTTTGGGCACTTGTATTTAGCCTAAGTCAGTGTGCCACCGTATGAACTAAGGGTTATAGCGTGTGCTAAGAAACTAGGGTGTATTGAGAGTAATTGCTAAGTTCACTTTGGTCACTGTACTCAAGAATACGGTCACTATATACGTGATGAGGTGATTATACTGTCACTGCGAGATCGTATAGCTCCGTATCCATCCATTTTGACCAGTCAAAGAATCCTCCTGGCACCGCCCCAGATCACTTTCTCTCTCTGTCATGCGGGGCCTACCTGTCATTGGGTGGAAGAAAGAAGTCGAACAAAAACAAAATTATGCTCAAGTGCGGTTATCAAACCCAAGACCTCAGGTTTGATGAGCGATCAGGCTAACCAGCTACACCACCTCACGTTATGATTAACGAGAGTAAAATAACCTTTTATACATTCCTGCATTCGTGTGACAAGCATGCCATTTTTTGTGTGGGAGTCATTGTGATTTAAATCATAATCGTGTCATGTGGTTGTGGTGGTAAGGTCTTTTGGGATTTAAAGCAGTGTTGGTAGTACATAAATAATGCAGCCTTAGTCACCTTACCTCTCCCCACGTAGTATATTGGGTCCCACCAGTCAGAGCGTTGTACCATCCCAAAATTCTATATTTTGGAATGTTATATTAAATAAATAAATAGGATTGTTTGTTTGATTGTTGTGTGATGGATTGTGTGAAATTATTTTATTTTCACGAGAATTGAAACCTTTTGAGTTCTTGTTTAATTTTTTTCTAGTCATGTTATAAAAGTTGGATAACATTTTGTCCAATAAAGAAAACTATGGTTGGGGAAGTTTATCCAAGAAATCAAAGGGCTTTAATTTATGTTTGACTCTTTTTGAAATATTGGAAACCACAATCACAATTTTGGAGTGAGAATAAGATGACTTTCTCAAATGTGGTGGATGAATATTTCATATGGAGTTTGTTTGGATTTTGGAGTTCCAATTGAAATATGATATTATTTGTAGTTTTACTGTCGTTTAAATATTTTCAAATTAATCAAATAAAATTTATGAGAGGAGATAACATGACTTCTCCAAAATTATATTTGGAAATGTTTAATATGGCTCAATTATTATTTTCAAATTTAGAATTTAAAAAAGAGAACATTTTTGGAGATAATTATAATACACTTATTGAATAATAAGAGCAGGATAACTATTGAATTTTTGGCTAAAACTATTTTCGAAATATATGAATTTTATTTAGGTTCATTTGAACATTTATTAATAAAATTTTATTAGTTTTTTATACAAACGTTTTGCAAACTTAAATTAAAAATAAATGTGAACTTTTATTTTATTTGCTGTTTTAAAACTTTTGCACAAAAAATATATTATTTTGTAATTATGTCCTAAGCCTATTTGGACCATGCCCACTTCTATTTTTTTTGTTTCTCTCTTTCCATTTTCCCCTTGGGCCTGGTTCCCCACTAAGGCCCATATAATTTGTTTTTTCTTAGCCCAAGTCCAGGAACCCTTTCTTCCTCCTCTGTACGTTTCAATCTGGAGGAGAACAGAAACAGCCATGGCACCTGTACATCTTCCTCTCCCTCTAACACTTGAAACGTTCGCTCTTTCCACTTCTTATCAACAGGAAAAATCTTTTGTATTGCATGCAGAACCCATTCAGCAGATTAAAATTCCACTTTGATGTCTTAATTGTTCCGGAATCAATCCGTCATTAGAGTCCACAATGGGCTCGTTTGATCTCTCTGTACCGGCTCCCTCGGCCACTATAAATAGGACCCGTACGTGCGCCTCGAAGCCCTCATCCCTTTCCCTGAAAACCCCTCTTTATATCTCTCTATTCCGAGAGGAATTGCTCGCCGGGATTTACCCGTTTTCGCAACTCCGGCGGCTTCTCCACCGCACCAGAGGACGAGGACGATCTCACCTCTGCATCTCTCAAGTTCACCTCGTCCTCCTCTCCGCTGTTCTGCCATTCGTTGACGTCGGGACCTTTTCTTCTCCAACTCCGACGAAACTCCGGCGAAACTCCGGTGAGTACTGTGTAAATCCCGTAATTGTTTTTATGAAAAATACTCAAAATTTGGAAATTCATATCTCCTACACCTTAAGTCCGAATTCGACAAATTTTATATCCACGAATTTGTTGAAACACGAAGTTTATCATGAGACAAAAATATTTCACTTTTTATAAATTAAATTTGACACAAATTTAAAATTTGTATTTGAGTATTTTTGCTATATCTATTAATCTGTAATTCTTTTGAAAATGTTTCCTTCAGCAAAATTGATCCTTCGGTCCATATCTTGCGGTTAGATTTTTTTCTTAATTGTTCATCTATGTCTAGCCACTGTTTCAACCTTAACACTTTATATATATTTTTTATTGTAATTCAATTTCATCATTAGTTTAATTTGATTCTTGATTCAGCTTTTTTGAGAAGATCATTAGGAACCTCTTTGGTCATATGCTATCATTATACAAATTTAGACTTCACGAGATGTTACATACATTTTGTAACATAAAACTTTATGCAACAAACTCCACCTACCATTTTCATTATAGACATTGCCATAGAACCTTGCCTCACAACTCTTCAACCCGTGATCTTCATTTTGACCCAACCCTAGAACAAAACCTGTATCATATTTTCATTCTTTATCTTATCGCAACCCGTAACCAAGTCCAAACAACTTATGTAGGAATGTTATTTTTTTTATTTTGTATTGTAATCTGAATATTTTATTTGGATCTTTATTTGGATGTTGTTGTGTGTTAAAGTACTTTCTTATATCGTTAGATATATCGTAACGAGAAGGAGAGACGACTCAATAGAATATTTCATCTTCATCAACTGTACAAGGCAAGTACATCTTGATCATGCCCTTTTATACCTATGTTTTATATATGCATTTAGTCCTTTGATGTTAGTTGGCTATATTATAAACCCAATAGTGCAATGAGGTAGGTTTGAGCCTTTACTTCTTTGTAGCCAACATTGTAGGGATTTTGCTATGCCATTGTAGACGGGGATTGGTATGTGAGATCATGAAAGTTGCGAGAGATATAATAATTAAGGGTAACCTTAAGGTGGCAACATTAACACACATATGGGTGGATTGGTAAGGGGCCCCCTGTAGAAACTAGTGGACTTGCCCAGAGGATCCCGGAGTACCCGTGTGATCACCCTATGGACTGCCACCCAGGCTCAAAGGGATTCATCAATTTTTATGACTAGAAGCTTACCTGCACAACCACAAGCTATTATGGGTTCTGGCTTAGTTGAGTATGTTCTGTGACCTCTAACAGTGGTAGACTAGCAGATGTAGTTATATATGTAGGTGTACCGGTCTACCCAGGGTTAAGAGGGAACACTTCAGAAAGACTATGTCTCGATCTTTCGGCTCTCAAACACCAGGCAGTGTGAGGACTACAAAGGAGGCGATCGAGTCTTGTGGGGAAAAGTGTGCAAAACTCTGCAGAGTGTAAAACTAATCGATTAGCTGTGTCCCCGGTTATGGACAATTTGAGCATCTGGAAAGTGGGAATTGAGCGATCTCATCACTCTTAATTAATTTAAGGGGTTTTAATGAATTTGGGTATAGCTTGAATGGAGCAACCATCTCAATCATATTATGATGAATTATGTAGTAATAATATGATATTCTTTTGATGATAGGGAAAAATCTGCTTTATGCAAATTAAACTTAGAACCTTCCACCAGCCATATTGCATGTAGAAGTAGGACATATATTCATCCCTTGTGGTGTGACTTGCCAGTACATTCAACGTACTGACCTACAAGGCTGCAACGTATTATGTTGCAGGTATTATCCGACGAGTAAGTGATATGTTAGGGTTACGGTCTGCACTCAACACGCCGATGGCGTTGATGGGACTCCACACCCGTTTGATTGTTTCCGCTGAGATTCTTAAGGTATATATCAGTTTTTCGTTACTTATACATGTGATTCCACTTTGGTATATAAATTGATGTACTGTGTGTGCTAGCATACCGATCCAGGGATAGCACAGATAACAGAGACTTGACCGTCTGAGGTCGGGTCGCTATAGAAATGGTATCAGAGCACATGTTGACTGTAGGACGTGACCCTAGGAAATGGCTTAGTACCAGCAAGACCCTGAGAGAACAATTTTTTTCCTTGGAATTTTCCCTCAACTTTTGAACCCTTGACCAAAACTCTTCTTATTTCCAAATTTTAGATGGAGAATTTCACCCTGAACACCAGAGTGCACTATAAGGATGTTCTTTGTAGTGCAGCCCTCGTGGCATTGGTCAGACTGCTGAAGTTGCCGATACCAGAGATCAAGGTGAACAAGAGAAGAACCACGAAATGGGCATTAAGACTCGAGTTTTTGGACGTCAAGGAGACCCCAAAGAAAGGAGACATCACATATGATATGATAGCCCGCAACAAGGATATGGGCATCAACACTGCCATTCATGATGCAATTGCACACATGTGCTACCTTCATCGTAATGAGCTAAGCAAGAATGGTTTTGGAAAGCTTGGATGGCAGAAAGCTGGTGGAGCACATATCTTACTGACGCAGGAGCAAAAGCTGAAGTTTTCACCTCCGATAGTGTATAACCAAGACTTGGAGCATTACATCAAGAACCTCCAGATGGACCTTCTCGAAGTCTTATTCGATAAGGAAGCACTGCATGAAGAAGTCAAGGCCCAGAAGCTGGAGGTAACCAAGCATACGGAGGAAGACCATGAAGTTCGGAAACTTCGTCAAGAACTGGAGAATAGCAGGACCATAGCTCATGCCAAAGATGTTGAGATCCAGAAGCTCAAGAATCAACTCCAAGACATACTGGGAGGAAACTCCGTCTCGACCGAGATTATCTGGCTGAAGAACTGGAGAATATCCAACACAAGCAGAAGAAGCCCCGTGGAGACGAGAACCAAGATCTGGAGAAGTTAGTTTAGTAGTAGACCACCATGAGAAAATAAGTTTGAATGTTTATGATTTGAGTATCTGTCGGATTTCGGGTTCCGGCAGACCCTCTAGGTTTGAACTCTGGGGTGCGCGCGGAGATCTCGCCCCCTACCTACCTACACCTCGTTGCCTCGCAAGGATCTAGAACTACACGAAGTGCAGCACAAGGGACACAAGGTTTATACTAGTTCGGGCCACCGTTGTGGTGTAATACCGTACTCTAGTTTGTGGTGTGGTGGATTGCCTCTGGGGCTGATGATGAACAGTACAAGGAAGAACAGCCTCGTGAGGGTTTGTTCTTGGCTGGTGCGATGAACTGCTAGGGGGAGTTCCGTCGCTTCTCTCTCTCTCTGTGATTGATCTCTCGATGCCTCTACCCTGTGGGTGGCTAGTCCTATTTATAGGCAGAGGCCCTGGGCCTCTTCCCAAATATTGAGCGGGAAGGGCGCCAACAATTGGCCACTTTGAAGGGGAACATCTAGTACACTTATCCTGACTAAAGTTGGTCCTCGCCTGCCAAAGGCTCTGGTGGTGACGCCGGCTTGGGCTCCACGATGACTTCCTTCCTGCCGTTGCGACGGTCTTGGTCTTGTTGCACCGAAACGAGTGCCTTTGCTTGATGCTCTCGCCTGCACTTGCCCCCTTTGCACCAAAGAGGAAATGAGGGCATTGCGCAGGCTGGCGCCCGCCTGGCACCGTTGGTCGTCATGGCTTGCGTCATGGGCACCTCGTGAGGTGCCCCGCCTTGATCTCTCCGCCTCCTCACGAGCCAGCCTGACGAGGCCGTGCTTGAGGAAGCTTCCTGTTGTCCGCCCCGCGAGGCTTGGCCCCTCGCGAGGGTCTTGAGCTCGTGCTGATGAAGATGGGCCATACTGGGCCACCCCTTGAGCCACGCCGCAGGCCACAGGCAGGCAAGTCTGGGTACTCCCGTTCCCAAAACGCCGACAGTAGCCCCCGGGCCCAAGGCGCGTCTGGACTTGGCTGAGCAGAGAAGCGAAGGGGCAAGTGCGAAGCGCCGCGGGCCCTAACAGCCTGCGGCCTTGGGCACCGCGTGGCGCTTGATTGGACGTGGGTGTCTCCACTTCCCTACGACGCCTCGACAACTTCATGAATTAACAAGTCCCTGCATGCGAAGCGGGTCATGATTACCTGCAGTCGTGGAGGTCGACGGTTGGCCTTCCCCGGCTATAAGTACGGAACGGCGCGTGCCCTTCCAGCCCATCTCTTCTTGCTTCTCCTTCTTATCCATGGCTCCACCGAAGAGGTTCTCGGCCGCGGAGAAGGGAAAGGCCCGCCAGGTAGAGCCTGACTCTCCCCCGACCAAGCGCGGTCGAGGCCGTCCTCGCAAGCACCCTACGGCTCCCGTAGCGGCTCCCCACGGCCATGGAGGCGATCTCCTGTGCGGCGGCAAGGCGTCGGGCTGCTGCTAATGCGCGCTTCTGACGGCCTTGCTGACCCCTAGGCCACGCTTCCGCCGGCGGGAGGTGCTGCCGGAGTTTGTCGTGTGGTCGGTGGAGCCGACCAGCACCCGGCTCCGGCTTCCCCGCTTCTTCTTAGGTGAACTTCCGGCCGGCGCCCGGGAGGCCTGTGGCTCCAGGCGAACAGTTGCTGCAGTTGAGCCTCCTGGGCTTCGCTGGAGGTCTCCGCAGCCGGGAGCGTGGCCCTGACCTGCGACTGGCAAACGTTTGCCCGCGCGCGTGGTCTGAGCCGGCGATGCACCCTGCACTTCAAGTTCGACGGTGATGCCACCCTCTACGTGAGGGTGTTCGGGGAAGATGGTCGCCGCGCTGGGTGCTGCCCCGAGGACGACGACCGCGGCCGTGAGCCCAGCCCCGGCGATGATGAAGATGGCAGCGCGCGCGTGATTGGCGGCGCTCGGGGTTCCTCGAGCTTTGGCGTCTCCTCTTCGGACAGCGGCTCCTCCAGCGGTGGCCGCGACCAGCCCCCGCCGCTGGCGCTGGAGGGAGGTAGCGGGTCTGCCCGCCGTCGCGCCTCGGTGAAGCGCGAGAGGGAGTCCGCCTGAGCTCCGGGGGTAGTCCGAGCTCTCTCCGCGAGTCGGTGTCGGGCGAGTCGCGCCTGTTTTGTTCTTTTTCCTTTTCCTACGCAAGGAGACAGTTGTGTATGGCCCCGCGGGGGCGTGCTTGGACTATTGCTGTTAATTATCGTACTGTTTCCACTATTTTGGTATTATACCTTTGTGCCATACACATGCGCGTAGAAATTACTTAGCTCGGGGGGCCTGCTATGGCCTTTGCGTCCCGAGGCCGAGGCCTCGTCGAACGCTTCATGTCCTGCGAAGTTTAGTCTGGAGAGGTAGCTCCCGGCCTCAGCTGTGGAGGCGACCGACCCAGTCTGTGTTCAGATGTCGCGCGGTGCCCGTGGGGCGCGGATCGAGGGGTGCTCCTGTAGTGGACCCGGTAGGGAAGCCTCAAACGATAAGGGCAGAGAACACTCATGAGGGTGCTCACAGCTGCTCCCTCGCGAGACTTGGCGCGAGAGAAATCGAGGTGAGAGCGAAAAAGGCAGAGAGTCACAAGCCAAAGATGGCAACAACTTCAATAAAACATCAAATGGGAATGAACAAGCCAACTTCAGAAAGCAAATGAGAAAAGCCGCGTCCGGCACCTAATCTAGTCTTCGACGTCTTCTCACCAGCGCGGAGCTAAGTGCTGCCACTTGGCATGGGAGGGAGCCCCAGGGCCTGAGGCCGGCGCTCCTGAGACTACGGGGCGTGTATAGCCCCAACTCATTATTACGTGAGAGTGTCACGGGCGGCGAGCTTCACAGGCATTGGCCATCTTCACAGGCTCCGGGCCTTTCTCAGAAAAATAAACTTCACAGGCGTTTGCCTTCTTCACAGGCACCGGGCCTTTCATAGATAGATAAGCTTCACAGGCATTCGCCTTCTTCACAGGCACCGGTCCTTTTTCCAAAACGCAGCGCTTCACAGCATTCGCCTTCTTCACGTGCACCGGCCTTTTTCCAAAACGCGACGCTTCCACGTGCACCGGCCTTTTTCCAAAACGCTGGGCGCTTCACAGCATTCGCCTTCTTCATGTGCACCGGCCTTTTTCCAAAACGCGGCGCTTCACGGGCATTCGCCTTCTTCACGTGCACCGGCCTTTTTCCAAACACGGCGCTTCACAGTGCATTCGCCTTCTTCACAGTGCACCGGCCTTTTTACAAATCGCGGCGATTCACAGGCATTCGCCTTCTTCACAGGCACCGGGCCTTTTTCCAAAACGCGGCGCTTCACAGGCATTCGCCTTCTTCACAAGCACCGGGCCTTTTTCCAAAACGCGGCGCTTCACATGCACTGGGCCTTTTTCCAAAACGCGGCGCTTCACAGGCACCGGGCCTTTTTCCAAAACACGCGCTTCACAGGCATTCGCCTTCTTCACAGGCACCGGGCCTTTTTCCAAAACGCGGCGCTTCACAGGCATTCGCCTTCTTCACAGGCACCGGGCCTTTTTCCAAAACGCGGCGCTTCACAAGCATTCACCTTCTTCACAGGCACCGGGCCTTTTTCCAAAACGCGGCGCTTCACAGGCACCGGGCCTTTTTCCAAAACGCGGCGCTTCACAGGCACCGAGCCTTTTTCCAAAACGCGGCGCTTCACAGGCATTCGCCTTCTTCACAGGCACCGGGCCTTTTTCCAAAACGCGGCGCTTCACAGGCATTCGCCTTCTTCACAGGCACCGGGCCTTTTTAGGGGTAAAACCTCCAGAGGTGCTGGATGTTCCACGCGTTCTGGACGGGCACCCCCTCCTGAGTCTCCAAGCGCGCGGAGCCGGGCCTGGAAACATGAACAACCTTGAACGGGCCCTCCCACATGGGAGATAGCTTATGCAGTCCCTCCCTGGAGAGAACTCGCCTGAGCACGAGGTCCCCTACCTCGAGGGTCCTGGGGCGGATGTTGCGGCGGTGATATCGCCGCAGCGCTTTTTGGTATCTTGCCGCTCGTAGCGCGGCTTCCCGACGATGCTCCTCACCCAGCACGAGATCCGTCCCCCGCATGGCGTCCTGCTGCGCCTCGTCGAACGCCAGGACCCGTGCGGAACGACGCCCCGACCTCGTGAGGGAGGACTGCTTCAGCTCCATAGACCAGGAAGAACGGGGTCTCGCCAATGGGCTTGGTCAGCGGTTGTGCGGATGGACCATAATACGCATCGAAGCTCATCGTACCAGCCTCGCCGCAGCTCTCGACTTCTTCTTGAATGTCCTGGTTTTGAGGCCCCTCGGGACCTCCGCATTGGCCCGCTTCGGCACGACCGTTGTTCGCGGTGGGCTACCGAGGCGTAGCATATCTGCGCCCCAAGGTTAGCACAATATGTTTTGAAGAGGTTATCGTGAACTGCGAACCGTTGTCGGTGATGATGCGGTTCGGCACCAACCAGCTCACGATGCCCTTGATGAACTTGACCGCAGAACCTGCGAGGATGGTGCGGACTGCTTCCACTTCAGCCCACTTGGTGAACTTGTCCACGGCGACGTAGAGGTAGCGATAGCCCCCTGGTGCCTGAGGGAACGGGCCCAGGATATCCAGCTCCCAGACTGCGAATGGCCACGAGAGGGGTATAGTTTGCAGACCTCCCGCCGGCTGATGGATCTGCTTGGCATGGAATTGGCAGGCCTCGCAAGCCTTCACCAGTTCGATGGCGTCATTGAGCGCAGTGGGCCAATAGAACCCGCTGCGGAACGCCTTGCCAACGAGGGTCCGCGATGATGAATGATGCCCACAGTCTCCACCGTGTATATCTGCCAGCAGTTCCTTCCCTTGCTCCTTGGAGATGCAGCGCAGGGACACATCATTTGGTCGCTTCCGATAGAGCTCTCCATCCCTGATGCAGTATGTCGTGGCTTGCCGCGCCACACGCTCAGCTTCCTCCTCCTTCTCCGGCAAGGTCCCTTGCATCAGGTAGCTCCAGAGCTCCGTGATCCAACACCCCTCCTGAGGCTCCAGCATCAAGAGCAGGCGCGCTCCTGAGGCCGGGCCACAGACCGGGGCTCCTGAGGCTGGTGGCTGGGGGAGCTCCTACCGAGGCTGCACCGTGCTTGACAGTGATGGCGTGGCCGAGGGCTTGATGTGCCGCCTCGAAGACGCCAGCTCCCCGAGGTAGCCGCCTGGATGGCCGTTTGGCGATGTCGTCGGCCTCTTGATTGGTGCCACGGGGCACATGCTGCAACTCCAGCCCCCGGAACTGCTTCTCCATCCTGCGGACCTCTGCGAGGTCGACTTCCATGTGCTCATCCCTCGGCTCATATACCTTGTTGGAGAAGTTGACGAGGAGCTATGAATCACCCTTGATGGTAAGGCGCTTCACTCCTAGGGCAACCGCGGCCTTCAGGCCTGCTATCAGGCCTTCATACTCCGCTATGTTGTTGGAGACCTTTTCTCCGTGCTGGAAACAGAGCTGCACGGCGTAGTAGAGCTTGTCTTGAGTAGGAGATATAAGCACCGCTCCAGCCCCCGCGCCGTGCCTGGAGAATGCCCCGTCGAAGTACATGACCCAACCGTCCGGCGCCTCGCTTCCCGGGGAGAGGGATCGATCCTCATCATCCTTGAGGCCCGGCGCCTCCGTCCATTCTGCCACGAAATCCGCCAATGCGGCCCCCTTGATGACTCTGGCTGTGCTGAATTCGAGCTGAAACGCTTGCAGTTCAATGTTCCACTCAGCGACTCTTCCAGCTGAGTTGGGGCTCCTGAGCACCCTTTCCAAGGGGTACGCTGAGACAACCTTGATGGGGTGGCCTTGAAAATAATGCCGCAGCTTGCGCGAGGCCACCAATAGCGCGAGGAGGAGTTTCTGAGGCATGGGGTACCGCGCCCTCGCGTCCCGCAACACTGTGCTGACGAAGTAATCAGGGTGTTCAACGAGGTTGGGAGCGCTGGTGTCGATGTCGCCCTCCGGAGACCGTGGCACCTCTTGAGACAGTGGAGCCTCCAGCGGCTGGTTGCCAAGGGGAGGGGTTTCTTCTGTCCCGAGTGTGTTTCCCTCCGGCGGCTGATCCTTCTCGGCTGTGGTAGTGGCCTCCGTGAGTCTTCCTTGATCCTGCTTTGCCTTGACTCGGGCAGCTGCCGCGGCTTTGGTCTGACGCTCCTCCCTAACCGCCACCAGGGCTGCGCTGGCGGAGTAGGGAGTGGCTGCAAGGTAGAGCACCAGGGGTTCTTGAGGGCGCGGGGCCACCATTACCGGAGGGCTGGTTAGGTACCTCTTGAGATCTTGGAACGCCTTGTCGGCCTCTTCAGTCCATTCAAAGGGTCCCCTTTTCTTCATCAGCTAGAAGAAAGGCAGCGCTCGCTCCCCCAACTTGGAGATGAAGCGTCCTAGCGCGGTCACGCGCCCAGTGAGCTTCTGCATTTCTCTGAGGGTCTTTGGCGGGCTCATGTCCTCGACCGCCTTGACCTTTTCTGGGTTAGCCTCGATGCCTCGGTGGGACACGAGGAAGCCCAAGAGCTTGCCCGAGGGGACCCCAAACACACACTTCTCCGGGTTGAGCCGCAGGTTCACTACGGCCGAGGCTCATGAAGGTTTCCTCCAGGTCTTGTATCAGGGTCTTGGCCTCACGAGACTTCACCACAATGTCATCGACGTAAGCCTCAACATTCTTCCCGAGCTGCGGGCCCAAGGTGATGTGCATCAGCCGCTGAAAGGTCGCCCCTGCGTTGCGCAGTCCGAACGGCATGCATGTGTAGCAGTACACTCCACACGGGGTCAAGAAGGCCGTCTTTTCCACGTCTTCTACCGCCATCTTGATCTGGTGATAGCCAGAGAAGGCATCCAGAAAGCATAACAGGTCGCACTCGGCGGTGGAATCAACGATCTGATCGATACGGGGGAGCGGGAATGGATCCTGTGGACAGGCTTTGTTGAGGTTGGTGAAGTCGACACACATGTGTTCCTTCCCCCCTTTCTTTGGCACGACAACTGGGTTAGCCAACCAATCTGGGTCTTGGACCTCGCGAATGACCCCTGCAGCTTCTAGCTTATGGGTCTCTTGGACGATGAAAGCCTGCTTTTGGACTGCCGCCTTTGCCTTCTGCTTCACAGGGCGTATGTTGGGGCACACGTTGAGGTGGTGCTCGATTACGCCTCTAGGGATCCCCGCCAGCTGATCAGGCTCCCATGCGAATACCTTCTTGTTTGCGCGCAGGAACTTGACCAGGGCCTCCTCCTGCTCGGGCTCGAGGTTGGCGCCTATGGTGAAGGTGGCGTTAGTGGATCCGTCCTCGTCGACCAGTATCTGCTTGGTTTCTGCCTTGTCTTGGGTGAACAACTGCTTCTTCTTGGCCGGTGCAGCCCCCTTGGGCTAAGAGGCGTCTGAGTCGGCGGGCTGCACTGACGCCGCCGTCTCGAAGACGAGCTTGAGCACTTGCAACGCATCCCCGGTGTCTCTGGATAAGGTGAGGACGCCGTTGCTCCCTGGCATCTTCATGAGGTTGTACGCGGGGTGAGTCGCGGCCATGAATCGGGCTAGTGCTGGATAGCCGAGGATGGCGTTGTATGGGAGGCCGATGGGAGCGATGTCGAAGTCGATTAGCTCCGTGCGGAAGTTGTCATAGGTGTCGAAGGTTACTGGGAGACGGATTTGCCCTAGGGAGCGGGATGAACCGCCCCCGACGCCCAAGAAGGGCCGGCTGGGCTGGAGCCGCTCCGGCGCTATGTGCAGGAGGCTGAAGGCTTCAACCGAGAGCATGCTGAGGCCCGCGCCGCCGTCGATGAGAGTCCTGGTGACGGCCACCTGGCAGATGGTGGGGGTGCACAGCATTGGGAGCGCGCCCGAGCAGGCTGAGTTGGAGGGGTGATCCTCCGAGCTGAAGGCCAGATCGGCCCTGGGCGCCGACCGACCCGGAGGAGCCCCATGCTGCGCAGAGGCAGCGCCGACCTGGCGAGCGAACGACTTGATGTGGCGATCTAAAGGTGGCGCCTGCGAACCGCCCAGGAGAGCTGCGTCGACCGGGGGCGCCGGCGCAGCGTGTCTGGCGAGGAAAAGGCCGCGCAGCTCCTCCCAAGGGGCCACGGAAGCCGCTGGCAGGTGGAGCAGCCACACGCGCGGGGCGCCGGTGAGGGCCATGGGAAGCCAGTTAGCCATGACCCTATCGTCGCCTCCTGCTTCGAGGACGGCCTCCTCGTACGCCAGCAGGAAGGCCGGTGGATCAGTCGTGTCGTTGTAGCGTGGTGGCATCTCCGGCTTGAACTTGTTTGGCCACCGCACCTGTCGCAAGGCTGGGGCCAAGGCTCAGAGCCCCCTGGCCCCCGCGCTGGCACCGGCGGCCGGAGTGGCCGGCTCGCTGCTCATCGTAGGGCGAGTCGCGATGTCGGCGTAGAGCGGGTCGGCGGAAGGAAAGTTCGGCGCACCCTACCGGGCGCGCCAAATGTCGGATTTCGGGTTCCGGCAGACCCTCGAGGTTTGAACTCTGGGGTGCGCGCGGAGATCTCGCCCCCTACCTACCTACACCTCGTTGCCTCGCAAGGATCTAGAACTACACGAAGTGCACCAAAGGACACAAGGTTTATACTAGTTCGGGCCACCGTTGTGGTGTAATACCCTACTCTAGTTTGTGGTGTGGTGGATTGCCTCTGGGGCTGATGATGAACAGTACAAGGAAGAACAGCCTCGCGAGGGTCTGTTCTTGGCTGGTGCGATGAACTGCTAGGGGGAGTTCTGTCGCTTCTCTCTCTCTCTCTCTCTCTCTCTCTCTCTCTCTCTCTGCGATTGATCACTCGATGCCTCTACCCTGTGGGTGGCTAGTCCTATTTATAGGCAGAGGCCCTGGGCCTCTTCCCAAATATTGAGCGGGAAGGGCGCCAACAATTGGCCACTTTGAAGGGGAACATCTAGTACACTTATCTTGACTAAAGTTGGTCCTCGCCTGCCAAAGGCTCTGGTGGTGACGCCGGCTTGGGCTCCACGATGACTTCCTTCCTGCCCGTTGTAGACGGTCTTGGTCTTGTTGCACGTAAACGGGTGCCTTTGCTTGATGCTCTCGCGCTTGCCCCTTTGCACCAAAGAGGAAATGAGGGCACCTTCTGGCTGGCGCCCGCCTGGCGCCCTTGGTCGTCATGGCTTGCGTCATGGGCACCTCGGGAGGTACCCCGCCTTGATCTCTCCGCCTCCTCGCGAGCCAGCCTGACGAGGCCGTGCCTGAGGAAGCTTCCTGTCATCCGCCCCGCGAGGCTTGGCCCCCTGCGAGGGTATTGAGCTCGTGCTGATGAAGATGGGCCATACTGGGCCACCCCTTGAGCCACGTTCTGGGTACCCCCGTTCCCAGAACGCCGACAGTATCTGACCATACCAACTTATGTGGGTGGCATTACTATATTGATGTTTGATTGAATGAATGTGTGAATCATGATTGAGTTGTGTGATGTGTGTATCTCTCTATTCCTCCAACTCAATCTCATCCCAAAACCCTTGGACCCAATAGATGATGAATGAAGATGGACTCAAATTCTCGGGACCCAAGACTCAGTTGGAGACCGAGCAATGGATTCGTAACATGGAGAATCACCTGAGGATCAACCTTATTGAAAGAAAGGATGAAGTACCATACACTCTTCAGTACTTTGAAGGAAGTGCCGCAACATGAAGGAAGTGCCACAACATGGTGGAAAACTTTATTGATCCATGCACCAAGAATTCAAGATGACTCTGCTAAGGTCTCATCTTACCCGGAAGCCCTACGATAGTATAATGATGAAGAAACCTTGTGCGTGTAAGATTGGCGGAGAAATTGGACCCACCCATAAGGAACACAAGGATGGATGCCCACATTGTGAAGAAAATCACCGAGCCGAAGAATGCCCAACCTGGCAGGTTGCATGTTTCTTATGTGAAGGAACGAATCACTACCCTGCTCAGTGTCACATTTATCCCATGGTACAACAAACTACCCGAAAGCAGAAGGAAGGAATGAAGGAAGCCCTCCGAGAAGGTATGAAAGAACCTGTGATGAAGGACGATGTTGAAGACCTTGATGGAGAAGGCCTAACCATATTTTATTCCAAAGCCCGCTATTCATGTGGAGAAAAAGGACATTTTTCATAGTATTGCACCAAGGAAAGAAAAGAGAATCCAGGATACTTCCCGATAGAAGAAGTGGCATTTGATCCACATGACATAGAAGCCCTGATCGGTACGAAAAAGTCCCCGAAGAGGAAACAAATACCTCCCCAGAGTAACCCAATTTCCGCAGAGAAGGACCTGAGTCATATCACATGTTTCAGGTGCAAGAACTCATGGCACTACTACCATGAATGTTCGGACAAGAAGCCAAGAACCCAAAAGGAGTCCAAAAAATCACAAGGAAGCCTCGAGACAAGTCGGAAGCCATTTGTTTTCGCTGCAAGGAAGCGGGACCTTATGCTAGGGAATGTTTGGATCAAAAGAAAGCTAAAAATGAGTAGTCGAGATTATGATATCAATAATAAGTAGTAGGAAGCAATTCTATTTTCATGAGTATGTTGAGTTGACCTATGTAATGGAAGTATTGGAGAATGTAATATTTCATGGATCAATAAAGTTGAATCATCAGTGCCATGTTGAATTGTAAGAGTTGCCACTCTCTTAGATTTTGACCATTTTCGAGGATATGACAAATATGGTCTATGGATGAATTAGTACAATTCATTTTAAGTGTGGTAGTATTTCGTAAAACCACAGGTTGAAAGGAGAAAGAAACGTGTTGTTCATGCCAATCCGTAGAAAGGAGCTGGACAAAAATAGGTTGCAGTTTTATTTTGTTATGTTGGTTACCAGAAGGAGATGAAGGAAATGAACTAGTATGAGAATTACTGGAGAATATGGATCAGTTGTAACTCCAAGGATGAGTAAAAGCTATACAAGTGTTGAAGTGGGCCATAACCCACATGCCCAGGATTTACCGAGGAACAAGCACAATCTTGTTGAAGGAAGAATTATGAAGGAGCCATGAAACGTCAACCGATGAAGTTATAGCTATTCCATAGGAGGATACGTAAAACCAGAGGGTTTTGGTGAAATGATAGTTGTTTTTCTTTGGCTTGCAGAATCGATGGATTTATCCGAACCCAGTTCATGGACAAGAGAAATCTGCAATGCCTGTGAGGATGCCCGAGTGTTAGGATGCGAGATTCACTAAACCTTATACAGGGTAATGATTTGGGTGCGA
Source organism: Aegilops bicornis (assembly GCA_021605145.1). Lineage (NCBI taxonomy): Eukaryota > Viridiplantae > Streptophyta > Magnoliopsida > Poales > Poaceae > Aegilops > Aegilops bicornis. The sequence continues at coordinate 391,603,328 of CM038675.1, read as the reverse complement.
CATGGCTTGGTTACCATGACGACTTACTCTTATCATTCACTCTTGTTATTTGGAATGGTAAATCTAAGCGACTTACCCACAGTAAAGTGTCGACGCCCATTGAAGCCTTGATTAAGTCTTAGAATGGTATGATGATAAACCCATGTACATGGTAGTTGTTGCCAATCGTAGGTTACACGGTGAGAATGAAGCCAAGACCCATATCTTGCAGGGAACCAGTAATGGCAGACCTCCATGAGATTTTCCGATAGTTGTTTAGCATTGGTGCTAGACCATTCAGATGAGAAGATCCAGTCTCGGAAGAATTTCATTTTGATACAAAGACCTAGGATATTGAAGGAAATGTTATGCCTCTAACATGGGAGCATCAATGAAGGAGATATTATAAGAAATTTGAGGAGAAATGTGTTGCAACACTATAGAGGTGGTGCATGAGTTTATTTTAAGTGTGGTAGCACCCGGGACCTTCATGATGATCAATGGATTTGCAAGGAGACCCCAACCCTAACCTTTTCTTTCTAGCCTTTTTGAATCTCGAGGACGAGATTTATTTTAAGTGTGGTACGTTTGTAACATCCCAAAATTCTATATTTTGGAATGTTATATTAAATAAATAAGTAGGATTGTTTGTTTGATTGTGGTGTGATGGATTATGTGAAATTATTTTATTTTCATGAGAATTAAAACCTTTTGAGTTCTTGTTTAATTTTTTTCTATTCATGTTATAAAAGTTGGATAACATTTTGTCCAAAAAAGAAAACTATTGTTGGGGAAGTTTATTCAATAAATCAAAGGGCTTTAATTTCTGTTTGACTCTTTTTGAAATATTGGAAACCACAATCACAATTATGGAGTGAGAATAAGATGACTTTCTCAAATGTGGTGGATGAATATTTCATATGGAGTTTGTTTGGATTTTGGAGCTCGAATTGAAATATGATATTATTTGTAGTTTTACTATCGTTTAAATATTTCCAAATTAATCCAATAAAATTTATGAGGGGAGATAACATGACTTCTCCAAAATTATATTTGGAAATGTTTAATATGGCTCAATTATTATTTTTCAATTGAGAATTTATAAAAGAGAACATTTTTGGGGATAATTATAATACACTTATTGAATAATAAAAGCAGGATACCTCTTTAATTTTTGGCTAAAACTATTTTCGAAATATATGAATGTTATTTAGGTTCATTTGAACATTTATTAATAAAATTTTATTTGTTGTTTATACAAACATTCTGCACATTTAAATTAAAAATAAATGTGAACATTTATTTTATTTGCTGCTTTAAAACTTTTGCACAAAAAATATATTATGTTGTAATTATGTCCTAAGCCTATTTGGACCATGCCCACTTCTATTTTTTTTCTTTCTCTCTTTTCATTTTCCCCTTGGGCCTGGTTCCCCACTAAGGTCCATCTTATTTGTTTTTTCTTATCCCAAGTCCAGGAACCCTTTCTTCCTCCTCTGTACGTTTCAATCTGGAGGAGAACAGAAACAGCCATGGCACCTGTACATCTTCCTCTCCCTCTAGCACTTGAAACGTTTGCTCTTTCCACTTCTTATCAACACGAAAAATCTTTTGTATTGCATGGAGAACCCATTCAGAGGATTAAAATTCCACTTTGATGTCTTAATTGTTCCTGAATCAATCCGCCATTAGAGGCCACAATGAGCTCGTTTAATCTCCCTGTACCGGCTCCCTGGGCCACTATAAATAAATAGGACCCCTAGATGCGCCTCGCAGCCCTCATCCCTCTCCCTGAAAACCCCTCTTTATATCGCTCTATTCCAAGAGTAATTGCTCGCCGGGATTTACCCGTTTTCGCAACTCCGGCGGCTTCTCCACCGCGCCCGAGGAAGAGGACGATCTCACCTCTGCATCTCTCAAGTTCGCCTCGGCCTGCTCTCCGCCGTTCGGCCATTCGTTGACATCGGGACCTTTTCTTCTCCAACTCCGACGAAACTCCGGCGAAACTCCGGTAAGCACGGTGTAAATCCCGTAATTGTTTTTCAAAAAAATACTCAAACTTCGGAAATTCATATCTCCTAGACCGTATGTCCGAATTCGACAAATTTTATATCCACGAATTTGTTGAAACACGAAGTTTACCATGAGAAAAAAATATTTCACTTTTGATAAATTAAATTTGATACAAATTTAAAATTTGTATTTGAGTATTTTTGCTATATCTATTAATCTGTAATTCTTTTGAAAATGTTTCCTTCTGCAAAATTGATCCTTCGGTCCATATCTTGCGGTTAGATTTTTTTTCTAATTGTTCATCTATGTCTAGCCACTGTTTCAACCTTAACACTTCATATAGTTTTTCTTTTATCGTAATTCAATTTCATCATTAGTTTAATTTGATTCTTGATTCAACTTTCTTGAGAAGATCATTAGGAACCTCTCTTGTCATATGCTATCATTATACCAATTTAGACTTCATGAGATGTTACATACATTTTGTAACATAAAACTTTATGCCACAAACTCCATCTACCATTTTCATTATAGACTTTGTCGTAGAACCTTGCCTCACAACTCTTCAACCCGTGATCTTCACTTTGACCCAACCCTAGAACAAAACCTATATCATATTTTCATTCTTGATCTTACCTCAACCCGTAACCAAGTTCTAACAACTTATGTAGGAATGTTTTTTTTGTATTGTAATTTGAATATTTTATTTGGATTTTGTTGTGTGTTAAAGTACTTTCTTATATCGTTAGATATATCGTAACGAGAAGGAGAGACGACTAAATAGAATATTTCATCTTCATCAACAGTACAAGGCAAGTACATCTTGATCATGCCCTTTTATACCTATGTTTTATATATGCATTTAGTCCTTTGATGTAGTGTTTGCATTAATATGTTAGTTGGCTATATTATAAACCCAGTAGTGCAATGAGGTAGGTCTGAGCCTTTACTTCTTTGTAGCCAATGTTGTAGGGATTTTGCTATGCCATTGTAGACGGGGATTGGTATGTGAGATCATGAAAGTTGCGAGTGATATAATAATTAAGGGTAACCTTAAGGTGACAACATTAACACACATCTGGGTGGATTGGTAAGGGGCACCCTGGTGAAACCAGTGGACTTGCCTAGGGGATACCGGAGTACCCGTGTGATCACCCTATGGACTGCCACCCAGGCTCAAAGGGATTCATCAATTTTTCATGACTAGAAGCTTACCTGCACAGCCACAAGCTATTATGGGCTCTGGCTTAGTTGAGTACGTTGTGTGACCTCTAACAATGGTAGACTAGCATATGTAGTTATATATGTAGGTGTACCGGTCTACCCAGGGTTAAGAGGGAACACTTCAGAAAGACTATGTCTCGATCTTCCGGCTCTCAAATACCAGGCAGTGTGAGGACTACAAAGGAGGCGATCGAGTCTTGTGGGGAAAAGTGTGCAAAACTCTGCAGAGTGTAAAACTAATCGATTAGTCGTGTCCGCGCTTATGGACAATTTGAGCATCTGGAAAGTGGGAATTGAGCGATCTCATCACCCTTAATAAATTTAATGAGTTTAAATGAATTTGGGTATGTTAGGGAACGTAGTAATTTCAAAAAAATTCATACGCACACGCAAGATCATGGTGATGCATAGCAACGGGACGGGAGAGTGTCGTCCACGTACCCTCGTAGACCGTTAAGCGGAAGCGTTATAACAACGCGGTTGATGTAGTCGTACGTCTTCACGATCGACCGATCCTCAGCACCGAACGTACGACACCTCCGCGTCAAAGACATCGCTCAGCTCGGTGACGTCCCGCGAACTCACGATCCAGTAGAGCTCGAAGGAGAGTTTCGTCAGCACGACGGCGTGGTGACGATGTTGATGATGCTACCGACTCAGACCTTCGCCTAAGCACCGCTACGATATGACCGAGGTGGAATATAGTGGAGGGGGGGCACCGCACACGGCTGGGAGAGATCAACAGATCAACTTGTGTATCTAGAGGTGCCCCCTGCCCCCGTATATAAAGGAGTAAGGGGGGAGAGGCGGCTGGCCAAGGAGGGGGCGCCAAGGGGGAGTCCTACTCCCACCGGGAGTAGGACTCCTCCTTTTCCTTGTTGGAGTAGGAGAAGGGAAGGAAGGGAGAGAGGAGGAGAAGGAAAAAGGGGGGCGCCCCCTCTCCTTGTCCAATTCGGACTAGAGGGGGAGGGGGCGCGCGGCTGCCCTGGCCGCCCCTCCTCTTCTCCCACTAAGGCCCATCAGGCCTAATTAACTGCCCGGGGGTTTCGGTAACCCTCCGGTACTCCGGTATATGTCCGAAACCTTCCGAAACCTTTCCGGTGTTCGAACATAGTCGTCCAATATATCGATCTTTACGTCTCAAGCATTTCGAGACTCCTCGTCATGTCCATGATCACATCCGGGACTCCGAACTATCTTCGGTACATCAAAACACAAAAAACTCATAATACCGATCGTCACAGAACTTTAAGCGTGCGGACCCTACGGGTTCGAGAACTATGTAGACATGACCGAGACATGTCTCCGGTCAATAACCAATAGCGTAACTGGATGCTCTTATTGGCTCCTCCATATTCTACGAAGATCTTTATCGGTCAAACGGCATAACAACATACCTTTGTCATCGGTATGTTACTTGCCCGAGATTCGGTCGTCGGTATCTCAATACCTAGCTCAATCTCGTTACGGGCAAGTCTCTTTACTCCTTCCGTAATGCATCATCCCGCAACTAACTCATTAGTCACATTGCTTGCAAGGCTTATAGTGATGTGCATTACCGAGAGGGCCCAGAGATACCTCTCCGACAATCGGAGTGACAAATCCTAATCTTGATCTATGCCAACCCAACAAGTACCATCGGAGACACCTGTAGAGCACCTTTGAAATCACCTAGTTACGTTGTGACGTTTGGTAGCACAAAAAGTGTTCCTCTGGTAATCGGGAGTTGCATAATCTCATAGTCATAGGAACTTGTATAAGTCATGAAGAAAGCAATAGCAGTAAACTAAACGATCAAGTGCTAAGCTAACGGAATGGGTCAAGTCAATCACATCATTCTCCTAATGATGTGATCCCGTTAATCAAATGAAACTCATGTCTATGGCTAGGAAACTCAACCATCTTTTATCAACGAGCTAGTCAAGTAGAGGCATACTAGTGACACTATTTTTGTCTATGTATTCACACATGTATTATGTTTCCGGTTAATACAATTCTAGAATGAATAATAAACATTTATCATGATATGAGGAAATTAATAATAACTTTATTATTGCCTCTGGGGCATATTTCCTTCAGTCTCCCACTTGCACTAGAGTCAATAATCTAGATCACATAGTAATGATTCCAACACCCATGGATTCTTGGTGTTGATCATGTTTTGCTCGTGGAAGAGGCTTAGTCAACGGGTCTGCAACATCCAGATCCGTATGTATCTTGCAAATCTCTATGTCTCCCACCTGGACTTGTTCCCGGATGGAATTGAAGCGTCTCTTGATGTGCTTGGTTCTCTTGTGAAATCTGGATTCCTTTGCCAAGGCAATTGAACCAGTATTGTCACAAAAGTTTTTCATTGCACCCGATGCACTAGGTATGACACCTAGATCGGATATGAACTCCTTCATCCAGACTCCTTCATTTGCTACTTCTGAAGCAGCTATGTACTCCGCTTCACACGTAGATCCCGCCACGACGCTTTGTTTTGAACTGCACCGACTGACAGCTCCACCGTTCAATGTAAACACGTATCCGGTTTATGATTTAGAATCATCCGGATTAGTGTCAAAGCTTGCGTCGACGTAACCATTTACGACGAGCTCTTTGTCACCTCCATAAACAAGAAACATATCCTTAGTCCTTTTCAGGTATTTTAGGATGTTCTTGACCGCTGTCCAGTGATCCACTCCTGGATTACTTTGGTACCTCACTGCTAAGCTAATAGCAAGGCACACATCAGGTCTGGTACACAGCATTGCATACATGATAGAGCCTATCGCTGAAGCATAGGGAACACCTTTCATTTTCTCTCTGTCTTCTGCAGTGGTCGGGCATTGAGTCTGACTCAACTTCACACCTTGTAACACAGGCAAGAACCCTTTCTTTGCTTGATCCATTTTGAACTTCTTCAAAACTTTGTCAAGGCATGTGCTTTGTGAAAGTCCAATTAAGCGTCTTGATCTATCTCTATAGATCTTGATGCCCAATATATAAGCAGCTTCACTGAGGTCCTTCATTGAAAAACTCTTATTCAAGTATCCTTTTAATGCTATCCAGAAATTCAATATCATTTCCAATCAGCAATATGTCATCCACATATAATATCAGAAATGCTACAGAGCTCCCACTCACTTTCTTGTAAATACAGGCTTCTCCAAAAGTTTGTATAAATCCATATTCTTTGATCACACTATCAAAACGTTTATTCCAACTCCGAGAGGCTTGCACCAGTCCATAAATGGGTCGCTGGAGCTTGCACACTTTGTTAGCTCCCTTTGGATCGACAAAACCTTCCGGTTGCATCATATACAACTCTTATTCCAGAAATCCATTCAGGAATGCAGTTTTGACATCCATTTGCCAATTTCATAATCATAAAATGCGGCAATTGCTAACATGATTCGGACAGACTTAAGCATCGCTACGAGTGAGAAAGTCTCATCATAGTCAACTCCTTGAACTTGTCGAAAACCTTTCGCAACTAGTTGAGCTTTGTAGACAATAACATTACCATCAGCGCCAGTCTTCTTATTGAAGATCCATTTATTCTCTATGGCTTGCCGATCATCGGGAAAGTCAACCAAAGTCCATACTTTGTTCTCATACATGGATCCCATCTCAGATTTCATGGCCTCAAGCCATTTTGCGGAATCTGGGTTCACCATCGCTTCTTCATAGTTCGTAGGTTCACCTTGGTCAAGTAACATGACCTCCAGAACAGGATTACCGTACCACTCTGGTGCGGATCTTACTCTGGTTGACCTACGAGGTTCAGTAGTAACTTGATCTAAAGTTTCATGATCAACATCATTAGCTTCCTCACAAATTGGTGTAGGTGTCACAAGAACCGGTTTCTGTGATGAACTACTTTCCAACAAGGGAGCAGGTACATTTACCTCATCCAGTTCTACTTTCCTACCACTCACTTCTTTCGAGAGAAACTCCTTCTCTAGAAAGGATCCATTCTTTGCAACGAATGTCTTGCCTTCGGATCTGTGATAGAAGGTGTACCCAACAGTTTCCTTTGGGTATCCTATGAAGACACATTTCTCCGATTTGGGTTCGAGCTTATCAGGTTGAAGCTTTTTCACATAAGCATCGCAACCCCAAACTTTAAGAAACGACAAATTTGGTTTCTTGCCAAACCATAGTTCATAAGGCGTCATCTCAACGGGTTTTGATGGTGCCCTATTTAACGTGAATGCAGCCGTCTCTAAAGCATAACCCAGAACAATAGCGGTAAATCAGTAAGAGACATCATAGATCGCACCATATCTAGTAAAGTATGATTACAACGTTCGGACACACCATTACGCTGTGGTGTTCCAGGTGGCGTGAGTTGCGAAACTATTCTGCATTGTTTCAAATATTCTCCTCCACGATCAGATCGTAGAAACTTTATTTTGTTGTTACGATGATTTTCCACTTCACTCTGAAATTCTTTGAACTTTTCAAATGTCTCAGACTTATGTTTCATTAAGTAGATATACCCATATCTGCTCAAATCATCTGTGAAGGTGAGAAAATAACGATACCCACCGCGAGCCTCAATATTGATCGGACCACATACATCAGTATGTATGATCTCCAACAAATCTGTTGCTCGCTCCATTGTTCCGGGGAATGGCGTTTTAGTCATCTTGCCCATGAGGCATGGTTCGCAAGTACCAAGTTATTCATAATCAAGTGATTCCAAAAGTCCATCAGTATGGAGTTTCTTCATGCGCTTTACACCAGTATGACCTAAACGGCAGTGCCACAAATAAGTTGCACTATCATTATCAACTATGCATTTTTTGGCTTCAATATTATGAATATGTGTATCACTACTATCGAGATTTAATAAAAATAGACCACTCTTCAAGGGTGCATGACCATAAAAGATATTACTCATATAAATAGAACAACCATTATTCTCTGATTTAAATGAATAACCGTCTCGCATCAAACAAGATCCAGATATAATGTTCATGCTTAATGCTGGCACCAAATAACAATTATTCATGTCTAAAACTAATCCCGAAGGTAGATGTAGAGGTAGCGTGCCGACTGTGATCACATCGACTTTGGAACCATTTCCCACGCGCATCGTCACCTCGTCCTCAACCAATCTTCGCTTAATCCGTAGTCACTATTTCGAGTTGCAAATATTAGCAACAGAACCAGTATCAAATACCGAGGTGCTGCTGCGAGCATTAGTAAGGTACACATCAATAACATGTATATCACATATACCTTTGTTCACCTTGCCATCCTTCTGATCCGCCAAATACTTGGGGTAGTTCTGCTTCCAGTGACCAGTCTGTTTGAAGTAGAAGCACTCAGTCTCAGGCTTAGTGTCACGCCCAAGATGCGACCCTATCCTAAAGGAACTCGAAGGTCCCACCAAGGATAGAAGCGCATCTTGAAGACGCTTTTGCAAGGTGGATATCATTACATCAACATTACATAATAGTGGGGATACATCCAATACATACAATGTCACATGAATACAACATTACAACATAGATAAGATCAACATCCGACTACGGATGAAACATAAACAAAAACTCAAACAATATCCACCCTGCTAGCCCAGGCTGCCGACCTGGAACCTATCCCCTGATCGAAGAAGAAGCAGAAGGAGAACTCCAAAACAAGCAAACATCGCTCTCGCGTCATGATCATCGCATAACCTGTACCTGCAACTGTTGTTGTAGTAATCTGTGAGCCACGAGGACTCAGCAATCCCATAACCACGGGTATCAAGACTAGCAAAGCTTAATGGGTAAGGAAGAGTTAAAGTGGTGAGGTTGCAGCAGCGACTAAGCATGTATGGTGGCTAACTTACGCAAATAAGAGCGAGGAGAGAAGCAAGGCAAGCGGTCGTCAACTAGTAATGATCAAGAAGTGATCACGAACTCCTACTTACGCCGACATAACCCGTAAACCGTGTTCTCCTCTCGATCAACCCGAAAAGAGACACTCACCAGAACGCACACGATTGGTGTATTTTAGAGGATTTTACTTCAAGTTTACTACAACCGGATATCAACAAATTCTCATCTGCCACATAACCGCGGGCACGGCTTTCGAAAGTTCAAACCCTGCAGGGGTGTCCCAACTTAGCCCATGATAAGCTCTCGCGATCAACGAAGGATATTCCTTCTCCCGGGAAGACCCGATCAGACTCGGAATCCCGTTTACAAGACATTTCGACAATGGTAAAACAAGACCAGCAAGACCTCCCGGCGTGCCGACACCCTGATAGTAGCCGCGCGTATCTCGTCTCAGGCCACGACCGGATGAGCACTACGTACAACTAGAACCAGCCCTCAAGTTTCCCCGAGGTGGCGCTGCAAGTGGCTCTAGTTTGGACCAACACTTAGACAAGCATTAGCCCGGGTGGGCTAAAATAAAGATGACCCTCGGGATGCGCGACTCCCAAGGGAAAAGGTAATAGGCTGAGGCAAACGTAAAACCAATGTTGGGCCTTGCTGGAAGAGTTTTATTCAAAGCGAACTGTCAGGGGGGTCCCATAAATCTCCCAACCGCGTTAGGGACGCAAAATCCGGGAACATAATACCGATATGACGGAAACTAGGGCGGCAAGAGTGGAACAAAACACCAGGCATAAGGCCGAGCCTTCCACCCTTTACCAAGTATATAGATGCATTAATAATATATATAAGAGATATTGTGATATCCCAACATGAACATAATCCAACATGGAGCAATCTTCATCTTCACCGCAGCTAGCAACGCTTATAAGAGGGGCTGAGCAAAAGCGGTAACATAGCCAAACAACGGTTTGCTAGGAGGGGTGACAAAGGTTAGAGGTTCATGGCAATTTGGGAGGCTTGAGCAGCAAGTGGTAGGTAACGCAGCGTAGCGATAGAATGAAGCAACTAGCATAGCAATGATAGTAATGAGATCCAAGGTGATGGTCATCTTGCCTGAAATCCCGCTAGGAAGAAGAACGAGTCCATGAAGAAGACGAACGGAAGTAGTCGAACGAATCATCACAATCGCAACATTACCGGAACTAAGAAGCAACACCGGAAAGAAACAAACAACATGGTAAATGCACAAGCATAAACATGGCATAATGCACAATCAAGTATGATGCATGTCCGGTTTAATGAGGCATGGCATGGCAAAGTGCAACAAACAATGCTACAAGTTAAGTGGAGCTCGATATGCAACGAGTTGCATATTGACAAAACACCACATAGACGTATTTAGTTTAATCTCGTTTAAGCTACCAAACAATGTTAAATGTTGTTAAACATGGCAAGAGGTGAAGCATAGTTAAACTACCTATCTAGGCAAGTTTAAATGAGGCCGGAACAACAAACAACAATTCCGGAAAATCCCACATGCATATTTCAAAATTGGTACTGTTCTGCCCTAAACCATAGTTTAATGTTGTTAAACAGGAAAATAAAGTGCAACAAGTTAATCTATGCATTTTTCCACCCCATTTACATATAAAGTTTATTTAATTGAGCTATGGTTATTTAGTTCTGAAATAAAACATTTTAGCATGGCATTTAAGCAAATTTAAACAAACAACATTTTAAACATTTTAACATGGATGAAAAAGGCATATTATTAAATTACATTAAAATCTTAGCATATTTCATATATAGTTTATTTAATTCTGATGCATGGTTTGTGAATTATTGATGCATGAACATTAAGGGATTTTCTGAAATCTGCAGTTTCTGGATAATTGGACAAATCGTCCTGGCAAGAAAAAAACACACAACAGGCCGAATCTGCGATCGGGCCAACAAGAACAGGCACTAGGGGAGGCAGCTCACCATGGGCCTAGGCCCGGTTCGGTGGAGAGGGAGACTGGAAGGGGGCGCTGGGCCTGATCTGGAGGCAAAGACGCGGTCAACGCGAAAAGGCCTCGCCGCTGATGCAAACGAAGCAGAGGCCGCGACAGGGGACTTGGCAAAGCAGGGAGGTTCAGGCGGCGATGGACTTGGCGGGGCGGCCTGGAGGAGCTTGGGTCTCAGGCGAAGGGCGGCGCGACGGGGAGGCTACGGGCGAGGGAGGCCTGGATCTGGCGGCGAGCTCCTGGGACGGCACCAGAACAGAAGAAGAGGAGGGCCTCGGCGTGGTCTCTGTAGGTAGAAAACGTGACTGGACAGTCAGCAAGGAGCGACGCGAGGAGAGGAAAAAGGAAGGCCAGAGAGGCATGGCTTGACGGCGGAGCTCACCTCCGACGAAGCGGCGGCGCGGGGAAGGTCCTGGCGACGATGAGGAGGCAGCAGCAGAGGACGCTTGAGGCGGGGCCGGAACCTGCCGGCGTTGTCGCGGACGAGCGCAAGGCAGAGGGGGCGGGGATGGCGCTGCGGTTGGAAGCAGGCGGTCAGGGCGGCAACGAGATGAAAGACGAAGAGGCACGGGGGCGCAGGTGCTTACCACCGGAGGCGGGGCGAGATCGACGGGAACCGATTCCCGACAGTGGGCGGCGGATCCGGCGAGGCAAGGTTTGGCGGCGGCGAACTTGGACTTGCGGCGCCATGACTGACGAGAGAAAGCTCCTGCGAGAGAGAGAGAGAGAGAGAGAGAGAGAGAGAGCGATGTGTGTGTGAGAGAAAGAGTGCTGGAGAAGGAAGGACGGGGAGGAGGGACCGAGGGAGAGGGCGTGGGGTCGGCCTGCTGCTCCTGTTTGGGTGGCCGGTGAAGCTTGATGGCGACGAGGGGGCTGCGGGACAACGCAGCCGCGGACTTGAAGATCCATGGCGGGGCTCCTGTCCATGGCGCTCGGGAGGAGACCTGCTGGCTCCGGCGAGCTGCTGGTCACTGGTGGTGGTGCTCCGGTGGCAAGGGTCAGTCGAGTGAGTTTGCTCGGGGACGAGCAAGCAGAGGGATGCGGGAGGAGGCAGCGAGCGCCTTCGGGATTGGGTGGAGGAGGAAACCGAGGAGAAGGGGATCGGGGAGGATCCCGATGTGTGATTTGAGTATGGTGGCGGCAAGGAGGAAGGATGCGACATCTCACCTAGTTTTTAGGGTTTCCCCATTATATACGCAGGTGGATTAGGTTAGGGGCTAACAGATCCCTCCGATCGTAATCGGACGATCGAGAATAAAAGGTTAGAGGAGTCCAAATAAGAAAATGGAGATATTTTATAGATGTTTGGGGATGATATGAATTCAACGGTTATGACTGAGCGGGTCGGCTTCCGGGCAGGTTTCGGACGCGCGCGCGAGGGGGCTGCGAGCTGACAATAGAGGTTAGGTGGTCACGGTCAAGAGGGAAGCGAAAAACCGATTGGTCTTGGAACGGTCAACGAAAGCAAGGAGGGACGCGACAACTATGAGCGGATGCAAGTTTTATGAAAACATGCAGATGCAATGTGCATGATGCTATGAGATGAGATGCATGACATGAACAAAATGCAAAACAAAAGACAAAACCCAACCACGGAGGAAATAATATATCGCATCTCCGGAAAAGGCAAGAGTTGGAGTTACGAATATGGAAAGTTGTATCCGGGGCATTACACTTAGGTCCAGAATTGGGTTTCTTTTCCTGAGCAGCAACTTGTTTGCTGTTCTTCTTGAAGTTGCCCTTCTTCTTCCCTTCACCCTTTTTCTTGAAACTGGTGGTCTTGTTGACCATCAACACTTGATGCTCCTTCTTGATTTCTACCTCCGTAGCTTTTAGCATCGCGAAGAGCTCGGGAATTGTCTTATCCATCCCTTGCATATTATAGTTCATCACAGAGCTCTTGTAGCTTGGTGGCAGTGATTGAAGAATTCTGTCAATGACACTATCATCCGGAAGATTAACACCCAGTTGAATCAAGTGATTGTTATATGGACATTCCGAGTATATGCTCACCGACGTAACTGTTCTCCTCCATTTTGCAGTCAGAGAACTTATTGGAGACTTCATATCTCTCAATCCGGGCATTTGCTTGAAATGTTAACTTCAACTCCTAGAACATCTCATATGCTCCATGACGTTCAAAACGTTGTTGAAGTCCCGGTTCTAAGTCGTAAAGCATGGCACACGGAACTATCGAGTAGTCATCAGCTTTGCTCTGCCAGACGTTCATAACATCTGGTGTTGCTCCTGCAGCAGGCCTTGCATCCAGCGGTGCTTCCAGGACGTAATTCTTCTGTGCAGCAATGAGGATAATCCTCAAGTTATGGACCCACTCCATGTAATTGCTACCATCATCTTTCAACTTTGCTTCCTCAAGGAACACATTAAAATTCAATGGAACAATAGCACGGGCCATCTATATACAACAACATAGACAAGCAAAATACTATCATGTACTAAGTTCATGATAAATTAAAGTTCAATTAATCATATTACTTAAGAACTCCCACTTATATAGACATCCCTCTAATCATCTAAGTGATCACGTGATCCAAATCAACTAAACCATGTCCGATCATCACGTGAGATGGAGTAGTTTTCAATGGTGAACATCACTATGTTGATCATATCTACTATATGTTTCACGCCGACCTTTCGGTCTCAGTGTTCCAAGGCCATATCTGCATATGCTAGGCTCGTCAAGTTTAACCCGAGTATTCTGCATGTGCAAAAACTGGCTTACACCCGTTGTATTTGAATGTAGAGCTTATCACACCCGATGATCACGTGGTGTCTCGGCACGACGAACTTTCGCAACGGTGAATACTCAGGGAGAACACTTATACCTTGAAATTTAGTGAGAGATCATCTTATAGTGCTTCCGTCAAACAAAGCAGAATAATATGCATAAATGATAAACATCACATGCAATCAATATAAGTGATATGATATGGTAATCATCATCTTGTGCTTGTGATCTCCATCTCCGAAGCACAGTCATGATCACCATCGTCACCGGTGCGACACCTTGATCTCCATCGTAGCATCGTTGTCGTCTTGCCAACTATTGCTTCTACGACCATCGCTAACGCTTAGTGATAAAGTAAAACAATTATAGGGCAATTGCATTGCATACAATAAAGCGACAACCATATGGCTCATGCCAGTTGGCGATAACTCCGTTACAAAACTTGATCATCTCATACAATAAAATATAGCATCATGTCTTGACCATACCCATCACAACATGCCCTGCAAAAGCAAGTTAGACGTCCTCTACTTTGTTGTTGCAAGTTTTACGTGGCTGCTACGGGCTGAGCAAGAACCGTTCTTACCTACGCATCAAAACCACAACGATAGTTCGTCAAGTTAGCGCTGTTTTAACCTTCCTTGTTGGAGTAGGAGAAGGGAAGGAAGGGAGAGAGGAGGAGAAGGAAAAAGGGGGGTGCCTCCCCCTCCTTGTCCAATTCAGACTAGAGGGGGAGGGGGCGTGCGGCTGCCCTGGTCGCCCCTCCTCTTCTCCCACTAAGGCCCATGAGGCCCAATTAACTCCCCGGAGGGTTCCGGTAACCCCCCGGTACTCCGGTATATGTCTCGAAACCTTCCGGAACCTTTCCAGTGTCCAAACATAGTAATCCAATATATCAATCTTTACATCTCGACCATTTCGAGACTCCACGTCATGTCCGTGATCACATCCGGGACTCCGAACTATCTTCGGTACATCAAAACACAAAAACTCATAATACCGATCGTCACAGAACTTTAAGCGTGCGGACCCTACGGGTTCGAGAACTATGTAGACATGACCGATACATGTCTCCGGTCAATAACCAATAGCGGAACCTGGATGCTTATATTGGCTCCTACATATTCTACGAAGATCTTTATCGGTCAAACCGCATAACAACATACGTTGTTCCCTTTCTCATCGGTATGTTACTTGCCCAAGATTCGATCATCGGTATCTCAATACCTAGATCAATCTCGTTATCGGCAAGTCTCTTTACTCGTTCCATAATGCATCATCCCGCAACTAACTCATTAGTCACATTGCTTGCAAGGCTTATAGTGATGTGCATTACCGAGAGGGCCCAGAGATACCTCTCAGACAATCGGAGTGACAAATCCTAGTCTTGATCTATGCCAACCCAACAAGTACAATCGGAGACACCTGTAGAGCACCTTTATAATCACCCAGTTACGTTGTGACGTTTGGTAGCACACAAAGTAAACTTGTATAAGTCATGAAGAAAGCAATAGGAGTAAACTAAACGACCAAGTGCTAAGCTAACGGAATGGGTCAAGTCAATCACATCATTCTCCTTATGATGTGATCCCGTTAATCAAATGACAACTCATGTCTATGGCTAGGAAACTCAACCATATCTGATCGGTGAGCTAGTCAAGTAGAGGCATACTAGTGACACTATGTTTGTCTATGTATTCACACATGTATTATGTTTCCGGTTAATACAATTCTAGCATGAATAATAAAAATTTATCATGATATGAGGAAATAAATAATAACTTTATTATTGCCTCTAGGGCATATTTCCTTCAGGGTATAGATTGATTGGAGCAACCATCTCAATCATATTATGATGAATTGTGTAGTAACAATATGATATTCTTTTGATGATAGGGAAAAATCAGCTTTATGCAAATTAAACTTAGAACCTTCCACCAGCCATATTGCATGTAGAAGTAGGACATTTATTCATCTCTTGTGGTGTGACTTGCCAGTACATTCAACGTACTGACCTACACGGCTGCAACGTATTATGTTGCAGGTAATATCCGACGAGTAAGTGATACGATAGGGTTACGGTCCGCACTCAACATGTCGATGGCGTTGATGGGACTCCACACCCGTTTGCCTGTTTCCGCTGAGATTCTTAAGGTTTATATCAGTTTTTCGTTATTTATACATGTGATTGCACTTTGGTATACACATTGATGTACTGTGTGTGCTAGCATACCGATCCAGGGATAGCACAGATAATAGAGACTTGACCGTCTGAGGTTGGGTCGCTACAAGCGTGAAACGAACAAATTAATAAGAAAAATTAAAAGCGCCAGCGGTGTATCTTACCTCACACATCTCGCTACTGCTCGTGAACACTGTCCAATTGTTCCCTCTGTTTGCTCACGTACTATTTTAAGTGAATCCTTATTATAATATGCACGCAATACGCATGCATGCACTCGCACACTAGCACGCAGTGGGTAGACACACACTAGTTAGCACACAGCATGCACACACCGGTAACCGACGACGAAGTTGAGGCCGCAGGGTCGTACTTTGGCAGCCGCACGACAATCGTGTGCACAAGGCGAGTAGAGTGACCTAGTGTGGGTGTCATCATAATCATCATTGGTGGCCATGTCATCTCACGCAGATTGAGTTCGTATGCGTTGCGCCACAAGCAGCAAGAGCTCGGACTTGGCGTAGTGGTAGAGCAACGGGTCGATGACCTCAGTTGGCAGGGTCAACAACGGGAACGGCGGACAACAAAGTAGGTAATCGCATTTAACTTGCGGCAATAGAGGCCAGCGTGCGACTTGAGTCTGTGCTAGTGCATGTGCATGCACTGCAAGCTGCGTGCTGCATGCGTGTGCCGCTAATAAAGGTATACAACTATATTTGCCACTAGTTAATCACAACTGGAGGTTGGTGTAGCTGGTTAGCTTGTTTGCCCGTATAAAGCGTGAGGTCTAGGGTTCGAACAACGCCCCCGTGCATATTTTTTTGTTCAACTTGTTTCTTCCACCCAATGACAGGTAGGACCCGGATGACAGAGAGAGAAAACTGATCTGACAGGGCGCCAGGAGGATTCTTTGACTGGTCAAAATGGATGAATACAGAGCTATACGATCTCGCAGTGACCATATAATCACCTCATCACGTATATAGTGAGCGTATCGGTCGTATTCTTGAGTACAATGACCAAAGTAAACTTATACGATAAGTTCAATGACCAACAGTGCATTTTACTCTTTTAATTATTTAGTTTGTACACTTTGCTCTCTTCCAATAATTTTGGGCACTTGTATTCGACCTAAGTCAGTGTGCCACCGTATCTCGTACTACTCCCTCCGTCTAGGTGTAAGTCACGTTAGAAGGTGCAGCGGGACCAAGGTGCAAGCAGATTGGAGGAGAAGGAGAAACTTGACCGGTCCTTCCTCCAATCAAAGCCCTGATTTCTGTCTCTAAACGCAACAATTAATCACAACAATTAAGAGATGCCGTTTTAGCTACCATGCAGGGCCACGTATTAACTCGCATGCAAGCCGACTTTGATTTCTTGGCTGATCAACGCGTAGTTGCACTCCATGCAGTGGGTTTCTGGGGGAGATAACAAGGCAGAGTAAGTAACAACGCTCGCTAGTAACAAGGCTAGGAGGGGATTGAGATGCGAAGTTAATGGATGACGCCTAAATTTTTTGGGAATATCTAATTTTCGTAAGATGACTTAACACCTAGACGGAGGGAGTACTACTCCTCAGTCCAGGTTTGATGGAATATTCGTCACCTCTTCTCTTCTTGTACGTAATCCATTGGTATCTCACTTCCTGTGGTTTTGCACTCACACGATATTCCTATTCTATGAACCTGTGTGTGCGTGCGTTTGTGTGTGTGTGTGTGTGTGTGTGTGTGTGTGTGTGTGTGTGTGTGTGTTTAACAACGTGTGTGTGTTAGAGAGAGCGACACATCGACCTACTCCTACAGAGAGATGCATGGTGTGTAGTGTATGATTTAGCCACGAGAGTCGGTGCATCCTCTCGTTTCCGGGTGTCCGGTCGGGACAGCTCCGCACCCGCTCCTGACCAGACCCTCCATTGCCCGCGCGTGCTTCCTGCCCGAATCGGTCAACGCCGCTCCAAAGAATCGGTGCCGCATTCATGCCTGGGCAGAGCGGACGCGACCTCTCACTGATGCATGTGTTGAAGGAAGAAGCGGATTCAAGAGTGATGGTTGCTTCGTCCGTCCAACTTACTGCTGGGTCTATGTGATTTGACGGCTCATTGGTCATTATTACTGAGGTGGTATGACCGATGGATGTCCCACGCTTCGGCGAAAGGAGGTACGTACTAGATTACAATTTTGTCCATTCTTACAGTGGAGGAGTGCAAAAGTAGTGGAAACACGCAGGCTCGGTGATTACATGTCCCACCTCACACTATCACCATATTTTCTGGACACCGTGCGACACCTAACTCTTTACATAGTAGTAGTACGTAGTACGTAATGTAATTTCTTAGCGAGATAAATTTGTACAATGCTAAGAAGCTTCCAGCTTCTGTTTCATGTATCTTGCGTCCAAGGTTGCCCCATTACAACATTTCATCAAACACAAAGGATACTAACATGCATGCTATTGCATCTCAATGATTGAGAGATCATAGCCAATATGTACTCCCTCTCTTCCAAAATAAGTGTCTTAACTTTATGCAAAATTTAATACAAAGTTATACTACTTCTAAAGTTGACACTTATTTTGGAACAAAGACAACTAAAGAAAAAAATGATCCAGCAGTCCCTAGCACTTGAACCCTAAACCCTAACCAGGCTTTAATTTGCTCGCAATGTTGAAGCTTCCCAAGAAATGAAGTTTGCAACCCTTTTACCATCGGACCATTTTGTGCGGTTCCACTAAAATTGAGATGAGCATCCCTGTGCCAAAGAAATTGAAGAAGTGTGATCAAAATAAGATTACTGGGACTAGTTGATGAGACATAAACTCATCACAAATACAGTACGTAGAAGCCAGTAGAGGTATGTGCGGGGCAAAGAAGTAGAAAAATATCCACATGGAGCGATGTGGGAAGCTGGGGCAGTGGTGCAAGCCGGCTGTAAGGAAGTTGTACCTGAGGGATGTCGGGACGTAGCTCAACCTAGAGGTGGGCCACGGGAGGCGGCAACTGCCCATGTCGCGGCAGTGAGCAAGGGACGAAGGCAACCTCACCGGCTTTATGGGACAGAACGGCGGGGACCCCTGATCGAGACATGCCGACAGTGGATTTTCGCCATCGGCGAAAGCGACCGCATCTACACAAAGCATCTACCCCTTCCCCCGGCAGACGCGATCTTCCCGGATGTTAGAGATGTGGCCACAGTCGTTTTGTGCGAGAGAGTGTGAAGAGAGCAACCCCAACAAGCAACCATGTAGGCTCATCCTGGCTATGTATATAGTGGAGCGGTTTCCTTTTCTCTCCATATGAACCTATTTATATTGCGTACGTGCCACTGAAGAAAAAACACTTTATTTATATATGATGCGGCACCGTTCATGCGTGGTTCCCGACCCGCCATTATTTATAAGTGAGTAACTACTACTAGACGCGTAAAATTATCGCGTGGGCTGCATCATCTTACAGAAATGAGCTCCACCGTGTCATGTGTGTGGTTGGGGAAGACCCAAAAGTGCTACTAGTACACTACGTGTGTGGGTGCGTGCACCTCTTCTCTTCGAGCATGGTTATTAAAAGTATAGCCCACTACTGTACTACCACGCGGTTATTATATATGGGCAAAGAGTATAGGCAGTAATATGACTAATAAGCCATCAAATCACGAGGCCCACCTTTCTCTATGTTTGACCGAGGAAGCAGCCATCATTTCACTCGTTGAATATCCATCCGCTGCTACCTCCGCGAATAAATAAGAATCCACTTCTACCTCCGCGAACAAATAAAAATCCGCTTCTACCTCCGTATTATAGGGCTAATAATATAGCCATGTCAATCACGACATATCATTCATTGATACAATAGGGCTCGATCTAAGGTTGGTGATTTTTTTTACTTTGTCTCTTTCTCTTTTTGTCTCATTTACTCATTTTACATAGGAGCACGTGTAGAGGATGGCTATTCCTTTTGATGGGACTTCTTCATGGGGTTTAAGACTAAGCAGTTCCGAATTATGCCTGCTGCCCACCACTCTGAATCGTGCCATCTATGATAGGGAGTACTCCCATTGCAACAATGAAGTCCACGTACTAGGTCTAGCACGTCCTGTAAGAAGAGACTATCACGAAAAACATACATCTTGTTGCCTTCTTCCTCATACAGTGCGTACCACTGGTACGTACTACTAGTACTACTACTACTCGTTCTCTTATAAACCTTGTGCTTGGCATCTCCAAAATGTTAACCTTGCGCTTGGCTCTTCACCTCTTCGGGAAGTCGAGCAATAATGGTTACTGTAGTATATATCGTTCCGGCTATCTGAGACTGAATGAATTGTTGCACGTCCACCACATGGTCGAGGGTCGAGGGGCGGGGGTGAGGGAGAGTGCGTACTATTATGTCCGTTTCAATATGGACTACATACGGAGCAAAATGAGTGAATCTACACTCGAAAATACGTCTATGTACATCAGTGTTTGGAGTATGCACTAGTAGTTCATATTGAAATCTACTAAAAGACATAAATTTCAAACAATATGATAATCTCTCTAACCAAGGTAGGGACGAGGAGTAAATGGAGGGAGTAGTAAAATTTTCGCCTCGTCCTGCGAGCCACCGCGCTCGTGGGCGAGGGAGCGGGCGAAAGGCGTAGTAAGCAAGCTTCACCGCGTCCTACGAGCCACCGCGCCCGTGGGTGGGGGAGACATAAGTAATGAGGTAGATTGATCGACGCGTGGGAAAAAACGAGTTATAACGACCTAGCTAGCTATATCTATAGCAGGAGATCAGTCAGTGTACATCCATTTGTTAGAGGCAAATAAGGCCCAGTGAGACGGATAGACAGAGAGAATGGAGCTAGGAGGTGGTGCGAGAGGCCTAGCTACTAGCTAGATAGGGGGAGGAGTGTGCGATTGTGAGATCGATGAAAAGAGGGGCGAGAGTTTACACGTGTGTGGGACCATATGAGAGACACGAGGCATGGACACAAAGAGGAGGAGATGGAAGGTGCGTGTGTATGTTGTAGGAATACATCGCTAGAGAGGTTTATCGATCGGTGTGTGTCGAAAAGGAGTTGTGAAGACTGTGGGAGAATGACCTAAACAAAAAAATTAATGTGCATGATGGATAGAATGCTGAGGGAGGGGGAGGGCGAGGAGAGCATGTGCATGCACCAAAGAAAGTTAGTGTAGCTACAAAGGTTAGAGGATTGTGTGTGTAAGAGACTAACAAAGATCATAATTCGATATGAAAGTCGATTCATATATTTGAATAGGAGATCATAGTGTTATAAACATATTCATGCATGAATATAGCGGTGATACGCGTGCTGTGGTTTTGGACATGTTATACCATAATGTGATAATGCATGGTGTTTGCAACTCATAGCTAAATATCGAACAACTTAAACCATACTATACATCGAACAATCTCACATTTTATTTGAATTTGTGATAATGTGTGGCGTTTGCAGCTCACAACTAAATATCGGACAATCTAAACCATACTATGTATCGAACAATCTCACATTTTATTTGAATTTGTGGTAATGTGTGGCGTTTGCAACTCACATCTAAATACTTGTAGGCGTAGGGGGCAGGGCACCATACATTATGTGATAAACACATTATACATAAGATACATGGTTTAGATTATGAAGATCTAGCTAGAGCTTGAAATGTACTGTGATTTGAAATCAACACAAAGTGGATTCAAAAAATCGAGTTCGAGTTCATATAGTACACATAGTTCATATCTAACTCGACGGTAATCATGTGGTGTGCTGTGAAGATAATACACAAACAATGGGTTAACTTGACAATAATGATGATTGTAGATCTTATTAAAATAGAGAAATGAATTCAAATGGTTTGACTTCACAACAATCATGATTGTATATCTTATTCAAATAGAGAAACAAATTCAAATTTAGTTCATATTGAAGCAGTAGTATATACATTTGGAATGTACTAAAACGTTCATTTGAGTAGCAGGTTGCATGCATTATAAACGTAGCGAAATATTTTAATTAAGCATAACATGAATTTGAAGTTTTGAATGGCATTTGTAGTGCGAATTGATTTGGTACAGTACATGGGACTAGACTCTCTTGTGTGGTGCGAATTGATTTCTTTTTGTTTTTTCATTGACAGAAGTGCGAATTGATTTGGTACAGTAGACGTTAGGATTGTCCGGAAATTTTAACCTGCGCCTTGTTACCCCGAAATATTTAAGATATATCTTTGTCTCGTTGTGCTCTGAAAACTCCCTCCATCTCAACCCGCGCCTTGTATCCCAAAATTACAACGTGCGCAAAAACTCCCACCTCCTGCGAAATCCCGACACACGGAATGCCCGTGATACCCCTGAACCGAAAGAACCGCCTAGATCAAATCGGTGGGGGTACTTTCGTAACTTACCCCACATTTCAGACAAGCGTGTCCCTAAGCATGGTTCCCCCCTCCCATCCCATCCGCCCACCCATTCGTACACCAAGGCCGCGAAAACCCGCGAAGCCCCACACCCTCCTCCGTCCGCCACCCAGCCAGAGCCTCTTCCCTGACGATGTCGTCCACAGCAACACCTCGACGTCCCTCATCCACCGTACCGGATGAGGATCCGTCGTCTTTCTCGTCGTCCCGCCGGTTCAGCCACCCCGTCCTCCACCTCCAAGGAGCTGCCCCGACATTCCCCTCGTCTTTCGCGCCACCTCCATTCCCACACCGCCCTCTTGACCTGCACCACCGGAAGAGCAGCATCATCACCGTTTCCTCGGATGAAACTGAGGCCTAATCGGCGCCACCAAAGAGGTTGTACACTAATCGCCGCATTTTCTTCTTGATTCGATCTCAAGGTGCTGCTGGCGCTCGGTCCCGAGCCGACATGGCGCGGCTCCATCCACGGCGGCGTGGCCGACCGCTTCCTCCACGACGCCGCTGCCTCGGTGACGACGTCCACGTCAGTAGGAGTTGTTGCGGCTTTAGCTCTTGCTCATGCTGCTGCTCTGCTCTTGCTCTCGATCCCCTGCCTGATCTTCATGTGCTCTTGCTCTTGCTCTTGCTTGCGTTGCTGCTCTCGCTCTTGCTCTTGCTTGGGCTGCTGCTCTACTCTTGCGCACGCTGCTACTGCTCTACTCTTGCGAGCGCTGCTACTGCACAAGTAGCAGATCCTGCTCTCCCTCGAGCCCCTGCAGCTGCTACCCGAGATCCTGCAACACGACCAGCTGCCACGGCTCTCGCACACGCTGCTGCTACTGCTTTTCTGCTACTAGTGCGTTCAGTTTCGACAGTAAAATTCAGTTTCGGCCGCAAAATTCAGTTTTGGCAGTTAAATTCAGTTTCGACAGTTAAGTTCAGAGAGGAGCGGCTGATGTTTTTTACATCTAGCACTTTGTGGTTATGTATTTCACGTCATCTATTGGAGATGCTATTAGAATTCCACTCAGGGTAACATTGTCTCTCTTGTCCTGCTTCAGCCTCGCCGTCGTACAACTCACCGGAGCTACTCCAACGAAGAAACCCTCCATCACAGCGGAGCAGTACCCTGGGCTCCATCTCCAGAAGCCTAAGATCTTCTTCCCCTCCTCTGACAGCCAAATCAGCCGGAGCATCCTCACCGACCAACCCAATCATGCTGAGATCGATATGGCTTCGCCAAAGAGGTTGTGCACTTGTTGCATCGCTTTCTTACTCTACATGTTATATATATTGTCCACTGAGCACATGTAGTAACGTGAAATATGATTAGTTTCTCCTACTATATGACAAGCAGTGAAGTACCAGGCAACTTAGCTATCCGTGATGGTCTCTCTTGAATGCCATCATTATTTATCTCTGCGCGTTTGAGATGTGCATTTGTAGATGAGCCTGGGAATTGCGCTAGTAGGGCAAAGGCACAGGTCCAAAGTAGTAGAAGTAGCACATAACATTTTTTGAGTGTAGGCTTTTCCCTGCTCATGCCTGCCTACTAGAATTGCCAGTGCTTGAAAGGAAAACTGAAGGAAAAACATAGGAATTGGAAAGTTTCCTACGCTACTACTATTCATGCATTTGGTTCAAAGGAATGGAGCAAAGGAAAACTGTAGGATTTGTTCCTTTAGTGTCTCCTTGAAAGAAAAGCCGTAGGAATTTTAATATCCACTTGTCCTCCTTTCCAAATTCCTATTCATGTAGCACACGACTAAGAGATAGTAGCATAATAGCTTTATAACCATACATTTTCTTGTGGTTTGACTTAATCTCACCATGCTTCTTTGCATCCTGTGATCTTCCAATTCTTGTGAACCAAACACCCAGATTGGCAGAAATCCTGTGTTTTTAAATTCTCTGTTTTGCACGTGCATTCCTATTCTATTACTGTGTATTTCCTATCCCTGCGTTGTTAGAATCCTCCAATTCAAAAGAGCCCTTACAGAATTACTTCTTTACAGATAGTTTTCAAACAAAACCTTGTGTGGTTTGTCCCGCTCCTCCTGCGCCGTCGTCCACCCTAGCTCAGCTGCTCCAACGACAGAAGGGTCCAGCACAGCAGGGATCCGGCCTCCGGACTGTCTTTCGCCGCCTCAGATCTTCTTCCCCGCCGCCGGCAGCCATGACAACTGCATTACCATCATCAACTGAGCAGATGACCTCGAGGACTACACGGGTCCGCAAGAGAGGTCGCACTCTTTCGTGTCTGCTTACGTTGTGCATCGCTTAATATTAAATGCTACTTTATCATCCTATTCACCGATTAGACTCTGAGTCAGCTTCAAATTAATGGTCAAACTTGAGTTTTTAAATGGTTGTGGGGTACATATCGGGGCCGCAATCAATAGTATCTATCTACTAACTGGTTAATCTCTGGTGTCTACTATGAGTTTCATGTTGGGTGGGAAACAAAGAGTAAAGAATCCATTATCTGTATTTTTTAACTGAAGCCATTAACTGCATGCTATCATTGGTTTTGGGTCTATCCACATGTTGCTACCATCACTCTGGATTTCTGCATGCACTCCTTACATAATCTCACTATGTTTTATTCCTATGCATGTCAGTTATTGTACACAATGGAACTGAACATGTAGAGCAAAAGAGACGAGCCTGGCATGGCAATAAAATTTCATGCAGACGTCGCTCCATGGTAGGCGCAAAGGCAGCCCCCCTCAACCCATTTCGGATTGTAATGAAGAGGAAGATAACTGTTTTGAGGGGGATTCAGAAGGAGAAGACCACTCCTATTTACCCCCTGAGGTCTTCAACCTAACTTGGCATGCTAATGTTGGTTATACATTACTGCAGGATGCTACTAACGCGACACTATGATCAGAGACCCTCAGACGAAAATGTGTGCGATGCATTAATCGCAAACCGTGGTGTAAAAAAACCGTCAAAAAAGGTGCAAACGTTTGCGATGACGGATGCATCAAACACGGTTCAGATTTTTGTTGCGTGTGCGATGCAGGGCATATGATTCAGTTCAATTAACTGTTTGCGATGAGGAGGAACAAAAGAAACGGGCAGCCAGATGAAGGTGTGTGCGATATAGAGCATACGGTTCACTCGGACGAAATGTTTGTGATTAGGCAACACAAAAGAAACGGTCCGCCAGATCAAGGTGTGTGCGATATACGGCATGCGTTTCACTCGGATGAACAGTTTGTTTTGCAATATTACAAGATGTGTGTGATATGCGGCAAACTGGTCTATAATCAAAAATGTCATTGCACACAGAACAAGAGCATATGTACTTATAACCTATAAGGACTTGATTCCATAAACAGATTGAACATTGAATTACATATGTCGCTAGTATGCACATGACATTTGCCCACACCAAAGTACGTTCCAAAATGCCTAGGAAACTCAAATAATGTATAAAAGGCAAAACGACCGTGAATAATTTCATATTTTTAGGATGATGCTACTATAGTTGCATGTTGCCTCTGTAAAATAAATCAAGGCAGGAAGAGACAGCGTATGTCATTTCGCACACATAGGTGACAAGGTCCCTCTCGGAACAATGAGCCTTTTGAGAGAAGCTCCGGTTTGTAAGAAGTTTGTACCAAAACTTGTCCCAAATTGGACTAATTTTTTACCACAACATGTTGGTGTGCTATGACATAACACAATGCCAAGTTTCATGATTTTGAGGCGAGTTTTGGATTTACAGTAATTTTAAAACCAGGTTTCTCAATGTTTACTGTCGAGTCGGCACCGCCTGGGATAGGCTTTTTCCTCGTGGGTCCCAAATGATAAATCCAAATCTGTGACTACCATGCAACTTTTCTTATTAAGAATTACAACACATTTGGTGTGCAAGCTGAAAATAAGTTTGTGGGTGCTGGTGGGCGCTAAGAACTTGCGGTTCTGTAATGAACAAAGAACTCAAGGATCCCATGAGAGTGATGTTCTTTCCCTATGTTGTGAATTTTTATAATATTTATGTATTAATTAAATAAATGGCAAGCCATTGGCCCAGTATAAAAGAACATATGGGTCAAAGCCGAGTTGAAAAGGGCAACAATATCTAACTCCAGCTAACAAACAATACAAAAGCACGAGGATTAATTGCTCATATGGTTTAGACAAAATCCAGATTGAACAGGACAATGACATCTAACTCAACCAAAGTTTTCGGCAGTCACAATCAAATGGATCGGTCTTATCCATAAAATCAAGATCCCCGGCCAGAAATTCTATTGGTCCATGATGACAAGCTGTTGTAAATAGAAGTCGAGCACGATCAGAAGCCCTTACGTCCACCTAAAACTTCTTTTTATGCTGCTCAACACTTGTAGTCACAGGCACGAGGATTAGTTATACCTTCTCGTACATGTGTTAGTGCCTAAATAGAGATGAAGATTCAAAACAGTTAATGTCTAAAAAATATTATGTTCAAAGAGTGATAGCTGAACGATTAATTATAGTACATTATATATGGGCTTTGAATGTGCGTGAAATCATCTGCTTTATATACAAATTCTCCAGACATGAAAAGCATTGCAGCAAGCCAATAATAATGATCATATCAAAACACCACATACTGATATGTAAGGTCTTGACAGAATCCACCACCACTGATAGGATGGACAAGTTCTTCATTGAGCATAGAACATAATATTAGTACCAAAAGTGTACTCCAAGATGATACTTAACTTATGCGCACAAATGAAAAAAGCAGATTACAAAAGTTTACGTGAATAATATACAGTATCTCAATAGGTGTGGAGCCAAACACCATCTTGAACCATCTAAAAGGATCACGAATTGCACCCAAGGTCTCCAGTTTAGGCGCAGAGATTACAGTTATTTGCGAAGGTACTATAACAGAATCAAGGAGCAACCTTTGAAGTGAAGAGGCATCTTCGATGATGAGATCATGTCCAAAAAACAAATTCCCATTCTTACAAGGTGGGGCGACTTTATTTTGAGACAACGGATATGAATTTCCATTGCAAAAACAAGCAGCAAGTGCTCCAGGGTAGGGCAGCTGGAGTGGATGATGCTGTGTAGTGCGGCCTTCGACAGATCAACCACCACAAGCGCAATTTTTTAGCAGTGGGAGTCGAAGCACTTGCACCAGATTGTCTGCTAGATGGCACCGTGCGAAGGTGGTGGTGTGGAGAGAGGAGGAAAACCACGAGATGGACATCGGTGGTGAGGGCACAGATACATCGGTTCGTGGTATGTTACATACATAGTCATGGTAGAACTCAAGCTGCTGGAGTTTATCGAATTGACGTGATGTCAGCCAGGCGGCCACTATGCAGGGTATGTCCAGCAGGTAGCATGCCGGGATGCAGATGCGTTGAACGGAGCCCTGGTG
This sequence comes from Aegilops bicornis, assembly GCA_021605145.1. NCBI lineage: Eukaryota > Viridiplantae > Streptophyta > Magnoliopsida > Poales > Poaceae > Aegilops > Aegilops bicornis. The sequence goes on along the minus strand of CM038675.1, from coordinate 391,575,571 downwards.
GGAGGAGATGATGGCTCCGGGGAGTTCAGAATCATCATCGAGAGATAGCTGACGACAGTCCAGATTAAGAGGTGCGGTGCGCCACAGAGTGCGCCACTGAGATGCGAGGACTTGTGTGCGGCAGCCATCCTTGGTGGGGAGAAGGGAGATGATCTCCCCAAGGATGCCGTCCGGGAGATCGCTGACGCGGTCCACCGGAGATTGTACTGGTTCCTCAGGTCCAGGGGGGCGCTTCTGGCCGCACAGCCGGGTCCAAGATCTACCGCCAGCACCGGCGCTGGCCAGAGCCTCATCTGTGTACATACCGATCTGAAATAAAACAATGGCATAACATGTAGGACATTCGAAATCAATTCTCAAGATCAGGAAGAAAAAAGGCACAAACATATATGTAGGAAATTCAAAATCAATTCTCAAGATCTGGCCACGAATTATTAGCTCGCAAGCTAACCCTAGTCAGATTATTAGCAAAAATCATTTGTACAGAACAAAAAATTAATCACTAACTCTATATGGATAACATTCAAACAATCAATACACTACGTGCATCAAACGGATCTTAATTACTCTGATTTCATGGACTGAGAGAACATAACCATAGGATTTGTATTCCAGAAAACACATGATATGTTTGCCGCACAAATGGGTATATAGATGACTAACCGGTTTTCCGTCGGAGTCGCAGTCGTTGCCGGAGTTGCTGTTGACCTCCGGCTCCGGCTGGGGGGGGGGGCACGACGGCGCCGACGAAGTCAAGGTCGTGCTGCTGCCCGCGCGAGACCTCGTCAGCGGCGACAGAAACCTCTATGCCCAGCTTCACGCGTTGCGCGGGTGCTACACCAGCCTCGGCGTCGCCACTTCCTCCGATGGCGCGCTTCGTCGGCATCGTCATACACTCCCGAGTCCAGACGGTTGTGACCACTGTGGACCGGGGGTGCAGCTGCCTATTATGGCCGGCGGCTCGGGCGCACAATTAATACGGACTAGTGGGAGTGAGGCAGACTGTGTTCAAAAGCTGTCTCGCCTCCCGGTGAACCTACGCGGCGGGCTTCTGCCATTCCTACCATCATTTCACACAGCTACTCACATGCCTCCCAGTCAATACGCACACCTGCACGCACGCCTCCTGGTATGCCTGCGCGGCGGACTGCTCGCATGTGTCCCATCAACTCACGCCTGCTCGCACGGCACACGGGGCGTGTGGCCGCATGTATATATTTTTTTGTTTATTTTCTGCCGTTTTACTGATTAACTGAAGCATGGCACGGTTAAACAACTCATACCGTATTCAATCTGAACCGTTTGCATTGAAGAGATGCACAAATCCTGCATTGAACAGCTCGCACGCTTCCCAATGAGCCTCTCGGTGAGCCTGCACATCGGACTGCGCTTGCACGCCTCCCGTTCAGTCAAGCAGTTGTCCGCACGACACCTCCTATAGCAATTAAAACCAAGACACGTGGCATCATGTGAATGGTTAACAGAACGCACACGGTTAGAATTATACAAACATTTGAGATATTAAAGTGGTAGCTATTTTTTGAAAATGCCTTTGTTGGCTATTATTCGAGTGCGCCTTCTCTCAAAATGGACACGAAAAATACCACAGCATGTCGGGTGCCATTCCATGATAGCATGCCAAGTTTCATGAATTCAAGACGAGTTTTGGATTTACTAGAATTTGAAAACCAGGTATATCAACGTTTTGCCAGCAATCAACAGTGCCCTAGTGTTTTAAATTCATTCCCATTTCTTGCATGGGACCTAAGCATGCACCCAACGACACATATTTGATTTTTCAACCAATTTATATGCACTGGAGCATCTGCATGTATTTCAAATTTGAATTATGCACATAAAATGCCTAGAAAACCCAGTTAATGTATAAAAATGTCCAAACGAGCCCCGAAACATTCCAAAACTTAACACAACACTACTGTTGTTCTATGTTGACACTAGAAAATTTTTAAAAGCAATAAGAGGCAATGGATATCGTTTCATCCCCAAAGGTGGGACTTTTCCTATCAAAACCATCATGCTTGTTGTTTGAAGCTCTGGTTTGTGAGAAGCTTATACCCAAACCTGCCACAAATGGGACAAAATTTTGACCACGGCATGTTGATGCCGTTCCATGATAGCATGCCAAGTTTAATGAATTTCAGACAAGTTTTACATTTACTAGAATTTAAAAACCAGTTATCTCAATGTTTTGCCGGCAATCAATGGTGCCTTGGTGTTCGAAATTCATTCCCATTTCTTGCATGGGACCTAAGCATGCGCCCAAGGACACATATTTGATTTTTCAACCAATTTATATGCACTGGAGCATGTGCATGTATTTCAAATTTGAATTATGCACATAAAATGCCTAGAAAACCCAGTTAATGCATAAAAATGTCCAAACGAGCCCCGGAAAATTCCCAAACTTAAGACAACACTCCTGTTGTTCTATGTTGACACTAGAAATTTTTGGCAAGCAATAAGAGGCAACGAATATCGTTTCGTCCACAAAGGTGGCACGTTCCCTACCAAAACCACCAGGTTTGTTGTCAGGATCTCTGGTTTGTGTGAAGCTTATACCCAAACCTGCCCCAAATGGGACAAAAAATTTACCACGGCTTGCTGATGCCGCTCCATGATACCATGCCAAGTTTCATGAATTTCAGACGAGTTTTGGATTTAGTAGAATTTAAAAACCAGGAATCTCAATGTTTTGCCGCCAATCAGTAGTGCCCTGGTGTTTGAAATTCATTCCCATTTATTGTATGGGACCTAAGCATGCGCCCAAGGACACATATTTGATTTCTCAACCAATTTATATGCACTCGGGCATGTGCATGTTTTCTAAATTTGAATTATGCACATAAAATGCCTAGAAAACCTAGTTAATGCATAAAAATGTCCAAACGAGCCCCGTAAAATTCCCAATTTTAACACAACACTCCTGTTGTTCTATGTTGACACTAGAAGAGTTTTGAAAGCAATAAGAGGCAACGGATATCGTTTCGTCCCCAAAGGTGGCACGTTCCCTACCGAAACCACCAGGAATGTTGTGAGAAGCTCTAGTTTGTGAGAAGCTTATACCAAAACCTGCCCCAAATGGGACAAAAATTTTACCACGACATGCTGATGCCGCTTCATGATACCATGCCAAGTTTCATGAATTTCAGACGAGTTTTGGATTTAAAAGAATTTTAAAACCAGGTATCTCAATGTTTTGCCGACAATCAACAATGCCCTGGTGTTTGAAATTCATTCCCGTTTCTTGCATGGGACCTAAGCATGCACCCAAGGACACATATTTGATTTTTCAACCAATTTATATGCATTGGAGCATGTGCATGTATTTCAGATTTGAATTATGCACATAAAATGCCTAGAAAACCCAGTTAATGTGTAAAAATGTCCAAACGAGGCCCAAAAAATTCCAAAACTTAACACAACACTCCTGTTGTTCTATGTTGACACTAGAAAAAATTTGAAAGCAATAAGAGGCAACGGATATCGTTTTGTCCCCAAAGATGGCACGTTCCCTACTGAAATACCAGGCTTGTTGTGAGAAGCTTTGGTTTGTGAGAAGGTTATACCCAAACCTGGCCCAAATGGGATAAATTTTTTACCACGGCATGATGATGCCGCTCCATGATACCATGCTAGGTTTCATGAATTTCAGATGAGTTTTGGATTCAGTAGAATTTAAAAACCAGGTATCTCAACATTTTTCCAGCAATCAACAGTTCCCTAGTGTTTGAAATTCATTCCCATTTCTTGCATGGGACCTAAGCATGCAGCCAAGGACACATACTTGATTTTTCAACCAATTTATATGCACTGGAGTATGTGCATGTATTTCAAATTTGAATTATGCACATAAAATGCCTAGAAAACCCAGTTAATGCATAAAAATGTCCAAACGAGCTCCGAAAAATTCCTGAACTTAAAACAACACTCCTGTTGTTCTATGTTGTCACTACAAATTTTTGGCAAGCAATAAGAGGCAACTGATATCGTTTCGTCCCCAAAGGTGGCACGTTCCCTACTGAAACCACCAGGCATGTTGTGAGAAGCTCTGGTTTGTGAGAAGGTTATACCCAAACCTGCCCCAAATGGAATAAATTTTTTACCACGACATGCTGATGCCGCTCCATGATACCATGCCAATTTTCATGAATTACAGATGAGTTTTGGATTTACTAGAATTTAAAAACCAGGTATCTCAACGTTTTGCCGGCAATGAACAACGCCCTGGTGTTTGAAATTCATTCCCATTTCTTGCATCGGACCTAAGCATGCACCCAAGGACACAGATTTGATTTTTCAAACCATTTATATGCACTGGAGCATGTGCATGTGTTTCAAATTTGAATTATGCACAAAAAATGCCTACAAAACCCAGTTAATGTATAAAAATGTCCAAACGAGCTCCAAGAAATTCCAATACTTAACACAACACTCGTGTTGTTCTATGTTGACACTAGAATTGTTTTTAAAGAAATAAGAGACAATGGATATCGTTTCATCCCCAAAGGTGGCACATTCCCTACTGAAACCACTAGGCTTGTTGTGAGAAGCTCTGGTTTGTGAGAAGGTTATACCCAAACCTGCCCCAAATGGGATAAATTTTTTACCACGGCATGCAGATGCCGCTCCATGATACCATGCAAAGTTTCATGAATCTCAGATGAGTTTTGGATTTACTAGAATTTAAAAACCTGGTATCTCAACGTTTTGTCGGTAATCAACAGTGCCCTCGTGTTTTAAATTCATTCCCATTTCTTGCATGGGACCTAAGCATGCACCCAAGGACACAGATTTGATATTTCAACAAATTTATATGCAATGGAGCATGTGCATATATTTCTAATTTGAATTATGCACATAAAATGCCAAGAAACCCTGTTAATGTACACAAATGTCCAAACGAGCCTCGAAAAATTCCAAAACTTAACACAACACTCCTGTTGTTCTATGTTGACACTACAAAATTTTTGAAAGCAATAAGAGGCAACGGATATCGTTTCTTGCCCAAAGGTGGCACGTTCCCTACCGAAACCACCAGGCTTGTTGTGAGAAGCTCTGGTTTCTGAGAAGCTTATACCCAAACCTGCCCCAAATGGGATAGAAATTTTACCACGGCATGCTGATGCCGCTCCATGATACCATGCCAAGTTTCATGAATTTAAGACGAGTTTTGGATTTACTAGAATTTAAAAACCAGGCATCTCAATGTTTTGCCGGCAATCAATAGTGCCCTGGTGTTTGAAATTCATTCCCATTTCTCACATGGGACCTAACCGTGCACCCAAGGACACATATTTGATTTTTCAACCAATTTATATCCATTGGAGCATGTGCATGTATTTCAAGTTTTAATTATGCACATAAAATGCCTAGAAAACCCAGTTAGTGTATAAAAATGTCCAAACGAGCCCCTGAAAATTCCAAAACTTAAGACAACACTCTTGTTGTTCTATGTTGACACTAGAAATTTTTTGAAAGCAATAAGAGGCAACGGATATCGTTTCGTCCCCAAAGGTGGCACGTTCCCTACCGAAACCACCAGGCTTGTTGTGAGAAGCTCTGGTTTGTGAAAAGCTTATACCCAAACCTGCCCTAATGGGACAAAAAATTTACCACGGCATGCTGATGCCGCGCCATGATACCATGCCAAGTTTCATGAATTTCAGAAGAGTTTTGGATTTACTAGAATTTAAAAACCAGGTATCTCAACGTTTTGCCGGCAATCAAAAGTGCACTGGTGTATGAAATTCATTCCCATTTCTTGCATGGGACCCAAGTATGCACCCAAGGACATAGATTTGATTGTTCAACCAATTTATATGCAATGGAGCATGTGCATATATTTCAAATTTGAATTATGCACAGAAATGCCTAGAAAACCCAGTGAATGTATAAAAATGTCCAAACGAGCCCCAAAAAATTCCAAAAATTAACACAACACTCATGTTGTTCTATGTTGACACTAGAAAATTTTTGAAAGCAATAAGAGGCAACGGATATTGTTTCGTGCCCAAAGGTGGCACGTTCCGTACCGAAACCACCAGGATTGTTGAGAGAAAAGCTTGTTTGTGAGAAGCTTATACCCAAACCTACCCCAAATGGGATAAAAATTTTACCACGGCATGCTAATGCCGCTCCATGATACCATGCCAAGTTTCTTGAATTTCAGACGAGTTTTGGATTTACTAGAATTAAAAAACCAGGTATATCAACGTTTTGCTAGCAATCAACAGTGCCCTGGTGTTTGAAATTCGTTCCCATTTCTTGCATGGGACCTAAGAATGCACCCAAGGACATAGATTTGATTTTTCAACCAATTTGTTGTTGGGGAACGTAGTAATTTCAAAAAAATTCCTACGCACACGCAAGATCATGGTGATGCATAGCAACGAGAGGGGAGAGTGTTGTCCACACGTACCCTCGTAGACCATAAACGTAAGCGTTATGACAACGCGGTTGATGTAGTCGTACGTCATCACGATTGACCGATCCTAGTACCGAAAGTACGACACCTCCGCGATCTGCACGCGTTCAGCTCGGTGACGTCCCACGAACTCACGATCCAGCTGAGTGTCGAGGGAGAGCTTCACAAGACGACAAAGGTGATGATGGTGATGATGAAGCTACCGGCGCAGGGCTTCGCCTAAGCACTGCAACAATATGACCGAGGTGGATTATGGTGGAGGGGGGCACCACACACGGCTAAGAGATCAATGATAAACTTGTGTGTCCATGGGGTGCCCCCTTCCTCATATATAAAGGAGTGGAGGAGGGGGAGGGCCGGCCTCTCTATGGCGCGCCCTAGGGGAGTCCTACTCCCACTGGAAGTAGGATTCGCCCCTTCCAAGTAGGAGTAGGAGAGGAAGGAAGGAGGAGAGAGGGAGGAAGGAAAGGGGGGACGGCCCCCTTCCCAATTCAGATTGGGCTTGGGGGGGGGAGGGGGGCGCCCCCTCCTAGGTCGCCTCCTCCTCTCTCCCACTAAGGCCCAATAAGGCCCATACACTCCCCGGGGGGTTCCGATAACCTCCCGGTACTCCGGTAAATTCCCAAACTCGTCTGGAACCATTCCGATGTCCTAGTCATCCAATATATCGATATTTATGTCTCGACCATTTCGAGACTCCTCGTCATGTCCGTGATTATCCGGGACTCCGAACTACCTTCGGTACATCAAAACACATAAACTCATAATACCGATTGTCACCTAACGTTAAGCGTGCGGACCCTACGGGTTCGAGAACTATGTAGACATGACTGAGACTCATCTCCGGTCAATAACCAATAGCGGAACCTAGATGCTCATATTGGTTCCTACATATTCTACGAAGTCTTTATCGGTCAAACCGCATAACAACATACGGTGTTCCCTTTGTCATCAGTATGATACTTGCCCGAGATTCGATCGTCGGTATCTCAATACCTAGGTCAATCTCATTACCGGCAAGTCTCTTTACTCATTCTATAATGCATCATCTCGCAACTAACTCATTAGTCACATTGCTTGCAAGGATTATAGTGATGTGCATTACCAAGAGGGCTCAGAAATACCTCTCCGACAATCGGAGTGACAAATCCTAATCTCGATCTATGCCAACTCAACGAGTACCATCAGAGACACCTATAGAGCACCTTTATAATCACCCTGTTACGTTGTGACGTTTGGTAGCACACAAAGTGTTCCTCCTGTATTCGGGAGTTGCATAATCTCATAGTCATAGGAACATGTATAAGTCATGAGGAAAGCAATAGCAACATACTAAACGATCAAGTGCTAAGCTAACGGAATGGGTCAAGTCAATCACATCATTCTCTAATGATGTGATCCCATTAATAAAATGACAACTCATCTCTATGGCTAGGAAACTTAACCATCTTCGATTCAATGAGCTAGTCAAGTAGAGGCATACTAGTGACACTCTATTTGTCTATGTATTCACACATGTACTAAGTTTCCGGTTAATACAATTCTAGCATGAATAATAAACATTTATCATGATATAAGGAAATATAAATAACAACTTTATTTTTGCCTCTTGGGCATATTTCCTTCAGTCTCCCACTTGCACTAGAGTCAATAATCTAGATTACACAGTAATGATTCTAACACCCATGGAGTCTTGGTGTTGATCATGTTTTGCTCGTGAGAGAGGCTTAGTCAACGGGTCTGCACCATTCAGATCCGTATGTATCTTGCAAATCTCTATGTCTCCCTCCTCGACTTGATCGCGGATGGAATTGAAGCGTCTCTTGATGTGCTTGGTTCTCTTGTGTAATCTGGATTCCTTTGCCAAGGCAATTGCACCAGTATTGTCACAAAAGATTTTCATTGGACCCGATGCACTAGGTATGACACCTAGTTTGGATATGAACTCCTTCATCCAGACTCCTTCATTTGCTGCTTCCAAAGCAGCTATGTACTCCGCTTCACACGTAGATCCCTCCACGACGCTTTGCTTAGAACTGCACCAACTTAGAGCTCCACCGTTTAATATAAATACGTATCCGGTTTGTGACTTAGAGTCATCCGGATCAGTGCCAAAGCTTGCATCAACGTAACCATTTACGACGAGCTCTTTGTCACCTTCATAAACGAGAAACATATCCTTATTCCTTTTCAGGTATTTCAGGATGTTCTTGACCGCTGTCTAGTCATCCACTCCTGGATTACTTTGGTACCTCCCTGCTAAACTGATATCAAGGCACACATCAGGTCTGGTACACAACATTGCATACATGATAGAGCCTATGGCTGAAGCATAGGGAACACCTTTCATTTTCTCTCTATCTTCTGAAGTGGTCGGGCATTGAGTCTGACTCAAATTCACACCTTGTAACACAGGCAAGAACCCTTTCTTTGCTTGATCCATTTTGAAATTTTTCAAAACTTTATCAAGGTATGTGCTTTGTGAAAGTCCAATTAAGCGTCTTGATCTATCTCTATAGATCTTGATGACCAATATATAAGAAGATTCACCGAGGTCTTTCATTGAAAAACTCTTGTTCAAGTATCCTTTTATGCTATCCAGAAATTATATATCATTTCCAATCAACAATATGTCATCCACATATAATATTAGAAATGCTACAGAGCTCCCACTCACTTTCTTGTAAATGAAGGTGAAAGTGCTAGTTATCGACTAGAGGGGGGGTGAATAGGCGATTTTTATGAAAGTCTTCAAAACACGGATGTTTCAAAGACAAACAATAGAAATGACCTAATTGATATGCAGCGGAAGATAAACTACAACAAGCAAACCATAGTCTAGTATGCAATAATGTGAGAGTACAAGACTAATAGCAGCTTGGTAGTAGGATCAAGATGGAAGATAGTGCGAAGCCAAACAACGATAGAAGTCAAGCAATGAAGTCAAACAGATAAGGCATATAAGCAATGACTTCACGAAGACAAACTCAAGGTAAAGGAGGGAAGGGATAGAACCAGTCACTAGTTGAAGACACAGGATTTGTTGGACCAGTTCGATTCTTTGTGACAAGCTGTACATCCGGTTAGGGAGGCTGAGATTCAACTCATAAGACCGCGTCTTCACCTTATTCCCCTTGAGCTAAGGACACAGTCTTCGCCCAATCACTCTGGTAAGTCTTCAAGGAAGACTTCCGAACCTTCACAGCATTTATGTTCACCGCAATCCACAATGACTCTTGGATGCTCGTAACGCGACGCCTAACCGGCTGGAGGATTCACAATCCTCAAGTGTCATAAGTCTTGACTCACACAAACAGGAAAACTTGGTGATGCCTAACACTCTTTGGCTCTGGGTGTTTTGGGCTTTGTCCTCGCAAGGATTTCTCTCTCAAAGGCTTCGAGGTGGGTTGCTCAAAGCGACAAAAGCCGTGCACTAACTCTGAGCAGCCACCAATTTATGGTGTAGGGGTGGGCTATTTATAGCCACTAGGCAACCCGACCTGTTATGTCCGAAATGACCACAGGTCACTAAGGAACCGACACGTGTTCCAACGGTTAGATTTCAAACACACACGGCAACTTTACTTGGGCTACAAGCAAAGTCGACTCATCCAGCTCTGGATAAGTTTTGCTCTCATTGTCTTCGTCGAAGACATAGGACTTGGGTTGAGCATCACTTGATCATTACGACTATGATCACTTGGACCCCACTTAACAAAGACGGTGGTTCCTACGACTCAACAAAGAAGAAAAGGAAACAACGAAACAACACAGTCTTCGCGCTCCATAGTCTTCACTCAATGACTTCTCATGTCATAGTCTTCAATGTGAATATCTTCACATACCACCATTGTCTTCAATGTATTCATACATTTTTAGGGGTCATCTCTGGTAGGTAAACCGAATCAATGAGGGACACTACCTGCGTTATCCTGCAATTCTCACAAACGCATTAGTCCCTCCACCACATTTGTCGTCAATACTCCAAAACCAACTAGGGGTGGCACTAGATGCACTTACAATCTCCCCCTTTTTGGTGATTGATGACAAACTGGTTGAAGTTTTCAACGGGGATAAAATATGTGAAATTGTAAAGGATAGGAAATTGTCTTCATAAGTGGCAAAGGCTCCCCCTGAAGATGTGCATATAAGTAGTTTGCTTTTGGAATGCAAATGCACATGGCAGGTTGTACTTGTGGAGATCATCTTCAACTTATGAAGATAATTCATCATGCATGAGATGATATAGCTAAGAGAATGACATGCATAATGAAAAATGGACGTCTGCAGAATGATCTAAGTGCGGAAGTTATCATCGCACTTGCGGAATTTATCATCGCACCAGGGTAAAGCAAATAAGTAGCACACGACCATCGAGTTTAAGTGTTACAACTCATAAGAACCAAATGTTTCAAAAACGAGAGTTGTAAACACTAGGCAAAATATAGTGCAACCGCCCTTATGAACCCGCTTGAAAATTATCAAACTCATATGCTTCTCCCCCTTTTGTCAGTAAGGACCAAAAAGGTTTGAAGACATAGAGCATCTACTCGTCCTCTTCTGAAGAAGATGATGTAGCAGGGTTGTCGTTGTTGGTTGGCGGTGCGAGGCATTTGGGCGCATTGTCGATTCGATGCGAAGTAAAGGCGGTGAAGTAGCATCGGCTTCATCATCGATCACTCTGGCATTGACCGTTGTCAGCGGAGGAAGAATAGTCGAGTCTTCAAGAGATGGAGTTCGCCGAGAAGCGCATTCCGTGGAGGAGTGGAGTCAAACTTGAAGCGTTCGATGCAGCCATCGTCTTGAAGATCAGCTTCAACACCGAAAGGTGGTCAAACTCTTCCATGATCGCCGACAAGTCTCGTGGAGTGACAAAAGCATTCTTGGTGGCAAGGTTACGAATGCGATTGGCGTCCACCAAGAGGCTTTGCATTTGACGCTTTAGCCGGGAGTGATGCTTATCTTGCTTTTGATGCAACGCCACAAGAAGTTCTCGATCGTTGAGGACTCGAGGCGCTTAGAGGCCTTTGGCCAATTGTGCTCTCGGTGGCTTCGGTCCGGTACCGCGATGAGGCAGACGTGTGTTCCCAGCCAGGGGATAGACACGAGATACCGCTTGGACGCCTTACATAGGTTGAGAGAAGCTGTGGTGATCTGCGTTGTGAAGACTTAGTGGCGTTTTGGCAGGCTCAGGGTATATGGCTTCAACAGACATATCAACCTCTGGTAGAAAGATCTGATGATTGCGAGCAGAGGGTTGATAGTTGATAGCAGAGTGCATCTTGATGAGGCGCATGACCCATGGAGCATAGAACTTTAGACCAAACAGATCAGATCCAGAGGCAGCCAATTGTCGGATGAAGAAATCTTGCGTGTTGATGTTGATGCCATTGAGGATGTAGAAGACCAATGTCTTCATTGCTCCTTCAAGCTTTGCAGACAATGAATGCCCTTTTATTGGCCATAGAGTTCGCCGTATGATGTGATATATGGTACGAGGCAGATACTCAAGGTCATCAACAAAGAAGTGTTGAGGGTATTCAGCGTCATGTGGCAGTGGCTTCATCATGCTCGACATCGACTCATGTCGGGTTACGGCTTATGAAATATGCTTTCCAAGACATCAGCGGTGGAGTTGACATCGAGTTCAAACAGCTCTCCGGGAGTGGGTAGGCCTGTGAGCTCAATGATGTCAAGAGCTTTGGCTTCATGATGGATATTTCGATCATCCACTCGAGAACCCATGTCTTCGTATCTCTATTGTAGCCGCGGATGTGGAGTGTGGCATAGAATTGAAGCACTAATTCTTCATTCCAAAGGTGCTCTTTATGCATTACTGAAGCCAACGGACACTGCATCATGAAAGCAATCAAGTGCTTCTTCTAAGCACGACGGTCAAACAATGGCGATGTCGAGGCACATATGAGGGAAAATGCGGCCTTGGTCATACAGAACACAGGAGTAATAGCTTCTTTGCTGATAGCTCCAGAACCGGTGTGATGAGATCCTTGGCCTTTTGTAGGGGTTCTTTGCACTGTCAAAGAAAGTATTGTGGGATTTGAAGCCATTTGCATTGAAAGAACCAGTTAAGGTGGCAGTGCCTGGAAACCATGGCAGTCTTGGCTTCGGCTTCTGGACCGGAGGCCTATGCGCAATATGGTAGTCAAATTGAGGACCAGAGGCATGAGGCGGAGGGACCAGAACGGACCATCTTACTGTGACTAGCTCACCATAGTTGTATGCTTGCTCGATTGTGTAGGGCCTTGGTGGCGGAACTGGAGCAGTGGCAGCAACTGAGGCTTCAGGCACAGTTCCTTCATTGGCTTCAGGAGTAGTTGGGATAGGCTCCACGTTGGCTTCAGCGATGACCACGTCATTGGCTTCATTGGTGTTGGAGGTGGCAGCCTCATTGTTTTCGACCTCCACTTGAGGAGCTGGAGGGTCGGGCACTGGCACGTTGATATCGGGGATCACTTCTTCAATTACTGGGGGTGTAGGAACACGTTCTTCTTCTTCTTCTTGGGTGTCGGTGGTGATGCAGCGGATTGTCTTCAGCAGCTTTGGCTTCCGACTCGGAGACATTCACGGTTGGGTGGCTTCGAAAACACATGACGATGCAACAGGTTGGTGGTGCACTTCTCCTTCCGAACGCTTCGGAAGAGGCACTTGAGGCCTTTGACCTTTGCGAAACTGCGAAATCTTGGCGGCCTTTGGAGATGGGGTTACTGCGCCTCAAAGTCTTCCTCTTCTTCTTGGTGTTGCTATTGGGGAGTGACTTGTTGTTGGGGAGTCTTGGGGAGTCTTGTTGTTGCAGGCGATCATCCCATGAAGCATCCTGTGCAATTGGCGTCGAGAGGACAACCAATCTTGATGAGTTAAGCTGTTAAATGCGAACATGCGATGATACCACATTGTACTCGATTTGAGGAAGAACTTCATCATCTTCAACATTGTCATGGTGACCAATGTCTTCAGCGATGGGGGATCAGCTGGAATCTCTTGACTTGAGGAGCCTCTGTGGAAGCAGGCTCATGAACAGTCATTCGAAGTTCTTGGGTTGCAGACGCGGGACGAACCACAGAAATGGGTTCAACAATCAAGGGCTTTGTAGGAGCAGACCGATTCTTCTTGGTCTTTAGCTTCTTCTTGGAGGGAGCAGCATCAGAGGCGTCAGGATATTTCCTTTTTCTCACTTCAGCCTCGGCAGCCCTCGTCTTGTTCTGTTCAGAAGCAGTTGATCGTACCTTTGGCTTCGAGCCAGTCATGCTGCTTGGGAAGACTATGCGGGGCTCTTCCTGCCTTGAAGGTGCAGCTTGGTCAGCTGAAGACTTCTTTTTGTTTGCAGCCATCCTGGGGTCGATGCCAGGACGACCAAGTGCCTTGCGCTTCTCAGCCTCATTGTAGGCAAGCACACACTTGTCAGCCAGAGCCTTCATGCACTCACGAGAGCCTCTGGCTTCTTCACGCTTCTTGACAAAGTTTTCTTTGAGGTCGTGCAGCATGACCTTGAAGTTTTGACGTCTTGCACATCGAGTGCAGCCATATGCTTCTTGAACCGAGCTTTCTCATAGTCAATTTTGTGCTTCGGTTCAACAATCCATGAGCTAGAGCTAGCTCGAAGCAATGGCGCCGTTGAAAGAGACATCGAGGCCAATTGGAAGTTGCAGATCTTCAAAGATGATGTTTGGTGTGTCAAACCACTCACCAATGAAGTGATGGATGATTGCCACATCAAAGAGAGGCAAGTTGTTGAAGATTTACGCTTCTTCTTTGCTCTTGATAAGCTGCTCAAGAGCATCATCCGCAAGATCGTCATCACTTGACGGATCAATGTGCTCTTCACGCAGAATGGCAGCGAGGGTCGATGTCGGTTCAATATTCATGACACTTTTCTTTCTCTTCTCCGTCTTCTTGGAGATGCGGATTGATCCTCGGTGTAATCGCTTCGGGAGGTGCGATGGCGATGGCTTCACACGAGAAGCTTTTGGAGGAGCAAGCGACTTTGGAGCCTTGACTTTCTTAAGCCTGCGGCTTTGGAGCAGGAGCAGAGCTGGAGCTGGGGCTTCATCGAGTCATCATTGTCATCGAGTGATCCACTTTGGCACCTTGGACCAAAATATAAGTGATGAGGCCTTCAAGGTGCGAAAAGCGGACCGATGACATTGGGTTCGGCGTCACGTGAGCCGTCGGCCGACGGGGAGCGGAGGGACCAGGGTTGAAGTCTAATCCCAATGACTTCTTGTTTTCCTTTGCGAAGCCTTTGCGTCTTTGGAAGTTGCGCTTGAAGAGATTGTCATCGCGACACGAGCAAAGACGCCGGGTCGGCATTTTCAGCCGAGGTCCACGGACCATGCAAGGATAGAAACCTTGTGCAATAGCTTCAGCCATGCTCTTCGGAGGGAGGCCTCGAAACAGAATATCACCCCAAGGGCTTCTGATGGCATTCTTCTCGGCATATTCTTGTGTGACAAAATTGTACTTGAACCACTGTTCAGCCCAATAGCGTCGAATCCATTGGATTCGTGTCTTGCGCTGATTATAAGTCTCTTCAGGATCTGTCTTGTACAGCTTTGTGAGGTCATCAGGCAGATCTTTTGAGGTTCCTCACGACGCTGTCTGCCGCCCTTCCTGACTGATTTATCTGTAGCCATGAGCTTCAAACTGAATGGCTTCACAATCAAAGGCTTCAAAGGCTTGCGTTTGCTTGTGATGCATGAGCTGGCTTCAGGGAGAGTTGGTTTGATGTTGTAAGAATTCGCAAGCGAATGCGGACTATGAGAACCAAGGGATTCTCCCACGGACATGTACCTATGACAGCATTAGAGATGCGAGGAAGGGAAGAGGTCATATGCATTCTCGTAAGATTTTGAAGATAAATCGGTTTGAAGACATTGACCTCATGATGCGAAGACATTCACTTATACTGGCCGAGAGTTGGTTCCAGATTTATGCGAATCCGTGAATAAGTACAAGTGAGGAATCTAACTAGTTGTGAAGCTTAAGTGAATATACTAAGCGATCTGAGATGCGCATGAATAGATCTAACTTTGTATGGGCAGAAACCATTTTTGGCAAGTAGGATGAATCTTGAAGATCAAAAAGATGGTAAAAATAGAGATATATTTACCGCTTCGAAGAACTGCTAGACGGAAGGAAAGGAGGCCGAGCAGTTCACTCCACCGTGCCCTAACTTGGCGACGGAGGACACCTCTGGCGGCGGAGATGAAGATGTTCGCGGACGGCGTGAGGATCGGCGTCGGAGAGGTCGCGACAGCTAAGCGCTTGCCGTCATGGCGTCGTCGAGCTAGCGGTGGCACTAGGGTTTTGACGAGGTGGAGAGGTGGAAGAAGATTTTCTTTACCGAGGGGACATGTATTTATAATGAGGTGTCTTGTATGGCGCAATTACTCAGTGCCTGGCGGTTCACATCTCGAGGGCACGTGGCACGTATGCAACATCTTGTGAGTTATCCCACATTCCCACGCCGCCCGGTTTGTCGGAGGGTCGTTAAGCTTCTCCGGAGTTCAACGATAATGATGAATCATTTAAAACAGACTTAAAGTTTGTCTCGTGTGTCTTCACGACAAGGACGCAGAGAAGACATTCAACAGTTTCAATAGAATGCATATGATTTGGACAGATAGAGTTTGAGATAGAAAGCATAGAGAGATTGGGGTCCGATCACATTCACTTAGTTAAAAAGATTCAACTTGAAGACATAGCTATAAGTGAATGCTGTAGAGGACATAAATATATATCATACAACAACCAAATCATCATAGTGAAGAAAATCATGAAAATAGGTTGAAGTTGAAGTCAAATCAAATGCGAATAGGTTCAAGAAATAACGCCATGAGTGAAACACTTCAAACAAAGAAATTTGGTGGTGGCGTTACCCACCGTATAGGAAGTGTTAGACCCAGACATGGCGCACAATTGTCGTGGCGCTCCGAAGTCAAATTCCACGTTAATGTATTGACACTTAGAATGTAAGTCTTCACTGATTGAAGATATACATTACTTCGTGTGTTGCACATCTAAGTCATCAACATGCATAAGTGTTAGGATGTGTGCTTGATCACAGGACACTCGAGGATTCCAAGATATTTAGCTGACACCGTAACTTGCAAAACCTTTTCTCATCCAAGGGCTTTGTGAAGATATCCGCGATTGCTCTTGGTGTTAGCGTGAATGATGTCAATATCTTTCTTCATGACATGATCCACGAGAAATGATTACGAATTTCAATGTCCTTTGTCTTCGAGTGCTGGACTGGATTGATGGCAATCTTGATGGCGCTTTTCGTTGTCGTGAAAAAGAGGTACTTGTGTCGATTGATGCCATAGTCCTTGATAGTTTGCTTCATCCATAGAAGCTGAGCACGCAAGATCCAGCAGCAATGTATTCAGATTCTGCGATTGAGAGTGACACAGTTACGCTTCTTTGAAGACCAACAGAAAGTGATCGTCCCGTAAAGTGACATGTGCCTGATGTAGACTTGCGATCCACCTTGTCACCAGCATAATCAGCATCCGAGAATCCAACTAAATCAAATTTTGAGCCCTTTGGATACCATAATCCGAGTGTTGGGGTGTGAGCCAAATATCGAAGAATTCGCTTCACAGCTAAGTGATGTGATTCCTTTGGTGCCGCTTGGAATCGAGCGCACATGCAAACACTAAGCATAATATCTGGCCTAGATGCACATAGGTAAAGTAAGGAACCAATCATGGAGCGGTATACCTTTTGATCGAACTCTTTACCATTGTCGTCGGGACCCAAGTGGTGTTTGGCTGGCATTGGCGTCGTGTATCCTTTGCATTCTTGCATTCCAAACTTCTTCAGACAATCTTGGAGGTATTTTTCTTGAGATATAAAGATGCCATTTCTTTGTCGATTTAATTTGAAGACCAAGGAAGAACTTGAGCTCTCCCATCATGGACATCTGATATTGCTCTTGCATCATGTATCCAAACTCATCACTATACTTACGGTTGGTGCGGTAGAAGATAGTGTCATCCACATATATTTGGCATACAAACAGTTCACCATCATATGTCTTCGTGAAGAGTGTGGGATCAAGGGATCCAGGTTTGAAGCCTTTGCTCTTCAGGAAGTCTTTGATTGTATCATACCAGGCACGAGGAGCTTGTTTGAGGCCATACAGTGCTTTATTTAGCTTGTACACCATATCAGGATGTTTTGGATCTTCAAAGCCAGGTGGTTGAGCGACATATACTTCTTCTTCAATCTTGCCATTGAGAAATGCACTCTTCACATCCATTTGATAGAGCAAGATGTTGTGGTGGTTAGCATAGGCTAGTAGTATGCGAATAGCTTCAAGCCTAGCTACAGGAGCAAATGTTTCATCGAAGTCAATTCCTTCAACTTGAGTATATCCTTGAGCCACAAGCCTTGCTTTGTTTCTGACGACTTGACCATGCTCATCTTGCTTGTTTTAATATATCCATTTGGTGCCAATAATGTTATGCTTGCGAGGGTCACGACGCTTGACAAGTTCCCAAACATGATTAAGCTTGAACTGTTGAAGTTCTTCTTGCATAGCTTGAATCCATTCTGGTTCCATAAAAGCTTCAGCAACTTTTGTCACGCTCAATATGCGACCCTATCCAAAAGGAACTCGAAGGTCCCCCCAAGGATAGACCCGCATATTGAAACGCTTTTGCAAGGTGGATATCATTACATCAACATTACATAATAGATGGGGATACATACATAAGGCACGAATGCCACAAGAATACATCAACATCATATACAAGATCAACATCTGACTACGAATGCAACATAAACAGAAGCTCAAACGACATCCACCCTGCTAGCCCAGGCTGCCGACCTGGAACCTATCCCCTGATCGACGAGGAAGAAGAATTCCAACACAAGCAAACATCACTCTCGCGTCATGATCATCACAAACCTGTACCTGCAACTGGTGGTGTAGTAATCTGTGGGTCACGAGGACTCAGCAATCCCATTACCATGGGTATCAAGACTAGCAAAGCTTAAAGGGAAGGGAAAGGATAAAGTGGTGAGGTTGCAGCAGCGGCTAAGCATATATGGTGGCTAACCAATGCAAATGAGAGCGAGAAGAGAAACAAAGGAACGGCCGTCAACTAGTAATGATCAAGAAGTGATCCTGAACTCCTACTTACGTCGAGACATAACCCGAAACCGTGTTCTCCTCTCGATCAACCCCGAAAAGAGACACTCACGATTACGCTACGGTTGGTGTATTTTAGAAGAGTTTGCTTCAAGTTTACTACAACCGGATATTAACAAATTCCCATCTGCCACATAACCGCGGGCACGGCTCTCGAAAGTTTATACCCTGCAGGGGTGTCCCAACTTAGCCCATGATAAGCTCTCGCGACCAACGAAGGATATTCCTTCTCCCCGGGAAGACCCGATCAGTCTCGGAATCCTGGCTACAAGACATTTCGACAACAATAAAACAAGACCAGCAAAGCCGCCCGAATGTGCCGACAAATCCTGATAGGAGCTGCACATATCTCGTTCTCAGGGCACACCGGATTGTCCAAACTTCCGGTAGGCGAACCCAGAGTTGCCCACAGTGGCCACCGTGGTAGCCGACGGTTTGGATCATCACTCACGACGAGCACTGGCCCGGGGGGGGGGGGGTAAAATAAGATGACCCTTGGGCTCCGGAAACCCAAGGGAAAAAGGGCATAGGTGGGGCAAATGGTAAAACCAATGTTGGGCCTTCTTTGGAGGAGTCTTATTCAAAGCGAACTGTCAAGGGGTCCCATAAATCACCCGACCGCGTTAGGGATGCAAAATCTGGGAACATAATACCGATATGACGGAAACTAGGGCGGCAAGAGTGGAACAAAACACCAGGCATAAGGCCGAGCCTTCCACCCTTTACCAAGTATATAGATGCATTAGTTAAATAAGATATATTGTGATATCCCAACAAGTAAACAAACTTCATCTTCACCTGCAACTAACAACGCTATAAGAGGGGCTGAGCAAAGCGATAACATAGCCAAACAACGGTTTGCTAGGAAGGGTGCAAAAGGTTAGAGGCTGACATGGCAATTTGGGAGTCTTGAGGAACAATTGATAGTTAGCGCAACATAGCGATAGAAATATACATCTAGCATAGCAATGATAGTAGTGAGATCCAGGGTAGCGGTCATCTTGCCTGAAATCCCGCATGGAAGAAGAACGAGTCCATGAAGAAGACGAACGGATGAAGCGAACCAAGCGTGAGACGAGCGAATCCTCACGATCGCATAGCGAAACAGGAACTAACAAGAAGAAGCACACAACATGGTAAACACACCACACATGAACAAGACATGATGCACAACAAGCATGATGCATGACAAATCTAGATGAAGCTACTCATGGCAAGAGATGATGCAAACAAGAGCAACACATCAAAGCAAGTTTAAATGAGGCCGGAAACAACATATGACAATTCCGGTAAGTCCTCATATGCAAATTTCGAAATTGGTCCAGATCTGAATAAACCTTACGTTCAAGTTGTTAAACAACAAGTTAAGATGCACCACGATGATCTACACGAAATTCTAGTCAAGTTACGTATAAAGTTCATTTAATTCGGAGCTACGGCCTAGAAGATATGAGCAAAACAAGATAAGCATGACATTGATGCAAAATGCATCCAAACATCAAGCAAACACCTCAAAACAAGGATGCAACATGATAATATGAAACTACATGCAAAATCAAGCAAGTTCCATATAGAGCACACTCAAAACGGAGCAACGGATCAACACATACACATTATACGTCATAGCAACAATCTGTCCAAAACAGCAACTAGGCATATTGCAAGCACCAAAACACTATGCTACAGCATCTCAACGTAATAACAAAAGACATGGGCATGAAGTACAGGTAAAGCATGACAAAACAAACTGACCTATCTCCAGAAATCGCTAGAACATGCTCAAACACACATGTCAAGATTGCAAATAATAACAGTTTCGGACTTTAGCAGAAATAACATCAGGTTGCAATGTTTAGAGCTATCAAACAACATGCTACAGGAAATTAACATGGCAAACAAAGGCATGGCATGAATCTACTAATTGCATATAACAAAAGTCCCTTACTGACCATAAGCCAAAAAGGACCAGAAAATATGATGGCACCCATGTAAACATGGCAAGTTATATTACAGATTCATACATGGCAGGAACAACAATAAGTAGGCATGTTGGTGAGCTTGAACCACTCACCACAGAGCAATAAATGGCATGGCAAGTCAACTCACAGTAGGAAGACATGGCATAGAAGCTATACATGGCAAGAACAACATCATAGCATACACGGATCAACAACAACAACCTTGGCAAAATTGAATAACATGTAAACAACCTGCCAGGAAACATTTTATAGCAAAAGTAGAGCTCGATTGACCCAAGCTATGGCACTCCATAATTGCAAACAAGGGCATTGATGGATAGAGCATAACCATATTTTCAAAACATCCTTACTGAAGTATCTCAAAATAAGCATGGATCTCCCGGTAGGATCAAGTTAACATGGCATAAAATATATCAGCAGAACAGGGGCTGAAATCAGCAACATCGTGAAGCCTAGTTTGCATGCTTGTGCTAGTCACCATAGAGATCACAAAAAAACATGGCATACACCCCTGTAAATATGGCATGGCATATTACAAAACACATGTAGGACTCAAGTTCATAGGGTGCACACATCAATCATGTCAAAAACGACAAAAGTGCATGTTCTGTTAAGAAACAGAAACTAACATCACATAGCCCTCTTCTAACAGCATTTCGGGCATCAAGATGAGCTCAACTTTAAATGATGCAATGTAGTGGAATGATGTACTCATCGAAGCGAACAATTTGACATATTACACGCACGAAACGGAGCAACATGCACAGAGTTATGATGCGATGAAAATGCATGAAAATATGACAGGAAAAAGGACTTGGATGAATTCGGAGGAGGGGAAGTCAACCGGATGCACGGAAAACGAGGCATGCCGGATCTCGCGGGAGATCGACGTGGTGGTGGCCGGAGGACGAGGGAGAGGGCACCGGCTAGGTGGGGAGCTTAGGGCGGCGGATCCGGTCCGCCCGACCGGATCTGGCCGCGGTGGCGTGGCCATGGGCCGGCACGGCGGCGGCGGTGAGGCCAGTGGGTCGGCGCCGGTGGGGCAGGCGGGGTCGGCGCTGGAGGAGGCAGAGGGCGGTGGTGGCGCGCTGGCGGAGGCGCAAGCGCCGTGAGGAGAGGCGGGGGCGCGGACGGCAGCCTTGGCGGGCGGGCCTGCCACTGGCCCATGCTGGACGGCGGCGGGTGCCACGTGGCAGCCCCCGGTTCGCTGAGGGCGGCGGCGCGGAGGGGGCGGACACGTCCGTCGGCGCGGGATGAAATGTCCGGCGACGGCGGGGAAGGTTAGGGTAGGTTTGGACCCGAAATTTTTGGGGGAAGACACATATTTATAGGTAGAGGGAGCTAGGAGAGTCCAAATGAGGAGTGGTTTTCGGCCACGCGATCGTGATCGAATGACCGAGAGCATGGAGGGGAGTTTGCTGGGTTTTGGGCTACTTTGGGAGGGTGTTGGGCTGCAAGGAGAAGGAGGCTTTTACGGTTACCCGGTTAACCGTTGGAGTATCAAACGACCTCCAAATGACCCGAAACTTGACAGGCGGTCTACCGGTGCTTGGCAAGACTCGGTCCATTCCGAGACCGTTTAACACCCGCACACGAAAAGAGGTAAAAGGGGGCGCCGGGAGACATAGGAGTGCCGGATTGGAAAACGGACAACGGGGAAAATGCTCGGATGCAAGGGACGAACACGAATGCAAAATGAAATGCACATGATGACATGATATGAAATGCAGATGATGACATGGCAAAGTGCAACACGCAAGCACATGACATGGCAACGGAGGCGAATAACTGGAAGACACCTGGCGCATCGAATCCGGGGCGTTACAACTTTCTTGGGTTCTGATATTGATACAAAGGAAAAGTGCCCACAGAAATTTGCTAGCTGTGTTGCTCTTGAGCGAGTAAGCGGACCAGGTGCGTTGATGCTATCGATTATTTTCTCAATCTGTACTTCATTTGCAACTCGAGGATGAACTAGACGAAGACTTTGCTCATGCTGATCGTTGTCATCATTGGAAGGATTGTCTTCAGGCTGAGCATTGTCTCCAGGTTGGTTAGGTGCAGAAATGATAAGTTCCTCTTCAGGCTGTGCTTCAGAAGGCATGATTTCACCAGTTCCCATTAGCTTGATAGATTCGCTGGGTGGAGCTTCATCAAATCGCACATCTACAGTTTCGACGATTTTGTAGAGATAGAGATTGAAGACTCTGTAAGAGTGTGAGTCCTTTCCGTAACCGAGCATGAAGCCTTCGTGAGCTTTGGGTTCAAATTTTGACTTGTGATGAGGATCCTTGATCCAACACTTAGCCCCAAATACTCAAGTAAATGGCGACATTTGGCTTCTTGCCAAGAAGGAGCTCATAGGATGTTTTGTTCGAAGCTTACGGATATAAACACGGTTGATGACGTGACAAGTTGTATCAATGGCTTCGTGCCGTAACTTTCTTGGTGTCTAGTACTCATCGAGCATTGTTCGAGCCATCTCAATGAGGGTTCTGTTCTTGCGCTCCATGATGCCATTTCTTTGAGGTGTGTATGGAGCGAGAGAACTCATGAGCGATTCCCATGGTATCCAGATAAAGATCAAGTCCGGTGTTCTTGAATTGAGTCGTTATCACTCGATATGCTTGATCTTGACGCCATAATTGTTCATTGCTCGATTGGCGAATCGTCTAAAGACATCTTGCACTTCAGTCTTGTAGAGAATTATGTGCACCCATGTGTATCTTGAGTAGTCATCAACAATGACGAAGCCATAGAGACAAGCAGTTGTTGTGAGGGTAGAGTAATGAGTAGGGCCAAACAAATCCATGTGAAGCAGCTCGAAGGGTTGAGATGTCGTCATGATTGTCTTCGAGGGGTGCTCGCCCTAGTCATCTTTCCAAATTTCGCAGCACCACACAAATGATCCTTCTTGAACTTGACACCTTCGATGCCTATGACATGCTTCTTCTTGGCGAGTGTGTGTAAGTTCCTCATTCCAAAGATGCCCCACCTCCGATGCGAGAGCCAAAGATTCTCAAGCTTTTGTAAGAAGACATACGGCAAGCTGTGGACTCTTGAGAAATCTACCATGTATAGATCATCTTTCCTATACCCTTCAAAGACTAGAGACTTGTCGATTCCATTAGTACAAGGCAACGATATTTTCCGAATATCACAATCATGTTCAAGTCACAAAGCATTGAGATGACATTAAGTTGAAACCAAGGGACTCAACAAGCATCACTTTGTCCATGTGTTGATCCTTTGGTATTGCAACTCTACCTAGACCCAATACCTTGCTTTTACCAAAGGTCAACCAAATGTGATGTGACTCTTGTCCGATGGACGTAAGGTTGAGTCCATGAGAAGACTTGATCACCAGTCATATGATTAGTGCATCCACTGTCCATAATCCATTACGAAGCATGAGGTGTCATACCCTCTGATTACAATTAGGGGATAGGCTTCACCAAGAGCATTGTGAAGCATAAACATTTGACGGGCAAGTGGATTATTGAAGCTTAAATCAAGATTAGGACTGATGGGATGAATGGAAAGCGATTCAGAACAAAATACATAGTGAGACCATTTGGGCATTTGATCTTGTGCCCTACAAGATGTTTTAGGTCTGACAATAGCATCGAAGCCTTTGATTTTCGGTGGAGACCCTTTCCGCAAAAGAGAGTTAATTATTCTTAACCACCCACATCTTCAGGGGTGGCTTAGAAGCAATGAGTCTAGGTGCAGCATCTGAGAATTTCGGCTTTGGAGCCCTAGCAAATAGCCTTGCAGGAGATGAGTGATACTCATATGAATAAGCAGAAAAGTTCTTAGTTCTGTGAACATAGCGGTTTGAGGACACACGCTCATATTCATAAATTTGAGTAATGTTTCCCTGCAAAACATTGGCGTTAGGGTGATTCAAGTGAGTCCTCTATCTGTATGAAGCCTTTGGACCATATGATGCCTTTGGTCTGGGTTTTGTCTTCTTCCCAGGTGGTGTCATGATGACATTCACTGGAAGATTCTCAAGACAGCTTTTGGGAACCCAGATCTTATTCATAGGCAGTCCATTCCTGCAGTTAGTACCAATATACCTGGCAAACACTTCACCATTCTGATTCTTGAACAGCTTATAGTTTGCATCAAAGGATTCATCAATGATAATAGGGTTAGCACAGGTAAAGCCAGATAAGGTGGATGGGTCCACTGAAGGTCCCTTTGCAGCAACCCATGTGGTTTTGGGATCTGCTTTCGGGCTTCAGTAGGAACTATCGACATTCATTTTCCTCTCGAACCCAACACCCTCTTTCCAAGGGTTTCGGTTCAGAATCTGCATTTGAGGACATCGCATAAAGTGTCGATGCCCTTTCGGACTTTTATACATCCTGTTTCAAGCAATGTCTTCAACCTAGCATTTTCATCGGCAATGGCGGTGGTATCCTCCGCAGAGGGGTTAGTAACCACATTGGTAGTTGAAGACAATGCAACGATAGCAGCAGTTGAACATTCAAAGAATGAGGTAGTGATATCACGCTCAAGACATTTTAGACATGGTGGTTCAAATCCATCCCGAGCGGAACTGATCACATTGAGCTGAAGTGACTCATTCTCTTTTGAAGATCTTCATGAGCCGCTCTCAATTTCTCAAGCTCTTGCTTCCTTTGAAGATAATCATAGGAGAGCCTTTCCTGAGTAGTTGATAGCGTTTCATGACGACTTTCAAGTTCTTGGTACTTAGCATGAAGATTTTTAATGTCTTCAACTAAGGACCGTGAACGTGTCATTTCCGCGTCCAACATGTCATCGCTTTTGTCTAACAGTTTCCATAGCTCTTTGTTGTTCAGTTGCAATTTTAGCAAGTGTTTTGTAGCTGGGTTTGGATTCACAATCAGAGTCATCTTCACTTGATGTTTGAAAGTAGGCATCACGTGATTTTACCTTGGCACCGTGTGCCATGAAGCAGTAGGTGGGAGCAGGGTCGTCCTTGTCATCGCCTTGACGTTGGTGTAGAAGTCATTGTCTTCAGTGTTGAAGATGGACTTGGCAACATAGGCTGTGGCTAAAGCCAGACTTGCAACGCCCGGGTCGGACTCCTCTTCAGATTCCACCTCCACTTCCTCAGAAGCAGACTCCTCCTCTGAATCCATTTCCTTGCCAACAAAAGCACGAGCCTTGCGGATGAGCTCTTCTTATGCGATGAAGACTTTGATGAAGACTTGGAAGAAGACTTTGAAGATTTCTTCTTTTCTTGTCATCGTAATCATATTCCTTGCTCTTCTTCTTCTTCTTCTTCTCATTGTCCCACTGTGGACACTCAGAGATATAGTGTCCGGTTTTCTTGCACTTGTGACAGGTTCTCTTCTTGTAGTCTTGAGTGGAAGCTTCATCATTTCTTGAGCTGGATCGTGAAGACTTTCTGAAACCTTTCTTCCTAGTGAACTTCTGGAACTTCTTCACAAGCATAGAAAGTTCCTTTCCAATGTCTTCGTGGATCATCGTAACCGCAATGATTCTTCTTGGATGAGGAAACAACTTTTGCCTTCAAAGCGCGAGTTCGGCCATAGTTTGGATCATAGATATCCCTTTTCTCAGATAGCTGGAAATCATGTGTATTGAGCCTCTCAAGTATATCAGACGGATCGAGTGTCTTGAAGTCAGGACGTTCTTGTATCATGAGGGCAAGGGTGTCAAAAGAGCTGTCAAGTGATCTTAGTAGTGTCTTGACGATTTCATGCTTGGTGACTTCAGTGCCGCCGAGAGCATGAAGCTCATTTGTGATGTCAGTGAGGCGATCAATTGTGAGCTGGACATTTTCATTGTCGTTTCTCTTGAAGCGGTTGAAGAGGTTGCGAAGAACACTGATTCTTTGATCTCTCTGGGTTGAGACGCCTCGTTGACCTTGGATAGCCAGTCCCAGACTAGCTTCGACGTTTCCAGAGCACTGACGGCCATATCGCCCTTTGGTCGGATGACCACAGATGATGTTCTTTGCGGTGGAGTCTAGTTGAATGAACTTCTTGACATCGGCGGTGACACCTTCACCAGATTTAGGAATGCCGTTCTTGACGACATACCAGAGGTCGACATCAATGGCTTCAAGATGCATGCGCATCTTATTCTTCCAGTAGGGATAGTCAGTTCCATCGAACACGGGGCAACAGCGGAGACCTTGATTATCCCTGCAGTCGACATAGCTAAAACTCCAGGTGGTTAAACCGAATCACACAGAACAAGGGAGTACCTTGCTCTGATACCAATTGAAAGTGCTAGTTATCGACTAGAGGGGGGGGGGTGAATAGGCGATTTTTATGAAAGTCTTCAAAACACGGATGTTTCGAAGACAAACAATAGAAATGACCTAATTGATATGCAGCGGAAGATAAACTACAACAAGCAAACCATAGTCTAGTATGCAATAATGTGAGAGTACAAGACTAATAGCAGCTTGGTAGTAGGATCAAGATGGAAGATAGTGCAAAGCCAAACAACGATAGAAGTCAAGCAATGAAGTCAAACAGATAAGGCATATAAGCAATGACTTCACGAAGACAAACTCAAGGTAAAGGAGGGAAGGGATAGAACCGGTCACTAGTTGAAGACACAGGATTTGTTGGACCAGTTCCAGTTGCCGTGACAACTGTACATCTGGTTAGGGAGGCTGAGATTCAACTCATAAGACCGTGTCTTCACCTTATTCCCCTTGAGCTAAGGACACACAGTCCTCGCCCAATCACTCTAGTAAGTCTTCAAGGTAGACTTCCGAACCTTCACAGACGACGTTCACCGACAATCCACAATGAGTCTTGGATGCTCAGAACGCGACGCCCTAACCGGGCCGGAGGATTCACAGTCCTCAAGTGTAATAAGTCTTGAGCCACAGACGGAAAACTTGGTGGTGCCTAACACTCTTTGGCTCTGGGTGTTTTGGGCTTTGTCCTCGCAAGGATTTCTCTCTCTCAAAGGCTTCGAGGTGGGTTGCTCTCAAAGGACAAAAGCCGTGCACTAACTCTGAGCAGCCACCAATTTATGGTGTAGGGGGTGGGCTATTTATAGCCACTAGGCAACCCGACCTGTTATGTCCGAAATGACCACAGGTCACTAAGGAACCGACACGTGTTCCAACGGTCGATTTCAAACACACACGGCAACTTTACTTGGGCTACAAGCAAAGCTGACTCATCCATTCTGGATAAGTTTTGCTCTCATTGTCTTCGCTCGAAGACATAGGATTTGGGTTGAGCATCACTTGATCATTACGACTATGATCACTTGGACCCCACTTAACAAAGACGGTGGTTCCTACGACTCAACAAAGAAGAAAAGGAAACAACAAAACAACACGGTCTTGGCGCTCCATAGTCTTCACTCAATGTCTTCTCATGTCATAGTCTTCAATGTGAATATCTTCACATACCACCATTGTCTTCAATGTCTTCATACATTTTTAGGGTCGTCTCCGGTAGGTAAACCCGAATCAATGAGGGACACTACCTGCGTTATCCTGCAATTCTCACAAACGCATTAGTCCCTCAACCACATTTGTCGTCAATACTCCAAAACCAACTAGGGGTGGCACTAGATGCACTTACAGAAGGCTTCTCCAAAAGTCTGTATAAAACCATATGCTTTGATCACACTATCAAAACGTTTATTCCAACTCCGAGATGCTTGCACCAGTCCATAAATGGATCGCTGGAGCTTGCACACTTTGTTAGCATCGTTTGGATCGATAAAACCTTCAGGTTGCATCATATACAACTCTTCCTCCAGAAATCCATTCAGGAATGCAGTCTCTACATCCATTTGCCAAATTTCATAATTATAAAATGTAGCAATTGCTAACATGATTCAGACGGACTTAAGCATCGCTATGGGTGAGAAGGTCTCATCGTAGTCAACTCCTTGAACTTGTGGAAAACCTTTCGCAACAAGTCGAGCCTTGTAGACAGTAACATTACCATCAGTGTCAGTCTTCTTCTTGAAGATCCATTTATTCTCGATGGCTTGCCGATCATCGGGCAAGTCAACAGAAGTCCACACTTTGTTCTCATACATGGATCCCATCTCAGATTTCATGGCCTCAAGCCATTTCGCGAAGTCTGGTCTCATCATCACTTCCTCATAGTTCGTAGGTTCGTCATGGTCAAGTAACATGACCTCCAGAACAGGATTACTATACCACTCCGGTGCGAATATTACTCTTGTTGACCTACAAGGTTCAATAGTAACTTGATCTGAAGTTATGTGATCATCATCATTAGCTTCCTCACTAATTGGTGTAGGAGTCACAGGAACAGATTTTTGTGACAAACTACTTTCCACTAAGGGAGCAGGTACAGTTGCCTCATCAAGTTTTACTTTGCTCCCACTCACTTCTTTTGAGAGAAACTCCTTCTCTAGAAAGGATCCATTCTTCGCAACGAATGTCTTGCCTTCGGATCTGTGATAGAAGGTGTACCCAACAGTCTCCTTTGGGTATCCTATGAAGACACATCTCTTCGATTTGGGTTCGAGCTTATCAGGTTGAAGCTTTTTCACATAAGCATCACAACCCCAAACTCTAAGAAATGACAACTTTGGTTTCTTGCCAAACCACGGTTCATAAGGTGTCGTCTCAACGGATTTAGATGGTGCCCTATTTAAAGTGAATGCAGCCGTCTCTAAAGCATAACCCCAAAATGATAGCGGTAAATGAGTAAGAGACATCATAGATCACACCATATCTAGTAAAGTATGATTCTGACGTTCGGACACACCATTCTGTTTGTGGTGTTCCGGGTGGCGTGATTCTTGAAAACTATTATGCATTGTTTCAAATGAAGACCAAACTCGTAACTCAAATATTCTCCTCCTCGATCAGATCATAGAAACTTTATTTTCTTGTTACGATGATTTTCCACTTCACTCTGAAATTCTTTGTGGGGACCCCGACACATAAGTCGTGATCACCGAATGCACGTGTACAGTGATCCCAGAGATCAATGCTCACTGAACACACAGAAGCTGAATAACAAGAGTCTTACATCCATACATACCGTCTTACACAAATTATGACCATTATGGTCAAGTCTTACATTGATAAAGCCTTAAGGGCTGAACATCAAATGAAACACAAGCAGCGGAAATATTCGTCGATAAGTAGAACCCATGCCATACGCCTTAACCCTACATGCATTACGACCGGAAGCGTCCTAGTTCGCATGTTCGTCTCCAAAGAACTCTTCTTCAAACTCCAGTTCTTCCATGCCCAGCCAATTAAATAACGGTGGCAAGCCAATGAGTACTTTGAATGTACTACTTAAGCAACCCATTTTTGGTTCCAGATATAACAATGCATGATATAGGTAAATTTTTGCGTAAAGCTAGTTTTGAGTGCAATAATATGTTCAACAACTTGTAAGACATGCATCAGGAGAATTCAAGTAACCATGAGGACAGGTTACAGATATCAACATAAATAGAGTGGGCACCAACCCAAATCAATCATGTCAAGTCCTTTAACTTGACCCAAGTAGTTTTATCAACACACACACACACTGGTTTGCAAAGCTCTGGACGTAGTTTAAGCAGCACCACCCAACTGTCCTTGACCGTGGACACGGCTATTCGAATAGTTTTACACTCTGCAGAGGTTGCACACTTTACCCACAAGATCCGGGGAACTTCCGTGACATCCACGAGCCGCGATACCTCAAGTACCCGGGGTAAGCACCCGATCACTACCTTTCCCTAGACGACACTAACAAGGAGTCCACTCGTTGTTCCGTATCCTCAGGATGTACATCATATGAGACTCACTCGAGATCGTAACATCCGAGAGGGGACACAACAGTGTATCCGGTGCCCTGTAAAGACAGTCATGGCCGCCCTACAGGCACGACCCGTCCCGAGAGAGAGCACCAACTCTCCCCCGTCACTAGTAATGCGGGCTCCAAGCTAGTATCGGCCTAGGTAATCAATAATGCCCTTTCCCATATAAGGGTAGAGTGGTTGCGCATGTAAGGTTGGGACAGTCGACAAATCTTAAATCTAATCCGTTTTCGAAAACAACACACACTTTCCTCGGTACACCACTTCGTCATCAAGTGGTTACCCATCTCATCATCTCCCTCGGGCATAAGTGGCACCTGCCGGGGTTTTCGAAAAGTCCTTTGAAAATACTTTGTCTCCTTCACCATGCATATACCCTTCCCTTTTTGCGTAGCACTACTTTAGCATCCTATCTACTCCCACCGGCATAACCCTCATAAGAAGGTAGGGTCACGCACAATGCAAGTATCAACGAGGAAGTAACGGTGGCAAGCCACCCCATGTGGTCACCACAATATCATGTCTCCGATGCAAGCAATAGAAGTGCTATATGGCATGCATAAAAAGGTTTCATAGACATGGTCAAAGGGCTGCTTGCCTGGTTCATCAGAGTCTTGAGATCTTCTGGTCCTTCTCCAAGTACTCCGTCTACTTCGTCAACTAACGTCGAAACAATCACAATAAGCAACACAACAAGGAAAAAATAAAAGTGCTCTAAAAAATGTGAGTTGGACTTTTCTAGGATACCTCTGGTCATATGAGGAATGACCAAGGTGATTTCATTGGAAGTGGGTCAATGGATATTTGTAAACATTTCGATATGATGGAATCAAGGGGTTTATGGATTTGCAAGAAGTGTACAGAATAACTATTTGAAAAAAATGATCAAAGGCATCCATTTAACAAGGAATAATTTTAGAAGCATCTAGGAGTTGGTTTCACTAGATTTGGAGTTCAAATGAATTTCCTATGAATTTGCAAAGTTGGCTAATATGAAGAAATGGCTCATTATTTTGTGTGGCACATAAAGTATTAGGAAAAATATTGAAAAACTAAGTTATGAACTTAGAAGTATCTAGGAATTTGAATCAGGGAATTTGGATCAATTTTAGGCTCTCCATGATTTTCTAAAGTTCAGCACCATGGGAAAGCCCAGCTGCACGGCCACGCGGCTAAGGAGGGCCATGCTGACGGTGTACTACGGGAGTGTGCTTCCCTGCAGGGAAGGTGTTTTCGAGGGGATCCCGCCTCCACTTAACCCGAGTGGGCCCGGCTGGACACGTCGGCAGAGACTGACCGGTGGGGTCGCCGGTCCACCGGCCGGCCTCCTTCTTCCTCGAGCGGCCTCCCGTGCTGCAAGAACAGAGGGGGCGAGACCGAGCTCGTCCCCGGCGACCAAGGGCGCTGCTGCGGGTGCCCGGCGCACCGGCGAGCTCGGGGGACTGCGCCGCGCCCGCTCCCCCCTGTCAGCACGTCCATCGGAGGACGACGGTGAGTGGGGCCACGGCCACGGCGGACGGTGCTCGGGCGAGATTTGGGCAGGGCAGGGCAAGCACGGGGAGGAGGGCCTGGTATGCAGGGTGTTCTCGGGCGTCGACTACGTCGGGAGAGATAGAGAGAGGGAGTGGGGAGAGGTCAGAGGCGCGTGCGTGTGAGCAGTGCCATTGGCGCGCTTGGGCGGCCGGTGTTTGCTAGCGCGGAGGCGCGGGGAGGAGGAGAGAGGAAGGGGACAGCGCCGTGTCGTTACGCGGATGTCGAGGGGCATTGGTTGGCGTGCTGGGGAGGCCCGAGGTGGCCGGAGGCGGTTGGAAGGGGGCGGCTACAGTGCGGGAGCGCACTGTAGCGTGCTCCAGAGCGCCCAAATGGTCGGCATGGCCATTTTCTATGCAGGTGGTCACAGCCAAAGGTGTCTGGTAGCTCTAGGGGGAAGTAAAGAATGGGGAAGGGGCATTGGATGCCCTGGGTGGCCACTGGAGTGAGGAGGGAGGTGAGAAAGGAGAGAGAAGTTGCTGCCTGTGGAGGTAAATGGGGGTGTTTCACCCCTTAATCATTGAGCAATGGCCAGGGGAGAGTTACTGGAGGTAGGAGAGGATTAGGGGGAGCTGTGGTAAAGAGTTGAGTTCAAGGAGAATAGTATTAGTGGTCAAAATGGTGATTTTTGTAATGTGGCAGAAGGTGTTTGATAATGGTTTGGACCAGCAGATGATTTCCAACTGCCATGAGACTCCACAGGGTGAAATGACACATATAATTAGGGCCTTCCACCAAGTTGGAGCTTAGTTGGGCAAAGTTGCCAATGCAACTTTTGTAAACCCTAGAAATTAACAGAAATGGACTTGTGTAGATCTAGTTGAGCAACTCACTTCTCCTTGATGCACCACTTGGTGTGGTGGCCTCATTCGGTCATGTGAACACGCTCACCAAAGTTGGGGTCAAGGAGAGAAAGTTGGTAGTACAAAGTTGTTCAAATTTGATTCTGGTCAGAGAGGGTTTTGGTGCATTTTGGTGAACCAATATGACTTTAACTGACATGAGGCTTTGCAAGGTGATCACAATATGTATTTGTGACTTGCTGGATTTTCCTTGGATTTTTATGAAAATATTTATTGTAGAAATATTTCAAATCCTTGAAATGGGCAGAAATGGTTTTGGGAGGTAATATTTTGAACATGACCATGTGTTGAAACTCTTATATATGGGAAATATATGTCCACTGAGTTTCCCTGATTTTTGTCAAATATTTTTAAATACATAAAGTAATTTTTCCCTATTAAAGACCATTTCTGGCCTTTATAAAAAGCTTTTAAATAAAATAGGAAAATAACTTTTAAAATTATATTTTTGTGGTTTCTGGGTATCCTATATCTAATAGGAGTCAAATATATTTTTGGAAAGACTTTTACTGCCCTTAATTAAGTACTTGCAGTGCAAACCTCAATTCTGGGGTTTTTGAAAAACTAATTCTTGAAAATACTATTTGGCCAAATTATTTTTGCAAGAAATTATTTTTATGTCCTATACACATGGCATGATCATTGGGAAAGGTTTTTGGATCAAGGAGAAGGAGTATAAGAGTTGGAGGATTTATTTTATTTTTAGAGCACTTGCAAACAACAGACAAAAACCAATCAAGACAAGGTCCAAAACACTCAAAAATTTTGTCAAACCACATTTTATCATGATTGGTAGCTTAAGTGTAGTGGCATGAAAATCAGGGTGTGACAGACCTACCCCCTTTACAAGAATCTCGTCCCAGATTCCCAAACTAAGCGCGAAATGGATACGTAAACTTGGATCCGGGGTAGTCTTCAAGTCCTCATGTTGCTTCCTTAGTGTAGTGCTCCATTGATCTTGAAGTACTTGATGGTGTGGCTTCCTGTATGACGCTCTTCTTGATCCAGGTTGCTAATGGGTAGCTCGCGGTAGGTTAGATTGGGCTAGGGGTCGATGGCTCGATGGTTAATTCCCTCGTAGAGATCGGGCAAGTTAGGAAGTTGGAAACACTTACGGGGTTGTGATGCATGGAAAGCGTTGTGCACATCAGGTAACTTTCGGTGGCAACTCCGCTGGTAATCGCTTCTCTTTGTCTCGTAGTGATCTCAGAGGGGGTTGTTAAATCTTGGAGTGATCTCGAAGGGGGCCGATACCAGCTCTGTGGGTTAAGCACATGGTTAAGGATTCGAGATGGGTTATCTCATGAAGTCTCGAAGGGTCTAGGGATGGGTTTCTAATCTTGAGGGTTAAACATAACTCTATGGGGTTTTAATTGGTCGAGGAGGCTGTAGAAAAGTTCTTCAGTGCTAGTTGGTTGTCGAAGTAGAATCCTTGGTGTACCTTGTCTTGCCGATCTTCAGTTAAGGAGAGAGAGATGAGATGGAAGAGTAGCATAGAGGAGGGGAATGCCTAAAGGGGGTTCTATAGTGCAGGTGCAAACAAACAGGTGCAAAAAGGGCCAAACAGAAGAAGCAAGGTAAGGAAGGTGATATAGTCGCATACTTGTCGCCTAGGGAAAAAGTGCGACCTATATCAAAACACAAACAAATAAAAACAAGCAACACACAATCATGGTTCTATTCGAACCATCATAAGGACTTCGACTGCGCATAGTGGGTACACGACTCATCCTACCCTAGGGGTTCTCGGACTCAGTAGTCGTGCCTTGTGCCTCATGCAGTCTTCTGAGTTTTCCTCAGGTGTTGCTACGTCTCTTATAGTTGTTCGATGAAACAATCCGGGTTGAGCCTGAAGATTCTTCAACAACTTCTCGCATGTTGAAGTGTTGGGGTGAAGGTGGCTTCCCGTAGCAGGCATTGACTCGGTCTTCTGTTGTCTTCTTAATCATGACGATCCCTTTTTGTCTTCTAAGGCGTCGAAGGTACCAAGTAGGTAATTCTTTATGCAATGACATTAACAAGGCATAATAAGGGTCCATCATGTCAGTTACGTTGATGACAACATCGACACCAAGAGCAGGGGATGAGGAGAACCGTTTTCCTGCTCACTATGGTGAGGCGGACCAATTGGCGAGGTTCTCATCCACCGGTGGTTGCCGATACAACAACGGTAAGGACATGATTGCTCTATTAGCGATGTATATCATGATCTTGCATATCCTATACCCTGGTCATCGTAGGCCAAGGTTGCATCATCCTGGGGCAGTGTCGAGGGTGTCACCATCTTCTGGGTCTTCATGTCCTCATTCCTCGAGGATGTACCTTCTATTGGTATCGTTTTGTTGTGGTGTCGCCAATCTTGTGTTCAGAAGATGTGGGTGAGTGTTTGGTAAGGTGTGCTCCTTCTAGGCTATCCACGAGGATTACAAGGAATCCATTGGTCAGGGGCATAAGGGTTCTAGCGACCAAAAGTTTTGAAGGGGAAGATATCAATAAGGAAAGTATACCTTAGTTTTTGAAAAACTGAGAAGGGAAGAGAAGTATAGATAGTTTTGAAAACTAGTAGTAGTTTTGGAAATAGTTTTACCCTAACTAACGACCATGCTAACTAAGGCTTCCTACAGTCAGGATGGCTCTGATACCAGCTCTGTGGGGACCCCGACTCATAAGTCGTGATCACCGAATGCACGTGTACAGTGATCCCAGAGATCAATGCTCACTGAACACACAGAACCTGAATAACAAGAGTCTTACATCCATACTTACCGTCTTACACAAATTACGACCATTATGGTCAAGTCTTACATTGTTAAAGCCATAAGGGCTGAACATCAAATGAAACACAAGCAGCGGAAATCTTCGTCGATAAGTAGAACCCATGCCATCTGCATTAACCCTACATGCATTCTGACCGGGAAACGTCCTAGTTCGCATGTTCGTCTCCAAAGAACTCTTCTTCGAACTCCGGTTCTTCCATGCTTGGCCAATTAAATAACCAGTGGCAAGCCAATGAGTACTTTGAATGTACTCGCAAGCAACCCATGTTTTGGTTCCAGATATAACAATGCATGATATAGGTAAATTTTTGCAGAAAGCTAGTTTTGAGTGCAATAATATGTTCAACAACTTGTAAGACATGCATCAGGAGAATTCAAGTAACCATGAGGACAGG
Source organism: Aegilops bicornis (assembly GCA_021605145.1). Classification (NCBI taxonomy): domain Eukaryota; kingdom Viridiplantae; phylum Streptophyta; class Magnoliopsida; order Poales; family Poaceae; genus Aegilops; species Aegilops bicornis. The sequence goes on along the minus strand of CM038675.1, from coordinate 391,539,606 downwards.
TTACAGATATCAACATAAATAGAGTGGGCACCAACCCAACTCAATCATGTGAAGTCCTTTAACTTGACCCAAGTAGTTTTATCAACACACACACACACACACACACTGGTTTGCAAAGCTCTGGACGTAGTTTAAGCAACACCGCCCAACTGTCCTCGACCATGGACATGGCTATTCGAATAGTTTTACACTCTGCAGAGGTTGCACACTTTACCCACAAGATCCGGGGAACTTCCGTGTCATCCACGACCCGCGATACCTCAAGTACCCGGGTAAGCACCTGATCACTATCTTTCCCTAGACGACACTAACAAGGAGTCCACTCGTTGTTCCGTATCCTCACGATGTACATCATACGAGACTCACTCGAGATCGTGAACGTCGAGAGGGGACACAACGGTGTATCCGGTGCCTGTAAAGATAGTCATGGCCGCCCTACAGCACGACCCGTCCCGAGAGAGAGCACCAACTCTCCCCGTCACTAGTAATGCGGGCTCCAAGCTAGTATCGGCCTAGGTAATCAATAATGCCCGTTCCCATATAAGGGTAGAGTGGTTGCGCATGTAAGGTTGGGACAGTCGACAAATCTTAAATCTAATCCGTTTTCGAAAACAACACACACTTGCCTCGGTACACCACTTCGTCATCAAGTGGTTACCCATCTCATCATCTCCCTCGGGCATAAGTGGCACCCGCCGGTGTTTTCGAAAAGTCCTTTGAAAATACTTTGTCTCCTTCACCATGCATATACACGTCCCTTTTTGCGTAGCACTACTTTAGCATTCTATCTACTCCCACCGGCATAACCCTCATAAGAAGGTAGGGTCACGCACAATGCAAGTATCAACGAGGAAGTAACGGTGGCAAGCCACCCCATGTGGTCACCACAATATCATGTCTCCGATGCAAGCAATAAAAGTGCTATATGGCATGCATAAAAAGGTTTCATAGACATGTCAAAGGGCTGCTTGCCTGGTTCATCAGAGTCTTGAGATCTTCTGGTCCTTCTCCAAGTACTCCGTCTACTTCGTCAACTAACGTCGAAACAATCACAATAAGCAACACAACAAGGAAAAAATAAAAGTGCTCTAAAAATGTGAGTTGGACTTTTCTAGGATACCTCTGGTCATATGAGGAATGACCAAGGTGATTTCATTGGAAGTGGGTCAATGGATATTTGTAAACATTTCGATATGATGGAATCAAGGGGTTTATGGATTTGCAAGAAGTGTACAGAAGAACTATTTGAAAAAAATGATCAAAGGCATCCATTTAACAAGGAATAATTTTAGAAGCATCTAGGAGTTGGTTTCATTAGATTTGGAGTTCAAATGAATTTCCTATGAATTTGCAAAGTTGGCTAATATGAAGAAATGGCTCATTATTTTGTGTGGCACATAAAGTATTAGGAAAAATGTTGAAAAACTAAGTTATGAACTTAGAAGTATCTAGGAATTTGAATCATGGAATTTGGATTAATTTTAGGCTCTCCATGATTTTCTAAAGTTCAGCACCGAAATAAGAAAATAGGATTTATTTAATATGTGTGAAGGGAAATGTTCTGGAAAAATGTGCAAATAGCATCATGTGATAGGGCATGATTTTAGGAACTACTAGAAATTTGAATCATCCAATTTAGAGATAATATGAATATTTGGGAGATTTTACAAATTTCTATAAAAAAATAAAAGGACAAAGGAGGGGGGTTATACCGATATCGCGCCCTGAGCGCAGCATAGCGCCGCAGCGCACTGGGCCAGCCCAGCTGCACGGCCACGCGGCTAAGGAGGGCCACGCCGACGGCGTACTACGGGAGTACGCTTGCCTGCAGGGAAGGCATTTTCGAGGGGATCCCGCCTCCACTTAACCCGAGCGGGCCTGGATGGACACGTCGGCCTCCTTCTTCCTCGCGCGGCCTCCCGTGCCGCAGGAACAGAGGGGACGAGGCCGATCTCGTCCCCGGCGACCAAGGGCGCTGCTGCGGGTGCCCGGCGCACCAGCGAGCTCGGGGGACTATGCCGCGCCCGCTCCCCCCTGTCAGCACGTCCATCGGAGGACGACGGTGAGTGGGGCCACGGCCACGGCGAACGGTGCTCGGGGGAGATTTGGGAAGGGCATGGCAAGCACGGGGAGGAGGGCCTGGTGTCTGGGGTGTTCCTGGACGTCGACTACGTCGGGAGAGATAGAGAGAGGGAGTGGGGAGAGGTCAGAGGCGCGTGCGTGTGAGCAGTGCCATTGGCGCGCTTGGGCGGCCGGTGTTTGCTAGCGCGGAGGCGCGGGGAGGAGGAGAGAGGAAGGGGACAGCGCCGTGTCGTTACGCGGACGTCGAGGGGCATTGGTTGGCGTGCTGGGGAGGCCCGAGGTGGCCGGAGGCGGTTGGAAGGGGGCGGCTACAGTGTGGGAGCGCACTGTAGCGTGCTCCAGAGCGCCCAAATGGTCGGCATGGCCATTTTCTATGCAGGTGGTCACAACCAAAGGTGTCTGGTAGCTCTAGGGGGAAGTAAAGAATGGGGAAGGGGCATTGGATGCCCTGGGTATGCTGGAGTGAGGAGGGAGGTGAGAAAGGAGAGAGAAGTTGCTGTCGAGGGAGGTAAATGGGGTGTTTCACCCTTAATCATTGAGCAATGGCCGGGGAGAGTTCTTGGAGGTAGGAGAGGATTAGGGGAGCTGTGGTAAAGAGTTGAGTTCAAGGAGAATAGTATTAGTGGTCAAAATGGTGATTTTTGTAATGTGTCAGAAGGTGTTTGATAATGGTTTGGACCAGCAGATGATTTCCAACTGCCATGAGACTCCATAGGGTGAAATGACACATATAATTAGGGCCTTCCACCAAGTTGGAGCTTAGTTGGGCAAAGTTGCCAATGCAACTTTTGTAAACCCTAGAAATTAACAGAAATGGACTTGTGTAGATCTAGTTGAGCAACTCACTTCTCCTTGATGCACCACTTGGTGTGGTGGCCTCATTCGGTCATGTGAACACGCTCACCAAAGTTGGGGTCAAGGAGAGAAAGTTGGTAGTACAAAGTTGTTCAAATTTGATTCTGGTCAGAGAGGGTTTTGGGGCATTTTGGTGAACCAAAATGACTTTAACTGACATGAGGCTTTGCAAGGTGATCACAATATGCATTTGTGACTTGCTGTATTTTCCTTGGATTTTTATGAAAATAGTTCTTGTAGAAATATTTCAAATCCTTGAAATGGGCAGAAATGGTTTTGGGAGGTTTTGTCCAATATTTTGAACATGACCATGTGTTGAAACTCTTATATATGGGAAATATATGCCCACTGAGTTTCCCTGATTTTTGTCAAATATTTTTAAATCCATAAAGTAAATTTTCCCTATTAAAGACCATTTCTGGCCTTTAGAAAAAGCTTTTAAATAAAATAGGAAAATAACTTTTAAAATTATATTTTTGTGGTTTCTGGGTATCCTATATCTAATAGGAGTCAAATATATTTTTGGAAAGATTTTTACTGCCCTTAATTAAGTACTTGTAGTACAAACCTCAATTCAGGAGTTTTTGAAGAACTAATTCTTGAAAATACTATTTGGCCAAATTATTTTTGCAAGAAATTATTTTTATGTCCTATACACATGGCATGATCATTGGGAAAGGTTTTTGGATCAAGGAGAAGGAGTATAAGAGTTGGAGGATTTATTTTATTTTTAGAGCACTTGCAAACAACAGACAAAAAACCAATCAAGGCAAGGTCCAAAACACTCAAAAGTTTTTGTCAAACCACATTTTATCATGATTGGTAGCTTAAGTATAGTGGCATGAAAATCAGGGTGTGACATTCTTTGAACTTTTCAAATATTTAAGACTTATGTTTCATCTTGTAGATATACCCATATCTTCTCAAATCATCTGTGAAGGTGAGAAAATAACGATACCCACCGCGAGCCTCAACATTCATCGGACCACATACATCAGTATGTATGATTTCCAACAAATCTGTTTCTCGCTCCATTGTTCCGGAGGACGGAGTTTTAGTCATCTTGCCCATGAGGCATGGTTCGCAAGTACCAAGTGATTCATAATCAAGTGATTCCAAAAGTCCATCAGAATGGAGTTTCTTCATGCGGTATACACCAATATGACCCAAACGGCAATGCCAAAAATAAGTTGCACTATCATTATCAACTCTGCATCTTTTGGCTTCAATATTATGAATATGTGTGTCACTACTGTCGAGATTCAACAAAAATAGACCACTCTTCAAGGGTGCATGACCATAAAAGATATTACTCATATAAATAGAACTACCATTATTCTCTGATTTAAATGAATAACCGTCTCGCATCAAACAAGATCCAGATATAATGTTCATGCTTAACACTAGCACCAAATAACAATTATTCAGGTCTAAAACTAATCCTGAAGGTAGATGTAGTGGTAGCATGCCGACCGCGATCACATCGACTTTAGAACCATTTCCCACGCGCATCGTCACTTCGTCCTTAGCCAATCTTCGCTTCATCCGTAGTCCCTATTTCGAGCTGCAAATATTAGCAACAGAACTAGTATCAAATACCTAGGTTCTACTGCAAGCATTATTAAGGTACACATCAATAACATGTATATCACATATACCTCTGCTCACCTTGCCATCCTTCTTATCCGCCAAATACTTGGGGCAGTTCCGCTTCCAGTGACCAGTCCCTTTGCAGTAGAAGCACTCAGTCTCAGGCTTAGGTCCAGACTTGGTCTTCTTCACTTGAGCAGCAACTTGCTTGCCGTTCTTCTTGAAGTTCCCCTTCTTCCCTTTACCCTTTTTCTTGAAACTGGTGGTCTTGTTGACCATCAACACTTGATGCTCCTCCTTGATTTCTACCTCCGCAGCCTTTAGCATTGCGAAGAGCTCGGGAATTGTCTTATCCATCCCTTGCATGTTATAGTTCATCACAAAGCTCTAGTAGCTTGGTGGTAGTGATTGAAGAATTCTGTCAATGCCACTATCATCAGGAAGATTAACTCCCCGTTGAATCAAGTGATTGTTATACCTAGACATTTTGAGTATATGCTCACTGACAGAACTATTCTCCTCCATCTTGCAGCTGTAGAACTTATTGGAGACTTCATATCTCTCAATCCGGGCATTTTCTTAAAATATTAACTTCAACTCTTGGAACATCTCATATGCTCCATGACGTTCAAAACATCGTTGAAGTCCCAGTTCTAAGCCGTAAAGCATGGCACACTGAACTATCGAGTAGTCATCAGCTTTGGTCTGCCAGATGTTCATAACAACTGGCGTTGCTCCTGCAGCAGGTTTGGCACCTAGCGGTGCTTCTAGGATGTAATTCTTCTGTGCAGCAATGAGGACAATCCTCAAGTTATGGACCCAGTTCGTGTAGTTGCTACCATCATCTTTCAACATAGCTTTCTCTAGGAATGCATTAAAATTCAACAGAACAACAACACGGGCCATCTATCTACAACAACATAGACATGCAAAATACTATCAGGTACTAATTTCATGATAAATTAAAGTTCAATTAATCAAATTACTTAAGAACTCCCACTTAGATAGACATCCCTCTAATCATCTAAGTGATCACGTGATCCAAATCAACTAAACCATGTCCGATCATCACGTGAGATGGAGTAGTTTTCAATGGTGAACATCACTATGTTGATCATATCTACTATATGATTCACGCTCGACCTTTCGGTCCCAGTGTTCCGAGGCCATATCTGCATATGCTAGGCTCATCAAGTTTAACCCGAGTATTCTGCGTGTGCAAAACTGGCTTGCACCTGTTGTATGTGAACGTAGAGCTTATCACACCCGATCATCACGTGGTGTCTCGACACGACGAACTTTCGCAACGGTGCATACTCAGGGAGAACACTTATACCTTGAAATTTAGTGAGAGATCATCTTATAATGCTACCGTCGAACTAAGCAAAATAAGATGCATAAAGGATAAACATCACATACAATCAATATAAGTGATATGATATGGCCATCATCATCTTGTGCCTTTGATCTCCATCTCCAAAGCACCGTCATGATCACTGTAAGTGCATCTAGTGCCACCCCTAGTTGGTTTTGGAGTATTGACGACAAATGTGGTTGAGGGACTAATGCGTTTGTGAGAATTGCAGGATAACGCAGGTAGTGTCCCCCATTGATTCGGTTTACTTACGGAGATGACCCCTAAAATGTATGAAGACATTGGCGACAATGGTGGTATGTGAAGATATTCATATTGAAGACTATGACATGAGAAGACATTGAGTGAAGACTATGGAGCGCTTGAAGACTGGTCGTTTCGTTGTTTCCTTTTCTTCTTTGTTGAGTCATAGGAACCACCGTCTTGTTAAGTGGGGTCCAAGTGATCAAAGTCGAGAATGGTCAAGTGATGCTCAACCCAAATCCTATGTCTTCGACGAAGACAATGAGAGCAAATCTTATCCAGCTGGATGAGTCAGCTTTGCTTGTAGCCCAAGTAAAGTTACCGTGTGTGTTTGAAATCGACCGTTGGAACACGTGTCGGTTCCTTAGTGACCTAGGGTCATTTCGGACATATCAGGTCGGGTTGCCTAGTGGCTATAAATAGCCCACCCCTTACACCATAAATTGGTGTCCTCTCCGAGATAGTGCATGGCTTTTTTCGTTTGAGAGCAACACACCTCGAAGACTTTGAGATAGAGAAATCATTGCGAGGACAAATCACAAACACCCATAGCCAAAGAGTGTTAGGCATCCTTGAAGTCTTTACATGCATGTGACCTGAAGACTTATTACACTTGAGGACTGTGAATCCTCCAGCCGGTTAGGCGTCGCGTTTTGAGCATCCAATAGTCATTGTGGATTGCCGGTGAACGCAGTCTGTGAAGGTTCGGAAACCTACCTTGAAGACTTACCAGAGTGATTGGGCGAGGACTGTGTGTCCTTAGCTCAAGGGGAATAAGGTGAAGACGCGGTCTCGAGTTGAATCTCAGCCTCCCTAACCCGGATGTACAGTTGTCACGACAAGCTGGGCTGGTCCAACAAATCCTGTGTCTTCAACAAGTGACTGGTTCTATCTTCTCCTTCTCCTTACTTAGAGTTTATCTGAGTGAAGTCATTGCCTACTTGTCATACCTGTTTGACTTCATTGCTTGACTACTTTTGTTGATTGGCTTCTCACTATCTTCCATCTTGATCCTACTACCAAGCTGCTATTAGTCTTGTACTTTCACGTTATTGCATACTTGGCTATGGTTTGCTTATTGTAGTTTATCTTCCGCTGCATATCAATTAGGTCATTTCTATTGTTTGTCTTCGAAACATCAGTGTTTTGAAGACTTCCCTAAAAATCGCCTATTAACCCCCCCTCTAGTCGATAACTAGCACTTTCAATTGGTATCAGAGAAAGGTACTCCCTTGTTCTGTGTGATTTGGTTTAACCACCTGGAGTTTTAGCTATGTCATTGCGGGGATAATCAAAGTCTCCCTGCTTGCCCGTGTTCGATGGAACTGACTATCCCTACTTGAAGAATAAGATGTGCATGCATCTTGAAGCCATTGATGTCGACCTACGGTATGTCATCAAGAACGGCGTTCCCAAAAGCTGGTGAAGGTGTCACCCCGCGATGTCAAGAAGTTCATTCAAGCTGGACTCTACCGCAAAGAACATCATTTGTGGTCATCTAACCAAAGGACAGTATGGCCGTGTGAGTGCTCTGGAAGCGCCGAAGCTAGTCCGGGACTGGCTATCCAAGGTCAACGAAGCGTCTCAACCCGGAGAGATCAAAGGATCGGTGTTCTTCGCAACCTCTTCAACCGCTTCAAGAGAAAGCGACAATGAAAATGTCCAGCTCACGTTTGATCGCCTCCTTGACATCACAAATGAGCTTCATGCTCTCGGCGCCTTGAGATCACCAAGCATGAAATCGTCAAGACGATCGAGATCACTTGACAGCTCTTTTGACACCCTTGCCCTCATGATACAAGAACGCATACGACTTCAAGACACTCGATCCGTCGATATACTTGAGAGGCTCAACACACATGAGTTCCGACTTTCTAAGAAAAGAAATATCTATGGTCCCAACTATGGCCGAACTCGCGCTTTGAAGGCAAAAGTTGTTTCCTCATCTGAAGAAGAATCATTGCGGTTATGATGATCCACGAAGACATTGGAAAGGAACTTGCTATGCTTGTGAAGAAGTTCCAGAAGTTCACTAGGAAGAAAGGCTTCAGAAAGTCTTCACGATCCAGCTCAAGAAATGATGAAGCTTCCACTCATGACTACAAGAAGAGAACATTTCACAAGTGCAAGAAAACTGGACACTATATCTCTGAGTGTCCACAGTTGGACAATGAGAAGAAGAAGAAGAGCAAGGAATATGATTCTGATGACAAGAAGAAGAAGAAATCTTCAAAGTCTTCTTCCAAGTCCTCATCAAAGTCTTCATCTCATAAGAAGAGCTCATCTGGCAAGGCTCGTGCTTTTGTTGGCAAGGAAATGGATTCAGAGGAGGAGTCTGCTTCTGAGGAGGTGGAGGTGGAGTCTGAAGAGGAGTCCGACCCTGGCGTTGCAAGTCTGGCTTTAGCCACAGCCTATGTTGCCAAGTCCATCTTCAACACTGAAGACAATGACTTCCACACCAACGCTGAAGCTGATGACAAGGACGACCCTGCTCCCACCTACTGCTTCATGGCACGTGGTGCCAAGGTAAAATCACGTGATGCTTACTTTCAAACATCAAGTGAAGATGACTCAGAGTGTGAATCCAAACCTAGCTACAAAACACTTGCTAAAATTGCAACCGAACTACAAAGAGCTATGGAACATACTCAAAACTGTTAGACAAAAGCAATGACATGTTGGGCGGAAATGACACGTTCACGGTCCTTAGTTGAAGACATTAAAAATCTTCATGCTAAGTACCAAGAACTTGAAAGTCGTCATGAAACGCTCTCAACTACTCATGAAAATCTCTCCTATGATTATCTTCAAAGGAAGCAAGAGCTTGAGAAATTGAGAGCGGCTCATGAAGATCTTCAAAAAGAATGAGTCACTTGGCTCAACGGATCAGTTCCGCTCGGGATGGATTTGAACCACCATGTCTAAAATGTCTTGGCGTGATATCGCTACCTCATTCTTGAATGTTCAAGCTGCTACTCTTGTTGCATTGTCTTCAACTACTAATGTGGTAACTAACCCCTCTGCGGAGGATACAAGCTGCTAGTCTTGATGAAAATGCTAGGTTGAAGACATTGCTTGAAACGAGGATGTATAAAAGTGCGAAGGGCATCGGACACTGCGATGTCCTCAAAAGCAGATTCGAACCGAAACCCTAGGAAAGAGGGTGTTGGGTTCGAGAGGAAAATGAATGTCGATAGTTCCTCGGAAGCCCGAGCGGTATCCCAAAACCACATGGGTTGCTGCAAAGGGACCTCGATGGACCCATCCACCTTATCCGGCTTTACCATGCTAACCCTATTATCATTGATGAATCCTTTGATGCAAACTATAAGCTGTTCAAGAATCAGAATGGTGAAGTGTTTGCCAGGTATATTGGTACTAACTGTAGGAATGGACCACCTATGAAGAAGATCTGGGTTCCCAAAAGCTGTCTTGAAAATCTTCCAGTGAATGTCATCATGACACCAGCTGGGAAGAAGACAAACCCCAGACCTAAGGCGTCATACGGTCCAAAGGCTTCATACAGACAGAGGACTCACCTGAGTCACCCTAACACCAATGTTTTGCAGGGAAACCGTACTCAAATATATGAATATGAGCGTGTGTCTTCAAACCGCTATATTCATAGAACTAAGAACTTTTCTGCTTATTCATATGAGTATCATTCATCTCCTGCAAGGCTATTTCCTAGGGCTCCAAAGCCGAAGTTCTCAGATGCTGCACTTAGACTCATTGCTTCTAAGCCACCCCTGAAGATGTGGGTGGTTAAGAAGAATTAACTCTCTTTTGCAGGAAAGGGTCTCCAGCTGAAAATCAAAGGCGTCTGTTGCTATTCCTGGGGACCTAAAACATCTTGTAGGACGCAAGATCAAATGCCCAAATGGTCTCACTATGTATTTTGTTCCTGAATTGTTTGCCATTCATCCTATCAGTCCTAATCTTGATTTAAGCTTCAATAATCCACTTGCCCGTCAAATGTTTATGCTGCACAATGCTCTTGGTGAAGCCTATCCCCTAAGCATCTTGTAGGGTATGACACCTCATGCTTGAGAATGGATTATGGACGGTGGATGCACTAATCATATATTTGGTGATCAAGTCTTCTCATGGACTCAACCTTACGTCCATCGGACAAGAGTCACATCACATTTCTTGACAACTGGTAAAAGCAAGGTATTGGGTCTAGGTAGAGTTGCAATCTCAAAGGATCAACACATGGATAAAGTGATGCTTGTTGAATCCCTTGGTTTCAACTTGATGTCCTGTCTCAATGCTTTGTGACTTGAACATGATTGTGATATTCGGAAAATATCGTTGCCTTGTACTAATGGAATCGACAAGTCTCTAGTCTTTGAAGGGTATAGGAAAGATGATCTATACATGGTAGATTTCTCGGCAGGTCCACGACTTGCCGTATGTCTTCTTGCAAAAGCTTGAATGATGGCTCTGGCATCGGAGGCTGGGGCATGCTGGCATGAGGAACTTACACACACTCGCCAAGAAGAAGCATGTCATAGGCATCGAAGGTGTCAAGTTCAAGAAGGATCATTTGTGTGGTGCCTGCAAAGCTGGAAAGATGACTAGGGCAAAGCACCCCTCGAAGACAATCATGACGACATATCAACCCTTCGAGCTGTTACACATGGATTTATTTGGCCCTACTCACTACTCTACCCTCACAACAACAACTTGTCTCTATGGCTTCGTCATTGTTGATGACTACTCAAAATACACATGGGTGCACATAATTCTCTACAAGACTGAAGTGCAAGATGTCTTCAGACGCTTCGCCAATCGAGCAATGAACAATTACGGCGTCAAGATCAAGCATATCAGAAGTGACAACGGCACTGAATTCAAGAACACCGGACTTGATCTTTATCAGGATACCATGGGAATCACTCATGAGTTCTCTGCTCCATACACACCTCAGCAAAATGTCATCGTGGAGCGCAAGAACAGAACCCTCATTGAGATGGCTCGAACAATGCTCGAAAGTACAAGACACCAAGAAAGTTACGGCACGAAGCTATTGATACGGCATGTCACGTCATCAAGCGTGTTTACATCCATAAGCTTGAACAAAACATCCTATGAGCTCCTTCTTGGCAAGAAGCCAAATGTCGCCATTACTTCAGAGTATTTGGGGCTAAGTGCTGGATCAAGGATCCCCATCACAAGTCAAAATTTGAACCCAAAGCTCACGAAGGCTTCATGCTCGGTTACAGAAAGGACTCGCACTCCTACAGAGTCTTCAACCTCTATCACTATAAAATCGTCAAAACTGTGGACGTGCGATTTGATGAAACCAATGGTTCGCAAAGAGAGCTGCTGCCAAGTACACTAGACGAAGCTCCGCCTTGAATCTATCAAGGCGATGGGGCTGGTGAAATCATGCCTTCAAGCCTGACTGAAGAGGAACTTATCATTTCGCACCTAACCAACACGAAGACAATGCTCGGTCAAGACAATCCTCCCAATGATGACAGTGATCAGCAAGAGCAAAGTCTTCGTCCACTTCATCCTCGAGTTGCAAATAAAGTACAGATTGAGAAGATAATCGATAGCATCAATGCACCTGGTCCGCTTACTCGCTCAAGAGCAACACAGCTAGCAAATTTACGTGGGCACTTTTCTTTTGTGTCAATATCGAACCCAAGAAAGTTCTTTGAAGCCTTTATGGAACCAGAATGGATACAAGCTATGCAAGAAGAACTTCAACAGTTCAAGCTGAACAATGTTTGGGAACTTGTCAAGCGTCGACCCTCGCAAGCATAACATTATTGGCACCAAATGGATATATCGAAACAAGCAAGATGAGCATGGTCAAGTCGTCAGAAAAAAAGCACGTCTTGTGGCTCAAGGATATACTCAAGTTGAAGGAATTGACTTCGATGAAACATTTCCTCCTGTAGCTAGGCTCGAAGCTATTCGCATACTACTAGCCTATGCTAACCACCACAACATCTTGCTATATCAAATGGATGTGAAGAGTGCATTTCTCAACGGCAAGATTGAAGAAGAAGTATATGTCGCTCAACCACCTGCCTTTGAAGATCCAAAACATCCTCATATGGTGTACAAGCTAAATAAAGCATTGTATGGCCTCAAACAAGCTCCTCACGCCTGGTATGATACGATCAAAGACTTCCTAAAGAGCAAAGGCTTCAAACCTGGACCCCTTGATCCCACACTCTTTACGAAGACATATGATGGTGAACTGTTTGTATGCCAAATATATGTGGATGACATTATCTTCGGCTGCACCAACCAGAAGTATAGTGATGAATTTGGATACATGATGCAAGAACAATATCAGATGTCCATGATGGGAGAGCTCAAGTTCTTCCTTAGTCTTCAAATTAAATCGACAAAGGAATGGCATCTTTATATCTCAAAAAATACCTCCAAGATTATGCGAAGAAGTTTGGAATGCAAGGCGCAAAGGATACACGACGCCAATGCCAGCCAAACACCATCCGGGTCCCGGCGACAATGGTAAAGAGTTCGATCAAAAGGTATACCGCTCCATGATTGGTTCCTTACTTTACCTATGTGCATCTAGGCGGATATTATGCTTAGTGTTTGCATGTGTGCTCGATTCCAAGCGGCACCAAAGGAATCGCATCACCTAGGCGTGAAGCGAATTCTTTGATATTTGGCTCACACCCCAACACTCGGATTATGGTATCCAAAGGGCTCAAAATTTGATTTTGTTGGATTTTCGGATCTTGATTATGCTGGTGACAAGGTGGATCGTAAGTCTACATCGGACACATGTCATTTTCGGGACGATCACTTGTGCATTGGTCTTCAAAGAAGCGTAACTGTATCACTCTCAAGCTGGCGAATGTGAATACATTGCTTCTTTGGATCTTGCTGTGCTCAGCTTCTATGGATGAAGCAAACTCTCAAGGACTATGGCATCAATCTGAAACAAGTACCTCTCTTCTGCGACAATGAAAGCGCCATCAAGATTTCCAACAATCCAGTCCAACACTCAAAGACAAAGCACATTGAAATTCGTCATCATTTTCTCAGGGATCATGTCATGAAGAAAGATATTGACATCATTCACGTCAACACTCAAGAGCAATTGGCAGATATCTTCACAAAGCCCTTGGATGAGAAAAGGTTTTGCAAGTTACGGTGTGAGCTAAATATCTTGGAATCCTCAAATGTCACGTGATCAAGCACACATCCTAACACTTATGCATGTTGATGACTTAGATGTGCAACACACGAAGTAAAGTATATCTTCAATCAATGAAGACTTACATTACGAGTGTGAATACATTAACCTGGAATTTGACTTGAGTGCCACGATAATTGTGCTTGTATGCGGGTCTAATACTTCCTATACGGTGGGTAACGCCACCACCAAATTTCTTTGTTTGAAGTGTTTCACTCATGGCGTTATTTACGCAATATCTTCGCATTTGATTTGTCTTCAACTTCAACCTATCTTCATGATTTTCTTCACTATGTTGATTTGATTGCTTTACGATATATATATATATATATATATATATATATATATATATATATATATATATATATATATATATATATATATATTACATCCTCTACAACATTCACTTATAGCTATGTCTTCCAAGTTGAATCTTTTGAACTAAGTGAATGTGATCAGACCCTAATCTCTCTATGCTTTCTATCTCAAACTCTATCTGTCCAAATCATATGCATTCTATTGAAACTGTCGAATGTCTTCTCTGCGTCCTTGTCAGCAGAAGACACAGAGACAAACTTTAAGTCTGTTTTAAATGATTCATCCTTATTGTTGAAATCCGGAGAAGCCGGAATGATCATCCGACAAACCTGGCCGGCGTGGGAACGTGGGACAACTCAGAGTATGTTGCATGCTTGCCACGTGCCCCTCAGATGTGAACCGCCAGGGGCACCTGAGTAATTGTGCTGAGCCGCACACCTCCTTATAAATACATGTCCCCTGTGGTAAAGAAAATCTTCTTCCACCTCTCCACCTCGTCAAAACCCTAGCGCCACCGCTAGCTCTCGACGACGCCGGCGACAAAGCGCTTAGCTGCCGCGACCTCTCCGATGCCGTCCTCACTGTCACAGCCCCAGATCAACCCTAGAGCTTGCTTGTAACTAGTAGCATTGCATCCATGCATCATGTTTAATTTCCATGAAAATTGAAATGGGGAAGGCAGGAAACCCCAGAACACCCCCTTAAAACAACTAGGGTTTACTAAAATTTATTTCAATGAACATGAAATGCCCTTCAAAATGTTCATCCTCTTTACTTTGGTTCAGAACCCATGTCAAAGGAGATGTACCATTTTCTAGGTCATCTAGGGGTTCTAAAATCAATTCACAAGTTTTTGAAATGAGCATTTTAAACTATGAAAAATATTTTAAATGTTCAAAAATTTCCAAACCAAAATGTTTCATGTTGGGAATATTCCAACAAGTGACCAGGAGCATTTTGGTGATTTTTAAAAGTGTTTTGGTATTTTAAAAACCCAACAGAGTTACTGAAATAGAAAAACTTTAAAAAAGAAAGGCTTACTGCCATGAAGCCCAGCCCGGCCCAGCCGGCCAGCAATAGCTGCTTGGCTCGCTTGGCCAGCAGCAACTGTCTTGGCCGGGCGAGCGGCGCGCCACGCAGCTTCGCCGCCCTGCTTCCCCTCGCCGCTTCGCTCCGTGGACGACCTCCACGTCGCCACCCGAACCCCCTGGACACCTCACTTCCCCCCTGCCCTCTCTCTCTCGCTCGCCCCCGACCGGGCCGACGCCATCGCCGACACGCCACCGTCGACGCCGTGCTCCCCGCCGACCACGCTCCTCCCGCCATGTCTAGCAGCTCCGCCGCACCCGTTACCTCTAGCTAGCTGGTTCCTCGCTCTAAAACACCCCGAGGCCTCTACACCGACCCGACCGAGCTCGAGCCGCCGAGATCCCCATCGCCCGTCGCCGCCGCGTCGAGCATCCCGACCCGCCGAGGCTCTCACGAGATCACCGTGAGCCCGGCTACCTCCCGTCCTCTCCGCTCTCTTTTCTTACACCACCACGAGCGCACGTCGCTCACCCAGACCCACCGCCGCGGAGCTCGTGGCCGACGATGCTCCGGCCACCTAACAACCCTGCCACCACGTCCATCACACTCACCACGCCCCACGGGCCTAACTGCACTTCCGCGCCTCGCCAAGCCTCTAGCCCCAAACCCGTCGATGGCCGAGCCCAGTCGCCGCCTCGACTTCGTCATGGCGCCCACTCCGCCACCCCTAACCCAACTAACTCCACCACTAACCGCGGCTCACCTCCAGCTACACGTAGGTGCTCCCAAGACTCCATTTGGAGCAGGAAAGTGCAAAAGCACTTGCTCCGCCGTCTGGCCTCGCCTGGCGGCTAGACGCCGTGAGTTGACCCCGTCCGTGGGCCCTGTTGATCGCCTACAGGTCAATGGCGGTGGACCCCTCCGATTAAACTAATTAGGATTAGTTCTAATTAACTAAATTAGTTTAAATTAACCACGACATGCGGGTCCCAGGTCGGTTTGACTGGGCGACCCGATTGACCCTGACGTCATCTTGACCTCATCTTGGCGACATTAATTCAAATTCTGGAATTAATTCTATATAGTAAATTCAGAATATATTTCAAATTTCAAATGCTTATAACTTTTTATCTATAACTCCAAATGCAAAGATTTATATATGAAAATGATCAGAAAATATGAAGAATCTGTTTATGCCATGCTCATGCATGTTTGAACAAGTTAACCTCACTGAATAGGATGAATCATGATTAGGGTAATTTATGAAATAGCATTTGGAGTTGGAATTCAACCTTGTTTGAATTCCACTTCAACTAACTTGGATTATTATTGCATTAGGTGAATTCAGTACCTTAACATGATCATGCATCATATATGTGCATTGCATTGATTGTGTTCTCTCTTGTTTGCGGTGATTGTCCCCTCCGGTGAGACGATGTACCGACGATGATTATTCGATGACACCGATGAAGAACTATTATCTTCGAAGTGCTGTGCAAGCAAAACCTCCTTGTTCATTACGATACAATCCCACTCTCTCGCTCCTGCTCTATTTTATTGCATTAGGACAACAACGACTCATGTGTTATTTGCTGCGGTAGCTGAACCCCTTGATCCTTTGCATGACTGTCATTCCACGATAATTAGATGAAACCCACTAGCATGAGTAGGAATTGTTTGAGCCATGTTGTGCCTACTCATCTATGCTTGTTTGTCATGCACACTCTTGCTTAGAGTTGAGTCAGTGCGATTCATCGGGAATGAATTGGAATGGTTGAGTGAACATGTCCTATTGTGTGTGAGCTAAGTGTGTGAACACGATTTGGTAAAGGTAGCGGTGAGAGGCCATGTAGGAGTACATGGTGGGTTGTCTCATTGAAACCGTCCTCGAACCGAGATCTGTATTTGTGAACCAAGAACTAGCTACTACAACGCATTGGGCCCGAAACCAATGGACCCTCTCGGCATCTTGACCACCCTTGTCCTCGGTCCGGGAGTTGCAAGTAGTTTAGGGTGTTTGTAGCATCTTTGGGGGCCGCATTAACGCTGACCGTACGGGTGGGTTGTGTTGCGGTAGGCACCGTGGCCCGGTGTACCGATTCGCCTGTTTGGTGTCTCGGGAACCCTGTACACATCATTCGGGGCCGTATGGGAAACCTCGGCCGGACTCCCTGCGGATGGAACCCGAATAGGCGATAAACCCGGACTAGGGACTTGAGTGTTTAGGTAGGCCGTGGCCGACACCCACGTTGGGCTTCCGCTTGAAGGTTGCCGAGTACATGTCGTGTAAACGGCGGTAAGTGGTGAGCGTGTGTGAAGAAGTACACCCCTGCAGGGTTTAATATAATCTATTCGAATAGCCGTGTCCACGGAAAAGGACTTCTGGGTTGCCTATATCAGTTCATAGACAAGTGAAAGTGGATACCCTAAAATGCGCAAGATAAGCGTGAGTGCTATGGATGGCGTTCTCGTATGGAGACGGAGCGGGTCCATAGTGGTGTATTGATATGGTGAATATGTGGACTCGTGTGCGCCACCTCAAAAGAGTTACTTGCGATCGTAGTTCGGGATAGCCACCGAGTCAAAGCTGGCTTGCTGCGGTCAAACTCCACCACCCCTTTTGATAATAATGCATATGTAGTTAGTTACGATGTAAGTCTTCTTGAGTACAATTGTACTCACGTTTGCTTATTTTATGTTTTGCGAGAGAGGCGTCGGTCTCGCTAGTAGTTCCACGTGGGCTTGACGTTTAGCTTGTTACCTCGGCTACGATCTTGTGCCTTGGCAGGATCTGGTAGATAGTCGGGCTTCTCGGCCTTTTTCGTTTATAGTTATGCGTACTTTCGAGACATGATTAGCTTCCGCTTGTGCTTTGACTTGTATGTTTCGAGTGTTGGGTCATGAGACCCATGTTTGTAATATCTCGCTCTTGAGCCTAATGAATAATATTTGAGTCGTAGAGTTATGTTGTGATGCCATGTTGTATCTACGCATATTGAGCATAATGTGTGTATGTTTGAAATGCTTGGTATGTGTGGGATCCGACAAACTAGTTGTTTATCCTTGGCAACCTCTCATATGGGGAAATGTAGTCTCGTGATTACGGCGATAGTAGTCCGCTTCTGACCGGTTCACCGGAGTCACGCTAGCCCAAAGACTACTGCTTGGACACTTGATTGGCCGGCATGTGTTTCACTTCGTTCCTATGTACATCCTTCGGGAAATGTCACGCGGTGTTATTCGGAGTCCTGCCTAGCCTGCTACAGCGGGATACCGAGTCCTGTTAGCCCGATTACTCTGACCGAATATATCCGTTGATGACCGACATGTTCGATGTGATTCATGTATGCCTGTCCCCATAGGTTAGCGCCGCTTTGGGTTCACGACTAGCCATGTCGGCCCGGGTTCTTTGTCATATGGATGCTAGCGACACTATCATATACGTGAGCCAAAAGACGCAAGCGGTCCGGGCCATGGTAAGGCGACACCGTGGGAATACCGTGCGTGAGGCCGCAAAGTGATATGATGTGTTACATGCTAGATCGGTGTGACTTAGGATCGGGTCCCGACAGCGTTGGTATCGAGCCTGTTGCTGTCAGAGGATTACCAAGCCAAAGCTGGTCGAAGTTGTGTCTAGAAATGCTTTAGTTATATAAGGGAATTGATTGTGGAAGGAACGTAAGGCTCTTTTTACTTCTTATACCTCATGGCCTTCTGATCTGAGTCATCCTCTTCTCTTCTACGGGGTTTAAGAACTAGGCTTCTCATCTATCCATTAGGATGACGTGTTACTAATCCATAGACTTATAAGATTGTTGGTTTTAATCCCCGATTCAGTTCCTACTATTTACGTATGATATTTGTTGATCTCAGAATTTTGTTATGATGTTGTTGAGTGGTTATGCCACCAATTTTTGCAGGATGTCTCAAATCATTTTGAGCATTTACAGCCGTTATCTTTGTCCGAGTCATCCTGTGTCTTTAAATAGTCTCGATGCGTTTGCAAATCCCTCCTCCATTTCTAATGTTCATCCGGGCGGATTAATCACACAAATTGGTGTGTTGAGGTACTCCGCTGCCTCAACATATATGTTGGAATTATTATTATGACCCTAAGTGTTTAGGAAGTCACCTAGCAATTCAGCAATGCTTTTGTATCCCAAGTGTGATGATTACGGCCATCACTTTCGAAAGCATCCCGTGATGCCATTTAGTAGTAGGTATTCTACTCACGGGTTACGAACCGAGATTCATCCTACTTCATGTCGTTAGTATTGCTAGTGCCTTTAGGATATTAGTAACCTTTGCGATAATCCTCGAGGTCCGTGGTATATCCTTCTTCCAAATACCATGAACCACTTATGGCAGAAGTTTGTTAAACCAAAAGATCACAACTAGAGTGCTCTTGAGGAGTTCTCCATTCATAATTGTGAATCTGCCAATTCTATTTTTCTGCATGGGTTATCCGGAAGAAATGTTGAGCTTAGATTCGACATACTAATCTGTGCTTCCACAACTCGAAAAATTATATGTTCCTTTGAGTTGCTCTCTTTAGTTGTATCCCGACCATCCTCTATCAATTGATAGTCAAGGGTATGTGTGCGATCGTGTTTATCGATGTCTATTATCCTTATGGTCCGTCAAGCCATTCTGTTCTGGAATGACTAGGAGAAACAAACTCCAGTACCTCATCCATTTCGTGATTGGGTCAGCGGTTGTATTCATGAGATCAAAATGTCAATCCAGCTTTGATTCTGCTCTACCTTGGAGTGTTACCATCTTTATGTCGGGAACATCATGAGAATTGCACCTTCTCCTATGAATTCTTGATGCGGTGATACTTCTCGCCATCATTATTCATTCCTCAGTTCGAGTTGTTGAAACCGGAATGCCGACGAGTGAATTGAGATGTGTGACATCAATACTCCTAGTAACTTCTGTTGCTCGGTAGTTAATGGACAATATCCTCATTTTAGCGTGTTGATTATTAAATCATCATCCTAAGATTGATCGTGCTACCTAGTCCTTATTTACGGTGCACACTTGATTGACGAGTTGGGATCTTGTCAAGTCCTCACTCAATTGATAATATCATCTTGCCTTGAAAAGCAAGATTGCTCTCGAGCTTAGTAACATACCGGTGGTTCGTGACTTTCCAAATATCTTCTTGGAAGTGTTACGGGTTGTTTTCTGGTATTATGTTGGGCTCGTGATCAAGTTGGTTTTCCTGTGAACCACCCTTCTCCAAGAATGCATGTTGAATATCCCTGAGCTAGTTGGTTAAGCTAGACAATAACTTGGAGAGTTGGAAGATAAAAGCTTGCCCAATTTAGTTCGTTCCAAAGGGATATTTTTGTGTAGTGTGTGTTGAAGAAAGATGATATCTTCATCGATTGTTCCTCGTGATCAGTTGTTGGATCTATTGTCCTACCAATTCTTTGACTTGAGTATGGGCCATTGTCAAGTCAAATCAGAACCAACGATATTCGTAATGTTGTCTTACTCGTGGTTGATCCCTCGAGCATACACCATTATGTCTTTTGGTCTGACCAATGCTAACACCGTGTTCACATGATGGTGGAAGTCCAGTGATATGGAAATTCCGATGAGTTGCTGTTGAGCCCACCAGTAGCATTTTGTCTCCCCCATGAGTCATGTTGAGCATCAACCTAGTATTGGAAACTTGTGTAAGCATTTCTTCGTGTTTCGTTCATGGAGCATATGTTTGGATGAAAGTAGTGACTTCCTCTAATTCATGTGCATCTGGTGTAAGTTGCCGCCATGGATTTGAGCAAGGTTTGTTTTGCTCTCTTGGAATCATCCCAAGTCAGTCATGCACGTGCGAAGTATTCTATGGTCTGATAGACTGATCATCTTCATTCCATATGGATTCCATAGCACACCAAGCCACCGATTGACTTGAACAAGGAAAAGAAGTCTATGCTTGGGATCTAATCCATGGACTTGTGTAAAGACTTCGATACCCTCGATGATGGCTCCCCACCCGAACTCGGTAGTGTTTTATTATAAGACTACCATGTGGTCATGTTTGTCTAGGACAATGTGTTCACAGGTTTGTAGCAGAACCAGCTCATGTTTTGGAGCTTGCTATCGTAGTTCATATCCCGAGAATCTCGCATAACGCCATCGCGTCAAATTGTGTTGCAACCTTTCCTTTTCAGACATCTTTGAGTCTGAAATATCCTAACACCAACCAGATCTGAATCTCGAGCAGATATGATGGTTGGAAACAGTCGAAACGATTGCATTTCGTTCCCAGCTTGCACCGTCCTTATGCCATTTCACTATGGGCTGCCTTCGTAGTAATTTACATTCAAGATCATCCTCAAAAGTGGACTTACCATGGGTTCCCTCCACCTTCGATGATAAGCAAAATTCATCCATTGCGTTGTCTTCAACAAGGTAGTCCACATCATCCATTCTAGTCCGGATGTACCATTCCTTTAAACTCCACCAAACGATCCTTATGATTGCCTTAGGCTGGTATAAAGAGTCTCAATGATCTCTAATTCAAAAGTAATTCTTTTTGCCACTTAAGGGAATAGTTCTTTGCGTCACCTTTTTCGAGGTGCCCCGTTACGGGATCATGGCAAATTTTTCCTCACCACCATGACACCATCCACCATCTCTCTAAGCGTGGGATTGTTGCCACTAATCAAACCCCGTTGTTGTTCTTCCATCCCTCTCGATGTATTTGGTGCCTCAACTCGAGTTGTGTCACCACTTGATCCGTGAGTCGATCATGTTTACTTGATCTTTGTGAAGATCGAATCATGTAGGGTTTTCCCTTTCTTTCTATTGTCGTGTCGAGTGAAGATCTTGGAAACAAAGGCGTCAAGACCAAGATGATGGAGTAAATCAACATCTTGAGAAGGGCAAACAGATCATGAAGAATGTGATAGTTTGCGACTCCTTTTCCTCTTGCCTCACGTCTTGAATCTCGGTAGATTCTTGTTTAGTGGGGTGAGTTGTCACTGACCCAGATCAACCCTAGAGCTTGCTTGTAACTAGTAGCATTGCATCCATGCATCATGTTTAATTTCCATGAAAATTGAAATGGGGAAGGCAGAAACCCCAGAACACCCCCTTAAAACAACTAGGGTTTACTAAAATTTATTTCAATGAACACGAAATGCCCTTCAAAATGTTCATCCTCTTTACTTTGGTTCAGAACCCATGTCAAAGGAGATGTACCATTTTCTAGGTCATCTAGGGGTTCTAAAATCAATTCACAAGTTTTTGAAATGAGCATTTTAAACTATGAAAAATATTTTAAATGTTCAAAAATTTCCAAACCAAAATGTTTCATGTTGGGAATATTCCAACAAGTGACCAGGAGCATTTTGGTGATTTTTAAAAGTGTTTTGGTATTTTAAAACCCCAACAGAGTTACTGAAATAGAAAAAACTTTAAAAAAGAAAGGCTTACACATGTCGCCTGACCGGCCCACCTGGCCCAGCCCGGCCAATGGCTGCTTGGCTCGGCTTGACGAGCAACTGTCTTGCCCGGCGGCGGTAGCGCCACTTGGCCGCCGCCACTGCCCGTCCCCTCGCCGCTTCGCTCGTGGGCGACCTCCACGTCGCCACCGAACCCCTGGACACCTCACTTCCCCTGCCTCTCTCTCTCGCTCGCTTCGACACGGACGCCATCGCCGACACGCCACCGTCGGCCCGTGCTCCCGCCGTCCACGCTCCTCCCGCCATGTCTAGCAGCTCCGCGCACCCTGTTACCTCTAGCTAGCTGGTTCCCTCGCTCTAAAACACCCCGAGGCCTCTACACCGACCCCGACCGAGCTCGAGCCGCCGGAGATCCCCATCGCCGTCGCCGCCGCGTCAGAGCATCCCCGACCCCGCCGAGGCTCTCTACGAGATCACCGTGAGCCGGCTACCTCCCCGTCCTCTCCGCTCTCTTTTTCTTACACCACCACGAGCGCACGTCGCTCACCCGAACCCACCGCCGCGGAGCTCGTCGCCGACGATGCTCCGGCCACCTAACGGCCCTGCCACCACGTCCATCACACTCACCACGCCCCCACGGGCCTAACCGTGCACTTCCCGCGCCTCGCCAAGCCTCTAGCCCCAAACCCGTCGATGGCCGAGCCCCGGTCGCCGCCCGACTCGTCGCCGGCGCCCACTCCGGCCACCCCTAACCCAACTAACTCCACCACTAACCGCGGCTCACCTCCAGCTATCGTAGGTGCTCCCGCACTCCATTTGGAGCCGGAAAGTGCAAAAGCACTTGCTCCGCGTCTGGCCTCGCCCGGCGGCTAGACGCCCGGTGAGTTGACCCCGTCCGTGGGCCTGTTGATCGCATACAGGTCAATGACAGGTGGACCCCCTCGATTAAACTAATTAGGATTAGTTCTAATTAACTAAATTAGTTTAAATTAACCACGACATGCGGGTCCCACCGGTCGGTTTGACCGGGACGACCCGTTGACCCCTGACGTCATCTTGACCTCATCTTTGCCGACAAGATTAATTCAAATTCTGGAATTAATTCTATATAGTAAATTCCAGAATATATTTCAAATTTCAAATGCTTATAACTTTTTATCTATAACTCCAAATGCAAAGATTTATATATGAAAATGATCAGAAAAATATGAAGAATCTGTTTATGCCATGATCATGCATGTTTGAACAAGTTAACCTCACTGAATAGGATGAATCATGATTAGGGTAATTTATGAAATAGCATTTGGAGTTGGAATTCAACCTTGTTTGAATTCCACTTCAACTAACTTGGATTATTATTGCATTAGGTGAATTCAGTACCTTAACATGATCATGCATCATATATGTGCATTGCATTGATTGTGTTCTCTCTTGTTTGCCGGTGATTGTCCCCTCCGGTGAGCGATGTACCGACGATGATTATTCGATGACACCGATGAAGAACTATTATCTTCAGAAGTGCCAGGCAAGCAAAACCTCCTTGTTCATTACGATACAATCCCACTCTCTCGCTCCTGCTCTATTTTATTGCATTAGGACAACAACGACTCACGTGTTATTTGCTGCGGTAGCTGAACCCCTTGATCCTTTGCATGACCTGTCAATCCACAGTAATTAGATGAAACCAACTAGCATGAGTAGGAATTTATTGAGCCATGATGTGCCTACTCATCTATGCTTGTTTGTCATGCCTGCTCTGCTTAGAGTTGAGTCAGGTCGATTCATCGGGAATGAATTGGAATGGTTGAGTGAACATGTCCTATTGTGTGTGAGCTAAGTGTGTGAACACGATTTGGTAAAGGTAGCGGTGAGAGGCCATGTAGGAGTACATGGTGGGTTGTCTCATTGAAACCGTCCTCAGGAACTGAGATCTGTATTTGTGATCCATGAACTAGCTACTACCACGCATTGGGCCCGAAACCAATGGACCCTCTCGGCTTCTTGACCACCCTTGTCCTCGGTCCGGGAGTTGCAAGTAGTTTCTGGTGTTTGTAGCATCTTTGGGGGCACGCATTAACGCTGACCTTAGGGGTGGGTTGTGTTGCGGTAGGCACCGCGGGTCGGTGTACCGATTCGCCTGCTTTGGTGTCTCGGGAACCCTGTACACATCGTTCGGGGCCGTATGGGAAACCTCGGCGGACTCCTGCGGATGGAACCCGAATAGGCGATAAACACGGACTAGGGACTTGAGTGTTTAGGTAGGCCGTGGCCGACACCCACGTTGGGCTTCCGCAGAAGGTTGCCGAGTACATGTCGTGTAAACGGCGGTAAGTGGTGAGCGTGTGTGAAGAAGTACACCCTGCAGGGTTTAATATAATCTATTCGAATAGCCGTGTCCACGGAAAAGGACTTCTGGGTTGCCTATATCGGTTCATAGACAAGTGAAAGTGGATACCCTAAAATGCGCAAGATAAGCGTGAGTGCTATGGATGGCGTTCTCGTAGGGAGGCGGGGCGGGTCCATAGTGGTGTATTGATATGGTGAATATGTGGACTCGTGTGTGCCACCTCAAAAGAGTTACTTGCAGTCGTAGTTCAGGATAGCCACCGAGTCAAAGCTGGCTTGCTGCAGTCAAACTCCACCACCCCCTTTTGATAATAATGCATATGTAGTTAGTTCTGATGTAAGTCTTGCTGAGTACAATTGTACTCACGTTTGCTTATTTTATGTTTTGCAGAGAGACGTCAGTCTCGCTAGTAGTTCCACGTGGGCTTCGACGTTTAGCTTGTTACCTCAGCTACGATCTTGTGCCTTCGGCAGGATCTCGGTAGATAGTCGGGCTTCTCGGCCTTTTTCGTTTATAGTTATGCGTACTCGGACATGATTAGCTTCCGCTTGTGCTTTGACTTGTATGCTCGAGTGTTGGGTCATGAGACCCATGTTTGTAATATCTCGCTCTTGAGCCTAATGAATAATATTTGAGTCGTAGAGTTATGTTGTGATGCCATGTTGTATCTACGCATATTGAGCATAATGTGTGTATGTTTGAAATGCTTGGTATGTGTGGGATCCGACAAACTAGTTGTTTATCCTTGGCAACCTCTCATATGGGGAAATGTAGTCTCGTGATTACGGCGATAGTAGTCCGCTACAGCCGGTTCACCGAGTCCTGCTAGCCCAGCACTACTGCTTGGACACTTGACTGGCCGGCATGTGTTTCGCCGTTCCTATGTCTGTCCTTCGGGAAATGTCACGCGGTGTTATTCGAGTCCTCGCTTAGCCTGCTACAGCCCGGGATACCGGAGTCCTGTTATCCAGTGCTACAGCCCGAATATATCCGTTGATGACCGACATGTTCGATGTGATTCATGTATGCCTGTCCCCATAGGTTAGCGCCGCTTTGGGTTCACGACTAGCCATGTCGGCCCGGGTTCTTTGTCATATGGATGCTAGCGACACTATCATATCGTGAGCCAAAAGGCATAAACGGTCCCGGGCCATGGTAAGGCGACACCCGTGGGAATACCGTGCGTGAGGCCGCAAAGTGATATGATGTGTTACATGCTAGATCGGTGTGACTTAGGATCGGGGTCCTGACACTCACGCCGGCCGCGAACATCATCCTCTCTGCCGCCGCCATAGGTGTCCTCCGTCGCCAAGTTAGGGCACGGTGGATTGAACTGCTCGGCCTCCTTTTCTTCCCGTCTGGCAGTTCTTCAAGTGGTAAATATAACTCTATTTTTACCATCTTTTGATCCTCAAAGATTCATCCTTCTTACCAAAATTGGTTTCTTCCTATACAATGTTAGATCTATTCTGTCTGCATCTCACACTGCCTAGTATATTCACCTAAGCTTCACAACTAGTTAGATTCCTCACTTGTACTTATTCACGGATTCGTACAAATCTGGAACCAACTCTCAGCGTATAAGTGAATGTCTTCGCATCATGAGGTCAATGTCTTCAAACTGATTTATCTTCAAAATCTTCTGAGAATGCATATGACCTCTTCCCTTTCCCTCGCATCTCTAATCTTTATCACAGGTACATGTCCGTGGGAGAATCCCTTGGTTCTCATAGTCTGCATTCGTTTGCAGAATTCTTACAACATCAAATTAACTCTCCCGAAGCCAGTTCCTGTTTGTCCAGCAAACGCAAGCCTTTGAAGCCTCTGAACATATTGAAGCCATTCAATTTAAAATTCATGGCTGCATAAAAATCAGTTAGGAAGGGCGGCAGACAGCGTCTTGGGGGAACCTCAAAAGATCTGCCTGATGACCTCGCAGAGTCAGATGGTGAGATCGAAGAGAATTACAATCAGCGCAAGACGCGAATCCAATGGATTCGTCGATATTGGGCTGAACAATGGTCCAAGTACAATTTCGTGACGCAGGAATACGCCGAGAAGAACGCTATCAAAAGCCCTTGGGGTGATATTCTCTTTCGAGGCCTTCCACCCAAGAACAAGGCTGAAGCTATTACACAGGGTTTCTATCCTTGTATGGTCTGTGGACCTCAGCCTGAGAATGCCGACCCAACGTCATTGCTCTGGTGTCGTGAGATAATCTCTTCAAGAGCAATTTCCAAAGACGCATAAGGCTTCGCCAAGGAAAACAAGAAGTCATTGGGATTAGACTTCAATCCGGTCCCTCTGCTCCCCGTCTTTGACGGCTCACGTGATCTGAGTAACCCAATGTCATCGGCCCCTTTTCAAACCTTGATGGCCTCATCACTTACATCTTGGTCAAAGGTGCCAAAGTGGATCACTCGATGGCGATCTTGACTCGATGAAGCCCCAGCTCCTGCTCCTGCTCCTGCTCCAAAGCCGCGAAGCAAAAGAAAGTCAAGGCTTCAAAGTCATTTGCTCCTCCAAAAGCTTCACGTATGAAGCCGCAGCCTTGCACCTCCTGAAGCGATTGCAGTCGAAGATCAATCCCGTATCTCCAAGAAGACGGAGAAGAAAAAGAAAATTGTCAAGAATACTGAACTGACACTGACTCCTGCTGCCATTTTGCGTGAAGAGCACATTGATATGTCCAGCGATGAAGCTTGCAGATGATGCACTTGAGCAACTAATCAAGAGCAAGGAAGAAGCAGAAATTTTCAACAATTTGCCTCTCTTTGATGTGGCAATCATACATCACTTCATTGATGAGTGTTTTGACACCCCAAACATCAGCTTTGAAGATTTGCAACTTCCTATTGGCCTCAACGTCTCTCTCAATGGCGCCATTGCTTCTGAGCTAGCTCTTGCTCAGCGCATTGTTGAACTGAAGCATAGGATTGACTATGAGAAGGCTTAGTTCAAGAAGCATATGGCTGCACTCAGTGTGCAAGATGTCAAAAACTTCAAGGTCATGTTGCACGACCTCAAAGAAGCCTTTCTCAAGAAGCCTTGAAGAAGCCGGAGGCTCTCGTGAGCGCATGAAGAGTCTGGCCGACAAGTGTGTGCTAGCCTACAATGAAATTTGAGAAGCGCAAGGCTCTTGGCCGTCTGGCATTGACCGAATGGCTGCAAAGAAAAGAAGACTTCAACTAACCAAGCTGCACCTTCAAGGCGGGAAGAACCCCGCATAGTCTTCCCAAGCAGCATGGTAGCTCGAAGCCAAAGGTCAGGTCAACCGCTTACGAATAGAAGAAGACGAGGGCTGCCGAGGCTGAAGCGAGAAAAAAGGAAAAATTCTGAAGCCTCGATGCTGCTCCCTCCAAGAAGAAGCGCCAAGACCAAGAAAAATCGGGCTGCTCCCACAGGCCCCTTGTTGTTGAACCCATCTCAATGGTTCGTCCTGCATCCGCAACCCAAGAACTACGCATGACTGTTCATGAGCACCTTCCACAGAGGCTCCACAGTGAAGAGATTCCAGCAGTTGATCCATCAACTGCCGAAGACATTAGTCACCATGACAATGTTCAAGATGATGAAGTTCTTCCTCAAATTGAATACAATGTGGTATCATCGCTTTGTTAAATGCGAACAGCGAAATCATCAGCATTGCTCATCCTCTGACGCCAATTGCTCAGGATGCTTCATGGGCTGATCGCCCGCAACAACAAGACTCCCCTAGTACTCCCCAACAACAAGTCACTCCCCAACAACAACAAGTCACTCCCCAACAACAACAAAAAGAAGAGGAAGACTTTGAGGCCCAGGCAACCCCATCTCCAAAGGCGTCGCCAACATTTCATGAGCTTCACAAAGGTCAAAGGCCTCAAGTACCTCTCTCGGCGTTCTAGAAGGAGAAGTGCACCACCAACCTGTTGCACGTCAAGTGTTTTCGAAGCCACTCCAAGCTGTGAATGTCTCCGAGTGCGAAGCCAAAGCTGCTTAAGACAATCCGGCTGCATCACCGAAGACACCCAAGAAGAAGAAGAACGTGTCCCTACACCCCCTGTTATTGAAGAAGTTATTCCTGATATCAACGTGCCAGTGCCCGACCCTCCGGCTCCTCAAGTGGAGGTTGAAAACATTGCGGCTGCCACCTCCAACACCAGTGAAGCCAATGACACAGTCATGGCTGAAGCAAATGTGGAGCCTGCACCAAATGTGCCTGAAGCCAATGAGGCAACTGCTCCTGAAGCATCTGCTGAGCACTATTGCACAAAGGCCTCGGAAGCGCTCTCGCGTCCTAAATAACCGAGAACTTCTTGTGGCACTGCATCAGAAACAAGATAAGCATCACTCCTGGCTCAAGCGGCAGATGCAAAGCCTCTTGGTGGACGTCAATCGCATTCGGAATCTTGCCACCAAGAATGCTTTTGTCACTCATGAGACACATCGGCGATCATGGAAGAGTTTGACCTGCTTCGATTCAAGCAGATCTTCAAGACGATGGCTTCACTGAACGCTTCAAGTTTGACTCCACTCCTCCACGGAATGCAGTCCTACGACAAACTCCATCACTTGAAGACTCTGACTATTCTTCCTCCGCGGCAACTATCAATGCCAGAGTGATCAATGATGAAGATGATGCTATTTCAACGCCCCCTACTTACGCGCGACGACGACCTTTGCACCAAGTTAAATACGCACCACCAAACAACCACGACAACCCTGCTGCTTCACCTTCTCTGACGAAGCGAGTAGATGCTCTATGTCTTCAAACCTTTTGGTCCTTCTTGACAAAGGGGAGAAGCATATGAGTTTGATAGTCTTCAAGCGGGTTCGGAAGGCGGTTGCATAATATTTTGCCTAGTGTTTACAACTCTCGCTTTTGATACATTTGGTTCTTTGAGTTGTAACACTTAAACTCGATGGTCCTCTGCTACTTATTTGCTTTACTGTGGTGCGATGATAAATTCCGCATGTGCGATGATAATTTTCGCACTTAGATCATTCTGCAGACGTCCATTTTTCATTATGCATGTCATTCTCTTAGTTATATCATTTCATGCATGATGAATTATCTTCATAAGTTGAAGAGGATCTCCACAAGTACAACCTACCATGTGCATTTGCATTCCAAAAGCAAACTACTTATATGCACATCTTCAGGGGGAGCCTTTGCCACTTATGAAGACAATTCCCTATCCATTACAATTTCACATACTTTATCCCCGTTGAAAACTTCAACCAGTTTGTCATCAATCACCAAAATGGGGGAGATTGTAAGTGCATCTAGTGCCACCCCTAGTTGGTTTTGGAGTATTGACGACAAATGTGGTTGAGGGACTAATGTGTTTGTGAGAATTGCAGGATAACGCAGGTAGTGTCCCCCATTGATTTGGTTTACCTACCGGAGATGACCCCTAAAAATGTATGAAGACATTGACGACAATGGTGGTATGTGAAGATATTCATATTGAAGACTATGACATGATAAGACATTGAGTGAAGACTATGGAGCGCGAAGACTTTGTCGTTTCGTTGTTTCCTTTTCTTCTTTGTTGAGTCATAGGAACCACCGTACTGTTAAGTGGGGTCCAAGTGATCAAAGTCGAGAATGATCAAGTGATGCTCAACCCAAATCCTATGTCTTCGAGCGAAGACAATGAGAGCAAATCTTATCCAGAGCTGGATGAGTCAGCTTTGCTTGTAGCTCAAGCAAAATTGTCGTGTGTGTTTGAAATCTGACCGTTGGAACACGTGTCAGTTCCTTAGTGACCCAGGGTCATTTCGGACATATCAGGTCGGGTTGCCTAGTGGCTATAAATAGCCCACCCCCTACACCATAAATTGGTGGCTGCTCAGAGTTAGTGCACGACTTTTGTTGTTTGAGAGCAACCTACCTCGAAGCCTTTGAGAGAGAGAAATCCTTGCGAGGACAAAGCCCAAACACCCAGAGCCAAAGAGTGTTAGGCATCACTAAAGTCTTTCTGTCTATGTGACCTGAAGACTTATTACACTTGAGGACTGTGAATCCTACAGCCGGTTAGGCGTCGCGTCCTGAGCATCCAAGAGTCATTGTGGATTGCCAGTGAACGCAGTCTGTGAAGGTTCGGAAGGCTACCTTGAAGACTTACCAGAGTGATTGGGCAAGGACTGTGTGTCCTTAGCTCAAGGGGAATAAGGTGAAGACGCGGTCTTCTGAGTTGAATCTCAGCCTCCCTAACCAGATGTACAGCTTGTCACAAAGAATCTGGAACTGGTCCAACAAATCTTGTGTCTTCAACAAGTGGTGGTTCTATCTTCTCCTTCTCCTTACTTAGAGTTTGTCTTCGTGAAGTCATTGCCTACTTGTCATACCTGTTTGACTTCATTGCTTGACTACTTTTGTTGATTGGCTTCTCACTATCTTCCATCTTGATCCTACTACCAAGCTGCTATTAGTCTTGTACTTTCACGTTATTGCGTACTTGGCTATGGTTTGCTTGTTGTAGTTTATCTTCCGCTGCATATCAATTAGGTCATTTCTATTGTTTGTCTTCGAAACATCCGTGTTTTGAAGACTTTCCTAAAAATCGCCTATTCACCCCCCCTCTAGTCGATAACTAGCACTTTCAATCACCACCGTCACCGGCGCGACACCTTGATCTCCATCGTAGCATCATTATCATCTCGTCAACTATTGCTTCTACGACTATCGCTACCGCTTAGTGATAAAGTAAAGAAATTACATGGCGATTGCATTTCATACAATAAAGTGACAACCATATGGCTCCTGCCAGTTGCCGATAACTCCGTTACAAATATGATCATCTCATACAATAAAATTTAGCATCATGTCTTGACCATATCACATCACAACATGCCCTGCAAAAACAAGTTAGTCTTCCTCTACTTTGTTGTTGCAAGTTTTACGTGGCTGCTACGGGCTGAGCAAGAACCGTTCTTACCTACGCATCAAAACCACAATGATTTTTTGTCAAGTATGTGATGTTTTAACCTTCAACAAGGACCGGGCGTATCCACACTTGATTCAACTAAAGTTGGAGAAACTGACACCCGCCAGCCACCTGTGTGTGAAGCACGTCGGTAGAACCAGTCTCACGTAAGCGTACGCGTAATGTCGGTCCAGGCCGCTTCATCCAACAATACCGCCAAATCAAAGTATGACATGCTGGTAAGCAGTATGACTATTATCGCCCACAACTCACTTGTGTTCTACTCGTGCATATAACATCTACGCATAAACCTAGCTCGGATGCCATTGTTGGGGAACGTAGCAATTCCAAAAAAATTCCTACGCACACGCAAGATCATGGTGATGCATAGCAACGAGAGGGGAGAGTGTTCTCCATGTACCCGCGTATACCGTAAGCGGAAGCGTTATGACAACGCGCTTGATGTAGTCGTACGTCTTCATGATCGATCGATCCTTGTACCGAAAGTATGGCACCTCCGTGATCTGCACACGTTCAGCTCGGTGACGTCCCACGAACTCATGATCCAGCAAAGTTTCGAGGGAGAGCTTCGTCAGCACGAAGGCGTGATGACGGTGATGATGAAGCTACCGATGCAGGGGGGCACTTCAACGATATGACCGAGGTGGATTATGGTGGAGGGGGGCACCGCACATGGCTAAGAGATCAGTGATCAACTTGTGTGTCCATGGGGTGCCCCCTCCCCCTTTAGTGGAGGAGGGGGAGGGCCGGCCCTCTCTATCGCGCGATCCTAGGCGAGTCCTACTACCACCGGGAGTATGATTCCCCCCCTTCCAAGTAGGAGTATGAGAGGAAGGAAGGAGGAGAGAGGGAGGAAGGAAAGGGGGGCCGTCCCCCTTCCCAATCCCGATTGGGCTTGGGGGGGGGGGGGGCGCCCCCTCCTAGGCCGCCTCCTCCTCTCTCCCACTAAGGCCCAATAAGGCCCATACACTCCCCGGGGGGTTCCGATAACCTCCCAGTACTCCGGTAAATGCCTGAACTCATCCGGAACCATTCCGATGTCCAAACATAGTCATCCAATATATTGATCTTTATGTATCGACCATTTCGTGACTCCTCGTCATGTCCGTGATCATATCCGGGACTCCGAACTACCTTCGGTACATCAAAACACATAAACTCATAATACCGATCATCACCGAACGTTAAGCGTGCGGACCCTACGGGTTCGAGAACAATGTAGACATGACCGAGACTCATCTCCGGTCAATAACCAATAACGAAACCTGTATGCTTATATTGGTTCCTACATATTCTACGAAGATCTTTATCGGTCAAATCGCATAACAACATATGTTGTTCCCTTTGTCATCGGTATGTTACTTGCCCGAGATTCGATCGTCGGTATCTCGATACCTAATTCAATCTCGTTACCGGCAAGTCTCTTTACTCATTCCGTAATGCATCATCTCGCAACTAACTCATTAGTCACATTTCTTGCAAGGCTTATAGTCATGTGCATTACCGAGAGGGCCCAGAGATACCTCTCTGACAATGGAGTGACAAATCCTAATCTCGACCTATGCCAACTCAACAAGTACCATCGGAGACACCTCAGAGAGCACCTTTATAATCACCCGATTACGTTGTGACGTTTGGTAGCACACAAAGTGTTCCTCCGGTATTCGGGAGTTGCATAATCTCATAGTCATAGGAACATGTATAAGTCATAAAGAAAGCAATAGCAACATACTAAACGATCAAGTGCTAAGCTAACGGAATGGGTCAACCCAATCACATCGTTCTCTAATGATGTGATCCCATTAATCAGATGACAACTCATGTGTATGGCTAGGAAACTTAACCATCTTTGATTCAACGAGCTAGTCAACTAGAGGCATACTAGTGACACTCTGTTTGTCTATGTATTCACACATGTACTAAGTTTCCGGTTAATACATTTATATTATGAATAATAAACATTTATCATGATATAAGGAAATATAAATAATAATTTTATTATTTCCTCTCGGGCATATTTCCTTCATTTATATGCACAGGAGCATGTGCATGTATTTCAAATTTGAATTATGCACATAAAATGCCTAGAAAACCCAGTTAATGCACAAAAATGTCCAAACGAGCCCCGAAAAATTCCCAAACTTAACACAACACTCAAGTTGTTCTATGTTGACACTAGAATTTTTTTGAAAGCAATAAGAGGCAACGAATATCATTCTGTGCCCAAAGGTGGCACGTTCCCTACCGAAACCACTAGGCTTGTTGTGAGAAGCTCTGGTTTGTGAGAAGCTTATACCCAAACGTGCCCCAAATGGGATAAATTTTTTACCACGGCATGCTGATGCCGCTCCATGATACCATGCCAAGTTTCATGAATTTCAGATGAGTTTTGGATTTACAAGAATTTAAAAACAAGGTATCTCAACGTTTTTCCGGCAATCAACAGTGCCCTGGTGTTTGAAATTCATTCCCATTTCTTGCATGGGTCCTAAGCATGCACCAAAGGACACATATTTGATTTTTCAACCAATTTATATGCACTTGAGCATGTGCATGTATTTCAAATTTGGATTATGCACATAAAATGCCTAGAAAACCCAGTTAATGTATAAAAATCTCCAAACGAGCCCCAAAAAAATTCCAAAACTTAACACAACACTCCCGTTGTTCTATGTAGACACTAGGAATTTTTTGAAAGCAATAAGAGGCAATGGATATTGTTTCGTGCCCAAAGGTGGTACATTCCCTACCGAAACAACCAAGCTTGTTGTGGGAAGCTCTGGTTTGTGAGAAGCTTCTACCCAAACCTACCCCAAATGGGATAAAAAAATTACCACGGCATGCTGATGCCGCTCCATGATACCATGCCAAGTTTGATGAATTTCAGATGAGTTTAGGATTTACTAGAATTTAAAAACCAGGTATCTCAACGTTTTGCCGGGAATCAACAGTGCCCTGGTGTTTGAAATTCATTCCCATTTCTTGCATTTGACCTAAGCATGCAACCAAGGACACATATTTGTTTTTTCAACCAATTTAAATGCACTGGAGCATGTGCATGTATTTAAAATTTTAATTATGCACATAAAATGTCCAAACGAGGCCCGAAAAATTCCAAAACTTAACACAACACTCATGTTGTTCTATGTTGACACTAGAAATTTTTTGAAAGCAATAAGAGGCAACGGATATCGTTTCGTCCCCAAAGGTGGCACGTTCCCTACTGAAACCACCAGGCTTGTTGTGAGAAGCTCTGGTTTGTGAGAAGCTTATATCCAAACCTGCCCCAAATGGGATACAAATTTTACCACGGCATGCTGATGCCGCTCCATGATACCATGACAAGTTTCTTGAATTT
Source organism: Aegilops bicornis (assembly GCA_021605145.1). Taxonomy (NCBI): domain Eukaryota; kingdom Viridiplantae; phylum Streptophyta; class Magnoliopsida; order Poales; family Poaceae; genus Aegilops; species Aegilops bicornis. The sequence goes on along the minus strand of CM038675.1, from coordinate 391,504,864 downwards.
CAGATGAGTTTTGGATTTACTCTAATTCAAAACCCAGGTATCTCAACGTTTTGCCAGCAATCAACAATGCCCTGGTGTTTGAAATTCAATGCCATTTCTTGCATGGGACCAAAGCATGCACCCAAGGACACATATTTGATTTTTCAACCAATTTGTATGCACTAGAGCATGTGCATGTATTTCAAATTTGAATTATGCACATAAAATGCCTAGAAAACCCAGTTCATGCATAAAAATGTCGAAACGAGCTCCAAAAATTCCTAAACCTTACACAACAGTTCTATGTTGACGCTAGAAAATTTTTGAAAGCAATAAGAGATAACACATATCGTTTCGCCCCCAAAGATGGCACATTCCCTACCGAAACCACCAGGCTTGTTATGAGAAGCTCTGGTTTGTGAGCAACTTATACCCAAACCTGCCCCAAATGGGACAAAAAATTTACCACAGCATGCTGATGCCGCTCCATGATACCATGCAATGTTTCATGAATTTCAGACGAGTTTTCGATTTACTAGAATTAAAAAACCTGGTGTCTCAATGTTTTTCCGCAATCAACAGTGCCCCGGTGTTTGAAATTCATTCCCATTTCTTGCATTGGACCTAAGCATGCTCCCAAGGACACATATTTGATTTTTCCACCAATTTAAATGCACTGGAGCATGTGCATGTATTTAAAATTTTCATTATGCACATAAAATGCCTAGAAAACACAGTTAATGTATAAAAATGTCCAAACGAGCCCCAAAAAATTCCAAAACTTAACACAACACTCCTATTGTTCAATGTTGACACTAGAATTTTTTTGAAAGCAATAAGAGGCAACAAATATCGTTACGTGCCCAAAGGTGGCACGTTCCCTACCGAAACCACGAGGCTTGTTGTGAAAAGCTCTGGTTTGTGAGAAGCTTATATCCAAACCTGCCCCAAATGGGATAAAAATTTTACCACGGCATGCTGATGCCGCTCCATGATACCATGCCAAGTTTCGTTTTTTCAGATGAGTTTGGATTTACTTGAATTTAAAAACCAGGTATCTCAACGTTTTGCCAGCAATCAACAGTGCCCTGGTGTTTGAAATTCATTCCCATTTCTTGCATGGTACCTAAGCATGCACCAAGGACACAGATTTGATTTTTCAACCAATTTATATGCATTGGAGCATCTGCATGTATTTCAAATTTGAATTATGCACATAAAATGCATAGAAAACCCAGTAAATGCATAAAAATGTCCAAACGAGCACCGAAGAATTCCAAAACTTAACACAACACTCCTGTTGTTATATGTTGACACTAGAAAATATTTGAAAGCAATAAGAGGCAACGGATATTGTTTTGTCCCCAAAGGTGGCACGTCCCCTACCGAAACCACCAGGCTTGTTGTGAGAAGCTCTGGTTTGTGAGAAGCTTATACCCAAACTTGCCCCAAATGGGATAAAAAATTTACCACGGCATGATGATGCCGCTCCATGATAACATGCCAAGTTTAATGAATTTCAGATGAGTTTTGGATTTACTAGAATTTGAAAACCATGTATCTCAGTTTTTGCCGGCAATCAACAGCGCCCTGGTGTTTGAAATTCATTCCCATTTCTTGCATGGGACCTAAGCATGCACCGAAGGACACAAATTCGATTTTTAGCCAATTTATATGCACTGGAGAATCTGCATGTATTTTAAATTTGAATTATGCACATAAAATGCCGAGAAAACCCAGTTAATGCATAAAAATGTCCAAACGAGCCGCAAAAATTTCCAAAACTTAACACAACACTCATGTTGTTCTTTTTTGACACTAGAAATTTTTTGAAAGCAACAAGAGGCAACAAATATCGTTTCGTGCTCAAAGGTGGCACGTTCCCTACCGAAACCACCAGGCTTGTTGTGAGAAGCTCTGGTTTCTGAGAAGCTTATATCCAAACCTGCCCCAAATGGGATAATAAATTTACCACGGCATGCTGATGCCGCTCCATTATACCATGCCAAGTTTCTTGAATTTCAGATGAGTTTTGGATTTACTTGAATTTAAAAACCAGGTATCTCAACGTTTTGCCAGCAATCAATAGTGCCCTGGTGTTTGAAATTCATTCCCATTTCTTGCATGGTACCTAAGCATGCACCTAGGGACACAGATTTGATTTTTCAACCAATTTATATGCATTGGAGCATGTGCATGTATTTCAAATTTGAATTATGCACATAAAATGCCTAGAAAACCCTGTTAATGCATAAAAATGCCCAAATGAGCACCGAAAAATTCCAAAACTTAACACAACACTCCTGTTGCTCTATGTTGACACTAGAAAATGTTTGAAAGCAATAAGAGGCAACTGATATCGTTTCGTGCCAAAAGGTGGCACGTTCCCTACCGAAACCACTAGGCTTGTTGTGAGAAGCTCTGGTTCGTGAGAAGCATATACCCAAACCTGCCCAAAATTTACCACGGCATGCTGATGCCGCTCTATGATAACATGCCAAGTTTAATGAATTTCAAATGAGTTTTGGATTTACTAGAATTTGAAAACCAGGTATCTCAATGTTTTGCCGGCAATCAACAATGCCCTAGTGTATGAAATTCATTCCCATTTCTTGCATGGGACCTAAGCTTGCACCCAAGGACACATATTTGATTTTTCAACCAATTTATATGCACTGGAGCATGTGCATGTATTTCAAATTTGAATTATGCACATAAAATGCCTAGAAAACCCAGTTAATGTATAAAAATCTCCAAACAAGCCCCAAAAAATTCCAAAACTTAACAAAACACTCCTGTTGTTCTATGTTGACACTAGAAAATGTTTGAAAGCAATAAGAGGCTACTGATATTGTTTCGTGCCAAAAGGTGGCACGTTCCCTACCGAAACCACTAGGCTTGTTGTGAGAAGCTCTGGTTCGTGAGAAGCTTATACCCAAACCTGCCCAAAATGGGATAAAACTTTTACCATGGCATGCTGATGCCGCTCCATGATACCATGCGAAGTTTCATGAATTTCAGACGAGTTTTGGATTTACTATAATTTAAAAACCAGGTTTCTCAACGTTTCACCGGCATTGAACAGTGCCCTCGAGTTTGAAATTCATTCCCATTAATTGCATGGGACCTAAGCATGCACCCAAGGACACAAATTTGATTTTTCAACCAATTTATATGCACTAGAGCATGTGCATGTATTTCAAATTTGAATTATGGACATAAAATGCCTAGAAAACCCAGTTAATGTATAAATATGTCCAAACGAGCCCCAAAAAATTCCAAAACTTAACACAACACTCCTGTTGTTCTATGTTGACACTAGAAAAAGTATGAAAGCAATAAGAGGCAACGGATATCGTTTCGTGCCCAAAGGTGGCACGTTCCCTACCGAAACCACCAGGCTTGTTGTGAGAAGCTTATACCCAAACCTGCCCCAAATGGGATAAAACTTTTACAACGGCATGCTGATGCCGCTCCATGATACCATGCCAAGTTTCATGTATTTCAGATGAGTTTTGGATTTACTAGAATTAAAAACCAGGTATCTCAACATTTTGCCGGCAATCAACAACGCCCTGGTGTTTGAAATTCATTCCCATTTCTTGCATGGGACCTAAGGATGCACCCAAGGACATAGATTTGATTTTTCAACCAATTTATATGCACTGGAGAATGTGCATGTATTTCAAATTTGAAATATGCACATAAAATTCCTAGAAAACCTAGTTAATTCATAAAAATGTCCAAACGAGCCCCGAAAAGTTCCCAAACTTAACACAAGACTCTTGTTGTTCTATGTTCACACTAGATAAATTTTGAAAGCGATAAGAGGCAACACATACCATTTCGACCCCAAAGGTGGCACGTTCCCTACCAAAACCACCAGGCTTGTTGTGAGAAGCTCTGGTTTGTGAGAAGCTTATACCCAAACCTTCCCCAAATGGGATAAAAAATTACCACGGCATGTTGATGCCGCTCCATGATACCATGCCAAGTTTCATGAATTTCAGACGATTTTTGCATTTACTAGAATTTAAAAACCAGGTATCTCAACGTTTTGCCGGCGATCAACAGTGCCCTGGTGTTTAAAATTCATTCCGATTTCTTGCATGGAACCTAAGCATGCACCCAAGGACACATATTTGATTTTTCAACCAATTTATATGGACTGGAGCATGTGCATGTATTTCAAATTTGAATTATGCACATAAAATGCCTAGAAAACCCAATTAATGTATACAAATGTCCAAACGAGCCCCAAAAATTCCGACACAACACTCTTGTTGTTCTATGTTAAAACTAGAAAATTTTTGAAAGCAACAAGAGGCAACGGATATCGTTTTGTCCCCAAAGGTGGCACGTTCCCTACCAAAACCACCTGGCTTCTTGTGAGAAGCTCTAGTTTGTGAGAAGCTTATACACAAACCTGCCCCAAATGGGACAAAAATTTACCACGGCATGTTGATGCCGCTCCATGATACCATGCCAAGTTTCATGAATTTCCGGTGAGTTTTGGATTTACTAGAATTCAAAAACCAGGTAGCTCAATGTTTTGCCGGCAATCAACAGTGCCCTGGTGTTTGAAATTCATTCCCATTTCTTGCATGGGAGCTAAGCATGCACCCAAGGACACATATTTGATTTTTCAACCAATTTATATGCACTGTAGCATCTGCATGTATTTCAAATTTGAATTATGCACATAAAATGCCTAGAAAACCGAGTTAATGTATAAAAATGTCCAAATGAGCCCCAAAAATTCCAAAACTTAACACAACACTCCTGTTGTTCCATGTTGACACTAGAAATTTTTTGAAAGCAATAAGAGGCAACGGATATTGTTTCGTCCCCAAAGGTGGCACTTTCCCTAGCGAAACCACCAGGCTTTTTGTGAGAAGCTCTGGTTTGTGAGAAGCTTATACCCAAACCTACCCTAAGTGGGAAAAAATTACCACGGCATGTTGATGCCGCTCCATGATACAATGCCAAGTTTCATGAATTTCAGACGAGTTTGGGATATACTAGAATTTAAAAACTAGGTATCTCAATGTTTTGCCGGCAATCAACAGTGCCCTGGTGTTTGAAATTCATTCCCATTTCTTGCATGGGAGCTAAGCATGCACCCAAGGATACATATTTGATTTTTCAACCAATTTATATGCACTTGAGCATGTGCATGTATTTCAAATTTGAATTATACACATAGAATGCCTAGAAAACCCAGTTAATGTGTAAAAATTTGCAAACGAACCCCGAAAAATTCCAAAACTTAACACAACACTCCTGTTGTTCTATGTTGACACTAGAATTTTTTTGAAAGAAATAAGAGGCAGCGGATATCATTTCGTCCCCAAAGGTGCTGTGGTGTTCGAAATTCATCCCCATTTCTTGCATGGGACATAAGCATAAGCCCATGGACATAAGCAAATAAAAGGTCTGGCAATTCAAACACCGTCCATTGCCGCTGTGTCCCCATTATGTAATTAAAATCAAGATGGAAAATCAAGTAGATCCCACACAGTTTATTATCACCAACTGTGTGAGATGAAGTACAAAATATCCTTGAGCAACATCAGTGTATAGTACGCCTGTGGCTTACGCGAGAAGGTGCGTCGGCTACAGTTCACAGCCGGCATGTCACAGACATCGCAGCCGGCCAATGGCCAAAAAGAAGTTTATCGTGGCCTTTTCTCCCAACGCCGGTGAGGTGGCCACCGAGGTGTACCCGTCGTCCTCCATGGGATCGATCCGCCGTTGCCGGTCCCCCGATCCGCCTGCCGCCGCGCCCCTACGCGCGTTCGAGGACTTCCCGTCCTCCCTCGGACCCGGCAGCCGACGAGGTCCTACCTCGGGGTCTAGCAGCGGCAGTGGGGGACGTGGGTCGCTGAGATTACAGATCGGGAGACCCACACCCACCGGTAGCTCGGTAGCTTCCACACGGCCTAGCTCGCGGCCATGGAGTACGACCAATGGTAGGTCCGCTATCATAGCACGGCGGCTAGGCTCAATTTCCCCTTGGGCACACGTTCGGTCCACCTTGTTCTGCCGGAGCCAGGGTGGTGAGCTCGGCTATGGCACGAGAGGACCGCGAGGCGTGGGAGCGCCTTGAGGCCGAGGCCGCCGACCAAGCCTACATGCAAGAGCTCTGCCGGCAGCACCCAGAGCTCGTGGAGGCGGAGCAGACAATCTTTGCCGGCGCGGAGGGTGGCGACGTTGTCGTGCTCTCCTCCGATGACGAGGTCTAAGGCGGCAAGGATGGCAACGCGGAGGGTGGCGAGGTTATCGCTCTCTCCTACGATGATGAGGTTGAAGGCGACGGCGACGGCGGCACGGAGGGCGTCGAGGTGGGCCCCGAGGACGAGGAGATCGACGTCGACGACTGGAGGAGTGCCTTCCCCAACGACCCCGACGACGGCATCGGCCTGGACCCGGCTCGCGGCACACCGTACATGACGAGGAATGATTGGCTCGACCTCTACTTCGACCAAAAGTAGTTTAGCTTAGTTTAAATTTATGTTTTTTGTTCGGTTATGCAAAACTATGTATGTTTATGTTTGAATGCTTGCTACTTTCGGTTGAACTGGCTTTGAACTTGATCAAATTGAAGTTTACAACGTTAAGTTTAGGGGATCGACTAGAAAAGGCCAAAAATTGCTGGAGTATATATATATCCACTAAGGGTTTTAGTCCTTTCACTTTTTAAGGATCGGCTAGAGATGGCCTTATGACTTGTGTATTTCAGTTCTTCAGAATGTGATGCTCTATATGTGCAACTATTTGCTTGATTCAATTTCATCAATAACAGTTTCAACAATACCACTATGAATTACGATATTTGGTTGATGTTAAGGATATTGCAGTTAACATGCCTTTTCACTTTTTTAACAATAACTTGTGTACTTTAGACCTGCACAATACCATTTTGCATGACTATTTGCTTGTTTTTAAATGTTACGCCTGATGCAGTTAACACACCTTTCCACTTCTTGTTTTGCTTAACTAGCATGCTTAAGCCTGCACACTGAAGCTATCATTTGTAGATTATGTTGTCTACCATGGATTATTTGGTTGATGTTTAGCTTTGTTGTGCTTAACATGCCTTTATATGTACTCATACAGGACAATATTGAGAACAGTGTTGTTTTCCATCGAGGTTAGTTTCATCGCATTGCTTATATGTACTCACTGTTCAGGATATTAGTAGCTGGTACCATATAGCCTGGGGATGGTAAGGGATTAATCGTCGAATCAGACATTTCAACGTGTATATTTGTAACCCATTTATCCATAGGTTAACTAGGGCCATAGTTAATATATCTGAGGCTACATAGCAACATGCATTGTACTGAATGACTAAATATGCAATCCTAGGCTACATAGCAACAAGGAACAGTGTTACCTTAATATTCTGATGATGTCTAGATATACATGTAATAAAATCGTATATAATGGGATGGAGGGAGTGTTGTACTACATCATTTTTCAATTGTTGTTTAGCTTCTAATATTAACTTGGTGCTTTTAGGTACATATATCATTGCCAAAGATCCACACTTCGACCCTTTCTACGTATGGGGCAATGAGATATTCATGAACCAGCATCAAGTGAGGAAACTGATAAAGATTATTATTAAAATGGGTCAAAAGATGTCCATCGAACTATTTGTTTACACTTTATGCAAGACAACAATGAACTACAGGATGGTAAGTAAGAACCCTCTAGCCTTGTTTTTACTGTCTGTAATGAGTTGTGTTAGATGACAATGTTTGAATCTTTTTTTGCAGTGAATCCTGAAGCAATTTACTCAAGATTACCTCTCAAACTACATGATTGGCGGTCGGCCATCACAAGGGGTTGGACTAGAGTCCTGCATGCCTTGTGCATCCAGGAGAGCACAATAGGGCCATTCCGCTTCACCTTGTTCAGCAACCGGAATGTCTATCACCTCTTTCTTTACCATCTGTAACAATACAAGTATAGAACCCTTGTTCATCATTCTTTATTTGGTGCTTATGTAATTCTTAAAAATATATACCTGTTAATCGAATAATGCATTGATTGTTTGAACCTGATGGATATAAGTAATGCTATAGCCTACTTTCAGGTTTAAATTAGGTACAATTTTAAATAGCAGTAATTAAATTAGGGCGAAATTACGGTGTGCGGGTCATTATGGCACACACGGTTAATAAAGCACAACGTGTGTGATGTACATCATAATCGGACACGGTTCACGGAGTGGAAACGTGTGTAACAATGCACACAGTTGCCGTTTGCAAAGCGTGTGTGATGTCAGACACTATCACGTACGGTGCAGGAAATCTAAATGTGTGTGATTGTCTACCTATCGTACACGGTTTATAATCATGAACTGTTTGTGATATGCCAGGCATCGTAAACGTAGAGCCAGTTAGGTACGTGCCTGGAAAACTCCTGTGCCTGGAATCTGCCTGGTTTTAGGTAAAACCACAAAACTCTAACTGTGATGGCAATGTGAGCACAAACGAGTAGTAGGGATGAAGCGTTTGGGATATTCGAGATATCAGAAACGGTTATATAGGGACAACTGTATGCATCAAGGCTCCCTATCCCCGACGGTTTCTGGGTCGTGTGGGAAGGACACCCCTATCGCCCACACTCACTTGGCGACGGTTCCAAATGCCATCGCGGGAAGGGGTTGAAAACCGTTTGTATAGCACTGATGCGTACCAGTGATATCATGCATATGGTGCCTTGCATTGCTTACTTTATACATCAAATGTCATCTGCTTAGTTTAGCCATGCTTTGTGTGAATGCCATCTGTTTAGTTTCTCCATTGTATATGTGAATTATGCAACACCATCTTGTTTAGCCAATCATCATGTATGTGAATTAGATCATGCTATCTTTTTTTGTATTGTGTGTTCCATTTGTCGACAACGTTTGTATATTCAACTACTCTTCCTGTGTATCAGCCATTTGAAGCGGTGATGGAAGTATCTAGAGTGAAAACAAGGTATTCAGAGCAGACAATGCTACCTGCTGAAGCAGACATCTTGCTGGTTACAGAGAGCTCCTCAGAGGAGGATTCAGAGGCTGATGACCAGTCATATTCCCCCCCTGAGGTCTATGCTCAAACTTGGCAGGGTTATATTACTCATGTCATGCATGTTGTCTTGCATTGCTTAGTTTTTACATCATATATGCTATTGCCATATGCTTATTTGCTTACTATGTCAATCTTACATTTGAATTATATTATGCCATCATGTTTACATAGACAACATCTATCTGAATTATGGCATGGCAACCCATTTAATAAAGACATCATATAGTTATATCATCTCATGCTGTTTAGTGTTTACAGTCATCATATTTTGAATTATGTCATTCTATCCATGAATTATATCATGCTATCATCTTTCCATAGGCGGCATGTATGTGAATTATGGCATGCCAACCTATTTAATAAACACATTATATAGTTATATCATGTCATCCTGTTTACATAGTCATCATATTTTGAACTATGTCTTTCCATATTTTTTAGTTAGACATCATATATGTGAAATTGTGTCATGCTATCCTGTTTAGTTAGCCATCATATATGTGAAATTGTGTCATGCTATCCTGTTTGGTTAGACAACATAAATGTGAATTATTTCATGCCCTCTTTTATTTCCACTATCCATTGCACCTTTCTATCATACAATGTCTCTACATTCAATTACTTTTCTTGTTTATCAGCGATTTGAATTGGAGAGGGTGATGGCAGTATCTAAGGGAGTAACAACACGGTCTTCAGAAAAGATAGTGCTACCAGTTGATGCAGATAGAACCACGGTTGTACTTGCCCAAGAACCAGCCCCACCACACATAACCCAGACTCTTGCAGATTGTACCCCTACCCAGTTGGACAGAGAACTAGCTACACCCCTTCTAACCCCAACCTCAGCAGATAGTAACCCAGTTCCAGTTGACACAGCATTGTCTCCACCATAGAGCACCCAAACACGAGCAGTTAGTAAGGGAACTGCAGTGCCCAAAGCACGAGGACCACCACTCCGAATCCCAACTCAATTCTTAAAGCAGAAGAAGAATTGTTCTCAGTTCAGGTTCTGTAGCTATGGTTCATACTCCTTTGCTCTTGCATCACTGTATTTACTCATACCAACTATTTTCAAATTTGAAGGATGGGATTGAAACTCCAATGGCGCAATAGGTATGTTTTAAACCTATTTCTTTAACTGGTTTGCTGTTGTAACTTGCTCTATGTTGATTTCAGTTTCAATTGAATAAACAGTTATGTTCTCATGTCATGCACATTACAAGTGTTGTTATTGCTCTGTAGTTTCCCACACTTATATTCTATCTATTCTGCTTTATCTTGAACAAATATTATTTGAACTATGTCTCTATCTTGATTTGGCAACAAAAACTAGAATGATATAGACCATAAAGTGACCATGGTACATAGATATATGTTTGTTTCATGTTGTTATCCTATCCACTTTACTACTGAACTGATTTACCAAAATGAGTATCATATACATCATTGTAAACATGTGATGTGTTTGCTTGTTTCTCTTTTAGAATGCGGACAAAATATTGGAGAACAGTACCCCGTTATGCAATGGTAAAGGAAGTAATGCAGATAAGGTTCAAGATAGTGAGACACCTATGTTGGTCTCGAAGAAAGCTGATAAAAACTATCTTGACGACAGTGAGAGAACCCAAAAGTCCTGTCTTGATGTAGTGTTCGAAAGCATTCTGATCTATCGCTGGCACAAGCTCTTGAACTTCTTTGCTGAATCAGTTCGTCTTCTCAAGTCTCAACTTCAAGTTGAAAGACATTGATCAGATGTGCTGCGACCGAAAGCTGGAAGACTGAGGAAGTCCCTGCAGAATTCAGATGCATACTTTCTGGTGCAACAACAAGCACTAGAGGATTTAAGCGCCAAACAAGAGAAAGTTAATAAGCTTGCTAAGCATCTTGCCAGCATTATGGGTACCCAGGATATTGTTTCTTGAGCTCTTCTGAAGTGGTTTTAGTTCTGGACTTGTTTTGCTGCGGCGTTTATTTGCACTGGTCACCAACTTTGACAACCAGTGTATGTGATATGATGCTTTGTTCCCCATATTTGCATTGGTGGTGAACTTTGATGCCCAGTGGATGTAATATGTGTAATTGCAGTGATGCCCCAACGTAAGTTTCTTGCTTATTTATTTCCTTGATGTCTTGTTTATTTGTTTGCTTGTAGTGAGTGCAGTTCTTTTTCCGCGGTTTGCTAGTGGCCGTAATAACCTATTTTTTAAACTAGGCCACAATAACCATGGGCTACATATTTATTGTAGTTACCATGGGCCTCCTACGGGCCGTAGAAACAATGGGCCTTCTAAGGGCCGTAGAAACAATGGGCCTTCTATAGGCCGTAGAATCAATGGGCCTACTACGGGCTGTAGCATCAATGGGCCTTCTACGGGCCGTATGATCGATCGGCCAAATATGGGCCAATAGCAGACCACATTATGGGTCGTAAACGGGCTAGATTTGGAATAGTCCGTTCATGGGCCGACCATAATGGGTTGTCATTAATCGGCCGTATTTGATGACGCTATGAAAACGGCCCAACAGATTAACGGGCCGCAAACGGGCCGATTGTAACCACAGGCTGATATTTGGCCCACAAGCAGAAAAGGCCAGTAACGGGCCATAAGTAACCGAATGCCGGAAATGAGCCCAAGAATTAATGGGCCATGAGAAGGCCGAAAGATAACACGGGTTGGAAACGGCCCAATGGAATAATGGGCCGCTAATGGGTATAAAGGGGTACACTGTTCATTGCGGGCTTAATTTCGATATTGGACGGCCCAGATGAAGCTACTAGGCTTAATTTCGATAGGCTATAACGAGCCATGAGTTAGCGGGCCGTAAATGGGCTATATACGAACAAGCCATTAACAGGCTTTTCATGAGCCGGCCGTTACCTTTTGACCAAGTCAAATGGGCCGGCCTTTTCATTGGAATGGGCCTCTGTTGGGCCGTGCCACGTGTCGATGTATCATATGCGCCTCCTATCCAATGAATGGATGACATCTGTCCCAACAGTGAGCCAACACGTGTTTCCTCCGGCCAATGAGAATTTTACACATGGAAAATCCCCATCGGTCCGGGCTGTTAACGGGTTATCGGATCCAAAACCGGACCCGATAGCTTAACGGTGACCCGATACGGTGGATGCCACGTGTTGGTCACCCTTGACGACAACACTTCCATGACGCGCCATTTATCGTCATGAAAGTGGACACTTCCGTGATGATAATTTTGGTAATGTCATGGAACACTTCTACGACAGCACAGGTATGACTATCTTGATTCTATCATAAAATCGTCATGGATGTACATGCATGACAGAAAACGTGACCTACTGTGACAAACACATATCATCACGGAAGTGTATTTTTTGTAGTGGTCCCATTTAACTATCTTGGCATGCCACTAGGACTTTACAAACCAACAGTTGAGCAATGTATGCCTTTGGTGAGCAGAGTTGCTAAAAAATTGGTGGGTCTATGTTCATTTATGACTCTTGCTGGTAGGTTACTATTGGTCAAATCAGTTCTCAACTCCCTTATTATTTATTTCATGGGTTGTCTTGATGTGACTGTGACAATCAAAACTCAGGTTATCAAATACCTTAGGCATTGTCTCTAGAGAGGACCATATTTAGAAGATCACAGACCTGTTATAGTAACTTGGTCCACTGTCTGCAGACCAAAGAGTCAGGGTGGTCTTGGAGTGATGAACATTTTTGTGCAAAATCAAGCATTGCTTCTCAAGAACCTTCACAAATTTTACAATAGGGAAGACAACCCCTGGGTTAACCTCATTTGGGAAGCTTACTATGAAAATGGCACACTCCCAGGGTAAAAATGGGAAGGATCTTTCTGGTGGAAGTGCAATTTGAGACTCATTGACAATTTTAAGTCCATGTAAAATGCTCAAAAGGAGATGGTAAAACAGCCCTTTTTTGGTATGATCTTTGGCACACAACATGCCTGCTTCAATCCTTCCCACATCTTTACTCTTTTGCAAAAGACCAGCATCCTTCAGTGCATGGGGTATTGCAGTGTGAATACTTGGAAGACCTGTTTCACCTGCCACTTACTGAGGAAGCTGTCATGGAATATGAATTGATGGAAGAGATTTGTGACAACCTAAGAAGATCTGAATTCAGAGACCACTTGGATTCGTGGAGCTACATGTGGGGTAATGCTACATTCTCTGTGACCAAGGCTTACAAAATCTTGATAGGAGTTAAAGTAGTGCCAGCCCAGTTCAATTGGATTTGGAAGAGTTCTTGCCAGCCAAAGCACAAGGTGTTTTTTTGGGGACTGCTTCATGATAGGCTGAATACTAGGAATCTTCTCAGGAGGAAAACATTTCATTTGGATAACTACAATTGTGCTACCCTTAACTGCTAGCAGGAAGAAACACTCCAACACCTTTTCTGGACGTCATTTTGCTTCAGAATGTTGGGACGTTATCTGCCCAGCCAGACAAAGAAATTTAACCATCATGGAAGCACTTGTAGACCTAAGGGGTAATTTGGAGCAACCATTCTCCATGGAGATCATAATCATAGCATCATGGGCCATCTAGATAGTCAGAAATGATAAAATCTTCCTGAACATCCCTCCAAGCATCAACAGATGGAAATTCATCTTCCATTCAGAGCTCCACCTGCTCAAGTTCAGAATTAAGGAAAAATATGCTGCTTCTTTCAACACTTGGCTGGACAATCTTCTCTTGTAATTTGCTTTTGCACTATATAGTAGATTAGTGTAGTTTTCTTATTTTGCTTTTTGGCTTATCTCAAGCCTTGTAATATTTGTACTCTTTGCTCTTCATAATAATATAAAAATTGCAGTGGGGTTTTTCCCTACTGTGTATAGTCAAAAGAAAAGATACGAACGGAAGAAGAACAGGGACTAATCTGCAAAAATATTTCTACAAACAAGTCCCTGGGCTGAAAAACAGAAAATCTATTTCAGAGAATACACTTTCAGAACTGAGAAAACATATTTGGAGCTGAAGAAGAAAGAAAATGCGGTTTCAGAAATAGAAAACGTATTCTATAGAATATGTCGCCACTTAACTGACCTGGCGAGGCGGGGGTCAACGCCCGTGCGGCTGACCGGTGGGGACGGGGGCGACGCGGGGCCCGCCTGTCACACCCTGATTTTCATGCCACTACACTTAAGCTAACAATCATGATAAAATGTGGTTTGACAAAAACTTTTGAGTGATTTGGACCTTGCCTTGATTGGTTTTTGTCTGCTGTTTGCAAGTGCTCTAAAAAAATCAAATAAATCCTCCAACTCCTATACTTCATCTCCTTGCTCCAAGCTCTTGAACCAATGATCATGTCATGTGTATAGGACATAAAAATAATTTCTTGCAAAAATAATTTGGCCAAATAGTATTTTCAAAAATTAGTTTTTCAAAACCCCTGAAATTGAGGTTTGCACTGCAAGTACTTAATTATGGGCAGTAAAAATCTTTCAAAGAATATATTTGACTCCTATTAGATATAGTATACCCAGAAACCACAAAATTATAATTTTAAAAGTTATTTTCCTATTTTATTTAAAGGCTTTTTATTAAGTCCAGAAATGGTCTTTAATAGGTTAAAATTATTTTAATGCTTTAAAAATTATTTGGGAAAAACCTAGGGAAACTCAGTGGACATATATTGTCCATATATAAGAGTTTCAACACATGGTCATGTTCAAAATATTGGTCAAATCCCTCAAAAACCCTTTCTGGATATTTCAAGCTTTTGAAATATTTACAAAGGAAATATTCTCCAAAAATTCCAAGGAAATTCTAGCATGTCACATATGACATATGTGATGATCTTGACAAGTATCATGTCATGGAGAATAGTATACCCCCATGAAATCCCCTCAAAACCATTTCTGTCCATTTTGAAGTTTGAGCAACTTTACATTGCCAAACATGTCCAAATGTTCTCAAACCTTGTGAACATGCTCAAATGGTCCAATCATTCATCTAGACCAAATGTCACAAGTTGGAGAAAATGTTATATTGATCAAAGTGCCCCAAAACCCTTCCTGTCCAGTACCAAATTTGAACAACTTTGTACTACCAACTTTCTCTCCTTGACCCCAACTTTGGTGAGCATGTTAACATGACGAAATGAGGCCAGTACACCAAGTGGTTCATCAAGGGGAAGTGATTTGCTCAACTAGATCTGCACAAGTGCATTTCTGCTAATTTCTAGGGTTTACAAAAGTTGCATTGGCAACTTTGCCCAAATAAGCTCCAAATTGGTGGAAGGCCCTAATTATATGTGCCATTTCACCCTGTGGAGTCTCATGCCAAATGGAGTTCATTTTCTTACCCAAACAAGCATCAAACACCTTCTGCCACTTTACCAAAATTCCATTTTGACCTCTTCCACTAATCTCCATGGGCTCAACCTTGTACCACAGCTGCTCCTGGCCCTCTTCTACCTCCAGTAACTATGTGCGCATCTCAGGTCAATGATTGAGGTGAAACCACCCCATTTACCCCTCTGGACAGCCCATTTCCATCTCTCTCTCAACCCCTCTCCTCTCCTAGTGGTTCACCAGGGCATCCAAGGCTACCTCCCCTTTGTTTACACTCCCCAAGTGCACCTAGACAAAAGTAGACACGCCCATGGCATATATTTTATGCCATGGCGTGCAGAGCTCGTGCTCTGGAGCATGCTACAGTGCTCTCCCGTACTGTAGCTCACCCATGCCAAGGGCATAAGACGGCCTTGGGCGGCGGGGTGGTGTCCCCCGAGGTCGCCTCGGCGTCCGAAACACGGCAAGATGTCGGGCCCCTCCTGGACCTCTCTCCTCCCCCCTCTGCAGAGCTCACAGAGCGCGTCCGTGGACGCTGCCCATGGAGCACCAGCGCCTCCTCCATATAATCCATCCCCCGAGCTCTCTCTCGCCTCGGTTGGACCCCTCTCTCTCCCGTGCACCTCCTGGACAGCCTCCCCCTCCCTCTCGTGCCCTCCAGCACCCCCCATGGCCGGAATGCCGCCGCTGGCCTCCGCTCCGATTCGGGCAAGGACGAGGTCCTCCCCACCTCCTCTCACCTCCAGAAGAACCACCAAATCCCGGCGGCCCATTTCCCCCCATCGCCCAGTCTGCCGGGGCACCGTGCCACCCTGCCCATCACCGCCCGAGTAGTCGTCCGCCGAGGCCAGTGTCGTGCAGCACCCGGAGAAGTAGCATATTTTCCCGGTGGATGAATTGAGAGATACCCAGTACTGGCCAACCTTGCCCGGTATATATCGCTCAAGGGCATTTGACCCAACGAGTAATGGGTTATCTCCAGAGCGTCGCTGATTTAAATCCTCAGATCGCCATCGGCAGACCACTGAGACCCGACCAAGAGGGACGCATTCATCGGCTAGTCAATCCGCTTTCCCCGATAGAAGAGGAGTGTGCCCCAGTACCAGAGACGTTTTCTCAGGACCCTGTCTATTTACCGTTGTCGTTGTAGACGTCACTGCTATGTTCATTGTCCCAACATTTATTTATGTGTTGCAACTTATGTGTGGTATTCTAAATTTGTGCGATTGATTAAATATTTGGTTTCAATTAATGTGAGTAGTTTGTACTGCTGTTAATTTTGATTAACTAAATTCGCTCTAGGTAAATTTTGAAGTGAGATTTTTTCCCTGAGTTGTTGCAGCATATATCTCTTCACGACATAGATTTTTATTCACGCGGCACCACAACCGCAGGAGCACAACCACAACCACTCGGCCACATGCGCTAATTGCAAATCCTCATGCACGTGTTGCACCTAACTGATCACCCCCCTAGCACACCACTGTCTCTGAAGGACAGAGTTGTGGGTAATCATTCGGGGCAAGTTGCCTCCAAAGACACCGACAACACTTAGCACCCGACACTGCACTTAATCCTCATGACCACCGCCACCGCGGAGAGCTAACACTCGAGCGGCAGCATCACGACGATCATCGAGGATCATCACGCACAAGAGCACGGAGAATCCAGCAATGCCGCCAACCCTCCGCACACCAGGATCATGTACCAGTCCGACATCACCTCCGCTATTAGAGCCTCGTCTCGAGCTCCTGCAAACAGAAATGGAGGAGAAGGAAGGAGAAGGAGA
Source organism: Aegilops bicornis (assembly GCA_021605145.1). Taxonomy (NCBI): domain Eukaryota; kingdom Viridiplantae; phylum Streptophyta; class Magnoliopsida; order Poales; family Poaceae; genus Aegilops; species Aegilops bicornis. Next base: position 391,487,699 of record CM038675.1, on the reverse strand, counting down.
AGCGAGGCTAGGTGTGAGGAAGAAGAAAGGAGCACCTCAGTCATTTTATAGCTCGAGATCGGTGTACGGTGGGAAAAGTACACCAGCGCCGCTCGTCGCTCGATCGCCAGTGTTCGGAGGAGAATCATGAGCGGTGCCGACAAGCCAAGACCGCCCGCGAGGTAAGTGCATGCTGCACCGGCAGCTAGCATGCCGCGCACTACCGCAGTATGGCCTAGATGCTCTACGCGCTAGACGTCGCCGGTGGAGAAAGCTAGGGAAAGCGCGCGAGAGAGAGGGAGAAGAGAGAGGGAGAAGAGAGAGCCAGAGGTAGAAGAAGAGACTGACAGTGGGCCCCGGGTCCACCTGTCAGCCAGAGAGAGCACTGTGCTCTCGGGTACGACCAGCGTATTTTATAAATTTAGAAATTTATTCTAAATTTACTGTAACCAAAAGTAGAAATTCCTCGTTTTCCCCAACCATAGATTTTTCCATGCAGCGCCAGTATCCCACACTGTAGCTTTACACCACTTAATTGCCCACTCACTGTAGCCACATTTTATTGCATGAGTAGGATGGTTATTTTTGTGATATTACTTTGTGATAGTAGGAGTAATTCTTTTCATAGCAGTTCTTAGCAAATCTCGAGGATCTAGAGATTTTTCTTAAGGGGGGTAGTGTTGTAACACCCCAAAATTTTGACCTTGATTTATTAATTAAAATTTTGCCAGGAAATTTAATTTTTATTTTCTGGTTTTATCATTTAATTTCAGATCACTCTGTCCCTTTGAATTTCTTTTTTTGGAGTTTTTCCTTCTAGGTGGAAACCTTTCAAAAAAAATATTATTGGACTTGTATATCTTCCCAAGACCATTTCTTTTTATCAGTGGAATTATTTATACAATTATTTTTCTTGAGCTTTATTTCTTTAAAAATGGTTTTTCATTAGTTTTAGAGTTCCATTTGCACTACAACCTATTGAAATATTTCTTTAAAACTTCCACCAAAATTGGGGGATGTTAGTAGTAGTGTATGATTCAACCTTATGGAAAAACCTATTGGTATTCTTTGAAAAATTTGAGAAAATCATCCTCTTTTGCTCTTGGTCCAGTCTGGTGATTTGCACTGCAACCATATTTTATCTTGCCCTATTACCCATGGTTTTCCCTCCTGCTTATGGACCACCCTACCAAACACTTAAGTCCAGGAGATTGGACCCATTGGAGTATTTTTGGTCCATGCAATAATGCCCTTCATTTTCTGTCCAGATTTGGTTTTCTCAAAACCTTGCACTTACAAGTTTCTGGTCTTGCCAAACTAACCTTGCCACCATTACCTACATCTAAAGAGACTCTGATCTGGAGTTTTTGGCCACCCAAAGAGATGCCTAGATGCCCATGGCGTTCTGTCGAACACCTTGTGTGCATGGCCAGATTTGACATAGTTTTTAGTTTGCTTTATGAACTTGATTTCCTGACCCGACAATCATGTCCACTAACCTCCTAGCTACCTCTAACCTTGTACTGTTATTTTGCATCGTCACCCAAGCCCTCTAGGCCACCCTGGCATTCTGTCGAGCACATGGCGTGCGTGCTCTGGGCGCGGCTAGAGTGCGCGTTTTGCATGTGTGTGCGCCCGAGCCGCCACGTCTTGCCCCTGGCCCTTGCTTGCCCGCAGGGCCACGCCCTGTTCTCGTTCGCTTGCCAGAACCCTCCAAGCCGCCCCTGGAGACCCGCAGCACCACCGTCAGGTCGGCCATGGCGGCTAGCGGATGGCCGCAGCAGGCTCCTGCCATGGACGGCGCCGCCGAAAGCCACGCGCCCGGCTTCGCCTGAACAGCCCGAGCTCATCCTCTCGCCCTGCCAGACCCCGCCAGCCATCGCCACGCGCCCCCTGGCTACAGAACGGCGGTTCGCCGTTCCTATCCACTGCCGCCGTCGAACCGACCTCGACCGCCTATAAAAGGAGACCCCGAGCTCGACCAGATCCCCAGGCGATCTCAATGCATCCCCCTAGTGCTCCCGCAGCCAGTAATCGACGGAGGGAGGCCTTCTTCCTCATCTCCAGTCAGTTCGGCCGCTGCCACACTCCGATCCTGTTCTTCGCGAGCAAGACCTCCCCAGTTCATCCAGTGCCACCGTCCGACTCCCTTGAACTTGCAGAGCCATCCCACCTCTCAAACCCGATCGGGAGCCGCCGTAGCTCGAGAACCCAATCTTCCCGAAACCGCCGTCCGCCACAGAGCTCGCCGCCGGCGACCCCCTCCACCCCCGCCAACCTATCGACCACTGGGAGGATGACACTGGACCAGCAGATCCATCCCCGCCCTCAGAACCCCGCGGGGAGCCGCCGTTCATCTACGGTGATCGCCGGAGCCCCGCCACCGCTCAGCCAGAGGAGAAGGAGGCGCGGGCAACTGGTCAAACCTGACCAGTGGGCCCAAGGGACCCACTGTCAGTGACCTCAAGCCGGCCCACGCAGGTTTAAGTGGAAGCGTATTCCACCACATACACCTTCGCTAGAGGAAAACGTAAGTACTGCCAAACCGTTTTTCTTTTTCTGTTTTATTTAAAAACAGATTTTTGACTAAACTTTGACTGGCTATAACTTTTAAAATACAAGTCCAATTGATTTGATTCCTTTTCTGTTGTTTCTAAAATTTTGTCTAGTTTATTTTCATGTTTATTTGAAAATTTCCAAACAACTTTTTTATACTGTTTTGAAACTATGTGTTAATTCAAATTTTCGTAAAATAGGATTTTTAAGAAGAAGGCAACTTTCAAAAAGTGCACCCCCTTGCATACGCTTGAAGGCAAGCATTCTGAACCGTGGCATAATATTTTTTGTGCGTCATTTAATGCAAATACGACATCACCTTGACACGAAGCATTCGATATTTTATGTGGTGTTATGATCACATTCATGAGTGCATAATGATGATTCCTTGCTGTTGGAATTTGATATGCCTCTGATAGTAATCACCCTCGTATGCCTTTCATGCCTATCGGGAGGAATCTGGGAAAGTCTCTGTCTTGGGTAGACACGAGCTTGTCTCTTGTTCTTCGTCGAGACGGTTATGTCCGGTAAGGCATGGTGAGGTATGATGAGTGGTGATTGTGTCTGATTGGTGTGAAATATATTTTCTTATGCTTATCATGCAGGAAATGTCTTAACCTCCTGAGTCGACCGTAGATCGAGTCTTGTTCCAGTAACCCCCATACTTGTTTCGTACTACCACTTGTTCCTGCCATAGGTAGGGTATGGTTCAGTAAGTTGTCAACCCCTTCTTAGCACACACCGTACAGAGAGGCCATGGTGGAAGATACCGGCTGCATCCGGTAGACATGCCACCTGGTCCGGGGGCATGGGTGTTTCCGGTTGGAGCCGAGGGGTAGCTCCCCTAGTTTGCGCGCGTTATAAATTTTGTGATCCCATGCTAGTCGAGGTTGTAGCCTCCCCACTTAGAGTTTTGCTTAACGGGTGTCGTGGGTGATTCCAGACACCAGTAAGTTGGGCTGGTGTGAGGGGTCAGGTGTGTTTTCAATTAAAAGACCGTAGAGGGAATTAGTCCCGATGGACTAAAGGAATCCGTTACTCGTGGGTAAAGAGTACACCCTCTGCAGAGATTATATCTATTCGAATAGCCGTGTCCATGGTTAAGGACTACAGTCTGGGATGGGTCAAGTGTTGGTCTTAGTGTCGGTCTTTGGAGGAAAAATTGCTAAACCAGAACATGGATCATGACTTGTGACTCATGATGATTATGATTACAATTATTATGGACTAACCATTTACATTATACTCCCTCCGTCCAAAAATACTTGTCATCAAAATAAATAAAAGGGGATGTATCTAGATGTATTTTAGTTCTAGATACACCCCTTTTTGTCCATCTTGATGACAAGTTTTTTCGGACGGAGGGAGTATTAATTATTGAGTATCCCTGGGACGGTTCTACCTCCTGGATATTTACTGTGATTATTCTCTTATAAGCCCTTTATGTGACGTCGCTCAGACGCCCGACTATGGCATGATTGTTATTTAAATTATTTACAAGCCCTTTATGTGGTGTCGCTCAGACGCCCGACTGTGGCATGCTTGTCATTTAAATTACTTATAAGCCCTTTATGTGGTGTCGCACAGACGCCCGACTGTGGCATGTTTGTTACTTATTCCCTTTATAAGCCCTTTATGTGACGTCGCTCAGACGCCCGACTGTGGCATACTTGTTATTTAAATTATTTATAAGCGCTTTATGTGGTGTCGCACAGACGCCCGACTGAGGCATGCTTTATATTCCTCTCGAGGCGTCGCTTCAGACACCCGATCGGTGCATTCTATTTCCACTCCCTTATTGCATATTCATGTTGTATATGAATAACCTGCTTGCGTGCATCATGGATTTTTTTTATTTCTTGACTGACGTTGTGATCATGAAATTTTCAGAGCACGATTATCATTCATTATGTTATACCTGTGTTCATAATGTTTGCGAGTACATTGAAAGTACTCACTGGCATGTCCCTGGCTATTGTCTTGGCCAGATTTCTTGCATGGAGAGGAGCGTTGCGATAACAACTCCGGCTACGCAATGGTGTTAGCAGCCTCGCGAAGATAGGAGTTATCTAGGTCAGCTGTTCCTGTGGGAAATGGAGTCCCATAGACACTGATGAACCACAAACCGCTTCCGCCATTAACCACTAGAAACCATTTGTTGTACTCATAGGCCAGAATGGTCTTGTACTACACACTTTGTATTTGGCTTGGAGTTTCTGTATCAAGTTGGTGTCTCATCAGCTAACAGTAATCCTGGGGCTGGTGAGCACCAGGGGCCATTTTCTGGGAAATTAATATCCTAGAATACCGGTCGCGACATTGACGGAGGGGGAGTGAGGTCAAGGAAGAAGAGAAGGGCGAGGGTGAGCTGCTAGACATGCACGGTCGCACTGGAACGATGATCACGAGCAGGGCCCGAGCAAAACGACATTTTGGACACGCTCATAGCATGCCAAAACAATGGTCACCGCGTAGGCTGGCATGGATAGGACCCAATTGGCAGTCAAATGATGTCTAGTGTGGAGTCCCTTCTACCAGGAGCAGACATGAGGTGATAGAGAAAGAAATGGCACTGTGGTTGGGTTGGAATGAAGCTCTAAAGTTTGTTCTAGCAATCTTGACCAAACTGATGTGATCAACCTACTGAGGTTGAGGTGCAAACAGGATGTTAGGGAGGTTTAGGATAGGAAGGACTATAGTCCTGCTAATTTTGAGATGATTTGAACAAGTATTTAATATAGTTGCTTTACAACTACATAAACTGGTCCACAAGCAAAAATAGGAAGTATCACTCACTAGGAGTGATGACTTGGGCTGAAAATGAACATGGCAGGATGATTTCGATATATGAGAGTGGCATACAAATTTCATGCCATTTGGCCAAGCGAAAATGGTACTTCCTTCATAGAGCACCTCTCTGGACAGAAACTTAGGAAAAATCCTTAGGGAAAATGGCTAGATGAAATTAGCCCAAATCTTGTGGAGATAGGTTATATGGGTAGGAGAAGGTCCTGGAAAATTTCCAGCAATAATGGAGCAAGATAAAGTATACTTGCTTCACTAACTAAAAATATGCCCAGAAACAAAGAATTGAAGGTGAGCTCACATGGATGCATTGCATGAGCTCAATTCTTGAGGAGAGCTTTGATTTGATGATATGAAGGACCATGCAAATTTTCAACTCATTTGGATCACCCTAGCTAGTACTTCCTTCACACAGGTTTCCCTCAGACAGGAACTTTGAAAAGTTGCTCAGGAAGGTTCACTAGGCAAATTAAGTTGAATTTTGGCATGAGGCAATGATATGGACATGAAAAGGTGCCCAAAAAGTTTGGGGTCAATCAAGCAAAGATAAATGACACTTCCTTCTCGAAAAGTCACTGAGGACAGATGAGAAAAGGAATATTTGTGAATTATCTTTGATGATGCCAAGGAAGGATTTTGACATATTTGAGCAAGATATGACCCAAACAATTTATGAGAATTCTTTGGGAATTTTGGGTGTGACAGCAATATAGGTTGCTTCACAACCTAGGGTAAATAGGATAATTCCCTTAATAGAAAAGGCATATTCACAATAAAAAGAATATTGGGATTGGGCTAAGATGAATATGGCAAGTTCTTGGGATGGATACGAGGATGACAAGCCACTCTGGAAACAAAGAAGAGATTGTCTCCTCTAGCTTCAAGACCACATAGCCACAGAAAAAGAAAGCTCAAGCTAAAAATCTCAGAAAATCAAAAGAAAAAGAAAGGGCCAAAAGTCAGGGTGTGACACAGGACCGCTGGGAGTCATTTCCATTCTGTTAGACGAGAAGGATGCAATTAGTTGCATGGATAAGATGTACCGGGACACAGTCTCCGTAGAGGCCGCGGAAGCCACAGTTCCCGCCAAGGAAATCAAAGGAAAAAAGAAGGCTAGTAGGGCACCAGCAAGGAATCTGGGAAGCGTACCTCTTCGGAGTATGCTGCACCTGTTGATGACTTGCCGGAGAGTTCCAATAGCAAGAAAAAGGTCCCAGCAGGGCTGGCTGGCGCTAATGGTACCTTTACTATCAGTGGCACCGTTGATGAAAAATAGGAAAGCACGCACGTAGCCTTCCTGCGGGCGAATATCGATGTGTTTTCTCGGAAACCATCTGATATCCCCGGTGTTCCCAGGGAGGTAATCGAGCACAACCTTGTTGTCTGCCCACATGCCCGACCCGTCAAGCAGAAGGTCCGAAAGCAAGCTTTGGAGCGGCAGCAATTCATTGCAGAAGAGACCAAGAAACTTGAGGCAGCTGGTTTGGTCATGTTGGGGAACGTAGCAGAAATTCAAAATTTTCCTACGTGTCACCAAGATCTATCTATGCAGAAACTAGCAACGAGGGGAAGGAGAGTGCATCTACATACCCTTATAGATTGCTAAGCGGAAGCGTTCAAGAGAACGGGGTTGAAGGAGTCGTACTCGTCGTGATCCAAATCACCGGAGATCCTAGTGCCGAACGGACGGCACCTCCGCGTTCAACACACGTACAGCCCGGTGACGTCTCCCATGCCTTGATCTAGCAAGGAGAGAGGGAGAGGTTGGGGAAGACTCCATCCAGCAGCAGCACGACGGTGTGGTGGTGATGGAGGAGCGTGGCAATCCTGCAGGGCTTCGCCAAGCACCGCGGGAGAGGAGGAGGACTTGGGAGAGGGGAAGGGCTGCGCCAGGGGCAAGGGTGCGGCTCCCATGCGCCTCCCCACTATATATAGGGGTGGAGGGGGATTATTTCTTGCCCTCCAAGTCCATTGGGGCGTTGGCAAAGGTGGGAGGAAAGAAATCCCATCCTTTCCTTTCCCCACCGATTGTTATCCCACCCTTTTAGGGATCTTGATCTTATCCCTTCGGGATATGATCTTATTCCTTCTAAGGGGGGATCTTGGTGCGCCTTGACCAGGGGTGTGGGGCCTTGCCCCCACTACCCACGTTCATGTGGGTCCACCATGCAGGTGGGCCCCACTCCGGAACCTTCTAGAACCTTCCCGGTACAATACCGAAAAATCCCGAACATTTTTCGGTGGCCAAAATAGGACTTCCCATATATAAATCTTTACCTACGGACCATTCCGGAACTCCTCGTGACGTCCGGGATCTCATCTGGGACTCCGAACAACATTCGGAAACCACGTATATCTATTCCCTATAACCCTAGCGTCATCGAACCTTAAGTGTGTAGACCCTACGGGTTCGGGAACCATGCAGACATGACCGAGACGTTCTCCGGTCAATAACCAACAGCGGGATCTGGATACCCATGTTGGCTCCCACATGTTCCATGATGATCTCATCCGATGAACCACGATGTCAAGGACTCAATCGCTCCCGTATGCAATTCCCTTTGGCTAATGGTATTGTACTTGCCCGAGATTCGATCGTCGGTATACCGATACCTTGTTCAATCTCGTTACCGGCAAGTCTCTTTACTCGTTCCGTAACACATCATCCCGTGATCAACCCCTTGGTCACATTGTGCACATTATGATGATGTCCTACCGAGTGGTACCAGAGATACCTCTCTGTTTACACGGAGTGACAAATCCAGTCTCGATTCGTGCCAACCCAATGGACACTTTCGGAGATACATAGTGTACCTTTATAGCCACCCGATTACGTTGTGACGCTTTGGTACACCCAAAGCATTCCTACGGTATCCGGGAGTTGCACAATCTCATGGTCTAAGGAAAAGATACTTGACATTAGAAAAGCTTTAGCAAACGAACTACGATCTTTGTGCTAGGCTTAGGATTGGGTCTTGTCCATCACATCATTCCCCAAATGATGTGATCCCATTATCAACAACATCCAATGTCCATGGTCAGGAAACCGTAACCATCTGTTGATCAACGAGCTAGTCAACTAGAGGCTTACTAGGGACATGGTGTTGTTTATGTATCCACACATGTATCTGAGTTTCTTATCAATACAATTATAGCATGGATAATAAACGATTATCATGAACAAGGAAATATAATAATAACCAATTTATTATTGCATCTAGGGCATATTTGCAACAGTCTCCCACTTGCACTAGAGTCAATAATCTAGTTCACATCGCTATGTGATCAACACTCATAGGTCACATCTCCATGTGACCAACATCCAAGAGTTTACTAGTGTCACTAAACTAGTTCACATCATCATGTGATTAAGACTCAATGAGTTCTAGGGTTTGATCATGTTTTGCTTGTGAGAGAGGTTTTAGTCAATGGGTCTGCAACATTCAGATCCGTATGTACTTAGCAAATCTCTATGTCATATTGTAAATGCTGCTTCCACGCTCCACTTGGAGCTATTCCAAATGGTTGCTCCACTATACGTATCCAGTTTGCTACTCAGAGTCACTCGGATAGGTGTTAAAGCTTGCATCGACGTAACCCTTTACACCGAACTTTTTATCACCTCCATAATCGAGAAACATGTCCTTATTTACTCCAAGGACAATTTTGATCATTGTCCAATGATCCATTCCTGGATCACTCTTGTACCCCTTGCCGCACTCATGGCAAGGCACACTTCCAGGCACGGTACACAAAGATAGCATACTACTGAGCCTATGTCGAAGCATAGGGGATGACCTTCGTCCTTTCTATCTCTTCTGCCGTGGTCGAGCTTTAACTCTTAACTTCATACCTTACAACTCAGGCAAGAACTCCTTATTTGACTGATCCATCTTGAACACCTTCAAGATCATGTCAAGGTATATGATCATTTGAAAGTACCATTAAGCATTTTTGATCTATCCTCATAGATCTTGATGCTCAATGTTCAAGTAGCTTAATCTAGGTTTTCTATTGAAAAACACCTTTCAAATAACCCTATATGATTTCCAGAAATTCTACATCATTTCCGATCAACAATATGTCAACAACATATACTCATCAGAAATTCTATAGTGCTCCCACTCACTTCTTCGGAAATACAAGTTTCTCACAAACTTTGTATAAACCCAAAATCTTTGATCATCTCATCAAAGCGTACATTCCAACTCCGAGATGCTTACTCCAGTCCTTAGAAGGATTGCTGGAGCTTTGCATACTTGTTAACATCTTTCAGGATTGACAAAACCTTCTGGTTGTATCACATACAACCTTTCCTCAAGTATAACATCGAGGAAACAATGTTTTGACATCCTATCTGCAAGATTTCATCAATCGTGCAGTAATTGCTAATCCAATTCCAACAAACTCTTAGCATCGCTACGAGTGAGAAAGCCTCACCGTAGTCAACTCCTTGAACTTGTCGGAAAACATCTTTAATGACAAGTCGAGCTTTCTTAATGGTGATACTTACCATCATTGTTCCGTCTTCCTTTTAAAATCCATCTTTACCCAACGCCCCACGACCATCAAGTATTTCTTCCAAAGTCATGGATCCTCTCTCGGATGTTATGGCCTTGAGCCATTCGGAATCCGGGCCCACCATCGCTTCTTCATAGCTCGTAGGTTCATTGTTGTCTAGCAACATGACCTTCAAGACAGGATTACTGTACCACTCAGAAGTAGTACACATCCTTGTCACCCTATGGGTAGTGACTTGATCCAAAACTTCATGATCACTATCATGAGCTTCTACTTCAATTGGTGTAGGCGCCACAGGAACAACTTCCTGTGCCCTGCTACATACTTGTTGAAGTGACGGTTCAATAACCTCATCAAGTCTCCACCATCCTCCCACTCAATTCTTTCGAGAGAAACTTTTCTTGGGAAAGGACCTAATTATAGAAACAATCCTTTTTGCTTCCTAATCGAGATCGGAGGTATACCCAACTATTTTGGGTGTCCTATGAAGAAGCATTTTATCCGCTTTGGGTTCGAGCTTATCAACCTAAAACTTTTTCACATAAGAGTCGCAGCCCCAAACTTTTAAGAAACGACAATTTAGGTTTCTCCAAACCATAGTTCAAATGGTGTCGTCTCAACGGAATTACGTGGTGCCCTATTAAAGTGAGTGTGGTTGTCTCTAATGCCTAACCCATGAACGATAGTGGTAATTCGATAAGAGACATCATGGTACGCATCATATCCAATAGGGTGCAACTATGATGTTTGGACACACCATCACACTATGGTGTTCCAGCGGTATTTATTGTGAAACAATTTCCACAATGTCTTAATTGCGTGCCAAAGCTCAGAACTCAGATACTCATCTCTATGATCATATCATAGACATTTTATCCTCTTGTCATGATGATCTTCAACTTCACTCTGAAATTACTTGAACCATTCAATAATTCAGACTTGTGTTTCATCAAGTAAATACACTCAGTATCTACTCAAATGATCCGTGAAGTAAGAACATAACGATATTCATCAAGATGCCTCAAAGACTCATTGGACTACACACATCAAAATGTGTTACTTCCAACAAGTTGCTATCTTGTTCCATCTTACTGAAACCGAGGCTTTTCAGTCATTTTGCCCATGTGTTATGCTTTGCATATCTCAAGTGATTCAAAATCAAGTGAGTCCAAATGATCCATCTACATGGAGTTTCTTCATGCGTATACACCAATAGTCATGGTTCGCATGTCTCAAACTTTTCAAAAACGAGTGAGTCCAAAGATCCATCAACATGGAGCTGCTTCATGCGTTTTATACCAATATGACTTACATGGCAGTGCCACAAGTAAGTGGTACCATCATTACTATCTTATATCTTTTGGCATGAAAATGTGTATTACTATGATTGAGATTCAATAAACCATTCATTTAGGTGCAAGACCATTGAAGGTATTATTCAAATAAATAGAGTAACCATTATTCTCCTTAAATGAATAACCGTATTGAGATAGACATAATCCAATCATGTCTATGCTCAACGCAAACACCAAATGACAATTATTCTGATTTAATACTAATCTTGATGGTAGAGGGAGCGTGCGATGTTTGATCACATCAAACTTGGAAACACTTCCGACACATATCGTCAGCTCACCTTTAGCTAGTCTTCGTTTATTCCGTAGCCTTTTATTTCGAGTTACTAACACTTAGCAACCGAACCGGTATCTAATACCACGGTGCTACTAGGAGTACTAGTAAAGTACACAATAACTTAATGTATATCCAATATACTTCTATCGACCTTGTCAGCCTTCTCATCTACCAAGTATCTAGGGTAATTCTGCTCCAATGGCTGTTCCCCTTATTACAGAAGCACTTAGTCTCGGGTTTGGGTTCAACCTTGGGTTTCTTCATTAGAGCAGCAGCTGATTTGCTCTTTCATGAAGTATCCCTTCTTGCCCTTGCCCTTCTTGAAACTAGTGGTTTCACCAACCATCAACAATTGATGCTCCTTCTTGATTCCTACTTTCGCGGTGTCAAACATCACGAATATCTCAAGGATCATCAATATTTATCCCTGATTTGTTATAGTTCATCACGAAGCTCTAGCAGCTTGGTGGCAATAAATTTGGAAAAACATCACTATCTCTGGAAGATCAACTCCCACTCGATTCAAGTGATTGTTGCACTCAGACAATCTGAGCACAAGCTCAACGATTGAGCTTTTCTCCCTTAGTTTGCAGGCTAAGAAAACCGTCGGAGGTCTTATACCTCTTGACGTGGGCATGAGCCTGAAATCCCAATTTCAGCCCTCAAACATCTCATATGTTCCGCGATGTTTCAAAAACGCGTCTTTGGTGCCTCAACTCTAAACCGCTTAACCGAACTATCACGTAGTTATCAAAACATGTATGTCCGATGTTCGCAACATCCACAGCATTTACATTTGGGGTTCAGCACATCGGCGGTGCATTAAGGACATAAGCTATCTTCTGTCCGCATAATCGCCATCATCAACTTTCAACTATATTTTCTCTAGGAACATATCTAAACAGTGAAACTAAAGCGCGAGCCTCACGACATAATTTGCAAAGATCTTTTGACTATGTTCAGGATAATTAAGTTCATCTCATGAACTCCCACTCAGAATAGACATCCCTCTAGTCATCTAAGTGATTACATGATCCGAGTCAACTAGGCCGTGTCCGATCATCACGTGAGACGGACTAGTCATCATCGGTGAACATCTTCATGTTGATCGTATCCTCCATACGACTCATGCTCGACCTTTCGGTCTCTTGTGTTCCGAGGCCATGTCTGTACATGCTAGGCTCGTCAAGTTAACCTAAGTGTTTTGCGTGTGTAAATCTGGCTTACACCCGTTGTATGTGAACGAAAGAATCTATCACACCCGATCATCACGTGGTGCTTTGAAACGCATTTAACTTTCGCAACGGTGCACAGTTAGGGGGAACACTTTCTTGAAATTTTAATGAGGGATCATCTTATTTACTACCGTCGTTCTAAGAAAATAAAATGTATAAACATGATAAACATCACATGCAATCAAATAGTGACATGATATGGCCAATATCATTTGGCTCCTTTGATCTCCATCTTCGGGCTCCATGATCATCATCGTCAAGGCATGACACCATGATCTCCATCATCATGATCTCCATCATCGTGTCTCCATGAAGTTGTCTCGCCAACTTATTACTTCTACTACTATGGCTACCGGTTAGCAATAAAGTAAAGTAATTACATGGCGTTTGTTCAATGATACGCAGGTCATACAATAAATTAAGACAACTCCTATGGCTCCTGCCGGTTGTCATACTCATCGACATGCAAGTCGTGATTCCTATTACAAGAACATGATCCATCTCATACATCATATATCATTCATCACATTCTTCTTAGCCATATCACATCACATAGCATACCCTGCAAAAACAAGTTAGACGTCCTCTAATTGTTGTTTGCATGTTTTACGTGGCTGCTATAGGTTTCTAGCAAGAACGCTTTCTTACCTACGCAAAAACCACAACGTGATATGCCAATTGCTATTTACCCTTCATAAGGACCCTTTTCATCGAATCCGTTCGACTAAAGTGGGAGAGATCGGCACCCGCTAGCCACCTTATGCACCAAGTGCATGTCAGTCGGTGGAACCTGTCTCACGTAAGTGTACGTGTAAGGTCGGTCTGGGCCGCTTCATCCCACAATACCGTCGAAACAAGATTGGAATAGTAACGGTAAGCATATTGAACAAAATCAACGCCCACAACTACTTTGTGTTCTACTCGTGCAAAGAATCTACGCAATAGACCTAGCTCATGATGCCATCATGGGGAACGAGCGTAAATTCAAAATTTTCCTACGTGTCACCAAGATCTATCTATGCGAGAAACTAGCAACGAGGGAAGGAGAGTGCATCTACATACCCCTTGTAGATCGCTAAGGGAAGCGTTCAAGAGAACGGGGTTGAAGGAGTCAGATTGCCGTGATCCAAATCACCGGAGATCCTAGTGCCGAACGGACGGCACCTCCGCGTTCAACACACGTACAACCCGGTGCCGTCTCCCATGCCTTGATCCAGCAAGGAGAGAGGGAGAGGTTGGGGAAGACTCCATCCAGCAGCAGCACGACGGTGTGGTGGTGCCGACGAGCGTGGCAATCCTGCAGGCTTCGCCAAGCACCCATGGGAGAGGAGGAGGACTTGGGAGAGGGAAGGGCTGCGCCAGGGCAAGGGTGCGGCTCCCATGCGCCTCCCCACTATATATAGGCGTGAGGGGATTATTTCTTGCCCTCCAAGTCCATTAGGGCGTTAGCAAAGGTGGGAGGAAAGAAATCCCATCCTTTTAATTCCCTTCCCCACCGATTGTTATCCCCCCTTTTTAGGGATCTTGATCTTATCCCTTCGGGATATGATCTTATTCCTTCTAAGGGGGGATCTTGGTGTGCCTTGACCAGGGGTGTGGGGCCTTGCCCCCACTACCCACGTTTATGTGGTTCCCCCCATGCAGGTGGGCCCCACTCCGGAACCTTCTAGAACCTTCCCGGTACAATACCGAAAAATCCCGAACATTTTCCGGTGGCCAAAATAGGACTTCCCATATATAAATCTTTACCTCGGACCATTCCAGAACTCCTCGTGACGTCCGGGATCTCATCCGGACTCGAACAACATTCGGTAACCACGTATATCTATTCCCTATAACCCTAGCGTCATCGAACCTTAAGTGTGTAGACCCTATGGGGTCGGGAACCATGCAGACATGACCGAGACGTTCTCCGGTCAATAACCAACAGCGGGATCTGGATACCCATGTTGGCTCCCATATGTTCCACGATGATCTCATCGGATGAACCATGATGTCAAGGACTCAATCGATCCCGTATACAATTCCCTTTGTCTAACGGTATTGTACTTGCCCGAGATTCGATCGTCGGTATACCGATACCTTGTTCAATCTCGTTACCGGCAAGTCTCTTTACTCGTTCCGTAACACATCATCCCATGATCAACCCCTTGGTCACATTGTGCACATTATGATGATGTCCTACCGAGTGGGCCCACAGATACCTCTCCGTTTACACGGAGTGACAAATCCCAGTTTCGATTTGTGCCAACCCAACAGACACTTTCGGAGATACCTGTAGTGTACCTTTATAGCCACCCAGTTACATTGTGACGTTTGGTACACCCAAAGCATTCCTACGGTATCCGGGAGTTGCACAATCTCATGGTCTAAGGAAAAGATACTTGACATTAGAAAAGCTTTAGCAAACGAACTACGATCTTTGTGCCAGGCTTAGGATTGGGTCTTGTCCATCACATCATTCTCCAAATGATGTGATCCCGTTATCAACGACATCCAATGTCCATGGTCAGGAAACCGTAACCATCTGTTGATCAACGAGCTAGTCAACTAGAGGCTTACTAGGGACATGGTGTTGTTTATGTATCCACACATGTATCTGAGTTTCCTATCAATACAATTATAGCATGGATAATAAACGATTATCATGAACAATGAAATATAATAATAACCAATTTATTATTGCATCTAGGGCATATTTCCAACAGGTCAGAGGAGTACTGCATCCCACGTGGTTAGCAAACCCAGTGGTCGTACGCAAGGCTAATGAAAAAGTGGATGCTTTGCATAGATTTCACATATCTTAACAAGGCCTGCCCAAAGGACCCATTTCCCTTGCCGCACATCGACCAGATTGTGGATTCCACTTCAGGATGTGAGTTGCTCTCTTTTCTGGATGCATACTCTGGATATCATCAGATTTTTATGTCCAAGGAGGATGAAGAAAAGACCTCATTCATCACCACATGTGGCACATACTGCTTCGTGCGCATGCCTTTCGGGTTGAAGAGTGCCGGGTCCACTTTTGCAAGAGCAGTCCAGATTGGATTTGAACCACAGTTGCACAGGAACATTGAAGCTTAAATGGATGATATTGTGATCAAGACCAAGGACAGGTCAACCCTCATCCAGGATTTAGAAGAGACATTTGCTAATCTACGCAAGATCAACTTGAAGCTGAACCCGGAGAAGTGTGTGTTTGGCGTTCCATCCGGCAAGCTACTTGGTTTCTTTGTGTCCCATCGCGGGATAGAGGCCAACACCGACAAGATCAAGGCTATCGAGCAGATTCGGTTACCTAAGATAGTTAAGGATGTGAGGTGTTTGACAGGGTGCGTTGCCACGCTTAGCAGATTCATCTCCAAGTCTGCCGAGCGCGCCTTGCCGTTCTTCAAGATCTTGAAGAAGGCATGACCCATGAAGTGGACCGTGGAAGGAGATACAGCACTACAAGATTTGAAGATGTACTTGTCCTCTGTGCCCACTTTGGTTGCTCCTAAACCACAAGAGCCATTGCTGCTATATCTGGCGGCAACTAGTCAAGTGGTTAGTGCAACACTAGTAGTGCAGCGGGAAGTGGAAGAAGCAGCAGCCTCAGCTAGTGTCCCTTCCAGGGGGGAGTGAGAATAATCCAGCAAGGCCAGATATGGATCAGGACAAAGAAGAGCACGACAGCGAAGACCACCCCAAGGACGCGGCAAGGAAGAAAGTGGTGCAGCGCCCAGTGTAATTCATCAGCTCCCTATTGCAGGGGGCTAGATCCAGGTACTCTAGTGTGCAAAATTTGATTTTTGGCCTTGTCATGGCCTCAAAGAAACTGCCCCACTACTTCCAAGCCCATGAGATCACGGTTGTCACCAGCTTTCCTTTGCAAAGGATACTCTGAAACCCTGAGGCTACCGGAAGAATAGTGGAGTGGGCATTGGAGTTATCCAGCTTTGGCCTGAAATTTGAAAGCACATCAACGATTCAGAGCAAGGCATTGGCAGAGTTTATTGCAGTATGAAGGGCTCCTTGTCGGGCTCAGAATTGCCATTGAATTGGGAATCAAGAAGCTAATTATTCGAGGAGATTCACAAATTGTGGTGAGACAAGTCAACAAGGATTACCAAAGTCCATTGATGGTGGCATACATTGAGGAAGTGAGAAGACTGCAGGAGCGCTTTGATGGATTGCAAACAGAGCACTTACCCCGTGTGGAAAACAGCATTGCTGACCATCTGTCAAAGTGTGCTGCGCAAAAGCTTCCTATGGAACCAGGAACTTTTGTTCTCCACCTTACTCAGCCCTCTGTATACCTAGCAACAATGGCCCGAAAAAGGAGGAAACTAGACCGGTAAGCCTCTCCCGGTAGAGTCTCTCGGGGCTCCTGGCAGGGACCCTGCCGGAAACAACTCCCCTTCGATTGCCAGGCTGCACCCTCCTGTCGGGCCACTGGTCCCCTTAGTCGAGGAACATGCTCCCGCGAATGAGGAGGTGCCGCTAGTCCTCGCTGCTGAGCCCCAGGCTCCAACTTGGGCAAGGCACATAGTACACTTCCTCCAAACCAAAGAACTTCCCGAAGAGCAAGAAGAAGTTGAAAGAGTAGCCCGGAGGGCCAGTATGTATCAGTTTGTCAATGACACACTATACAGAAGAAGGCCCAACAGTGTGAAATTGAACTGCATTGCCGGGAAGAAGGAAAGGAACTGCTGGCGGAAATACACAGGCATGTGCAGCTCCCACATTGGATTAAGGGCGTTGGTTGGGAAAGCATTCTGACAAGGTTTCTATTGGCCCATAGCCCTCCAAGATGCGGTCGAGCCAGTTCCATTCCAAGAACATCCATCTGGTTGCCCAAGCTGTTCAGATGATCCCTTTGTCATGGCCGTTTTCGGTCTGGGGGCTCAATATCCTCGGCCCTTTCCACCGAGCTACCGGGGGCTTTGAATTCTTGTTCGTTGCCATCGACAAGTTTACAAAGTGGCCGGAAGTAGAAGTTGTTAGAAAGGTGACTATTCAGTCAGCTATCAAGTTCTTGAAAGGATTGGTGTGCCGCTTCTGGGTCCCTGCCTAGATCATCACCGACAACGGCACCCAGTTCATGAGCTGCGCCTTCATGCAATATGTTCATGCCCTTGGAAGCAAGATCTCATTTGCCTCGATTGCACATCCCAGAAGCAATGGATAAGCTGAGAGGGTAGACGCTGAAGTGTTGCGAGGACTCAAGACGAGAACATTTGATAAGCTGCAGAAGTGCGGCAGGAAATGGATCGACGAGCTACCGGTGGTTCTTTGGTCCCTCAGAACGACATCAAATTGAGCTACCGGGCAGACTCTCTTCTCCCTAGTCTATGGGGAAGAAGTAGTCATCCCCACAGAACTCATTTACGGGTCACCTCGACTGCTTGCCTATGATGAAGTAGCGTTGGATCAGCACTAGCGTGACAACGCCATGCTTCTCGAGGAGAACCGTCTCCGGGCTGCTACACGTGCTGCACGCTACCAGCAAGCCCTACGTCTCTATCACAGCCGCAGGATTCATGCCTAATGTTTTGAGGAAGTTGACCTTGTCCTTAGGTGCATTCAGTCTGCCAAGGGTGCAAACAAGTTGACGCCAAAATGGGAAGGCCCTTACCGGGTAGTATGAGTCACCAGACCTGGCGCAGTCCGTCTGGAGACCGGAGACGGCATTCAATTGCAAAACTCGTGGAATATTGAGCATCTCCGCAAGTTCTACCTATAAGGTGCGGCTGTCGGGCCCTGCCCGGTAGCCACCCTTTTCTATAGGCCTTACCTCAGTTGCATGTAACCCCTTGTACAAAGTCAGGCGCAGACCCTGAGCAACAGAGAAATAAATGAAGCGCTGGGGGCCCCCCGAAAAGTTGCATGCATGCATAAGCATTTCATGAGCATCGCATGTTCATGTAGATAAGATCACATCTGGCACCATTTTCATCTGCATAAATTGCAGGCTCCTGCCGAGGACTTGGTTTCCATACGTGATCTGTAAGTAAAGACTTGTGCATAATAAAACCTCGCCGCCTTTTGAAACTTAGGTGCTTCCATCCCTTAGCTCGAACGTTGCTTCGGCCAGGATGGTCGCAGTGGCCTTTGATGAAAAAAGGTTGGCGGGGGGCTGGTCCCTCTTTACAATTTGTGCCCGGTAGGCCTAACTCCATTGCAACAAAACTGAGGGTACCAGCAGAGTAGCCTGCTGGGGGAAACTTGTTTACCTTAAAGTATAGAGGTGTTCCACCCCTGCATGGACATATTACAAGCACAAGTGCCCGACAAGGTTTATATTTTTCATTAATATGTTGATCAGACAAGTACTTACCTTAAAGGACACAAACATGGATTCTAGAGATTTCATAATTTGAACTGAAATTTTGCAAGTGCCTACAGATTTAGGATTGAAAAAAGATAAGTGCCCCGTGATGGCCTTTCTTGTCCCTCTCCTCCTAGGCACTGCGGCAGGATGTGAAGAGGGCAAAAGGAGTGCCTGGGCAGAAGCCTAGCCTGACCCTATCGGGCTCTAGGAGAGGTAGCCCGGCGGGGACGGGAGGGCACACACGAAGGAGATGGTGAATAGATCGGCGGGGGCGACCCGTCAACCACCACCACCAGGGCCAGCAGGACGCGGCAGGGCTAACAGAGCTACAACCCGCGGGGAAGCCTACCGAGGTCCAGCTGGAAGGTTGCTGGAGGAGCCGAAGGCACCACCTCCACCCCTGCTCCCAACTCCCCGGCAAATCACCTTGCCCGAGAGGAGGTGCAGATGCAGATGGTGCTATCGCCGCCTGACGGTGACGGTCCGGCTGATGCTCAGCCGGAGTCAGAGGCATCGCCCTCCTAGTCGGTGTCGTCATCATCACCGTCACTGTCCTCCTCGTCGCTATCGCTCGAGGAGGAGCTTTCATCATTGGTCGAGCTCTCCGCACAACACCCTAAGCGAGCACCCGAACTCCCAAAAACTTTGACGGAAAGGAAACCGTCCTACATTAACTTAAAATGGAGTACGTGCCCTTCTGACAAGCTATGGGCACAAGCAATAGTCTTCCAGCCTCGACGGAAGTACATGACGAGAGGGGCGAGGAAATCTACATCCACCCGTATGCTGCCATTCCTACAACCCCTCATGTGCAGCCTCAACGCTCGTGGTTGTTCGAGCTCCATCACCCTTGCAAATGGAGTAGGGAGGCGGAGGCAGCCATGCGGAGGCGTATATAGCCTAATGACGAACTCCAGAGGCTGGTCTCCAACATGGCCCTCCAATGGAGGAGGAGCGTCTGATGGGGGCACGATCAGGGCACCTCTCCGTCCTCCTCCCCCTCGAGCGCCACGACGACCGCAACTTCGTCCTCTCCCTCCCCCTCTCACGGCGGGTTCCGGCCCTGCGTTGTCAGGAGGAGGAGGGATACGCTGTCGAGTAGAAGCTCTCGTCGCCACCACTAGAGCACCACCACGTCCTCATCCTCTCGCCATTGCGAGCAAAGAAAGTTTGAGTAAAGGGAGAAGGAGAATGTGTGAATAAAGACACCGCTCTCGCCCCCTTTTATAGAGGGATGAGGCAGGGGCCTGGATTCTCATTCAGGAAGCAACCGCCCCACTCCCCCAATATGGCTTCCTTGCGCCTTCATCAGCTCGGGGAATTAGAGCCGATCTTCTGCACCAACCAACAATGCCTGGCTTTCTGCCATGGCGCCCATCCCTGCGCCCTTTACATCCACCACCTACCCTACGCAATGCATGCGGTACACATGGCAGATGCACCCAGAGCGGTAGGCAAGTGGGATGGTAGTTTCTGCCCCGTGATCGTGGGTCGTGGGGGATCCACAAATCACGGTCTGTTTTTTCCATAATGTTAAGCACGACGTGCGGGAAAATTGGAAACTGGCCCGGGCTCAAGTTAATGAAGAAGCAAAGAAGTTATCAAGGGGCCAGCCACTTCTACGCCCCTCCCTGTTCACAGGTTACGGCCTACCCCGACGACGCCCGACAGCGCATTCGGGCCAGGCCTAGGCGCTCTTGTCGGTGCAACAAACTCTGGATCCATTGCCTAGACTGTGCACAGGCCCAAGAACAAGAATACATCACCAAGATCAGATCAAAGCACGAGGGATCAGTTCTTCCAAGGACCAACATGTAGATAAAGAAGACCAAGACTAGCCAAAGAGACAAGATACCACTACGAGAAGAACCTCCCTTGCCGGGCAGGCGAGCCTGGCGAGGTTGGGGTTACCCCGGAAGCAAGCCTCCAAGATCGCCCCGGCAGGCCTGCCGGGGCTCACGGAAGCAAACCACTCCACCACACCACCTCACATCAACGCACGTCGTCGATCAGTGCAGTGTCAAGTTCCTAAGTGACAAAGTGGCTACTCCCTGCCACATGGCAGCCACTTCCTATAGAAAATACCTCCAACCGACACCCGTTCGGAGACGTGTCAAGAAAGCAGGCGCGAAGTTGGCAAAACAGCCCGGCAGGGCCTGCTGGGCAAGCTGTGATGTGACACTGAGCGGCGCATTTAATGCGCTCTATCAGCCTGCAGAGTTAGGTATGGTAGCACTGTTCGCTATCTAATCAGTATGGAAAGACTGATTTGCCACTGTGGTGACCCCTTGATCTATAAAAGGAGGCCCATGGCAACCGTAGAAAGGATTCAGAACCCTGCACATTTATACGCGCGTAGCCACTCTCGCTCCGAGGCAACCTTGTCGGGCAAGAGCGTTGCGTTTCTCCACAATTTTTCACCATCAATCCACCAAAGCAGGAGTAGGGTTTTACGCCTTGCGGCAGCCCGAACATGGGTAAAACTGCCCGTGTGATCTCTGTCGTGTTGTGTTACGCTTCTCCGCTCTTTGTGCAACGTTCCCATCCCCCCGCTGAACCATAAGGGGCTCATGGCCCCATAGGTGGCCATGGTTTCCCACGACACTACTGTTCTTGCATACCCCGCATCAGTCACTTATGATAAGGCACCTTTAAGTCACCACTGTGATATTGGTTGCGTCTTGCATATGATTTCTACCATGCACTGCTTCTAGTTTGTTGAAACGCAGGACAGTTTGAACTTGGCAGAGTGATATTGGTTGCATATTTCATATGGTGTCTAGCTTGCAGTGCTTCTAATTTTTTGAAATGCCTTCTGCTTAGTTACCACATCATAGATGTGAATATGTCACGTCGTCCTGTTTTTCATACATATTCCATCCTCGTATCATGTGTTTGCCTTTCATCCGAGTAGTGTTCGTCAGTATTATGCATGAATGAGTTCTGAAGAGCGAATTTTATTCCTTTTTCATATCAGTTTGACTTCACAATGCAAAATCAATTCAACTGAAGGAAATTAGTACGGCAGTGGATGATGGTGGTCCTTCAGAGCAACTCAAACAGAGGGTCTCTACATATTCTACTCCGGCATCCTCCCAACAAGATTTGGAAGAGAACATAAGGCTGGACAATCCACGTAGCTATGTAGATGATGAGCACATCTCTCCTACTCCACCATCACAGGTGCTTGCTCTAACTTGGAACTGTTATATGTGGTTGCGTGTTCCGTATGATGTCTAGTTTGTATTGCTTCTAATTTTGTTGAATTGCATCTACGTAGCTTACAAATTATACCTGCAACAATCACTTACCCATAAGACATATTTAACTTCGGAGTGTGATGTAGGTTGCATCTTGCATTGTCTTCTAGCTTGTACTGCTTCTAATTTTTTGAAATGGCACTTACGACGAGATACTTTGTACCTGATAGAGTGATATTGGTTGCATGTTCATATGGTGCCTAGCTTTCATTTCTTCTATTTTTGTTGAAATGCCTTCTGCTTACTGTTTTTCGTACATATTCCATCCTCCTACCGTACGTGTGAATATGTAATGCTGTCTTTTTTTTGCATATATTCCATCCTCCTATCATGCGCTTGCCTGACATCAAAGTAGTGTTCGTCTATATCATGCATCAAGCAGTTATGCAGAGCTAATTTAATTCATCTTCTAGTGGTTTTGACTTCATAAGGCAATATCAGAAAAGAGGAAGGAAAAGAGTAAGTTAGGGGATGTTGGTGGTCCTCTGGACCGATGCAAACAGAGACTCTCTAGATTTTCCACTGCTACTGCTAATGCAGTTGAAGTCCCAAGTCTACATGATGAGTTCATCTCCCGTACTCCACCATTGTAGGTGCTTGCTCTAAGTTGACAGTGTGATAATTGGTTTCATGTTGCATATGTTGTCTAGCCTGTATTTCTTCTATTTTGATTAAATTGCACCTGCTGAGTATATATGTTATACCTGTGCATATGACATGCCTTTCTGTGTCTAGAATACACTTCATCTATCTATCATACCATGTTCTTACATCAAAGTACTGCTGTTGTGTATCCCACATTAGTCACTCATGATTGAACGCTTTTAACATGACAGTTTGATAGTGGTTGCATCTTGCATTGATTTCTAGGTTGTACTGCTTCTAATTTTTTGAAATGACACTTATGACAAGACACTTTTAGCTTGGCAGAGTGATATTGGTTGCATCTTCCATATGGTTTCTAGATTGCATTACTTCTATTTTCTCAAAAATCCTTCTGCTTAGTTTACACATCGTAGCTATGAATATGTCACGTCGTCCTATTTTTCTTACATATTCCATCCTCATACGGTTGTCTTACATCAAAGTATTGCTTGTCCGTATCATGCATCAATGAGTTCTGAAGAGCAATTTTATTCTTTTGTGTTGTGGGTACGGCTTGACATGGGAAAGTCAAAAAAGAGCAAGGAAAATAATATAGTAGGGAATGGTGTTACTCGTCGGGTGTAACGGAAAATAATTTGCCCTCGAGATTCTACTGGTACTTATAGTGCAGTAGAAGGTCCAAGTCCACCGACTAAATCTACAAACACAGTATCACCTGCTCCACCAGCTGCAGCGTCCGCTTCAACTGTACTGGCATCACAACGAGTTACTTGTTCGTTTCCTCCGCAACTGGCCAGTTCCCAAGCTGCCTTCACAACTAACACTAGTTCCGAAGCACTGCTGACACAACAGGACTTGGCAAGATCAGATGAACCTCATGAGCATGAACTGAAGATGTGGAACATCCTGACAATACCCCCTCCCAAAAGCGAACTTGTCCTCAAGGAGCTGGATCATTAAACTAACCCTGCACTTTCTGTTTGAAGAATGCTAGAAAAGTTTTCTTGATGAAATCGGCGTCCTTCCAGGACGCATCATCAGATGGTAAATTCTCCACTGAATGAGCCATTGGAAGGACTGGAAGATTTATGTGAGGTATTTGCCTAGTTTTCATCACAAGAGTTGGTTTCGTGCGGATACGGCCATCAGGTCCAATCAATGGTAGGCCAGAGCAAGGAACTACCTTAGGGCCCAGGTGTTTTTTAACTGGCTGACATGGAAATCTGGGTGGATGCCCACATTATCAAGGATGAGCAACTTTTATGCAACATTGCCCATGTTAGCAATCACTCGGAAGGGGTCGTAGTATTTATTCTGGAGCTTAATATGAGTTCGCTGGCCAAAGGCATTAAGCCTGTACGTTTGCATTTTGAGGTAGACCACGTCTCCCACTATCAATGATGTATCAATTCTTTTTAGATAAGCATATTTCCTCGTGCGAGCTTGGGCTCCATTGGTACAGCGAACTGCTATACAAACAGTTTTTAACCCTTTTCCGCCATGGCATTTTAAATCGTCGTCTTGCTAGTGTGGGCGACAGGGGGGGTCCTTCCCACACGACCCAGAAACCGTCGGAGATAAGGAGTAGGAATGCATACGTTTTCCAGAACAAAGCGTATGCGATGCCCTCACTAAACATGATTCTTCACAATTGTTTGGGATATATCTAATACTCCAAACGCTCTATCCTTGCTACTCTTGTGTGCTGGCATTACCATCGCAGTCGGTATTCTGTGGTGCTGCGTTTATGATGCGCGGCCCATCACAAATAGTTCACGATTATAGATTGTGTATGATAAGCAGACAATAACACACATTCACTTTTCCTGAACCGTATGAGATAACTAATTAAAAATATTAGCTAATCATCATACGAGTGTCGGATAGGATTACGAAACGTCGGACCGTCGTAACAGTGTCGTACAGTATAACTATCGCACACGTTATTCTGTAGTGCAACATTTACGGTGCGTACCACATCAGAAACAGTTCATTATTGTAAATCGTGTATGATAAGGCGACTATCACAAACATTTAGTTTGTGAAATTGTATACCATCACACACGCTTTGCAAACGGCAACTGTGTGCATGCTCGCACACGTTTCTTCTCTGTGAACCTGTCAGATTATGGTGTATATCACACACATTTGTGTTTTACCGACCGTGTGCACCATAACGACCTGCATAGTGTAATTTCACCCTAATTTAATTGCTGCTATTTAAAATCATGCCGAATTTGAATTTAAAAGTATGATATAGATTTATTCATATCCATCAGGTTTAAACAACCAATGAATTATTCGATTCACAGGTACATATGTTTAAGAATTACATAAGCACCAAATAAAGAATGATGAACCACAGTTGTATACTTGTACTATTAAAGACTACAAAGAAAGAGGCGAAAGACATTATGGTTGGTGAACATGGTGAAGCGAAATGCCAATATTGTGCCTTCCTCCATGCAGAAGGCACGCACGACTCTAGTCCACCCCCTTGTGATGGTCGACCGCCCATCCTTCACTGCCTTAATGAAGACATCTAGATAGTCGTGTTCTCGTAGAAATACTTTAACCTTTGCATGCCTGTCAATCATGTAGTTTGAGAGGTAATCTTGAGTAAACTACAAAGGAAAAAGATTCAGACATTGTCATCTAACACAACTCATTTTGGGCAGTAAAAAGAAGGCTACGGAGTTCTTACTTACCATCCTGCAGTTTGCTGTTGTCTTGGATAAAGTGCAAACAAATAGTTTAATTACCATCTTTATTAGCCTCCTCACTTGATGCCGGTTCATCAATATCTCATTGCGCCAGACGCAAAAAGGGTTGAAGCGCGTCATTGCTGCTCTTCTACGTATATCTAGACATCATCAGAACATTAAGCTGAAATTCTGCCTTACTGCTATGTAGCCTAAGATTGCATATTTAGACATTCAGTATAGTGCATGTTGTTGTGTAGTCTCACATATATTAGATATGGCCCTAGTTAAAAAAACCGATAAATGGGTTCATATATATTTGTTGGGAATCGTTGCATGGAAAACAAAAAAAATTCTACGCACACACAACGATCTACCCATGGAGATGCATAACAACAAGGGGGAGAGTGTGTCTACGTACCCTAGTAGACCGTAAGCGGAAGCGTTTCACAACGCGGTTGATGTACTCGAACTTCTTCGCGCTTTAACCGATCAAGTACCGAACGCACGGCACATCCATGTTCTGAACACGTTCAGCTCGGTGACGCCCCTTGCCTTCTTGATCCAACAAGATGTTGAGGTAGTTGATGAGTTCCGTCAGCACGACAGCATGGTGACGGTGATGGTGAAGTGATCTCCGCAGGGCTTCGCCTAAGCACTACGAAAATATGACCGGGGGTGTAAACGGTGGAGGGGGCGCCGCACAAGGCTAGGCAATTGTCTGTTGTGTGCTAGGTGCCCCCTCCCACATATATAGAGGTGGGAGGGAGGGAGGAGCATCCGAAGGAGGCACCCAAGTAGGAGGAATAATCCTACTAGGGGTCCCTCCCAAGCTGCGCCCCCTTTACATATTTGGAGTGCGGGGAAAGGCAGGTGAGGGTGGTGCCCCCCTTTTCCTTTCTCCCATGAGAGGGAAAGGCAGGAGCGGCTAGCCCTCCCCGTTTTCCTTCCCCAGGGCTGGCCAAACAAGGGAGGGAGCGCACAAAGCCCCCGGAACCCCTTCCGGTGACCCGATTCCTTCCCGGTACGTCCCGAAACACTTCAGGTGTTGAAATACCATCGTCCTATATATCAATATTTACCTCTCGGCCATTTAGAGACTCCTTGCCATGTTCATGATCTCATCTGGGACTCGGAACAACATTCGGTCACCAAAACATATAACTCATATAACACTATATCGTCAACGAACGTTAAGCGTGCGGACCCTGCGGGTTCGAGAACTATGTAGACATGACCGAGACACCTCTCCGGTCAATAACCAATAGCGGAACCTAGATGCCCATATTGTCTCCTTCATATTCTACGAAGATCTTTATCAGTTGAACCGTTATGACAACATACGTAATTCCCTTTGGACATCGGTTTGTTATTTGCCCGATATTCGATTGTCGATATCTTCATACCTAGTTCAATCTCGTTACCGACAAGTCTCTTTACTTGTTCCGTAATACATCACCTTGTGACTATCTCCTTAGTCATTTGCTTGCAATCTTATGATGTGCATTACCGAGAGGGCCCAGAGATAACTCTCCGATACTCGGAGTGACAAATCCTAATCTCGATCTATGCCAACTCAACAAACACCTTCGGAGATACCTGTAGAGCATCTTTATGATCACCCAGTTACGTTGTGAGTTTGATAGCACACAAGTTATTCCTCTGGTATCCGGGAGTTGCATAATCTCATAGTCGAAGGAATATGTATTTGACATGAAGAAAGTAATAGCAATAAACTGAACGATCATTATGCTAAGCTAACGGATGGGTCTTGTAACATCTTTCTCCTAATGATGTGATCCCATTGTCAAATGACAACACATGTCTATGGTTAGGAAACCTTAACCATCCTTGATCAATGAGCTAGTCTAGTAGAGGCTTACTAGGGAAACGGTATTTGTTTATGTATTCACACATGTATTTATGTTTCCGATCAATACAATTCTAGCATGAATAATAAACCTTTATCATGAATAAGGAAATATAAAACAACAACTTTATTATTGCCTCTAGGGCATATTTCCTTCAGTCTCCCACTTGCACTAGAGTCAATAATCTAGTTCACACCGTCATGTGATTAACACCCATAGTTCACATCGCCATTTGACTAACACCCGAAGAGTTTACTAGAGTCAATAAGATTAACCCTCAAAGAGTACTAAGGTGTGATCATGTTCTGCTTGTGAGAGAGGTTTAGTCACACTAGTAGAAAAAGGACCTTATGTGAGACACATTAGTCCCGGTTCGATTTTGGCCCGGTACTAATGGTATCATTAGTACCGGTTTGAACGGCTATGCATTAGTGCCGGTTCGTGTTGAACCTTTAGTACCGGTTCGTGCCACGAACCAGTACTAAAGGGGTGGGGGCAGGCTGGTGTCAGGCCGGGGCCAATCTTTAGTACCGGTTCACGCCATGAACCGGCACTAAAGGGGTCTAACCTATAGTCCCGGTTGGAGACACAAAATTCCAAAGGAAAAATAGAGTTTTTGGGCGTTTTAGACGTTTTTAGACGTTTTTAGCGTTTAGTGCTAGGGTTTAGATTTGAGAGTTTAGGGTTAGGTTTTATGGTTTAAACCCTTAGTTTTTACTGTTTAGCATAGATTTTCCGACGTTTTAAGTCCCGGGTTTAGAGTTTAGGACAATTTTTGAAATGACAAAATTGTAGAAGGAAAAAAAGATATGCTCTAATTTATGTTTTTTTGAATTTTGGATAAATCTTGTCAAACCGGTCAAACAACTGATTCAAGAAGTATTAATGTTACTACATAATTATTCAAGAATATTAGTGTTACTAAATAATTGTTTCAATTTTTTGAATTTTGGTCAAATCTGGTCAAACTATGGTCAAACTATGGTCAAACTATGGTCAAACTTATTCAAGAAATATTAGCGTTACTAAATAATTACTGTTTTTTTAGAATAATAGTTTCAAACTCAAACGGTGAAATGTGTGACTTCATGCTCAAGCTAAACTCCTAATGGTTAATAGGATTGACATCTTACTATTGTCAGGAAAACAACAAGTGCAGACTCGGAAGCGAAGGAGAATAGAACCCAAAGTTAAGCGTGCTCGGCTGGAGTAGTGAGAGGGATGGGTGACCGGTCGGGAAGTTAGATGATTTGGAATGAGTGATCCACACTTGAGCAGTTAAGAGAGGTGCTTAGAGACTAAATCATCAAATAATTGAGAAAAATTAAAAATTGAAAAAAAAATCAAATTTTTTTCCAAAATTTTCAAAAAAAAATTCAAAAAAAAAACCTTTAGTACTAAAGGTCCCCCATACTAGGGCGCGAGCTCACGCCACGTGGTGGCACTTTAGCGCCGGTTCGTGCCGAACCGGTACTAAAGGGGGCTTTAGTGCCCACACTTTAGTGCCGGTTCCATAACCGGCACTAAAGGCCCTTACAAACCGTTTTTAAAGCTCCGTTTTCTACTAGTGTCAATGGGTCTGCCACATTCAGATCTGTATGTATTTTGCAAATTTCTATGTCCATAATGCTTTGCATGGAGATATTCTAGCTAATTGCTCCCATGTTCAATACATATCCAGATTGAGACTAAGCGTCATCTGGTTTGGTGTTAAAGCTTGCATCGATGTAACCCTTTACGACGAACTCTTTATCACCTCCATAATCGAGAAATATTTCCTTAGTCCTTTTCAGGCACCTAAAGATAATTTTGACCGCTGTCAAGTGGTCCTCTCCTGGATCACTACTATACGCCCTTTCCATTCTCATGGCAAGGCACAAAATAGGTCTGGTACACAGCATGGCATACTTTATAGAACCTATGGCTAAGTCATAGGGAATGACTTTCATTCTCTCTATATCTTCTGCCGTGATCAGGCTTTGAGTCTTACTCAACTTCATACCTTGTAACACAGGCAAGCACCCTTTCTTTGACTGGTCCATTTTTTCACTGCTTCAAAACTTTATCAAGGTATCTGCTTTATGAAAGTCTATTAAGCATCTCAATCTATCCCTATAGATCTTCATGCCCAATATATAACCAGCGCCACCGAGGTCTTTCATTGAAAATTTCTTATTCAAGTATCCTTTTTATGCTATTCAGAAATTCTATATCATTTCCAATCAATAATATGTCATCCACATATAATATTAGAAATGCTACAGAGCTCCCACTCACTTTCTTGTAAATACAGGCTTCACCATAAGAATGTATAAAACCATATGCTTTGATCACCTCATCAAAGCGTATATTCCAACTCCGAGATGCTTGTACGAGTCCATAGATGGATCTCTGGAGTTTGCACACTTTGTTAGCACCTTTAGGATCGATAAAAACTTTTGGTTGCATCATATACAACTCTTCTTTAATATCCATTAAGGAATGCAGTTTTTGACGTCCATTTGCCAGATTTCATAATTATAAAATGCGGCAATTGCTAACATGATTCGGACGGACTTAAGCATTGCTACGGGTGAGAAAGTCTCATTGTAGTCAACCCCTTGAACTTGTCGAAAACACTTTTTTGACAAGTCGAGCTTTGTAGATAGTGATATTACCATCAGCATCCGTCTTATTCTTGAAAATCCATTTATTCTCAATGACTTGCCGATCATTTGGGCAAATCCACCAAATTCCACACTTTGTTCTCATACATGGATCCTATCTCAGATTTCAGGGCCTCAAGCCATTTATTGGAATCTGGGCTCATCATAGCTTCTTCATAGTCCGTAGGTTCGCCATGGTCTAATAACATGACTTCCAGGATAGGATTACTGTACCACTCTGGTGCGAAATGTGCTCTGTTCGACCTGCGAAGTCCAGTAGTAACTTGATCCGAAGTTTCATGATCATCATCACTGGCTTCCTCTCTAGTTGGTGTAGGCATCACTGGAACAGTTTTCTCTGATGTACTACTTTCCAATTTGAGAGAAGGTATAATTACCTCATCAAGTTCTACTTTCCTCCCACTCACTTCTTTTGAGAGAAACTCTTTCTCTAGAAAGGACACATTCTTAGCAACAAAGATTTTGCCTTCGGATCTGTGATAGAAGGTGTACCTAATAGTTTATTTAGGGTATCCTATGAAGACGCACTTCCCCGATTTGGGTTCGAGCTTATCTAGCTAATGCCTTTTGACATAAGCGTCGCATCCCCAAATTTAAGAAACGATAGCTTAGGTTTCTTGCCAAACCATAGTTCATACAATGTCGTCTCAATGGATTTAGACGGTGCCCTATTTAACGTGAATGCAGCTGTCTCTAATGCATAATCCCAAAATGATAGTGGTAAATCAGTAAGAGACATCATAGAATGCACCATATCTAATAAAGTACGGTTACGACGTTCGGACACACCATTACGCTATGGTGTTCCAGGTGGCGTGAGTTGTGAAACAATTCCACATTGTTTTAAATGAAGGCCAAACTCATAACTCAAAATATCCGCCTCCGTGATCGCATCGTAGAAACTTTATTTTCTTGTTACGATGATTCTCCACTTCACTCCGAAATTCTTCGAACTTTTCAGATGTTTCAGACCTGTATTTCATCTAGTATATATATCCATACCTACTCAAATAATCTGTGAAGGTCAGAAAATAACGATACCCGCTGCATGCTTCCACACTCATCGGACTGCATACAACGATATGTATTATATCCAATAAGTTATCAGCTTACACCATTGTTCCAGAGAACGGAGTTTTAGTCATCTTGCCCATGAGGCATGGTTTGCAAGTATCAAATGATTCATAATCAAGTGATTCCAAAAGCCCATCTGCATGGAGTTTCTTCATGCGCTTTGCACCAATATGACCTAAACGGCAGTGCCACAAGTATGTTGCACTATCATTATCAACTCTTTATCTTTTGGCATCAATATTAAGAATATGTGTATCATTGCGATCAAGATTCAATAAACCATTCACATTGGGTGTATGACCATAGAAGGTTTTATTCATGTAAATAGAGCAACAATTATTCTTTGACTTAAATAAATAACCATATTGTAATAAACATGATCAAATCATATTCATGCGAACACCACATAACATTTATTTAGGTTCAACACTAATCCCGAAGGTAGAGGGAGTGTGCAATTGTGATCGTATCAACCTTGGTATCACTTCCAACACACATCGTCACCTCGCCCTTAACTAGTCTCTGTTTATTCTGCAACTCATGTTTCGAGTTACTAATCTCAGCAACTGAACCGATATCAAATACCCAGGGGCTACTATTAATACTAGTAAGGTACACATCGATAACATGTATATCAAATATACCTTTGTTCACTTTGCCATCCTTCTTATCCGCCAAGTATTTGGAGCAGTTCTGCTTCTAGTGACCATTCCCTTTGCAGTAGAAGCACTCAGTTTTAGGCTTGGGTCCAGCTTTGGGCATCTTCCCGGGAGCGGCAACTTTCTTGCCATTCTTCTTGAAGTTCCCTGTCTTTCCCTTGCCCTTATTCTTGAAACTAGTGGTCTTGTTAACCAGCAACACTTGAGGATCTTTCTTGATTTCTACCATCGGTGATTTCAGCACCGCGAAGAGCTCGAGAATCATTTTCGTCATCCCTTGCATATTATAGTTCATCACGAATTTCTAGTAGCTTGGTGATAGTGACTAGAGAACTTTGTTAATCACTATCTTATCTGGAAGATTAACTCCCACTTGATTCAAGCCATTGTAGTACCCAGACATTCCGAGCACATGCTCACTGTTTGAACTATTCTCCTCCATCTTGTAGGCAAAGTACTTGTCAGAGGTCTCATACCAATTTCAGCTCTTGGAACATCTCATATGCTTCGTGGCGTTCAAAACCTTTTGAAGTCCCGGTTCTAAGCCATAAAGCATGGCGCACCAAACTATTAAGTAGTCATCATATCAAGCTTGCCAAACATTCATAACGCATGCGTCTGCTCCTGCAATAGGTCTGTCACCTAGCGGTGCATCAAGGACATAATTCTTCTGTGCAGCAATGAGGATAATCCTCAGATCACAAACCCAGTCACCATCATCGCTACTATCATCTTTCAACTTATTTTCTCTAGGAACATATCAAAAATATAGGGGAGCTATATCGCGATCTATTGATCGACAACATAGATATGCAAAAATTATTAAGACTAAGTTCATGATAAATTTAATTTCAATTAATAAAATTGCTAATGAACTCCCGCTGAAATTAACATTCGTAAAGTTATTTAAGTGATACATGATCCAAATCAACTAACCCAAGTCCGATCATCACGTGAGATGGGGTAGTCATCAATGGTGAACATCTCCATGATGATCATATCTACTATATGACCCATTTTCGACCTTGCGGTCTCTAGTGTTCCGAGACCATGTTTGTACATGCTAGGCCCGTCAAGTTTAACCCAAGTATTCTGCATGTGTAAAACTATCTTACACTCGTTGTATGTGAATGTAGAATCTATCACACCGACCATCACGTGGTGTCTCGAAACGACGAACTACAGCAACGGTGCATACTCAGGGAGAACACTTTTATCTTGAAATTAAGTGAAGGGATCATCTTATAATGCTACCACCGTTCTAAGCAAAATAAGATGCATAAAAGATAAACATCACATGTAATCAAAATATGTGACATGATATGGCCATCATCATCTTGTGCTTTTGATCTCCATCTCCAAAGCATCATCATGATCTCCAACGTCACCGGCTCGACACCTTGATCTCCATCGTTGCGTCGTCGTCATCTCGCCAACTATTGCTAACGCATAGCGATAAAGTAAAGCAATTAAATGGCGTTTGCATTTCATAAAATAAAGAGGCAACCATAAGGCTCCTGCCGGTTGTCGATAATTTACAAACAAGGATCATCTCATATAATAACGTATATAACATCATGTATTGTACATATCACATCACAACATACCCTACAAAAACAAGTTAGACATCCTCTACTTTGTTTTTGCAAGTTTTACGTGGCTGCTACGGGCTTCTAGCAAGAACCCTTCTTACCTACGGCAAAACCACAACGGTGTTTCATCAAGTTTGCTATTTTAACCTTCTTCAAGGACCGGCCATAGTCAAATTCGATTCAACTAAAGTAGGAGAAATAGAAACCCTCCAGGCACCTTTATGCAAAACTAGTTACATGTCAGTTGGTGGAACCGGTCTCATGTGCGTGGACATGTAAGGTTGGTCCGGGCCGCATCATCCCACAATACCGCCGAATCAAAATAAGATGTTGGTGGTAAGCAGTATGACTATCACCACCCACAACTCTTTGTGTTCTACTCGTGCATATCATCTACACATAGACCTGGCTCGGATGCCACTGTTGGGAATCGTTGCATGGAAAACTTTTTCTTACTACTCACATACAATGATCTATCCATGGAGATGCATAGCAATGAGGGGGAGAGTGTGTCTACGTACCCTCGTAGACAGTAAGCGGAAGCGTTTCACAACGCGGTTGATGTAGTCGAACTTCTTCGTGCTTCAACCGATCAAGTACCGAACGCACGGCACCTCCGCGTTTTACACACGTTCAACTCGGTGACATCCCTCGCCTTCTTGATGCAGCAAGACGTCGAGGTAGTAGATGAGTTACGCAGGATGACGGCATGATGACGGTGATGGTGAAGTGATCTCCATAGGGCTTCGCCTAAGCACTACGAAAATATGACCGGGGTGTAAATGGTGGATGGGGGCACCGCACACCGGTAGGCAATTGTCTGTTGTGTGCTAGCCGCCCCCTCCCACATATATATAGGTGGGAGGGAGGGAGGAGCAGCCAAAGGAGGCACCCAAGTAGGAGGAATCCTACTTGGGGTCCCTCCCAAGTCGTGCCGCGCTTTCCTTATTTGGAGTGCGGGGAAAGGCAGGGGAGGGTGGCGCCCCCCTTTTCCTTTCTCCCATGAGAGGGAAAGGCAGGAGGGGCTAGCCCTCCCCCTTTTCCTTCCCTAGGGCTGGCCAAACAAGGGAGGGAGCGCACCAGCTCCCTTGTAGGCTGGTTTGTCCCCTCCTTTGGCCAGGGGGTGCCCGGAACCCCTTCCGGTGACCCGATTCCTTCCTGGTACGTCCCGAAACACTTCCAGTGTCCAAATACCATCTTCCTATATCTAAATCTTCACCTCTCGACCATTTAGAGACTCCTTGTCATGTCCGTGATCTCATCCGGGACTCCGAACAACATTCGGTCACCAAAACATATAACTCATATAACACTATATCATCAAGGAACGTTAAGCGTGCGGACCGTACGGGTTCGAGAACTATGTAGACATGACCGAGACACCTCTCCAGTTAATAACCAATAGCAAAAACTAGATGCCCATGTTGGCTCCTATATATTCTATGAAGATCTTTATCGGTCGAACCGTTATGACAACATACGTAATTCCCTTTCTCCATCGGTATGTTACTTGCCTGAGATTTGTGTTTGCTACTTTGATAATTTCATATGTGGGTGGACCGGTGCTTAGGTGTTGTTCTTACTTGAGCAAACCTCCTAGTTATGATTAACCCTCCCGCAAGCATCCGCAACTACGAGAAAAGTACTAAGAATAAATTCTAAGCATAGCATTAAACTCTAGGATCCAATCGGTCCCTTACGGAATAGCGCATAAACTGGGGTTTAAGCTTCTGTCACTCTCGCAACCCATCATCTAATTGGTAGTCCATAAATATGGTGAAGTGTCATGTAGTCAAGGTTCACATGACACCACTAAGGGAATAACAACATACATACTATCAAAATATCGAACACATATCAAGTTCACATGATTACTTGCAACATGATTTCTCCCATGACCTCAAGAACAAAAGTAACTACTCACAAATGATAAACATGCTCATGATCAGAGGAGTATTAAATATCATATTGGATCTGAACATATAATATTCCACCAAATAAACCATATAGTAATCAACTACAAGATGTAATCAACACTACTAGTCACCCACAAGCACCAATCTGTAGTTCCGATAAAAAG
This sequence comes from Aegilops bicornis, assembly GCA_021605145.1. NCBI lineage: Eukaryota > Viridiplantae > Streptophyta > Magnoliopsida > Poales > Poaceae > Aegilops > Aegilops bicornis. The sequence continues at coordinate 391,452,148 of CM038675.1, read as the reverse complement.
ATTGAATACACGAGATGAACTAGGGTTTGACATGAGATGGTGCTGTTGAAGATGTTGATGGAGATTTCCCTCCCCAAGATGGGAACATCTTCCACCAAATAAACCATATAGTAATCAACTACAAGATGTAATCAACACTACTAGTCTGTCGCTTTTATTCTTTGTCATCCAAGTTCGTACAATGCTCAATTTTCTCTTACACTAAATGATTTCACATATTTAGAAGCAATTTTTATTGCCTTTTTGCATCGATGACAACTTACTTGAGGGATCTTGCTCAATCCCTAGGTAGGTATGGTGGACACTTGAAAAAGATTTGGGTTTAAGGGTTTTTGGATGCACAATTATATGCACAAGTAGTATCTCTACTTAGTGCGGAATTTTTGGCAAGCAAAGATAGGGGGCAAGCATCAAATGTTAAAGGATCTATGACAATATGACTTCTAAGTGAATATAAACAAACATAAATCATTAAGTTGTCTTCCTTGTCCAACGTCGACAATTTTGGCATATAATATTTTGATGAGGGCTCACAATCACAAAAGATTTCTAGGATAGTATATTTATATGTGAATCTTCTCTTCCCTTATTAACTCTTTCATGAGTTTCCATTGACTAATGCTATGTTTGTCAATGTCTAATAAAATTTCCTACTTATACTTTTCCTTATGTGGTGCTATCACCTACCATAGGATTAGTATATAATCTTATTGATTTATTTCTTTTATTTTATTTACTTCCTTTATCTTTTTCTTTATTTGCAACATGAAAGTAAAGAAAACAAAAACTCAAACTAAACTTTATTATATAACTTGCACACGATTACAATGATAGATCACTAAGCAAACTCTCAAATAAGAAAGGCTGGAACTAACTTTATTTCATCTAAAGCAAAAAGATCGAACTAAGATAAGTAAAAGCAAAAGGATAGTGGGATGATACGATACTGGGGCACCTCCCCCAAGCTAGGTGGAAGCCAAGGGGAGTGCCCATACCCGATACTCAGTTCTCCTTTGGTGGTGAAGAAGATGGTGGTGGTGATGAAGAAGAAGCCTTGTCCTTAGATTTCCATGGCAGTGGTCCACCATCATAAGAGGAAGAGTGAGTCTCACGGGTCTTGCAACTAGCAGCCAAAATCATACCTTTAAACCTCGCCTCATATTCAAAGACTTGGTTCTGAAGGTCATAGATCTGGCTTTGGAGGAAATTGATTTGCTCGTTGAAGGTGAAGACGATATTCTTCATGGGCTTGCCATCCACCTTGAGATCACAGGAGAGGTCCGTGATCATGAGGTGATTGGCATGGAGTCCATGCTCCACCATTTTTGTTGAGGGTTAAGACAGTAGGAAAGGATCCTACTACTCCATGCTCCACCATCCCCTTGCACCGGAAGACATCTTGCTCCAAAGATTCAAGCACCTCCACGGTTCTCATCCCCTTGGGGCAGGGCACATCGCGAAGGTAAGCACCCCCTCATGCATTGCAATGACCTGAGGGTGCTGCACCACCTCCCGCAAATATGGGTTGATGACGTTCTTGAAGAACTTGTCCTTGGAGGAGCTTGGAGCAGCCATGGTAGATGGGATTTGACAGAAAACAGCAAGGAAAAAGAGAACAGAGGATTTTCTCCGCGATACGGTGGTTAACAGGTTTGGGAAGTATATATAGATTATTTATCTTGGAGGACAAGTACATGGAAGAAAAACAGAGTACGGAAGGTGTCCCAGGTGGGCACAACCCACCTGGGCACGCCGCGCCATGGTATCTTGTGCCCACCAGGGGACGCTTCCTGTAAGTTTCTTTATTTCCAAAATTCTAAAATATTCCAAAACTAACAAAAAATATTTTTTCGGATTTTTCAGAGTCCGTTTACTTACCTTATCATGTACCTCCTTATTTCACTACAAGAATCAGCTACTTTGCCATCTGCCACGGCGGATGGCAAAGGCATGGATGGCGGACGGCAAAGACCTTTGCCATCAGCCACGGACGGCAAAAGGGGACGGCAAAGTAGGGGACGGCTAAGAGCCGCATTGCCGTCCGCTTCGGGCAGCTGACAGCAAAGGGGCCTTTGCCATCAGCAGCGGACGGCAAAGAAGGCGGACGGCAATAAATGCGCTGTTACTTCATTAGGTGGTTAACGATAGGCCTTTTGTCAATCCGCGGACGCAAAGCTCGTGCCCTCGACCATCAGGGCAAAGCCGACCAAATTAATTGACCTCCCAGGAAGCATAGTTGCCTGCCACGTGGCCTCTTTGCCGTTCGCTGCTGATGGCAAAGAGCCCTTTGCCATCGGTGGCAGACGGCAAAGAGGCTGCATATTGTCTCTTTTTCTGTTTTTTTTAATTCGACAATTTTCACAGCAAATATATATGACATATATAGATATATTTCATGTATTATTTAACAAAGAATCATATCACATATCCGACACATAAGTTTCATCCATTCATACATAAGCAAGTTCCATCCATACACATTGTTCCATCCATATACATATTACAATGCAAAGTTTCATCAACATATCAAGTTCCATCATAGCAAGCTAGATACAATGCAAAGTTTCATCCAAGGAAAAGCAAGCACTCCATCATAGCAAGCTAGCTTCCATGAAGTGAATGAAATCTGCAAAATGGTAAATAAGAAAGTTAGAAATAGGTGACTAGAACAAGAATAATACTAGAACAAGAAGTATATGTCATTTATGAGCTAACTTAGGTGAAATGGATCATATATGAGCTAACAAAGTTGAAATGGGTTGTTTATGAGCTAACTTAGTTGAAATGGATCATTTATGAGCTAACTTAGTTGAAATGGGTCGTTTATGAGCTAACTAAGGTGAAGGGCATCGCTTTTCAGCAAAGTAAGGTGAAATGGATCGTTTTTGAGCTAACTTAGGTGAAATGGATCATTTATGAGCTTTTATGAGCTAACTTAGTTGAAATGGGTCGTTTATGACCTAACTAAGGTGAAATGCCACGTTTTTTTAGCTAACTAAGGTGAAATGGATCATTTATGAGCTAATTTAGGTGAAATGGATCGTTTTTAGCTAACTTAGGTGAAATGGATCGTTTAGGAGAAAATCTAGGTGAAATGGGTCATTTTGGAGCTAACCTAGGTGAAATGGGTCATTTTAAAGCTAACGAGGTAAAATGGATCATTTAGGAGCTAATCTACGTAAAATGGGTCATTTTAGAGCTAACTTGGATAAATTGGATCACTTGTAAGCTAACTAAGGTAAAATGAGTCATTTTAGAGCTAACTTTAGGTTAAATGGATCGTTTTTGAGCTAACTAAGCTAATTATGCAATTTTTGACATAAGTAACCTAAGTACATATCGTTTTAGAGCTAACTTAGATAGAATGGATGGTTCATGAGGTCAGTAAGCATATTAAGTCATTTTGGAGGAAAAAAAGCTAACTCTAGGTCATTATGGTAAGCATATTGGAGGAAATAAAGCTAAGTCTAGGTCTTTATGCATTTGTTAAGAAAAACACTAGAGAAACTTACCGTGATCAGGGAGGTGTACGAGCGGGCTGGCTCGCGCCGGTAGCTAGAGAAGGATCGTGCGATGTGTTTCTGGAGTTAAGCTGCACCAAAGATCATTTACAATGTCTCGTTAGCATTATGACACTCAAATGTTAAGACTAGCAAGTAATGTCCATTCTAATTAAACTCACCGTGCTCCCGGGGAGCAATCATCGGCATCGGCGGAGCTGTCTGGACGGACTTCTCGCATACAATCGCACATTTGGTTTTCACAACAGTCATACTAGTTAGTAATGAGACTCAAATGTTAAGACTAGCAAGTAATCTGCAGAAGAAACTTACCACAAGGAGCTCATACATGGCCCTTGCACGCATGTCATTCCGTGCCCTCTCCTCCTACAACATCTTTGTCGTCCTCTCCTCCAACTCCCGCTGCCTCTCCACCGCCTCCTTGAAGTTTCTCCGTTCTATCTCTCTCACTCTGTATAGCAGCCTGCAACACCACTCACATGACCATTTGTAATCATTGATGGAAGCGCACACAATGTAATGGAGAAAGATAGCTGAGTACTTATAACTAACCTTGAAGGTGAGTTGGACAGGCTGTTCACGAGGCCTTATCTCAGGAGCGGAGCTCGACTGGCGTGCCTTGATCTCTGGGAGAGTGCTAGGACAACGGATAAGTCCATCTCCCATGGCTATGGAGCCATGGGACCTCCAGCCACCAGATATCATCAGTAGCTCTGTATCAATGGGACCCTGCCTCGGGTTAAAGTCCTCCCCTTTCCTCGCCTTCCCCTGATCTCTATATTGCACGAGCTTGTCGTGGGCGAAGATGTTGGTGAAGTTCTTTGGATCATCGAGGTCAGACGCGGAGAATGCCTTGACTTTCTTGTAAGAGCCAGTGTGGGCCATGGCATACAGGTCGTACACCTCTGGCACCTTATTCGCCTTATTGTAGCGTGCCTGAAAGAAAGAAACAAAGTAAATTAGTAATTAAAGTGCTAAAGCTAGCATGATGAATGAATTGCATGAATCATGAAGCAAACCACATACCCAGTTCCACCCGTACTGAAATAAGTTGGGGCTGCCTTGGTGGTGTGGCACACCTTCCATTTGGGCACGTTTGTCCTTGGCCTCGTTGTGGGAGGCCCGCCATTGTTTTGAGCACCACGCATTGACCAACACCTCCCAACAATCCATCCGATCCGCACACCATCTCGGAGGGGCCTAAGTTAGCAAATAGAAACTTTAGCACTACGACTATGAATTACTAAATGAAGGAAGTACGTACAAGGCCTTAAGAATTACCTTCATGTACTGCTCCTTACTCAAGAACTTATCGCGGCACTCCTGCTTTGGCTTCTTGATACCACGCCCGGCGTAGTAGTCTCGAACAGCACCAACCTCATGCCGTAAGTTACGAAGTAGGCGCTTGCACTCCTTGTCGATAACATCTGCCGCCTCCTCCTCGTATCCCTCCTCACACCTGTAGAATGTCTGCAATCAAATGATACAATATTGATTAGTACAATTAATAACTAGCTAGTTCAAGATTTTTAATTGTGTAAAGGAGAAATTACCAGAACTTTACGATCACCACGTGCGCCTCGTCTTGCACAAGACACCGTCGATAATCTCACCCGGCCGGGGCAGAGCAGCCAAGTAGTGCTCCCAACTCAATCCAACCTCTGGAAGCCGACCCTCACCAGGCAACGTGACAAACCCCGGGAAGTTTTGCCGAATCAGAACTCCAAGGATGGAGTTGGGCCGGCGGACGCTTTCATGGTGGTCCCAACCCCTGCAGCATGACAAGGCCAACGCATTAGTTATTTGAAGAAACGTGAATGCAGAAGGTACAAAAAGATTAAATGCACTTACCTCTCCCCATCAGGGAAAATCAACCACCTCTGCTTTCATGGGTCGCCCGGCACGGACGGGAGCCGTGTAGCACCACGCTAGTAGACGGTGGGGGCCTCCTCCTCAATATCAGTCGGCTCCCCGTCATCATCAGCATGGCCACTCGGCTCCCCGCCATCATCAGCATGGCCACTCGGCTCTTCAGGCTGACCCGACCAGGTACCCCATCCAGACGTGCGCTCGTCCGGGGTATCGTCGGCCCAACTCTCGTGGGCCGAAGGCCCGTCGACCGGAGGCTCATGGGCCGAAGGCCGTCGACCCGAGGCTCATGGGCCGAAGACCCGTGGACCGGAGGCTCGTGGACCGGAGTCCGCGTAGCCTCCTCCTCGGACGAGTCCACCCTAGCAGTCACGTGCTCGGGTGAAACAGCTGGGGGTGGCGGCGAGGAAGGAGCCGTAAGAGTCACCCTACCTCCTCTCATGCGACCACGTGCTCCACCTCCTCTCTTTTTCTTACCTCGTCCCCTGCTGGGCACCGCAGTCGAAGAAGAAGGGCCCGGTGGTGTTGACATAATGTCCAGCAACGCTCGGCGGAGAGGTGCGTGTGCAATGGAAGACCTCGCAACACGCGCCGACGAAGAAGGGGCCTCGGCGTGCTCCCGACTAGCGCCCACCATCTTTCAACACCTGCCATGACAAAGAATAAACGAAATTAGTACAACATAAAAAAATTACCGACATGAATAATAATATGTATATCACTTAAGTGTATCATCATCAAGTACAACATAAAAAATTGAATACCGACACTACTAATAATCTCGATCAAGATTATCATAAATAAATGCATAATCATCATCATCACTATAATCAATGATGGGCTCACTATAATCATCATCATCACTATCATCACTATAATCATCATCATCATCACTGGACACACAACAATTATATATATAATTCACCACGAAATTTATGCGTCGGATCCGGAGCAAAGCATATGCGTCGGATCAGGTGTTGTTTCGGGGTTGGGGGTTCGGTTGTCGGGGTCGGTTGTCGGGGTCGGGGTGTCGGGTCAGGCTCGGGTCGGGTGTGGTCGGGTCGGGGTCGGGGTGTCGGGCCGGGTCGGGTCGGGTCGGGGTGTCGGGTCGGGTGTCGTGGTCGGGGTGTCGGGTCGGGGTCGGTTGTCGGTGGGTGTCGTGTCGGGTCGGTGTCGGGGTCGGGGTCGCTCTCGGGGTTGGGGTGTCAGGTCGGGGTGCCGGGTCGGGGTCGGGGTGCCGTGTCGGTGTAGCGGTCGGGGTGTCGATCGGGTCAGGCTCGGGGTCGGGGTGTTGGGGTCGGGGTCGGGGTCGGGGTCAGGGTGTCGGGGTCGGGGTCGGGGTCTCGGGGTGGGTGTCGTGGGTGCCGGGGTCGGGTCGGGTGTGCCGTGTCGGGTCGGGGTTTTTTCCCTCTTTTTCCTTTTCTTCTTCTTCCTCTTCTTCCTTTTCTTCCTTTTCTTCCTTTTTTCCTTCTTCTTCTTCTTCTTCTTCTTCTTCTTCTTCTTCTTCTTTTTCTTCCTCCTTTTCTTTTTCCTCTTCTTCTTCTCCTCCTCTCCTCTTTTTTCTTCTTCTTCTTCCTCTTCTTCATTTTTCTTCTCCTCCTCCTCCTCGTCTTCTTCCTTTCCTTTTTCCTCTTCTTCTTCTCCTCCTCTCCTCTTTCTTTCTTCTTCTTCTTTCCTAAACCTAAACCTAAACCTAAAACTAAACCTAAATCTAAAACTAAAACTAAAACTAAAACGAAATCTAAACTAAACATAAACCTAAAACTAAAAAAACAGAAAAAGGAAAAAACTAAATCTAAACCTAAAACTAAACTAAAACTGAACCTAACCTAAAACCAAACCTAAAACTAAAACTAAAATTAAAACTAAAACTAAATCTAAAGTAAACATAAACCTAAAATTAAAAAAAAACAGAAAAAAACAGAAAAAAAAGAGGAGGTAGAGCTCACCTGGGGCAGGGCCGGTGGAGGAGGTGGCCGGTGGAGGAGGCGACAGGCGGCGTTGGGCCGAGGCGGTGGGGTCTTGAGGCAGGCGGGCGAGTGGCGCCGAGACGGCAGGCGGCGAAGGCGACAGGCGGGGGCGATGGGCGGCAGGCGGCGATGACGAGGCGGGGGCAGTGGAGGTGGGGCGGGCGGCGGGCGGCCGGGCGGGCGGTGTCTGGCAGGCAGGGGCTGACGGGCGACGGGTGGCGATGGGCGGCGGTGGGGCGGGCGGTGGCGGCAAGTGGGGGGTGGCGGCGGCGTGTGGGGCAGGGAGAGAAACAGAGAGAGGGCGGGGTGGCGCCGTTAGATATGTTAAATGTTTGTCGTCCGCCCTCTTTGCCGTCCGCTTTTTTGCTCTTTGTCGTCCGCTAGCAGACGACAAAGAGGGGGGCCGTTAAGTATTTTTTAAACAGCTCCTCAGTGGGCCCCCCTCCCTCTTTGCCGTCTGCTAGCCGACGGGAAAGAATCTTTGCCGTCAGCTAGCGGACAAGAAGAACTGTCTGAAGGCAAAGACTGTCTCGGCCATCATCCTGTTCTTTGCCGTCTGCTTTTGGGTAGCTCATGGCAAAGAGCTTATTTGCCGTCCGCTAGCGGACGGCAAAGAGCTGACAGATGGCAAAGTAGCTGATTCCAGTAGTGTTTTCATGATTCTAGAGTGTTCTGGAAGGACTCTTTTATGTGTTCTTCCGGTGTCAAAGTTTGGATAGTATTACTTTCAACATTAATAGGCGTACCTGGGATATAATGCTTTATTCGTTGTCCATTGACTACCTTCAGGTTAGTACCTTCAAAATTATTTATTTTGATGGCTCCAGACTGTTAAACCTCCTCGATGACATATGGGCCTTCCCATTTTGAGAGGAGCTTTCCTGCAAAAAATCTAAAATGATAGTTGTACAAAAGAACATATTCTCCGACTTTAAACTCACGCTTTTGGATTTTTTTGTCATGCCATCTTTTGACCTTTTCTTTAAATAACTTTGCATTTTCATATGCTTGGGTTCTCCATTCATCTAATGAGCTTATATCAAATAACCTCTTTTCACCAGCAAGTTTGAAATCATAATTGAGTTCTCAGAATCGCCAATATGCTTTATGTTCTAACTCAAGAGGCAAATGACAAGGTTTTCCATAAACCATTTTATAAGGACACATACCAATAGGATTTTTATATGCTATTCTATAATCCCAAAGTGCATCATCTAACATATTAGACCAATTCTTCCTAGACCTATTAACAATCTTTTGCAAAATTAATTTTATTTATCTATTGCTAAGTTCAACTTGACCACTAGACTGATGATAGGGTGATGTAATTCTATGGTTAACATCATACTTGGCAAGCATTTTATGGAAAGCACCATGAATAAAGTGTGAACCACAATCAGTCATTAAATATCTAGGGTCTCCAAACCTTGGGAAAATAACTTCCTTAAGCATTTTAATAGAGGTGTTGTGATCAACAGTACTGGTTGGAATAGCTTCTACCCATTTATAGTAACATAATCAACAGCAACAAAAATATGTGTATACCCATTAGAGGAAGGAAAAGGTCCCATGTAATCAAATCCCCAAACATCAAATGGTTCAACAGCAAGTGAATAATTCATAGGCATTTCTTGACGCTTACCGATATAACCTATTCTTTTACATTCATCACAAGATGAGACGAACTTACGGGCATCTTTGAAGAGAGTGGGCCAATAAAATCCAGACTGCAATACCTTATGAGCAGTTCTATCTCTAGCATGATGTCCTCCATAGGCCTCAGAGTGACATTTCCGTAGGATTTGTCCCTGTTCATGCTCAGGTACACAACGTCTAATAATACCGTCTACTCCTTCTTTATAAAGATGTGGTTCATCCCAAAAGTAATGTCTTAAATCATAGAAGAATTATTTATTTTGTTGGTATGTAAAGCTAGGTGGCAAATATTTAGCAACAATGTAATTATCATAGTCAGCATACCAAGGAGTACCGTTAGCAACATTTATTGCAGCTAACTGCTCATTAGGGAAGCTATCATCAATAGGTAGCGGGTCATCAAGCAGATTTTCAAGCCTAGACAAGTTATCAGCTATGGGGTTCTCGGCTCCTTTTCTATCAATAATATATAAATCAAATCCTATATACTTAAGAAGTTCACCCCCACTACTTGATTTATCTCAAGATGCAACATAGCCACATGACAACCAATCACAGGCATCCACGTCACCCCTAAACAGTCCCACGCATCCCACCTCCTGAGGTTATTTCTTATTTTTCCTGTAAAGAAAAAACAAAATCCCATGTCGGGTGTTGGGTGCGACATATGCCAAAGGATGGCTTATCATGGTGGGAGCGAGTTAAACGTTGCCGGTGCCTGGAAGCGGGATGAGACTTAGACACGAACGCCGGTGTACTTTACCCAGGTTCGGGGCTCTCCTAGGAGATAACACCCCTAGTCCTGCTCTGCGGGGTCTCCGCATGATCACTAAGGCTCAAGTGAATACACAGGTGCTCCTCGAGCTGTATGCTAGAAGTAGGAGAAGGCAAGGCTAGCTCTTCCCTTTCATCTATGATCTGGTCTAACTATCTCAGGTCTGGAACCCTTTGTATGGGTGCCCTGGGGGGTTTATATAGGCCTACCCCCGTGGGGTACATTGGTAATCCAGCCGGGGGTAGGGCCCGGCCGTCAGTCTCTCTTGCGCCGGCTTCTCTGCCGACTGCCGGGGCCCGCCGACTGGTGGGTCCCGCCGACCGGCGAGACACGGGCCGACAGGCCGTACCCGCCGCTCCCGGGCTTGTCGGCGGCTGATCACTATAGCCGCGTCTCTAATGACGCAGGCTTGGTCGGGAGGTCATGGCTATAGCCCCGCCGCCTGGCGCGCGATTACTGTAGCCACTCCCTATCTTGTCGAGTTGATGGCGCGTGGGTCCCGAGAAAGGGGCCGACCGACTCCTAGGGGCCGACCTCCATCGGGTCCGACTGGTAGGGCTCTTCGCCGTCTTCTGGACTCACGCTGACTGGCGGGGCCCATCGTCCTTGGGCCGTACAGACAGGCCGTCGTGGGAACAGGACTCCGCCCATGCGGGGTGATGTCAGGGAAGCCGTGGCAACAGTGCCGCGCCGGACGGAGATCTCCGCCGGTACGGTGCACTGTGGCCATACTTGCCTGATCTGGAGGAGGGGATGGGCTATACTGTAGCCACTCCCCGTCCCGTCCCCCTGACGAGGGCACAGGCTCTGCAGGTGTCGCGGGCCGACTCCCTGAGGCCGGCTTCTCTGGAAGCCGCCCGGCGGGAGTCGGCTTGACTCGGCCTTGCATCCAGGACTCGGCCGCCCATGGGAAGCCGGCTACTCCTTCAGTCGGCTTCCAGAAGGCGGCTCTTCGTCTCATCGTCTTGAGGGGCGTAGTCAGCCCTGATGTTTTGAAAGGTTTTGGGCCTCGGGTTAGCCTACCCGTGGCCCATTACTCCGACAGTAGTCCCCGAAGCGGGTGAGGCGCCACGGGCGATCGGTCGAGGAGCCTCAGCAGTTTCCTTCCCTCGGTGCCCGAGGTAGAGCTTCGTCCGTCTTCAGCCAAGCTGACCGGTTGGAGTCAGCCTCGCCCCAACCCGTCTTGTCCAAACTTTCGAACGCCTTGGCGGGAGCCATGTGGCGTGCTAGCTAAGGTTTCGTGCCACCGCCCGCTTCGGGCCTGTCACGTGGTGGCGCGCCGCCGGGCCAGTCTGCCCGCTTACGCGTGCAATGGAACATGTCTTAGGACCGGGCCCGCCACTACCCTCCTCGGCTCTCGAGCAGATCTGCTGCGGCCGAGGCGGGCGGTTGAGATTCCAGTGGAGTTACTGCGCACAGTAACTCGCGTGGGAAGGATCGTGGGGGGCGTGGGGTAACGGCGCTGTTAATCCCACGCTCTCCCCCTCGGCTTCGCAGCCCGAGGGCCTATAAGTAGGCGGGGGAGGGGGAGCGGCAGGGCACGCGCGTCCCCCCTCCTCATTGCCTCTTCTTTATTGCCTCCTCTTCCTTTTTCCTCTCGCCGCCGCGCCCCCAAGCTATGTCGAGTGTCGCGGCGACCCATTCCCGATGAGCTCCTCTTCCACCGTCACGCCCCCCGCGGTGCGCTCCGAGGAGTGGGACGGCTCCGAGGTTCACGATGAGCACATCGACTTCCTCCGCAAGACGCGTCGGCTGCCTCGCGAGGAACTCATGAAGGTCCGCCTCGCGCCGGAGGAGGGCGAGCGGGTTGTCTTCCGCTCGCATTGCCTACGCGGCCTCGGTCTGCAGGCGAGCGGCTTCTTCCGCTCCTTCCTCGAGTTCTACGGACTCTAGCCGCACCACCTCACCCTGAACACGGTGGTGCTGCTGTCCACCTTCGTCACTCTGTGCGAAGGCTTCCTCGGCGTCCTCCCCACCCTCGAGCTATGGAGGGAGTTCTTCTACACCAAGCTTGGCACCCACGTCGCAGGCGTGCCGGCTTAGTGCAGCGCGTTCATCGCAGTGTGGAGGACAGGGGCCGACAACCCGTTTCCCCCCATCACGCTGATAAAGTCGGTGAAGATGTGGTAGCGGTCACACTTCTACGTGAAGAGCATCTTTGCGGAGGGCGATTGGGTCAACCTGCCGGCTTATGCAGCCGATGCGCCGGCTGGGAGACAGCCCAACTTGTCGTACGGGGCCAGGTCGCTGACGCCTAATGGAGCCGCCGCCGTCGCCCGGCTCCGAGTGATGACGTAGTCGGAGGGCCTGACCGGGCCTGATTTGCTGGCTGCCTTCGTGGCGCGCCGAGTGCTCCCGCTTCAAGGCCGTCCTCACATGATTTGCCAGATGAGCGGCCACCGGGATCCAAGCCGCATGTGCACCAAGGAGATGCCTCACGAAGAGGTGGCCTACATGGTGAACTACCTTGCAAACTGCGAGCTCTCAGAAGAGTGGCAGTTCGGCAAGGAACCGTATTCGCGCGACAATCCTCCGCCCATGGTGAGTTGTTACTTTTTCTGGTTCCTCTGATTCCTTGTTGCCGAGTCCGTCTAGTCAGATCTGACGGACCGGTCTTCGTCCAGAGCCCTCTCCTCCCGCCAGCAGCCAGCACCGCGATGCCTGCCAGCGAATTCCTCCCTGACAGGGCGGAAAGCGATGTCGACGACCCCGACTTGGGGGCGGCGGCCTTGGAAGACGACACCGAGGCAGGAGGCGGCAGAGCTGACGGTGCAAGGCTCGGGGCCAGCCTCGAGGAGTGGCCTGACAATGATGCGGGGGAAGCCGCCCCGCACCACCAACCGGGGGCTGGCCAGCCAGGCGCGAGCTCCTCTGCCGCGCCGGACGCCCAAGGCGGCGCGAAGAAGCGTAGGGCTGCGCCGAGCTTGTTCGGCAGTCGGCCGAAGAAGCCCAAGGGCTCGGCTGCGGCGACCAAGCGGGAAGAGGCGGCCGCGAAGGACAACCTCTTCCGCAGGGAGGTGAAGACGCTGCAACTGGTCTCCGTGTAAGTGCTTTCCTCCCTTGCATCTTTGTCTTCTCTTCATCGATCTGTTCTGAGTTTTCTTCTTTGTTTTCCTTGGGTCCAGGGCTCCCCTCTCTCTTGAGAAGGTAGCCGCCGCCTCCATCATGGGGTCGGCGGAGACTTCCGCCACAGCTCGGCGGATTGACCTGGCCGCCGACCTTCAGGAGGCGAGGGATGAACGCTGGGAGGCCTTGAAGAAGAGGCCGCCACTTTGAAGAAGGCGGAGGCACGTAAGTCGGAGGTCAGCCGCCCGAACCGTGAAAACAGGCCAAAGAAACCGCGCATCACCACTCGGCGATCTTCATTGTTGTAGGACCTTGAAGTATATCTAGAGGGGGGGTGATTAGACTACTTGACCAATTAAAAACTTAACCTTTTCCCAATTTTAGACTTTGGCAGATTTTAGCTATCTTTGCACAAGTCAAGCAATCTTCACACAATTCAAGCAAGCATGCAAAGAGTATATAGGCAGCGAAAAGTAAAGCATGCAACTTGCAAGAATGTAAAGGGAAGGGTTTGGAGGATTCAAACGCAATTGGAGACACGGATGTTTTTGTCGTGGTTCTGATAGGTGGTGCTATCGTACATCCACGTTGATGGAGACTTCAACCCACGAAGGGTAACGGTTGCGCGAGTCCACGGAGGGCTCCACCAACGAAGGGTCCACGAAGAAGTAACCTTGTCTATCCCACCATGGTCGTCGCCCACGAAGGACTTGCCTCACTAGCGGTAGATCTTCACGAAGTAGGCGATCTCCTTACCCTTACAAACTCCTTGGTTCAACTCCACAATCTTGTCGGAGGCTCCCAAGTGACACCTAGCCAATCTAGGAGACACCACTCTCCAAGAATTAACAGATGGTGTGTTGATGATGAACTCCTTGCTCTTGTGCTTCGAATGATAGTCTCCCCAACACTCAACTCTCTCTCATAGGATATGGATTTGGTGGAAAGAAGATTTGAGTGGAAAGCAACTTGGGGAAGGCTAGAGATCAAGATTCATATGATTGGAATGGAATATCTTGGCTTCAACACATGAGTAGGTGGTTCTCTCTTAGAACTGGTAAGTTGGAAGTGTAGGTTTGTTCTGATGGCTCTCTCCACGAATGAAGAGGAGGTGGAGGGGTATATATAGCCTCCACACAAAATCTAACCGTTACACACAATTTGCCAAACTCGGTAGGACCGAATGAACATACTCGGTCGGACCGATTCAGTAAACCTAGTGACCTTTAGGGTTTTCGGTGGGACTGATATGCAACTCGGTAGGACCGATATGGTTAGGGTTAGGGCATAACGTTATCTCGGTGAGACCGATTACACAAACTCGGTGAGACCGATTTTGGTAATTAGCTAACCAGAGAGTTGGTCAGGTAAACTCGGTGGGACCGATTCGCTCTTTCGGTGAGACCGAAATGTTACGAAAGGGAAACAGAGAGTTTATATTGCAATCTTGGTGGGACCGATCGCTCACTTCGGTTAGACCGAAACGTTATGAAGGGAAATAGAGAGATTACAATCCCATCTCGGTGACACCGAGATCCCTATCGGTGAAACCGATTCACCTAGGGTTTGTGGCAGTGGCTATGACATCTGAACTCGGTGGCGCCGGATAGAAAGAATCGGTAAGGCCGAGTTTGACTTTAGGTTTAGGTCATATGTGTGGAAGTGGGAAAGTAGTTGAGGGTTTTGGAGCATATCACTAAGCACATGAAGCAAAAGGCTCATTAAGCAACACCTCATCCCTCCTTGATAGTATTGGCTTTTCCTATAGACTCAATGTGATCTTGGATCACTAAAATGTAAAATGTAGAGTCTTGAGCTTTTGAGCTTGAGCCAATCCTTTTTCCTTAATATTTTGAGGATCCACTTTCATCATCCATGCCATGCCATTCATTGAGCTTTCCTGAAATATTTGTCTTGAATAGCATTAGCTCAATGAGCTATATGTTGTTATGAATTACCAAAACCACCTAGGGATAGTTGCACTTTCAATCTCCCCTTTTTGGTAATTGATGACAACATATAGATCAAAGCTTCGACAAATGATAATAAGATTGAAAAACATCATCGCTTTGAGAAGTATGTGATAAGCAAGAGCTCCCCCTAAATTTGTCCATATTTTAAGACTTGCTTTGGACTGCAAATGCACAAGGAGTTAGGCTCATGGGTTACTCTTCCATGTCACATACATCTTGGTGGAGCGCTCAAAATAATAAGGATAGAATACATGCACTCATCACCAAGCACAGTGAATGATCATATAAGGATAAGTAAGATAATATCATCTAGAAAGCATAAGTGTAGCTTATGATCAAACACATGATCATCAATGTCTCACAGGTAATAGCATAGTATCTCAAGCAAGCAAAAGCAAACAAAGTTCAACCAAGAAGACAAGAGAGAACAAAAGCAAACTCTCTCTCGAAGCCCTATGATCTATACATTTTTCTCCCCCTTTGGCAACAAGTTACCAAAAAGTTCCTAGAAAATGCATAGGACTATAACGTCTCTCAGGCTTGGTCTTCTGCTGGTGGCGTAGAGATGGCTCCTTGGACGAAGACTTCAGTTGACGTGGAAGGAGCTGAAGGAGTTGGTGCTGGAGCTGGTTGCGCTGGAGCTGTAGCTGGAGCAGATGAAGTGATTCTGGTGTCTAGTACTGGCTCTGCAGCTGATCTCTGAGCTTGAAGCACTCTGGCAAATGCATCAGTTTTTGTCCTGCCCTTCCTCGCCTGCATGTCATCCTGTAGCTGCTCCACAACTGACTGAATCTCAGTTACTTTGACATCAAGATCATAGAATTTTTGTTCCATTATTATTTCCAGGCTCTCCTGGTTTTGAGTTAGGGTGGCCAACCCCTTCTCAATCCGCAGAGTTGATGCTATCAAGTAACCAAGCTGGTCCTGCTTGTTCCTCAAAAAGTACTCAGATGCCTCTGCTAATGTTGGCATCTTGGCAGCCTTCTCTTTCCTTGCTTTCTCCTTCTTTTTTTGAGCTTGTACTGATGATGGTTCATTCTCAGTCCTGACAACTTGATTGTCCTCAAATTCAGGATAGAGAACTAAGTGTTCCTTATCCAACAGATACTTC
This sequence comes from Aegilops bicornis, assembly GCA_021605145.1. Taxonomy (NCBI): domain Eukaryota; kingdom Viridiplantae; phylum Streptophyta; class Magnoliopsida; order Poales; family Poaceae; genus Aegilops; species Aegilops bicornis. The sequence goes on along the minus strand of CM038675.1, from coordinate 391,436,207 downwards.
CCTGTGCCCATGTTTGAGTTAATCAACTCCTGAATTTGTGGGGCATATCCACAGCTCCTCTTTTGGTCTCACATCGTCCTCTTGATAGTTTCAACTATGAGGCTCATGACCTTGAATTTCTGGGCACATAAAAAATGTGTAGCAAATTAATTGCATGCACTCTGATCATGTTCTGGTCACCTGATTTGGGCAACAGAGTGTGCCTTAGGATCCAGTTGATCGTTGGCAGCCCTGACAGAAGAAAATGAACTGATCCAAACTTGAAAGTCTCAAGTGCATCATCTGGGATCTCCTTGTACATCTGTGACATTGAGTTGTGATCCATCTTCTTCTTGGCATAAACGTCCAAGTCATCTTCACTTTCCTTTGGGGCATTGATCAGACTTGCCCATTCCTCAATGGTTGATTGGTATCTCGTTCCTTCAGACATCCAAACTACCCTGCCATCTGGAGAAATGTGTTGTGGAGTAGAATTGCATAATGAGCTCGTCATTCCAGTTTGTGAGCTTCTGCCCAACAAAATCTGCAACTCCACAGGCACTGAAGCTGTCATACACTCCAGGATAGTGTTCTTCATTTTCCTGTATGTAGGTCCAGTCAACCCACCTCATATCACAAACTATGGGCTTCTTACCCAATAAGATAGTCTCATAGAAGTCCTGCTGCTCCTTGGTGTGGAACCTGTAATCTACAACAGTCCTTCTCCTGGTGGCATATGGATCTGACTCTCTCCATAGCCTCAACCCTAAGTCTCTCCTGATCTTCATGTTTTCAGCCACAGGATGAGCATCATTGTGGTCTGGAATCTTGGGTTTGAGCTTCCTTAGGACTTGCCCTTCATCATCTTCCTCAGCAGCAACATCAGGCATTGGGGACTTGTTCTTTTCAGCAGCTGGTATACTCCTGGTATTCCACTTAGGTGCACTCTTGGGCTTGGAGGCAGCTTTGGGTGCTTCTTTGGGCTTTGAAGTTGCAGCCCCTGACTTTATAGCATCACCCATCAGCTTTTGTGCCTTGGGTGCTCGTGCAGCAACCTCTTCTTCTTCCTCTTCTTCCATCATGGAAGGCTTTCCAATCACTCTGGTCATGGTCTTCTTGACCGTTTCCTTCCTTTTCTTTCCTTCAGCAGCAGGCTCTTTGGGTTGGGATTCCAAAGAAGCTTGAGTGGAGACTCTGACTTTGGACATTGGTTGTCTTCCTGCAGGCCTTTTGATCTTCATTCCTGGCTTTACTGCAGTTGAGCTGTACTCCTTGTTGAGCACTTTCTTCTTTGAAATAGCCTCATCCTCAACTGCCACATAATCCTCATCCTCAGACTCTGAGGTCTTCTTCTTCCTTGTCCTAGTGGCAGCTTTGGGCAAATTGTCGGGAGTGCTTCTGCTCCCCTCATCTGAGCTGCTAGAGGGACTAGTGCCCTCACTCATGTGAATCTGCTCTTCTGACTTGTTCTGGCTGTCACTTTGGTCTAACATGCTGCACACACTGACTGCTGACCCTGTGAATAGTTATGGATGAGGTAGAATGGATGAGCATCACAAAATGCAGAGATTTTTGCAAAAGAATGATTCAAAAAATTTAGTTTTAGTTTTCCACTGAAAGCATTTCGGATCTACCGATTTTCAAACTCAGTGATACCGAAGCAGTTTTGGAACCTAAACTAGTGAACTCGGCCAGACCGAGTCACAGTTCGGTGGTGCCGAGACTTCTAGGGTTTCACAAAGTTTTAAAATCGGTCACACCGATTAGCAATTCTCGGTCAGATCGAGAGTTACTAGTGCAATGGCGTTAGCCAAGTCGGTGGTACCGAGTTTTTCAACTCGGTGGGTCCGAGATGGTTTCGGCGGAAACGTAACCCTAAATTTTCGAATCACACCTATTCTAAGGATTGTTTTGACTGGATAGAGGTGTTTCAATCGTGGCAAGAAGCATTATGAACACAATGTGCTGAGAATCAGATGATGATAGCACTATGATCGAGTTCATACCCTAGTTCAGCGGTGAACTCGCTACGGCGGCAATGGCGGAGAAGAAATCCGTTGACGGCGGCGGAGACCAGCGACAGGAGGTGGCTGGCGACGAAGTCGACGATCCGGAGACCTAGTAGGCAGAGCGAGCTATCCGCGGGCGAAGAGTTTCGGAGAAAGTTTTCCAAAATTTGCCCGTGAGAATATATAGCCCGTCACTGTCGGTGTGACCGAGTGGAACAACTCGGTGGCACTGAGATGCATAACTGTTAACAGTTACAGCAACTCGGTGTGACCGAAAAGTTCAAATCGGTTGCACCGAGATGAAAACCTAGATCGACTTAGTGATCTCGGTATGACCGAAATGGAGGAATTGGTCAGACCAAAAATCACAAAGAAGTTTTGGAAGTTTTAAGTCTATGACGAATCGGGGACTCCGAGTGCTCCTCACATAGAGTGGTTCGAATCTGACTTGATCAAATTTTGTGATGTAGCATGAACAGAGTTTGAGACGAGAAAATCATAGATAGCTAGATAAGGTTCTTAGGCATTCTTGTCCATCCACTTGGCCAAAGAAGAAGAAACCAATCAATCAAAACAACAAGTGGATGTCCTCGAATGAGTAAAATATGCAACCAACATGCTCACACAACAAAATGACAAATGAAATATGTGACAAAGCATGCACAACCAATTCTAGCATCTATCAAACAATTGGCGATGACTAGGTCATCTATATATGTGAGTATATTGACTTAGGAGTCAAATGAGAACATTTGATCATAGGTCATACTCATCGTTTAAGCTCAAGTGGGGTTACCACTTTTACATAAAGCATTTATGTGTTCACATCATTAGAGTTGCTTAGACTCAATTCTTAGAGTTAAGCTCCCCCTAGATGTGAGATCCCCCCTTAGAGGGATGAACTAACCTTGGGTTTTGTCGATGATGACTTCATGTAGGAGTTGAAGATGTGGATGCTCAATGTTGATGTAGATCTTTTGGAGCAATCCTTTGGAGTGAGTTGCACTTTCAATACCTACATGGGTTAGTCCCACAAGGAACAAACAAGTATATCCATAGACATAGAGTGATGCACACACAAAATGATGTCCATGAAAACATTAGGTTACCTTGTCCCATGCCTTACCAACATGAGGGTTTGTGACTCCTTGAACTAGTGCAAGAGATGGAAGATGATTGCACTTGTCCTTGCCATAATGATACGAGGGAAGAATGTTGGCGGAGTCACCCTCAAGAACTCTCTAGTTCTTCTTCTTCGGGATCCACATCATCTTGATGGGAATCCTAGGTGTAGTAGTTGTACTTGATGAAGTAGAACTTGGCGTAGTCTTGGGAACCCACTTGACCAAGGCCTTAGGTGCTTCTTCAAATGCATCAATCTCCTCTTGAAGCTTGTCCTTGCCTTTGTTCTTGTGGTCTTGTGGTGGAAGATCATCTTGTGCTTGTGTTCCCTTGAAGGAAGTAGGATCATACTTCTCTTGTTGAGGAACAAACTTCGTCTTGGGGTATTGATCTTCTTCCCACTCTACTCCATTTGCATTGAACTTTCGTTCAAAACCAACACCTTGATTCTTCCGGTGCCTTCCTTGCTTGCGTACAATTTCCTCAAATTGCTTACTCCCGGCAAGGCTCTTGTATACACCTTTCTCTATAATTCCCTTCAATAAGTTGTTTTCTTGCTCAAGAGTAACTTGGCAAAGAGAATCATTAGTGGAATCAAGGGAACTACTAGAAGCAACAATATTGGATTTAGCATTGTTATTGTTACTACTAGAGAAAGAATCTTTCTTGTTCTTGTTACTAGACTTGACTTGAGGCATGTAAGTAGATAAGAGTAAATGCTTGGCAATGTAAGAAGAACTTTTCTTACAGAGATCATCATTGATTGCTTTTAAGAACCCATGCTCTTGCTCAAGATTGAGCTTTTCAAAGTGTAACTTCTCATGAGTCCTTAAAAGCTCTCGATGATCTTCGAAGATAGTTTCATGAGCTAACTTAAGAGTGTTTAGTTCTTTAGTTAGATGCTCAATCTTCTCCTTATCATTGTCATTCGTTTCATCTTGATTAACATGATTAATTGACGTTTCATCATAGTATTCATCACTAGAGTTGTCTACAAGTAAATCATCATCACCTAGCAAGTCATCTTCATCACTATTAAAATCAACATACTCGGGGTGTGTTACCTTAGGACCTTTGGCCATGAAGCATCTTCCAATTCCTTCATTTGGTGAATCAAATATGTCGTAGGAGTTGGTTGACACAAGTGCTAGACCGGCAACACCTTCATCTTGAGTCTATTCGGAGTCGGAGTGATAGCTTCTCTCGGAGTGATTGTCGGAGTCGGAGCCGGATACCCATTCACCAACATGATCTTGATGTCTTTGTTTTGTGTAGCTCTTTGATGACTTGTCCTTCCTTTCCGAATCCTTGGTTCTCCGTGAGGGTCTTCGTTCATGACGATCATCTCTACTCCTTCTCTCTCTTGGTGGTGATTCTTCTCTTCTACTTCTTCTCTTGGGAGAATCTCCTCTTCTTTTGTAGGGTGTCGTACACTCATTGGAATAGTGTCCGGGTATGCCACAATTGTAGCAATTGCGCTCTCGACTAGAAGATCTTTTGTCATTGTAGGACCTTGACTTAGAGCTTCTCTCTTTGCTTCTACTCTTGTAGAATGTGTTGAAGTTCTTCACCATTAAGCTCAATTCTTCATTGAATGTTTGTTTCTCACTTGATGATGTGGGTGCTTCACATGAGGCTTTGTAAGAACCACTTGACTTGTTGTGAAGTTCCTCCTTATCCTTGAGTGACATCTCGTGAGCAACAATTCTTCCAATGACTTCCGTTGGCTTGAGATCTTTGTAATTTGGCATCATTTGGATCAATGTGCACACGGTATCATATTTTCCATCCAATGCTCTTAGGATCTTCTTGATGATGAATCATCGGTCATCTCTTCACTTCCTAAGCCGGCAATCTCATTTGTGATAAGAGCAAGCCTAGATTACATTTTAGTGACACCTTCACCATCCTTCATTTTAAACTTGTCAAGCTGACTTTGGAGCACATCTAACTTGGATTCCTTGATGGAGTCGATACCTTCATGCATATCAATCAAAGTATCCCAAATTTCCTTTGCATTCTCAAGACGGCTGATTTTGTTGAACTCCTCAGGGCACAAGCCATTGAAGAGGATATCACAAGCTTGATCGTTGTATTGCAGCATCTTCAACTCTTCCGCGCTAGCTTCACGGTTCGGTTCTCTCCCATCAAAGAGTTCACCTTGCAAGCCAATACACACAATAGCCCAAGCGGCGGGGTTATGTCTGAGAATATGCATTTTCATCTTATGCTTCCAACTAGCAAAATTAGTGCCATCAAAGTAAGGACCTCTACGGTGATAATTTCCCTCGCTAGACGCCATACTCTCCTAGGTTGTGAAACCAAGGCTATGACCACCAAAAGCTATGGAAATCAAAACAAATGGAGACCAAAGCTCTGATACCACTTGTAGGACCTTGAAGTATGTCTAGAGGGGGGTGATTAGACTACTTGAACAATTAAAAACTTAACCTTTTCCCAATTTTAGACTTTGGCAGATTTTAGCTATCTTTGCACAAGTCAAGCAATCTTCACACAATTCAAGCAAGCATGCAAAGAGTATATAGGCAGCGGAAAATAAAGCATGCAACTTGCAAGAATGTAAAGGGAAGGGTTTGGAGGATTCAAACGCAATTGGAGACACAGATGTTTTTGTCGTGGTTCCGATAGGTGGTGCTATCGTACATCCACGTTGATGGAGACTTCAACCCACGAAGGGTAATGGTTGTGCGAGTCCACGGAGGGCTCCACCCACGAAGGGTCCACGAAGAAGTAACCTTGTCTATCCCACCATGGCCGTCACCCACGAAGGACTTGCCTCACTAGCGGTAGATCTTCACGAAGTAGGCGATCTCCTTGCCCTTACAAACTCCTTGGTTCAACTCCACAATCTTGACAGAGGATCCCAAGTGACACCTAGCCAATCTAGGTGACACCACTCTCCAAGAAGTAACAAATGGTGTGTTGATGATGAACTCCTTGCTGTTGTGCTTCGAATGATAGTCTCCCCAACACTCAACTCTCTCTCACAGGATATGGATTTGGTGGAAAGAAGATTTGAGTGGAAATCAACTTGGGGAAGGCTAGAGGTCAAGATTCATATGATTGGAATGGAATATATTGGCCTCAACACATGAGTAGGTGGTTCTCTCTCAGAACTGGTAAGTTGGAAGTGTAGGTTTGTTCTGATGGCTCTCTCCACGAATGAAGAGGAGGTGGAGGGGTATATATAGCCTCCACACAAAGTCTAACTATTACACACAATTTACAAAACTCGGTAGGACCGAATCAACAAACTCGGTCGGACCGATTTAGTAAACCTAGTGACCGTTAGGGTTTTTGGTGGGACTGATATGCAAATCGGTAGGACCGATATGGTTAGGGTTAGGGCATAACGTAATCTCGGTAAGACCGATTACACAAACTCGGTGAGACCGATTTTGGTAATTAGCTAACCAGAGAGTTGGTCGTAAACTTCGGTGGGACCGATTCGCTCTTTCGGTGAGACCGAAATGTTACGAAAGGGAAACAGAGAGTTTACGTTGCAATCTCGGTGGGACTGATCGCTCACTTCGGTTAGACTGAAACGTTATGAAGGGAAACAGAGAGATTACAATCCCATCTTGGTGAGATCGAGATCCCTATCGATGAAACCGATTTGCCTAGGGTTTGTGGCAGTGGCTATGACATCTGAACTCGGTGGCGCCGGATAGAAAGAATCGGTAGGGCCGAGTTTGACTTTAGGTTTAGGTCATATATGTGGAAGTGGGAAAGTAGTTGAGGGTTTTGGAGCATATAACTAAGCACATGAAGGAAAAGGCTCATTAAGCAACACCTCATCCCTCCTTGATAGTATTGGCTTTTCCTATAGACTCAATGTGATCTTGGATCACTAAAATGTAAAATGTAGAGTCTTGAGCTTTTGAGCTTGAGCCAATCCTTTGTCCTTAATATTTTGAGGGATCCACTTTCATCATCCATGCCATGCCATTCATTGAGCTTTCCTGAAATATTTGTCTTGGAATAGCATTAGCTCAATGAGCTATATGTTGTTATGCATTACCAAAACCACCTAGGGATAGTTGCACTTTCAGTTGTTCCTCTCAACTCTGCCCCGCCACCTCCGGAGTTCTCGGCGCAGACCTGGGAGGTCGGCGGTGAAAACCCGTTCAAGGAACGAGATGGCGGCGACACCTCCATGCCGGACGTGCTCGTGCCGCCACCGCTGCCGTCTGGGAGCGCTCCGGGCGGGCAGCCGGAGGACCCGCCGGTGCTTCCGACTAGAGAAGTGGTGGCGGGCCTGGATCTTGGGGTTGGCGCACCAACGCGTCGCCGTCTTGCGAAGGAGGCTTCTGCGCCACGCCCGCTGGAGATTGGCGCCACGAGCTCCTCGATCCCGGACACCGAGGCGACGAGTGTCGCGCCCACTGGGTGGGTGCGAGGAAGCGGGACCGGCCCACTGAATCGGGCGCTCTTGGACGTCCAAGCCAAGATCCGAGCCGAAAGCAAGGCCCTGAAGAACTGCAACAAGGCGCACCTAGCGGCGCGAGAAGCCGTCCGGGTACATTCTCTTCTTCGTTTTGTTTCTTTCAATTTTTGGTGGGGGCGCGCCAGCGCACCCTCTAGGTGTAGTCCCCGACTTTCGTGCCGGCTGCTGAGCAGGCGGCTCGGAACTCTAATCGACGAGTTCCAAGTACTAACACTCGTCTGAAATTTATGTCGCAGGATTACCACAATATCCGCGAGATCGCCTTCAACTCGAACGTCCAGCAGCTGGCTCAACTGACCGCCGACTTGTCGGACAGCCAGAGTACGTCTTCTTCTTTTTTCCGCGGGGGCACGCTGGCGCACCCGCGGGCTGTAGTCCCCGAGATTCGGGCCGACTGCTGAGCAGTCGGGCCGGATCTCCCCAGCGACTGCATTTCTTTGCTGGTGACTAACGCCTTGCTTTCTTCTTTCTTTCGCAGAAGCCAACGCCACCTTACAGGAGTAGCTGGATGAGGCCAACACCGTGCTCCGTGCCAAGGAGAAAGAGTGCAGCCAGCTGGCTGAAGAGCGCGACCGGCTGGCCGCACAACTGGCAGAACAGAAGGAGCTCTTCAAGAAGGTTCAGAAGGAGGCGGAGGATAAGGAGACTGGTCTCCTTGCTGAATTCGCGAGCGAGCGCTCCTCCTGGTCTGACAAGGAGGCGATGCTGACCTCCGCTTCCACGAGATCAAAGACATAGTCAACGGTGAGTCTTCCTCATTCTTCTTTGCGCCACCGGCTGTTGGTCAAGCCGGCTTCTCGCCTTTAATTTTGCTCTTTGCTTCCGTCTGGCAGACTTCTTCCCTGGCCACTCGGATGCCGCCAACCGCGCCATCGAAGCTGACCACGAAGGGCGGAGGGCGGACGGTGCGAAGATTGCCGTCGACGCCCCCCGATCCCTTAACGAGCAGATCCTGAGCATTGAGGCTCGTTTTCGGCCGGCTCACCGGATGCTGCGCCGGCTTCAGCGTGTCGGTGCCCAGGCAATCACCGCCCTGTGGCCAGACATGCCGACACCGTGCACTCCCAGTCGGACTGCCGACTAGCTGGAGGTAGCAGCCGACCGTCTTGGGGCCTGGAAGGGCTCTCCGGCCCGGGCTGGGGCGCGCCGGGCCTTGGAGTTCGTCAAGGCGTGGTACCTTGGGCTGAATCTAGCGCAGCTGGCCACGTTCCGGCTGGAGGCTCACGCAGATTTGGCGGCCGTGGAGGACGATCTTGTCAAGCGCGCGGAGTCGATCTCTGAGTACACCGACACCAGCATCTTCGTCCTGGAGCAGGCTGAAAACAGCGACGAGGCACCGCCAGAATGGTTCGGGCTAAACCCGGCCGACGACGAGGACTCAGCGGAGGTGATCGACTCCAGCGGTGAGGAGGAAGGCGAGTCGGAGGAGGGAGGTGAAGAGTAGGCGGAAGAGGTCAGAGCGGACGGCCAGCCTCAGCTCATCCACGCCTCCAGCAACGAGCCGCGTCCGATCGAGCCAGCTACCACCGGAGGCGATCAAGCAGAGACCGACCAGCCGGCCGCTCCGGCGACTGGCACCACCGACTCCTCTGATCCTCCGAACCCTTCTGCCGCTTCCTAGGCTGCCGCTTTATCTTTTGTTTCGCCTGTCTTATTAGTCTCAAATGAGCTTGTTAATTTTGCACAATTCCACCCACGGGGTGTATCTAAACTTCGTTGAAGATTGGCCAAGGGCCCTTATTATGTAAATATTTTCCCGAGTTCCGACTCTTCTTGCTTATCGCTCTTTGGTCTTTTCCTTTGCTGCCTTCCCTTGGTTGCCGCCTTGTCAGCCAAACAGCCGCTCTGCGGTCTCTTGCTGGGTCAAGTTCCTGGCTACCTTGGGAAGGCGAGTACTTAGCCGTTTTTAGAGTTTTAGCAAGTTGAATAGCAAACGGACAGCCGACTGCTGAAAAGTCGGTTGTAAAAAAGACTAGAAACCGGCTTAAACTATGCAATGCTTTGAGTCCTTAGCCATTTTTCGTGTGGGCACCCTTTCTACCTTGCTCCTGCCAGCCAATCAGTCACTCTGCGAGCTGCGGCTTCCGGCTGGAGACGGCTTAAGTGCCACACATTATTTTCCGACTGCAGGAAGCATTTCATAATTCCAGACAGCAAGTCCCCGGGTCGACTAGTCGAACCCGGTGCCAAGCGGCATAATGAAAAGGTGACATACTTGTAGGCATAGCCTTTACCATATAGATAAAAGAGGGCAGTCCCCGAGCTCTTCTCGGGGGAACCGGAGTCTTCGTACTTTAATACAAAAGGTAGCGTGGTACATACTGCATTAACTGTAAAATCTTCGGAGGAGATTTGCATTCCATGGCCGTTCCGTCTCCTTGCCGGAGTCGTCCCTCTTGCGTGCTCGAGGCTTCTGAGCGTCGATCAGGTAGTAGGAGTCGTTGCCCAATACTTTGCTGATGATGAAGGGGCCTTCCCAAGGTGCTGAGAGCTTGTGCTGGCCGGCTGTTCGCTGGATCAGCCGGAGCACAAGGTCTCCTTCTTGGAACGATCTCAGCTTGACCTTCTGATTGTAGTATCGGCGCAGGCTCTGCTGGTAGATACTGAACCGGCTGAGTGCCAACAGCCGGCCCTCTTCCAGCAGATCGACGCCGTCTTGTCGTGCTTCTTCCGCCTCCTCTTCGGTGTACTGGTGACTCGAGGGGAGTCGAATTCTATATCCGTTGGGATGATGGCTTCGGCACCGTAGACGAGGAAGGAAGGCGTGAAGCCGGTTGACTTGTTTGGAGTTGTGCGCAAGCTCCGGCTGGCAGCTCGTCGAGCCAGCAGCCGGCCGAAAGCTCCAGAGGCTCGACCAGCCGAGGCTTGATGCCGGACAAGATGAGGCCGTTTGCTTGCTCAACTTGGCCATTTTACTGCGGGTGAGCAACGGATGCTAAGTCCAGTAGGATGCCCTTTGTCGTGCAGAAACGGGCTAAGGCGCCCTTGGCGAAGTTTGTGCCATTGTCAGTGATGATGCTATGCGGTACGCCATACCGGATGGTGATGTCGGAGATGAATGTCACTCGGACCATTCAATTTCTTGATTGGTTTGGCTTCTATCCATTTGGTGAACTTGTCCACTGCGACAAGCAGATGAGTCTTGCCACCCCGTGCTGTTTTGAACGGCCCTACCATGTCCAGGCCCCAGACGGCAAAGGGCCAGGCGATGGGGATAGTCTTGAGTGCGGAAGCCGGCTGATGTGGCTTGGAGCAGAACATCTGACACCCTTTGCATTTCAGGACCAAATCCTTGGCGTCTTCTAGGGCAGTCGGCCAGAAAAAACCATGGCGGAAAGGTTTGGCGACAAGTGCTATTGAAGCCGCGTGGTGGCCACACTCGCCTTGGTGGATATGTTTGAGAATTGCTTGGCCTTGCTCTGGTTCGACGCAGCGTTGGTAAACACCAGTGACACTGCGCCTGACTAGCTCTCTGTTGACTATGGTGTAGGCCGCAGCCCGGCGTTGCACTTGCCGGGCCGAGATCTCATCAGACGACGGCTCCTTGTTCACTAGGAAGTTGAGGATGGGGTGGGACCATGAAGGTCCTGCGAGTTCTACGACTGTCAGGACCGCAACTTGGACGAGGGCGGCTGGGCCGGGAGGCGGCGGGTTGGAGTCGGTAGCCGCTTGCTGGGTCGATGAAGTCCCCGGGCCGATTGGTGCAGTCCCCGGACCAAGCTCTAAAGTCCCCGGGCTGGCTGCTGCAGTCCCCAGGCCGGGTTCTGAAGTCCCCGGGCCGGGTGCGACTGCCACGGCCCCCGGGCCGCCTGCCAGAATTCCCGTGCCGGCCGTTGGAGCTCTCAAGTCGGATCCGACTGCTTCAGGAGGAGCCGGCACGAAGATAGAATCTGATTCTGGCGATGGCTTGACAGACGGTTTGAGGAGGCATTGAAGGGCGACGCCGGTCGGTATTGCTTGACGGGTGGAGCCGATTCTTTCCAAGGTGTCTGCTTGCTTGTTGTCGTTCCTTGGCACATGGAGAAACTTGCACCCTTCAAAATATTCACTAAGTTGTTGTACGAGGAAGCGGTAGCTCGCCATGTTTGCATCTTTGGCGTCCCAGTCACCTGACGACTGCTGGACCACCAAGTCAGAGTCACCATAACACAGGATCCGGCGGATGCCGAGCTCTTTGGCAAGCCGGAGCCCGTGAATGAGTGCCTCGTATTCGGCGACGTTGTTGGAGGCGGCAAAATGGATTTGCAGCACATATTTGAGCTTGTCACCTTTGGGAGAGGTAAGGACGATGCCGGCTCCCAAACCGGTGCGCATCTTGGAACCATCAAAGTGCATCCGCCAATGAGTGGAGTCGGTACCGTGGCAGTCTTGGGTCTCGCCCGGTCGACGAGGAAGTCGGCGGCGCTTGTGACTTGATGGCGGTGCGAGGCTGGTAGTAGATGGTGTAGGGGGCCAAATCTATGGCCCACTTGGCGACTCGGCCCGAGGCATCTCGGCTTCCAATGATCTCGGCCAATGGAGCTGTGCAGACCACAGTGATTAGGTGCTCTTGAAAATATGGCTTCAGCTTTTTGGCGGCGAAGTGTATGCCGTAACACATCTTCTGGTAGTGGGGGTAGTTCTTCTTGGAGGTCGACAGTACTTCACTCAGGTAATACACCGGTCTCTGGACTGGTAGTGCCTTGCCTTCCTCTTTGCGCTCCACCACGATGATTGTGCTGACCACTCGGCTGGTGGCGGCGATGTAAAGGAGCATGGGCTCTTTAGGAGTCAGAGCCGCCAAGACAGATTCTCAAAGGTCTCTTTGAGGTCCTCTAGCAGCATTCCGCGCTTCTCCGTCTTCACCACCACATCGTCCACATAAACATGGGCGTTCCTGCCGAGTTGCTTCAGGAGGCACTTCTGCATGCGACGTTGAAAGGTGGCGCTGGCATTCCTCAAGCCAAACGTCATGGTCAGGTAGCAGAAGGCTCCGAACGGTGTGATGAAGGCAGTCTTTAGTCTGTCAGCCGGATTCAGCTTGATTCTGTGGTATCCTGAATATGCATCCAAAAAGCTCAACAGCTCGCATCCGGCTGTGGAGTCTATCACTTGGTCAATTCTTGGTAAAGCAAACGGGTCTTTCGGGCATGCTTTGTTGAGGCTAGTGTAATCGATACACATATGCTACTGCTTGTTTTTCTTCAGTACGAGGACTGGGTTGGCCAGCCACTCTGGAAAGAACACTTCCATGATGAAGCCGGCTGCCAACAGTTGGGCTATCTCTTCTCCAACGACTCTTCTCTTCTCTTCTGACAGGCGGCACAAGGGCTGCCTGACGGGCTTGGCATCGGGCCGGACGTGTAACTTGTGCTCGGTGAAATCCGTCGGAACACTTGGCATGTCTTTGGGGGACCATGCAAAGATGTCCCGATTCTCGTGGAGGAAATCGACGAGCTTGCCTTCCTATTTGCTGTCGAGGCCCGTACCTATGACACCGTACCTCTCCGGGTGCTTTGGGTCAAAGGGTATCTTCTTTGTCTCTTTGGCTGGCTTGAACGAGCCCTTAGCTTCCGACTCCTTGGGGTCAGGCGACATCTCCGGCCGCTTTCCAGCCATCGCCACAACCCGTTCAAGGAGCCGCTTCTCAGCTGCGATCACGAGGGACTTGGCCAACCGACTGCTCTCTGCTACGCAGGCGGACGACTTCTGGTAGTCGCCGGCTATGGTCAGAATCCCCTTGGAACTCGGCATCTTCATCTTGAGGTAGGCGTAGTGAGGGACTGCCATGAACTTGGCTAGAGAAGGCCGGCCAAGAAGCGCATGGTAAGGGCATTCAAGGTCCACCACCTCAAACCAGACCTGCTCTCGGCGAAAGTGATCTTTGTCCCCGAAGAGGACGTCTATCTGGATCTTGCCGATTGGTGAGCAGGAAAGACCAGGAACTATGCCGTGGAAGACAGTCCGGCTGGGCTGAAGCTGTCTTTGCTTGATTCCTAACTTCTCCATAGTATCCTTGTACAGGATGTTGATGCTGCTGCCGCCATCTATCAGAACTCGGGAGAAACGAGCAGCTCACCTGTCCGTGGCAATGGTGGCATCCTAAACCAGAGCATAGGAGCCGGGTTTGGGCATCACCTCTGGGTGATCGGCTCTACTCCAGCTGATGGGTTTCTCCGACCAATGCATGAACTCTGGGACCTTAGTTGCTACTGCGTTCACTTCTTGCTATTGCCGCAGCCTGCTGCGCCAGTCATCAGCCACGCTGGTGAATATGACGTATGCTCTATGCTCTTCTGGAAACTTGTCATGTACGGCTCCGACGGGTATGGCCGCCGGCTGCTGGGGCGGAGGAGGAGGCTGCTGCCCAGCGGGCGGGGGAGGCAGGAGGCCATCTCCCTTGGCAATCCTGGTGAGCCAATGACACTTCCGAGTGGTGTGGTTTGACGGCTTCACGCCGCTATGGAATTTGCATGGTGCATCCAGAGTCTGCTCGTACGAGAAAGCCGGCAGCCAATTTGCCTTGCCGCCCTTCTGCCGCTTGGAAGGAGCCTGCCCTTCTGGCCGCTGGTCTTCGACTGTCGCCACCTGCCGGCTGGTGGAAGCTGGCTGCGGGGCCTTGCGCTTGTGGTCGTTCTGCTATTGACGCCGACTGGCGTCTCCAGCTGGAGTTCTAGGAGCCTGAGGGGCCACCTTGCCACATGCATTTACTTGGATCTCCGCCTTCATGGAGGAGTCGGCCGTGGCGTATTTGTCTGCTATGATCAGCAGCTCATCGAGGGTTTCCGGCTCGTCGCAGAGAAGCTTGTGCTTGAGGAGAGTGCCCTCTCGGCATCCGGCGGTGAAGTACTCGATGGCTTGCACCTCGTGCACGCCCTCGCAAGAGTTGCGGAGCTCGGCCCAGCGCGTGAGGTATTCGCGAGTCGACTCGTTGGGGCCTTGCACGCACAAGGAGAGCTGGCGGAGCTTGGGCGGCCGCTTGTACGTGCTGGTGAAGTTGCGGACGAAGCCGTCGGTGAAGTCGACCCAACTATTGATGCTTCGGGGCTTCAGGCTATTCAGCCATGTCTGGGTTGTGCCTTGGAGCATGAGCGCAACGTATTTCACGGCAACTCGCTTGTTGCCGTTTGCTATGCTGACGGGTGTGGAGTAGTCAACCAGCCAGTCCTCCGGCTTCACGGAGCCGGTGTATTTGGGCGTGTCTCTTGGGAGCGTGAACCCTTTGGGGAAGGGCTCGTCTCGTATGCGGGGGCCGAAACAAGGCAGACCCAATTCATCTTCTTCTTCTAGAACCAGGGATCGGTTGAGGCGGTCGATTCGGTGGCGGGAATCGTTTTCTCCGATTCCTTCTTGGTGGCCAAGCGGTCGCCGAGTGATGGGTGATCAACAGGCCGCGGGGAAACACGTCTTTCCCTCCGGGGGGAGGAGGCGGACAGTCATCCCGCCGTTCCACCACTCTTGGGCGGCCGTCTTGGTAGCGCTCTATGGAGAGCCGAGTCCGATTCCGGATGGCAGCCGACCCCTTGTCTTTTCTTGCATGGACGCCACCAGTCAGCGTCCGAGAGGTTGCACCTTGATCTCGGCGGTGAGGCAGATCGTCGTTTTGCCGGTGCGGCACCTCGGCCTTGATGGCGGCCGTGCTGCTTTCGGCCGCGTCGAGGAGCCACTGGACGCGTTCCGCCATCTGGCGACGCTCCTCACCCTCGAACTTGTCCAGCTCTCCTGCTGTCGCCTAGGCGGCTCGGATGTTTTCCACAGGCGTCGCGTAGACGGGGCAATCTGCCCCGAACAGGTTGGCGATGGACACGCCGCGCTGCTGGACCGTGCCAAGGCGGCTAGGCCCACTGGGAGCCGCGTGCCGCCCATAGCGCGATCCATTTCGCGCTGGTAGGCTTCCAACAGGCATCTCATGCCGTCCAGCTTCTTGGCACCTTCGACGAGCTGGAGGCGGCGTGCCTCCAACGTCTCGGCGTCGGCATCTTCGGGAATGGGCGCTGACAGGTCTTGCAGCGCCACGTCGAGGGGGTCGCAAGCACCTCCGCCGGAGTGCTCGCCGTGTCCGATGACTAGCACCTCCGTGACGGTGCTTCCGCCGCTCTCAGCCCGAGGGACCGTCTCATCGTAGACCACCACGTTGGTGGGGAACGCGTCGAGCAACGCGGTGTCGGAGTCAACCAACATCGGGTCGGTGGAGCCTACAGACTCTAGGTCCACAGCTGGCTCGCTAGTGACGTGGAGCTGGTCGAGGAGGCCCGCGAGGAGGCACTCGGGGCCGTCGGTGCCCGCGTCGGATGCGGGCTCGTCGGAGAGGCGGACTCCGCCAACTAGATCAGCGAGGCAGCTCGCCGCGCAGGCCATTTCCGCGCCATGCAGCGCGTCGGTGCAGACGCCGTCTGGCATGCCGGGCTGGCTGCGCTCGCCAGGGAGGAAAAGGGTTCCCGTCCAGAACAGGTCTCCGGACGACGGTGCACCTCACCCCACGGTGGGCGCCAAATGTCGGGGGTTGGGTGCGACATATGCCAAAGGATGGCTTATCATGGTGGGAGCGAGTAGAACGTCGCCGGTGCCTGGAAGCGGGATGAGGCGTAGACACGAACGCCGGCGTACTTTACCCAGGTTCGGGGCTCTCCTAGGAGATAACACCCCTAGTCCTGCTCTGCGGGGTCTCCGCATGATCACTAAGGCTCAAGTGAATACACAGGTGCTCCTCGAGCTGTATGCTAGAAGTAGGAGAAGGCAAGGCTAGCTCTTCCCTTTCCTCTATGATCTGGTTTAACTATCTCAGGTCCGGAACCGTTTGCATGGGTGCCATGGGGGGTTTATATAGGCCTACCCCCCAGGGGTACATTGGTAATCTGGCCGGGGTAGGGCCCGGCCGTCAGTCTCTCTTCCGTCGGCTTCTCCGCCGACTGCCGGGGTCCGCCGACTGGGGGGTCCCGCCTACCGGCGAGACACGGGCCGACATGCCGTACCCGCCGCTCCCGGGCTTGTCGGCGGCTGATCACTGTAGCCGCTTCTCTAATGATGCAGGCTTGGTCGGGAGGTCATGGCTACAGCCTCGCCCCCCGGCGGGCGATTACTGTAGCCACTCCCTATCTTGTCTGGTTTATGGCGCGTGGGTCCCGAAAAAGGGGCTGGCCGACTCCTAGGGGCCGACCTCCATCGGGTCCGACTGGTAGGGCTCTTCGCCGTCTTCTGGACTCTCGCTGACTGGCGGGGCCCATCGTCCTTGGGCCGTACAGACAGGCCGTTGTGGGAACAGGACTCCGCCCATGCGGGGTGATGTGAGGGAAGCCGTGGAAACAGTGCCACGCCGGACGGAGATCTCTGCTGGTACGGCGCACTGTGGCCATACTTGCCTGATCTGGTGGAGGGGATGGGCTATACTGTAGCCACTCCCCATCCCGCCCCCCTGACGAGGGCACAGGCTCTGCGTCGCGGGCCGTCTCCCTGAGGCCGGCTTCTCTGGAAGCCGGCCAGCGGGAGTCGGCTTGACTCGGCCTTGCATCCAGGACTCGGCCGCCTATGGGAAGCTGGCTACTCCTTCAGTCGGCTTCCAGAAGGCGGCTCTTCATCTCATCGTCTTGAGGGGTGCAGTCAGCCCTGATGTCTTGAAAGGTTTTGGGCCTCGGGTTAGCCTACCCGTGGCCCATTACTCCTTCATCCCCCCAGCGGCCAAGCCCCATGCCGTTGGTCCCCTCGCGTTTTCCTACTGCCGCCAGCCAACCTTGCCTCTGATCTGCTCCAGATCATCCTGACGGCAGCGGCGGCGCTCTTGATGCGCCCCGGCCATCCCGGCGGCGGCACTCCGGCGAGGCCCGACCATCCCATCGCGCGCCCCAGTTCCTGTAGAGCACCTCCTCATCCCCTTCCCCCGCTCCGAATCCTCCTCACGGCTGCGGCGCTCTGGACGCGGACGCGACCACCCCATCGCCCGCCCCAGTTGATTCGACCATCACCGTCGTCACCTCCTCCCCTCGCCTCCTCGCTGCCATCGACATGGCCATTGCCCCCGAGCAGCATCTATCCGATGGAGCATCCCCGAGTAGCACCTGTCCAATGGCTCGGGAAGGAGTACGCCCGTCTACCACCAGTCCCTCCCCTGCCCTCCTGCCGCCGCCATGGCCATGTCCTGATGGGAGCTCGCCTTCCCCACCATGGCCAACCTCCGGTGAAGAAGCTCGTTGTGCCTACCAACGCCCCAGTTCCGGTGAGCATGTCTTCCCCTTATTGTAGATTAGGATTGGGCTGGTTTGTTGTTCATCTGATGTCTATGATTTTTAGTGCTTCCATTCACTTCCCAGGTGGGTTGCTCTGAGTTGCTTAGTAGCTTGCCTTCAATCGTTGGGTCAACGCATCTGCAGATGAAGGTACCATCCTATTGATTTTTTTTCGTTTGCTGATTCCAACCTACATAGCCCACTGCTTCAAACCATTTGCAGCCCAATGCTCTAAATGGCCCACACTAAAAATAAGAAGAAACCATTCTACACTAAAAATTAGAAAAAAAACCATTATGTTGTAGGTAATTGATGGTTGATGCTCCACTTCCTCTCCCCACGATCTGCACAAGAAACTGAAGAAATTGATGATTGATGCTTCACTTACTCTCCCCACGATCTGCAGAAGAAACTAAAGAAATCCCCTTTAAAGTCTGCCCCACCTCAACTCATCCTTTTCACATCATCTTCCAGCATGGGTGGACATCTCCCATAGGGTGTTCATAGTGCTTCCGCTGGTGAACAACTCTCTCCTCTCTCCATGCCATTCCCTCTTGATTGAGTCACAAATTTGTACTTTTTAGGTGCTGCTCACTTCAATCATCTTGGTTATTCTTCCCTTGCTGCATGCCCACGTGCCTCACGTTTACAGCTCCTACTGGTATACAATGTTCCCACCCAGTGCTACTCCTAAAATTTGGTATCTTTCCCTATTCTGGATTTTCATTGATATGCAATTTTTTAACTTGATTCAATGCATAGTCTTGCATTTTAATTCCTTGCCTATTATGGATTTTAGTTTGGTTCATCCGAGTAGTTTGCTTCACTCAAATCTGAATTAAGTTTTGCTTGATTCAACATGTACCCTTACATTTCAATTCTCATGTGGAACAATTAAACAAAAGTGTCTTCCATTTTGCCCTGCATTCAACTATTCCCGTTCCCGTGCGTTTCTTAGGGTTGTCGACATGGATAGCGCAGAAAGTTCTTCGCATTATTCAAGTGGGCATGGGGTTGGTCATACACGAGGAGTTCCATGTGGACGTGGTGCATTGGGCGTGGGCGAACACGCCGTCCATCAGTACCTGATTCCACTCCTCGATCAAACTCACATGTTGCCACCGAGAACCGTCATAGGAGTTTGGATGTAATCACTAGAAACAGGAGCCGAGGAAATGAAGCATCGACCACATCGATGTTAGACACACATAATCAGATATTTGCCCATAAACGTAACCTTTGCCTAAATTAATCCATGTTCATGTGTCCAAGTTCAGTGATCATTTACGTTTACAAAAAAACCCTCTCTTTGTGCCTCATCTTTCAGGAACTATATTTGAACCCTTAACTCTTGGAGGCCCCCAGTTTTCTTGCCAACATTGTGGTGCTCTCTTTTGGTATGTGGCGTGTCTGTGAGAGAAAGGCATACTCAAAATCCAACATATAATTTGTGCTGCAAAGGAGGAAAAGTTTCCCTCCAGCCATATGATCCTCCTCCTCAACCTCTATTGGATTTACTCACTTCACAGAATAGTTCACCCTCAAGCCACTTCTTTCATCATATTCGTCAGTACAATACCATGTTTGCCATGACTTCAATGGGGGCTAAGATTGATGAGTCCATAAATGATGGCCGAGGCCCATACGTTTTCAAGATCAGTGGCCAAGTCTGCCACCGTGTTGGTTCATTGAGACCATCTAGAGGACAGAGACCAGAATATGCACAATTATACATATTTCATACAGAGTGTGAGGTTTCAAATAGAATAAATGTTGCCTCATCTTCGCGCACCGGTTCATCTTCGCGCACCACTTCATCTTCGCGCATTGCTTCATCTACACGCACTTTGTTCCAAGCTAATGAAGGCATTGTTTAGTCCCTCATAACAATGTTGAACACACATAATCCCATTGTGAAACTATTTAGAACAGCAAGTCAAAGATTACATGGCAATGATTCTGACCATTTATACATCAGAATATATGGCAAAACTGATGCCCATGGAGATATTTATAGTGCTCCAGTTGCATCCGAAGTTGTTGGATTAGTAGTTGGAGATTTAGGGTCTTCTAATGTTGGACGAGACATTATAATAGAAGATCATTCATCACGGTTACAACAGATCAATGAAAAACACTACAAGTTTATGTCCATGCAATATCCTCTTTTATTTCCATATGGTGAGGATAGTTATCATGATGAGCTTATGTGCCTTCTAGTGGCAAATGCATCAAATCAACGCCAAAAAGTCACAATGCTAGAATACTATGCATATAGGTTACATTATAGGCCAAATGACTTCAACACTCCATTACGATGCAAAAGGTTAACTCGGGCTTACTTTGTGGATGGCTATTGTTTTGTTGAAACCTTTCGTATTGCATTCTACCGCAAGCCTATCTTTCAACAGAAATACAGATCATCATCATTCAGTTGTTTAGCAGATTCTATGTGAAAGGGTATTACATCAGGTTCTTCTGTTAGCCAAAGGATTATATTACCTTCCTCATTTACTGGAGGCCCTCGCTACTTATACCAAAACTACCAAGACTCCATTGCTATTTGTAGAAAATATGGTTGCCCAGATCTGTTTGTCACGTTCAGATCAAATGCTGCTTGGCCTGAAATTACAGAGGCTCTATCATCCATTCCTGGTTAAGAACCATCTGACCGTCCAGATGTTGTCAACTGGGTATTCAAAATGAAGCTTAATATTCTAATGGATGGTATTAAAAAGAAACAATTCTTTCGACCCATAAACGCAGGTAATAAGCATTCTCTTAAACTTATGTTCCCTTCTCTCAACATAGTTTTCTGCCGGTTATTAAACATGTTTTACATTCCTGTAGTTATCTCAGAGTTGCATTCCAGAAACGTGGACTCCCACATGTTCATATAATTGTATGGTTAGCCAAATAAGCACCTTTAGATGCACAGAAGATAGATTCCTATAATTCTGCTCAGTTGCCAGATCCTGTAAAAGATACCGTAGGATACGAGGCTATTTCTTCTTTTGTGGTGCATGGCCCTTGCGGCCCTCTCGGCCAGTCGTCACCATGTATGTTAGAAGGAAAATGCACCAAATTTTACCCAAAGGAGTTCTGTGAGCAAACAACTGTACGGGAGAATGGTTTCACGGAATATGCCCGACCAAATAATGGAATAACAGCTAGGAAAAATAATGTTGACATTGAAAATAGATTCATTGTTCCTCACAATGTGGACTTGGTGGTTAAGTACCAAGCTCACATAAATGTAGAGAAGGTTAACCATGATGGTATGCACAAATATCTTTTCAGGTATGTCACAAAAGGATTTGATTGTGCTAGAATTGGCCTCCACGGCAAGTCTTCAACATCAGCCTCATCAACTAAAACCGTTAATGAATTTGATAATTATTTAGTGTGTCGTTGTGTGACACCAAATGATGCTGCTTGGCGGTTGCAGCAATATGATATTCACCGTACTGACCCTTCCGTAGAAAGGCTCCCTGTTCATCTTCCTCTTGAGAACAATGTAATTTATTCGAAAGATGATAATCTAGAACAAGTTATTGAAGACCCCAAAAATGTGACCACTAAACTCACTGCATGGTTAGATGCTAATAAGCAACACCCCGAAGCTCGACAATACACGTACATAGAATTTCCAGAATATTGGACATGGCACCAGCAAGGGAAATACTGGGATCATCATCGAGGTCCTAAAAAAAATTGGCCGAGTGGCACATGTCAACCCTTCACAAGGAGAGCCTTTCTATTTGCGAATGTTGCTGAACATTCGTAAAGGTCCAACCTCCTTCGCTGATATCAGGACTATATCAGGCCAAGAATATCCTACATTTCGTTTAGCATGTGAAGCTTTAGGCCTCCTAGGTGATGACCAAGAGTGGTCCAATGCATTAAAAGATGCGGATCAGTGGGCATCACCATTCGAATTACGTCAGCTTTTTGTTACCCTTTTTCTTTTTTGCAATGTAAACAATCCTATCAAGCTTTTTGAGGAGCACGCATCAATGATGTTTGAAGATATAGAACATCGGTTGAATCTTCACCCTTCTCATTTGAGCAGTTCATCATTAGATTTGTACGTGACATCCTGTCTTCTCATTGAGCTGGATAAATTGCTGAAGGATTCCAGATATTGCTTATCACATTTTAGTTTGCCACTGCCAGATGATATAGGGAATGCTTCTGCACAAAATAGGCTTTTGCTGGATGAGCTTACCTATGACATTCCAAACATGACATCCACTTTGAATGATAATATTCCGAAGCTAAACAACAACCAGAAGGATGTATTTCAGGCTGTCTATAATTCTGCCATAAATAATGAAGGTAGAACATTCTTAGTTTATGGATATGGAGGGACTGGTAAAACTTTCTTATGGACTACTTTACTTTATTCTTTGCTGAGTCAAGGGAAAATTGCATTGGCAGTAGCATCCTCGGGAATTGCTTCTCTATTTCTCCCGGGAGGTCGAACGCCACACTCCCGTTTTAAAATTCCTTTGAAATTTCAGAGAATTCAATGTGTACCATAAATAAAAATACACACCTGGCAGAACTTATTCAAAACACATCTCTTATAGTTTGGGATGAAGCACCAATGAATCATAGATATTGTTTTGAAGCACTAGACCGCACTCTCAGAGATATAATGTCAGGTACTAGACCTAATGCCGAAGACATGCAGTTTGGAGGTATCACTGTAGTTCTTGGTGGGGATTTTCGGCAAACACTACCAGTGATAAAAAATGCAGCCAATCAACAGATTTTGAAATCTTGCATTGTTAACTCTTATTTGTGGAACAAGTGCACACTTCTACATTTGAATGAAAATATGAGGCTCACCTCAGGGTGTCTCTCCATATCCAGGAGAGAAGAACTACATAATTTTGCTAACTGGCTCTTACGAATTGGAAATGGCACTGAGCCTTTTGTTCCTGTTCCAAATGAACCCACTAGCATATTTATACAGATCCCCCAATATCTCCTTTTGTCCCCAGATTCTAGCAATATAGATGGATTGATATCATTTGTCTACAACTCAGGCTGTGAGTCAACTAACATTACATCGTATTTGTGTGATCGTGCAATTCTTGCACCTACGAATGATGTCATTTCTAAAATGAATACAAGAATGATTTGTCGGCTAGCAACAAGTGAAATGTCATATTATAGTTTAGATTCAATTGATGATAGTTGTCCTAAACATTCTACTCTAGAAGCATTATATCCAACAGAGTTGCTAAACACCATTGACATACCTGGACTTCTAGATCATATACTGCATTTGAAAATTGGTGTTCCTATAATGCTACTGCATAATCTTGATCAATCAAGGGGACTTTGTAATGGCACTAGACGCATTGTTACACAACTGACTGGTCGTGTCATTGAAGGAGAAATCATAACAGGGAAGGCTATAGGTTCAAGAGTGTATATTCCTCGAATTTTCACTACGTCATCTCAGTCTAAGTGGCCTTTCAAATTGAGGTGTCGCTAGTTTCCTGTCCGCCTTTCATATGCTATGACAATAAACAAAAGTCAGGGGCAAACACTAAACCGAGTTGGTGTCTACTTGCCATCTAATGTCTTCTCACACGGTCAATTATATGTGGCATTTACAAGAGTTACATCACCAGACGGCTTGCGAGTTTTCATTGAAAATAGCCCAGTTTATTATGAGCATTGCACACATAATGTAGTATATGCCGAGGTATTCAATCAAATTAATACACATAGAAGCTAAAACAGCTAGGTATTTTATCCACTCAAATTTATGCTGTGCCTGAAATTTCACAAGTATGTAATACATTTTTTCTGCATGCCATCATTTTTTCCTAACATTCTTATTCATTTAGATCCATCTCCCCTATGGAGTCAACTATGAAACTTAAAGATATTACAGTGGGACAGCAAAACTGTAAGGTCTTTGCATGGGTAATAAGGCTTTGGGATGCTATAAATACGAATCCCTGATATGGAAATGCTTTGATCAGCATTGATGGCATTCTCTTGGATGAAGATGTACGTCCATTTTTATAGTTACCTATTTAACTTTACACAATAACATTGTTGTTCCAAATCATTTGATTACTTGAACTTTTGTAGGGATCCATGGCACAAATTAGTGTGCCTAAAAAATTTGAAAAACAATTTCGTGGGTTGCTATCTCAAGGAACTGTCTATATTATTTCAAATGTTGCAGCTATCGATATCAGAAGCAAATCATATGTCTATCGCCATCAGAATTATATGCTGCAATTCAAACAAGACACAAAGGTTCATCCGCCACATTTAAGAGGTGCAAATATACCTACACTTTCGTTCGACTTTTTCCCATTTGATTAGCTGCCACAAAAAGCAATTTATTCCAAGCCACTCTGAGGGAGTCCTGGATTAGGGGGTGTCCGGATAGCCGGACTATAGCCTTTGGCCGGACTCCTGGACTATGAAGATACAAGATTGAAGACTTCGTCCCGTGTCCGGATGGGACTTTCCTTGGCATGGAAGGCAAGCTTGGCGATACGGATATGTAGATCTCCTCCCATTGTAACCGACTACGTGTAACCCTAGCCCTATCCGGTGTCTATATAAAAGCGGAGGGTTTTAGTCCGTGGGACGAACAACAATCATACCATAGGCTAGCTTCTAGGGTTTAGCCTCTCGATCTCATGGTAGATCTACTCTTGTACTACCCATATCATCAATATTAATCAAGCGGGAGTAGGGTTTTACCTCCATCGAGAGGGCCCGAACCTAGGTAAAACATCGTGTCCCTTGTCTCCTGTTACCATCCGCCTAGACGCAGATTCGGGACCCCCTACCCGAGATCCGCCGGTTTGACATCGACATTGGTGCTTTCATTGAGAGTTCCTGCGTATGCGTCATCTTTAGGCCCGATGGCTCCTCCGATCATCAATAATGATGCGGTCCAGGGTGAGACTTTTCTCCCGGACAGATCTTCATATTCGGCGGCTTTGCACTGCGGGCAATTAAGCAGCCATCTGGAGCAGATCGAAAGCTATGCCCCTGGCCATCAGGTCAGATTTGGAAGTTTGAACTACACGGCTGATGTCCACGGAGACTTGATCTTCGACGGGCTCGAGCCACAGCCAAGCGTGCCGCACTGTCACGATGGGCATGATCTAGATCTGCCGCCCGAGCGGTGTCACGGAGGCGCACGATTGCCCGCTCCGACCCTTAGCTCGGAGCCATTGCGCTTAATCGAGGGCGGGTGGTTGGACACCGCCTCGGGGCTGCAATCTCTCTGGCGATCGAGCCGACAAAGATACCTGTCGCTGCGGCTTCGTGACTCCAAGGTGCGGACTCCTCTCCGGACTCGAACCTTCCGCCCTGCCAATCGAATCCGATTGGGCGCCGATCATGGAGTTCACCACCGCGGACATCTTTCAGCACTCGCTCTTCGGCGACATTTTGAATTCACTAAAGTCTCTCTCTCTATCAGGAGAGCCCTGGCCGGACTATGGTCAACAAGGTTGGGATGCGGACGACGAAGAAATTAAAAACCCACCCACCACCCACTTTGTAGCCACTGTCGATGATTTAAACGACATGCTTGACTTTGACTCCGAAGACATCGACGGTATGGACGACGTTGTAGGAGACGAGCAGGAATCAGCACCTATAGGGCACTGGACAACCACCTCATCCCACGATGTATACATGGTGGACACACCTAAAAGAAACGACGACGAGGAACAAAGGGGCGCAATGAGGGATTGTTCCCTCGAAAAGCAGTCAAAGCGGCAGCGTAAGCGCCGCTCCAAACCCCACCTCGATAGAGACCTAGCCATAGAGCAGGGCGAACCGGCGGATGACGAACATGCCATCGAGCAACCGTCCGAACAGGGCAACTTGGATAAACAACCTGTCCCCGGCGAAAATAACAGTCCGGACGACCTCACGCCGGACAGATTCTTTGGAGCGAGAAGAACCTCCAAAAGGGTCATCGCCATCACTGGCGTAAAAAAAGCAGAAACGGAAGCTCAAAACAGCGGAAGATGCACTCAGAATTAGATGGAGCAAAGTACTCAACACCACAGACAAATACGGCGATAGTCGCCGCACAAAAAGTTATCCGAAGCGAAAATTACTGCCGGAATTTGATGAAGAAGCCTTCGAGCCTCCGCAATCAAAAAATAAGGAAGCCACCCGGTCGGATAAACGACCCCATGGCCTACATAGTGCGGCAAATGGCGCCGCACACAATCCGGCACGCGATCCGCACAAGGATTCACATAAAAAAGATGGCCCAGCTAGATCTATCTACGGGCCAAGAAAGCAAGCTCAAGTAAGCAATGCAACGCATCAAGTATCCGAACATCACGGTACACCCAAATATAGGGGTGCCACACACCCCCTATGCTTCACCGATGAGTATTTGGATCATGAATTTCGGTGAGATTCAAGCCCGTAAACATAGAGGCATCTGACGGAACAACAAACCACGAGTGCGGGTTGAGGATTACATCCTCCACATACACATGGCTAGAGGAGATGATCTCCACGCCATAAAATACTTACCCTCAAACTCAAAGGGCCAGCCCGCATTGGCTTGAAATCCTTCCGAAAACACCATTGGAAGTTGGGAAGAGCTCGAGGATGCTTTTGGGCAAATTTTCAAGGGACCTATGTCCGACCTCCGGATGCAGATGATTTAAGTCATATAACTCAACAACCCGGAGAGTCAGCCGGAAACTCTGGAAAGATTTCTTACTAAAAAGAACCAGATGGTCGACTGTCCGGACGCCGAAGCCTTAGCAGCTTTCAAACACAGTGTTCGAGACGAATGGCTCGCCAGACACCTCGGCCAAGAAAAGCCAAGAACAATGGCCGCATTAACAAGCCTCATGACCTGCTTTTGCACAGGAGAGGATAGCTGGTTGGCAAGATGCAGTACCAGCGACCGAAGTACATCCGAAGTTAGGGATGGAAAGCGAGAAACATGACGCAGCAATGACGGCGCGGACCAAGGAAACAACCCGAAGAGCACGGCGATCAACGCCGGATTGAAGCTCTCGGCAGAATCGAGAAAAAGCTGCCCCTCAAGGATACTTGAGGACGAGCTATCTAACCTAAACAAAATCTTGGACAAGATATGTCAAATCCACAGTACTCCGGGAAGCACGCAAACCATACCCACAGAGATTGTTGGGTCTTCAAGCAATCCGGCAAACTCAACGCCCGAACACAAGGGGCTCGACACACCAAGCGAGGACGATACTTGAACCCCACAAGCAGAGCACCGGAAAACAAAAGAATTTCACACAAGAAGTCAAAACAGTAAATTCACTTCACGGGACAAAAGGGAAGAACATAGTGGCGCCCATAGAGATACGCGCCATACGGCCTATCCCAGAGGAGTCCCGCCATTGTTTGTTAAAACCAATCACCTTCGACCATCATGATTACTCTAGAAGTATCCGGAATGCAGGTTAGACTGCCTTGGTATTAGATCTGATAATTGACGGACTCCACTTTACACAAGTCCTAATGGACGGCGGCAGTGATTTAAACCCGCTATATCAGGACACAATCCGCAAAATGGGGATAGACCCAACAACAATTCGCCATAGCAACACTTCCTTTCAAGGGTAACGCCAGGCCCAGATGCCCATTGTACGGGCTCTCTCCTGCTAGAAGTTATGTTCGGCTCACCCGACAACTTCCGCCGCGAAAAGCTAACCTTCCACATCGCCCCATTTACAAGTAGCTATCAAGCACTACTGGGACGCGAAGCTTTCGCCCGCTTTAACGCAATACCGCATTATGCATCTCTTATACTTAAAATGCCCGGTCCACGAGGCATCATCTCATTAAAGGGAAATATCGAGTGTTCCTCGAGTGCAGAAGATTGTGCAGCTGCCTTAACAGCCACACACGGCTTCACTAATCAAAGCACCTAAACAAGTCGTTCAGACCCCGGACATGGCTAGACGAGTCCGGCATAAACATACAAGGGCTTACTAGCCGCATACCCCCGTTCAAGGGGCTCTGCGCATATGAACACCATGCTACACCCGTCCAGGATACGGCACAACGGAGACACAGGCGCAGACGTGCAGTAGGGACCCGTTCCAAGGATTCTTTTCATATTAAGACCCTGCGTAAACCTTTTTTACTGTCTCTTGTTGATACACATCCCCCGGTTTCTTGCTATAACCGAGGTGGACGCTGGCGTCTTGGCATTGGCCACGTCAGGATTTTGCGCGTACCTGGACACCAGGGGCTTATTACTAAGGGCTTTGTTCAGCCCGTTTTCATAAAGACCGAATACCTTAGGGAGTGTTCGGCGTCATGAAGTTGGCCTTATAGGCATCAGCTCGAATCATGTCTTTGGTCAAATGTTGGGTTTGCCCGGCTCTGTGTTTTGCTGCCTTACGTTCCGCTCTATCGGCTAAGGCGGCACCAGGAGAACTACTGCGATTGTGCCCCGGTTCGGCCAGGCGAGCACCTCAGTAGAGAAAGTCGAGCGAGCAAATGGTCTAATCATGAGTGGCATCAAACCCATATTAGTGTGGTCCCTCAAGGAATGTAACATCCCAAATTTTCAATTTGGAATGTTATACATTAAGTCATCATGCATTACATATTTTCTTGCATTTTGCCGATCCTAGAAATTTCACGCAACTCAAGGACCCTCGGAGAGAGTTGGAGATTTCGTTATTTTCATATTTGAGTTTTCTCAAATTCTGAAAATAGGATCATTTGATTTTATTTATTTTATCTTCAATTATTTCTACTATCAAAATATGAGAGAGGGAATAAAATGACTATCCCAAAATAAAGAAATAATGAAGATTTATAAAAAAAATCAAATAAGAATTTTATTTTTGGAGTTTTTCGCTTTTTATTTTTCCTTAGGGAAAAATGCGTGTTTTCAAAAATTGCATTTTGGCCCCGAGTAAAAGTTCATTTTGTTCGACTCATTTTTAGGAGTCGGGGAAAATTTACTTTGTAAATTTTGAAGTTCGTTTAGATTTTATTTTATTCGTTTTTCTGCACGCTATATATTTAGAAAAAGCATGGCGCCCACTTTGGGCCAGGGCCCAGGCCCCACTCGCCTCCGCGCCCTCACAGCCATGCCGCCGCCGCCCGGCCGAGTCCGAGGAGGACTCCTCCTCCTCCTCCTTGCTTGCCCCCTCCCCCAAGCTACCCTCCCCTTTATATACCCCTCACCCCCTCTCCTCCCCAACCCATAGCCGCCGCCGCCCCATAGCCGCCGACGCCCTATAGCCGCCGCCGCCGCCCTATAGCCGCCGCCGTCGCCCCGCCACCTAGCCGCCGCCCCGCCGGAGCCCCACCTCGTCGAGGTAGCCGCACCGCGCCACCCTCCCCTCGGTTCGGTTTTTTATAAAACCGCTCCGGTTCTTTTTTCATTGTCGGTTTTTTAGAAACCCTAGATCGGTTTATTTCCGGTTTTGTTGTTTAGCGGCGTTAGCGGACCGTTTGTCTTAACGAACGTGATCACCGGTTATTCCCGGTTAACGAACGTCCGTTCGTGTAACCGTTCGTCGTTTTCTTTAACGGATTTATTCCGCTATTTTCCAATCGCGATTTCAGATCCGATCTTCGTTCTAGTTTATCTTCTCGCTCATTTATCGGAATCAGGTGATTCAAGCGCCTGGAGTTTCGTTTCGAAACCGCCGTTCCGAATAATCAACTTAAACAAAGTTTTGGCTACTGTAAAATTTGACCTAGTTTCAACTTGCTAGAACCGAGCTGTTTTCTTCCGCCGGATGTTTTCCATTGTTTTGTTTGATTCGTTTCTTTTACAACCAGGGTTCTTAAGTTGAAATTTTTGGTCAGACATTTTATTCGATATTTATCCGTGCATTAGATGAGTACTTATTGTATGCTTGTTGTTTGTCTGCGATAGATCACCCGGAGTGCGCCGCTTGTTATTTCGAATCTCTAGGTTTCACGGATCATCAGCAAGGCAAGTAACACTTGATCATACTTTCTCTACTACCCAGTTTTATGCATTAGATCTATTCCTCAAACACTTGCATGATTAGGATCTAATTAAATTGTGGGATGGGAAGTAGTTGAGGTAGTACCTATTACCTGTTTTATTACCAAAACCTTTGGGAGTTACTTCTCGTTTGCTTATTTGCCATGCTATGCTAGTAGGCGTGGATTGGGTGAGTGTATCAATGACGGATGTGAGATTGTTAAATTAATGGTTTATTTAAGGTGGCAGCTTAAACACACATCCGGGTGGATTGAGGCACACAGGGTATCCAGTGATTGCCTGTTTTTTTTGGACCGCCACCCAGGCTCAAAGGGATCATGAGATTATTCAAACTAGTAACTTCCGTGTGCAGCCACAAGCCATTATGGGCTCTGGCATAGTTGAGTAAGTCATGCGAACTCTTATAGTGGTGGACTAGCAGATGCAGGGGATGTAGGTGTACCGGTCTACCCGTCGTAAGGTGCTAGCGCTTCTGAAAGACTATGTCTCGGTCATCCGTTTCTCAAACACCCTGCGATGCGAGAAAACCAGCGGAGGCGATCGAGTCTTGTGGCGAAAAGTCATAAACCTCTGCAGAGTGTATAAACTAATCATGATTAGCCGTGTCCCCAGTTATGGACATCTTGAGTATCTAGTACTTGAATATCATGTGAATCTCAACATGTTACTCTAATTAATATTGTTGGGTTTTTAATGAGTACTTTTAATTGGGATTGAGGATCTGTCAACCATTCTCAATGTTTAACAACCACCATGATAGTTAAACAAATTTATTCCTTTGCGAGGGAAAAAGCGGCTTTATGCAAAACTGTAAGTAGAGCTTTTCCACCAGCCACATATGCATGTAGTACAGCTTATCATTTATTCTCTATGTTTTACATTGCGGCATATTCCATGTCTTTGACCCGTTTCGGGCTGCAACTTTCATGTTGCAGACTTTTTAGAACGACAGTAAGGTGCTTTAGGTCGTGGTTCTATACTCGATGATGCCGATGGAGTTGATGGACTCGCTTATCTTCCAAGTCTTCATTTATTATCGTTATTAGATGGCCTTAAGCCATATTTATCGCAATAAGTCCTCTTTTGGACAACGATGTAATAAAGTGTGTGATTGCTACTCTGTTATAAATCCTTGAAATCTTGTGTGGTGTCGGCATTCTTGATCCGGGGATGACACACGAGCACGAGACTTGATCCATTCGGTCGGGTCGCTCTGAGAGATGGTATCAGAGCACACGCTGACTATAGGACTCGACCACTAAGTTAAAGCCATAGATCACTACTCTCTTCACATTTTCTAACTCCTCATCTTTTTCTACACTTTAGGATGAAGGACGCGAAGATCAAGTACGCCAAACAGATGAAGGCACACCTTTTGGATTTCACTTGAAGGAAGTCACCAAGTACCTGAACATTGGACTACCAAGCTTCACCGGGACTTTCAACGCCACTCTACGAAGAAAATGTTTGGAAGATTCAAGCTCACGTTCGGAAGGACATTCACCCCAATCACCAAGCCTATAGATAGTGTTTTCGATTGCACCAACACGAGTGCAGGAAAGAGCATGGCAGCTCATATCACCATGGGATGCCTTGGAGAAGTTTACCAAGAAGACCTCAAGGACACCATCTATCAGATTTGTGGAGACCGAGATGAACAATGGGAGATAGTCAGCGCCAAGAAGGATAGATCCATTGCAGCTTTCATCCAGGAGTTAAACCAGCACATTCGACGCCAGGAGAACCAGATGTGCAATGATATGGTCGAATTGAAGGATGTGAAGGGAAGGATCCTCGAACTTGAAGAAGAACTAAAGTCTACACGTAAGGACTACATGGACGAGATCGTAGCTGTAGCAAGGCACAATAGCGATCTTAAGTATGAGATTGAAGAACTCAAGAAGAAATTGGCACTCAAGAATGAAGACAAGTACGTCGGCTGTCCGAGCAACTACATCATCATCGACGACACCGATTCGGATCCAAGTGAACCCGACTTTGAAGACGAAGCTGGAGCAGACATCATGGAGTCTTCCACCGGTTCAAATTAATAGATGACCCCCACATATTAGTAGTATTTCCTCCATGTAACATTTTAGTTCACGCACTTTTGCGATAGTTAGACCATTGTAAGCCCTTTATTTGAATTGAATGAAGTGATTTTGTGTGCATTTGCTCATGTACATTTGGGTAGTGTTTCTCCTTAGACCCCACTCTATTCTTAATTTCTCGTCTTTTCTAAACCCATCAGATGCCTCCGAGACGCGACCCCGGGTTTGTTTTTCCGCCGGAGATCACCCAGTTGATTCAGCAGCAGAACACTTTGATCCAAACACTGGTACAGAACCAAGGCAACAACAACAACCCACCGCCACCACCACCAGTTGACCATCTGGCTCGTTTCTTAAGGCTGAACCCGCCGGTGTTTTCCAGTAGCACCGAGCCGATAGTAGCAGATGATTGGCTCCGTAAGGTAGGAGGGAGTTGACCCGCTGCAGGATGTCTGAGATGGAGAGAAGGTGAAGTTTGCTGCACACCAGCTTGAAGGACCCGCAACAGCATGGTGGGAGAATTTTACTGACCACTTACCACTGTAGACACCCACATGGGATCGGTTTCAGCAAGCTTTCCGACTGCCCATGTCTCAGCAGGAGCTATGGCCATGAAGAAGCGTGAGTTTACGCAATTTACGCCAAGGAGGAAGGACTGTTGGCGATATGTGGATGATTTTAGTAAGTTAGCACGTTATGCCCCGGATAGCGTTGCTACGGATGCAGCTAAGCGGGAGAAGTTTGGAAGGACTGAATGATGAGTTAAGCATGCAGTTGATGGTAGCAAGTTTCAATAACTACCAGGAGTTGGTAGATCGTGCCCTCATGATTGAAGGAAAGCAACAACAAATTGAGAATCGCAAGAGGAAGTATGGGCAGGGGAAGTATAACTCTGGAGCCCAGCAGAAGCCCCGTTATACCCCTAAACAAGGATTCAGTTTCAGCATACCCATGGAGGAGGTAATTCGCACAACCATAATGGCCACAAAAATGGAAATGGGAATGGAGGAAGCAACGGCCAGAACCGGACCACACCATCAACCCCAACCAAGAAAGACCTGAGCCATGTCACCTGTTACAAGTGTTCCAAGACCGGACATTATGCAAATGACTGTCCCGAAGGCCAAGGTGGAAATGGAAGCTCTGGAAAGAAGCCAAACCCTTTCAACAGGGGACAGGTGAACCACATTGATGTGGAGGAGGTTGAAGATCAGCCCGATGCGATGTCGGTAAGTTTTTGGTTAAGTCATTTACTGCATTAGTTCTTTTCGATACCGGTGCAACGCATTCATACATATCAAGGGGATTTGTAGAAAAGTATAGCCTGCCTACTCAGATCCTTAAAACCCTTATGCTAGTAAGCTCACCAGGAGCGGAGTATATGGCCAGACAAGGATGTTTTCAAGTACCATTAGGTATAGGAAGGCATGTGTTCCCGACGGATTTGATCATTTTGGAATCCCAAGGATTGGAGGTGATTCTCGGTATGGATTGGCTGTCGATGAATGGGGGAAACATCGATTGCGCAAGAAAGACGATTTTGCTCACAACACCAGAAGGAAGAAGGATTAGGTATGTATCGCGACATGGACCAAATAGGAATCAAGTAAATTCCTTATCAGGAGTTGTGCAGGAAGAGGTGCCAGTGGTGGAGGATTTCCCTGATGTATTTCCTGAGGAATTGCCAGGAATGTCACCGGATAGAGACATTGAGTTTTTGATTGAAATTTTGTCAGGTACAGGCCCAATATCGAAGCGACCATACAGGATGCCCGCATAGGATTTGGCGGAAATCAAGAAGCAGATTAAGGAGTTATTGGATAAAGGTTATATACGCCCAAGTTCTTCGCCTTGGGGATCACCCGTACTTTTAGTAGAGAAGAAGGACCGATCATTAAGGATGGTTGTCGACTATCGTGGTTTAAATGAAGTAACAATCAAGAACAAGTACCCACTACCAATGATAAATGATCTGTTTGATCGTTTGCAAGGAGCTAGAGTGTTTTCCAAGATCGATTTGCGATCAGGGTACCATCAGTTGAAGATTCGAGAGCAGGACATACCCAAGACAACATTTACCACGAGATATGGACTGTATGAATATACCGTTATGTCATTTGGACTGACTAACGCTTTGCCTATTTCATGAACCTGATGAACTAAGTGTTTATGGAGTTTTTGGATAAGTTCGTCGTGGTGTTCATAGATGATATTTTGGTTTTCTCGAAGAATGAAGAGGAACATAATGAACATTTGCGATTGGTTTTGGAGAAACCGAGGGAACATCAGTTATATGCCAAGTTCAGCAAATGTGAGTTTTGGCTAAAGGAAGTTGGATTTCTTGGACATTTTATATCCAGAGAAGGAATAGCAGTTGACCCCACAAAGGTTGAGACCGTAACCAAATGGGAAGCACCAACAACAGTTGGAGAGATCCGGAGTTTCCTTGGACTCGCAGGATACTACCGAAGATTCATTGAGAATTTCTCTAGGATTGCAAAGCCTATGACAGTTTTGCTGATAAAGGATACCAAGTTCTTATGGACTGTGAAGCAAGTTTTCAGGAGTTGAAGAAAAGATTGGTTACCTCACCAGTGTTAATTTTGCCAGATCAGACCAAGGATTATGAGGAGTATTGCGATGCTTCACGCCGAGGACTTGGAGCAGTGCTTATGCAGGAAGGAAGAGTTGTTTCGTATGCTTCACGACAGCTAAAGCCTCATGAGTTGAATTATGCCACACATGACTTGGAGTTAGCAGCCGTTGTGCATGCATTGAAGACCTGGAGACATTTCCTCATTGGAAATCATTGTGAGGTGTACACGGATCACAAGAGTTTGAAGTACATCTTCACGCTTGAAGGAATTAAATCTCAAAGCAGAGGAGATGGTTGGAGCTTATTAAGGATTATGATATGAGATTGCATTATCACCGGGAAGGCTAACGTCGTAGCAGACGCATTGAGCCGTAAGAGCCACGCGTCAATACCCTAATGATGGGAGGAATACCCAAGGAGTTAGCCGAGGACCTTCGAGAGCTATGTTTGGAAATAGTTCCGAGAGGCTATGTAGCAGCATCGGAGATTCAGTCTACGTTGATGGACAAAATCAGAGAAGCTCAAAAGGCAGATAGGGAAGTTGCCTCTAAAAAGGAGAAAATGAGCGAAGGAAAAGCTAAGGGATTTCGTGAGGATGAGCACGATACCCTATGGTTTGAGGACCGTGTTTATGTGCCAAATGACCCGGAGATCAGGAAGTTGATTCTGCAAGAGGCACATGATTCGCCCTACTCGATTCACCCTGGAAATACCAAGATGTATTTGGATTTGAAGAATACTTTCTGGTGGACCGGAATGAAGAAGGATATCGCAGAGTATGTAGCAGTTTGTGATGTATGTCAAAGGGTGAAGGCAGAACATCAGAAGCCAGCAAGATTGTTGCAACCATTGCCGATACCCGAATGGAAGTGGGATAAACTAGGCATGGATTTCATCACAGGTTTGCCAAAGACTCGCTACGGCTATGACTCGATTTGGGTTATAGTCGACCGCTTGTGAAGGTAGCTCATTTCATCCCAAATCAAGACTACCTATAGCAGTGCTAAGTTGGCAAAGATATACATGACCAGAATTGTGTGTTTACACGAGTTCGAGGAGTATCGTGTCGGATAGAGGAACCCAATTTACCTCAAAGTTTTGGAATCGGTTGCACGAAACATTGGGAACCAGGCTGGAATTGATACAGCTTTCCACCCAAAGACCGATGGACAGACTGAGAGAGTCAATCAGATTTTGGAGGATATCCTGAGATCTTGTGCACTAGATTATGGATCTAGTTGGGATGATAACTTGACGTATGCAGAGTTTTCTTATAACAACAGTTCCCAAACCAGCTTGAAGATGGCACCTTCGAGGCTTTATGCGGAAGGAGGTGCAGGACACCGTTATCATGGGACGAAGCTGGAGACCGTCGATTCTTTGGACCAGATTTGATTAAGGAGTGCGAGCGAGAAGGTTAAGTTGATTCGCGATAGGCTCAAGGTAGCCCAGTCCAGACAGAAAAGCTATGCGGATTCAAAACGCAAGGCGATAGAATATGAAGTTGGAGACAGAGTTTATCTTAGAGTATCCCCACTTCGAGGAGTTAAACGTTTTGGAGTTAAAGGAAAATTAGCACCACGTTTCGTTGGACCGTATAGGATCTTGCAACGCATGGGAGAAGTTTCGTATAAGCTGGAATTGCGGAGGGACTGTCGGGAGTTCATGATGTATTCCATGTTTCTCGGTGAAGAAATGTCACTCACGAGATGGCAGAGGTACCGTTAAGAGATACAGTGCCACTTGAAGCAATTCAGTTGAAGGATGATTTGACATATGAGGAGAGACCGGTCAAGATTCTCGATTATGCGGAGAGTTACTCGCAGCAAGGTTATCAAGTTTTGCAAAGTTCGATTGGAGCCACCATCTTTGAGGATGAAGCCACACAGGAAAGAGAAGAAGATTTGCTCAAGGACCACCCTCACCTATTTTCTAGCCAACCCGAATCTCGAGGGCGAGATTCATCTTAAGGGGGGTAGGTTTGTAACATCCCAAATTTTCAATGTGGAATGTTATACATTAAGTCATCATGCATTACATATTTTCTTGCATTTTTCCGATCCTAGAAATTTCACGCAACTCAAGGTCCCTCGAGAGAGTTGGAGATTCGTTATTTTCATATTTGAGTTTTCTCAAATTCTGAAAATAGGATCATTTGATTTTATTTATTTTATCTTCAATTATTTCTACTATCAAAATATGAGAGAAGGAATAAAATGACTTTCCCAAAATAAAGAAATAATGAAGATTTATAAAAAAAATCAAATAAGATTTTTATTTTTGGAGTTTTTCGCTTTTTATTTTTCCTTAGGGAAAAATGCGTGTTTTCAAAAATTGCATTTTGGCCCCGAGTAAAAGTTCAATTTGTTCGACTCATTTTTAGGAGTCGGGGAAAATTTACTTTGTAAATTTTGGAGTTCGTTTAGATTTTATTTTATTCGTTTTTCTGCATGCTATATATTAAAAAAGCATGGCGCTACTTTGGGCCAAGGGCCCAGCCGGCCCAACCACCCCTCCTTGCGCCACAGCTGCCGCCGCCGCCCGGCCGAGTCCGAGGAGGACTCCTCCTCCTCCTCCTCCTTTGCTTGCCCCCTCCCCAAGCTACCCTCCCCTTTATATACCCTCACCCCCTCTCCTCCCCAACCCATAGCCGCCGCCGCCCCATAGCCGCCGCCGTCGCCCCGCCACCTAGCCGCCGCCCCGCCGGAGCCCCACCTCGTCGAGGTAGCCGCGCCGCGCCACCCTCCCCTCGGTTCGGTTTTTTTTATAAAAACCACTCCGGTTTTCTTTTTCCGTTGTTGGTTTTTTTAGAAACCCTAGATCGGTTTTATTTCCGGTTTTGTTGTTTAGCGAGTGTTCGCCGGACCGTTTGTCTTAACGAACGTGATCACCGGTTATTCCCGGTTAACGAACGTCCATTCATTTAACCGTTAAATGCGTTTTCTTTAACGGATTTATTCCGCTATTTTCCGATCGCGATTTCAGATCCGATCTTCGTTCTAGTTTATCTTCTCGCTCGTTTATCGGAATCAGGTGATTCAAGCGCCTGGAGTTTCGTTTCGAAATCGCCGTTCCGACTAATCAACTTAAACAAAGTTTTGGCTACTGTAAAATTTGACCTAGTTTCAACTTGCTAGAACCGAGCTGTTTTCTTCCGCCGGATGTTTTCCATTGTTTTGTTTGATTCGTTTCTTTTACAACCAGGGTTCTTAAGTTGAAATTTTTGGTGGACATTTTATTCGAGATTTATCCGTGCATTAGATGAGTACTTATTGTATGCTTGTTGTTTTTCTGCGATAGATCACCCGGAGTTCGCCGCTTGTTATATCGAATCTCTAGGTTTCGCGGATCATCAGCAAGGCAAGTAACACTTGATCATACTTTCTCTACTACCCAGTTTTATGCATTAGATCTATTCCTCAAACACTTGCATGATTAGGATCTAATTAAATTGTGGGATGGGAAGTAGTTGAGGTAGTACCTATTACCTGTTTTATTACCAAAACCTTTGGGAGTTACTTCTACGTTTGCTTATTTGCCATGCTATGCTAGTAGACGTGGATTGGGTGAGTGTATCCATGATAGATGTGAGATTGCTAAATTAATGGTTTATTTAAGGTGGCAACTTAAACACACATCTGGGTGGATTGAGGCACCTGGGGTATCCAGTGATTGCCTGTTTTTTTTACCGCCACCCAGGCTCAAAGGGATCATGAGATTATTCAAACTAGTAACTTCCGTGTGCAGCCACAAGCCATTATGGGCTCTGGCATAGTTGAGTAAGTCGTGCGAACTCTTATAGTGGTGGACTAGCAGATGTAGGGGATGTAGGTGTACCGGTCTACCCGTCGTAAGGTGCTAAGCGCTTACGAAAGACTATGTCTCGGTCATCCGTTTCTCAAACACCTGCTGATGCAGAAAACCAACGGAGGCGATCGAGTCTTGTGGGGAAAAGTGCATAAACCTCTGCAGAGTGTACAAACTAATCATGAATAGCCGTGTCCCCGGTTATGGACATCTTGAGTATCTAGTACTTGAATATCATGTGAATCTCAACATGTTACTCTAATTAATATTGTTGGGTTTTTAATGAGTACTTTTAATTGGGATTGAGGATGCTGTCAACCATTCTCAATGTTTAACAACCACCATGATAGTTAAACAAATTTATTCCTTTGCAGTAGGGAAAAACTGGCTTTATGCAAAACTGTAACCGTAGAGCTTTTCCACCAGCCACATATGCATGTAGTACAGGCTTATCATTCATTATTCTCTATGTGTTACATTGCCAGCATATTCCATGTGCTGACCCGTTTTTGGGCTGCAACTTTCATGTTGCAGACTTTTCAGAAGACGAGTAAGGTGCTTTAGGTCGTGGTTCTATACTCAGTGATGCCGATGGAGTTGATGGACTCACTTATTTTCCAAGTCTTCCGCTGTTATCGTTATTAGATGGCCTTAAGCCATATTTACTGCAATAAGTCCTCTTTTGGACAACGATGTAATAAAGTGTGTGATTGCTACTATGTTATAAATCCTTCGAAGTACTGTGTGGTGTCAGCATTACTGATCCAGGGATGACACCTGAGCACAGAGACTTGATCCATTCGGGTCGGGTCGCTACAAGGAATCTAACACGCACTAGGTAGAGGAGCTCGACTCCGTACTCTGGGGGCTGCGGATCACGCTGAATCGCACCACCGGATTCACACCATTCTTTATGGTATACGGCACAGAGGTAGTTTTGCCCGGCGACATAATTCATGACTCACCTCGCGTGCGCATGTACGAAGAAAGAGAAGACGAGCTCGATCGGCAGGACAGTTTGGACGCCTTGGAGGAGGAGCGTGACCTGGCAAAAGCCCGTTCCGCATTCTATCAACAGCAGGCCCGAAGATATCAAAGCAGAAATGCGGGCCAAAACTTACAATGTTGGCGAAGTTAGTTCTCGCTTTGCGGACAAGAAAAAGGACAAACTCAAGCCCAAATGGGAAGGTCCCTTTATTATCGACCAAGTCCTGACCGGTGGAGCGTACCGTCTCCGAGATGCATCGGATAACCGACTCGAGCCGAACCCATGGAATGCAGCCCATCTCCGAAGATTCTACGCCTAGCGCCGGATTCTGAGTTTGTCTCCTTCCTCTGTCTATTTTTTCACACATTAGTTGTCTTATATTTCTCTCCTTCTCCATCCTTTTCTCTTACAGCCTTTAAAGGCTCGTCCGTGCATTGTTCGCACACACTTGACGCGCTATCCGCGCTCATTATACCTGGGGTCTTCTTTAAACATAAGCTTATTTATACGGGCTTCATGCCCAACACATGTGTCACACTTCCGCATGTACCTTTTATTCACCATTATATGCATCGATATGACTTAAGTTTTGGCCAAGCTGGGTTGCTGGCTCACTGCTTACCCCTCGTTCCCAATTGTTCGGCTAAGCGGTAAAGGAGCACCTCTGCGATTATTCTTGCTGGTCACCGGATGTGTACCTCGGGCTGGTGAAAAGCTAGCGTTCTTAAGGGAATATTCGGTCGGTGAACTAAAGATGATTTATCACTTGTTTATTTATCTGCCCCCAGATGCTTTTCTGCTTTTTTCGCTGTCCAAACATGCACTTTAGGGCATGCCTCCCAGGGAAAGGAACCCCTAACGGAACTATTCGCCCTGGAAGATGTTTCTTACTAACCATGTAATATAACATAACTAGTTGGGCACTTGTCTGTTCAAGCACTAATGACCCCTACGCCTGGTCTCCATGCATGCCCCGGTTCCTACATAACCGAGAGGGCATTCGGACACACTCCGGACTGTCAGGTCCCGAGGTTGAAGCGAAAAGGTCCGCCATGACAAACGATCTACAATCCGGCTAGAAGGCATTTAAATGTCATCTTAAATTACATAGTCAATTTGTTGGGCATATTCCTCTTCAATACCATCCAACAGGCTGTCTAGTTTACTGATCTGTTGGGAATATTAATGACCAACTCTACTTGGCCGTACACTAAGCTCACAGGGATCTCCTTCCCATTGGCCCCCACAGGTCCGACCTCGGCCATGTGGTTTGGGTCATCCTTCGTGTACCGCATCTTCACCATGGCCCAGGCCTCCCTGGCGTCTTGACGGCAGGCCGATATCTTCCATAATCGGAAGCGCCGCTGCGCACCCTTAAGCCTCACTACAAGCTCTCCAAGGCCTTCGGGCAGGGAGACAGATGGCCACAAGGCCTGGGCAACACCTTTCATCACCTGCCGAACTCGTTTGTGCAGTTGTAAGAGCTCGGGACGAAGGTCACCCGTAGAACCGGGCATTTCCTCTGCGGGGCGACTGTGAGCATACCTACAGACATAACTCTGTTAATCGACTTCCTCGCCGAACTCTTTTTCAAAGTTCGTTCAAGCACTTACTAAAAATGCCGCATCGAAGCCGTCGATTCTCCTTCACGGAGTCCGACAGCTGGGCACGAAAATCCTTTAGTTCCTCGCCCAGCCGGGTGTTGGCATCTTGGAGATTATTCTTCTCCTGCCTCACCCTCGTAAGCACGCTCTCGTCGGCCTTTAACCGGCGCAATAGTTGTTGCTTGTCCAGATCTACTCCGGTGCCATCTGCAATAATATTGCCAGATTTACACACACGCCGCACTTCACAACATACTTATCTTTCGAAGCGTATATTACCAGAGGAGGTCTCCTTGGCCTCCCCTGCAGCGGCTAGTGCGGCCTCAAGTTGGGCTTTGCACTCTTCCAGCTCCTGGGACAGTTGGGTATTCTTTTTGTAAGATCTGCATAACAAATGATCCTTAAATCAGTTATTCTAACTGTTTCAAGTCTCAAAGACTCTTGGCATATATAACCATCAAATTTTCTCACCCGTATGTCTTTCACATACTTCTCCGGCTCAGCTAGACCATTTTGAGCGGCACGGAGGTGCGCATCTCCCGAATTGAAGGCATCCAATGCCTCTTGGGAGAAACATGCGTCACGAAGAACTGTCCGGCGACGCCTGTGATTCATGGCACTCTCCACCTCGGAATTGGTGGCGGACAGTCTGTCGGCATCGTCTGCCGGAGGAGCGTCTGACACACGCCTTGTGTTTGCCTCCGCTTCTGGACCTGGCTTTGGAGCCTGGCTGGTGGAGGCTCGATTGGCAACCTCTCCGGATATAGTCCGGCGAGCGCTCTTTTTCCTGTAGAGAGCACGAGCGTTAGTATGCCTTCCGGGAATAAAACCTGGGAATAAGATGGCACGCCATACCGTTGCGCCGGCGTCTAATCCGGACCGCACTTCTTTTCAACCTGTTGGGCCTTGCCGCCCCTTATTGGCTAGCCACCGCAGGCTCGGCCTTCCGCCTCATGGGCCCCCCTGCAAAACACCATTGGTATACGGTGATCAAAAATAAGCACGGATGGATCGTTTTCAAAGTATTGGGACTTCGGTCTCAGTTACCTGTGAGGCTGGAAGTATTCCGGGGTAATCGGCCGTAATGGCGACCAAGGCATTGTTGATGCTCAGTTGGTAAAATACCCCATCAATCAGCTCCATGGATATGTCCGGATCCTCTTGGGAGGCCGGATCGAGGGACCGTTCCGGATCCTCGGGTTGTGGAGGAGGGCTGTTTATATCCTTCACGGCCCGGCGCAATTCTTGCGTCGAAATCACAAGATAAGGTACTTAACTATGGGAATATGGAACGGATGGGCAAAAAGAAGTGTCCGCTTACCCAGCTTGGAGGATTGTACATAGAAAATCCGTCCTGTGGATTGACGCAGAGGAACTCCTCCTCTTCTCCCTTGTACAATGCGGACAAGGCCTTCATCAGAGCAGCAACCGATCCCGGCCCCTTACGGCCGCAGCGGGTGGCATCATCCTCCCCGTTGAAATCCCACATGGGGTGGCCTCTATACTGAAGCGGCTGCAACCCCCGCATAATGCATGTGGCCATGACTCCGATCATGGTCAGTCCGGAATGAGCTAACAACCTTATTCGGCTCATTAGGTAAAGGACGTCCTTGTCATTATCCCTCTGAGGGCTCCGTGGACGCCAGCTTAGGCGCTTCTTCAAAGGAGCATTATTGAACTCGGGGAGGCCGATCCGAGCGAAGTGCAGCGGGGGCGTCTTCTATATAAAACCATTACGAAGGCGGTCTTGGACACCTTCTTTGGGGTTCCGGATAGATATCCGGTCCCGGTGATGCGCCATAGTTCGGCTCCGCCCACTTGATATATCGACCCCTCTTGAGAACGGGGCACAAGGCAGAACGCTTCTTCCACAGCGCGAAATGAGCCTCGATGCCCAAAAACAGCTCGCAAAGGCTCTGAAGCCCGCAATATGCAAAATGGAGGCAGGCGTAAGGTTGTGCAACTGGAGCCCGTAGAACTCCAGGAGCCCCCGGACAAACGGATGAATTGGAAATCCGAGCCCTCTTATCAAATAAGGGACAAGGCATACCTGCTCTCCTTTGGAGGGATTGGGGACGCTCTCCGCTTTGCTACGCCATTATAGGTGGCAAGTCCGGCTCGAACCGGGACCATGATAGCCGGGGAAGAAATCCTTGGTTTGGGCGTCACTAGCTCATTTGTCTTGACGGAACATCTCTCCCAATCTCCAGGCTGAGGACGGGGAGGGCGAGAGGAGGAGCTGCGTGGCCATGATGGAATGGATTTCTGTCGGATGCGCTCCGATGAACGCTCGTGAAGGGAAGATGGTGTGATTCGGATCTGAATCCTCGTCTCTTTTATAGGCAGCTCATTTGCGCAGCTAGGGGGGTAAATGTAAAAACACCCTGTCTTTTCGCATTCGCTTGACACGTGGAAGAAGGCCATTATTGGGCGTGGAAGCCAAGGAGCACAATATTCACGAGAAGCCAGACACTATTCAACAAGTACACAGGATTTGGAGAAGAACCCGCCTTGCAATGCCGAAGACAATCTGCGCGCCGGACTCATCGTCATTGAAGCCTGGTTCGGGGGCTACTGAGGGAGTCCTGGATTAGGGGGTGTCCGGATAGCTGGACTATAGCCTTTGGCGGACTCTGGACTTTGAAGATACTAGATTGAAGTATTAGTCCCGTGTCCGGATGGGACTTTCCTTGGCGTGGAAGGCA
Organism: Aegilops bicornis; assembly: GCA_021605145.1. NCBI lineage: Eukaryota > Viridiplantae > Streptophyta > Magnoliopsida > Poales > Poaceae > Aegilops > Aegilops bicornis. The sequence goes on along the minus strand of CM038675.1, from coordinate 391,392,675 downwards.
AGCTTGGCGTCTGGATATGTAGATCTCCTCCCATTGTAACCGACTCTGTGTAACCCTAGCCCTCTCCGGTGTCTATATAAACCGGAGGGTTTTAGTCCGTGGGGCGAACAACAATCATACCATAGGCTAGCTTCTAGGGTTTAGCCTCTACGATCTCGTGGTAGATCTACTCTTGTACTACCCATATCATCAATATTAATCAAGCAGAGTAGGGTTTTACCTCCATCGAGAGGGCCCGAACCTGGGTAAAAACATCGTGTCCCTTGTCTCTTGTTACCATCCGCCTAGACGCACAGTTCGGGACCCCCTACCCGAGATCCGCCGGTTTTGACACCGACACACTCCTAGGTAACATAATGTGCTTGACTTATCTATCTCTTAACCACTATACTTCAATGCATAATGACTTCCATACTTGAACCTTTTAGATGTGATAGGAGTAATATGTGATGTTGGTCATGACTATGCTAGCCAAACATCTCAGCACAAATTTCGGAAGATCAAAATTCGCAACCTAGAGTATGTCTTCATAGCTCCTGTCATTCAATTTTTTTACCTTAATAACCTGTTCCCCTCAGAATGACTATACCTTAATTTTCCATAGAACAAACACAAGAATTAGTTCTACGGGGCCAGCATGGAGAATCATTTGATGAAGAAACAGTACTTCAAAAATCTCAAGAAGGAATTGTCATAGCCATTTTTGCTGGTGTAACTGCAACTCTACAAAGGTTTACAGGTAACTTATAAAAAACTTGCCCAAAGAAATAATAAACATATTTATTGAAACGTCCTATTAACAACATAAGTTTACAGGTATTATACAAGGATCCTCAAGTTCGGCGACACAAATATATCTTGATCTTGATATACCTGAAGTTCAAAAGTACCGCACCAGGTTCTCTCTTTCTCACTCTTGCGCATACAGAATTTATGTTTAGCACTACAACAAACTAATATTTTATATGAAAAACATTTGAAGCTATCAATGGAAATGCCCAACTCTACAAAATCATCTCCCTCAGGTCAAACAAGTATCTCCACTTGAAGCAGCATGCAAACTATACACCATTCTGGAAATATCTAACCTTCCAGCGTCATCTTTTCAGGTGAACACTTTCTCATGCAGTTCACTTTTTCCTGCCTCGCCATTTAAAATAAAATAGATTGTTGATACTTCATCCTTTTTTGTGCCAGGGAGGAGCAACCTTCAGCACTATCGCAAAAGTAGCATCAATTATACCGTCAGTCAAATGGTACTACAAAGCATGCAAGCGTTGTGGAAAAGGATATAACAACATGACAGATACCCCAACATGTGGCTGCCAATTTCCAGTTCCATGCCCAATGTATTATATATCTTCTTAAAATCTAATACTTAAATAATTCCTTTTTTATCATGTCACTAACAACTATACCATGCTTCAGGTACAAACTTCCCCTTACACTAACAGATAACTCGGGAAGTTTGGATGCAATTGCTTTCGCTAGAGTAGCTGAAGACTTAGTTGAGCGTCATGCTGATCATGTTTCAATGAGTATGAAGATAGAAGCTACAGATCATGTGCTTACCCTGGATAAGGCCATTGGTAAAGAAAAGTTATTCTACATAGGAATGAACACTGATTCGTCTGCCAAGTACCCTATAAATTATGTCCTGAAAAAAAGTTTCTCTGTCAACAATACTGAATCAACACCTGTTCCACGTGCTCCAAAGGTAAGCAACTTCTTACAGATTCATTACCTTCATATATCATGGTTATTAACATAATGTGTGAAGCTTTTTCAGTCAGGCGAGGATACAACAACCAATGACAATACTCCTGCAACTCATAAGCCAATGTCTATCAGCATAAAGGAAAACGAAAATAGGTAATGCTTCATAAACTTGGATTTTAAACATCTCTCTTATTGCTTCCCCATTATATGACTTGTCACAATGATACTTTTATGTGAAAGTCCAAATGGAATTGAATGTTAGTCTTTTTCCCTTCTCATATGCTTTCTCTTTTTTATATGCTGCTACATGTAATCTTTCATAAACCTCCATCTTATTGTTTCCTCTGATCAAGACTACTTTACATCTATGATGTACATTACAATCAGGATCAACACAAAAAGAAGAATTGATTTTACTGGGAGTGATGCCGACAAATCTAACAGGTATGAGAACACTCACAAAAACTTAGTGCACCATGGTTCTCCAATAACTACATAAGGCACATAAAAACTTCCTGGTAGCAGTTAGAAGTAACCATTAACAACAAATAAAGTACACAGTAATAGAAATCACATAAATCCATTGGTAGTACCTGAAGCATCACATTTCCTAATGTGGTGTTAAGCTTCATTTAACTCGCGTTTACATGTCACACTAATGGAGTTGTCAAGCTAAAGCCTAGCTTTGTCTTCTAGAATTCTTTGCCTGCTCCATTTTAAAGTCTATAAGATTACCAAACTTTTACCAACTAAATGTTAATTTCACAAAATCAATTCCGACTCACAATTATTTGTAGTCTCCTTACACAAACATTACTGGTCATGCAAGTGAACACTAACTTATACATGCTATATTGTGTTCAATATTGGGAATATGATATATTCAGGATTACATCTCATCCATGGTATGTTTCCCAAATGGTAACTTATTTCAAGTATATGGAGGTTCTTGGGTTACATTTATATTCTCTTGCCCAGTTCATTTTCTATTTTGATTCATGCTTTATTACTTTCAATATCTGATATAATAAATGCAATTTTCTAAATGCAGCTCAAAGGAACCGGAAGAAAGTACTGCGAAAAAGAACAAGCATGAGTATGTACTATTTCTCACACCCTTTATACAAATTTAGCCAACAATATGAGTTTCTTCCTACATATATTTACATTTGCCAAAAATCTCCATCAACAGGAATGTAAATACATTTCCAGAAAAACTACATCAACAGGAACAGCCAGAGTAAAGGAACATTTGGATGATTTAAGTACTTTCCATTGACTATATAAACTTTCATTTTCTGATTTAAAAAACCAGTAATATATTGTGTTCTTTACGTTTTTTGACAATGCTTCATTTTCCAATACAGGCAAGACAACTTGCACTCTGCTACAAATGAGAAATTAGGAATAACGTACATCACCTACAACCAGAAATAACATAGTCCTTGTGTTCATATCACTTTCCTCAGCTTCTATTGTAACCAAGGAACATTACAAATTTTGTTCAACTACCAACTTATCAGTGGTTCCAGTTTATGTTCTTTGTTGGACTTATGATCTCAATACAAACCTACATTGTCTGTCCAAATATATTCATGAATGGATACAATGTATGTTCTTTGGTGCACTTATTATCTCGATAGAAACCTACAGTGCGTATTAAAGTAAATTCATGAGTGGATCAGTTTATGTTATTTTTTGCAATTAGGATCTCAATACAAACCTACACTCTACATTAAAATACATGAATGCTAATTTGATTTTGCATTAACCATTACTTAAACATCTTTCGGTTAGACATTCTTTCGCATGTGAGACACCTATATAAGACCCCCCCCCCCCCCATAATATATTGTACTCGCCACAAGTTCATATTTCAAATCAGAAATTTTTGACTACCGGCACAAAAATGGACAATCAACACGAAGGCAACAGGTACGGCTACTGCATACAATGTTGTTTCTACATCCCTATGCTTGCTGCAAATAACATTAAACACATAAATCTTTCTCCAGGATACAATATGATGGACCAAGGAATGTTCTGCCCCACTCAACAACTAATTCATCAAGGAAGGCTCAGAAGAAGTACATGGAGGCAACTGAAAAGAAAAAGACTACTCCAAAACCACCAGTGTCTTTTGCTTTCAGAGAAACCGTTGCACGTGAAGACAAGACCACCAAATACATCTTCAAGTACATTACGAAAGGAACCCACATGAACAAATAGTTCTCAACGAAGAAGACCCCAACTACAAATAAATTATACCACATATTATGTTCTTTTTATGAACAACGTATAACTATGACTATACATGTATTTTCTAATTTTCAATAAGTATTTATGATTGTACATATGTGTTTTCCAAATTTCAATTATCGTATTGTCTTTCCAAATATTCATCTTCTATGGAAAATAAATATCATCCAAATGTATTGCATCCAATTCCCGCCGCAACGCGCGGGGTATTATCTAGTTCTTGTAACAAGAGAACCCAACGAATAAGTCTAGGTTTAGCATCTTTCTTTTCCATAAGATATTTAATAGCAGCGTGGTCTGTCTGAACAGTTACTTTGGAATCAACAATATAAGGTCTAAATTTATCACAAGCAAACACCACTGCTAAGAATTCTTTTTTAGTAGTAGCATAATTTCTTTGAGCACTGTCTAGAGTTTTACTAGCATAATGAATAACATCCAATTTCTTATCAACTCTTTGCCCTACAACTGCACCAACAGCATAATCACTGGCATCACACAAAATTTCAAAAGGCAAGTTCCAATCAGGTGGTTAAACAATAGGTGCAGTAATTAAGGCTTTCTTGAGTGTTTCAAAGGCTTCAAGATAATCATCATCAAAAACAAAAGGAATATCCTTTTGCAAGAGACTAGTGAGAGGCCTAGAAATTTTATAGAAGTCTTTGATAAATCTCCTATAGAAAACAACATGACCTAGGAAACTATGAATACCTTTGATGTCCTTGGGACATGGCATTGTCTCAATTGCTTCAACCTTAGCTTGATCCACTTCAATACCTCTTTGAGAAATTTTATGACCCAAGACAATGCCTTCATTAACCATAAAGTGGCACTTCTCCCAATTCAAGACAAGATTTGTTTGTTCACATCGCTACAAAACTCGATCAATATTGCTTAAACAATCATCAAAAGACTTCCATAGACAGAGAAGTCATCCATGAAAACCTCAACAATCTTTTCACAAAAGTCGGACAATATAGCCATCAGGCATCTTTGAAAGGTAGCAGGTGCATTACATAAACCAAAAGGCATACGTTTATAAGCATCGGTTCCAAAAGGACAAGTAAAAGTAGTCTTTTCTTGATCAGGTTGAGAAACAGGTATTTGTGAAAAGCCAGAATATCCATCAAGGAAGGAAAAGCGTGTGTGCTTAGATAATCTTTCAAGCATTTGATCAATAAAAGGCAAAGGGTAGTGATCTTTTCTAGTTGCCTTGTTTAATCTTTACTACTATTAAACAAGCAAACGTATTCATCGCTAAATGCACCCAGACTCACGTACACACAACAACACGAGTCAATTACAACCGAACGATCAGGGTCACTTAATCTAATCTAACCTTTAAGATTATATACTAACACCATCAAAACTGCGTTTAGCGATTTGTCCAGGCGAACGAAAACTCTGCTGGAAACGCTCAGGCCCCGAATCCCGTTCGTATATCCTATAAACTAGGAAACAAACACCCCGTGCAGAATAAATTAGGTGTTTCAAAAAGAAAGTACCATGCATGCAAAGGAGCAATCGGTGGAAACTAGCAAACAATCGGGTCGCATGCATCGGTAGTTCTTGCTTCCGCTAATCAAGGTAGAAAACCAAGAGAATAAAGCAAAACCACCTTGGATATTCCTCCCAAAAATCCTTCCTATTTTTTTCGCAAATACAACGCCTTGATACGAACAAAGGCATGGCCCAGCTTCTCTTTACATCGCTCGCCGGTGCAGCAAATGTGCTCGCCGCCGACATCCACGCTGCCGTATGCGGGACCACGGACCGCTTGGGCTACTGGCACGCCTTCTCGACATGGTATTCCACGCCCGACGCCCACGCCGTCAAAAGTGATCTCTTCATCCAATCGGACAAGGACCTCTCCGCCGCCGGTGAGGGCGTCTTCAAGCTGCTCGGCCATGCGTGCGATGGCTTCTCCTCCGTCCCCTGCGACGCCGCCGCCGTCTCCGATCATGCAGGATTGGTCGCACCACCCAGCGAAAAGAAGAGCAGGTCTCGGCCGGCGCGCATGCAGAGGAACCTGGATGGTCAGACGAACTCAGACCACCACCGGAATCACCATAAACGTACGTGAGTATGGGTCCTTCGAGTGCACGCGTAATTTTTCCTCGAGGCGGGGAGGCGGGAGGCTCGCCAGTCGGCCATGCGGCCCGCCCGCATTGTCGATGTCGCCAAGACAGATACAACACCTTCAGGCTATACTCTTCCTCTTCATCTTCTCCACCTTCATTGCCTTTGGAATCTCACGTGTCCCCGGTGACCCGCCTCCATGTCGATGAGAAGAATCCCTACAATATGCATGCATCTTGTCAACTCAATCCCCTCTTGTTTTATTTAAATCTCGGTCGAGATAGCCACGTTTGAGGCAAGAACTGCAATTACTTAGCCAGTGGTATCTATTATGTGAGGGAACGGACATGCCATAGGGCACAGGTTAGTCCCTGGTTGCTCTTTGTATTCCTATTCTTATTTTTCTCGTTGGTTCTAATCTTCTTGATACTTTTCGCATGACAGTATCTTGCATCTTTGTGCTACTACTATCTATTGGCACCATGTCTGACATTTGCTGTCTTTTTGAACATCAGGTTTCTATGTTTTATGTTTTGTGGAAACTGCTATGACCAATAGAAGGTAATAAAGTGTTTAAATTTCAGGGGAGTGATGTGCTACTATGGAGTTGCATAGGAGAATAGGCTATGCAAGTGGAATTGATACTCTGGTATTTTGTTAGTTGGTATGGCAGCCTTGATACCCCATATAGTTTTTCTCTTCTACAAAACATAAACAACAGTATAGACTATATTTTCATTTCAGTTTTAAATTGCAGCAATATAATCTGGACTGAACTAAGTTTTCATTTCAGTCTCGATTAAAGCTATGGAAGTTTTTCGCATCCCTTCAAAATCGAGTGTTTCTCGAATAGCTGCCCACCGGTAGAGGTAACTCTTTTTATGAATTTCTTCTCGTGGGCAAAATGAGTTGAATTTCTTGAGTTCAAGCTTTTTTGCTTCCTCCTAATAGCTGCCCACTTCTTTGGTAGAGGTAACTCTTTTGTTGTAACCATCCTCTACTCATATATATGCGGTGTGGGAGGGAGGAGAGGGAGAAGTTCATCGAGTAGGCACGCCTTTCAAAACAAATCTTGCAAAAATTCAAAAAATTCTAATTTTTTGGCATGGTAGATAATTTGGTGCGTGATGTCCGCTCCAAATTTCAATTCATTTGGATACCTGAGTAGCTCTCGGAAAAAAAGACAAATTTGGGGTTTATTAAAAAGTTTACTGTTCATATAATGTTCTGACCTAATTTGTCTTTTTTGCCGAGAGCTAATGAAATGTCCAAATGCTTTGAAATTTGGAGCGCACCTCATGCATCAAATTATCTGCCTTGCATAGAAAAATATAATTTTTTTGAATTTTTTCAGTTTTTATGAATTGTTTCTTGACCGGGTGCAGATGAGCCCCGGCTCAGAATTGGATATTCGCACAGTTGAAAGGATCAAGAACACATTGTCGCGAAGAGCATGTTGTGCAATATAACAAAGACTACACAATTATGTGTTTGGAGTTCTTAGGGGTGAGGGGGGCTGCAAGGGGGGTTGTGAGCTGGATGCACAATTGTCAGTGGTGACAAGCTTAGATTGGGGATCTGAAGAGGTGCATATGCATGATACACTCCAACGCACGGGAAAATACGTTGTTTTGTTACAAGTGTGAGTAATCTCATTTGAATATATTGTGATCCATTCCATAGATTTGTACTCACTTTATTGTTCGGCTAGTTGAATTGTCTGTGTCCAAAATGCATATGATTTTATTTTGTACGGTTACACTAGATGCCACTACACAATTACAACTTAGAATAACCGGTTCTTTTAGAATTGTAAATGGAAGTACATACTGATTTTAGCTTCTAGGAAAATGCTTGTAGTTTCCCCTTCAATCTGAATCCCATGAAGTGGAGAAGTTCACCAGAGTCCGTGGAAGAAATCTACATGCCATCATGAGGAAAGAGGGAACAACCCGATATGCGACACCGAAGAGTGTAAATTGCAGTTCTATTTTCTTCTTCAAACATGTCTTTTTTTGGACCAATTTAATTACCTTGTCCAATGACTCAATATGTTTAACAATGGGAGTTTGGAGGATTAGTTAGTAGAGTTAAGCCCAGTGAGTCGATATGATTAAAAATGGGGGTTTGGAAGATTAATTAGTAGATTTAGTGTTCATCGTTTACAACCTATAGAGACTGAATGAATGAAACAATATATTATTAGTTTATGCGGCAATGTGACCACCATGATGTTCAATTTACCTAAAAATACATCCTAAGTGATACCACAAACATCGTGTATCCTTCTAAATTATACATATATATTAAAAATATTTTTTCTCATACGTGCGTTGCACGTGCAAGCTTACTAGTTTTCTAAAATCAATTACCATTCTATAGCATGTAAAAATTCTTTGTGGAATAAGTTCATTCTTATCATTAGTGTCGTGGAATTGTCACGCCAGATGTCCTTAGTGTCAGGACTTAGTCGCGAGTCCCAAAAATGATATAAAGTTGCTATAAAATGATTGTAAAACATCCAAGAATGATAATATAGCAGCATGGAACAATAAAAAATTATAGATACATTAGAGACGTATCAGCACCCCCAAGCTTAATTCCTACTCGTCCTCGAGTAGGTGAACAATAAAAACAGAACTTTTGATGTGGAATGCTGCCTAACATGTTCATCACTTTTTTTTGCTTTTGTATGATTCAAGGCAATAGTCTAGTTTTGACATGAAGATTTCAATACTCAAGCATATCAATAAGCAACCATGTATTTCAAAATATCAACACTCACTACTGAAGGATGCTGCTAATGCGACACTACGATCAGAGACCCTTTGACGAAACTGTGTGCAATGCATTAATCGTAAACGGTGATGTAAAAAACGTCAAAAAAGATGCAAAACGTTTGCGATGAAGGATACATCAAACACGGTTCAGATTTTAGTTGCGTGTGCGATACAGGGCAAATGGTTCAGTTGAATTAACTGTTTGCAATGAGGCAGAACAGAAAAAACGGGCAGCCAGATGAAGGCGTGTGTGATATACGGCATACAGTTCACTCGGATAAATTGTTTGTGATGATGCGGAACAACAGAAACGGGCAGCCAAATGAAGGTGTGTGTGATATACGGCATATAGTTCACTCGGATGAACTGTTTGTGATTAGACAACACAGAAGAAACGGTCAGCCAGATCATGGTGTGTGTGATATATGGCATACGGTTCACTCGGATGAACTGTTTTCGATTAGGCAACGCAACAGAAACGGTTCAGCCAGATCAAGGTGTGTGCAATAGAGGGCATACAGTTCATTTCGATAAACTGTTTGTGCTGAGCCAAGAGAACATAAATGTTTCACATAAACAAGATGTGTGTAATACGCGGCAAACATCCAATTACATAGGTGGCTCATACACACATGACATTTCCACACACCAAAGTAAACTATTACATGCATAATTAACTAGGATAAACGATCATGTGATCATCTACTTCTTGTGCTAGCTCGATGTTCCTTCTATGCTAAGTTTCCATTAATTGATGGCGTTTTATGAACACGCCACCATTTCCCGCCATTTCCTCACCGGTTTCTCGCCACCCAGTGATATTGCGCATAAACCTAGGCGGCACGCAACGCACGGAGGCAACAAGCACAACGTATAGCACTTCCACCTTTTCAAAGCATGCCAACCCACCAAAGCGCCGCCCCTGCCATCAACCTCATCGATGAGGAAAACGAGAAGGCGCCACGGCCCGTCGAGGCCGAGGCGCTCCCCGGCAACGCTATGGACGACGACATGATGCGCGCCAGGGTTGAGTAGACCTTTGGTGCATGGCGCTTCTGCGCCGCGGATCAAGATAGGCATGTCAGTGTCGAGAGGCTGCAGCTCGCCGCACAACATGATCGATGGTGCGCCGCAGAGCAAGCTAGGCGAGTCCGTGCCGATAGGCTATGACGCGCCGCACGGCGAGACCGTTGGAGCGCCATAGAGCGAGAGGCGCGGTGCACCGCATAGCAAGAGCAGATCCATCGGCGCTTGCCTGTTGTCGACAGGGCGTCGCAGTTGGCTACACGTCCCGTCATTACCCCCATTCCTCGCCAGGAGTGGGCAGAGGCCCTTTGTGCCGTACTTGCACCAGAGGCCGGCCGCGCCATACTTTCACTGGACACCCACCGTGCCGTTCGCATGGGTCACGCCGTTCACCTTGTCCGTGGCCCGGTCGATGCCAACGCGCTGGTCGCTAGGCTCGACCGCCTCCTTGGCCTAGGTGTCCACCTGGGCACAGTAGAGGAACATGGTCGTCCCATCCTCGAGCTGGTGATCTCCAATGAAATAGCCAACTTGGAGCTCGAGATCGCGCTCCAGATGTACCGCGGGCGTGTTGACCGCTTGGACGAACACCTGCACGAGTTCAGGTAGATCCAAGAGCTACCATAGGAAAGGGCTGCTGGTCGTGGTCTCATGTACGCACTTCATTTTGTTGAGTCGTTTCAACGTGGATCGATATGTATTCACAACAATCATAATATTGCTCTGTTTCAATGTGTGTACTCTGTTTTCCATTCTTATATGTTCTGTTTCAATGTGTGTATTTATGCTTTCCATTCTGTATATGTGGATGATAATAACTAGATGCAAATTAGCATACAAAAACAGATAGAAATTGAAATTCATAATATATATATAATATCATCACATATACGTGATGATACTTAACTACTAGGTACAATGCATAAAATTGAAAACGAACAATACTAAAACTCATAATCCCTCATGGGGGCCGTATTCCAGTAGCCCCTCGCCAGCAGCTCCCTGGTGTGCGGCGTCTTCCTAGTGCAGAGGCTACTCCACCTCCTCCGCCTCGCAGCGCTAGACTACCGATCTGCCTCTTGCTGGCGGACAAGCGCGAACGATCTTGCCATTTCATTGGGCGCCCACCGGAGCTCCTCGTCGATGGAACGCTGGAGCTTATCGGCCCACCTCCATGCAGCGATGATGCGCCTAGCACCTTTGACCTTCCTCGCAAAGTACCCGTCTTCGTACACCTCCTCCGCACGACGAGGCGCCCGCCCCCAAAGCTCCACCGCCTCCTTTTTACAAGCGGCATCACGGTCTTCACAGGTCGCCTGATACCTGGCTTCCTCCTCCGCCATCTCCTTCTTGTACGCCACTTGCCTGGCTTTCTCAGCCGACGGCAGCGACTTCCACATACAATGATTGTACTGGCCCCAAAACCTCTCCAAAGTTGGGGGGTCCAGCGCAACCTCGTCTGGCGGTGCGTAGGGGTCCTCCTCATCGCTGCTCTTCGACTGAGCATCCTCGGGGGACGGCGCCACCTCATTAGCATGTGGGCAGATCGGTGGCTCCATGGCCGAGATTTGAGAGAGAGAGAGAGAGAGAGAGAGAGAGTGAGAGAGAAAGGGCGAGCGAGGGAAGGATATAGATGAGAATGCAGGCGGGAAGACGTGAGCAATGTAGTATTTATTGGCGGCCGGAATCTAGATCGACGGGAACAGTACACACGTCGTATGCCGGAATTTACGAGTACTGTAGTTTGAATTACATACGATTCCCGCAACAAAATTCATGTGTGAACTTAATAGCTGACGGTTTCAAATACAGAACCGTGTCTGATTAATAACCCGCGCCACTCACCTTCCAAACCTCGAGGCGCGCAATAGAGTGCCAATCGCATTGGGGTCGGTTATCTTGCCAGATCTTTACATTTTATTTTTTGAACACTAGATATTTAGATCGTCTGATGATTTTTCAATTTTTGGAATTTAAATGTCATGGCACTCCATGCATGTGTCCAAGCCGTGACACCAATATGTTTGAAAATTCGTTCCAATTTACTGCACATGGAATTAACTCGCACACAAGTACACAAATATTTTTTTTCAAACCGTTATGGTTAGCCGCTGCATGTAGATGTAGTTCAAATTTGGATTACGATCATTAAATGGCTAGAAAATCACTTAAATGTCTTAAAAAGGTCAAATGACCCCTGAAATTTCCAAATTTTGACATGACAGTTGTATTAGTGCATGTTAACTGTAGAATTTTTTTGAAGCCCATAAGAGGAAGCTGTCGCCCGTTTGTCATCAAACATGCATTGTTCCCTCTCGAAACAACGAGCCTTCTAGTGAGTTGCTCCGGTTTGTGAGGGGTGCGTGTCCAAACTTTCATCAAACATGCCAATTATTTTACCACATCATCTTGGTGGCATGACATTACGTCAAGCAAGGTTTCATGTGTTTTTGATCATTTTTTTCATTTTTTCGAATTTGAATGGCATGGCGCACCATGCATGTGTGTCCAGGCCGTGACACCAATATGTTTGAAAATTCCTTCCAATTTACTGCACATGAAATTAACTCACACACAAGTACACAAAAATATGATTTTTGAAACTGCTATGGTTAGCCGTTGCATGTAGATGTAGTTCAACTTTGAATTACAGTCATTAAATGGCTAGAAAATCACTTAAATGTCTTTAAAAGGTCAAATGACCCCTAGAATTTTCCAAATTTTCACATGATAGTTGTATTAGTGCACGTTAAATGTAGAAAAAAATTGAAGGCCATAAGTGGAAGCTATCTCATGTTTGTCATCAAACATGCATTGTTCCCTCTCGGAACCACGAGTCTTCTAGTGAGTTGCTCCAGTTTGCGAGGGGTGTGTGTCCAAACTTTCGTCAAACATGCCAAAAAATTTACCACATCATCTTGGTGGCATGACATTACATCAAGCAAGGTTTCATGTTTTTATGATCATTTTTTAATTTTTTTGGTATTTAAATGCCATGGCACTCCATGCATGTGTCCATGCCGTGACACCAATATGTTTGAAAATTCCTTGTCATTTACTACACATGCACTAGTAGAGCGAGGTGCTATACAAATGGTTTTTAACCCCTTTCTGTGATGGCATTTGGAACTGTCGCCTAGTGAGTGACAGCGACAGGGGGTCCTTCCCACACGACCCAGAAACCGTCGAGGATATGCCTTCCTGGCACACACACTCGGCAAAATGAGGTCGTGTGCGATTGGCGAGCGATCAAATACGGTTATACGTATAGTAGTGCTAAAAAATCTATTATACAGGCGAAATCATTTCCGGTCGTAAGTTCATCCCACATAGTCAGTCCCTGCTAAACGTTTCCGTTTGTATATACATCCCACACAGTTGCTCCAGGGAAAATGTTTCTGTTCGCAAGTATATCACACACAATTTTCCCCGTTAAATCGTTTGTGATAGTGTTTCCATTGCACAAGGTATTAACAATTTTATCGTTTGGGTTGTTGAATGCATCACACACGGTGCGTAGAAGAAACTATGTGACAAAGAATGTCCATCACACACAGTTTTTATGTGGTAAACGTTTGTGCCAGGTGGCCTAACGCAAACAGTTTTCAAGAGGATGTCGTGTGTAATTGTTCATTAATCCAACACGGTTTATTCCTAGAAAATGTCTGCGTTGCCTAAGGTCATCGCCCACGATGTTTTCTCAATAACTGTTTGCAATAGAAAAACCCAATTAGCTGGCTAATTATCCTATTATTAATAATCCATTTATTAATCCAATTGACATTTCATATTAAGCACACAATATATTTCATTTTCATAATTGAAATACATCAGAGTACAACATCATATAGCTTCAGCACTCAGCTACCCCATTACACAACTGCACCAACACCAAGTTTCACATGCAACATCTATAACCTTTCGAAATTAGCATCGTAGACGGTACATAGACATATGTATCTCATCTGGAAAACTTTTCAAGCAGAAGGCGAATATTGAGCCTTCATTGATGTTGAAGGTCTTTCCAACTTTAGGCCAATGCCTGTTGATGATTGACCGTCCATCCTTCGTCCTCTTCAGGAACACTTCAATATTGAGCCATGGGTGTTGTATGAATACCTTCCTGCAATTCCGCAATAATGTGCTATTAGACAAAGGACCATGCATGTGCAAACCTCGATTGTAGATCTCAGTGCTTCCCATTGTTTCCCTGCAACATATATAAGGTAGTTACTGATCAGGTTAAGTGAGGGTTCGCATGCTATTAGTAAAATATATTGATGAAAAATAAGCACATTGCAGATTCAGCAGATTAATTCAAACCACATGGAAAACCCATTTATCCAAACCAAGCATGATTAAGAACTAGGAAATATAGCAATTGTATATGTTTCTCATCTATTAAGTGCAGCCAAATTCAATTATTCCTCACATGCAAAACAATACAAAATTCTACCCACGACAATTGGACATCGCATTGCAGAATTGAACCAAGCAGTTAACTAAACACCACAACAAATGAACGAAACATTAACTGAGCACCACATTGCACAATATAACATACTCCTAATAGAAGATCAGACAGTTAACCAAACCAAGCATGCTTAATAACTTGGAAAAATAGCAATTGTATTTGTTTCTCATGTTTTTAGTACAATCAAATTCGATTTATTTCTCACATGGTATACAATAACAGAATGCACCCACAACAATTGAACATCGCATTGCAGAATTGAACCAAACAGTTAACTAAACACCACAACAAATGAACCAAACGTTAACTGAGCACCACATTGCACAATGTATAACATACTAGAAGATCAAACAGTTAACCAAACCAAGCATGCTTGACAACTTGGAAATATAGCAATTTTATTTGTTTCTCATGTATTTTGTAAAGAAAAATCTGATTTATTTCTCACATGGAAGACAATACAAAATTGCACCCTGAAGAATTGAACATCACATTTGCAGAATTGAACCAAACAGTTAACTGAACACGAGAACTAATTAACCAAATAGTTAATAAGTGAGCGCCACATTCCACGACATATAGAACATATACGCTAGAGCAACAAATTGCATGGTAAAAGTAGATAGCACAATTCAGTAGAATTTGTTAAGGAAAGGCAATAGCTAGCAAACTGAACATGGGTCCTTATAGTGAGCTAATAAGATAAGCTATTCCTCATTGTCCGAGATATCGATGACGATTGGCTCCTTGGACATGGAAGAGGGCGAGACCTCCGCATCGTGGGTGCCCTCGTTGTAGTGGTGAGTTGCCTGAGCCGCTCCAGGCACCAACCTGCTGGCTCTCGAGTTGAGGTAAGCATGTGCACGCTGAGAAAACAGCTCGTAGACTTCATCAAAGGCACCGAGGGTGGCCTCGAGAAAACGCCATGAACAGTCGTTTAAAGCAGCCAACGGCATTGAGGCGTCGGCGTGTGAGGCATCGACGGTGGCCTCGATGGTGAGGTGCTCCTCCAAGATCTAGGGGTCGGCACGAATGGCAGCCATCGCGACCTCATCCATGCGTGCGGCCGCGATTTGCTTCTCCGCTGCCAAATGCTCCTGGCTATAGTGCGTGCCCCATGGCTTAGGGCGGCGCTTATTTGGTGGAGGGGTCCGTGATTTGGGTGGAAGGTGTCGCACCGGCAGTCGAGGCATGTGGGATGTGGAAGGAGGAGGAGGATGGGGGTCGGGTGTGGATTACCTGCCTGGATAGATGAGGCCGAGCAGCGTAAAGGAGGGTCACCAGCGAGGAGGCGGCGCTGCAAGCAAGGAGTGAAGGTTTCAACTTGGAAAGTAAGGCGGAAACATGGGAAATGTGGATTTTGGTAAGGGGCAGGGGCGGGGAGGTAGATATTTCTGCGGAAGCCGCAAATTTTGAATCAATTCAGCGAAAACACTGGCGGGCAAAGTGTCAGCAGACACAGTCCCTTATTTAGAACTGTGTACAGTATGTGAACATCACAAACGATTCAGATAGCTTAACCCGTGTGTGATGAGTTTGAACGTCAAAAATTTGAACTGTGTACTATACACCGACAGTGCACCAGGATATTTTGTACTACATCTCACACGGTTGGTGATAATAAATTGTGTGCGATCTACTTGATTTTTCGTCTTGATTTGAATTACATAATGGGGTCACGGCTGCAAAGGATGGTGTTTGAATTTCTAGAACTTTTATCTGCAGTGAACATGCAACTATAGGTGCGTCATAAAAAAATTTGGTATTATTCAGGGTTTGTTTGGACATTTTTATACATTAACTTGGTTTTCTAGGCATTTCGGGTGCACAATTCAAAATTAAACTACAAGCACATGCTCTAGTGCACAAAAATGGGTTGTAAAATGATATATGTGTCCATAGGTTGATGCTTATCTCCGATTCATGAAATGGGGATGAATTTCAAACACCACGGCACCGTGGCTCTCCGGCAAACATTGAGGTTCTTGCTTTTGTAATTCTAGTAAATACAAAACTCGTCTGAAATTCATAAACCTTGGCACGCTATCATGGAACGGCATCAACATGCTGGGGTGAAAAATATTGTCCCATTTGGGGTAGGTTACGGTATAAGCTTCTCGCAAACCAGAGCTTCTCTCACAACAAGCTTGATGGTTTTAGTAGGGAATGCGCCACCTTGGGGGACGAAACGATATCTGTTGCCTCTTCTTACTTTCAAATTTTTTTGGGGGACGAAACGATATCTGCCTGGATAGACGAGGCCGAGCAGCGTGAAGGAGAACAACAGGAGTGTTGTGCAAATTTTGGGATTTTTCGGGGTTTGCTTGGACATTTTTATACATTAACTGGGATTTCTATGCATTCATGTGCATAATTCAAATTTGAACTACATGCACATGCTCCAGTGCATATAAACGGGTTGAAAAATCAAATGTGTGTCCTTCGTTGCAACCTTAGGTCCCATGCAAGAATTGGGAATGAATGTCAAACACCTTTGCCACCACCACTCGACCACTAGCATTGGGATATATGGTTTTAAATTTCTAGTAAATTGAAAACTCGTCTGAAATTCATGAAACTTGACATGCTATCATGGAACGGCATCAACATGCAGTGGTAAAAATATTGTCCCATTTGGGGCAGGTTGGGGTCTAAGCTTCTCACAAACCAGAGCTTCTTGTAACAAGCCTCATGGTTACAGTAGGGAAAGTTTCACCTTTCTGGACGAAATAATATCCATTGCATCTTCTTGATTTCAATTTTTTCTCTAGTGTCAACATAGAACAACAGGAGTGTTGTGTTAAATTTTGGAATTTTTCGGGGTTCATCTGGGCATTTTTATACATTAATTGAGTTTTCAACGCATTTCTGTGCATAATTCAAATTTGAACTACAGGCACATGCTCTAATGCATATAAATTGGTTGAAAATTCAAATCTGTGTCCTTGGTTGCATGCTTAGGTCCCATACAAGAAATGGGAATGAATGTCCAACACCACCTTGCAAATCACTTTCGACCGCATAAACATTGAGATACCTGGTTTTTAAATTGTAGTAAATCCAAACTCGTCTGAAATTCATGAAACTTGGCATGCTAACATGGAGCGGCATCAACATGTCGTGGTAAATTTTTTGTCCCATTTGGGTCAGGTTTGGGTACAAGCTTTACATAAATCAGAGCTTCTCACAACAAGCCTGATGGTTTCGGTAGGGAACGTTTCACCTTTCTGGACGAAACGATATCCATTGCCTCTTCTTGATTTCAATTTTTTCTCAAGTGTCAACATAGAACAACAGGAGTATTGTGTTAAATTTTGGAATTTTTCAGGGTTCGTTTGGACATTTTTATACATTAATTGAGTTTTCAATGGATTAATGTGCATAATTCAAATTAGAACTACACGCACATGCTCTAATGCATATAAATTGGTTGAAAATTCAAATATGTGTCCTTGGTTGCATGCTTAGGTCCCATGCAAGAAATGGGCATCAATGTCAAACACCCTGCCACCGTCACTCGGCCGCAAACTTTGAGATACCTGGTTTTTTAATTCTAGTAAATCCAAAACTCATCTGAAATTCATGAAACTTGGCATGCTATCATGGAGCGGAATCAATATGCCGTGGTAAAATGTTTGTCCCATTTGGGGCAGGTTTGGTATAAGCTTCTCACAAACCAGAGCTTCTCACAACAAGCCTGATGGTTTCGGTAGGGAACGTTTCACCTTTCTGGACGAAACGATATCCATTGCCTCTTCTTGATTTCAATTTTTTCTCAAGTGTCAACATAGAACAATAGGAGTATTGTGTTAAATTTTGGAATTTTTCAGGGTTCGTTTGGACATTTTTATTCATTAATTGAGTTTTCAATGGATTAATGTGCATAATTCAAATTAGAACTACACGCACATGCTCTAATGCATATAAATTTGTTGAAAATTCAAATATGTGTCCTTGGTTACATGCTTAGGTCCCATGCAAGAAATGGGTATCAATGTCAAACACCCTGCCACCGTCACTCGGCCGCAAACTTTGAGATACCTGGTTTTTTAATTCTAGTAAATCCAAAACTCATCTGAAATTCATGAAACTTGGCATGCTATCATGGAGCGGAATCAATATGCCGTGTTAAATTTTTTGTCCCATTTGGGGCAGGTTTGGTATAAGCTTCTCACAAACCAGAGCTTCTCACAACAAGCCTGATGGTTTCGGTAGGGAACGTGCCACCTTTGGGGACGAAACAATATCCGTTGCCTCGTATTGCTTTCAAAAAATTTCTAGTGTCAACATAGAACAATAGGAGCGTTGTGTTAAATTTTGGAATGTTTCGGGGTTTGTTTGGACATTTTTATACATTAACTGGGTTTTCTAGGCATTTTATGTGCATAATTCAAATTTGAACTACATGCACATGCTCGAGTGCATATAAATTGGTTGAAAAAACAAATCGGTGTCCTTGGGTGCATGCTTAGGTCCCATGCAAGAAATGGGAATGAATTTCAAACACTAGGGCACTGTTGATTGCCGGAAAAACGTTGAGATACTTTGTTTTTAAATTCTAGTAAATCCAAAACTCGTTTGAAATTCATGAAACTTGGCATGCTATCATGGAATGGCACCCGACACGCTGTGGTATTTTTTGTGTCCATTTTGAGAGAAGGCACACTCGAATAACAGACAACAAAGGCATTTTGAAACAAATAGCTGCCACTGTAACATCTCAAACGTTTTGTATAATTTAAATCATGTGCGTTCTGTTAACCATTCATCTAACGCCATGCCTCACTCTTTTAATGGCTAGGAGGTGCCATGCGGATAGGTGCTTGACTAAACGGGAGGCGTGCGAGCTGTACTCCAATGCGCAGGCTCACCGGGAAGCGTGCGAGCTGTACGCCGCGCGGGCTCACCGGGAAGCGAGCCCTTTGACTTCCATGGTCGCCCGCCTTTCTCGCATCCTCTCCATTAATGGCGCCCAAGCCGCAGTTTAATACGGTTTTTAAATATAAAACACTCATCGCAAATGTTTTAGTTAGAACACATGTATGCAAATCGACAGCTTCCGCAGGAAGCCAGGGAAAATGTGCCGAGCAAGATTTGTGCAGCTCTTGATCACAATCGTTTTAGACAGAACACCCTTATGCAAAGTGACAGCTATGGTCTGTCCCCCTTACGTCAAGAGAAAATTTGCAGCGCAGGATTTGTGCGTCTCTTCAACGCAAACGGTTCAGATTGAATACGATATATAAAGCCAAACTTCGGCGCTAAGCCAAGAGAAAATGTGCCGAGCAGGATTTGTACATCCCTTCAAGGCAAACGGTTGTTTTGGATGACCCGTGTGCAACCATGTACAAACAATTTTGTAAGATTTGCATCTGTCATATTGGGTATGTTGCCATTTTTCAAACTAGAAAGATTGACATTTGTTGATCTAGTAACATTGCCATTTTTCAATCCTTGTAACACTGTGATTTGTCAAAATATGCAGCTAAAAATCGCTAGCACTATATAATTGTTGCAACTAAAATTTAGTAATTAAGCATAGATTTCATTCATAGATTAAGCAGTTGTTCTTAATTTATACAAAAAGTTCAACTCGACAGCTGAACCGACCAAAATTTTCCCCAATTGTTGCCAAGCACGTACTGAAATAGCTAGTTCAACTATATATACTAGCTAATTTTAAGTACGTTGTATAGTTCCACCACATCTATAGTCAGATGAACTGAACAAAATAGCCCCTAAATACTACTACTACGGAGGGGCTTTGTACTACTTCCGGTAGCCTCTCCTCTGCCGACCGTGCTCAGTAAGAGGAAGAGGAGGATGGGCCTACCGACGAGCTGGACAACTGCAGTACGGTGCCTGGCGCTACTGCACCTTCAGCGACGCTCACCTCGAACGCCCTCTGCCACTCCAGACGACCCCTCTCGAAGCGGCCGTACTGCTCATAGATCTCCTGATTCCTCGCCTCTGCATCGGCATATGCTGCGTCCACGACTGCGGTAAGGCTCTTTGCGTGCTCGACGAGGCGATCCTCCTCCCATAGGAACTCGATGTAGCGCACAAGGTCGCTAACGCACGTGCGTGCTTCCACCTCTGCCTCCCTCCTTCGTGTGGCGGTGGCGGAGCGGGTGATGATCCCGGCGGTCGATGATGGGCTGGCGGCCACGGTGGCCGACGATGGGGTGGCGGCCACAACCACCACCTCCCGCCTTCGGGTCACGGTGGCGGAGCGGGTGATGGTCATGGTGGCCGGCAGTGGGGTGGCGACCATGACGGCCACCTCCCGCCTTTGGGCCGCGATGGCGGAGCGGGCGATGGCCCAGGCTTTCGATGATGGTGTGGCGGAAACAGCGGCCGGCAACAGCTGTTGACGGGCAGCGGCGGCGTAGCATGTGGTGGGTGTTCCGCGCACACCCAGCAGGGACGCCACACGCACTACACTACGCCGGGGACTGCGCCGCCGCGGTGTAGCCTCCCAGCTGGAGCTATCCTCTGATGACAGCGGAGTGGCTAAGCGACGAAGACGGACCGGTGCCATTGGCGATTGTGGGAGAAGCAAACGAGATAAGCTACAGGGAAGGAGGGGAAAATGCGACGCGGGACTCGCCGGCCATGAGGGTTTATATAGTAGGCTGGTTCGCATTGGGATTTGGGGGGATTTCGAGTCGGGCAGGAAGCTTGCACGGGAACCTGCGTAGGAATGGGCTGACCACCGTTTGGCCAAAAGAATGCCCCCGCGTGCTGCTCAAGCTTGCGCTCGAAGCGGGGTGACAAGACGTGCGAGAGGAGGATGAAAGGACACGTACACATACTGTTAATAAAAATACGTTTGTGATTTAATTACCTACTATACCCCCGTCCTGGTTTATAAGTAGGATTTAACTAATAAAATACGAATGCATGTCGCCAAAGCTTGTATCATTGGATTCGTATTTGAACATAGTTTCCAGTTATATAATTTTTGTAACATGCATTAACATTTTGTTGGTTAAATTTAAGGTTGTATACCAGCAAGCATTTGCCCACAACACACACGGCCTATTCCATCACAAACAGCTCGGATGGATCAATTGTATGCCACATATCGCACATACAACTCTAATCTTATCGTGCTTGATGTCTCCGACATCGCACACACAGTTCGTCTTATTTGCCACGTATCGTTGTGCCGGCCTCTGCTCGTGTCCCTCGGCAAGCTCTGCTCGCTGTTAGGCGCCGCAGCACGCTGTGCTCGTCGTTAAGCGCCGCGGCGCGCTCGGCTTGTGGACAGCTTTTCCTTGCATGTTCAACTGCTATATGCATATATATGGCTGCTCGCCGTTGAGGCGACCGTGGAGCGCTCTGCACGCGTCCCTCCACGCACGCTCAGCCAGCGATTGGGCCTGCACACGATCACGTTGGGGGCCCCATATGAATGCGGTTGCGCCGTGCACATTGTCACATGATGTAGTTACGTGCGGCACAATGGAGTTACATGCTGAAAATTACAACTGGCATCAGGGTCTGCCGATATTCCAGGCCGTCCGGCTTCGCCTTTAATTACCGCGGCCATTACAACCTTAGTCTCTTCAACCTTTCAATCGCGCCCCACAACACAACAAGCACACCCACGACGACACATAGAGAGGGGATGTCTAGCGACGCTCCAATGGAGTTCGGCGAGCATAAAGTGGAGACCCACGCGAGGGAGACGGATCTCTCGGTGGTGTACACCATCGACCCGGCTGTGGTGGACGACTACATCAACACTGTTGAGCAGTATTGCTTGCTCGAGACAAGTACAAGGTGGTCGGCATCGACCTCCAGTACACCGCTGGTCATCCCAAATAGATCAGAAGGTTGTCATCACCCAGTTGTGTGTGCACCATCATGTCCTCATCTACCACTGCTGCATGGCCACAGAGCCTTCCGACCATTTCGCCAGGTTTTTCAATAGCACCGACTACAAGTTCGCTACGGTGGAAACTACCGATGATGTAAAAGCGCTCAGGGTTACGGGCTTGGCCTGTGAGAACCTTGTCGAAATTCATGAGCTCTACAGGGTCTGGGGCAGCACGAAGAAGGACTCCCTGGTTGAACTCACCTCGCCCATCATCAACCCATACTACAAAAAGATGAAGCAGGATGCCAACAGAACATGTCCTATATCCTGGCACAGGGCCTGGATGCGGCAACTGGATGAACCTCACCTCAGATTCGCAGCCAAGAGCGTGTACACATGCTACGAGATGCACATGTGCACTGTTGACATGAGGAAGTGCCTCGTTACCCAAATCGATGAGGACGGATCGAGCCACAAGCAGAGCAAGCGTCACAAGAAGTAGATGATGATCAGATGGTCATTTATTCTAGTTAATCATGCATGTAATATATAGTTTACTTTGGTGTGTGGAAATGTCATGTGTGTAGTAGCCACCTATGTAATTATGCATGTAATAGATTACTTTGGAGTGTGTAAATGCCATGGTTGTAATAGCCACCTCTATACGTGGATGTTTAATTTGGTTATGCAACCATGTCCATATAAGTGTGTGTGTGTGTGTGTGTCTATATATATATATATATATATATATATATATATATATATATATATATATATATATATATATGTTGCTGTTCTGTATGCAATCCCAACACACAACACACACGTCTTATTAGGAGCTATCATCGATGTTATTATTGGTCTTCGCACACATTTCTGATTACAGACCTGTTTGTCGTGTATAACACACATCTTGTTATATTGAACCATTTCTGTTCTCTTGTCTCAACGCAAACAGTTCATCCGAGAGAACCCCATGCCGTATATCGCACACACCTTGATCTGGCTGACCATTTATTTTGTGTTGCCTAATCACAAACAGTTCATCCGAGTGAACCGTATGATTTATATTGCACACACCTTCATCTGGCTGCCCATTTCTTTTGTTCCTCCTTGTCGCAAATAGTTAATTGAACTGAACCGTATGCCCTGCATCGCATACGCAACTATAATCTGAACTATGTTTGATGCATCCATCATCGCAAACGTTTTGCACCTTTTTGACAGGTTTTTTACACCACCGTTTGCGATTATTGCATCGCACACAGTTTCGTTGAAGGGTCTCTGATCGTAGTGTCGCATTAGCAGCATCCCGTAGTAGTGATGGAATTAACTCGCACATAAGTACACAAATATGATTTTTCAAACCTTTATGGTTAGCTATTGCATGTAGATGTAGTTCAAATTTGAATTACGGTCATTAAATGGCTAGAAAATCACTTAAATGTCTTTAAATGGTCAAATGACCCCTAGAATTGCCCAATTTTTCACATGACAGTTGTATTAGTGCACGTTAAATGTAGAAAAAATTGGAAGGCCGTAAGAGGAAGCTATCTCCCGTTCGTCATCAAACATGCATTGTTCCCTCTCGGAACCACGAGCCTTCTAGTGAGTTGCTCCGGTTTGTGAGGGTGTGTGTCCAAACTTTCACCAAACATGCAAAAAAAATTACCAAACCATCTTGGTGGCATGACATTACATCAAGCAAGGTTTCATGTGTTTCTGATCTTTTTTAAAAATTTTGGAATTTAAATGCCATGGAACTCCATGCATGTGTCCAGGGCGTGAGAACAATATGTTTGAAAATTCCTTCCAATTTACGGCACATGGAATTAACTCGCACACAAGTACACAAATATGATTTTTCAAACTGTTATGGTTAGCCGTTGCATGTAGATGTAGTTCAAATTTGGATTGCGGTCATTAAATGGCTATAAAATCACTTAAATGTCTTAAGAAGGTCAAATGACCCCTAAAATTTTCAAAATTTTGACACGACAGTTGTATTAGTGCGCGTTAACTGTAGAAATTTTCTGAAGCCCGTAAGAGGAAGCTATCGCTCGTTCGTCATCAAACATGCATTGCTCCCTCTCGGAACCACGAGCCTTCTAGTGAGTTGCTTCGGTTTGTGAGTGGTGTGTGTCCAAACTTTCGTCAAACGTACCAAATTTTTTACCACATCATCTTGGTGACATGACAGTACATCAAGCAAGGTTCATGTGTTTCTGATCTTTTTAATTTTTGGAATTTAAATGCCATGGCACTCCATGCTTAATTGTGTCATAGCCGTTAGACCAATATGTTTGAAAATTCCTTCCAATTTACTGCACATGGAATTAACTCACACACAAGTACACAAAACATGACTTTTCAAACTGTTATGGTTAGCTGTTGCATGTACATGTAGTTCAAATTTGAACTACGGTCATTAAATGGCTAGAAAATTACTTAAATGTCTTAAAAGGTCAAATGACCCCTGAAATTTTCCAAAATTTGACATGACAGTTGTATTAGTACTACAAATTTTCTCGTACATTTGAAACACCATCCGTTTCCACTTTACTCCAAATTCATATTTCACAGCTAATAAAAAATATCAACATCACACACAATTTTTGTAGGAACCGTTTGTGATGAAAATTCGTGGGTCTATTTAAGTCTTCCTCCTTAAGTTTCGCCGGCTCGTCTGCTCCAGTGCCGGCAACCCCCGTCCACGAAACCCAATCCCCATTCCCGCAACCCCTTCTTGCAAAGATGACGCCATGGAAACGCTTCGTGAAGGCCCGTACGGTGGCCGCGTCCTCCTCGAGCGCCGCCGCCTATGCCGGGAGCGCGGCCGCCTATGCCAAGAGTGCCACCGCATCTGCATTGAGTGCGGTCACATCCGCCGAGACGGCGTCTGCGGCAGCCGATAGGGCAGCTGCATTAGCCGAGACGGCTGCAGCAGCGGCTGCGACGGCGGCTGCAAACGCCAAGAGCACTCGAGCTGCCGTCTGTGCCACCGATGTCGCCCTGGACCTGGTCGAGGCCATCTACGCCAAGATCGAGAACGCACATGCCAAGATATTCCAAGCCACCTCGGAATCCAGCGGTGGCCAAGGAGCACCTACTCCCTCATGAGATCGCTGAGCGGGAGCTAGAGATGCAGGAGGCGGCGGAGATCGAGGAGCGTCGGGAGGAGGAGTTGCACGTGGCCGAGGTCGAGGTAGAAAAGAGTCTGTCCATCGAGGAATCGGCGGTAGATTACCAACGCGAGCTCTGGCACATCCACTACTACGAGTACTACAACCTTGAGGGCGGCGCCGAGGACGAGGACGAGGACATGCTCGACTTCAGCAGGGGGGACGCGGAGTCCACCAACGGCAGCATGTCGCCAGGACAAGACATCGATGTCTCATCTCGCACCGGTGATGCATAGGCCGGCGCGGCGGCGGCTTTGTTAAAATTATGCATACTTAGGCTTTGTTTTTAATGCTGGTATTTTGTTAGAGCAATGTTTAGGTCAACTGGCTCTATTTAATTACCAAAATAGCTTGATTCAGTAAGTGTGGTGTGTGTGCTGTACACTCTTTTGTGTGCCCAAATTAGCAAGAGATATTAAATTATGCAATGACGTGGATGAGGACAGTACCCAGGGAAATTTCCACCAAAATTTGAATTATCAAACTCGTCCCATGCGCGTAAAGCAGAAGAATCATTTGCGATGCACACAATCATTCAAAGTGAATGGTGTCTGGCGGCACCGCGCGCAAAGTTTTCTCCACATTTCGAGACATCACAACTACGCAAACAAGAATATAGATATGATGAGAAAAACGGCAAACGAAAAAGAGGGCGAATAAAATGACATTTTTTGTGAAGTGGGGGAGATGAAAACGAGAGGCAAATAGCAAATAATGTAAATTGCAAGGAGATGATATTTGTGATTAGGAACCTGATAGATGTAGACGATGTCTCCCCGGCGACGGTGCCGGAAATTCCTTTTGATGTCGCTTGAACTACGTCGGTATTTCCCCAAAGAGGAAGGGATGATGCAGCACAGCTACGATAGGTATTTCCCTTAGTTATAAAACCAAGGTATCAATCCAGTAGGAGAACCAAGCAACACTATGTAAACAGTACCTGCACACAAAGAACAAATACTTGCAACCCGGTGCGTAAGAGGGGTTGTCAATCCCTCCATGGTAAAAAGATAGATTGTTTTGTGGTAGATTGGATAAATAGATCTCGATAAAATGCGAAATAAAATAAGTAACAACAAATTGCAGCAAGGTATTTTTGGGTTTTTGGAATAATACATCTGAAAATAAAAGTGGAAAATAATAGATCGGAAAGCATATATGATAAAGAATAGACCCCGGGGCTGTAGATTTCACTAGTGGCTTCTCTCAAGAAATAGCACACGGTGGGTAAAAAAATTACAGTTGGGCAATTGATAGAACTTCAAATAATCATGACAATATCTAGGCAATGATCAATATAAAGGCATCACGTCAAAGATTAGTAGACCGACTCCTGCCTGCATCTACTACTATTACTCCACACATCGACCGCTATCCAGCATGCATCTAGTGTATTAAGTTCATGGAGAAACAGAGTAATGCAATAAGAACGATGACATGATGTAGAAAAGATCTATTCATGTAGTAATAGAACCCATATTGTTATCCTTAATAGCTACGATCAATACGTGTCTTGTTGCCCCTTCTGTCACTGGGAAAGGACATCGCACGATCGAACCCATCACAAAGCACCTCTTCCCATGGCGAAAAAATCGATCTACTTGTCCTAACTAAACCAACGATTCGAAGAAGAAATACGAGGCTATAAATAATCATGCATATAAGAGATCAAAGAAGACTCAAATAACTTTCATGGATAAAATAGATCTGATCATAAACTCAAAGTTCATTGGATCCCAACAAACACACCACAAAAAGAATTACATAAAATAGATCTCCAAGAGACCATTGTATTGAGAATCGAAAGAGAGAGAGAGGAAGCCATCTAGCTACTGCCTATGGACCTGTAGGTCTACAATGAACTACCCACGCATCATCGGAGAGGCACCAATCAGGATGACGAACCCCTCTGTGATGGTGTTTAGGTTGGATCTTGTGGTTCTGGAACTTGCAGCGGCTGGAATTGTGTTTTGTCGACTCCTCTAGGGTTTTCAGAACATTTGGGTATTTATAGGGCAAAGAGGCGGTGCGGAAGCCATTGAGGTGGGCACAACCCACCAGGGCGCGCCTGGGCCTCTAGGCGCGCCCATGTGGGTTGTGCCCCCTGGGGGCTCCCCTCTGGTACTTCTTTGGCCAATGGTGTTCCTTCTGGTCCAGAAAAATTATCCAAAAAGTTTCGCTGCGTTTGGACTCCGTTTGACATTGATTTCCTACGAAGTAAAAAACAAGCAAAAACAGCAACTGGCACTGGGCACTATGTCAATAGGTTAGACCGCAAAAATGATATAAAGTTGCTGCGAAATGATTTTAAAACATCCAAGAATGATAATATAACAGCATGGAACAATCAAAAATTATAGATACGTTGGAGACGTATCAGTGGCCGTCATGGCCGCCACCCCATAGTCGGCCATCCTGGCCATCACCCGCTCCGCCACCACGGCCCCAAGGTGGGAGGTGGCCGTCGTGGCCACCACCCCACCGTCGGCCACCGTGGACGCCACCCCACAGTCGACCGTCGGGGTCATCACCCGCTCCGCCACCGCCGCCCGAAGGCGGGAGGTGGAGCTGGAGCCCCATGTAAAGGCCAGACCTTGGCAAGGCTACATCGAGTTCTCAAGGGAGGAGGAGGAGCGCCTGGTCGAGGATGCTAAGAGTCTTACCACCACCATGGTCACAGCACACGCCTCCGCAGAGGCACGGAATGAGGAGATCTACCAGGAGTCCTGCGGCTTCGAGAGGGGTCGTCTGGAGTGGTAGAGGGCGTTCGAGCTGAGTGTCGCTAAAGGTGCAGTAGCGATAGGCACCGTATTCCAAT
This sequence comes from Aegilops bicornis, assembly GCA_021605145.1. NCBI lineage: Eukaryota > Viridiplantae > Streptophyta > Magnoliopsida > Poales > Poaceae > Aegilops > Aegilops bicornis. The sequence goes on along the minus strand of CM038675.1, from coordinate 391,364,513 downwards.
TGTCCAGCTCATCGGTAGGCTCCTCTGCGTTTGCCTCTTACTGAGCGCGCTCGGCAGAGGAGAGACTGCTCGAAGTAGTACAAAACCCCTCCGTAGTGTATTTAGGGGCTATTTTGTTCAGTTCATCTGACTATAGATGTGGTTCAACTGTACTACGTACTTAAAATTAGCTACTATATATAGTTGAACTAGCTATTTCAGTATGTGGTTGGCAACAATTGGGGAAAAGTTTGGTCGGTTCAGCTATCGAGTTGAACTGTTTGTATAAAGAATGACTGCTTAATCAAGAATGAAATCTATACTTATTGAATTTCAGTTGAAAAATTAGATAGTGCTTGTGATTTTTAGCTGCAAATTTTGACAAATGGCAGGGTTACAAGGTTGACAAAGGGCAATGTTACTAGATCAACAAATGTCAATCTTTCTAGTTTTACAAATGGCAATGTACCCAATATGACATATGCAAATCTTACCAAATTGTCTATACGTGGTTCCACACGGGTCATCCGAAAAAACCGTTTGCGTTGAAGGGATGTACAAATCCTGCGTGCCAGATTTTCTCTTGGCTTAGTGGTGAAGTCTTGCTTTGCATATCGTCTTCAATCTGAACTCTTGCGTTGAAGAAATGCACAAATCCTGCATGGCGAATTTTCCCTTGGCTTACTGGGGAAGACCATAGCTCTCACTTTGCATATGGGTGTTCTATCTAAAACGTTTGCAATGAAGAGATGCACAAGTCCTGCTCGGCACATTTTCCCTTGGCTTATTGGGGAAGATGTCGGTTTGCATACGGGTGTTCTCTCTAAAACTCCTGCGATGAAGAGCTGCTCAAATCCTGCTTGGCACATTTTCCCTTGGCTTCCTGGGAAGCTGTCGGTTTGCACACGGGTGTTCTATCTAAAACGTTTGCGATGAATGTTTTATATTTAAAATCCATTGACATTTTTTAAATCGTTTGATAAGTCTACATTGAAAGAGAGCGAGAAAACAAAGTTTGTTCAAACCATATCTTTCATTCAATCACAGTGCGAATTTATATTCATACGATCGAGATACAGTATTTAACCAAAAAAAACAAATTCTGGCGGCAGCGGAGGCGGCGTGCCGCGCCGGCGTTGTCGTTGTCGTCCTCCGGGACGCCATTGTTGAAGTATTCAAGGAAGCACATAATGTTCTTCACTTGGGAATGAAACATCCCATCGTCGCGCGATCGACGGTTGGGGCGCGGAAGGACGACAACTCATGCCGCTGCGAGGTAGTGCTACTTCTTAAGCTTGCGTTGGTTTTTTCCTTGAAGAGGAAAGGGTGATGCAGCAAAGTTGAGATACGTATTTCCCTTAGTTAAGAACCAAGGTATCAATCCAGTAGGAGGCACAAGCAAGTCTCCAATATATGCACCTGCACAAACTAACAAACACTTGCACACAACGTGAAAAAGCGGTTGTCAATCCCTTCACGGTCACGAACAAGAGTGAGATCTAATAAAGAAAGTTATAAAAGATAAATAAAAGAGCAAACTAAAGTAAATATAAATTAATTGCAGCAAGGTATTTTTGGGTTTTTTGGTCTATAGATCTAAAAAATATATGATGGAAAATAGACCCGAGGACCATAGGTTTCACTAGAAGCTTCTCTATTGAAAGAAAACATACGGTGGGTAAACAAATTACTGTTGAGCAATTGATAGAAAAGCGCAAAGTTATGACGATATCTAAGGCAATGATCATGAATATAGGCATCACATCCGTGACAAGTAGACCGACTCCTGCCAGCATCTACTACTATTACTCCACACACCGACCGCTATCTAGCATGCATCTAGAGTATTAAGTTCATAGGAATGGAAAACACCTTAAGTAATATGACATGATGTAGAGGGATAAACTCAAGCAATATGATGAAAACCCCATCTTTTTATCCTTGATGGCAACAATACAATACGTGTCTCGCTACCCCTACTATGTCACTGGGTGAGGACACCGCAATATTGAACCCAAAACTAAGCACCTCTCCCATTGCAAGAAAAACCAATCTAGTTGGCCAAACCAAACCGATAGTTCGAAGAGAAATACAAAGATATCTTAATCATGCATAAAAGAGTTCAGAGAAGACTCAAATAATATTCATAGATAATCTGATCATAAATCCACAATTCATCAGATCTCAACAAACACACCGCAAAAGAATATTACATCGGATAGAATTCCAAGAACATCGAGGAGAACATTGTATTGAAGAGCAAAGAGAGAGAAGAAGCCATCTAGCTACTAGCTATGGACTTGTAGGTCTGTGGTAAACTACTCACGCTTCATCGAAAGGACAACAAGGTTGATGTAGTGGCCCTCTGAAAGTGCAACTATCCCTAGGTGGTTTTGGTAATTCATAACAACATATAGCTCATTGAGCTAATGCTATTCCAAGATGAACATTTCAGGAAAGCTCAATGAATGGCATGGCATGGATGATGAAAGTGGATCCCTCAAAATGCTAATGACAAAGGATTGGCTCAAGCTCAAAAGCTCAAGACTCTTCATTTTATATTTTAGTGATTCAAGATCACATTGAGTCTATAGGAAAAGCCAATAATATCAAGGAGGGATGAGGTGTTGCTTAATGAGCCTCTTGCTTCATGTGCTTAGTCATATGCTCCAAAACCCTCGCCTACTTTCTCACATCCACATATGACCTAAACCTAAAGCCAAAATCGGTCTCACCGATTCTTCCTATCCGGCGCCACCGATTCCATATGTCATAGCCACTGCCACAAACCCTAGGCAAATCGGTTCTACCGATAGGGATCTCGGTCTCACCGAGATGGGATTGTAATCTCTCTGTTTCCTTTTCGTAACTTTTCGGTATCACCGAAAGAGCGGATCGGTCCCACCGAGATTGCAATGTAAACTCTCTGTTTCCCTTTTGTAACATTTTGATCTCACCGAAAAGAGCAAATCGGTCCGACCGAGTTTACCTGACCAACTCTCTGGTTAGCTAATTACCAAAATCGGTCTCACCGAGTTTGTGTAATCGGTCTCACTGAGATTACGTTATGCCCTAACCCTAACCATATCGGTCCTACCGAGATGCAAGTCAGTCCCACCGAAAATCCTAACGGTCACTAAGTTTACTAAAATCGGCTGTCCGAGTTTGTTGATTCGGTCCCACCGAGATTGGTAAATTGTGTGTAACGGTTAGATTTTGTGTGGAGGCTATATATACCCCTCCACCTCCTCTTCATTCGTGGAGAGAGCCATCGAGAATAAACCTACACTTCCAACTTACGATTTACGAGAGAGAACCACCTACTCATGTGTTGAGACCAAGATATTCCATTCCTACCATATGAATCTTGATCTCTAGCCTTCCCTAAGTTGCTTTCCACTCAAATCTTCTTTCCACCAGATCCAAATCCTATGAGAGAGAGTTGAGTGTTGGGGAGACTATCATTTGAAGCACAAGAGCAAGGTTTTCATCATCAACACACCATTTGTTACTTCTTGGAGAGTGGTGTCTCCTAGATTGGCTAGGTGTCACTTGGGAGCCTCCGACAAGATTGTGGAGTTGAACCAAGTAGTTTGTAAGGGCAAGGAGATCGCCTACTGTGAAGATCTACCGCCAGTCAGGCAAGTCCTTTGTGGGCGACGGCCATGGTGGGATAGACAAGGTTGCTACTTCGTGGACCCTTCGTGGGTGGAGCCCTCCGTGGACTCGCGCAACCGTTACCCTTCGTGGGTTGAAGTCTCCATCAATGTGGAGGTATGGTAGCACCACCAATCGGAACCACGCCAGAAACATCCGTGTCTCCAATTGCGTTTGAATCTTCCAAACCCTTCCCTTTACTTTCTTGCAAGTTGCATTCTTTAATTTCCGCTACTTATACACTCTTTGCTTGCTTGCTTGAATTGTGTGATGATTGCTTGACTTGTCCTAAGATAGCTAAAATCTGCCAAACTATAAAACTGGGAAAAGGTTAAGTTTTTAATTGGTCAAGTAGTCTAATCACCCCCCCTCTAGACATACTTCAAGGTCCTACAAGTGGTACCGGAGCGTTGGTCTCCATTTGCTTTGATTTCAATAGCTTTTGGTGGTCATAGCCTTGGTTTCACAACCTAGGAGAGTATGGCGTCTAGCGAGGGAAATTATCACCATAGAGGTCCTTACTTTGATGGTACTAATTTTGCTAGTTGGAAGCATAAGATGAAAGTGCATATTCTCGGACATAACCCCGCCGTTTGGGCAATTATTTGTATTGGCTTGCAAGGTGAATTCTTTGATGGGAGAGAACCGAACCATGAAGCTAATGCGGATGAAGTGAAGATGTTGCAATACAATGCTCAAGCTTGTGATATCATCTTCAACGGATTGTACCCCGAAGAATTCAACAAAATAAGCCGTCTTGAGAATGCAAAGGAAATTTGGGATACTTTGATTGATATGCATGAAGGTACCGAATCCGTCAAGGAATCCAAGTTGGATGTGCTCCAAAGTCAGCTTGACAAGTTCAACCTGAAGAATGGTGAAGGTGTCATTTGAAATATACTCTAGGCTTGCACTTATCACAAATGAGATTGCCGGCTTAGGGAGTGAAGAGATGATGATGATTCATCATCAAGAAGATCCTAAGAGCATTGGATGGAAAGTATGATACCGTGTGCACATTGATTCAAATGATGCCAAACTACAAAGATCTCAAGCCAACGGAAGTCATTGGAAGAATTGTTGCTCATGATATGTCACTTAAGGATAAGGAGGAACTTCACAACAAGTCAAGTGGTGCTTACAAATCCTCAAGTGAAGCCATCACATCATTAAGTGAGAAACACACCTTCAATGAAGAATTGAGCTTAATGGTGAAGAACTTCAACAAATTCTACAAGAGTAGAAGCAAAGAAAGAAGCTCCAAGTCAAGGTCTTACAATGACAAAAGATCTTCTAGTCGAGAGCGAAATTGCTACAATTGTGGGAGACCCGGACACTATTCCAATGAGTGTACGGCACCCTACAAAAGAAGAGAAGACTCTCCAAAAAGAAGAAGTAGAAGAGAAGAATCACCACCAAGACAGAGGAGGAGTAGAGATGATCGTTATGAATGAAGATCCTCATGGAGAAGCAAGGATTCGTAAAGGAAGGACAAGTCATCAAAGACCTACACAAAACGAAGACATCAAGCTCATGTTGGTGAATGGGTATCCGGCTCCGACTCCGACCATCACTCCGAGAGAAGCTATCACTCCGACTCCGAATATACTCAAGATGAAGGTGTTGCCGGTCTAGCACTTGTGTCAACCAACTCCTACGACATATTTGAATCACCAAATGAAGGAATTGGTAGATGCTTCATGGCCAAAGGTCCTAAGGTAACACACCCCGAGTATGTTGATTTTGATGTTGATGAAGATGAATTGCTTGGTGATGATGATTTACTTGTTGACAACTCTAGTGATGAATACTATGATGAAATGTCAATTAATCATGCTAATCAAGGTGAAACGAATGGCAATCATAAGGAGAAAATTGAGCGTCTAACTAAAGAACTAAACACTCTTAAGTTAGCTCATGAAACTATCTTTGAAGATCATCGAGAACTTTTGAGGGCTCATGAGAAGTTATGCTTTGAAAAGCTCAATCTTGAGCAAGAGCATGAGTTCTTAAAAGCAATCAATGATGATCTCCGTAAGAAATGTTCTTCTTACATTGCCAAGCGTTTACTCTTATCCACTTACATGCCTCAAGTCAAGTCTAGTAACAAGATCAAGAAAGATTCTTTCTCTAGTAGTAACAATAATAATGTCAAATCCAATATTGTTGCTTCTAGTAGTTCTCTTGATTCCACTAACGATTCTCTTAGCCAAGTTACACTTGAGCAACAAAATAGCTTATTGAAGGGAATTATAGAGAAAGGTGTATACAAGAGCCTTGCCGGGAGTAAGCAATTCAAGGAAATTATACGCAAGCAAGGAAGGCACCAGAAGAATCAAGGTCTTGGTTTTGAACGAAAGTTCAATGCCAATGGAGTTGAGTGGGAAGAAGATCAATACCCCAAGACGAAGTTTGTTCCTCAACAAGAGAAGTATGATCCTACTTCCTTCAAGGGAACACAGGCACAAGATGATCTTCCACCACAAGACCAGAAGAACAAAGGCAAGGACAAGCTTCAAGAAGAGATTGATGCATTTGAAGAGGCACCTAAGGTCACGGTCAAGTGGATTCCCAAGACTACATTAAGTTCTACCTCATCAAGTACAACTACAACTCTAAGGATTCCCATCAAGATGATGTGGATCCCGAAGAAGAAGAACTAGAGAGTTCTTGAGGGTGACTCCGCCAACATATTTCACTCATATCATTATGGCAAGGACAAGTGCAATCAACTTCCATATCTTGCACTAGTTCAAGGAGTCACAAACCCTCATGTTGGTAAGGCAAGGGACAAGGTAACCTAATGATTTCATGGACATCATTTTGTGTGTGCATCACTCTATGTCTATGGATATTCTTATTTGTTGCTTGTGGGACTAACCCATGTAGGTATTGAAAGTGCAACTCACTCCAAAGGATTGTTCCAAAAAGATCTACATCAACATTGAGCATCCACATCTTCAACACCTACATGAAGTCATCATCGACAAAACCCAAGGTTAGTTCATCCCTCTAAGGGGGGATCTCACATCTAGGGGGAGCTTAACTCTAAGAATTGAGTCAAAGCAACTCTAATGATGTGAACACATAAATGATTTATGTAAAAGTGGTAACCCCGCTTGAGCTTAAACGATGAGTATGACCTATGATCAAATGTCTATCATTTGACTCCTAAGTAAATATACTCATATATAGAAGACCTAGTCATCGCCAATCGTTTGATAGATGCTAGAATTGGTTGTGCATGCTTTGCCACATATTTCATTTGCCATCTTATTGTGTGAGCATGTTGGTTGCATACTTTACTCATTCGAGGACATCCACTTGTTGTTTTGATTGATTGGCTTCTTTTTCTTTGGCCAAGTGGATGGACAAGAATGCCTAAGAACCTTCTCTAACTATCTATGCTTTTCTCGTCTCAAACTCTATTCATGCTACATCACAAAATTTGATCAAGTCGATTTGAACCACTGGTGTGAGGAGCACTTTCGGAGTCCCCGATTCGTCATAGACTTAAACTTCCAAAACTTCTTTGTGATTCTCGGTGCGACCGATTCCTCCTTTTCGGTCTTACCGAGATCACTTAGTCGATCTAGGTTTTCAATCTCGGTGCAACCGATTTGAACTCTTCGGTCACACCGAGTTGCAATAACTGTACACAGTTTTGCATCTCGGTGCCACCGAGTTGTTCCACTCGGTCACACCGACATGGTCGGGCTATATATAGTCACGGGCAAAAATTTGGAAATTTCTCCGAACCTCTTCGCCCACGCAATAGCTCGCTCAGCCTCCGTGGTCTCTGGATCGTCTCCTTGTTGCCAGCCGCCTCCTGTCGCTGGTATCCGCCGCCGTCAACGGAATTCAACCCCGCTGTTGCCACCGTAGCGAGTCTCCGCCGAACTAGGGTATGGACTCGATCACAGTGCTTTCCTCGTCCGATTCTCAGCACATTGTGATCTTATTGATTCTTGCCATGACTAAAACACTCCTATCCAGTCAATGCAATCCTTAGAATAGTTTTGATTTGAAAATTTAGGGTTAGGTTTCCGCCAAAACCATCTCGGACCCACCGAGTTGAAAAACTCGGTCCCACCGATTTGGCTTATATCGTTGCACTAGTGAGACTCAGTCTGACCGAGAATTGCTAATCGGTGAGACCGATTTTAGGACTTTGTGAAACCCTAGCAGTCTCGGTACCACCGAACTGTGACTCGGTCTGACTGAGTTCATCAGTTTAGGTTCCAAAACTGCTTCGGTATCAACGAGTTTGAAAATTGGTTGATCCGAAATGCTTTCTGTGGAAAACTAAAACTGAATTTTTGAGTCATTATTTTGCAAAAATCTCTGCATTTTGTGATGCTCATCCACTCTACCTCATCTATAACTCTTCACAGGGTCAGCAGTCAGTGTTTGCAGCATGTCAGACCAGAGTGACAGTCAGAAGAGGTCAGAGGAGCAGGTGAACATGAGTGAGGGCACTAGTCCCTCCAGCTCTTTAGATGAAGGCAGCAGGAGCACCCCAAGCAATTTGCCTAACGCTGCCACCAGGCAAAGGAAGAAAAAAACCTCAGATTCTGAAGATGAGGATTATAGCGCAGAAGAGGATGAAGCAACCTCCAAGAAGGTAGTGCTCAAAAAGGAGTATGGCTCAGCACATAGCACAAAGCCTGGACTCAATAAGAAGGTTCCTGCCAAGAGGACACCTATGCCAAAGGTCGAGCATCAACTCAAATTCTGAAAAGCCTGATCCCAAAGAGCCAATTTCTTTGAAGGGAAGAAAAGGAAAGAAAGGGTCAAGAAGACCACAAATGAGTTATTGGGAAGCCTTCCATGATGGAAGAGGAAGAAGAGATTGTTGCACCAGCACCAAAGGCACCCAAGCTTATGGGTGATGCTATAAGATCAGGGGCTGCCACATCTAAGCCCAAGGAAGCACCCAAAGCTACCCCCAAGGCCAAGTCTGCACCAAAGAGGAATACCAGGAGTATTCCAGTAGCTGAGAAGAACAAGGCCCCAAAGTGCTGAGGTTCTTGATGAAGAAGATGAAGAAGGACATGTTTTGAGGAAGCTCAAGCCCAAGATACCAGACCACAATGATGCCCATCCGGTGGCTGAGGACATGAAGATCAGAAGAGACAATGGGTTGAGGCTATGGAGGATGACAGATCCATATGCCTCAAGGAGAAGAACTGTTGTGGACTACAGGTTCCACACCTAGGAACAACAGGACTTTTATGAGACTATTCTGCTGGATAAGAAGCCCATAGTGTGTGATATGAGGTGGGTCGACTGGACCTACATGAAAGAAAATGTAGAGCACTATCCTGGAGTGCACGACATTTTGTTGTCATTGGAGTTGCAGACTTCGTTGGGCAAAAGCTCACCAACTGGAACGATGAACTAATCATGCAGTTCTACTCCACAAAGACACTTTTATCCAGATGGCGAGGATAGTGTGGATGTCTGAAGGTACAAGGTACCGATCAATTGTTGAGGAGTGGGCAAAGCTGATAAATGCCCCAAAGGAGAATGAAGATGACCTTGATGTATATGCCAAGAAGAAAATGGACCACAATTCCATGGCACACATGTACAAGGAGATCCCAGACACAACCATTGAGACACATAAGTTTGGATCAGTCCACTTCCTTCTGTCAGGGCTGCCAACTATCAACTGCATCTTTAGGCATACTCTACTGCCAAAGTCTGGTGACCACAACATGATTAGAGGGCATGCAATCAACATGTTGCATTTGTTTAATGTGCCACAGAAATTCAAAGTCATGAGCCTTATGGTTGAAACCATTAAGAGGACTGCGGTGACCAGAAAAGAAGTTGTGGATATGCCCTCGGATCCAGGAGTTGATTAACTCAAAGATGGGCACGAGCAAATATCTATTGGATAAAGAACATTTTCCAATTTATCCAGACTTTGAGGACAATGAGGTTGTCATGAATGAGAATGATCCATCGCCGGTTCAAGCACAAGAGAAGAAGGAGAAGGCAAGGAAGGAGAAGGCTGCCAGGATGCCAACTCAAGAGGAGGCATCTGAGTATTTCTTGAAGAACAAGCAGGAGCAGCTTGGATACTTAATAGCATCAACACTGAGGATTGAGAAGGGATTGGCCACCCTCACTCAAAATCAGGAGAGCTTGGAAAGAATCATGGAACAGAAGTTCTATGACTTAGATGTGAAAGTAACTGAGATTCAATCTGCTGTGGAGCAACTACAAGATGACATGTAGGAGAGGAAGGGCAAAACAGCAACTGATGCATTTGCCAGAGTGCCTAGAGCCCAGAGGTCATCTGTTGTGCCAGTTCCTCGACACGAGCCACTTCATCTGCACCAGCTACAGCCTCGGTGCCACAAGCTCCGGCACCTACATCAGCTCCAGCTCCATCTACTTCAAGCTGAAGCCTTCGTCCTCGGCGCTATCAGGACACCACCACGAAGATCAAGCACGAGAGTCGATCTAGCACTATGAACTTTTGGTAACTTGTTGCCAAAGGGGGAGAAAATGTATAGATCATAGGCTTTAGAGAGAGTGTTGCTTTTGTTCTCTCTTGATTTGGTGGTTTTAAACTTGTTTGCTTTCGATTTCTTGAGTTACTATGTTTGTGAGACATTGATGATCATGTGTTTGATCATAAGCTACACTTACGCATGATTGATGATATTATCTTATCTATCCTATGTGATCATTCACCGTGCTTGGTGATGAGTGCATGTATTCAATTCAGATCATTTTGAGCGCTCCACCAAGATGTATGTGACATGGAAGAGTAACCCATGAGCCTAATTCCTTGTGCATTTGCAGTCCAAAGAAAATCGTAAACTATGCACAGATTTAGGGGGAGCTCTTTCTTATCACATACTTCTCAAAGCGACGATGTTTTTCAATCTTATTATCATTTGTCGAAGCTTTCATCTATATGTTGTCATCAATTACCAAAAAGGGGGAGATTGAAAGTGCAACTATCCCTAGGTGGTTTTGGTAATTTATAACAACATATAGCTCATTGAGCTAATGCTATTCCAAGATGAACATTTCAGGAAAGCTCAATGAATGGCATGGCATGGATGATGAAAGTGGATCCCTCAAAATGCTAATGACAAAGGATTGGCTCAAGCTCAGAAGCTCAAGACTCTTCATTTTATATTTTAGTGATTCAAGATCACATTGAGTCTATAGGAAAAGCCAATACTATCAAGGAGGGATGAGGTGTTGCTTAATGAGCCTCTTGCTTCATGTGCTTAGTCATATGCTCCAAAACCCTCGCCTACTTTCTCACATCCACATATGACCTAAACCTAAAGCCAAAATCGGTCTCACCGATTCTTCCTATCCGCGCCACCGATTCCATATGTCATAGCCATCGCCACAAACCCTAGGCAAATCGGTTCTACCGATAGGGATCTCGGTCTCACCGAGATGGGATTGTAATCTCTCTGTTTCCTTTTCGTAACTTTTCGGTCTCACTGAAAGAGCGGATCGGTCCCACCGAGATTGCAATGTAAACTCTCTGTTTCCCTTTTGTAACATTTTGGTCTCACCGAAAAGAGCAAATCGGTCCCACCGAGTTTACGACCAACTCTCTGGTTAGCTAATTACAAAAATCGGTCTCACCGAAGTTTATGTGAATCGGTCTCACCGAGATTACGTTATGCCCTAATCCTAACCATATCGGTCCTACCGAGATGCAAGTCAGTCCCACCGAAAATCCTAACGGTCACTAAGTTTACTAAAATCGGTCTGACCGAGTTTGTTGATTCGGTCCCACCGAGATTGGTAAATTGTGTGTAACGGATAGATTTTGTGTGGAGGCTATATACCCCTCCACCTCCTCTTCATTCGTGGAGAGAGCCATCAGAATAAACCTACACTTCCAACTTACCATTTCAGAGAGAGAACCACCTACTCATGTGTTGAGACCAAGATATTCCATTCCTACCATATGAATCTTGATCTCTAGCCTTCCCCAAGTTGCTTTCCACTCAAATCTTCTTTCCACCAGATCCAAATCCTATGAGAGAGAGTTGAGTGTTGGGGAGACTATCATTTGAAGCACAAGAGCAAGGAGTTCATCATCAACACACCATTTGTTACTTCTTGGAGAGTGGTGTCTCCTAGATTGGCTAGGTGTCACTTGGGAGCCTCCGACAAGATTGTGGAGTTGAACCAAGGAGTTTGTAAGGGCAAGGAGATCGCCTACTTCGTGAAGATCTACCGCTAGTGAGGCAAGTCCTTCGTGGGCGACGGCCATGGTGGGATAGACAAGGTTGCTACTTCGTGGACCCTTCGTGGAAGGAGCCCTCCGTGGACTCGTGCAACCGTTACCCTTCGTGGGTTGAAGTCTCCATCAACGTGGAGGTACGATAGCACCACCTATCGGAACCACGCCAAAAACATCTGTGTCTCCAATTGCGTTTGAATCCTCCAAACCCTTTCCTTTACTTTCTTGCAAGTTGCATGCTTTAATTTCCGCTTATACACTCTTTGCATGCTTGCTTGAATTGTGTGATGATTGCTTGACTTGTCCTAAGATAGCTAAAATCTGCCAAACTCTAAAACTGGGAAAAGGTTAAGTTTTTAATTGGTCAAGTAGTCTAATCACCCCACCTCTAGACATACTTCAAGGTCCTAGACCCTCCGTAATTGAACCCTCTCCGACAGGGTGCCAGAAAAGGCCCCAGGATGGGATCTCACGGGAACAGAGGCTTGCCACGGCGGAAAAGTACTTTGGTGGACGCTTCTGATGTTTGGGGAATATGTGAGAATATAAAGAAGTGGTTTTAGGGTTGGAGGACTCTCGAGGGGCCCACAAGCCCTCAGGGTGCGCCCTAGAGGCTTGTGGCCTCCTCGGTGCTCTTCTGGCCCTCTCTCCAAGTCACGTAGGTATCTTTTGGTCCAAGAAAAATCATCGTAAAGTTTTATTCCTTTTGATATTCCTTTTCTATAAAAGTTGAAAACAAGGAAAAAAACAGAATACTGGCACTAGGCTCTAGGTTAATAGGTTAGTCCCAAAAATAATATAAAATAGCACATTAATGCATATAAAACATCCAAAACAGATAATGTAATAACATGGAACAATAAAAAATTATAGATATGTTCGAGACGTACCAGGTAGCGGTCGATGGCGGCTTCCCATGACGCTGAGGGGGCAGGCGCACGGATACGGGCGCAGCGGGTGCAGGCAAATGCACGGGGACCGGCGCCGCGGTGGGTGCAGGGGCGCGTGATACGTCTCCAACGTATCTATATTTTTTGATTGTTCCATGCTGTTATATTATCAATCTTGAATGTTTTCTAATCATTTTATAGTCATCTTATATCATTTTTTGGTACTAACCTATTGACATAGTGCCAAGTGCCAGTTGCTGTTTTTTGCATGTTTTTTACATCGAAGGAAATCAATACCAAACAGAGTCCAAATGCAGTGAAACTTTTTTGGAGATTTTTTTGGACCAGAAGACAACTAATGGGCCGAATGCACCTGGGGGCTGCTCCGAGGGGAGCACAACCCACGAGGGCCCGCCTGGAGGCCCAGGCGTGCCCTGGTGGGTTGTGCCCACCTCAGGTGGCCCCCGGACCGCATCTTTACTCTATAAATACCCCAATATTCCAGAAACCCTAGGGGAGTCGATGAAAATCAATTCCAGCCACCGCAGAGTCCAGAAGCACAAGATCCAATCTAGACACCATCACGGAGGGGTTCACCACTTCCATTGGTTCCTCTCGGATGATGCGTGAGTAGTTCATTGTAGACCTTCAGGTCCGTAGTTAGTAGCTTGATGGCTTCCTCTCTCTCTCTTTTGATTATCAATACAATGGTCTCTTGGGGATCCATATGATGTAACTCTTTTTGCGGTGTGTTTGCTGGGATCAGATGAAATTTGAGTTTATGATCAGATCTATCTTTTTATATCCATGTAAGTTATTTGAGTTTCTTTGATCTCTTATATGCATGATTGCTTATATCCTTGTATTTCTTCTCCGATATTTGGGTTTGGTTTGGACAACTTGATCTATTTATCTTGCAATGGGAAGAGGTGGTTTGTAGTGGATTCGATCTTACGGTGCTTGATCCCAGTGATAGAAGGGGAACCGACACGTATGTGTCATTGCTACGAAGGATAAAATGATGGGGTCTATTTCTACATAAATAGATCTTGTCTACATCATGTCATCGTTCTTATTGCATTACTCCGTTTCTCCATGAACTTAATACACTAGATGCATGTTGGATAGCGGTCGATGTGTGGAGTAATAGAAGTAGATGCAGGCAGGAGTCGGTCTACTAATCTTAGACGTGATGCCTATATAATGATCATTGCCTGGATATCGTCATGATTATTTAAAGTTCTATCAATTGCCCAGCAGTAATTTGTTTACCCATCGTTTGCTATTTTTCTCGAGAGAAGCCACTAGTGAAATCTACGGCCCCGGGTCTCTTTCTCATATTATTTGCCTTTGCGATCTATTTTCCTTTGCTTTTATTTTCAGATCTATTATACCAAAAAATACAAAAATACCTTGCTGCAATTTATTCATTTATTTTATTTGGCGTTCGATCTATCAATCTACTACAATTTATTCACGTTCGTTTGCCAATTTCTGGCGCTGCTACCCGAAAGGGATTGACAAGCCCTTTTACATGTCGGGTTGCGAGTATTTGTTATTTGTTTGCAGGTGTTGTTTACGTTGTGTTGCTTGGTTCTCCTATTGATTCGATAACCTTGGTCTCATAACTAAGGGAAATACCTACCGCCGTTGTGCTGCATCATCCCTTCCTCTTCGGGGAAATACTGACGTAGCTTCAAGCCGCATCAAAAGGAATTAATGGCGCCGTTGCCGGGGAGGATCTTCAACATATACCAGGTTCCTAATCACAAATATCATCTCCTTGCAATTTAAATTATTTGCCGTTTGCCTCTCGTTTTCCTCTCCCCCACTTCACAATTTTTTTTGCCTCACCCTTGGGTTTGCCTCACCCTCCTCTTGGCATCTAGGCGCTTCCTCGGCGGAGCAGGAGAGCACCGACACCATCATCGAGGAGGTCGCCAGGGATGCTGAGGCCGAAGCCAACAAGATCGCGGCCGAGGAGGCCGCCAAGACCGCCGATGAGGACGCCGCCAAGGGTCCGGCCGGGGAGACTGGCAAGGCCGCTGCCGAGGAGGCCGTCAAAGGGCCTGCCGGGGAGGCCGGCAAGGCCGCTACCGAGGAGGGGATGTGAAAGTGCTAGTTATCGACTAGAGGGGGGGTGAATAGGCGATTTTTATGAAAGTCTTCAAAACACGGATGTTTCGAAGACAAACAACAGAAATGACCTAATTGATATGCAGCGGAAGATAAACTACAACAAGCCATAGTCAAGTATGCGATAATGTGAACGGACAAGACTAATAGCAGCTATGTAGTAAGGATCAGGATGGAAGATAGTATGAAGCCAATCAACAAGAGTAGTCAAGCAATGAAGTCAAACAGATAAGGCATATAAGCTATGACTTCACGAAGACAAACTCAAGGTAAAGGAGGGAAGGGATAGAACCAGTCACTAGTTGAAGACACAGGATTTGTTGGACCAGTTCGATTCTTTGTGACAACTGTACATCTGGTTAGGGAGGCTAAGATTCAACTCAGAAGACCGCGTCTTCACCTTATTCCCCTTGAGCTAAGGACACACAGTACTCGCCCAATCACTCTGGTAAGTCTTCAAGGTAGACTTCCGAACCTTCATAGACTGCGTTCACCGGCAATCCACAATGACTCTTGGATGCTCAGAACGCGACGCCTAACCGGCTGGAGGATTCACAGTCCTCAAGTGTAATAAGTCTTCAGGTCACACAGACAGAAAGACTTCAGTGATGCCTAACACTCTTTGGCTCTGGGTGTTTTGGGCTTTGTCCTCGCAAGGATTTCTCTCTCTCAAAGGCTTCGAGGTGGGTTGCTCTCAAACGACAAAAGTCGTGCACTAACTCTGAGCAGCCACCAATTTATGGTGTAGGGGGTGGGCTATTTATAGCCACTAGGCAACCCGACCTGTTATGTCCGAAATGACCCTGGGTCACTAAGGAACTGACACGTGTTCCAACAAATGATTTCAAACACACACGGCAACTTTACTTGGGCTACAAGCAAAGTTGACTCATCCAGCTCTGGATAAGTTTTGCTCTCATTGTCTTCGCTCGAAGACATAGGATTTGGGTTGAGCATCACTTCAGTCATTCTGACTATGATCACTTGGACCCCACTTAACAGTACGGTGGTTCCTACGACTCAACAAAGAAAAAAGGAAACAACGAAACAACACAGTCTTCGCGCTCCATAGTCTTCACTCAATGTCTTCTAATGTCATAGTCTTCAATGTGAATATCTTCACATACCATCATTGTCTTCAATGTCTTCATACATTTTTAGGGGTCATCTCCGGTAGGTAAACCGAATCAATGAGGGACACTACCTGCGTTATCCCGCAATTCTCACAAATGCATTAGTCCCTCAACCACATTTGTCGTCAATACTCCAAAACCAACTAGGGGTGGCACTAGATGCACTTACAATCTCCCCCTTTTTGGTGATTGATGACAAACTGGTTGAAGTTTTCAACGGGGACGAAATATGTGAAATTGTGAAGGATAGGGAATTGTCTTCATAAGTGGCAAAGGCTCCCCCTGAAGATGTGCATATAAGTAGTTTGCTTTTGGAATGCAAATGCACATGGCAGGTTGTACTTGTGGAGATCCTCTTCAACTTATGAAGATTATTCATCATGCATGAAATGATATAGCTAAGAGAATGACATGCATAATGAAAAATGGACGTCTGCAGAATGATCTAAGTGCGGAAGTTATCATCGCACATGCGGAATTTATCATCGCACCAGCGTAAAGCAAATAAGTAGCAGACGACCATCGAGTTTAAGTGTTACAACTCAAAGAACCAAATGTATCAAAACGAGAGTTGTAATCACTAGGCAAAATATAGTGCAACCGCCCTTAAGAACCCGCTTGAAGACTATAAAACTCATATGCTTCTCCCCCTTTTGTCAGTAAGGACCAAAAAGGTTTGAAGACATAGAGCATCTACTCGTCCTCTTCTGAAGAAGATGATGCAGCAGGGTTGTCGTTGTTGGTTGGCGGTGCAGACGAGCTTGGCGCAGTGTCGATTCATGCAGAAGTAGGGGGCGGTGAAGTAGCATCGGCTTCATCATCGATCACTCTGGCATTGACCGTTTCCGCGGAGGAACAATAGTCAGAGTCTTCAAGAGATGGAGTTCGCCGTAAGACTGCATTCCGTGGAGGAGTTGAGTCAAACTTGAAACGTTCAGTGAAGCCATCGTCTTGAAGATCAGCTTCAGCACTGAGCAGGGTCAAACTCTTCCATGATCGCCGACAAGTCTCGTGAGTTACAAAAGCATTCTTGGTGGCAAGGTTGTGAATGCGATTGACGTCCACCAGGAGGCTTTGCATTTCACGCTTTAGCCAGGAGTGATGCTTATCTTGCTTTTAATGCAGCGCCACAAGAAGTTCTCGATCGTTGAGGACTCGAGAGCGCTTAAAGGCCTTTGGCCAATTGTGCTCTCGATGGCTTGATCATGCATGATGAGGCAAACGGGTGTTCCCAGCCAGGGGATAGACACGAGATACCGCTTGGACGCCTTCAATGGGTTGAGAGAAGCTGTGGTGATCTGCGTTTTGAAGACTTAGTGGCCTTTTGGCAGGCTCAGGGTATATGGCTTCAACAGACATATCAACCTCTGGTAGAAATATCAGATGATTCCGAGCAGAGGGTTGATAGTTGATAGCTGAGTGCATCTTAATGAGGCGCATGACCCATGGAGCGTAGAACTTCAGACCAAACAGATCAGATCCAGATGCAGCCAGTTGCCTGATGAAGAAATCTTGCGTGTTGAAGCTGATGCCATTGAGAATGTAGAAGACCAATGTCTTCATTGCTCCTTCAAGCTTTGCAGACGATGAATGCCCTTTGATTGGCCATAGAGTTCGCCTGATGATGTGATATATGGTATGAGGCAGATACTCAAGGTCATCAACAAAGAAGTGTTGAGGGTATTCAGCGTCATGTGGAAGTGGCTTCATCATGCTCAAAGATCGACTCATGTGGGGTTCAGGCTTATGAAATATGCTTTCCAAGGCATCGCGGTGGAGTTGACATCCAGGTTCAAATAGTTCTCCGGGAGTGGGTAGGCCAGTGAGCTCAATGATGTCAAGAGCTTTGGCTTCATGATGAACGTTTCCAGTCATCCACTTGAGAACCCATGTCTTCGTATCTCTGTTGAAGCCGCGGATGTGGAGTGTGGCAAAGAATTGAAGCACTAATTCTTCGTTCCAGTGCTCTTTATGCATTCTGAAGCCAAGCAGCACTGCATCATGAAATTAATCAAGTGATTCTTCTAAGCACGGCAGTCCGGCAATGGCTTCAGTGTAAAGGCGCATATGAGGGAAAATGCGGCCTTGGTCATATGAACACAGGAGTAATAGCTTCTTTTGATAGCTCTAGAACCGGTCAGATGAGATCCTTGGCCTTCTCAGAGGGGTTCTTTGCCTTTATCAAAGAAAGTATTGTGGGCTTTGAAACCATTTGTATTGAAAGAACCGATTGATGTGGCGATTGCACGGAAACCTTGGCGATCTTGGCCCGGCTTACGGACGGAGGCCTATGTGCAATATGATAGTCGAATTCAGGACCAGAGGCATGAGGCGAAGGGACCAGAACGGTCCATCTTACTGTGACTAGCTCGACATAGTCATATGCTTGCTCGATTGTGTAGGGCCTTTGTGGCGGAACTGGGGCAGTGGCAGCAACTGAGGCTTCAGGCTGCTCAGCAGATGCTTCGGGAGCAGTTGCCTCATTGGCTTCAGGCACAGTTCCTTCATTGGCTTCAAGAGCAGTTGGGACAGGCTCCACATTGGCTTCATTGGTGTTGGAGGTGGCAGCCTCATTGTTTTCAACCTCCACTTGAGGAGCTGGAGGGTCGGGCACTGGCACGTTGATATCAGGTATGACTTCTTCAGTTACTGGGGGTGTAGGGACACGTTCTTCTTCTTCTTCTTGGGTGTCAGTGGCTAATGCAGCCGGATTGTCTTCAGCAGCTTGAGCTTCAGACTCAGAGACGTTCACAGTTGGAGTGGCTTCTGAAAACACTTGACGTGCAACAGGTTGGTGGTGCGCTTCTCATACAGAACGCTCTGAAGAGGCACTTGAGGCCTTTGACCTTTGCGAAGCCTGCGAAATGCTGGCGACGCCTTTGGAGATGGGGTTGCCTGGGCCTCAAAGTCTTCCTCTTCTTCTTAGTGTTGCTCTTGGGGAGTGACTTGTTGTAGGGGAGTACTGGGGGAGTCTTGTTGTTGTGGGCGATCAGCCCATGAAGCATCTGAGCAATTGGCGTCGAGGACGTCCAATGTCGATGAGTTCGCTGTTGCATTTAACAAAGCGATGATACCACATTGTACTCGATTTGAGGAAGAACTTCATCATCTTCAACATTGTCATGGTGACCAATGTCTTCAGCCGATGAGGGGATCAAAATGTTGGAATATCTTCAGCTTCAGGAGCCTCTGTGGAAGCAGGCTCATGAACAGTCATGCGGAGTTCTTGGGTTGCAGACGTGGGACGAACCACAGAAATGGGTTCAATAGTCAAGGGCTCTGTGGGAGCAGCCGGATTCTTCTTGGTCTTTAGCTTCTTCTTGGAGGGAGCAGCATCAGAGGCGTCGAGATTTTCCTCTTCGGCTTCAGCCTCGGCAGCGCTCGTCTTCTTCTGTTCAGAAGCGGTTGACCGTACATTTGGCTTCGAGCCAGTCATGCTGCTTGGGAAGACAATGCGGGGCTCTTCCTGCCTTGAAGGTGCAGCTTGGTTAGATGAAGACTTCTTTTTCTTGGCAGCCATCCTGGGATCGATGCCAGGACGGCCAAGAGCCTTGCGCTTCTCAGCCTCATTGTAGGCAAGCACGCACTTGTCAGCCAAAGCCTTCATGCGCTCGCGAGAGCCTCTGGCTTCTTCACGCTTCTTGAGAAAGTTTTCTTTGAGGTCGTGCAGCATGACCTTGAAGTTTTTCATGTCTTGCACGCTGAGTGCAGCCATATGCTTCTTGAACTGAGCCTTTTCATAGTCAATCTTGTGCTTGATTCAACAATTATTTGAGCTAGAGCTAGCTCAGAAGCAATGCCGCCGTTGAAGGAGACGCTGAGGCCAATTGGAAGTTGCAAATCTTCAAAGCTGATGTTTGGTGTGTCAAACCACTCATCAATGAACTGATGGATGATTGCCACATCAAAGAGAGGCAAGTTGTTGAAGATTTCTGCTTCTTCTTTGCTCTTGATGAGCTGCTCAAGAGCGTCATCTGCAAGATCGTCATCACTTGACAGATCAATGTGCTCATCACGCAGAATTGCAGCAGGAGTCAGTGTCAGTTCAGTATTCTTGATACTTTTCTTTCTCTTCTCCGTCTTCTTGGAGATACGGGATTGATCCTCAGAGTGTGCACTGGCTTCAGGAGGTGCAGTGGCCAGTGGCTTCACACGTGATGCTTTTGGAGGAGCAGCTGACTTAGGAGCCTTGACTTTCTTGAGCTTCTGCGGCTTTGGAGCAGGAGCAGGAGCTGGAGCTGGGGCTTCATCAGAATCAGCCTCGTCATCAGAGTGATCCACTTTGGCACCTTGGACCAAAATATAAGTGATGAGGCCTTCAAGGTTTGAAAACGGACCGATGACATTGGGTTCAGCGTCACGTGAGCCGTCAAAGACGGGGAGCAGAGAGGACCAGGGTTGAAGTCTAATCCCAATGACTTCTTCTTCTCCTTCTGACGCCTTTGCGTCTTTGGAAGTTGCGCTTGAAGAGATTGTCATCGCGACACCGAGCAAAGACGTCGAATTCGGCATTCTCGGTGAGGTGCACGGATCATGCACGGATAGAAACCTTGTGCAACAGCTTCAGCCATGCTCTTGGGAGGAAGGCTTCGAAACAAAATATCACCCCAAGGGCTTCTGATGGCATACTTCTCGGCATATTCTTGTGTGACGAAATTGTACTTGAACCTTTATTCAGCCCAATAGCGTCGAATCCATTGGATTCGTGTCTTACCGCTGATTATAAGTCTCTTCAGGATCTGTCTTGTACAGCTCTGCGAGGTCATCAGGCAGATCTTTTGAGGTTCCCTCACGACGCTGTCTGCCGCCCTTCCTGACTGATTTATCTGTATCCATGAGCATCAAACTGAATGGCTTCACGTTCAAAGGCTTCAAAGGCTTGCGTTTGGTTGACAGACAGGAACTGGCTTCGGGAGAGTTGGTTTGATGCTGTAAGAATTCTGCAAATGAATGCAGACTATGAGAACCAAGGGATTCTCCCACGGACATGTACCTGTGACAGCATTAGAGATGCGAGGGAAGGGGAAGAGGTCATATGCATTCTCAGAAGATTTTGAAGATAAATCGGTTTGAAGACATTGACCTCATGACGCGAAGACATTCACTTATACACTGAGAGTTGGTTCCAGATTTGTACGAATCCGTGAATAAGTACAAGTGAGGTATCTAACTAGTTGTGAAGCTTAAGTGAATATACTAAGCAGTACAAGATGCAGACAGAATAGATCTAACTTTGTATGGGCAGAAACCATTTTTGGCAATTAGGATGAATCTTGAAGATCAAAAGGATGGTAAAAATGGAGATATATTTACCGCTTTGAAGAACTGCTAGACGGAAGGAGAGGAGGCCGAGCAGTTCAGTCCACCGTGCCCTAACTTGGCGACGGAGGACACCTATGGCGGCGGCGCAGATGAAGATGTTCGCGTCAAGCGTGAGGACAGCGTCGAGAGGTCGCGGCAGCTAAGCGCCGTCGCCGGCGTCGTCGAGAGCTAGCGGTGGCGCTAGGGTTTTGACGAGGTGGAGAAGGTGGAAGAAGATTTTCTTTACCGCAGGGGACAAGTATTTATAACGAGGTGTGCGGCGCAGCGCAATTACTCAGGTGCCCTTGGCAGTTCACATATGAGAGGCACGTGGCACGCATGCAACATGCAATGAGTTATCCCACGTTCCCACGCCCGCCCGGTTTGTCGGATGGTCGTTCCGGCTTCTCCGGAGTTCAACAGTAATGATGAATCATTTAAAACAGACTTAAAGTTTGTCTCTGTGTCTTCTGCTGACAAGGACACAGAGAAGACATTCGACAGTTTCAATAGAATGCATATGATTTGGACAGATAGAGTTTGAGATAGAAAGCATAGAGAGATTTGGGGTCCGATCACATTCACTTAGTTCAAAAGATTCAACTTGAGGACATAGCTATAAGTGAATGCTGTAGAGGATAGAAGAAATATATATATATATATATATATATATATATATATATATATATATCAGACAACAACCAAATCATCATAGTGAGGAAAGTCATGAAAATAGGTTGAAGTTGAAGTCAAATCATATGCGAATAGCTTCAAGAAATAACGCCATGAGTGAAACACTTCAAACAAAGAAATTTGGTGGTGGCGTTACCCACCGTATAGGAAGTATTAGACCCAGACACGGCGCACAATTATCGTGGCGCTCCGAAGTCAAATTCCATGTTAATGTATTCACACACAGAATGTAAGTCTTCATTGATTGAAGATATACGTTACTTCGTGTGTTGCACATCTAAGTCATCAACATGCATAAGTGTTAGGATGTGTGATTGATCATAGGACATTTAAGGATTCCAAGATATTTAGCTCACACCGTAACTTGCAAAACCTTTTCTCATCCAAGGGCTTTGTGAAGATATCTGCCAGTTGCTCCTCAGTGTTGACGTGAATGATGTCAATATCTTTCTTCATGACATGATCCCTGAGAAAATGATGACGAATTTCAATGTGATTTGTCTTCGAGTGCTCGACTGGATTGTAGGCAATCTTGATGGCGCTTTGATTGTTGCAGAAAAGAGGTACTTGTGTCAGATTGATGCCATAGTCCTTGAGAGTTTGCTTCATCCATAGAAGCTGAGCACAACAAGATCCAGCAGCAATGTATTCAGATTCTGCAGTAGAGAGTGACACACTGTTCTGCTTCTTTGAAGACCAACAGACGAGTGATCGTCCCAAAAAGTGACATATGCCTGATGTAGACTTGCGATCCACTTTGTCACCAGCATAATCAGCATCCGAGAATCCAACTAAATCCAATTTTGAGCCCTTTGGATACCATAATCCGAGTGTTGGGGTGTGAGCCAAATATCAAAGAATTCGCTTCACAGCTAAGTGATGCGATTCCTTTGGTGCCGCTTGGAATCGAGCACACATGCAAATACTAAGCATAATATCTGGCCTAGATGCACATAGGTAAAGTAAGGAACCAATCATGGAGCGGTATACCTTTTGATCGAACTCTTTACCATTGTCATCGGGACCCAAGTGGTGTTTGGCTGGCATTGGCGTCGTGTATCCTTTGCATTCTTGCATTCCAAACTTCTTCAGACAATCTTGGAGGTATTTTTCTTGAGATATAAAGATGCCATTTCTTTCTTGTGAATTTGAAGACCAAGGAAGAACTTGAGCTCTCCCATCATGGACATCTGATATTGCTCTTGCATCATGTATCCAAACTCATCACTATACTTCTGGTTGGTGCAGCCGAAGATAATTTCATCCACATATATTTGGCATACAAACAATTCACCATCATATGTCTTCGTGAAGAGTATGGGATCAAGGGATCCAGGTTTGAAGCCTTTGCTCTTCAGGAAGTCTTTGATTGTATCATACCAGGCGCGAGGAGCTTGTTTGAGGCCATTTCGTGCTTTATTTAGCTTGTACACCATATCAGGATGTTTTGGATCTTCAAAGCCAGGTGGTTGAGCGACATATACTTCTTCAATCTTGCCGTTGAGAAATGCACTCTTCACATCCATTTGATAGAGCAAGATGTTGTGGTGGTTAGCATAGGCTAGTAGTATGCGAATAGCTTCAAGCCTAGCTACAGGAGAAAATGTTTCATCGAAGTCAATTCCTTCAACTTGAGTATATCCTTGAGCCACAAGCCTTGCTTTGTTTCTGACGACTTGACCATGCTCATCTTGTTTGTTTTGATATATCCATTTGGTGCCAATAATGTTATGCTTGCGAGGGTCGGATGCTTGACAAGTTCCCAAACATTATTCAGCTTGAACTATTGAAGTTCTTCTTGCATAGCCGTAATCCATTCTAGTTCCATAAAAGCTTCCAGCAACTTTCTTGGGTTCGATATTGATACAAAGGAAAAGTGCCCATGAAATTTGCTAGCTGTGTTGCTCTTGAGCGAGTAAGCGGACCAGTGCGTTGATGCTATCAATTATCTTCTCAATCTGTACTTCATTTGAAACTTCGAGGATGAATCGGGCCGAAGACTTTGCTCATGCTGATCATTGTCATCATTGGGAGGATTGTCTTCAGGCTGAGCATTGTCTTCAGGTTGGTTAGGTGCAGAAATGATAAGTTCCTCATTCCAGCATGCCCCAGCCTCCGATGCTAGAGCCAGCATTCTGAAGCTTTTGCAAGAAGACATACGGCAAGCTGTGGACCTGCTGAGAAATCTACCATGCATAGATCATCTTTCCTATACCCTTCAAAGACTAGAGACTTGTCAGATTCCATTAGTACAAGGCAACGATATTTTCCGAATATCACAATCATGTTCAAGTCACAAAGCATTGAGATAGACATTAAGTTGAAACCAAGGGACTCAACAAGCATCACTTTGTCCATGTGTTGATCCTTTGATATTGCAACTCTACCTAGACCCAATAACTTGCTTTTACGGTGTCAAGACAAATGTGATGTGACTCTTGTCCGATGGACGTAAGGTTGAGTCCATGAGAAGACTTGATCACCAGTCATATGATTAGTGCATCCATTGTCCATTATCCATTCTGAAGCATGAGGTGTCATACCCTACAGTACAGTTAGGGGGATAGGCTTCACCAAGAGCATTGTGAAGCATAAACATTTGACGGGCAAGTGGATTATTGAAGCTTAAATCAAGATTAGGACTGATAGGATGATGGCAAACGATTCAGGAACAAAATACATAGTGAGACCATTTGGGCATTTGATATTGTGCCCTACAAGATGTTTTAGGTCCCCAACAATAGCATCAGACGCCTTTGATTTTTTTGGAGACCCTTTCCCGCAAAAGAGAGTTAATTCTTCTTAACCACCCACATCTTCAGGGGTGGCTTAGAAGCAATGAGTCTAAGTGCAGCATCTGAGAATTTCGGCTTTGGAGCCCTAGCAAATAGCCTTGCAGGAGATGAATGATACTCATGTGAATAACCAGAAAAGTTCTTAGTTCTGTGAATATAGAGGTTTGAGGACACACGCTCATATTCATAAATTTGAGTACTGTTTCCTACAAAACATTGGCGTTAGGGTGACTCAAGTGAGTCCTCTGTCTGTCTGAAGCCTTTGGACCATATGACGACTTTGGTCTGGGGTTTTTCTTCGTCCCATGTGGTGTCATGATGACATTCACTGGAAGATTCTCATTACAGCTTTTGGGAACCCAGATCTTCTTCATATGTGGTCCATTCTGCGATTAGTACCAATATACCGCAAACACTTCACCATTCTGATTCTTGAACAGCTTATAGTTTGCATCAAAGGATTCATCAATGATAATAGGGTTAGCTTGAGTAAAGCCAGATAAGGTGGATGGATCCACTGAAGGTCCCTTCTGACAACCCATGTGGTTTTGGGATACTGCTCGGGCTTCAAAGAGGAACCATCAACATTCATTTTCCTCTAGAACCCAACACCCTCTTTCCTAGGGTTTCGGTTCAGAATCTTCTTTTGAGGTCATCATAAAGTGTCTAATGCCCTTCGGACTTTTATACATCCTGTTTCAAGCAATGTCTTCAACCTAGCATTTTCATCGGCAATGGCGTTGGTATCCTCCGCAGAGGGGTTAGTAACCACATTGGTAGTTGAAGACAATGCAACAAGAGCAACAGTTGATCATTCAAAGAACAGAGGTAGTGATATCACGCTCAAGACATTTTAGACATGGTGGTTCAAATCCATCTGGCGGAACTGATCTGCTTTGGCCAAGTGACTTATTCTCTTTTTGAAGATCTTCATGAGCCGCTCTCAATTTCTCAAGCTCTTGCTTCCTTTGAAGATAATCATAGGAGAGCCTTTCATGAGTAGTTGAGAGCGTTTCATGACGACTTTCAAGTTCTTGGTACTTAGCATGAAGATTTTAATGTCTTCAACTAAGGACTGTGAACGTGTCATTTCCGCGTCCAACAGGTCATCGCTTTTGTCTAACAGTTTTTGAGTATGTTACATAGCTCTTTGTTGTTCAGTTGCAATTTTAGCAAGTGTTTTGTAGCTAGGTTTGGATTCACAATCGGAGTCATCTTCACTTGATGTTTGAAAGTAAGCATCACGTGATTTTACCTTGGCACCACGTGCCATGAAGCAGTAGGTGGGTGCAGGGTCGTCCTTGTCATCGCCTTGACGTTGGTGTAGAAGTCATTTTCTTCAGTGTTGAAGATGGACTTGGCAACATAGGCTGTGGCTAAAGCCAGACTTACAACGCCCGGGTCGGACTCCTCTTCAGATTCCACCTCCACTTCCTCAGAAGCAGACTCCTCCTCTGAATCCATTTCCTTGCCAACAAAAGCACGAGCCTTGCCAGATGAGCTCTTCTTATGTGATGAAGACTTTGATGAAGACTTGGAAGAAGACTTTGAAGATCTCTTCTTTTTCTTGTCATCAGAATCATATTCCTTGCTCTTCTTCTTCTTCTTCTCATTGTCCCACTGTGGACACTCAGAGATCTGATGTGGGTTTTCTTGCACTTGTGATAGGTTCTCTTCTTGTAGTCTTGAGTGGAAGCTTCATCATTTCTTGAGCTGGATCGTGAAGACTTTCTCTCAAGCCTTTCTTCCTAGTGAACTTGGAACTTCTTCACAAGCATAGCAAGTTCCTTTCCAATGTCTTCAGGATCATCAGAACCGCAGTCAGATTCTTCTTCAGATGAGGAAACAACTTTTTCCTTCAAAGCGCGAGTTCGGCCATAGCTTGGACCATAGATATCTCTTTTCTCGAGATATTTGGAACTCATGTGTGTTGAGCCTCTCAAGTATATCAGACGGATCGAGTGTCTTGAAGTCAGGACGTTCTTGTATCATGAGGGCAAATGTGTCAAAAGAGCTGTCAAGAGATCTTAGTAGTGTCTTGACGATTTCATGCTTGGTGACCTCAGTGGCGCCGAGAGCATGAAGCTCATTGGTGATGTCAGTGAGGCGATCAAACGTGAGCTGGACATTTTCATTGTCGTTTCTCTTGAAGCGGTTGAAGAGGTTGCGAAGAACACTGATTCTTTGATCTCTCTGGGTTGAGACGCGCCGTTGACCTTGGATAGCCAGTCCAGACTAGCTTCGGCGTTTCGAGAGCACTCACACGGCCATACGCCCTTTGGTCGGATGACCACAGATGATGTTCTTTGCGGTGGAGTCCAGTTGAATGAACTTCTTGACATCGATGGGGTGACACCTTCACCAGATTTAGGAACGCCGTTCTTGACGACATACCAGAGGTCGACATCAATGGCTTCAAGATGCATGCGCATCTTATTCTTTCAGTAGGGATAGTCAGTTCCATCGAACCCGGGGCAAGCACCGGAGACCTTGATTATCCCTGCAGTCGACATAGCTAAAACTCCAGGTGGTTAAACCGAATCACACTGAACAAGGGAGTACCTTGCTCTGATACCAAATGAAAGTGCTAGTTATCGACTAGAGGGGGGGTGAATAGGCGATTTTTACGAAAGTCTTCAAAACACGGATGTTTTGAAGACAAACAACAGAAATGACCTAATTGATATGCAGCGGAAGATAAACTACAACAAGCAAGCCATAGTCAAGTATGCGATAATGTGAACGGACAAGACTAATAGCAGCTATGTAGTAAGGATCAGGATGGAAGATAGTATGAAGCCAATCAACAAAAGTAGTCAAGCAATGAAGTCAAACAGATAAGGCATATAAGCAATGACTTCACGAAGACAAACTCAAGGTAAAGGAGGGAAGGGATAGAACCAGTCACTAGTTGAAGACACGGATTTGTTGGACCAGTTCAGCTTGTTGTGACAACTGTACATCTGATTAGGGAGGCTGAGATTCAACTCGAAGACCGCGTCTTCACCTTATTCCCCTTGAGCTAAGGACACACAGTCCTCGCCCAATCACTCTGGTAAGTCTTCAAGGTAGACTTAGGACCTTCACGAACGACGTTCACCGGCAATCCACAATGACTCTTGGATGCTCGAGAATGCGACGCCTAACCGGGCTGGAGGATTCCACAGTCCTCAAGTGTAATAAGTCTTGAGTCACACAGACAGGAAAACTTGATGATGCCTAACACTCTTTGGCTCTGGGTGTTTTGGGCTTTGTCCTCGCAAGGATTTCTCTCTCCCAAAGGCTTCGAGGTGGGTTGCTCTCAAGCGACAAAAGCCGTGCACTAACTCCGAGCGGCCACCAATTTATGGTGTAGGGGTGGGCTATTTATAGCCACTAGGCAACCCGACCTGTTATGTCCGAAATGACCCTGGGTCACTAAGGAACCGACACGTCTTCCAATGGTCGATTTCAAACACTCACGACAACTTTACTTGGGCTACAAGCAAAGCTGACTCATCCAGCTACGGATAAGTTTTGCTCTCATTGTCTTCGTCGAAGACATAGGATTTGGGTTGAGCATCACTTGATCATTACGACTATGATCACTTGGACCCCACTTAACAGTACGGTGGTTCCTACGACTCAACAAAGAAAAAAGGAAACAACGAAACAACACAGTCTTCGCGCTCCATAGTCTTCACTCAATGTCTTCTAATGTCATAGTCTTCAATGTGAATATCTTCACATACCACCATTGTCTTCAATGTCTTCATACATTTTTAGGGGTCATCTCCGGTAGGTAAACTGAATCAATGAGGGACACTACCTGTGTTATCCTGCAATTCTCACAAACGCATTAGTCCCTCAACCACATTTGTCGCTAATACTCCAAAACCAACTAGGGGTGGCACTAGATGCACTTACAGGATGGTCGATGGCCAGCCTTCCTCATCTGCTGCCTCCGGCTCAAGTAGGTACCTGAGGGTGAGCGATGATTTGTTCGTCCACCTCCCAGGGACGGCGAGCACCAGGGCGCCCCCCAAAGGGGAGGTGTTCGACGACGAGGTGCTCGTCACCGTCGGGCTTGAGGTTGTTGACGAGCCGAGCGCCGGTGGCGGCGGTTCCCAGGAGTAGGTGCTCCTTCGGGCCATGAATGCCAACTTACAGAAACTCTGAGCGCTCCACCATGCCTGCCTGGACAAGGCCAAGTCCAGGATGGCGGCGGTGGACAAGGCGGAGGTGGACCTCGAGGGGCGCGTCACCGAGACGCAGGCTTGGTTTCGCCAAGCCCATGAGGAGCTGAAGGTTGCCCAGGACCTGCTGACCGAGCGCAAGCTGGAGCTTTTCATGTAGTAGGCCGACATCGAGAAGGCCCAGGATGAGGCGAGTGAGCAAGACGCCAAGGACGAGGCTGCCCGGCACCATCACCAGGCCGAACTGAACTCCCAGGAGGAGGATCTTGCCGCCCATGAGGAGAAGCTCGCCGCCACACTCCGCAGCAAGGATGAGGAGATCGGGAAGCTCGTCGCGCAGCGGACCCAGGAGCAGGAGCAGAAGCACAAGGAGGCGCTCGATGCTCAAGCTCTGGTCCATGCCGGCAAGGTGAAAGAGTTAGAGGCGGAACGAGACGGGCTGAAAGAGCAGGCTCTGAAGGTGGCGAAGGAGAAGGACACGCTCAACGGTGCCCTGGTGGAGGCGAAGGGCGTAGTCCTCGGCAAGGCTGAGGAGCTCTCCAAGGCCAACGACTCCATAAAATACCTCAAGCTGAAGCTGGAGGGTCTCGAGGGGACGCTCTCGAAGGTCAGGGCCCGGGAGGAGACCCTGACAAAAAATCTAGAGAAGGAGAGGTAGTTGCGGAAGAACGAGGCCGCCATCCACGAGGATTTCGTGAAGGGCGAGAATCTCTGGATCAGCTGCCTCGCCGACATCGCCGGCAGGATCACCACGAAGCTGGCTGCCATGGGGATGCCAAACGTGAGGTACGTCCCGGAGCCGAACATGAGTCCCAACGCCAAGTTGACCCTGTTCTTCGATGGTGTTCTTGGAGCCCTGGAGCAGTTCCACTCCAACCGGGCGGCCTCTCTGGCCGATGAGGCCCGAATGCTTTGCCGGGGTGCCATGACCAAGGTCCTCACCAAGGTGGCGTACTGGAACCCCAACCTCGACTTTGGCCTTGCTATTTGGAGAGCTTCTTGAGAGGCGAGGACCTCATGGGCCTTCGAGGAGTGTATCGAGCCAACATCAGCCGCGTCGATGGAGTTTGGAGGATCGAGGGCCAGCGCCGGGACTAAGCACCCCGTCTCTTATCACCGCTGAGAGTTCAAAACCAAGATAGTTTTATCTCAAGTTAGAACCGCAGCGATCATTTGATGTAATATAACTCTGCAGTATCCTGAAAACGATGCATGTTATTTTGCCGTTTGATCTCCCTTTGTATGTCCACCCTACGTTAATCGGCTAGGGTTGCCGGTGCGTAAACCCCGTGGCGCCTTGAGGACGGATCCCCAATAGCCTGCCAGGTGTGCTTGCCGCCAGGCGAACCACCTTACTGTTCTTGACGCGGCCGCTCGAGCTGTCGAGCAGACTCGAGACAGGACGAGAGCTGTTCTTGACGCGGCCGCTCGAGCTGTCGAGCAGACTCGAGAGCGCCTTGAGGACAGACCCTGTCGCTCTCGACGCAGCCGCTCGAACTATTGACCAGACTCGAAATAGAGCAAGGGCGTTGCCAATAGTGGAAGGGCCCCATCACATGCGGGTTTTCCATACACAGGGCCAGATCTTTAGGGACGATAACCATATATATAAAAAGGAATAGCTCAAAGTTTTGCATCACTTAGGTTTTCTGCTGCCGCGTGAGAGTTTACTGCATCCGTTGATGATGTCGCTTGTTTGGTCGTCTTCCTCCTTGGAGTGACGACCACGATGAAGCTGCTGCTCCAACCAAACCAGATTTCCACAACTGCACCCCCTACCTGGCGCGCCAAAGATGTCGAGGGAAACGACACCAATGGAATCACTGAGATCCCTTCTACGGTTGGTGGGCACGGGGTTGTGCAAAGAGCAGGTCTGGTAGTCAGCACAAAGATCATTTTACCCAGGTTCGGGCCGTGAGGATGCGTAATACCCTAGTCCTTCTTTGGTGTATATATCCGAGTGTTCTTGAGCTCTCGAACTAGTTACGGTGCGTCTCTAGTCCAAAAGATCCAAATCCTTCTCCTGGACGCCTTGGGCCTCGTTTTATAGACAAAAGGGGTCGCCACAGTGGCACACAGGAGGTGGAAAGGTGTACAGTGTGCAAGCTTATCGCCTGTCATTACGGGACAAGACGCATTAAATGCACCCCCTTAGGTGTCACTTTGCTTTATTGGGGATGGCAACGAGGCCCGTCCCATCCGTCGCCACCCCGCCTTGCTCCGACACGCGTCTAGGGCAATGATGCATGCAACGCCATGTAGGCTGGCAGGCTGCTGAGATGGCGTGGTGGTAGGGTCTTCACGAAGATCTGCATGCCACCACGCAGATGCTTGCTGAGTTGTCTTGTAAGCTGCACGTGCCACGCAGGTGCCTGCCCAGCTGGTGGGGCTGGCAGCTGTATGGGAACGGAGGTGGAGTCTTGGCAGACACAGGCCTGGTTGTGGTCTCGCGAGTGTCCTCGGCAAGGGTCTTTCTGCAGCATCGCAGTCGTCCCCGGCAAGGATCTTGCCGGAGGTCTTGTGGATTTCCTCAGCTAGGATCCCGGCGAGGATCATCGTCTTCTGGTCCTCATCTGATCTTGTGTGCTTCTAATCTTCACAAAGATCTGCATGCCACCACGGAGGTGCCTCCCGAGCCTTGGGTTCAAGTGTGGTTGATGGTGTTGGAGCCCTTGGGCTCAAGGGTGGCACGCTCTGCTGGCGTTGGGCAAGTTGCCCCGGCAAGGATCTTGCCGGGGCTGCGGAGGCCACCCCGGCAAGGGTCTTGCCGGGGGAGTCCACCTTGCCCTCTTGCTCTTTGTGTCTCTGTCTTGGCGTTGCTTTGTCCGTATTGTGCCTTCGGCTTCTCTCCTCTGCCCTTCTTAGTGTGGCCATGGGCGCAGCTTTGACTGCCCGTGCACAAGTATAGGGGTAAAAAGGAGAGCCCCTACTTTTGTACAACGACAGGAGCCCCCGGGCCTGGGCCACACATAAGTTGACGCGTTGTTGGCGGGCCCCAGGCAATCTTGTGAGCGGGCGGATTTTTACCGCAGTAATTCCTTTGTTCGCTTGCGCTTCCCCATGACCCGCATTGAATGCGCGTCGTGGAGGGTCGTGCGTGACGTGGGGGGCATGCGTGGGGCGGCCGCTGCCCTCATGCGTCACATCGTGGTAAATGGTAATGAAGCGGCCCACGCCTTCCCCATGAAATGGAGAAACTGCGGGCGCGATTCCCATTTACCCGCTGTGCCTTCTCCAATCTCGGAACTGCCATTCCTCCCCTCTTCCTCCTCAAGCTCTTGCTTTCGCTCGCTACCGCCGCGCCTTCAACACACCCAACCTCACCTTCTTCCCTGGTCGCCATGGTGCCCAAATCCAGCAAAGGTAAGGGAGTGGCGGAGGATGTTGGGGAGAAGGGGATGCCGGAGAGCGAGCTGGTGGTGCTCCGGACGCAGCTCGCCTACTTCCCCCCGCCGGTCGATGCAGTCCACCTTAGGGACTACTTCAGGCCTTGTGGGGGGCGAAGACGAGGGAGAGACGATGAGACATCCGGCCACGCGTATCATCCCCGCCAATTTGCTGAGGCTGGCCCAAATCGGTATCCCTTCTTCATTGACTACTTCTCCTGCGGCCTCTGCCCCCCATTCTCCAATTTTTTTAATGACGTCATGCACACCTATGCCTTCCACCTTCTGGATTTCACGCCAAATGTCGTGGCTTGCATGGCCCTTTTTGCCCACCTCTATGAGGGCTCTGCCGGAGTGCTCCCCAACATGGCGCTCTTCCGCCACTACTTCTATCCCCGCATCCAGGAGGGGGGCGCCATCTCCGGCTGTGTCACTTGGATCCCAAGGACCAAGGAGAAAAGCACGTATCTGGAGGGCACCCCAGAAGGAGAGGTGGGAGGAATGGCGGGGCCAGTGGCTATGGATCGAGGAGGAGGATCCCCACGAGTTCTGCCGGGTTCGTTAGAGCCCACTAGTCCGTCGTGAGGAATGGAGCGACCTCGATGTTGATGACAAGAAGCTCACGATTGTCACCACCAGAATCCATCGCCTCACCAAGGCCGGGCTCACTCTCGAGATGATTGGGGATGATTTCGTCCGTCGCCGAATCGCCCCACTCCATAACAAGGGGAGGCCGGCCTGGCTCTTCAGGAACGCGGCCGACGTCATGAGGCTTCGCACCGGCTTGAAGCACAACTTTACGGTGATGGGGCACGCCCATTTCTGTCAGAGGATTTTCTAGCTCGATGTGTTCAGCGACGGCAGGGCCGAGAGTGTCGGCGTTCTGGGAATGGGGGTCCCCAGACTTGCCTGCCTGCGGCGTGGCTCAAGTGGTGGCCCAGTGCGGCCCATCTTCATCAGCACAAGACTCAAGACCCTTGCGAGGGGCCAAGCCTCGCGGGGCGGATGACGCAAGGCTTCCTCAGGGACGGCCTCTCCAGGCAGGCTCGCTAGGAGGCGGAGAGATCAAGGGAGGGTACCTCGCGAGGTGCTCGTGATGGAAGCCATGACGATCGAGACCAGGCGGGCACCGGCCTGCGCAGCGTCCTTATTTCCTCTTTGGTGCAAAGGGGTCAAGCTCAGACGTGGAGTACTGAGGCATCAGGCAAAGGTTGCCATTTCAGTGCAACGAGACCAAGACCAGCGGAGGGGCAGGATGGAGGTCACCGTGGAGCCCAAGACGGCGTCATCACCAGCTCTTTTGGTAGCCGAAGACCAACTTTAGTCAGGATAACTTGTACTAGATGTTCCCCTTCGAAATGGCCGTTGTTGGCGCCCTTCCCGCTCAATATTTGGGAAGAGGACCAGGGCCTCTATAAATAGAGCTAGCCACCACCGTAGAGGGCAAGGAGATAGAACCCTAGCCAGAGAGAGAGAGAGGCGATCGAACTCACCCAAGCAGTTCATCGCACCAGCTCAAGAACACCTCTCGCGAGGTTGTTCTTCCCCTGTACTGTTCATCATCAACCCTGAGGCAATCCACCACACCACAAACTGGAGTAGGGTATTACACCACAACGGTGGCCCGAACCAGTATAAATCTTGTGTCCCTTGTGTTGTTCATCGTCTTTAGCTTAGATCTCACGAGGCGATCAGACGTAGATCAAGATGGGGAGAGATCTTCGTGCGCACCTGCAGTTCAAACCTTAAAGTGCAGCCGGAACCCAACATTCGACATTTGGCACGCCAGGTAGGGGTGCGCCGGAATATTTCTTCCACCACTTCGCGTTCGATCTCCCGTCGTGTCCATGGCTGACGCTCGCCGGGCTCGCACCGAGCGTCGGGCTGCCCTCGCCGCCCGCGTCGCCCAGACAGCGCCCGTCGGCGGGTGTCCCCGTCGTTCCCCGTCGCTTGCCACCAAAGCGCCACCGGCCCGGCGAGGAACGAGCAGCAGGCCTCGTCTCTGCATCCTTCGGTGCGGCGGGAAGGCCGCACAGCCACCCCGTCGCTGACTCCGACCGGTTCGTCGTCCCACGCCCGTCGCGCCCCCACGGACGCGCATGCCGCGTTGCTCCTGGCGCGTGAGCTCCTGCACTACCGTCCCGTCGATGACCTCTACAAGGACTGGCTCGCCTGCATCACCGAGCTCGTCAGCGCCGTAGGGGGCTCTCCTACGCCGTCCCTCTCGCTGCCTCGCCCTCCATCCTGCACAGGAGGCGCAGGTCAGGAGATGCCTCCGCCACCTCCTCCCCAAGAAGGCGCCCTGGCTCCAAGGTGCGCGGCCCCAGGATGAGACCCACCCTGTCCGGCGCCCGCGCGACCAGAGAGGAGCTGCCAAGAGACCCCTCGTCCCCAAGAAGGTGCACGCGTGCTCCCGGCACCGGTGCGTTACGAACGCATCCCTGCGCTGCCACGTCAAGACCCGTCTTGCTCCAGCGTGGCCTTGAGAATCCCGAGAGCAAGCCCAGCCTCAGCAGAAGGCTCTGGTGGCCACCGCGGGCTGCCACGCCTTCACCCCCGAGCTACGCAGTGTCGCCTGGCCAGGCAAGTTCAAGCCTGAATTGCCCCCTTGATACGACGGCACTGCAGACCCCGCAGAGTTCCTAAAGCTCTACGAGCTAGGCATCGAAGCCGCCAATGGAGACGAAAAGGTCATGGCGAACTGGTTTCCCATGGCACTCAAGGATGGCGCCCGCACCTGGCTCTTGACCCTGGCTCCTGGCACGATCTCCTCCTGGGATGAGATGCGCACCCGCTTCATCGCCAACTTCCAGGGCACTCGCGACCATCCGACGGCCGTGGGTGACCTGCGCCACATCAAGCAGCAGCCCGGAGAGACCTTGCAGAACTACATCCAGCGTATCAACATCGCTCGCCTCAAGATTCCCAGGGTGACCGAAGAGGCCATCATTTCGGCGTTCTCTGATGGCGTCAGCGATGTCAAGATAAAGGAGGAGCTGGCGATACATGAAGATTTGTGTACGTCACTGGAGTTGTTCAACCTGGCAACCAAGTGCACAAGGGCTGAGGAGGGGCGCCTTTCCCTTCTTGAGCTCCCGCCGGCGGACCCAGAGGAGAAGAAAGCCAAGGCCAAGGATGTGAAGCGCAAAGGAGCAGCCGTGCTTGCAGCAGAGCTGGACATGAAGCGCGGCAGGGACTAGCCGGAGTTGTCCAAGGGCAGCCGGTACTGTGTGTACCACGATCTCCACACTCACAACACCAACAAATGTCAAGAGCTAAGGGCCGTGCGAGAAGGCTGTGTCAGTCGACGTCCCGAGCGCAAAGATCGGGCTACAGCCGAGGCGGATCAAGAGGTGGAGGACGATGGGACGACCGCGGCCCTCGCCAGGGGTGGCGTGACCGACTTCGCGAGGACCGCTGGCAGGACCAGCCTCGCGAGGGAGCTTGGAGAGATCAGCCTCGTGAATATCGCCCACAAGGCAACGCAGGCCTTCCTCCTCTGCCACCACCACCAAGAAGGAATGAAAACCACCATCAGGATGAGGGGGCTGGCGGCTTCCAGGAGCCACGTGCAATTGCTTGCATCTTGGGCGGCGCTCAGGCCCCAGCCTCACAGTTGTAGGATCGAAAGTATGTCTAGAGGGGGTGATTAGACTACTTGACCAAACAAAAACTTATCCTTCTCCCAATTTTAGTCTTTGGCAGATTTTAGCTAACTTAGCACAAGTCAAGAAATCTTAACTAAATTCAAGCAAGCATGCAAAGAGTATATGAGCAGCGGACAGTAAAGCATGCAACTTGCAAGAATGTAAAAGGAAGGGTTTGGAGAATTCAATCGCAATTGGAGACACGGATGTTTTTGTCGTGGTTCCGATAGGTGGTGCTATCGTACATCCATGTTGATGGAGACTTCAACCCATGAAGGGTAACGGTTGCGCGAGTCCACGGAGGGCTCCATCCACAAAGGGTCCACGAAGAAGCAACCTTGTCTATCCCACAATGGCCGTCGCCCACGAAGGACTTTCCTCACTAGTGGTAGATATTCACGAAGTAGGCGATCTCCTTGCCCTTACAAACTCCTTGGTTGTAGCGACCAGACCTCAAACAGTCGATCTACGTGCATCAAGATTATCATCCTGGATCGAATGTCTTGACACACACAGTACTTGAAGGATTTATAACAGAGTAGCAATCACACACTTATTACATCAAATGTCTCAAAAGAAAACTTTTACAATAAATATGGCTTAAGGCCATCTAATAATGATAACAGTGGAAGGCTTGGAAGATAAGCGAGTCCATCAACTCCAACGGCATCACTGAGTATAGAACCACGACCTAAGGTACCTTACTCGTCGTAAATGCGAAAAGTCTGCAACATGAAAGTTGCAGCCCGAAAACGGGTCAGCACATGGAATATGCTGGCAATGTAACACATAGAGAGCAATATGAAAGAGGAATGCTATACTACATGCATATATGGCTGGTGGAAAACTCTATGGTTACAGTTTTGCATAAAGCCAATTTTTCCCTACTGCAAAGGAATAAATTTTATTTAACTATCATGGTGGTTGTTAAACATTGAGAATGGTTGACAGCATTCTCAATCCCAATTAAGCATCATCAATTAAAACCCAACAATATTAATTAAAGTAACATGATGAGATTCACATGATAATCCAAGTACTAGATACTCAATATGTCCATAACTGGGGACACGGATAACCATGATTATTTTGATACACTCTGCAGAGGTTTGCCCACTTTTCCCCACAAGACTCGATCTCCTCCGTTGGGATTCTCGCACTACATGGTGTTTGAGAGACGGATGACCGAGACATAGTATTTCAGAAGCGCTAGCACCTTACGAACGGGTAGACCGTACCAACCTACATCCCCTACATCAGCTAGTCTACCACTGTAAGAGTTCGCACGACTTAGTCAACTATGCTAGAGCCGGAGTAGCTTGTGGTTGCACGGAAGTTTCTAGCATGAATAATCTCATGATCCCTTTGAGCACGGGTGGCGGTCCAAAAGAAACAGGCAATCTGGAATACCCAGGTACCTCAATCCACCCAGATGTGTGTTTAAGTTGCCACCTTAAATAAACCATTAATTAACAATCTCCCATC
The DNA here is from genome assembly GCA_021605145.1 of Aegilops bicornis. NCBI lineage: Eukaryota > Viridiplantae > Streptophyta > Magnoliopsida > Poales > Poaceae > Aegilops > Aegilops bicornis. Next base: position 391,327,000 of record CM038675.1, on the reverse strand, counting down.
TGTCATGGATGCACTCACCCAATCCACGTCTACTAGCATAGCATGGCATAATAAGCAAACGTAGAAGTAACTCCCAAGGGTTTGATAATAAAAGAGGTAATAGGTACTACCTCAACTACTTTCCCAAAACCCACAGTTTAATTAGATCCTAATCATGCAATGTTTGAGGATTGATCTAATGCATAAAAACTGGATATGAAAAAGGGTATGATCAAAGTGTTACTTGCCTTGTTGATGATCCGCGAAACCTAGATATTCAAAGTAGCAACCGGCGCACTCCGGGTACTCTATCGCAAAACAAACAAACACACAATAAGTACTCATCTAATGCACAGGTAAAACTCAAATAAAAGATCTAACCAGAAAGTTCAACTTAAGAATTCCGGTTTGCAAAAAGAATCAAATCGAACGAAGCAACGAAAGTCAAACGGCGAAAGAAACAAGCTTCGTTTACTAATCTGGACCTAAGTCAAATTTACAGTAGAAAAAACATGTTTGAGTTGATTATTCGGAAAGAGAGTTTCGAGACGAAACTCTAGGCGCTTGAATCGCCTGATTCCGATAAACGAGCGAAAAGTTATACTAGATTGAAAATCGGATCAGAAATCGCGATCAGAAAAATCGCGGAATAAATCCGAGAAAAAGAAAAACGACGAACAGATTAATGAACGAACGTTCGTTAACTGGATCTAAATGATGAACGTGTTCGTTAAAATGTACGAACGAGCGAACGCTCGCTAATTAACCTAAACCGAAAAAAACGATCTAATAAAAAAAGGATAAAAAAACCGACAAAAACCGATAGAAAACCGAACGGTTTTCTAAAAAAAGGGCAGCGGTCAACCTCGGCGGCGGCTCCGGTGATCGGCGGCGCTCCGTGAAGCGGCGGCATGATGGCGGCGGCGGCGTAAGCAGGCGGCGCTAGGGTTTGAGAACGGCGGCGTATGGCGAGCGGCGTTTGAGGCTAGGGCGGCCCGGGTGGCGCTATTTAAAGCCCCGACTAGAGGAGTCCTGGCCGGATTTGGCCCAAAGGCGGTTCGGATTTTAAAAAAAAATTACGCACAGAAAAACTAACTAAAGAAATACTAAACTGACTCCAAAAATCCTGAAATAAATTTTCCCCGGCTTCTAAAATCAAGCCGGATAAGATGAACATTTATTTGGGACCTAAATGTAATTTTGAAAACGCGCATTTTTCCTAAATTCCAATAAAATAGCGAAAAACTCCAAATAAAAATCTTATTTGATTTTTTATTAAATCTTCAATATTCCTTTATTTTGCGAAAGTCATTTTATTCCCTCTCTCATATTTTGACAATAGAAATAATTGAAGATAAAATAATTAAAATCAAATGATCCTATTTTTAAAGTTTGAGAAAACTCAAATATGAAAATAATGAAATCTCCAACTCTCTCCGTGGGTCCTTTAGTTGCGTGAAATTTCTAGGATCGAGCCAAAATGCAATAAAATATGATATGCAAGTGATGATCTATGTATAACATTCCAAATTGAAAATTTGGGATGTTACAAACCTACCCCCCTTAAGATGAATCTCGCCCTCGAGAGTCGGGTTGGCTAGAAAATAGGTGAGGGTGGTCCTTCAGCAGATCTTCCTCTCGCTCCCAGGTGGCTTCATCCTCGGTGTGGTGGATCCACTGAACTTTGCAAAACTTAATAACCATGTTGCGGGTGACTCGGCTGGCGTACTCAAGAATTTTGACTGGTTTCTCCTCGTAGGTCAAATCATTATCCAACTGAATCGCTTCCAGCGGCACAGTATCCCTCAGAGGTATATCAGCCATCTCTGCGTGGCACTTCTTCAACTGAGAAACGTGGAACACGTCGTGAACTCCTGACAATCCTTCGGGTAATTCCAACTTGTAAGCAACTTCCCCCATGCGCTCCAAAACTTTATATGGTCCCACAAAACGTGGCGCTAACTTTCCTTTAACTCCAAAGCGCTTAACTCCTCGAAGTGGAGATACTCGAAGATAGACTCTATCTCCGATTTCGAAAACTGTCTCCTTGCGTTTTGAATCCGCATAACTCTTCTGTCTAGACTGGGCTACCTTGAGCCTATCGCAAATCAATTTCACCTTCTGTTCAGACTCCTTAATCAAATCTGGTCCAAACAACTGGCGGTCTCCAACTTCATCCCACAACAGGGGGTTCTGCACCTCCTTCCGTACAAGGCTTCGAAAGGGGCCATTTTCAAACTGGTTTGATAGCTGTTATTATAAGAGAACTCTGCATATGGCAAGTTGTCGTCCCAACTAGATCCATAATTCAATGCACATGCTCTCAGCATATCCTCCAAAATCTGATTGACTCTCTCGGTCTGTCCATATGTCTGTGGATGAAAAGTTGTACTGAACTCTAGCCTGGTTCCCAAAGTTTAATGCAACTGATTCCAAAACTTTGAGGTGAACTTGGTTCCTCTATCTGATATGATACTCCTCGGAACTCCATGTAGACATACGATCCTGGTCATGTATATCTTAGCCAACTTAGCACTGTTGTAAGTAGTCTTCACTGGGATAAAATGAGCTACCTTCGTCAAACGATCGACTACAACCCAAATCGAGTCATAGCCTGAACGAGTCCTGGGTAATCCCGTGATAAACTCCATGCCTAACTTTTCCCACATCTATTCGGGTATCGGCAATGGCTGTAACAATCCGGCTGGCTTCTGATGCTCTGCCTTCACTCTCTGACATACATCACAAACTGCTACATACTCCGCAATATCTTTCTTCATTCTGGTCCACCAGAAAGTATCCTTCAAATCCAAATACATCTTGGTATTTCCTGGGTGAATCGAGTACGGCGAATCATGGGCCTCTTGCAAAATCAACTTCCTGATCTCCGGATCAATAGGCACATAAACGCGGTCCTCAAACCATAGGGTATCGTGCTCATCCTCACGAAATCCCTTAGCTTTTCCCTTGCTCATTTTCTCTTTAATGGAGGCAATCTCTTTATCCGTCTTCTGAGCTTCTCTGATCTTATCCATCAAAGTAGACTATATCTCCAATGCTGCTACATAGCCTCTCGGAACTATCTCCAAACATAGCTCTCGAAATTCCTCGGCTAACTCCTTTGGTAATCCTCTGGTCATTAGTGTGTTGACATGGCTCTTGCGGCTCAACGCATCTGCTACTACGTTAGCCTTTTCGGGGTGATAATGCAATCTCATATCATAATCCTTGATGAGCTCCAACCATCTCCTTTGCCTGAGATTCAACTCCTTCTGCGTGAAGATGTATTTCAAACTCTTGTGATCCGTGTACACCTCACAATGGTTTCCAATGAGAAAATGTCTCCAAGTCTTCAATGCATGTACTACAGCTGCTAACTCTAAATCATGTGTAGCATAATTCAACTCATGGGGCTTAAGTTGTCGTGAAGCATATGAAACAACTCTTCCCTCATGCATAAGCAGTGCTCCCAGTCCTCGACGTGAAGCGTCGCAATACACCTCATAATCTTTGCGCTGATCTGGCAGAATCAACACTTGTGATGTAACCAAACGTTTCTTCAACTCCTAGAAACTAGCCTCACATTCCTCAGTCCAATTGAACTTGGTATCCTTCTTTAATAACTCTGTCATAGGCTTCGCAATCTTCAATAAATTCTCAATGAATCTCCAGTAGGATCCTGCCGGTCAAGAAAACTCGGATCTCTCCAACAGTTGTTGGTGCTTCCCAGTTTGTCTCAGTGGCGACTTTGGTGGGATCCACTGCTATTCCTGCTCCGGATATAACATGTCCGAGAAATCCAACTTCCTTCAACCAAAACTCACATTTGCTGAACTTGGCATATAACTGATGTTCTTTGAGCTTCTCAAGTACTAAACGCAAATGCTCCTTATGCTCTTCTTGATTCTTCGAGTAGACCAAAATATCATCAATGAACACTACGACGAACTTATCCAAAAACTCCATAAACACCTTGTTCATCATGTTCATGAAATAGGCAGGTGCGTTAGTCAGTCCAAATGACATAACGGTATAGTCATACAGCCCGTACCTGGTGGTAAAAGCCGTCTTGGGTATATCCTGCTCCCGAATCTTTAACTGATGGTATCCTGATCGCAAATCGATCTTGGAAAATACCTTAGCTCCCTGCAATTGGTCAAACAAGTCGTTGATCATCGGCAACGGGTACTTGTTAATTGTTACTTCATTTAATCCTCGATAATCAACAACCATTCTCAATGATCCATCCTGCTTTTCCACTAGAAGTACTGGCGATCCCCAAGGCGAAGAACTTGGGCGAATAAAACCTTTTATCCAGCAACTCCTTAATCTGCTTCTTAATTTCTTCCAAATCCTGTGCGGGCATCCGGTACGGACTCTTAGATATCGGCCCTGTGCCCGGCAAAAACTCAATCAAAAACTCAATGTCTCTGTCCGGTGGCATGCCTGGCAACTCTTCTGGGAACACGTCCGGGTAATCCATCACCACGGGTACTTCCTCCTGCACGACTCCTGATAAGGAATTTACTTGTGTCCTCCTCGGCTCATGCTGGGACACATACTTGATTCTTCTTCCTTCTGGGGTGGTAAGAAAATCGACTTACTGGTGCAATCAATGTTCCCTCCATACCTCGATAACCAATCCATGCCTAATATCACATCCAATCCTCGCGATTCCAAAACTATTAGGTCCGAGGGAAACACATTGTTACCAATCCTTAATGGTAATCGATCACACCATAGACTAGCCATATATTCTGCTCCAGGCCAGGTTATTAACATGGGTGACCTAAGGGCTTGGGTTGGCAATTTATACTTATCCACAAATCCCCTTGATATGTATGAATGCGATGCACCAGTATCAAAAAGAACAACTGCAGTAAATGTCTTAACCAAAAACTTACCTATTACTGCATCTGGGTGAGCTTCAACCTCCTCCACGGTAATGTGGTTCACCTGTCCCCTGTTGAAAGGGTTCGGTTTCTTCCCTGAGCTTCCATTGCCATTTCCATTTTGGGCTTCGGGACATTCATTTGCATAATGTCCAGTCTTCTGACACTTAAAGCAAGTGACTTGGCTCAGGTCTCTCTTGCATTTGGGGTTGACGGGTTGGTGCGGTTTTGTCCATTGCTTCCTCCATTCCCGTTTCCATTCTTGGAACCATTATGATTGTGCGAGCTACCTCCTCCATGGGTATGCTGAAATTGTCCTCCCGTTTCGGGGTAAAGCGTAGCTTATGCTGAGCTCCAGAATTGTACTTCCCCTATCTATACTTCCTCTTGCGGTTGTCAATCTGTTGCTGCTTCCCTTCAATTATAAGAGCATGATCTACCAACTCCTGGTAGTTATTGAAAGTGGCTACCATCAACTGCATGCTCAGCTCATCATTCAGTCCTCTCCTGCTTAGCTGCATCTGTAGCAACGTCATCTGGGGAATAACATGCTAACTTACTAAAGTCCTCCACATACTGGCTTACAGTGCACCCGCCTTGACGTAAATTGCGAAACTCACGCTTCTTCATGGCCATAGCTCATGCTGAAACATGTGCGATGACGGAAGCTTCTTGGCCCTGATCCCATGTGACAGTGTCAATAGGGTGTGTGGCTGTGTAATTCTCCCACCATGATGCTGCGGGTCCATCCAGCTGATGTGCGACAAAACGCACTCTTTCCGCATATGTGCATCCTGCAGTGGTCAGCTCCCTTCCAACCTTGCGGAGCCAATCATCTGCAACAATCGGCTCGGTGCTCTTTGGAAAACACCGGCGGATTTAGCCTCAAGAAACGAGTCAAATGGTCAACAGGTGGTGGTGGTGGTGGGTTGTTGTTGTTATTGTTGTTGTTGTTGTTGTTGTTGTTGTTGTTGTTGTTGTTGTTGTTGTTGTTGTTGCCTTGGTTCTGTACCAGTGTTTGAATCAAAGCATTCTGCTGCTGAATCAACTGAGTGATCTCCGGTGGGAAAACAAATCCGGTGTCGCGTCTCGGAGGCATCTGAGGGTGTTAGAGAAGATGAGAAAATAGAATAGAATGAGGTCTAGTGAGAAAAAACTACCCATATGCACATGAGACAAAAGCAAACAAAATCACTCCAATCAATTCAAACAAGGGCTTACAACGGTCTAACTATCGTTACAAAAGTGCTTGAACTAAACTAAATACAATGGGGGGAAATCTACTACTGTTATGGCGGTCAACTAGAAACACTGCTCCGATGAAGACTCCATGATATCCGCTCCAGCTTCATCAACATAGTCATCATCGTTGTCGTCGGGATCTGAGTCAGTGTCACCAATATTGATATAGTTATTCAGGCAAGTGGAATCGTCGTCTTCTCTTCCGGGTGCGGGGTCTCCCATGAAAACTCCTAGCTTCCTGGTTAAGTCGTCATTCTACTCCACTAGCACTTCAATTTCTTCCACGTAATCTTCACGCGTAGCCTTGAGTTCTTCTTCTAGCTCCTTGATCTTGGTCAAGGCCTTCTGCAGATCCTCCATGCCTGCGCACGTCTGGTTCTCCTGACGTCGGTTGTGCTGGTTTAACTCCTAGATATATGCTGCGATTGATCTATCCCTCCTGGTGCTGATCATCTCCAATTGCTCATCTCTGCGCCCACAAATCTGGTAGATAGTATCCTTGAGATCATTGCGGTAAACTTCTCCAATACATCCCATGGTGATGTGGGCTGCCATGCTCTTTCCTAGACTCCAGGTTGGTGCATCAAAGGAAAACTCTATGGGCTCCGTGACTGGTGCGAATGTCCTTCCTGGAACTTGAACTTGAATCATCCAGTGCTCCTCTTCGGGTAAAGTGGCGTTGTAGGTCCCGGTGAAGCTTGGTACTCTGATGTTCAGGTATCTAGTGACTTCCTTCAAGTGACATCCAAAGGGTGTATCTTCATCCGGTTGCATGAACTTGTTCCTTGCATCTTCCATCCTAAAAGAGTAGAAAAGATGAGGAGTTAGAAATGAGAAGAAAGAGTAGTGATCTAGGGCTTTAGCTTAGTGGTCGTGTCCTGTAGTCAGCGTGTGCTCTGATACCATCTTGTAGCGACCAGACCTCAAACAGTCTGATCTCACGAGCATCGATGTCATCCTGGATCGATAATCTTTGACACGCCTGATTACTTGAAGGATTTATAATGAGTAGCAATCACACACTTATTACATCGAATGTCTCAAAAGAGAACTTTTACAATAAATATGGCTTAAGGCCATATAATAACGATAACAGCGGAAGGCTTGGAAGATAAGCGAGTCCATCAACTCCAACGGCATCACTGAGTATAGAACCACGACCTAAGGTACCTTACTCGTAAATGCGAAAAGTCCGCAACATGAAAGTTGCAGCGAAAACGGGTTGACACATGGAATATCTTTGGCAATGTAACACATAGAGAGCAATATGAAAGAGGAATGCTATACTACATGCATATATGGCTGGTGGAAAACTCTATGGTTACAGTTTTGCATAAAGCCAATTTTTCCCTACTGCAAAGGAATAAATTTTATTTAACTATCATGGTGGTTGTTAAACATTGAGAATGGTTGACAGCATTCTCAATTCCAATTAAGCATCATCAATTAAAAACCCAACAATATCAATTAAAGTAACATGATTAGATTCACATGATAATCCAAGTACTAGATACTCAAGATGTCCATAACCGGGGACACGGCTAACCATGATTAGTTTGATACACTCTGCAGAGGTTTGCGCACTTTTCCCCACAAGACTCGATCTCCTCTGTTGGGATTCTCGCACTACATGGTGTCTGAGAGATGGATGACCAAGACATAGTCTTTCAGAAGTGCTAGCACCTTACGAACGGGTAGACCATACCAACCTACATCCCCTACATCAGCTAGTCTACCACTATAAGAGTTCGCACGATTTAGTCAACTATGCTAGAGCCCATAGTAGCTTGTGGCTGCACACGGAAGTTTCTGGCATGAATAATCTCATGATCCCTTTGAGCCTGGGTGGCGGTCCAAAAAGAAACAGGCAATCTTGGAATACCCAGGTACCTCAATCCACCCAGATGTGTGTTTAAGTTGCCACCTTAAATAAACCATTAATTAACAATCTCATATCTGTCATGGATGCACTCAGCCAATCCACATCTACTAGCATAGCATGGCATAATAAGCAAACGTAGAAGTAACTCCCAAGGGTTTGATAATAAAATAGGGAATAGGTACTACCTCAACCACTTTCCCAAAACTCACAGTTTAATTAGATCCTAATCATGCAATGTTTGAGGATTGATCTAATGCATAAAGCGGGTATGAAAAAGGGTATGATCAAAGTGTTACTTGCCTTGCTGATGATCCGCGAAACCTAGAGATTCAAAGTAGCAAGCGGCGCACTCCGGGTACTCTATCGCAAAACAAACAAACACACAATAAGTACTCATCTAATGCACAGGTAAAACTCAAATAAAAGATCTAACCAGAAAGTTCAACTTAAGAACTCCGGTTTGCAAAAAGAATCAAATCGAACGAATCAACGAAAGTCAAACGGCGAAAGAAACAAGCTTCATTTACTAATCTGGACCTAAGTCAAATTCTACAGTAGCAAAAACTTGTTTGAGTTGATTATTTGGAAAGAGGGTTTCAGGACGAAACTCTAGGCGCTTGAATCGCCTGATTCCAATAAACGAGCGAAAAGTTATACTAGATCGAAAATCGGATCAGGAATCACGATCAGAAAAATCGCGGAATAAATCCAAGAAAAAGAAAAACGATGAACAGATTAACGAACGAACGTTCGTTAACTGGATCTAAACAATGAACGCGTTCGTTAAAATGAAAGAATGAGCGAACGCTCGCTAGTTAACCTAAACCGAAAAAAACCGATCTAATAGAAAAACGGATCTTAAAAAACCGACGAAAACCGACGGAAAACCGAACGGTTTTCTAAAAAAACGGCGGCGGTCAACCTCGGCGGCGGCTCCGTGATGGTGGCAATGGCGTCATGTGTGGCGCGAATAGGGTTTGAAGCGTGGCCTTGTGAGGCTAGGGTTTGGGGCGCGTATGTGGCCAGCTAGGGTTTGGTGGCAGCCATGCGGCTTGGGCTGAGGCTGGGGCGGCCGGGGTGGCGCTATTTAAAGCCCCCGGCCGGAGGAGTCTAGGCGGATCCCATTAAAGCGGTTCGGATTTTTTTAAGAAAATTACGCGCAGAAAAACTAACGAAAGAAATACTAAACGGACTCCAAAAATCCCGAAATAAATTTTTCCCGGCTTCTAAAATCAAGTCGGAGAATATGAACATTTATTTGGGACCTAAATGCAATTTTGAAAAATGCGCATTTTTCCTAAATTCCAATAAAATAGCGAAAAACTCCAACTAAAAATCTTATTTGATTCTTTTATTAAATCTTCAATATTCCTTTATTTTGGGAAAGTCATTTTATTCCCTCTCTCATATTTTGACAATAGAAATAATTCAAGATAAAATAAATAAAATCAAATGATCCTATTTTCAAAATTTGAGAAAACTCAAATATGAATATAACGAAATCTCCAACTCTCTCCGTGGGTCCTTGAGTTGCGTGAAATTTCTAGGATCGAGCCAAAATGCAATAAAATATGATATGCAAGTGATGATCTATGTATAACATTCCAAATTGAAAATTTGGGATGTTACATTGGTTCAACTCCACAATCTTGTCGGAGGCTCCCAAGTGACACCTAGCCAATCTAGGAGACAACACTCTCCAAGAAGTAACAAATGGTGGGTTGATGATGAACTCCTTGCTCTTGTGCTTCAAATGATAGTCTCCCCAACACTCAACTCTCTCACATAGGATTTGGATTTGGTGGAAAGAAGATTTGAGTGGAAAGCAACTTGGGGAAGGCTAGAGATCAAGATTCATATGGTAGGAATGGAATATCTTGGTCTCAACACAAGGGTAGGTGGTTCTCTCTCAAAAAATGTGTATTGGAAGTGTAGGTTCATTCTGATGGCTCTCTCCATGAATGAAGAGGAGGTGGAGGGGTATATATATAGCCTCCACACAAAATCTAACCGTTACACACAACTTGCCAAACTCGGTGGGACCGAATTGATAAACTTGGTCAGACCGATTCAGCAAATCTAGTTACCGTTAGGATTTTTGGTGGGACCGACATGCAACTCGGTAGGACCGATATGGTTAGGGTTAGGGCATAACGTAATCTTGGTGAGACCGATTACACAAACTCGATGGGACCGATTTTGGTAATAAGCTAACGGAGAGTTGGTCGGAGTAAACTCGGTGGGACCGATTCCCTCATTTTGGTGAGACGAGGAAATGTTACAAAGGGAAAGCAGAGAGTTTACATTGCAATCTTGGTGGGACCGATCGCTCATCTCGGTAGGACCGAAATGTTACGAAGGGAAACAGAGAGATTACAATCCCATCTCGGTGAGACCGAGATCCCTATCGGTGAGACCGATTTGCCTAGGGTATGTGGCAGTGGCTATGACATCTGAACTCAGTGGTGCCGGATAGAAAGAATCGGTGGGGACGAGTTAGACTTTTGGTTTAGGTCATATGTGGATGTGGGAAAGTAGTTGAGGTTTTTGGAGCATGTCACTAAGCACTATGAAGCAAGAACCTCATTAAGCAACACCTCATCCCTCATTGATAGTATTGGCTTTTCCTATAGACTCAATGTGATCTTGGATCACTAAAATATAAAATGTAGAGTCTTGAGCTTTGAGCTTGAGCCAATCCTTTTATCCTTAGTATTTTGAGGGGTCCACTTTTCTCATCCATGACATGCCATTCATTGAGCTTTCCTGAAGTATTCATCTTGAAATAGCATTAGCTCAATGAGCTATATGTTGTTAGGAATTACCAAAACCACCTAGGGATAGTTGCACTTTCAATCTCCCCCTTTTTGGTAATTGATGACAACATATAGATCAAAGCTTCAACAAATGATAATAAGAGTGAAAAACATTGTCGCTTTGAGAAGTATGTGATAAGCAAGAGCTCCCCTAAATTTGTGCATAGTTTAAGATTTGCTTTGGACTGCAAATGCACAAAGAGTTAGGCTCATGGGTTACTCTTCCATGTCACATACATCTTGGTGGAGCGCTCGAAATGATAACAATAGAATACATGCACTCATCACCAAGAAAAGTGAATGATCATATAGAGATAAAAGGGTAATGTCATCCAACAAGCATTAATGTAGCATATGATCAAGCACATGATCATCCAAGTATCACACAGACAGAAAGTATCTCAATCAAGCAAATAAAGTTCAACCACCAAAGCAAGAGAGAATAAAAAGCAACGCTCTCTCTCGAAGCCTATGATCTATACATTTTTCTCCCCCTTTGGCAACAAGTTACCAAAAAGTTCATAGAAAATGCATAGCACTAAATCGTCTCTCAGGCTTGATCTTCAGGTGGTGGTGTAGACAAAACTCCAAGGACAAAGGCATCGGTTGATGTAGCTAGAGCTGGTGGAGTGGAGTCTTTGGAGCTGGTGGCACTTGAAGGCATGGCTGGTGCAGATGAAGTGGCTCTGGTGTACATCACTTGGCACTCTGGTGACCTTTGAGCTCTAGGCACTCTGACAAATGCCTCAGTGGTTGTCTTGCCCTTCCTCTCCTGCATATCATCCTGGAGTTGCTCAACAACAGACTGGATCTCAGTTACCTTCACATCCAAGTCATAGAACTTCGACTCCGTGACATCTTGGCAGCCTTCTCAGTCCTTGCCTTCTCCTTCTTTGCTTGAGCTTGCACAGAAGATGGTTCATCTTCATCCATAACCACTTGGTTGTCCTCAAAATCTGGATAGATAGGCATATGATCCTTGTCCAACAAGTATGTGCTAGTGCCCATCTTGGAGTTAATCAGCTCACGGATCATGGGGCATACCCACAACTTCTCTTTTGGTCAGCAGTTGTCCTGGTCAGCAGTTGTCCTCTTGATAGTTTCAACTATAAGACTCATGACCTTAAACTTTTGTGGCACATCAAATAAGTGTAGCAGATTTATTGCATGGCCTCTGATCATGTTGTGATCACCTGACTTGGGAAAAAGAGTGTGCACGAGGATCCAGTTGATGGTTGGCGATTCTGACGAGAAGGTAATGTCTTGATCCAAACTTGTGTGTTTCAATAGCGACATCTGGGATCTCCTTGTACATATGTGCCATAGAGTTGTGATCCATCTTCTTCTTGGCATCGACATCCAAGTCATCCTCTTTCTCCTTAGGTGCATTGATCAGATTAGCCCATTCTTCAATTGATGATTGGTACCTAGTACCTTCAGACATCCATACTATCCTGCCATCTGGATAGAAGTGTGCTGTGGAGTAGAATTGCATTATTAGCTCATCATTCCACTTTGTGAGCTTCTGCCCAACAAAGTCTGCCACTCCACAAGCATTGAAGTTGTCATACACACCAGGATAGTGTTCTTCATGCTCCTTGATGTATTCCCAGTTGAACCATCTCATGTCACACACTATTGGCTTCTTGTCCAGCAGCACTGTCTCATAGAAATCCTGTTGTTCCTTGGTATGGAACCTGTAATCCACAGCAGTTCTTCTTCCAGAGGCATATGGATCAGACTCTCTCCATAGTCTCAATCTTGAGTCCTTTCTAATTTTCATGTTCTTAGCTACAGGATGGGCATCATTATGATCTGGAATTTTAGGCTTCAATTTTCTCAAGACATGTGACTCATCATCTTCTTTTTCAACTAGCAGTTTGAACCTTTGGGGCCTTGTTCCTCTCAAATTTGGGATGTTCCTGGTACTCCTCTTGGGTGCAGTCTTGGGCTTGGAGGCAGCCATGGGTGCTACTTTGGGCTTTGATGAAGCAGCCCCTGACCTGATGGCATCACCCATAAGCTTCTGAGCTTTAGGTGCTGGTGCAGCAACCTCTTCTTCTTCTTCTTCTTCTTCTTCCATCATGGAAGGCTTTCCAACAACCCTGGCCATGGTCTTCCTGACCCTTTCCTTCCTCTTCTTCCCTTCTGCAGCAGCCTCTTTGGGTTCAGCTTCCAAAGATGCTTGAGTGGAGGCTCGGCTTTAGACATGGGAATCCTTTGACAGTGCTTTGGTCTTCATACCGGGCTTAGTGGCAGCAGTTGTGCCATACTCCTTATTGAACACCTTCTTCTTGGAAATGGCCTCATCCTCAATGACCACATAGTCTTCATCCTCGGGATCTGAAGTTCTCTTCTTTACGGTCACGGTGGCTGCCTTGGGTAAGATTCTTTGGGTGTGCTCCTGCTACCCTCATCATAATGCTAGAGGGACTAGTGCCCTCACCCATGTGAACCTGCTCCTCGACACATTACATTGTCACTTTGATCAGACATATTGCAAACACTGACAACAGACCCTGTGAGTAGATATAGATGAGATAGAGTGGATGAGCATCACAAAATATAGAGGTTTTTGCAAAAGAATGAGTCAAAAACTTAGTTTTAGTTTTACACATAAAGCATTTTGGATCTACCGATTTGTAAACTCGGTGATACGAAGCGACTTACGGAACCTAAACTAGTGAACTCGGTCGGCCGAGTCACGGTTTAATTAACACCGAGACTGCTAGGGTTTCACAAAGTCTGAACTCGGTCACACCGATTTCAATTCTCGGTCGGACCGAGAATTACATGTGCAATGGCCTTAGCCGAATCGGTGGTACCGAGTTCTACAACTCGGTTGGTCCGAGATGGTTTCGGCGGAAACCTAACCCTAAATTTTCAATTCATCTCTGATCTACGGAGTGTTTTGACTGGATAAGATAGTTTCAATCGTGGCAAGATTCATGGTGAACACAATGTGCTAGGAATCAGATAGGGATAGCATAGTGATCGAGTTCATACCCTAGTTCGGCGATGAACTCGCTACGGTGACAATGGCGGGGATGATTCCCGTTGACGGTGGAGGAGACTAGCGACAGGAGGCAGCTGGCGACGAGGAGGATGATCCGGAGACCCTGGAGGCAGAGCGGGCTGAGCACTGGCGAAAGAGTTCGGAGAAAATTTCCAAAATTTTGCCCGTGGGTATATATAGCCCGACCCTGTCGGTGTGACCGAGTGGAACAACTCGGTGGCACCGAGATGCATAACTGCAAGCATTCTGACAACTCGGTGTGACCAAAAGTTCAAATCGGTTGCAAGAGATTGAAAACCTAGATCGGCTTAGTGATCTCGGTATGACCGAAATGGAAGAATCGGTCGGGGCGAAACGCCTAAAGAAGTTTTGGAAGTTTAAGTCTTTGTGAATCGGGGACTCCGGGTGCTCCTCACACAGAGTGGTTCGAATCTGACTTGATCAAATTTTGTGATGTAGCATGAATAGAGTTTGAGACGAGAAGAGCATAGATAGCTAGAGAAGGTTCTTAGGCATTCTTGTCCATCGACTTGGCAAAATAAAGAGAAACCAATCAATCAAAACAACAAGTGGATGTCCTCGAATGAGTAAAATATGCAACCAACATGCTCACACAATAAAATGGCAAATGAAATATGTGGCGAAGCATGCACAACCAATTCTAGCATCTATCAAGCAATTGGCGATGACTAGGTCATCTATATATGAGTATATTGACTTAGGAGTCAAATGAGAACATTTGATCATAGGTCATACTCATTGTTTAAGCTCAAGTGGGGTTACCACTTTTACATAATGCATTGTTGTGTTCACATCATTAGAATTGCTTTAGCTCAATTCTTAGAGTAAAGCTCCCCCTAGATGTGAGATCCCCCCTTAGAGGGATGAACTAAACTTGGGTTTTGTCGATGATGACTTCATGTAGGTGTTGAAGATGTGGATGCTCAATGTTGATGTAGATCATTTGGAGCAATCCTTTGGAGTGAGTTGCACTTTCAATACCTACACGGGTTAGTCCCACAAGGAACAAACAAGGATATCCATAGCCATAGAGTGATGCACACACAAGATGATGTCTATGAGAGCATTAGGTTACCTTGTCCCTTGTCTTACCAACAAGAGGGTTTGTGACTCCTTGAACTAGTGCAAGATGTGGAAGTTGATTGCACTTGTTCTTGCCAAAATGATATAAGTGAAATATGTTGGCAGAGTCACCCTCAAGAACTCTCTAGTTCTTCTTCTTGGGATCCACATCATCTTGATGGGAATCCTTGGAGTTGTAGTCGTACTTGATGAAGTAGAACTTGATGTAGTCTTGGGAACCCACTTGACCAAGGCCTTTGGAGCTTCTTCAAATGCATCAATCTCTTCTTGAAGCTTGTCCTTTCCTTTTTGCTTGTGGTCTTGTGGTGGAAGATCATCTTGGGCTTGTGTCCCCTTGAAGGAAGTAGGATCATACTTCCCTTGTTGAGGAACAAACTTCGTCTTGGGGTATTGATCTTCTTCCCACTCAACTCCATTGGCATTGAACTTTCGTTCAAAACCAACACCTTGATTCTTAGGTGCCTTCCTTGCTTGTGTACAATTTCCTCAAATTGCTTACTCGGCAAGGCTCTTGTAAACACCTTTCTCTATAATTCCCTTCAATAAGCTATTTTCTTGCTCAAGTGTAACTTGGTTAAGAGAATCATTAGTGGAATCAAGAGAACTACTAGAAGCAACAACATTGGATTTAGCATGATTAGTGTTACTACTAGAGGAAGAATCCTTCTTGTTCTTGTTACTAGACTTGACTTGAGGCATGTAAATAGATAAGAGTAAACGCTTGGCAATGTAAGAAGAACTTTTCTTAGGAAGATCATCATTGATTGCCTTTAAGAACTCATGCTCTTGCTCAAGGTTGAGCTTTTCAAAGCGTAACTTCTCATGAGTCCTTAAAAGTTCTTGATGATCTTCTAAGATAGTTTCATGAGCTAACTTAAGAGTGTTTAGTTCTTTAGTTAGAAGCTCAATCTTCTCCTTATCATTGTCATTCGTTTTATCTTGATTAGCATGATTAATTAACGTTTCATCATAGTATTCATCACTAGAGTTGTCAACAAGTAAATCATCATCACCTAACAAGTCATCTTCATCACTATTGAAATCAACATACTCGGGGTGTGATACCTTTGGACCTTTGGCCATGAAGCATCTTCCAATTCCTTCATTTGGTGAATCAAATATGTCGTAGGAGTTGGTTGACACAAGTGCTAGACCGGCAACACCTTCATCTTGAGTATATTCGGAGTTGGAGTGATAGCTTCTCTCAGAGTAATTTTCGGAGTCGGAGCCGGATACCCATTCACCAACATGAGCTTGATGTCTTCGTTTTGTGTAGCTCCTTGATGACTTGCCCTTCCTTTACGAATCCTTGCTTCTCCGGGATGTTCTTCGTTCATAACGATCATCTCTACTCCTTCTCTCTCTTGGTGGCGATTCTTCTCTTCTACTTCTCCTTTTGGGTGATTCTTCTCTTCTTTTGTGTCCGGGTCCGGGTCTTCCACAATTGTAGCAATTACGCTCTCGACTAGAAGATCTTTTGTCATTGTAGGACCTTGACTTGGATCTTCTCTCTTTGCTTCTACTCTTGTAGAATTTGTTGAAGTTCTTCACCATTAAGCTCAATTCTTCATTGAAGGTTTGTTTCTCACTTGATGATGTGGGGGCTTCACATGAGGCTTTGTAAGCACCACTTTACTTGTTGTGAAGTTCCTCCTTATCCTTGAGTGACATCTCATGAGCAACAATTCTTCCAATGACTTCTGTTGGCTTGAGATCTTTGTAATTGGGCATCATTTGGATCAATGTACACACGGTATCATATTTTCCATCCAAGGCTTAGGATCTTCTTGATGATGAATCTGTCGGTCATCTCTTCACTTCCTAAGCCGGCAATCTCATTTGTGATAAGAGCAAGCCTAGAGTAGATTTCAGCGACACCTTCACCATCCTTCATTTGAACTTGTCATGTTGACTTTGAAGCACATCCAACTTGGATTCCTTGACGGAGTCGGTATCTTCATGCATATCAATCCAAAGTATCCCAAATTTCCTTTGCATTCTCAAGACGGTTGATTTTGTTGAATTCCTCAGGGCACAATCCATTGAAGAGGATATCACAAGCTCGAGTGTTGTATTGCAACATCTTCAACTCTTCCGCGGTAGCTTCACGGTTTGGTTCTCTCCCATCAAAGAATTCACTTTGCAAGCCAATACACACAATAGCCCAAACGGCGGGATTATGTCCAAGAATATGCATTTTCATCTTATGCTTCCAACTAGCAAAATTAGTACCATCAAAGTAAGGACCTCTACGGTGATAATTTCCCTCGCTAGATGCCATACTCTCCTAGGTTGTGAAACCAAGGCTATGACTACCAAAAGCTATGTAAATCAAAGCAAATGGAGACCAAAGCTCTGATACCACTTGTAGGATCAAAAGTATGTCTAGATTGGTGGTGATTAGACTACTTGACCAAATAAAAACTTATCCTTTTCCCAATTTCAGTCTTTGGCAGATTTTAGCTAACTTAGCACAAGTCAAGCAATCTTAACACAATTCAAGCAAGCATGCAAAGAGTATAAGAGCAGCGAAAAGTAAAGCATGAAACTTGCAAGAATGTAAAGGGAAGGGTTTGGATAATTCAAACACAATTGAAGACACGGATGTTTTTGTCGTGGTTCCGATAGGTGGTGCTATCGTACATCCACGTTGATGGAGACTTCAACCCACGAAGGGTAGCAGTTCTTGTGAGTCCACGGAGGGCTCCACCCATGAAAGGTCCACGAAGAAGCAACCTTGTCTATCCCACCAAGGTCGTCGCCCACGAAGGACTTGCCTCACTAGCGGTAGATCTTGACGAAGTAGGCGATCTCCTTGCCCTTACAAACTCCTTGGTTCAACTCCACAATCTTGTCGGAGGCTCCCAAGTGACACCTAGCCAATCTAGGAGACACCACTCTCCAAGAAGTAACAAATGGTGTGTTGATGATGAACTCCTTGCTCTTGTGCTTCAAATGATAGTCTCCCCAACACTCAACTCTCTCTCACGGGATTTGGATTTGGTGGAAAGAAGATTTGAGTGGAAAGCAACTTGGGGAAGGCTAGAGATCAAGATTCATATGGTAGGAATGGAATATCTTGGTCTCAACACAAAGGTAGGTCGTTCTCTCCCAGAAAATGTGTATTGGAAGTGTAGGTTCGTTCTGATGGCTCTCTCCATGAATGAAGAGGAGGTGGAGGGGTATATATAGCCTCCACACAAAATTTAACCATTACACACAACTTGCCAAACTCGGTGGGACCGAATTGATAAACTTGGTCAAACCGATTCAGCAAATCTAGTGACCGTTAGTATTTTCGGTGGGACCGACATGCAACTCGGTAGGACCGATATGGTTAGGGTTAGGGCATAACATAATCTCGGTGAGACCGATTACACAAACTCGGTGGGACCGATTTTGGTAATAAGCTAACTAGAGAGTTGGTCAGGTAAACTCGGTGGGACCGATTCGCTCATTTCGGTGAGAACGAAATGTTACAAAAGGGAAACAGAGAGTTTACATTGCAATCTTAGTGGGATCGATCGCTCATCTCGGTAGGATCGGAACGTTACGAAGGGAAACAGAGAGATTACAATCCCATCTCGGTGAGACCGAGATCCCTATCGGTGAGACCAATTTGCCTAGGGTTTGTGGCAGTGGCTATGACATCTGAACTCGGTGGCGCCGGATAGAAAGAATCGGTGGGGTCGAGTTAGACTTTTGGTTTAGGTCATATGTGGATGTGGAAAGTAGTTGAGGGTTTTGGAGCATATCGCTAAGAACTATGAAGTAAGAACCTCATTAAGCAACACCTCATCCCTCCTTGATAGTATTGGCTTTTCCTATAGACTCAATGTGATCTTGGATCACTAAAATATAAAATGTAGAGTCTTGAGCTTTGAGCTTGAGCCAATCCTTTTATCCTTAGTATTTTGAGGGGTCCACTTTTCTCATCCATGCCATGGCATTCATAGAGCTTTCCTGAAATATTCATCTTGAAATAGCATTAGCTCAATGAGCTATATGTTGTTAGGAATTACCAAAACCACCTAGGGATAGTTGCACTTTCAACACCGCATCTTCAAGCAGTTTGCTCTCGAGGTGAACGCAGTGCTCCCCAAGCTTGAGGCCATGCACCCTCTCAGGTGGTCTGCGTGTGCCATCACGTTCAGTTCAGCTGATCAGCTCAAGTGCGGGGCGACGGCCGGTGTCCTCCCAATGCCCTGTTCCCAGTCGTCAGCAATGTGCAAGTCACCAGGACCCTCATCGATGGCGGAGCAGGACTCCATGTTCTGTCCATCGAGATGTTCAACAATATCCAAGTACCGTATGATCAGCTTCAGCCAACCAAGACTTTCTCAGGAGCCACTGACGGTTCCACTGTCCCGATAGGGCAGGTCCGCCTTCCTGTCACCTTTGGGCAGCGCAGCAACTACCGCACTGAGCTCATTGACTTCAACGTCGCTCACATTCGCCTGCCATACAATGCCATCCTCGGGTATCCAGCCCTGGCCAAGTTCATGGTAGTGACTCACCATGGCTACAACGTCCTCAAGATGCCAGGAAGTGGCGGGGTGATCACGGTCCCCTGTGAAGAGAAGGATGCGGTGTGCTCCCTCGAGCGCGCCTTCCAGGCCGCGTCGATCGAGGACCCGGACAGCAAGAGTGGAAACCTCCCTGGAGCAGCTCCCAAGAAGAAGAAGGCATCACCTGGCTCAAGGCCTCAGGAGGCAGGCACCTCCGGAGGCGCCATGTCCGGACACGCGCCCGTCCAAGGGGCGCCACCCTCCATCGCATAGGAAGGCACGCCCGGCACCCTCCTCGGGCAGGGCTCGGGGGCTCTCTCCTGGGGAGCCACCGACTTTGCCAAGGTCACGAGGGAGGCGCTTGGGCACCACTTGGAGGCGCGTTTCCTCATGAAGGCGTGAGGAAAGGAGGACCCGACCCTCAGGAGTTCATCACCAAGGCCGCTCAGGAGTTGGAGGAATCGAGAGTCATGCGCGGCAACCGCCGCCTGCCCAGTGTAGCTCCCCATCCAGGCAAGGATGGCGGGCTGCACGTCTACATCGACTACCCAGGGATCAATCGAGTGGCTTCTCAGGAGTGCTTCTAGCCCTCGCGCGTGGGGCGTTGCGCGGGCCCGCTACACAGCTACGTTCGCATGCCTTTTGGCTTGCCGAACGCGGCTGCATCCCACCAGCCAGGGGCGGAGCCAGTATTTGGATATAGGGGGGGCGAAGAAGCGAGGATCAAGTCTCACACTCATGAACATACATTTTTGAATAACATCACATGTATAATTTGTCTTAGTTATACAAGTCACAAGAATAAATATTGTGTATTCACAAAAAAAACAATAAATGTTGTCAGACTGTTTGTTTAAATTTACCTATGCACACATTTATCTATAAGATTATAAAAGTTACTCACTCAGTCCCATATTAAGTATGGAGAGAGTATAATCTGCATTATTCTTAATTCCTCTCAAGGTTAAACTAGATAATATTGTATAGCTAAATGGAAGAACAGATAAATTAGATCTATATCTGATCTCAGTAGATGTAGTAATTAACTATTCTTATGAATTAAGTTATTTAAAATTGGTGCATCAAAGAGTAGATTAGCTGTCTGTATGTACCTTAAGAAACGATAGGCAAAGAGTTCGCTTAACGGCGCCATCTGCGTGCGGAACGCATGACAAGAAAAAGAGGCCCTTGCACACGACTACTAAGTGGACAGATTGGAATACATGGATGCTCACCGCAGGTCTCCAATCTCTTGGCGTCCCTCCATGTGCTTGTGACACCAGGATAATTAGGCTACAGTAATCCCACGTCAACGATGCCACATCACCTCGGTTACTCTTGTTAATCTCCTGATGATTCAATCCTGTTTGAATTCAAATTTAAAATAAAAACAAGCAACAAAAGTTTTCAAACACTAAAAACTAAAATGTTCACAATATTGCAAAAATTACCAAAGCTAATATAAAAATAAAACCAACACTTTAGAAACTCCAGAAATGCCCCTAGAAATTAAAACATTGGACCAACAGCACATCACTTGGCTTTTTTGCTTCTAAAAATAATTAATCCTTTTCGAAAGACCTTCAACTTTTTGTGGCATTGTTATATAATGCAATGATGTTCATGTGACAAGCTACATGACTTACAAAAGTCCTTTGGTGGTTAAGCAATTAACAAACCAGAGCAAAAATAGAAAAATAAAATAAAAAATGTAGAAAAGAAAAAGAAATAAAAGACAACCCCTTTGGGCCTTGGCCGATTGGCGAAGGAGCCGATCGCCCAGCCGACTCACGCTCGCACCCCCTGGCCTACTAGGCCTCCTCCCCACCTCGTGACCTAGCGCCACCCCGCACTACCCCACTACCCCTCGTCCCACTCCTCCTCTGCCCTCCCACCCCGATCCCCCTGGATCTGGATCGGGGCAACGGCCACCCGACACCCGTCGCCTCTCGGACCCCCTCGCCGGACTATCTCCGCGCCAAGCGCCGCCCCTCCCGGCCTCCTCGCAGCTCCTCCCTCGTCGACCCGGTGCCTACTGACGCCGATGCCTTGCCACTTCCTGCACGTCGATGCCGCCGCCAGTCGCAGGAGCTCCCTCGCCGGCCTGCTTCACCTCCGCCGCGACATCCTCGACCTCCTCCCCGAGCCTCCCTGCCTTGACCCTACGCCCCCGGTGAGGCCCCGGGCCTCCCCCTCTCCTCCTCCTTCCCCTGTCCCCGTGTGCGACGCGCCCGCACACAGTTGTGGTGCCCTTGGCCGTCGTTGTGTCTCTGCTCTCTTGCTGCAACTGCCGACCCGGCTCCCCCTCGTCGCACCGGTCGCGCCCGGCCGTTTCTAACCGCGACCACCGCGCCTCCACGTCCCGCATTGGCGCCGTCGTCGTGTCCGGCAACACCTGCGCGCAACCACGGGCGCCCAGCCACCCCCTGTGCTTCCTTGGCTCTGCACGCGCCCGCAGTCGCCTGCGCGCGCGCCACCGAACCTCCCCGTCGCTCGCCGCTTCCCCGCGGTGCCTTTCGGGTCCGTCCTGCTCGGCCTCCGCCCCCTGGTTCGGCCGCACCCTCCACGGCCCCGGAGTCCTCCTCTGGCGACCGCCCGCTTCGCCATGGCCCGCTTAAGCGTGGCCTCGTCGGCCAGCGCCCGTGCCCATCCAGCGCCTGTTGGCGTCGCCCGGTTCGCCCTGACGGGCAGCCTCGTCCGCGCCCGCTAGCCTGCCCCGTTAAGCCCCCTGGGGCCTATGACAAAGGGCCCCCCACCCCCTGGAACTAATAAAATAATAATAATAATAATTGAATTAATTAATTAACTTAATTAATCTTATTTAGATTAACTTAATCATTTAGTTAGAATAACTAAACCTGATTAGTTAGTCTTAGCCTATGACATGCAGGACCCACACGTCAGATTGACCCAGTCAACACTCTGTTGACTGCTGACGTCATGCTAATGTCAGCATATACTTTTGTGGATAATGTTAGAATTAAATAGATAATCATTTAGATAATGATTAAATCTTTTTTAAATTAATATAAAATAAACCATAGCTCGGATGGAAAAACTTTGTACATGAAAGTTGCTCAGGACGACGAGACAAATCTGGATACGCAGCCTGTTCGTCCGCCACACATACCTAGCATAGCAAACATGGAACTTTCCCCCTCCGGTCCGTCTGTACGAAAACGCGAAACACCGAGAATACTTTACCGGATGTTTCCCCCCTTTGTCGGTATCACCTACCACTACGTTAGGTCACCCCTAGCACCGCATATTGCCGCGTCTTGCTTTGTGTTACATTTGATTGCTCTGTTATTTATTGTGTTCCCCCTCCGTTACTTCTTTCCGGTAGACTCTGAGACCGGTGCCGATGTCCGTGTGTTCGACTACACCAAAGATGACCCCTCCTTCTTGCCAGAGCAACCAGGCAAGCCCCCCATTGATCACCAGATATCGCCTATTCTTCTCTATACTGCTTGCATTAGAATAGTGTAGCATGTTACTTCTTTCCGTTAATCCTATTCTGCTGCATAGCCTGTCATTGTTGCTACAGTTGTTACCCTTACCGCTATCCTCTTGCTTAGTATAGGATGCTAGTATTCCATCTGTGGCCCTACCTTCTTGTCAAATCTGCCATGCTATACTATCGGGCCGTGATCACTCGGGAGGTGATCACGGGTATATACTATATACTTTATACATGATACATATGGTGACTAAAGTCGGGTCGGCTCGAGGAGCACCAGCAGTGATTCACGGATTGAGGGGCTGAAAGGACCTTTGTCCCAATGGCCCTGTGTGGATCTTTGTGGCGGAGCGGCAGGGGCAGGTTGAGACCACCTAGGAGAGAGGTGGGCACCGCCTGTTCGGCGTTCGCGGATACTTAACATGCTTAACGAGATCTTGGTATTTGATCTGAGTTGGGTCGTTGACATTATACGCACTAACCGCCACGTGGGACAAGATATGGGCAACCGGCGTCGTGGTATCAGCCGAAGCATTTCTTGACGTCCGCTGTTGGCGGTGTGGCGCGATTAATTTGGGCAGCGCTGCTAGGATAGATGCGCATCCGGCCGCCCTCATAGCGTGCGAGGTGTGCTAAGGGCGATGGGCCCGGACCCTGTGCGCTTAGGTTTAGACCGGCGTCTTGACCTCTCGATACGCCTAGGTGGGGCTGCGGCGTGTTGATCTTCCGCGGCCGGGCATGACCGAGAAAAAGTGTGTCCGACCAAATGGGATCAAGCGTGTCGGGTAATGTGGTGCACCCTGCGGTGAAGTTAATCTATTTGAACAGCCGTGATCTTGATATGAGACGACTTGGAGTTGTACCTTGACCTTATGACAACTAGAACCGGATACTTAATGAAACACACCCTTCCAAGTGCCAGATACAACCCGGTGATCGCTCTCTAACAGGCCGACAAGGAGGGGATCGCGGGGTAGGATTATGTTATGCGATGCTACTTGGAGAACTTCAATCTACTCTCTTCTACATGCTGCAAGATGGAGGTGGCTTGAAGCGTAGTCTTCGACAGGATTATCTATCCCCCTCTTATTACGGCTTTACTGCGATTCAGGTCCAGCGATATGGCCCTTTACACATATATCCATGCATATGTAGTGTAGCTCCTTGCTTGCGAGTACTTTGGATGAGTACTCACGGTTGTTTTTCTCCCCCTTTTCTCCCTTTCCCTTCTACCTGGTTGCCGCAACCAGATGTTGGAGCCCAGGAGCCAGACGCCACCATCGACGATGACTCCTACTATGATGGAGGTGCCTACTACTATGTGCAGCCCGCTGATGACGACCAGGAGTAGTTTAGGAGGATCCCAGGCAGGAGGCATGCGCCTCTTTCGATCTGTATCCCAGTTTGTGCTAGCCTTCTTAAGGCAAACTTGTTTAACTTATGTCTGTACTCAGATATTATTTCTTCCGCTGACTCGTTTATGATCGAGCACTTGTATTCGAGCCCTCGAGGCCCCTGGCTTGTATTATGATGCTTGTATGACTTATTTTATTTTAGAGTTGTGTTGTGATATCTTCCCGTGAGTCCCTGGTCTTGATCGTACACGTTTGCGTGTATGATTAGTGTATGATTGAATCACGGGCGTCACAGTGCTCGTATGTGATTGTGGACAGCGGCAAGGCGAACGGCGGCAAGTGGCCACGGGAAGCACACTAGACCTAGACTCCCGTATAGCAGCGAGACGCAGATACACGGTCGATCTGATCGGATGCCGATCTAATGATTCTGATTGATGGCAGGGGAAAATAAACGGCACAGGGCAAAGCCACGATGTCACATGGGCTGGGCTTTTAGTTCGGTGCGTTGTTGATCAAGCTTGGGCTAATTAAGTTAATTATTACTCCCGGACATTAGCACGACAGCGATGCGTATCGTATATAGTACCACCTTTGCCGTGAAAGTTATTGGAGGGTGCGATCGGCAGGGGTGTCTAGCCCCGCCGCACCCTGTCTCCGCCCGCCACGGTAGCTTGATGAGGAGCATTCTGGAAGCTCAGGTGGCCAAGCATCGCGAGTTCCTGGAGGAGATGGAGATGGACCTCACCTAACCGCCTGGACTTCCTGATCCTCCCGAGGCTCGGAGTCCCGAGGGCTCGTGAGGATCGGCTCCTTCACCCCGCACCGCCAGTTGCTCCGACAATCATTCTGCAACAGTATCAGGTGACTTTTTTTGAGTATTTGTTTCAGCTGGGAGCGCCCCCAGGGCTGCATCATTCCCAGGTCGCGTGGGTCCACCCCTGCGACATGTATCTGTTTTTCTTATGTCTTATGCTTACCTTGTTGGGGGTGCCCCTCGGGCTGCATCATCCCCTAGCTGCTCGGGCCTGACCCAGCGGCGTTTGCTTTCTCTGCATCTACCTAAGTTGATTTGCTCCTTCATGATTGTCGTCCGCAGCCCACCACGGGTCTATTTTTTCTCATGTGAATCGCTTGCACGTTAAAAGGGGGGCGCCTGAGCATAGCGACTCATGGGCTCCTACTGGCTATCCAGCCCTCACCCCCTGGCCTTGACCCACGGCATCACGACCTGTCATACGAGCGGCGGCTAAGCTTGCTCGAGGGCGTGACCTGAGGACGTAGAGCATTTTCATTCTAACCACCTTGCAGGAACATACCACTGATAAAGGCCCAGAGCCAGGCGCAACCCGCCTCGAGGTAGGGCCCCGTGAGTCCCGCGCTAGCTCACGGGTGCCTAGATACACCTCTCTTAAGCCCTACCGTGCCGGCCACGCGTCAGGCGGGCTGCCTGCGCCGGGGCTCCTCCCGGAGGAGCCCCCTCCCACTGTGATGGAAGCACCATGCTCCTGTGGTGGCGACAACTGCCGAGGAGAGGCTATGCCCGTACACATAGGGAAGCACTATGCTCCACGCTGGTGATAAACAACTGAGGGCAGCCCACGGCTGTATCAACCTCAGGGAGACCGGAGCTCAGTGTCTGGCACCCTCACAAAGCCTCCCCTCAGGAGTGCCGCGCGAGGGGGCTGGACGTGGGGGCTGCGCCCGGGCCATGCCCGAGCACATCCCACCCAGCTAGGTCCCTCGGACCTGGTCGTCGCGTGCCCCTCCCCGAGCGGAGCCAAGGTATGAAGACTCGTTTGAACGTCAAGGGGGACTCCTGAGCATCGCGTCTAAGGAGCCTAACTGGTCATGTAGCCCCTCACTCCTTAGTTCCGAAAGGCTAATGGCGGCTGAGGTATGCGCGGGGCCGGGCCCTGCCGGCATAGAACGACCAATCCTCTCCTTCGTCCCCTCCCTATTTGTTGTTTGAGCATCAAGGGGGACTCCTGAGCATCGCGACTCAGGAGCCTAACTTGCCACGTAGCCCCTCACTCCTTAGTCCCATCCTGGTGATCCGGTCGGGGTTAACAGTGGCTGAGGTATGCGCGGGGCCGGGCCTTGCCGACGTAGAACACAAGCAAATAGGAAGGAAATCGCAAAATCTAGCAAATACAGAAGCAAATATTATAGACCATAGTTTGTCCTCACAGTACCAGACACGAATTGAAACGCCTTCACGAGGCATGGTGCATGTTGCAGGAATCAAAGAAGGAAGAGGCCGCGAGAAGACCACCCCTGGGCCGCGCGGCCGCTCGTGATGGAGTCGCGCTTGTCAACTCCATTCCCTAGAGCTGTGGAGCCGGCGGCGCCTCGCTTGGGCGCGGTGTTGAAGGCACTAAACTTCACAAGCAAGGCCTCTGCTCGGCCCTTGACGGCTTTGGCAGCGGTGATGAAGCGCCTGGCGTCCACCGGCTCCAGCAGGTCGTCAAGGTTGGCATTGGGGTTGCGGAGGTAGACATGGCTGACGATCCGCGTCAGCGCTGTGGAGGAAAGGATGCGAGCTTCAACTTCGGCCATGGGGCCGATGCCGATAACGACTTCCTCAAGCGCCTCAACGAGAAAGGGAACCAGTTGGCGGGGCCTTCCTTGGCTCCAGCTAGCAGTTTCTCCAGGCACCCGTCATACAGCGTCTTCAGCACTATGCGAGCCCTCTCCTCGTAGCACGTGAAGGCCGCACGATCCTCGGCCAAGACCTTCGCCTCGGCGTCCAGTTCGATCCTCTCTGTCTTCAGCGCCTGCTCCAGCGTCTTCAGCCGATCGCGGTCGGTCGAGAGTTCGGCGTCACGGTCCTTGACAGCAGCCTCCCGAGACCTCATCTCCTCCTCCCTCACCTGGCGGCCGCGAATCTCCTTGGCGAGCTCATCACGCAGCCCATGCAATTCGCCCTCCAGCGTCTTGCAGTGGCCCTTGGCAGTTGAGGCGTCCTTCAACGCCGCGTCGCGAGCGGCCATGGCCTGGGAGGTGGCCTGCTTCCCCTCCTCGGAAGCCGTCATAGCTTTGGCTCGGCGCCGCTTTCGGACGGAGGTGTCGAACGAACCGGTGAGACCAACTCCAGGCGCCCGGCCACCAGGCGGGGGTCCGCGCTGTGGAGATCCTCTCACAGCCGACTCAGTTCGTCAGCGGCACGGTCCAAGGCAACAGAGGAAGCAGAGGAGAGGGAGCCAGCGGAGTAGGAGGAGAAGACGGCAGCGTGATCGCAGCTTGGGAGGAAGGGAACTCCTGAGCCTCGGCCACCTCGGCGACAGTATCAAGCGCAGGCACTTCCAGAGTCAGCGGGGCCACGACGGCTGACTCCTTGCCGGAGCGCCCCTGCTGGCCTCACGAGGATGACCGGGAAGGGGACGTGTGGGCCCTGCTACCTCCCTTTCCCGCAAGTGAAGGTGCGGCTGCGGCTGAGGAGCCCATCCCAGGCGGGGTCGCCGCATCCCCTTTTAGCCTCTTCGCCCCGGGTAGCAGCCTACCCAATAAAAGATGTCAGGCCTAGACAGCAAAAGACAGGAACGAGGCAGAATTCGAACACATACTGATTGACTGCCGCGGGATCCCACGGACTCCGGCCAAGCTTGAAGCCTGAAAGCCTCTTGCAGGGCTCAGCTTCGAAGGGCCCAGGCGCAGGGGAAGGCGCACCTGAAGGGCTAGAGCTGACTTCGGCCGATGCGAGGGCCGGTGTAGATCCTCGGGAGATCAGACCGGACCTTTCCTTCCTCGGGACCAGGGGCGCTTCCTCTCCCTCTCGCCCGACGCCGGCCTCGTCGTCGTCAGGCATGGAGCGGAGGGCGCTGGACTTGCACCAGGGGGAAGTCTCCCCCATCCCCTCGAAGGTCGCCTCTGAGTCGCGCTCCTCGTCCTCGTCATCATCTTCCTCCTCTCCCCCGCTAGAGTCACCAAAGGACAAGTTTACCGTCGTCGTCGCCGCCTAGCCCTCAGGATCCTCCGCCGGCACCAGCCCCACCCCGTCGAAGGTGGGCATGGTGTCCACCACCAGCTTCCAGTCATCACGAAGGAACAAAGGGACCGGAGCATCCACCGGGCCTTCCACTTCCTCTCCAACCAAGAAGCGTAGTGCCGCGGCCAGATCCTCGGCGTTCAGGGCGTCCAAGCTCAGACTGAGAACAACGTCAGCATCCGCGAGCCTCCATAGCGGGCGCGAGTGCGCCTGAAGAGGGGCCACCCGGTGCGACAGGAACTCCCTCGGGAGCGAGGCCCCGGTCAGCTTCGCCGCCCTCAGACTGCCCGGCCTCAGGTTGGCGTTCATCTTCTCCAGCACCAGCTTCGCCCGCCGATCATCAAGCTTAGCGCGGGATCACGCCTCGACAGCCTCAGGCTTCTTTGTGGGCAGCTCCAGCAGGGGGTTGTGGCACCTGGCGTCCACCATGACCCACTTGATCCGGAAGCCCTCGGCCCTTTTCCCGGCCTTTGAGATGGCGTTGGACTTGGAGTACGTGAAAAATCTCGCGCACACCGAGATATTGCCGCAGGAGACCCGGAGGGAGAAGAAGTGGTGCAGCAAGGCCACGGAGGGCACCACCCCGATGTGCGCCTCACAGTAGTAGGCGAAGATCGACAGGAGAAGGATGGATTTGGGGTGGATATGCAGAGCATGCAACTGATACTGACGAAGGACGACGAGGAAGAACTCAGAGAACGGAGGAACCAGACCATCAACGGCGCTCATGAAGAAGGGGTAGAAGGTGCTCCCTTTGTCCTCCGGTCGGGCAGAGCCAAGCCGGAGCGCGGTCTCCCCCATCTCGTTGATCAAAGACGCCGCCATCTGGCGCATGAGGGCGAGGTTCTTTTCCGTCACATTGGGGGAGACCAGAGCCGGCGAGTACCAGGCCGATGCGGCCCCAGCCAGGGTCTTGCGGGGTGCCATTGCTCGCCTGGGAGAGAGGATGCGGCAGATCTGGAGATTTTGGAAGCAGGAGGGCAAAGAGTAAGGAAGGGGATCTGGAGCAAGGAGTGCGAGAGTAATGAGGGTAAGACTAACCCCGGGCCAGCCTTTTGTCAGTCAAGCGGTTGCGAGGCAGCGTGGGGGAGCGGAGACGCACACGTCCAGTCAACCTTCACGCGGCGCCCAAGGCCGCAGGATGATGGGGCCCGCGGCGCTCCGCACTTGCCCCTTCGCTTCTTCGCTAAGCCAAGTCCGAGCGCGCCTTGAGCCCGAGGGCTAGACTTGCCTGCCTGCTGCCTGCGGCGTGGCTCAAGTGGTTGCCCAGCGCGGCCCATCTTCATCAGCACAAGACTCAAGACCCTCGTGAGGGGCCAAGCCTCGCGGGGCGGATGACGCAAGGCTTCATTAGGGACGGCCTCGCCAGGCAGGCTCGCGAGGAGGCGGAGAGATCAAGGTAGGGTACCTCGCGAGCTGCTCGTGACGCAAGCCATGACGATCGAGAGCAGGCGGGCGCCGGCCTGTGCAGCGTCCTTGTTTCCTCTTTGGTGCAAAGGGGGCAAGCTCAGACGTGGAGTACCGAGGCATCAGGCAAAGGTTGCCATTTCGGTGAAAGCGAGACCAAGACCAGTGAGCGGCAGGATGGAGGTCACCATGGAGCCCAAGGCAGGCGTCATCGCCCGGCGCTTTTTGGCGGTAGAAGACCAACTTTTGTCAGTATAACTTGTACTAGATGTTCCCCTTCGAAATGGCCGTTGTTGTCACCCTTCCCGCTCAATATTTTGGAAGAGGACCAGGGCCTCTATAAATAGAGCTAGCCACCACCGCAGAGGGCAAGGAGATAGAACCCTAGCCAGAGAGAGAGAGGCGATCGAACTCACCCAAGCAGTTCATCACACCAGCTCAAGAACACCTCTCGCGAGGCTGTTCTTCCCATGTACTGTTCATCATCATCCCCTGAGGCAATCCACCACACCACACACTGGAGTAGGGTATTACACCACAACGGTGGCCCGAACCAGTATAAATCTTGTGTCCCTTGTGTTGTTCGTCGTCTTTAGCTTAGATCTCACGAGGCGAGCGGACGTAGATCGGTAGGGGAGAGATCTTCATGCGCACCCCAGAGTTCGAACCTTAAAGGTCTGCCGGAACCCAACATCCAACAAAGAGAACCGGCAAGGCCGCGAAGGCCGTCAAGGTTATCAAGGGGCCACTGTTTGGGTTGCCGGTGGGAGTGGTCCCGCTGAGCAACAACTCCCGCCAATCCGACACCATTGCCATGATGCCGGACTTCAACGCGCACGGCCTTGACCCAAATTGGGTTGAGCCAGAGGCGGAGCAGGTGCAGGAGTTCTTTGACAGCCTATCAGAGAGATACGTCCACAATGAGCCGCTGCTTATCTAGGACACTACCAAGGAAGAGCTAAACTACATCGCCGCCAGGGCGGCAGAAGCAGCGCTCGCCATGGAGGCCGGCAGTGCCGGTGCCGAGGAGGATGAAGATGGCGCAGCCGCGGAGGACAAGGAGCTCGCCTAGTGGGCGGAGTCTGCCGGGGAGGCCAGCAGCGCTGACACCGGGGCCCCCTTATTGAGGACGTGGTCGAGGAGTCGACCGAGAAGGAGGCTGAGGCCGATGACCCTCCGCCCATGGGGAAGAGACGCACCCTGCGGCGGGCTAGCTCTGGCGAGCCGGTCCGCCCCGGCAGGACTGCGCAACGGCAGGAGGTCCAAGGGGAGTTCGTGCGCCAGGCGAGGGCCGCGGCAGCGAGGAAAGCGGTGAAGGTCCCAGCGGTGAAGAAGAAGGCGACTACCTCTTCTTCGTCCAAGTGTCGTCGGACCCCAACTCCTTCCCCTCCTCCTGCAGACATCGACACAGAGGTCGTCTTCGATTTTGGGTCTCTCAGCCCAAGGAGGAAGAGGAAACCAGTGGAAGAGGAGGCGGTGGAGGAAGAGTAAGTATCTTGCCCCACTCCCGCATTATCTCCTGATTTTACTCTTGTGTCATCTTTCCTTGGCCTGGTGTTGTCTTCACAGGGACACGGAGACACTGGCGCAGAGGGTGGCGAAGAGAGCCAAGGCCTCGACGGGCGACAAGCCCCCGGTGGGTACTTCGAGTACGCCACTGGTGGTAGGGAGCAGCCCTCGACGCAGCCCCCGCTTCAGCCCCCGGCGTGAGTCCACCACTTACTCCTCCATTGATGAAACTTGGGGTGTGGATCGTTGATGTTGATCTTGCCGGGTTTCGCAGGAGAAGAGCGGCAGCAGGAGGAGCCGCCGGGGGCCACCCCCAACATGCCGCCCCCCTCGACCACGCCGCCCGAGGGGAGTCCCCGACAAGGGCATCCACCACCGAGCCCACGCCTATGGAGGAGGAGAAGACGAACTTGGGCGCCGGTGGCTCCACCCCCGCAACAAACGTTGGCGGGGAGGGAGCCACATCTTCCCAGCCTGGCGCGGTAAGTTTGCTCACTTCCCGTCCCTATCCTTCCTTCTTCTTTTGAACTTTGGTCTTGGCTTTTGCCTCACCCTCCTCTTGGCATCTAGGCGCTTCCTCGACGGACCAGGAGAGCACTGACACCATCATCGAGGAGGTCGCCAGGGATGCTGAGGCCAAGGCCAACAAGATCGCCACCGAGGAGGCCGCCAAGACCGCCGACGAGGACGCTACCAAGGGGCCGGCCGGGGAGACTGGCAAGGTCGCTTACGAGGAGGCCGGCAAGGCCACTGCCGAGGAGGGGATGGTCAATGACCAGCCTTCCTCCTTTGCTGCCTCCAGCTCAGGCAGGTACCTGAGGGTGAGCGATGATCTATTCGTCCACCTCCCAGGGACGGCAAGCACCAGGGCACCCACCGAAGGGGAGGTGATCGACGACGAGGTGCTCTCCACCGCCGGGCTTGAGGTTGTTGACGAGCCGAGTGCCGGTGGCGGCGGTTCCCAGGAGGAGGAGCTCCTTCGGGCCATGAACGCCAACTTCCAGAAACTCCGAGCGCTCCATCATGCTCGCCTAGACAAGGCCAAGTCCAAGATGGCGGCGGTGGACAAGGCGGAGGCGGACCTCGAGGGGCGTGTCGCCGAGACGCAGGCTTGGTTTCGCCAAGCCCATGAGGAGCTGAAGGTTGCCCAGGACCTGCTGGCCAAGCGCAAGCTGGAGCTTGTCATGGAGCAGGCTGACATCGAGAAGGCCTAGGATGAGGCGAGGGAGCAAGCCGCCAAGGACGAGGCTGCTCGGCACCAGCACCAGGCCAAACTGAACTCCCAGGAGGAGGATCTTGCCGCCCGTGAGGAGAAGCTCGCCGCCACACTCTGTGGCAAGGATGAGGAGATCGGGAAGCTCGTCACGCAGCAGAGCCAGGAGCTGGAGCAAAAGCACAAGGAGGTGCTCGATGCTCAAGCTCTGGTCCATGCCGGCAAGGTGAAAGAGCTGGAGGCGGAACGAGATGGGCTGAAAGAGCAGGCTCTGAAGGTGGCGATGGAGAAGGACACGCTCAACGGTGCCCTGGTGGAGGCGCGGGGCGTAGTCCTCGGCAAGGCTGAGGAGCTCTCCGAGGCCAACGACTCCATAAAAGACCTTAAGGTGAAGCTGGAGGGTCTCGAGGGGACGCTCTCCAAGGTCAGGGCCCGGGAGAAGACCCTGACCAAGAATCTGGAGAAGGAGAGGCAGCTGCGGAAGAACGAGGTCGCCAACCACGAGGATTTTGTGAAGGGCGAGAATAAGCCGCCTCGCCAACGTCGCCGGCAGGATCACCATGAAGCTGGGCGCCATGGGGATGCGAAACGTGAGGTACGTCTCGGAGCCGAATGCGAGTCCCAACGCCAAGCTGACCCTATTCTTCGAGGGTGTTCTTGGAGCCCTGGAGCAGTTCCGCTCAAACTGGGCGGCCTCTCTGGCCGATGAGGCCCGGAGGCTTTGCCAGGGTGCCATGACCAAGGTCCTCACCAAGGTGGTGTACTGGAACCCCAACCTCGACTTCGACGCCGCGCTGGAGAGCTTGTCGGAGGGCATGGACCTCGCGGCACTCGAGGAGCGTATCGAGCCCGTCATCAGCCGCGTTGACGGAGTTCAGAGGATCAAAGGCCGGTGTCGGGACTAGGCACCCCATTTCTTATCGCCGCAGCGAGTTCAAAACCAAGACAGTTTTATCTCAAGTTAGAACCACAGCGATCATTTGATGTAATATAACTCTGCAGTCTCCTAAAAACGATGCATGTTATTTTCTCGTTTGATCTCCCTTTGTATGTCCACCCTACGTTAATCGGGTAGGCTTGTCGGCGCGTAAACCCCGTGGCGCCTTGAGGACGGTCCCCAATAGCCTGCCAGGTGTGCTTGCCGCCACGTGAACCACCTTACTGTTCTTGACGCGGCTGCTCGAGCTGTTGAGCGGACTCGAGACAGGACGAGAGCGTTGCCAATCGCAGAAGGCCACCCTGCCGCTCTCGACGCAGCCGCTCGAACTGTTGAGCGAACTCGAAACAGAGCAAGGGCGTTGCCAATAGTGGAAGGGCCCCATTGATACGTCACCGTCGTATCTACTTTTCCAAACACTTTTGCCCTTGTTTTGGACTCTAACTTGCATGATTTGAATGGAACTAACCCGGATGATCTTTGTTTCATTGAGAATTGCCATGGTGTTATTTATGTGCAGAAACAAAAATTCTCAGAATGACCTGAAACTCGACGGAACTTATTTTTGGAAAATATTAAAAATATTGGCGAAAGAATCAAGGCCAGGGGGCCCACCACCTATCCACGAGGGTGGGGGCGCGCCTGCCCCCTGGGCGCGTCCCCTGCCTCGTGGGCCCCCTGGAGCTCCACCGACCTCAACTCCAACTCCATATATTCGTGTTCAGGGAGAAAAAAATCAGAGAGAAGGATTCATCACGTTTTACGATACGGATCGGCCACCAAGCCCTAAACTCTCTCGGGAGGCTGATCGGGAGTCCGTTCGGGGCTCCGGAGAGGGGAATCCGTCGCCGTCGTCATCATCAACCATCCCCCGTCACCAATTTCATGATGCTCACCGCCGTGCGTGAGTAATTCCATCATAGGCTTGATGGACGGTGATGGGTTGGATGAGATTTATCATGTAATCGAGTTAGTTTTGTTAGGGTTTGATCCCTAGTATCCACTATGTTCTGAGATTGATGTTGCTATGACTTTGCTATGCTTAATTCTTGTCACTAGGGCCCGAAAGTGCCATGATTTCAGATCTGAACCTATTAGGTTTTCATGAATATATGTGAGTTTTTGATCCTATCTTGCAAGTCTATAGTCACCTACTATGTTTTATGATCCGGCAACCCCGAAGTGACAATAATCGGGACCACTGCCGGTGATGACCATAGTTTGAGGAATTCATGTATTCACTATGTGTTAATGCTTTGGTCCGGTACTCTATTAAAAGGAGGCCTTAATATCCCTTAGGACCCCGCTGCCACGGGAGGGTAGGACAAAAGATGCCATGCAAGTTCTTTTCCATAAGCACGTATGACTATATTCGGAATACATGCCTACATTACATTGATGAATTGGAGCTAGTTCTGCGTCACCCTATGTTATGACTGTTACATGATGAACCTCATCCGGCATAATTCTCCATCACCGATCCAATGCCTACGAGCTTTTCACATATTGTTCTTCGCTTATTTACTTTTCCGTTGCTACTGTTACAATCACTACAAAACCCAAAAATATGACTTTTTCTACCGTTACCATTACTTCCATACTACTTTGCTACTAAACACTTTGCTGCAGATACTAAGTTATCCAGGTGTGGTTGAATTGACAACTCAACTGCTAATACTTGAGAATATTCTTTGGCCCCCCTTGTGTCGAATCAATAAATTTGGGTCGAATACTCTACCCTCGAAAACTGTTGCGATTCCCTATACTTGTGGGTTATCAAGACTATTTTCTGGCGCCGTTACCGGGGAGCATATCTCTATTCTTTGAGTCACTTGGGATTTATATCTGCTGGTCACTATGAAGAACTTGAAAGACGAGAAAACAAAAAATTTATCCCTCAACTACGAGAGGAGGTAAGGAACTGCCATCTAGCTCTGCACTTGATTCACCTTCTATTTTGAGTAAGCTTGCGACACCTAAACATGTTTCTGCTATTAATTCTGATATGTCGCATGTTATTGATGATGCCACTTCTGCTATGCATGATACTTATGATGAAACTACTTCTATGCTTGATACTACTATGCCAATTGGTGAATTTCTTGATGAACAACTTGCTAGGGCTAGAGAGAATGAAATTATTGAAACTGATAATATTGATGACAGTGATGATGAAGACTCTCCCCCTAATAAATATGAATTACCCGTTGTGCCTGAGGGCTATGTTATGGATGAAGAAACTAAAAGAGACTTTCTTGCTTGCAATGATAGAAGTGATCTTAAGAAACTATTAGCTAAGCTTGAACAAAAAACTCTGAATGCTAGAATGAAATATGATCCTGCTTATGCTACTTCACCTATCTTTGTTACTGATAAGTGTTATGAATTCTCCACTGGTCCTGATATAATTACTTTGGTTGAGTATGATCCTTTTTATGGCTATGAATCTGAAACTGTAGTGGCACATCTTACTAAATTAAATGATATAGCCACCCTGTTCACTAATGATGAGAGAACTCGCTACTTTTATATTCTTAAAATATTTCCGTTCTCATTAAAGGGTGATGCTAAGATATGGTTTAATTCTCTTGATCCTGGTTGTGTGCGTAATCCCCAGGATATGATTTATTACTTCTCTGTTATATATTTCCCTGCTCATAAGAAACAAGCTGCTTTAAGGGAGATATATAATTTTGTGCAAATTGAAG
Source organism: Aegilops bicornis (assembly GCA_021605145.1). NCBI lineage: Eukaryota > Viridiplantae > Streptophyta > Magnoliopsida > Poales > Poaceae > Aegilops > Aegilops bicornis. The sequence goes on along the minus strand of CM038675.1, from coordinate 391,290,984 downwards.
AAGCGAGTCTCCCACAAGCTTGGGGGAGGCTTCTCCAATTACTTAATGCTTTGCCTGATCATCCTCTTAAGAAAAATGAAGTACTTGATATCTTTTATAGACTAACCAATGCTTCCAGAGATTACACGGATAGTTGTCTTTGGTTACATTTCTAGGAAAGAACACGGATGAAGCTGAAATTCTATTGAATAATATGTTGACCAATGAAAATAATTGGACACTTCTGAGCCAACTCCTGATCCTATTCCTAAACCAACTCGAGAAGAAGAGGGTGTTCTATTTCTCGATCCACGAAGATATGCAAGAGGCAAAGAAATCTATGAAAGAAAAAGGTATTAAAGCTGAAGATGTTAAGAATTTACCTCCTATTGAAGAAATACATGGTCTTAATTCACCGCCTATTGAAGAAGTATATGGTCTTGATAACCCGACACAGGTAGTAAAGGTAAATTCTCTCTATAGATTTGGTGAAGGTGATATCCCTCGTTATAAGTCTGCTAGACAATGCTTAGATGAGTTTGACAATTTCATTGTTAAACAAGAAAACTTTAATGCTTATTTTGGTAGACAATTGAAATACAATTCCGATATGCTTGAACACTTGGGTGATTATATGTCTAGAGTTAAAGGTGAACTTAAACTCCTTAGTAAACATGCTTCTATGGTCACCACTCAAGTAGAACAAGTACTTAAAGCTCAGAATGATTTGCTCAATGAATTGAATAGTACGAATAATGACTATGATGTTAGAGTGGCTACTAAAACCGGTAGAATGACTCAGGAACCTTTGTATCCTGAAGGCCACCTTAAGAGAATTGAGTAGGACTCTCAGAGAAATAATATTGATGCACCTAGTCCTTCTAAAAAGAAGAAAAAGAAAAATGATAGGACTTTGCATGGTTCTAGTGAACCTGTTGTTGAACCACCTGAGAATCCAAATGATATTTCTATTTCTAATGCTGAAACACAATCTCGTAATGAACATGAACCTTATCAAAATGTTAATGATGATGTTCAAGTTGATGATGAACCTAGCAATGACAATGATGTAGAAGCTGAACCTAATGTTGATCTTGATAACCCACAATCAAAGAATCAACGTTATGATAAGAGAGACTCTGTTGCTAGGAAACACGGTAAAGAAAGGGAACCATGGGTTCAGAAACCCGTGCCTTCTCCTCCCAAACCATCCAAGAAAAAGGATGATGAGGATTTTGAGCGCTTTGCTGAAATGATTAGACCTATCTTTTTGCGTATGCGTTTGACTGATATGCTTAAAATGAACCCTTATGCTAAATACATGAAGGATATTTTTACTAATAAAAGAAAGATACCGGAAGCTAAAATTTCCACCATGCTTGCTAATTATACTTTTAAGAGTGGAATACCTAAGAAACTAGGAGATCCTGAAGTACCAACTATACCATGCTCCATTAAAAGAAACTATGTTAAACTTGCTTTATGTGATCTTGGAGCCGGTGTTAGTGTTATGCCTCTCTCTTTATACCATAGACTTGATTTGAATATGTTGACACCTACTGAAATATCTTTGCAAATGGCTGATAAATCAACTGCTATACACAGCCGGTATTTGTGAGGATGTACTGTTGTGGTTGCAAACATTACTGTTTAACGGACTTTGTTATTCTTGATATCCCCGAGGACAATAGTATGTCTATCATTCTTGGAAGACCTTTTTTGAATACTGTAGGGGATGTTATTGATTGCAACAAAGGCAATGTCACTTTTCATGTTAATGGTAATGAGCATACGGTACACTTCCCGAGGAAACAACCTCAGGTTCATTGTATCAACTCTATTGGAAAATTTCCATCGATTATTTTTGGAGGTTTTGAATTTCCTCTTCCTACTATCAAAAAGAGATATGATATTATTATTATTGGGGATGTGCATATCCCCGTTGAGGTAACATAGTATTATTCGAAATTTCTCCGGTTTCATGCAATTCGGAATGAGTTTGTTAACAAGACTTGATCAACCTTGTTGGTGGATTCCTTTTGATGAGCATGAGATGGATGAAGTTAGAAAGCACAACCTTCTGTACCCTCCTTTTACTTTCTGTTATTTAGTTGAAATAAAGTAAAAATAGTATTTTTCTGTCTATTTCCTGAATTATCCGTGCAATATAAAATATCCCGAAAATAAAAGTTCTCCAAATGCCCTGCCAATTTAATATGATTTTTCTGGAATATTTGAGAATATCTGGCACTGAGAACGCAGCAGGGGGAGCAAGCACACAGCCACGAGGGTGCAGTGCGCCCACACCTGCTGTGGCGCGCCTCGCATCGTGGGGCCCATGGTGGCTCCCCTTCACGTATTCCTGCACCCACACACTTCTTCTTCCTCCCAAAAATATCACCATCCAGCTCAAGCACAAGTTCTAGCTCATTTTACTGCGATTTTTTATCTCCTTGCTCAAAGCACTTCTCACAAAACTGCTTGGGGGATTGTTCCTTGGTATGTGACTCCTCCATTGGTCCAATTAGATTTTGTTCTAGTGCTTTATCATTGCAAATTTGTGCTGCCTAGGTGATCATGTTCTTGAGCTTGCATGTCAAATTTATATGGTTCCAAGTAGTTCTAATGCATGATATAGGCCCTAGGCACTTGTAGGAGTAGTTGAGATCTACTTTGTTGAGCTTGGTTCACTTTTATTTGAAGTTACTAAAATTTCAGAAATTTTTCAGAGGAAGAAATATATTTAGGAAAATGTACCAAGGTGGTTCTTCAAGGAAGCAAGGACCCAGGCTTGCAATGTGTGATGCTGATGACGAACCACCAAGGGACGCTCCAGTGCGGCCTTGTGAATGGCCTTTAGAAGACTTTATGGATCGAGCAGTAATCAAGGAAGAACTTAACGCATATTTGCATAATACTGATCTTGTGAGCTTCGAGGCAGAAAAGTGCCGTAAGTACCACTATCTCACTAGTTCCTTTGTGAGAAGGTTTGAATTTTCATCTTCACGTAATTCTCAAACTGTCCTGTTTGATCTTTATGAAAATTCTTATATTATGGACTTAGAGGATTTTACCACTTCTTGCAAACTTCCACAATGGGGTAGTCCTAGTGAACCTCGCAAATCTGAATTTAGAGATTTCCTTGCTAGTATAACTGTGGGTGAATCTAGAGACATAACACAAGCTACCATAGGGAGTATTCATTTTCCTGTTATACATTATTTTGCTCTCTTCATAGGTAGGTTCATAAATGGTAAGGATGAAGCATGTCACATGTGTGTCCCTATCCTCAGTGTTCTCACGAGTGTTGTGTTAGGAGACAAACATTATAATTTAGGAGCCATTGTCGCACGTAGGTTGCATAATAATAAAATTAATGGAGATTTCTTTGGAGGAATTCATGCAACCCGTCTAGCTAATTTTCTTGAGATACCTATACGTGAGTATGATGTTGAGCTGCCTAATGTTTATTTAGATTATAATGCCATGGTTCATCATCGTTTTCTTGAGAGGAACAAGCAGTCCCTCCAGTATCGCTTAATCTTTGTGACAGACGTCATTGTCCATATTACTCTCCCTGCTCCTGCCTTCTTTGATTATCAGGCAAAAGGAAGACATGTTATTACAAGAGAGGAGGCACATGAGTACAAGAGGAGGGCAGAGGCAGCTCGCCGCCACGCTGCAGCTCAGGAGGCAATAGCCGCTGCATCGCAGTACGACCCCGGTTATAACTTTGGATATCTGCCAGGCCATCCGTGGCAATAAACCAACTTAGGCGAAAACCTAAGCTTGGGGCAGTATGTATTTCCCACCGACATTACATTTATGTTCACACACTCATTTCTAGATGTCGGTGCTCATACTTTTTCACTGTAATATCCATGCTAGTTTACTTTCTTTTTCTTGCTTTCTTCTTGTGTGTTTGATAAACCTTAAGAAAAACCAAAAAATTAGTAATAGCTTTTAGCTAATTTACTTTCTTGCTGTAGTAATAATAATTAAAAATAAAACCCAAAAATATTTCTCGTTCTTCTTTTGCTTGTTGGGAGCTTTCCCGTGTAAATAGTTTTATTTCTTTTCTTTTCTTTTCTTTGGGAGTCGATAGGAGAAGACCATAATTAAAATGTTGAAGCGGCTCTTATGTGCATTATTGTTGAATTACCCAAGAGCCCATATTGCCTTGTCTTCTCCTGTTTATTGAATGCTTGTAGATTCCATCTTAGTCCAATGCACGTGCACTCTTATTATTATTCACATCATTCGGTCGTGTAAGTGAAAGGCAATTATGACGATATATGATGGACTGATTGAGATGAGAGAAGCTGGTATGAACTCGACCTCTCTTGTTTTTGTAAATATGATTAGTTCATCGTTGCTGATTCAATCTATTATGAATAAACATGTTTGCAGTGAAAATTAGAGATCATAGTTGCTCGTGCCATGCTTGATTAGCTATGAGTTATAATGGTTTACCTTGCGTGCCAACATGCTATTAAAATGGTTGTGATGTGGTATGATGGGGTGGTATCCTCCTTTGAATGATTTAAGTGACTCGACTTGGCACATGTTCACACATGTAGTTGAAAAAAATCAACACAGCCTTCACGATATTATGTTCATGGTGCATTATATCCTACTCATGCTTGCACTCAATGTTTTTTAATTTTAATGCATGTTCATGACTGTTGTCGCTCTCTAGTTGGTCGCTTCCTAGTCTTTTGCTAGCCTTCACTTGTACTAAGCGGGAATACTGCTTGTGCATCCAATCCCTTAAACCCCAAAGTTATTCCATATGAGTCCACCAATACCTTCCTATATGCGGTATCTACCTGCCGTTCCAAGTAAATTTGTATGTGCCAAACTCTAAACCTTCAAATGAAATTCTGTTTTGTATGCTCGAATAGCTCATGTATCAACTAGGGTTGTCCGTATCTCCCATGTTAGGCGGGTTATTCTCAAGAGGATTGGATTCCGCTCCTCACTCATGAGAAAATGGCTGGTCACCGGGATGCCTAGTCCCATGCTTTATGCAAATCAAATCAAAATAATTGCAAACAAAACTCCCCCTGGGACTGTTGTTAGTTGGAGGCACTCGTTGTCTCGAGCAAGCCATGGATTGATGCTTGTGGTGGAGGGGGAGTATTTAGGACCTTGAAGTATGTCTAGAGAGGGGTGATTAGACTACTTGACCAATTAAAAACTTAACCTTTCCCAATTTTAGATTTTGGCAGATTTTAGCTATCTTTGAACAAGTCAAGCAATCTTCACACAATTCAAGCAAGCATGCAAAGAGTATATAGGCAGCGGAAATTAAAGCATGCAACTTGCAAGAATGTAAAGGGAAGGGTTTGGAGAATTCAAACGCAATTGGAGACACGGATGTTTTTGTCGTGCTTCCGATAGGTGGTGCTATCGTACATCCACGTTGATGGAGACTTCAACCCACGAAGGGTAGCAGTTGCTGAGTCCACGGAGGGCTCCACCCACGAAGGGTCCACAAAGAAGCAACCTTGTCTATCCCACCATGGCCGTCGCCCACGAAGGACTTGCCTCACTAGCGGTAGATCTTCACGAAGTAGGCGATCTCCTTGCCCTTACAAACTCCTTGGTTCAACTCCACAATCTTGTCGGAGGCTCCCAAGTGACACCTAGCCAATCTAGGAGACACCACTCTCAAGAAGTAACAAATGGTGTGTTGATGATGAACTCCTTTCTCTTGTGCTTCAAATGATAGTCTCCCCAACACTCAACTCTCTCTCACAGGATTTTGATTTGGTGGAAAGAAGATTTGAGTGGAAATCAACTTGGGGAAGGCTAGAGATCAAGATTTATGTGGTTGGAATGGAATATCTTGGTCTCAACACATGAGTAGGTGGTTCTCTCTCAGAACTGGTAAGTTGGAAGTGTAGGTTTGTTCTGATGGCTCTCTCCACGAATGAAGAGGAGGTGGAGGGGTATATATAGCCTCCACACAAAATCTAACCGTTACACACGATTTACCAAACTCGGTGGGACCGAATCAACAAACTCGGTCTGACCGATTTAGTAAACCTAGTGACCGTTAGGGTTTTCGGTGGGACCGATATGCAACTCGGTAGGACCGATATGGTTAGGGTTAGGGCATAACATAATCTCGGTAAGACCGATTACACAAACTCGGTGAGACCGAATTTGGTAATTAGTTAACCAGAGAGTTGGTCAGGTAAACTCGGTGGGACCGATTCGCTCTTTCGGTGGGATCGAAAAGTTACGAAAGGGAAACAGAGAATTTACATTGCAATCTCGGTGGGACCGATCGCTCACTTCGGTTAGACCGAAACGTTACGAAGGGAAACAGAGAGATTACAATCTCATCTCGGTGAGACCAAGATTCCTATCGATGAGACCGATTTGCCTAGGGTTTGTGGCAGTGGCTATGACAATTGAACTCGGTGGCGCCGGATAGAAAGAATCAGTAGGGCCGAGTTTGACTTTAGGTTTAGGTCATTTGTGGATGAGAGAAAGTAGTGGAGGGTTTTGGAGCATATCACTAAGCACATGAAGCAAGAGGCTCATTAAGCAACACATCATCCCTCCTTGATAGTATTGGCTATTCCTATAGACTCAATGTGATCTTGGATCACTAAAATGTAAAATGTAGAGTCTTGAGCGTTTGAGCTTGAGCCAATCCTTTGTCCTTGATATTTTGAGGGATCCACTTTCATCATCCATGCCATGCCATTCATTGAGCTTTCCTGAAATATTTGTCTTGGAATAGCATTAGCTCAATGAGCTATATGTTTTTATGAATTACCAAAACCACCTAGGGATAGTTGCACTTTCAATCTCCCTCTTTTTGGTAATTGATGACAACATATAGATCAAAGCTTCGACAAATGATAATAAGATTGAAAAACATCGTTGCTTTGAGAAGTATGTGATAAGCAAGAGCTCCCCCTAAATTTGTGCATGTTTTAAGATTTGCTTTGGACTGCAAATGCATAAGGAATTAGACTCATGGGTTACTCTTCCATGTCACATACATCTTGGTGGAGCGCTCAAAATAATAAAGATTGAATACATGCACTCATCACCAAGCAGAGTGAATGATCATATAAGGATAAGTAAGATAATAACAAATAACAAGCATAAGTGTAGCTTATGATCAAACACATGATCATCAATGTCTCACAGGTAATAGCATAGTATCTCAAGCAATCAAAAGCAAACAAAGTTCAACCAAGAAGACAAGAGAGAACAAAAGCAGCAAATCTCTCTCTCTCGAAGCCTATGATCTATACATTTTTCTCCCCCTTTGGCAACAAGTTACCAAAAAGTTCCTAGAAAATGTATAGGACTATATCGTCTCTCAGGCTTGGTCTTCTTTGGTGGCGTAGAGATGGCTCCTTGGACGAAGACTTCAGTAGATGTGGAAGGAGCTGAAGGAGTTGGTGCTGGAGCTGGTTGCGCTGGAGCTGTAGCTGGAGCAGATGAAGTGACTCTGGTGACTAGTACTGGCTGTGCAACTGATCTCTGAGCTCGAGGCACTCTGGCAAAAGCATCAGTTGTTGTCCTGCCCTTCCTCTCCTGCATGTCATCATGTAGTTGCTCCACAACTGACTGAATCTCAGTTACTTTGACATCAAGATCATAGAATTTTTGTTCCATGATTCTTTCCAGGCTCTCCTAGTTTTGAGTTAGGGTGGCCAACCCCTTCTCAATCCATGAGTTGATGCTATCAAGTAACCAAGCTGCTCTTGCTTGTTCTTCAAAAAGTACTCGAGATGCCTCTGCTAGAGTTGGCATCTTGGCAGCCTTCTCTTTCCTTGCCTTCTCCTTCTTCTCTTGAGCTTGTGCTGATGATGGTTCATTCTCAGTCATGACAACTTGATTATCCTCAAATTCAGGACAGAGAACTAAGTGTTCCTTATCCAACAGATACTTCCCTGTGCCCATCTTTGAGTTAATCAACTCCTGGATTTGTGGGGCATATCCATGACTCCTCTTTTGGTCTCATTTGTTGTCCTCTTGATAGTTTCAACTATGAGGCTCATGACCTTGAATTTCTGGGGCACATCAAAAATGTGAAGCAAGTTAATTGCATGCCCTCTGATCATGTTGTGATCACCTGATTTGGGCAACAGAGTGTGCCTTAGGATCCAGTTGATCGTTGGCAGCCCTGACCGAAGAAAATGAACTGATCCAAACTTGAAAGTCTCAAGTGCATCATCTGGGATATCCTTGTACATCTGTGACATTGAGTTATGATCCATATTCTTCTTGGCATAAATGTCCAAGTCATCTTCACTTTCCTTTAGGGCATTTATTAGACTTGCCCATTCCTCTATGGTTGATTGGTATCTCGTTCCTTCTGACATCCAAACTATCCTGCCATCTGGATAGAAATGTGCTGTGGAGTAGAATTGCATATTGAGCTCATCATTCTAGTTTGTGAGCTTCTTCCCAACAAAATCTGCAACTCCACACGCACTGAAGCTGTCATATACTCCAGGATAGTGTTCTTCATTTTCCTGAATGTAGGTCCAGTTGACCCACCTCATATCACATACTATGGGCTTCTTATCCAATAAGATGGTCTCATAGAAGTCCTGCTAGTCCTTGGTGTGGAACCTGTAATCTACAGCGGTCCTTCTCCTAGTGGCATATGGATCTGACTCTCTCCATAGCCTCAACCCTAAATCTCTCCTGATCTTCATGTTTTCAGCCACAGGATGAGCATCATTGTGGTCTAGAATCTTGGGTTTGAGCTTCCTTAGGATCTGCCCTTCTTCATCTTCCTCGTGACAACATGTCGGCATTGGGGCCTTGTTCTTTTCAGCAATTGGTATACTCTGGTATTCCTCTTAGGTGCACTCTTGGGCTTGGGGGCAGCTTTGGGTGCTACTTTGGGCTTTGAAGTGGCAGCCCCTGACATTATAGCATCACCCATCAGCTTTTGTGCCTTGGGTGCTGGTTCAGCAACCTCTTCTTCTTCCTCTTCTTCCACCATCATGGAAGGCTTTCCTATTACTCTGGCCATGGTCTTCTTGACCCTTTCCTTCCTTTTCTTTCCTTCAGCAGCAGCAGGCTCTTTGGGTTGGGATTCCAAAGAAGCTTGAGTGGAGACTCTGGCTTTGGACATTGGTTGTCTTCCTGCAGGCCTTTTGATCTTCATTCCTGGCTTAACTGCAGTTGAGCTGTACTCCTTCTTGAGCACTTTCTTATTTGAACTTGCCTCATCCCCAACTGCCACAAAATCCTCATCCTCAGACTCTGAGGTCTTCTTCTTCCTTGTCCTTGTGGCAGCCTTGGACAAATTGTTGGGAGTGCTTCTGCTCCCCTCATCTGAGCTGCTAGAGGGACTAGTGCCCTCACTCATGTGAATCTGCTCTTGACTTGTTACAGGCTGTCACTTTGGTGCGACATGCTGCACACTGATCGCTGACCACAGTGAATAGTTATAGATGAGGTAGAGTGGATGAGCATCACAAAATGCAGAGATTTTTGCAAAGAATGATTCAAAAAACTTAGTTTTAGTTTTCCACAGAAAGCATTTTGGATCTACCGATTTTCAAACTCGGTGATACCGAAGCAGTTTTGGAACCTAAACTAGTGAACTCGGTCAGACCGAGTCACAGTTTGGTGGCACCGAGACTGCTAGGGTTTCACAAAGTTTTAAAATCGCTCACACCGATCAGCAATTCTTGGTCAGACCGAGACTTACTAGTGCAATGGCGTTAGCCAAATCGGTGGGACCGAGTTTTTCAACTCGGTGGGTTCGAGATGGTTTCAGCGGAAACCTAACCTTGAATCACACCTATTCTAAGGATTGTTTTGACTGGATAGAAGTGTTTCCATCGTGGCAAGAAGCATTATGAACACAATGTGCTGAGAATCAGACGAGGATAGCACTGTGATCGAGTTCATACCCTAGTTCGGTGGTGAACCCGCTACGGCGGCAACGGTGGAGAAAAAATCCGTTGACGGCGGCGGAGACCAGCGACAGGAGGCAGCTGGCGATGAAGTCGATGATCCGGAGACCTAGTAGGCAGAGCGAGCTATGCGCGGGCGAGGAGTTTTGGAGAAAGTTTTCCAAAATTTGCCCGTGTAAATATATATCCCGACACTATCGGTGTGACTGAGTGGAACAACTCGGTGGCACCGAGATGCACTCTGATACTTGATTCTGACAACTCGGTGTGACCGAAAAGTTCAAATCTGTTGCACCGAGATGAAAACCTAGATCGACTTAGTAATCTCGGTATGACCGAAATGGAAGAATCAGTCAGACCGAAAATCACAAAGAAGTTTTGGAAGTTTAAGTCTATGACGAATCGGGGACTCCGAGTGCTCCTCACACAGAGTGGTTCGAATCTGACTTGATCAAATTTTGTGATGTACCATGAATAGAGTTTGAGACGAGAAAAGCATAGATAGCTAGAGAAGGTTCTTAGGCATTCTTGTCCATCCACTTGGCCAAAGAAGAAGAAACCAATCAATCAAAACAACAAGTGGATGTCCTCGAATGAGTAAAATATGCAACCAACATGCTCACACAATAAAATGACAAATGAAATATGTGACAAAGCATGCACAACAAATTCTAGCATCTATCAAACAATTGGCGATGACTAGGTCATCTATATATGTGAGTATATTGACTTAGGAGTCAAATGAGAAGATTTGATCATAGGTCATACTCATCGTTTAAGCTCAAGTGGGGTTACCACTTTTACATAAAGCATTTATGTGTTCACATCATTAGAGTTGCTTTGACTCAATTCTTAGAGTTAAGCTCCCCTAGATGTGAGATCCCCTTAGAGGGATGAACGAACCTTGGGTTTTGTCGATGATGACTTCATGTAGGTGTTGAAGATGTGGATGCTCAATGTTGATGTAGATCTTTTTGGAGCAAACCTTTGGAGTGAGTTGCACTTTCAATACCTACATGGGTTAGTCCCACAAGGAACAAACAAGAATATCCATAGACATAAGAGTGATGCACACACAAAATGATGTCCATGAAAACATTAGGTTACCTTGTCCCTTGCCTTACCAACATGAGGGTTTGTGACTCCTTGAACTAGTGCAAGATATGGAAGATGATTGCACTTGTCCTTGCCATAATGATATGAGTGAAGAATGTTGGCGAAGTCACCCTCAAGAACTCTCTAGTTCTTCTTCTTCGGGATCCACATCATCTTGATGGGAATCCTTGGTGTAGTAGTTGTACTTGATGAAGTAGAACTTAACGCAGTCTTGGGAACCCACTTGACCAAGGCCTTAGGTGCTTCTTCAAATGCATCAATCTCCTCTTGAAGCTTGTCCTTGCCTTTGTTCTTGTGGTCTTGTGGTGGAAGATCATCTTGTGCTTGTGTTCCCTTGAAGGAAGTAGGATCATACTTCTCTTGTTGAGGAACAAACTTCGTCTTGGGGTATTGATCTTCTTCCCACTCAACTCCATTGGCATTGAACTTTCGTTCAAAACCAACACCTTGATTCTTCTTGTGCCTTCTTTGCTTGCGTACAATTTCCTCAAATTGCTTACTCCCGGCAAGGCTCTTGTATACACCTTTCTCTATAATTCCCTTCAATAAGCTGTTTTCTTGCTCAAGTGTAACTTGGCTAATAGGATCATTAGTGGAATCAAGAGAACTACTAGAAGCAATAATATTGGATTTAGCATTGTTATTGTTACTACTAGAAGAAGAATCTTTCTTGTTCTTGTTACTAGACTTGACTTGAGGCATGTAAGTAGATAAGAGTAAACGCTTGGCAATGTAAGAAGAACTTTTCTTCGGAGATCATCATTGATTGCTTTTAGGAACTCATGCTCTTGCTCAAGATTGAGCTTTTCAAAGCGTAACTTCTCATGAGCCCTTAAAAGTTCTCGATGATCTTCGAAGATAGTTTCATGAGCTAACTTAAGAGTGTTTAGTTCTTTAGTTAGACGCTCAATCATCTCCTGATCATTGTCATTCGTTTCATCTTGATTAGCATGATTAATTGACGTTTCATCATAGTATTCATCACTAGAGTTGTCAACAAGTAAATCATCATCACCTAGCAAGTCATCTTCATTACTATTAAAGTCCACATACTCGGGGTGTGTTACCTTAGGACCTTTGGCCATGAAGCATCTACCAATTCCTTCATTCGGTGAATCAAATATTTCATAGGAGTTGGTTGACACAAGTGCTAGACCGGCAACACCTTCATCTTGAGTGTATTCGGAGTCGGAGTGATACCTTCTCTCAGAGTGATTATCGGAGTCGGAGCCGGATACCCATTCACCAACGTGAGCTTGATGTCTTCGTTTTGTGTAGCTCTTTGATGACTTGTCCTTCCTTTCCGAATCGTTGCTTCTCCGTGAGGGTCTTCATTCATAACGATCATCTCTACTCCTCTCTCTTGGCGGTGATTCTTCTCTTCTACTTATTCTCTTGGGAGAATCTTCTCTTCTTTTGTAGGGTGTTGTACACTCATTGGAATAGTGTCCGGGTCTCCCACAATTGTAGCAATTGCGCTCTCGACTAGAAGATCTTTTGTCATTGTAGGACCTTGACTTAGAGCTTCTTTCTTTGCTTCTACTCTTGTAGAATTTGTTGAAGTTCTTCACCATTAAGCTCAATTCTCCATTGACGGTTTGTTTCTCACTTGATGACGTGGGGGCTTCACATGAGGCTTTGTAAGCACCACTTGACTTGTTGTGAAGTTCCTCCTTATCCTTGAGTGACATCTCATGGGCAACAATTCTTCCAATGACTTCCGTTGGCTTGAGATCTTTGTAATTTGGCATCGTTTGGATCAATGTGCACACGGTATCATATTTTCCATCCAATGCTCTTAGGATCTTCTTGATGATGAATCTGTCGGTCATCACTTCACTTCCTAAGCCGGCAATCTCATTTATGATAAGATCAAGCCTAGAGTACATTTCAGCGACAACTTCACCATCCTTCATTTTGAACTTGTCAAGCTGACTTTGGAGCACATCCAACTTGGATTCCTTGACAGAGTCGGTACCTTCATGCATATCAATCAAAGTATCCCAAATTTCCTTTGCATTCTCAAGGCGGCTGATTTTGTTGAACTCTTGGGGCACAAGCCATTGAAGAGGATATCACAAGCTTGAGCGTTGTATTGCAGCATCTTCAACTCATCGCGTTAGCTTCACGGTTCGGTTCTCTCCCATCAAAGAATTCACCTTGCAAACCAATACACACAATAGCCCAAACAGCGGGTTATGTCCGAGAATATGCATTTTCATCTTATGTTTCCAACTAGCAAAATTAGTGCCATCAAAGTAAGGACCTCTACGGTGATAATTTCCCTCGCTAGACGCCATACTCTCCTAGGTTGTGAAACCAAGGCCATGACCACCAAAAGCTATGGAAATCAAAGCAAATGGAGACCAAAGCTCTGATACCACTTGTAGGACTTTGAAGTATGTCTAGAGGGGGGGTGATTAGACTACTTGACCTATTAAAAACTTAACATTTTCCCAATTTTAGATTTTTGGCAGATTTTAGCTATCTTTGAACAAGTCAAGCAATCTTCACACAATTCAAGAAAGCACGCAAAGAGTATATAGTCAGCGGAAATTAAAGCATGCAACTTGCAAGAATGTAAAGGGAAGGGTTTGGAGAATTCAAACGCAATTGGAGACACGGATGTTTTTGTCATGGTTTCGATAGGTGGTGCTATCGTACATCCACGTTGATGGAGGCTTCAACCCACAAAGGGTAACGGTTGCGCGAGTCCACGGAGGGCTCCACCCACGAAGGTTCCACGAAGAAGCAACCTTGTCTATCCCACCATGGCCGTCGCCCACGAAGGACTTGCCTCACTAGCGGTAGATCTTCACGAAGTAGGTGATCTCCTTGCCCTTACAAACTCCTTGGTTCAACTCCACAATCTTGTCGGAGGCTCCCAAGTGACACCTAGCCAATCTAGGAGACACCACTCTCCAAGAAGTAACAAATGGTGTGTTGATGATGAACTCCTTGCTCTTGTGCTTCAAATGATAGTCTCCCCAACACTCAACTCTATCTCATAGGATTTTGATTTGGTGGAAAGAAGATTTGAGTGGAAAGAAACTTGGGGAAGGCTAGAGATCCAGATTTATGTGGTTGGAATGGAATATCTTGGTCTCAACACATGAGTACGTGGTTCTCTCTCAGAACTGGTAAGTTGGAAGTGTAGGTTTGTTCTGATGGCTCTCTCCACGAATGAAGAGGAGGTGGAGGGGTATATATAGCCTCCACACAAAATCTAACCGTTACACACAATTTACCAAACTCGGTGGGACCGAATAATCAAACTCGGTGCGACCGATTTAGTAAACCTAGTGATCGTTAGGGTTTTAATTGGGACCGATAGGCAACTCGGTAGGACCGATATGGTTAGGGTTAGGGCATAACATAATCTCGGTAAGACCGATTACACAAACTCGGTGAGACCGAATTTGGTAATTAGTTAACCAGAGAGTTGGTCAGGTAAACTCGGTGGGACTGATTCGCTCTTTCGGTGGGACCGAAAAGTTACGAAAGGGAAACAGAGAGTTTTACATTGCAATCTCGGTGGGACCGATCGCTCACTTTGGTTAGACTGAAACGTTACAAAGGAAAACAGAGAGATTACAATCCCATCTCGGTGAGACCGAGATTCCTATCGGTGAGACCGATTTGCCTAGGGTTTGTGGCAGTGGCTATGACAATTGAACTCGGTGGCGCCGGATAGAAAGAATCGGTAGGGCCGAGTTTGACTTTAGGTTTAGGCCATATGTGGATGTGAGAAAGTAGTGGAGGGTTTTGGAGCATATCACTAAGCACATGAAGCAAGAGGCTCATTAAGCAACACCTCATCCCTCCTTGATAGTATTGGCTTTTCCTATAGACTCAATGTGATCTTGGATCACTAAAATGTAAAATGTAGAGTCTTGAGCTTTTGAGCTTGAGCCAATCATTTTTCCTTGATATTTTGAGGGATCCACTTTCATCATCCATGCCATGCCATTCATTGAGCTTTCCTGAAATATTTGTCTTGGAATAGCATTAGCTCAATGAGC
Source organism: Aegilops bicornis (assembly GCA_021605145.1). Classification (NCBI taxonomy): domain Eukaryota; kingdom Viridiplantae; phylum Streptophyta; class Magnoliopsida; order Poales; family Poaceae; genus Aegilops; species Aegilops bicornis. Next base: position 391,275,956 of record CM038675.1, on the reverse strand, counting down.
TATATGTTGTTATGAATTACCAAAACCACCTAGGGATAGTTGCACTTTCAAGTATAAAGTTTACCATTCTGTTTGGGAACCGCCTATAATGTGTGTAGCATGGAAGATATTGCCATCTCTTGGTTGTTATGTTGACAATGAAAGTATACCACTCAAAATATTATTTACTCTGCTTTAAAATCAAGCTCTGGCACCTCTACAAATCCCTGATTCCCTCTGCGAAGGGCCTATCTATTTACTTTCATGTTGAGTCATCACCCTCTTATTAAAAAGCACCAGCTGGAGAGGACTGCTATCATTTGCATCCATTACAATTAATTTATATTGGGTATGACTATGACCGGATCTCTTTTACCATGGATTACAATGTTTAGTCAGTCCTTGATCTTTAAAGGTGCTCTGCATTTATGTTTTGCGATCTAATAAAGGGCTAGCGACATGCCATCTTGTTATATCATATTATGATTGTTTTGAGAAAGTGTTTTCATCTGAGATTTATTATTATTGCTCGCTAGTTGATTATGCCATTGATATGAGTAAACATGAGACCTAAGAGTTATTGTGAATGTGGTTAGTCATAATCTTTGCTGAAAACTTGAATTTTGGCTTTACATATTTACAACAAGAAGAACAAATAGAGTTTGTAAAAGTTTTTCTTTATCACTTTCAGTTTGTCAACTGAATTGCTTGAGGACAAGCAAAGGTTTAAGCTTGGGAGAGTTGATACATCTCCGTCGTTTCTACTTTTCCAAACACTTTTGCCCTTGTTTTGGACTCTAACTTGCATGATTTGAATGGAACTAACCCGGGGTGACGTTGTTTTCAGCAGAATTGCCATGGTGTTATTTATGTGGAGAAACAAAAGTTCTCGGAATGACCTGAAACTCCACGGAACTTATTTTTGGAAAATATTAGAAATATTGGCGAAAGAATCAAGGCCAGGGGGCCCACCACCTGTCCACGAGGGTGGGGGCGCGCCTGCCCCCCTGGGCGCGCCCCCCTGCCTCGTGGGCCCCCTGTTGCTCCACCGACCTCAACTCCAACTCCATATATTCGTGTTCGGGGAGAAAAAAATCAGAGAGAAGGATTCATCGCGTTTTACGATACAGAGCGGCCGCCAAGCCCTAAACTCTCTAGGGAGGGCTGATCGGGAGTCCGTTTGAGGCTCCGGAGAGGGGAATCTGTTGCCGTCGTCATCATCAACCATCCTCCATCACCAATTTCATGATGCTCACTGCCGTGCGTGAGTAATTCCATCGTAGGCTTGCTGGACGGTGATGGGTTGGATGAGATTTACCATGTAATCGAGTTAGTTTTGTTAGGGTTTGATCCCTACTATCCACTATGTTCTGAGATTGATGTTGCTATGACTTTGCTATGCTTAATGCTTGTCACTAGGGCCCGAGTGCCATGATTTCAGATCTGAACCTATTATGTTTTCATGAATATATGTGAGTTCTTGATCCTATCTTGCAAGTCTATAGTCACCTACTATGTTTTATGATCCGGCAACCCCGAAGTGACAATAATCGGGACCATTGCCAGTGATGACCATAGTTTGAGGGGTTCATGTATTCACTATGTGTTAATGCTTTGGTCCGGTATTCTATTAAAAGGAGGCCTTAATATCCCTTAGTTTCCATTAGGACCCCACTACCACAGGAGGGTAGGACAAAAGATGTCATGCAAGTTCTTTTCCATAAGCACGTATGACTATATTCGGAATACATGCCTACATTACATTGAGGAATTGGAGCTAGTTCTGTGTCACCCTATGTTATGACTGTTACATGATGAACCGCATCCGGCATAATTCTCAATCACCGATCCAATGCCTACGAGCTTTTCACATATTGTTCTTCGCTTATTTACTTTTCCGTTGCTACTGTTACAATCACTACAAAACCCAAAAATATTACTTTTGCTACCGTTACCGTTACTTCCATACTACTTTTCTACTAAACACTTTGCTGCAGATACTAAGTTATCCAGGTGTGGTTGAATTGACAACTCAACTGCTAATACTACAGAATATTCTTTGGCTTCCCTTGTGTCGAGTCAATAAATTTGGGTTGAATACTCTACCCTCGAAAACTGTCGTGATCCCCTATACTTGTGGGTTATCACCCATCGCGTGCGGGTTTTCCATACACAGGACTAGATCTTCGGGGACGATAACCATATTTATAAAAAGGAATAGCTCAAAGTTTTGCATGACTTAGCTTTTCTGCCGCCGCGTGAGCGTTTACTGCATCCGTTGATGATGCCGCTTGTTTGGTCGTCTTCCTCCTTGGAGTGACGACCACGATGAAGCCGCTGCTCCAACCAAACTAGATTTCCACAATTGCGCCCACCTGGCGCGCCAAAGATGTCAGGGCAAACGACAACTATGGAATCACTGAGATCCCTTCTACGATTGGCGGGCGCGGGGTTGTGCAAAGAGCAGGTCCGGTAGACAGCACAAAGATCGTTTTACCCAGGTTCGGTCCGCGAGGATGCGTAATACCCTAGTCCTGCTTTGGTGTATATATGTGAGTGTTCTTGAGCTCTCGAACTAGCTACGGTGCATCTCTATTCCAAAAGATCCGAATCCTTCTCCTGGATGCCTCGGGCCTCCTTTTATAGAGAAAAGGGGTCGCCACAGTGGCACACAGGAGTTGGAAAGGTGTATAGTGTCCAAGCTTATCGCCTGTCATTACGGGACAAGACGCATTAAATGTGCCCCCTAGGTGTCCCATTGCTTCATTGGGGATGGCAACGAGGCCCGTCCCGTCCGTCGCCGCCCCGCCTTGCTCCGACACGCGTCCAGGCCAATGATGCATGCAGCGCCATGTAAGCTGGCAGGCTGCTGAGATGGCGTGGTGGTAGGGTCTTCACGAAGATCTGCATGCCACCATGCAGATGCTTACTGAGCTGGCCTGGAAGCCGCACGTTGCCACGCAGGTGCCCGCCCAGCTGGTTGCGCTGGCAGTTGTATGGGAACGGCGGTGGAGTCTTGGCAGACGCGGGCCTGGTTGTGGTCTCGCGAGTGTCCTCGGCAAGGGTCTTGCCGCGGCATCGCGGTCGTCCCCGGCAAGGATCATGCCGGGGGTCTTGTGGATTTCCTCGGCTAGGATCCCGCCGAGGATCATCGTCTTCTGATCCTCATCTGATCTTGTGTGCTTCTGATCTTCACAAAGATCTGCATGCCACCACGGAGGTGCCTCCCGAGCCTTGGGTTCCAGTGTGGTTGATGGTGTTGGAACCCTTGGGCTCAAGGGTGGCGCGCTCCGCTGGCGTTGGGCAAGTTGCCCCGGCAAGGATCTTGCCGGGGCTGCGGAGGCCGCCCCAGCAAGGGTCTTGCCGGGGGAGTTGAGACGTCTCCGTCGTATCTATAATTTTTGATTGTTCTATGCCAATATTATACAACTTTCATATACTTTTGGCAACTTTTTATACTATTTTTGGGACTAACATATTGATCCAGTGCCCAGTGCCAGTTCCTGTTTGTTGCATGTTTTATGTTTCGCACAAAACCCATATCAAACAGAGTCCAAACGGAATAAAAACGGACGGAGAATATTTTTGGAATATTTGTGAAATATGGGAAGAAGAATCAATGCGAGAAGGTGCCTAATGGGGCCACGAGGCAGGGGGGCGTGCATGCCCCCCTGGGCGCGCCCTGACCCTCGTGGGCCCCCCGTAAGGCGGTTGCTTCTCTTCTTTGGCCGCAAGAAAGCTAATTTTCAGAGGAAAATCTGGGCGAAGGTTTCAATCCAATCGAAGTTACGGATCTCCAGATATATAAGAAACGGTGAAAGAGCAGAATTCGAGAACGCAGAAACAGAGAGAGACAGAGAGGCAGATTCAATCTCGGAGGGGCTCTCGCCCCTCTCACGCCATGGATACCAAGGACCAGAATAAGAACCCTTCTCCCACCTAGGGAGAAGGCCAAGGAAGAAGGAGAAGGAGGGGGGCTCTCTCCCCCTCGCTTCAGGTGGCACCGGAACGCCGCCGGGGCCATCATCATCACCGCAATCTTCACCAACAACTTCACCGCCGTCATCACCAACTCTTCCCCTCTCTATGCAGCGGTGTAACCCCTCTTTTACCCGCTATAATATCTACTTAAACATGGTTCTCAATGCTATATATTATTTCCCAATGATGTATGTCTATCCTATGATGTTCGAGTAGATCTGTTTTGTCCTATGGCTTAATTGATGATCGTGATTGGTTTGAGTTGCATGTTATATTATTGGTGCTATCCTATGGTGCTCATTGTGTCGTGCAAGCGTGAGGGATTCCCGCTATAGGGTTTGCATTATGTTCATGATTTGCTTATGGTGGGTGGCGTGAGTGAGAGAAGCATATACCCGAGTAAGTAAGTTGTTGCGTATGGGATAAAGAGGACTTGATGCTTTAATGCTATGGTTGGGTTTTACCTTAATGATCTTTAGTAGTTGTGGATGCTTGCTAGAGTTCCAATCATAAGTGCATATGATCCAAGGAGAAAGTATGTTAGCTTATGCATCTCCCTCAAATAAAATTGCAATAGTGATTACCGGTCTAGTTATCGATTGCCTAGGGACAAATAACTTTCTCGTGACAAAAAGCTCTTTACTAAAACTAATTTAGTTGTGTATTTATCTAAACATCCCCTACTTTTTATTTATGCGCTCTTTATTATCTTGCAAACCTATCCAACAACACCTACAAAGTACTTCTAGTTTCATACTTGTTCTAGGTAAGGCGAACGTTAAGCGTGCGTAGAGTTGTATCGGTGGTCGTTAGAAGTTGAGGGAATATTTGTTCTACCTTTAGCTCCTCGTTGGGTTGGACACTCTTGCTTATCGAAAGAGGCTACAATTGATCCCCTATACTTGTGGGTTATCAAGACCTTTTTCTGGCGCCGTTGCCGGGGAGTCATAGCGTGGGGTGAATATTCTCGTGTGTGCTTGTTTGCTTTATCTCTAAGTAATTTTTATTTGCTGTCCTAAGTTGTTCTCTATCTTTAGTTATGGATATGGAACACGAAATACCAAAAAAATAGTTGTACTTGCTGCTCATGGAGATGGGGAACCTCCTAAAACCCTCGATGCTCGTTATGTGATAGATATTACGTACTACTTTGATAATCCAGAGAAAACCCCATTCAATTTGGTAATGGGAGACACGTTGGATCAATGTGAATACTTTAGGGATTATTGCTTGACTAAAAAAGGGAAACTATTATGGGATCAAATTTATCTGTTGAAGTGGTATGCTAGGCAACTATGCTTGAGATATGATTATACTTGTTGCTCTAGGATGAAGTCTCCACACCTTCCCTTTTCATGCAAATTTAATGATAATGAAACCTTGGCTTCTTATGCTAGAGGTATATATGATTACTATGATGTGGACCAAATAGAAGAATTTGTTGCTTTTATGGGTGCTTATGAAATTGAATCTGTATTTAAAGGGTGTGAAAATCTTTATGATGTTGTTTATAGACCTGAAAATTTAGCTATCCTTAAATATTGCTATGAGAATTATGAATACAATGCCGATATTGATGCATTTATTGAGAAAGTCTTTGCTGTCCAAGAAGAGACTAATATTTTGCAGGAGTCTGTGGAAGAAGAAATTGATGAAACTGTGAGCTCATTGGATGAAAATGATGAGGAGGAGAGCGAAGAACAAAAGGAGGAAGAGTGGATTGATCACCCGTGCCCACCTTCTAATGAGAGTAACTCTTCAATTCATACATTGTTTAATTTCCCTTCATGCTTACCGAAGGATGATTGCTATGTTGACTGTTATGATCCCGTTGATTCTCTTGAAATATCCCTTTTTGATGATGCTTGCTATGCTTGTGGCCAAGATGCCTATATGAATTATGCTTATGGAGATGAACTTGCTATAGTCCCTTATGTTAAACATGAAATTGTTGCTATTGCACCCATGCATGATGGTCCAATTATCTTTTTGCATTCTCCAAACTACACTATATCGGAGAAGTTTGCACTTATTAAGGATTATATTGATGGGTTGCCTTCTACCATTGCACATGATGATTTTGATGAATATAATATGCATGTGCTTGCTTCTCCTACTTGCAATTATTATAGAGAGGAACTATATCTCCACCTCTCTATGTTTCCAACATGATAAAATTGCAAGAAACTGTTTATACTATGCATTGGCCTTTACTATGTGTGCATGAATTGTTCTTTTATGACATGCCGATGCATAGGAAGAGAGTTAGACTTCGTCATTGCTTGATATATGTTACTTTGTGCTCACTACTAAATGCCAAATCATTGCAAATTAAAATTGGCTTTGATATACCTTGGGATCCGGGTGGATTCACTACTTGAGCACTATATGCCTAGCTTAATGGCTTTAAATAAAGCGCTGCCAGGGAGACAACCTGGAAGTTTTAGAGAGTCATTTATTTCTGTTGAGTGCTTTTATATAGTTTAAAAACAAACAAATAAAGATGGGAACTTCAGACTTTTCAAAAAGGAAAGTGAAAGTGAGAAAGACAAGCATTGTTGAAGTGGGAGTGCTCCTTGAACTTTGTTCATGCTCACGGAAACTTGTGAATCTTAATTACAGAAACTTTTCAATAAAAATAATTATACCCTTGTACAATTCCATTGTATTATAAAAATAATGTGCCAAGGTTTTCCTTTAGGATGTTTACAATGCATGTTGGTTTGTGCGGTGCAGGACAAAAACTTTGGCTGTAGTGCGCGATTTTACATTTTTACTGGAACGTCAAACGGTTCTGATTCTTTTTGCATTGTCTTCTATACAAATTGTTTATTTTTTCTAATTTTTTCAGAATTTGTGAAGTACCAGAATTATGGTTAATGTTCAGATTGTTACAGACTATTCTATTTTAGACAGATTCTGTTTTTGATGCATAGTTTGCTTGTTTTGATGAAACTATCAATTTCTATTAGTGGATTAAGCCATGGAAAAGTTAAATTGTAGAAGATATAATTCAAAAACAAAATATGAATTGGTTTGCAACAGTACTTAGAGTAGTGATTTGCTTTATTATACTAACGGATCTTACCGAGTTTTCTGTTGAAGTTTTGTGTGGATGAAGTGTTCGATGATTGAGAAGGTCTCGATGTGAGGAGAAGAACAAGAGGCAAGAGCTCAAGCTTGGGGATGACCAAGGCACCCCAAGTAAATATTCAAGGAGACTCAAGCGTCTAAGCTTGGGGATGCCCCGGAAGGCATCCCCTCTTTCTTCAACAAATATCGGTATGTTTTCGGATTCGTTTCGTTCATGTGATATGTGCAAATCTTGGAGCGTCTTTTGCATTTAGTTTTCATTTTATTTTATGCACCATGCTGGTATGAGATAGTCCATGGTTGATTTATAGAATGCTCTTTGCACTTCACTTATATCTTTTGAGTACGGCTTTATAGAATGCTTCATGTGCTTCACTTATATCATTTGAAGTTTGGATTGCCTGTTTCTCTTCGCATAGAAAACCGCCATTTGTAGAATGCTCTTTTGCTTCACTTATACTTGTTAGAGCGTGGGCATATCTTTTTTAGAAAGAATTAAACTATCTTGCTTCACTTATATCTATTTAGAGAGATGAAAGGAATTGGTCATTCACATGGTTAGTCATAAAATCCTACATAAAACTTGTAGATCACCGAATATGATATGTTTGATTCCTTGCAATAGTTTTGTGATATAAAGGTTGTGATGTTAGAGTCGTGCTAGTTGAGTAATGTGAAATTGAGAAATACTTGTGTCGAGGTTTGCAAGTCCTGTAGCATGCATGTATGGTGAACCGTTATGTAACGAAGTTGGAGCATGAGGTATTTATTGATTGTCTTCCTTATGAGTGGTGGTCGGGGATGAGCGATGGTCTTTTCCTACCAATCTATCCCCCTAGGGGCATGCGTAGTAGTACTTTGCTTCGAGGGATAATAAACTTTTGCAATAAGTATATGAGTTCTTTATGACTAATGTGAGTCCATGGATTATACGCACTCTCACCCTTCCATCATTGCTAGCCTCTTGATGCCGTGCATTGCCCATTCTCACCTCGAGAGTTGGTGCAAACTTCGCCGGTGCATCCAAACCCCGTGATACGATACGCTCTATCACACATAAACCTCCTTATATCTTCCTCAAAACAGCCACCATACCTACCTATCATTGCATTTCCATAGCCATTCTACGATATATAGCCATGCAACTTCCATCATCATCATATACATGACCTGAGCATTTATTGTCATATTGCTTTGCATGATCGTAAGATAGCTAGCATGATGTTTTCATGGCTTGTCCGTTTTTTTATGCATTGCTACGCTAGATCATTGCACATCCCGGTACACTGCCGGAGGCATTCGTATAGAGTCATATCTTTGTTCTAGTATCGAGTTGTAATATTGAGTTGTAAGTATATAAAAGTGTGATGATCATCATTATTAGAGCATTGTCCCAGTGAGGAAAGGATGATGGAGACTATGATTCCCCCACAAGTCGGGATGAGACTCCGGACGATAAAAAGAAAAAAAGAGAAAGGCCAAAAAAAGAGAAGGCCCAAAAAAACAAAAAACAAAAACAAAAACAAATGAGAGAAAAAGAGAGAAGGGACAATGCTACTATCCTTTTACCACACTTGTGCTTCAGAGTAGCACCATGCTCTTCATATAGAGAGTCTCTTGAGTTATCACTTTCATATACTAGTGGGAATTTTCATTATAGAACTTGGTTTGTATATTCCAACGATGGGCTTCCTCAAATGCCCTAGGTCTTCATGAGCAAGCAAGTTGGATGCACACCCACTTAGTTTCAGTTTGAGCTTTCATATACTTATAGCTCTAGTGCATCCGTTGCATGGCAATCCCTACTCCTCACATTGACATCAATTGATGGGCATCTCCATAGCCCGTTGATTAGTCGCGTCGATGTGAGACTTTCTCCTTTTTGTCTTCTCACAGAAACCTCCATCATCATATTCTAGTCCACCCATAGTGCTATGTCCATGGCTTGCGCTCATGTATTGCGTGAGGGTTGAAAAGGCTGAAGCGCGTTAAAAAGTATGAACCAATTGCTCGACTTGTCATCGGGGATGTGCATGATTGGAGTATTTTGTGTGGTGAAGATGGAGCATAACCAGACCATATGATTTTGTAGGGATAACTTTCATTGGCTATGTTGTTTTGATAAGACATAATTGCTTGGTTAGTATGCTTGAAGTATTATTGTCTTAATATCAAAAGATAGACTATTGCTTTGAATCACTCGTGTCTTAATATTCATGCCATGATTAGATTATGTGATCAAGACTATGCTAGGTACCATTCCACATAAAAAACTATCTTTTTTATCATTTACCTACTCGAGGACAAGCAGGAACTAAGCTTGGGGATGCTGATCCGTCTCCGTCGTATCTATAATTTTTTATTGTTCCAAGCCAATATTATCCAACTTTCATATACTTTTGGCAACTTTTTATACTATTTTTGGGACTAACATATTGATCCAATGCCCAGTGCCAGTTCATGTTTGTTGCATGTTTTATGTTTCACAGAAACCCCATTATCAAACGAAGTCCAAACGGAATAAAAATGGACGGAGAATATTTTTGGAATATTTGTGAAATATGGGAAGAAGAATCAACGCGAGAAGGTGTCCGAGGGGGCCACAAGGCAAGGGGCGCGCCTGCCCCCCTGGGCGCGCCCCTGACCCTCGTGAGCCCCCCGTAAGGCGGTTGCTGCTCTTCTTTGGCCACAAGAAAGCTAATTTTCGGAGGAAAATCTGGGCGAAGGTTTCAATCCAATCGGAGTTACGGATCTCCAGGTATATAAGAAACGATGAAAGGGCAGAATCCGAGAACGCAGAAACAAAGAGAGAGACAGAGAGACAGATCCAATATCGGAGGGGCTCTTGCCCCTCCCACGCCACGGAGACCAAGGACCAGAGGGAGAACCCTTCTCCCACCTAGGGAGAAGGCCAAGGAAGAAGGAGAAGGAGGGGGCTCTCTCCCCCTCGCTTCTGGTGGCGCCGGAACGCCGCGGAGCCATCATCATCACCGCAATCTTCACCAACAACTTCACCGCCGTCATCACCAACTCTTTCCCTCTCTATGCAGCGGTGTAACCCCTCTTTTACCCGCTATAATCTCTACTTAAACATGGTGCTCAACGCTATATATTATTTCCCAATGATGTATGGCTATCCTATGATGTTTGAGTAGATCCGTTTTGTCCTATGGGTTAGTTGATGATCGTGATTGGTTTGAGTTGCATGTTATATTATTGGTGCTATCCTATGGTGATCTCCGTGTCGCGCAAGCTTGAGGGATTCCCGATGTAGGGTTTGTATTATGTTCATGATTTGCTTATGGTGGGTGGCGTGAGTGACAGAAGCATATACACGAGTAAGTAAGTTGTTGCATATGGGATAAAGAGGACTTGATGCTTTAATGCTATGGTTGGGTTTTACCTTAATGATATTTAGTAGTTGCGGATGCTTGCTAGAGCTCCAATCATAAGTGCATATGATCCAAGAAGAGAAAGTACGTTAGCTTATGCCTCTCCCTCAAATAAAATTGCAATAGTGATTACCGGTCTAGTTATCGATTGCCTAGGGACAAATAACTTTCTCGTGACAAAAAACTCTTTACTAAAACTAATTTAGTTGTGTCTTTATCTAAACAGCCCCTACTTTTTATTTACGCGCTCTTTATTATCTTGCAAACCTATCCAACAACACCTACAAAGTACTTCTAGTTTCATACTTGTTCTAGGTAAGGCGAACGTTAAGCGTGCGTAGAGTTGTATCGGTGGTCGATAGAACTTGAGGGAATATTTGTTCTACCTTTAGCTCCTCGTTGGGTTCGACACTCTTACTTATCGAAAGAGGCTAAAATTGATCCCCTATACTTGTGGGTTATCAGGAGTCCATCTCGCCCTCTTGCTCTTTGTTTCTCTGTCTTGGCGTTGCTTTGTCCGTCTTGTGCCTTCGGCTTCTCTCCTCTGCCCTTCTTAATGTGGCCATGGGTGCGGCTCTGACTGCCCATGCACAAGTAAAGGGATAAAAAGAAGAGCCCCTACTTTTGTACACCGACAGATGTTGTGAAGATGAAATTATTTCCGTTTTCTTTGCATGATTCTGCAAACATTTGGTTCTCTTCTTTGCCTCGCAATAGTATCGATTCTTGGAATAAGTGCAAATATGCTTTTATCACTAAGTATTTTCCGCCCGCAAAAACTATTTCCCTTAGAACCCAGATCATAAATTTCAAGCAACTTGAACATGAGCATGTTGCACAATCTTGGGAAAGGATGAAAATGATGCTAAGGAATTGCCCAACTCATGGGTCAAATCTTTGGATGATCATACAAAAAATTTATGTCAGATTGAATTTTGTTTCTTGTAATCTTTTAGATTCTGCTGCGGGTACGACTTTTATGGAAATTTCTTTGGGTGAAGCCACCAAATTGCTTGATAATATTATGGCAAATTATTCACAATGGCATACCAAAAGAGCTCCTAGTAGTAAAAAAAGTTAATTTGGTTGAAGAAATTTCTTCTTTTAGTGAAAAAGTTGATGCTGTTATGAAATTGGTTGCTAGTAAAAGTGCTCCTATTGATTTCAATGATATGCCTTTGTCTACTTTGATTGAGCAAAATAGTGATGCCGTAGATGTGAATTTTATCTCGCGAAATAATTTCAATAACAATGCTTATAGAGGTAATTTTAATCCTAGGCCTTTTCCTAGTAATTCCTCTAATAATTATGGTAATTCCTATGGAAACCAATCTTATAATAATAATAGGAACACCTCTGATCTTGAGAATAATATTAAAGAATTTATCAACACGCAAAAAGTTTTCAACACTACCATAGAAGAAAAGTTGAATAAGATTGATGATTTGTCTAGAAGTGTTGATAGAATTTCTCATGATGTGGAAGATCTCAAGATGAAAATTTTTGTGCGTAAAGTTGAGGAATCAATTAAATCTCTTTATCTTTCCATCGATGAAAGTACGAAAATAACCGCTATGCTTAGAGCTAGAAGAGAATTTTTTAGAAAAAGCTTTTTCTAGTGATTATTCTTGCAAAGATGATGAAGATCTTAAAAGGATTGGTGTTTATTCTATTGATTCCTTGTTTAGTAAAGTTAAGATTGATGAAAAAGGGACTGGAGAAGAGTCAACTTTAGCTATAAGGCGTCCCGATATTTCAGAGGGTGAAAATCTTGTTGAGAAAATTGATTAAAGTGGGTTTGAAGAGGTCAAAACTTTAACTAGTGATGTGTCCACTCTTTTGGATTACAAAGACTTTAATTATGATAGTTGCTCTTTGATTGATTGTATTTCTTTGTTGCAATCCATGATAAATTCACCCCGTGCTTATGAACAAAATAGAGCTTTTACTAAACATATTGTTGATGCTATGATGAAAGCTTTGGAAGAAAAGTTGGAATTAGAAGTTTCAATTCCTAGAAAATTGCATGACAAATGGCAACCTACTATAATAGTCAAGATTAAAAATTATGAGTGTTTTGCTTTGTGTGTCTTGGGTTCCAGTGTTTCTACAATTGCGAAATCTTTATGTGATGTGCCTGGTCTTACCGATCTTGAAGAATGCTCTTTAAATTTGCATTTGGCGGGTTCTACTATCAAAAAGCCTATGGGAAGAATTAATGATGATCTTATTCTTGCAAATAGGAATTATGTGCCCACAGATTTTATTGTTCTTGATATTGATTGCAATCCGTCTTGTCCGATTATTCTTGGTAGACCATTTTTACGCACTATTGGTGCCGTGATTGATATGAAATAAGGCAATATTAAGTTCCAATTTCCGTTAAGGAAGGGTATGGAACACTTTTCTAGAACAAGAATTAGGCCTCCATATGAATCAATCATGAGGGCATCTTATGGATATCGAAACAAAGATGACAAAACTTAGATCCTCTGCTTTATGCCTAGCTAAGGGCGTAAAACTATAGCGCTTGTTGGGAGGCAACCCAATAAATAAAATCTATTTTTGCTTTTTGCTTTATGTTCTTGAGTGTTTGCACAATTATGCTACTGTTATGATTGTGTTTTTTGTGTTTTCATTAGTTTTTGTGCCAAGTAGAACCTTAGGATGTTCTTGGGTGATAGTTGTTTAATCTTGCTGGAAAAAACAGAAACTTTTGCGTCCAGAGTTAGAATTTTTTTAAATCACATCAGCCACGAAAAAATTAAATTTTTACAGTAGATTGATATACAAATTTCTCAGGTCATCCTATTGTTTCAGGATTTTTGGAGTTCCAGAAGTATTCGAACAATTCATATTACTATAAATTGTTCTGTTTGACAGATTCTGTTTTCTTTGTGTTGTGTGCTTGTTTTGATGATTCTATGGTTTTCTTTGATGAGTTTTTGCAATAAAAAATTTGGAATACAGTGGATATAATGCAAGAATAAAATATGAATAGTTTTCAATAGTACTTATAGTAGTGATTTATTTTCTTATACTAACGGATCTCATGAAGGTTTTGTTGAGTTTTGTGTGATTGAAGTTTTCAAGTTTTGGGTTATCTTACGATGGAAGAAGGAATGAGGAGTAAGAAGAGCCTAAGCTTGGGGATGCCCCGGAATCCCAAGCTATCATTCAAAGAGAGCAAGCAACTAAGCTTGGGGATGCCCTGAGTGGCATCCCCTCTTTCTTCTCACGACCATCGGTATTTTACTCGATGCTATATTTTTATTCGTCACATACTATGTGTTTTGCTTGGAGCGTCTTGTATGATATGAGTCTTTGCTTGTTTTTTTTTTGTGTTTTAAGTCTTGATTCCTTGCTGGACACACCTGTTTGAGAGATCAAAAATTATGCCATGACTTGTTAAAATTGCTCTGTATGCTTCACTTAATTTTTTATGAGCTATGGATTTGCTATACTGCTTCACTTATATCTTTTTTAGCACGGTGTGCTTAGTTATTTTGAAGAAATTCTCTCTTGCTTCACTTAGATTTATTTGAGAGTTAGTAAAATTTTCAAGAAACTCTCTCTTGCTTCACTTAAATTAATTTGAGAGAAAGAAATATTATGCTCATGATCTTCACTTAAATTTGTATGAGCTTATCAAAAGCAACACATGAAAATTAGTTCCAAAGTGATAGATATCCAAGTAGGATATAATAAAAACTTTCATGAAGATCATTGGACAAAATAATTGATTCTTAGTAATAGTTTTAAGATATGATGATGTGATATGTGAGTCATGTTGATGAGTAATTATGCTTTAGTAAGAATATTGGTGTTAAGGTTTGTGATTCCCTATGCAAGCACGAAAGTCAATAGTCATGAAATGAAATTATATCCTACTTGTGGTGCATTATTCGGTGTTAATGATGCTTAATGCTCGCTTGTGAGATTATTTGTTTCTTGGTTGGTCGCTTCTCAATCTTTTGCTAGCCTTCATTTTGCACTAAGTATGATCACTACTTGTGCATCCAAAATCCTTTAAACCAGTTTTGCCACATAAGTCCAATATATCTACCTATATGCGGTATTCTTTTGCCGTTCTAAGAAAATTTGTATGTGTCATCTCTAATTTTCAAAATAAACTTCTCTTTTGTATGTTCGTACCGGTCGCGAAGCGGTGAGGGGTGGCTACTATTTTCCATGCTAGATGTGTTATTCTCACGATGAGTTTTTATTCACATGTCATTGCACGAGCGTAAGGCAAAGGTATTAGGGATGCCTAGTCCAGAAATGAAAAATTGAATTTACTTTATGTTGTCAAATAATAAATTCCTTGGAAAGTGTTGGTATGGAGGGCACCAGTGGATACGATTGGCCATGGAAAGTGAAAGTATGATGGAAAAAGGAATAAACTTTATTTTCTGTTTGTGAACCCCCTATGATATATCTAGCATGGAAAGTGTTGGGAACTCTAAGTCGTTTTCGTTGGTCTGAAAGGCGCACCTCCCAAAAAAATTTATCTCTCAATTTTTGCTTTGAGCTCTGACACCTCTACAAATCCCTACTTCCCTCCACGAAGGGCCTTTCTTTTACTTTATGCAATTTTTATTTTCAATTTGAGTCTCCGTCTTATCTTATAAAAGCACCAACTAGGAGGCACTATGATCGTACTTGAGCATTGGGTGTAGCTAATATGTGAGTGTGTTTCATGAATGGATCAATGATTGAGCATGATGGGCTAGGGATAACTTATTTTAACGTTGATATTTTGAAAGACATGGTTGCTTGTTGGTATGCTTGAGTATTTCAGTTATCATGTCGAAACTAGACTATTGCTTTGAATCACATAAAAGTCCAAATATCCATGCTATAAAGAGAAGAATATGAGATGACATGTTAGGCAGCATTCCACATCAAAAATTCTGTTTTTATCATTTACCAACTCGAGGACGAGCAGGAATTAAGCTTGGCGATGCTGATACGTCTCCAACGTATCTATAATTTTTTATTGTTCCATGATGTTATATTATTAGTCTTGGATGTTTTATAATCATTTTATAGTCATTTTATATCATTTTTGGTACTAACCTATTGAAATAGTGCCAAGTGCCAGTTGTTGTACAGGAAACCAATACCAAACGGAGTCCAAATGCAGCGAAACTTTTTGGAGATTTTTTTTGGACCAGAAGACAACCAATAGGCCGAAGAAGCACACAGGGGCTGCTCAGGAGCACAACCCACCAGTGGCGCTGGAGGCTCAGCGCCTGGTGGGTTGTGCCCACCTCGGGTACCCCCCCGGACCGCCTCCTTACTCTATAAATACCCCAATATTCCAGAAACCCTTGGGGAGTCGACGAAAATCAATTCCAGCCGCCACAGAGTCCAGAACCACCAGATCCAATCTAGACACCATCACGGAGGGGTTCACCACTTCCATTGGTGCCTCTCCGATGATGCGTGAGTATTTATTTGCAGACCTTCGGGTCCGTAGTTAGTAGCTAGATGGCTTCCTCTCTCTCTCTCTCTCTCTCTCTCTCTCTCTCTCTCTCTCTCTCTCTCTTCATTATCATTACAATGGTCTCTTGGAGATCCATGTGATCTAACTCTTTTTGCGGTGTGTTTGTTGGGATCGTATGAACATTGAGTTTATGATCAGACCTATCCTTTTATATCCATGAAAGTTATATGAGTTTCTTTGATATCTTATATGCATGATTGCTTATAGCCTCGTATTTCTTCTCAGATATTTTGGTTTTTTTTGGACAACTTGATCTATTTATCTTGCAATGGGAAGAGGTGCTTTGTAGTGGGTTCGATCTTACGGTGCTTGATCCCAGTGACAGAAGGGGAACCGACACATATGTATCATTGCTACTAAGGATAAAACGATGGCGTCTATTTCTACATAAATAGATCTTGTCTACATCATGTCATCGTTCTTATTGCATTACTCTGTTTCTCCATGAACTTAATACACTAGATGCATGCTGGATAGCGGTCGATGTGTGGAGTAATAGTAGTAGATGCAGGCAGGAGTCGGTCTACTAGTCTTGGATGTGATGCCTATATAATGATCATTGCCTGGATATCATCTTGATTATTTGAAGTTCTATACTGTAATTTGTTTACCCATCATTTGCTATTTTTCTCGAGAGAAGCCATTAGTGAAATCTATGATTGTATTACTCCATTTCTCCATGAACTTAATACACTAGATGCATGCTGGATAGCGGTCGATGTGTGGAGTAATAGTAGTATATGCAGGCAGGAGTCGGTCTACTAGTCTTGGATGTGATGCCTATATAATGATCATTGCCTGGATATCGTCATGATTATTTGAAGTTCTATCAATTGCCCAACTGTAATTTGTTTACCCACCGTTTGCTATTTTTCTCGAGAGAAGCCACTAGTGAAATCTACGGCCCCCGAGTCTCTTTCTCATATTATTTGCCTTTGCGATCTATTTTCCTTTGCTTTTATTTTCAGATCTGTTAAACCAAAAATACAAAAATACATTGCTGCAATTTATTCTTATTTATTTTATTTGGCGCTAGATCTATCAATCTACTACAATTTATTCACGTCTGTTTCCCAATTTCTTGCGCCGCTACCCGAAAGGGATTGACAACCCCTTTTACACGTCGGGTTGCGAGTATTTGTTATTTGTGTGCGGGTGATGTTTACGTTGTGTTGCTTGGTTCTCCTACTGGTTCGATAACCTTGGTCTCATAACTGAGGGAAATACCTACCGCCGATGTGCTGCATCATCCCTACCTCTTTGGGGAAATACCGACGTAGCTTCAAGCCGCATCACAAGACGGCACGAAAGGCTTGGTCTTGGCATGTACATGAGCTTCGTCTTGGTCATGGGGACCTCGCTAACGCCCGCGGCTTCCAGCTCTGCGATAGTGCTCGGCGACCAGCCCTTCAATGCTACGGGGATGGTCTGGGGCAGCAACCGCCGTGGCCAGCTCGGTCAGGGCCATGTCCATGAGGCCCCATTCCTCCTTACTTTATATCTTGTCCGGCTTAGAGTCAACTTCACCAAACTAGAAGACTAATGGCAGATGATCCTTCTATGCCATGGCGTTGGTGGAGGTCTGTGGGAGGGGAATGGTAGGTGAACAGTAAGTCCGCCCGTATTAAACAGTGGCTCTGGCACCATTAATGGAGAGGACGCGATCAAGGCGGGAGGCCATGGAAGTCAAAGGGCTCGCCTCCCAGTGAGCCTGCTCAGCATACAGCCCACACGCTTACTGGTGAGCCTTTGCATTGGAGGACAGCTTGCACGCCTCACGATCAGCCTGCTTAACAGACTGCGCTCGCACGCCTCCTGTCTACTCAAGTAGCTGTCCGCATGGCACCTCCTAGCCACTAAAATGTGACACGTGGCGTCATGTGAATGGTTAACAGAACACACACGATTTCAATTATACAAATGTTTGAGATGTTAAAGTGGCAGCTATTTGTTTCAAAGTGACTTTGTTGGTTGTTATTCGAGTGCGCCTTCTCTCAAAACGGACACGAAAAATACCACAACATGTCGGGTGCCATTCCATGATAGCATGCCAAGTTTCATGAATTTCAGACGAGTTTTGGATTTACTAGAATTTAAAGACAAAGTATCTCAACGTTTTACCGACAAGCAACAGTGCCCTAGTGTTTGAAATTCATTCTCATTTCTTTCATGGGACCTTAGCATGCACCCAAGGACACACATTTGATTTGTTAACCCATTTTTCTTCACTGGAGCATTTGCATGTAGTTCAAATTTGAATTATGCACATAAAATGCCTAGAAAACTCAGTTAATGTATAAAAATGTCCAAACAAACCCCGAACTTCCAAATTTTAACACGACACTCATGTTGCTCTATGTTGCCACTAGGAGAAAATTTTGAAAACAAGAAGAAGCAATGAATATCGTTTCATCCATGAAGGAGGCACATTCCCTACCGGAACCATGAGGCTTGTTGTCAGAAGCTCTGGTATGTGAGAAGCTTATACCCAAACCTACCCCAAATGGGACAATTTTTTTACCACAACATGTTGATGTCGTTCCATGATAGCATGCCAAGTTTCATGAATTTCAAACGAGTTTTGGATTTACTAGAATTTAAAAACCATGTATCTCGATGTTTGCGGTCGAGCGACGGTGGCAAGGTGTTTGACATTCATTCCCATTTCTTGCATAGGATCTAAGCATACAACCAAGGGCGCACATTTGATTTTTTTTAAACCCATTTATACGCATTGGAGCATGTGCATGTAGTTCGAATTTGAATTATGCACATTAATGAATAGAAAACTCAGTTAATGTATAAAAATGTCCAAACGAACCCCGAAAAATTCCAAAATTTAACAGAACACTCTTGTTGTTCTACGTTGATACTAGAACAAAAATAAAAGCAAGAAGAGGCAACGAATATAGTTTCGTCCACAAAAGTGACACGTTCCCTATCGTAACCATGAGGCTTGTTGTGAGAAACTCTTGTTTGTGAGAAGCTTATACCCCAACCTGCCCCAACTGGGACAATATTTTTACCATGACATGTTGATGCCATTCCATGATAGCATGCCAAGTTTCATAAATTTCAGACAAGTTTACGATTTACTAGAATTTAAAAACTATGTATCTCAATGTTTGCGGCCGAGCGACGGTGGCAAGGTGTTTGACATTCATTCTCATTTCTTGCATGGGACCTAAGCATGCAACCAAGGACACACATTTGATTTTTGAACCCATTTATATGCACTGGAGCATGTGCCAGTAGTTCAAATTTGAATTATGCACATAAATGCATAGAAAACTCATTTAATGTATAAAAATGTGCAAACGAACCCCGAAAAATTCCAAAATTTAACACAACAGTCATGTTGTTCTATGTTTACACTAGAAAAAATTTGAAAGCAAGAAGAGGCAATGGATATCGTTTCGTCCACAAATGTAGTATGTTCCCTACCGAAACCATGAGGCTTGTTGTGAGAAGCTCTGGTTTGTGAGAAGCTTATACCCAAACCTGCCCAAAATGGGATAATTTTTTTACTATGGCATGTTGATGATCTTCCATGATAGCATGTCAAGTTTCATGAATTTCAGACGAGTTTTCGATTTACTAGAGTTTTAAAACCATGTACCTCAATGTTAGCGGCTGAGCGACGGTGGCAAGGTGTTTGACATTCATTCTCATTTCTTGCATGTGACCTAAGCATGCAACTAAGGACACACATTTAATTTTTGACCCATTTTTATGCACTGGAGCATGTGCCTGTAGTTCAAATTTGAATTATGCACATAAATGCTTAGAAAACTCAGTTAACATATAAAAATGTCCAAACAAACCCCAAAAAATTCCAAAATTTTATACGACACTCCTCTTGTTCTATGTTGATACCAGAAAAAATTTGAAAGCAAGAAGAGGCAACAAATATCGTTTCATCCACACAGGTGACACGTTTCCCTATCGGAACCATGAGGCTTATTGTGAGAAGCTTATACCAAAACATGCCCCGAATGGGAGAAACTTTTTCCCCAGCATGTTGATGCCATTCCATGATAGCATGCCATGGTTCATGAATTTCAGCCGAGTTTTGGATTTACTAGAATTACAAAAGCAAGTATCTCAATGTTTGTCTGTGAGCCACGGTGTCGTGGTGTTTGAAATTCATCCCCATTTCTTGCATGGGACATAAGCATCAACCCATGGACACATATATGATTTTACAACCCTTTTTTGTGCACCGTAGCATGTGCATGTAGTTTAATTTTGAATTGTGCACCTAAAATGCCTAGAAAACCAAGTTAATGTATAAAAATGTCCAAATGAACCCTGAATAATTCCAATTTTTTGACGATACACCTATAGTTGCATGTTCACTGCAGATAAAAGTTCTAGCAATTCAAACACCCTCTTTTGCCGCTGTGACCCCATTATGTATTTCAAATCGAGACGAAAAATCAAGTAGATCGCACACAGTTTATTATCACCAACCGTGTGAGATGTAGTACAAAATATCTTGGATCCCCGATGGAGTATAGTAAATATATGGTTTACGCGAGAAGGTGTGTCGGTTACAGTCCACAGCCGGCATGTCAAGCACACTAGCTCACTCCAAATATCATTTCATTGTTCAATCGTCACTGGTGAAAGATGGGGATGTGGACTAGCGTCGTGAGGGCAACTTCGGCAGCCCACTCCGGCGAGAGCGTGGCCGCATTCGCCATGCGCGTGGTAATAACACGTGTGAGTGCGGCTGCAATCTGTGACCGGGCGGCCAAGGCGGCCCAAACGGCTGATGTTGCTTCTCAGGTGGCGGCAGCAACATCTGCCTCGGGGATAGCAACTGGTGAGAGCGGCACAGCAACTGGCAAGAGTGGCACAACAATTGTCTGTTCTGCAGCGGCGGCCTTAGCCATGATGGAGGCTGCCCACGACCATGTCGAGGCCGCCCACACCTAGCTCCTAGCGGTCACCGCACAAATCGAACGAAGCTTCTCCGACAATGGTCGGCAACCCACGATCGAAGAGTTGGTAATCGCCGAGAGCGTTCGATCAGTAGTCGGTTCCTTTGCGACATACCATGCCACGACGATGCTCGTCCAAGCCCAGATCGCGGCCGCCCATGCCCAGCTCGTGGCGGCCTTTTCCAAAGAGACGACAAACGCGGATGTTGAGATGCTTGCTGAGTATGGTGCGATGGATGCCATGGAGCCCCTTCCCCGGGAGATCGTCGGGCACGAGCTGGACATGGAGGAGGTGGCGAAGATTGACGAGTGCCAGCCGGAGTAGTACTCTTTATTTAATTTAGAGCACCGGTCTTTAATTTGTTAGAGTAATGTTTAGGTCAGCTAGCTCTATTTAATTGATGAACTTTCTTGATTAAGAAGTGTGGATGCGTTGTAGGCTCCTTTGTGTACCCAAATTATGCTATGACGTGGATGACCATTGTAACCAGGGAAATTCGGACCAAAATTTGCATGTTCAAACTCATCACACACGGGGTAAGCTATATGAATCATGTGTGATGTTCACATATCGTACATAGTGCTGAATAAGGGACCATGTATGATGACACTTGGCGCGCCAGTTTTTTTGCTACACCGAGCGACTGAGCCAAAATTTTTGGCTTCCATGGAAATATCTACCTCCCTGCCCCTCCCCCTTACCAAAAGCCACATTTCCCTTGTTTCTTCCTTCATTTTCAAGTTCAAACCTTCACTCCTTGCTTGCAACGCCGCCTCCTCGCCGGTGACCCTCCTTCATGCTGCTCGGCCTCGTCGATCCAGGCAGGTAATCCACATCCGACCACCATCCTCCTCCTCCTTCTACATCCCACATGCCCTGATCGCCAGTGCGACACCTTCCCCCCAAATCACCGACCCCTACCCCAAATAAGAGCCACCCTGAGCCATGGTGCACGCAATATAGCTAGGAGCTCAAGGAGCATTTGCCAGGGGAGAAGAAAATCACGGCTGCACATGCGGATGAGGTCGTGATGGCTGCCATTCGTGTCGACCCAGATCTTGGAGGAGCACCTCGACGTAGAGGCCACCGTCGACGACTCGCGTGCCGACGCTGCAACGCGGTTGGCTACTTTAAACAATAGTTCGTGGCGTTTCCTCCAGCCCACTGTCGGTGCCTTCGATGAAGACTACAAGGTGTTTTCTCAGCGTGCCTGTGCTTACCTCAACTCGAGAGCCAGCAGGTTGGTGCTCGGAGCAGCTTAGGCAAATCACCACTACGAGCAGGGCACCCACGATGTGGAGGCCTCGCCCTCTTCCATGTCCAAGGAGCCAATCATCATCGATTTCTCCGACGATGAGGAGTAGCTTGTCTTATTAACTCACTATAAGGACCTAAGACTCCGACTATGGTCAGCAAACATGCTAAATTCATACATGGCACTCGATACGCTCCATGGCAAAAGCAATGAATATGGCAGACTACCGATATGTCCTTGTTCTTTGTAGATACCACTTGCACACAAGATAGTTCTATTTCTTGTCTTTAGTTTTCAATTTGAAGTTTGTTAACTACTTTAGAGTGAAACATTTTATTAATATTTAACATCCTCCTCTTATCAAACAGATAAAGTACATCTTGTCCACTCCATTCAGTGATTCAGTTTCCGTCGAACTACCTGGAGAAATATCAGAATACATTGATTCCCAATTCATAGAAATCAGTCTAACACAAGTAAGTTCTCTAGCTGCTTTTGGTCTTTCGAATAACTACAAATTTTCTCTCATTGTCATTGTCAATGTCATGTTGAGTCTTTTCGACAACACATACTCTGTCATTTACTAGATAAGATAATTTTTCAAATGAAGGCTCGAGAATTATATAGAAATATCATTCGGAACTCAACACCTACCCTGAAGAGCTATGTCGATGATACGCATTCTTCATTTCTGAAGAT
This sequence comes from Aegilops bicornis, assembly GCA_021605145.1. Classification (NCBI taxonomy): domain Eukaryota; kingdom Viridiplantae; phylum Streptophyta; class Magnoliopsida; order Poales; family Poaceae; genus Aegilops; species Aegilops bicornis. The sequence continues at coordinate 391,253,101 of CM038675.1, read as the reverse complement.
CGGGGCATCTTCCAGTAGTCTAAATCTCCAATTCAAATCAACTATTATGAAAAACGCATTCAAAGTTCCTCTGCCTAAACAGTTCTTGGCAATAAAATCACCTCCAAATTTTCTAATGCTAAATGTTCCACAATCATTGACGAAGATAAATGATTCAGCAAAGATGAATTTGTTCAGGAATTGGTCAATGATTTTCCTGAGTCTGTGAACATAAAAAGTCCCAATTTATCTCCCTCTTTTCAGGGTAATCTACCATCTTTCAAACAACTTGCTTGTCCGGAGCTATTTGTGAAGACATCAAGTCCAAAAGAAACACCTACCACTGATGTTTCAGCATTGTTACATCGCAAGTTGTTCCTTTTTATCTCTGCATCTAAGCATGTGTTTCTCTCTACCAAAATATATCATGAAATAAATCATAACAAATCATTTTTTCTTCTACATGATGCTTGTCTGAATCAAGATCCGCAAAGAGAAAATTAGAAGAAACAAAGTTCAGCTTACCATTGCTTGGATTCTTATTACCAGGAGAACGCTTCCAAGGTCATTTTTCTTACAAATTTTCTTTGTCAAAGAATTTTATGGGCCATGCAGATGAACTGAGGTGTCAAGATTATCATTTTTAATGTTCTCTTACTGCTTTTGTGGCAACCAGATTATGTTGATCTTGATCCAGATAAATCGATTGCTTGCTGAACAGAATTTCTCAGTTGACAATAGTCTCATCAACACAATGCATGCAGTTCAAATGGAGAGCCTGGTACAAGCACTCAATACGCAGTCATGGATTGTCCTTCTTTTGATGCAATTACCAATTCAATTGACATAATAGGGATTGTCCCTCTCATTTTTGAGAGAATTACATCAGAACCACCTAGACCCTTTGCATCTGCTTTGTCTTCTAAGCTCACTCTCCCAGCAAATCGATATAACAACCAATATAACAGTAATGTTAACACCAATATTCCTCCAAATGAGATCCCAATAAGGATAATGAATTTCCTATCACCGACACTTTACCCAACCAATATTGGTACACCCATTGAAGATCCTTTGTTAGTTCAAGCACTCGAACAGCATGAAGCACATTCCAGTAAGTTTTCAGAAGCAGAAGGTTCAACTTGGCAACAACGTGTGAACAAATCTTTCAAAACTGGGACACCAGTAATTCAAGAACAAAAAAGGCAGGTGAGTAGGTCATTTTTTTCAAATGGAATAGAGAATGATTTTTACCAATCCTTGTTTGGACTTCTTTCCAAGTTAACTTACAGGTATGTTCTACATCATTCGAACACAGAAAAAATATATTCTATCCATGCTTTTTATCATGCTTTTTTATATTACTTTCTTGATGCTGCTATTCTGCCATGAATAGCATGAGGATATTCGAGATTGAAGGAGTTTGGGTGGACCAGAAAACTATTATTATATCATACAAGACTGGTGGTTGGATAAATCCTCGGGTTGTTGGCTGTTTTGGAAAACTAAAGAATAAAGATCAGCTCAACCCAGGAAGGAAAGGACTTCTACCAAACAGTGAATTAGTAGAACACATAATTAGCATCGACGACATGGTCAGCATATATTTTTTGTGTTCTTTTCCTCTGTTGTCTTTTTCACTTCTACGATCTTTTCCTTTTTCAAACTATCAAACATTATTTTCGGAAACAAGCATGTAGGAGAAGCTAATGAACCCAATGCTAAATCATTCAGATCCTCCAAAAAAACTAATCTTACAGGAAACTACTGTTAGCTTCAACTTATTGAATGCTTCGTTGGTAATAACATATTTTATCAAAAGTACTGTCATAGAATTTTAACTTTCACGGAGGTTAGACTTATAGTTTGTTCCTTTCTACAATTTGTAGGTGAAAATGCATGTATTCAAGGAAAAACAATGGATATTAATCGTCGCTAACTTCAGAGCCAAAATTTTGATATTATGAACCCTTGTTACAGGGTGATACATTTTTACTAACAATTTGTGCAGTAATCTACAACTTCAAGGCTCTGCTTGCAGCTACATACGAAAATACTAGTTCTTTTAATATAGGAAATTTTGAGTCAAGATTTGTACCAACTCCCAAGGTCAAATTCAGGTGCATTTTCCATGGGACTCTTCCATGTGCTTATTGAAGGAAATATGCCCTAGAGGCAATAATAAAGTTATTATTTATTTCCTTATATCATGATAAATGTTTATTATTCATGCTAGAATTGTATTAACCGGAAACTTAGTACATGTGTGAATACATAGACAAACTGGGTGTCACTAGTATGCCTCTACTTGACTAGCTCGTTCATCAAAGATGGTTAAGATTCCTAGCCATAGACATGAGTTGTCATTTGATTAACAGGGTCACATCATTGGAGAATGATGTGATTGACTTGACCCATCCGTTACCTTAGCACGGTGATCGTTTAGTTTGTTGCTATTGCTTTCTTCATGACTTATACATGTTCCTATGACTATGAGATTATGCAACTCCCGAATACCGGACGAACACTTAGTGTGCTATCAAACGTCACAACGTAACTGGGTGATTATAAATATGCAATATAGGTGTCTCCGAAGGTGTTTGTTGGGTTGGCATAGATCGAGATTAGGATTTGTCACTCCGTGTTTCGGAGAGGTATCTCTGGGCCCTCTCATTAATGCACATCACTATAAGCCTTGCAAGCAATCTGACTAATGAGTTAGTCACGGGATAAAGCATAACGGAACGAGTAAAGAGACTTGCCGGTAACGAGATTGAACTAGGTATTGAGATACCGACGATCGAATCTCGGGCAAGTAACATACCGATGACAAAGGGAACAACGTATGTTGTTGTGCGGTTTGACCGATAAAGATCTTTGTAGAATATGTGGAACCAATATGAGCATCCAGGTTCCTCTATTGGTTATTGACCGAAGATGAGTCTCGGTCATGTCTACATAGTTCTTGAACTCGTAGGGTCCGCACGCTTAACGTTCGGTGACGATCGGTTTTATGAGTTTATGTGTTTTGATGTACCGAAGGTAGTTCGGAGTCCCGGATATGATCACGGACATGACGAGGAGTCTCGAAATGGTCGAGACATAAAGATCGATATATTGGATGACTACGTTTGGACATCGGAAAGGTTTCGAAAGAGTTCGGGCATATACCAGAGTACCGGAGGGTTACCGGAACCCACCGGGGAGTATATGGGCCCTAATGGGCTTTAGTGGAGAGAGAGAGGGGCAGCCAGGGTAGGCCGCACGCCCCCTCCCCCTCTGGTCTGAATTGGACTAGGAAGGGGGGCGGCGCCCCCCTTTCCTTACTCCCTCTCTCCCCCTTCCTTCTCTCCTAGTCCAACTAGGGAAGGGGGGAATCCTACTCCCGGTGGGAGTAGGGCTCCTCCAGGGCGCGCCATAGAGGGTTGGGCCTCTCCCCTCCTCCACTCCTTTATATACGGGGGAGGGGGCACCCCATAGACACACAAGTTGATCATTGATCTCTTAGCCATGTGCGGTGTCCCCCTCCACCATAATCCACCTCGGTCATATCGTTGCAGTGCTTAGGCGAAGCCCTACGTTGGTAGCTTCATCATCACCGTCGTTCTGATGAAGCTCTCCCTCTACACTCAGCTGGATCAAGAGTTCGTGGGACGTCACCGAGCCGAACGTGTGCAGATCACGGAGGTGCCATACTTTCGGTACTAGGATCGGTCGGATCGTGAAGACGTACGACTACATCAGCCGCGTTGTCATAACGCTTCCGCTTACAGTCTACGAGGGTACGTGGACTACACTCTCCCCTCTCTTTGCTATGCATCGCCATGATCTTGCGTGTGCGTAGGAATTTTTTTGAAATTACTGTGTTCCCCAACAGTGGCATCCGAGCCATGTCTATGCGTAGATGTTATATGCATGAGTAGAACACAAATGAGTTGTGGGCGATAATAGTCATACTGCTTACCAGCATTTCATACTTTGATTCGGCGGTATTGTTGGATGAAGCGGCCCGGACCGACATTACACGTACGCTTACGCGAGGCTGGTTCTACCGACGTGCTACATAAGCAATTGGTGGCGGGTGTCAGTTTCTCCAACTTTAGTTGAATCGAGTGTGGCTATGCCCGGTCCTTGTTGAAGGTTAAAACATCACACTTGATGAAAAATCGTTGTGGTTTTGATGCGTAGGTAAGAACGTTTCTTGCTCAGCCCATAGCAGCCACGTAAAACTCGCAACAACAAAGTAGAAGACGTCTAACTTGTTTTTGTAGGGCATGTTGTGATGTGATATGGTCAAGACATGATGCTAAATTTTATTGTATGAGATGATCATGTTTGTATCAGAGTTATCGGCAACTGGCAGGAGCCATATGGTTGTCGCTTTATTGTATGAAATGCAATCGACATGTAATTGCTTTACTTTATCACTAAGCGGTCGCGATAGTCGTAGAGGCAATAGTTGGCAAGACGACAATGATGCTTCGATGGAGATCAAGGTGTCAAGCCGGTGACGATGGTGATCATGACGATGCTTTAGAGATGGAGATCAAAGGCACAAGATGATGATGGCCATATCATATCACTTATATTGATTGCATGTGATGTTATCCTTCATGCATCTTATTTTGCTTAGTTCGGCGGTAGCATTATAAGATGATCTCTCACTAAATTTCAAGGTACAAGTGTTCTCCCTGAGTATGCACCGTTGCGAAAGTTTGTCCTGCCGAGACACCACGTGATGATCGGGTGTGATAAGCTCTACGTTCACATACAACGGGTGCAAGCCAGTTTTGCACACGCAAAATACTCGGATTAAACTTGACGAGCCTAGCATATGCAGATATGGCCTCGGAACAGTGAGACCGAAAGGTTGAGAGTGAATCATATAATAGATATGATCAACATAGTGATGTTCACCCATTGAAAACTACTCCATCTCACGTGATGATCGGACATGATTTAGTTGATATGGATCACGTGATCACTTAGATGATTAGAGGGGTGTCTATCTAAGTGGAAGTTCTTTAGTAATATGATTAATTGAACTTTAATTTATCATGAACTTGGTACCTGATAGTATTTTGCATGTCTATGTTGTTGTAGATAGATGGCATGTGTTGTTGTTCCGTTGAATTTTAATGCGTTCCTAGAGAAAGCTAAGTTGAAAGATGATGGTAGCAATTACGGACTGGGTCCGTAACTTGAGGATTATCCTCATTGCTCCATAGAAGAATTACGTCCTGGAAGCACCGCTAGGTCCAAACCTGCTGTAAGAGCAACGCCAGATGTTATGAACGTCTGGCAGAGCAAAGCTGATGACTACTTGATAGTTCAGTGTGCCATGCTTTACGACTTAGAACCGTGACTTCAACGACATTTCGAACATCATGGAGCATATGAGATGTTCCAGGAGTTGAAGTTAATATTTCAAGCAAATGCCCGGATTGAGAGATATGAAGTCTCCAATAAGTTCTACAGCTGTAATTTCTGGGTTTAACAATCACTTGATTCAACTGGGAGTTAATCTTCCTGATGATAGTGTCATTGACAGAATTCTTCAATCACTGCCACCAAGCTACAAGAGCTTCGTGATGAACTATAATATGCAAAGGATAGATAAGACAATTCCCGAGCTCTTCGCAATGCTAAAGGCTGCGGAGGTAGAGATCAAGAAAGAGCATCAAGTGTTAATGGTCAACAAGACCACCAGTTACAAGAAAAGGGGTAAAGGGAAGAAGGGAAACTTCAAGAAGAACGGCAAGCAAGTTGTTGCTCAAGTAAAGAAGCCCAAGTCTGGACCTAAGCCTGAGACTGAGTGCTTCTACTGCAAAGGGACTGGTGATAACCCACAAGTATAGGGGATCAATTGTAGCCTCTTTCAATAAGTAAGAGTGTCGAACCCAACGAGGAGCTAAAGGTAGAACAAATATTCCCTCAAGTTCTATCGACCATGGATACAACTCTACGCACGCTTGACGTTCACTTTACCTAGAACAAGTATGAAACTAGAAGTATTTTGTAGGTGTTGTTGGATAGGTTTGCAAGAATATAAAGAGCACGTAAATAAAAACTAGGGGCTGTTTAGATAAAGACAAAATAAAGTTAGTACAGCGAGTGTGGAAAAGTGGTGGTAGGAGTTGCGAAATCTTCCCTAAGCAATTGACTACTTTACTAGACCGATAGCAAGTTTTATGTGGGAGAGGCCACTGCTAGCATGTCATCCCTGACTTGGAATTCTATGCACTTATGATTGGAACTATTAGCAAGCATCCGCAACTAATAATGTTCATTAAGGTAAAACCCAACCATATCTTTAAGATATATTGGTCCCCCTTCAATCCCGTATGCATCAATTTCTATGCTAGGTTGAAGCTTTTGTCACTCTTGCCCTCCAATACATAGTCCTATCAACATACAACTAACCCTATGGTGTGATCCACGCACGTGCTCATATGATGGGCACCAAAGGACAGCAACATAACCACAAGAAAATTAAATCAATCATAGCAATTCATGAACCACCAATAGGACAACGAAAATCTACTCAGACATCATAGGATGGCAACATATCATTGGATAATAATATGAAGCATAAAGCACCATGTTCAAGTAGAGGGTACAGCGGGTTGCGGGAGAGTGGACCGCTGTAGATAGATGGGGGAAGGTGATGGAGATGTTGGTGAAGATGACGGAGGTGTTGGTGAAGATGGCGATGAAGATGATGGCCACGGCGGTGTTCCGGCGCCACCGGAAGAGAGGGGGAGAGATGTCCCCTTCTTCTTCCTCTTCCTTGACCTTCTCCCTGGATGGGAGGAGGGTTTCCCCTCTGGTCCATGGTGTCCATGGCGTGGGAGGGGCGAGAGCCCCTCCGAGATTGGATCTGTCTCTCTGTCTCTCTTTGTTTCTGCGTTCTGGTATTCTGCCCTTTCACCGTTTCGTATATATATGGAGATCCATAACTCCGATTGGATTGAAACCTTCGCCCAGATTTTTCTCCAAAAATTAGCTTTCTTGCGGCCAAAGAAGAGAAGCAACCGCCTTACCGGGGCCCCACGAGGGTCAGAGGCGCGCCCAGGGGGTGGGGCGCGCCCCCTGCCTCGTGCCCTCCTCGGGCACCGTCTCGCGTTGATTCTTCTTCCCGTATTTTCCAAATATTCCAAAAATATTCTCCGTCCGTTGTTATCCCGTTTGGATTCCGTTTGATATGGGATTTCTGCGAAACATAAAACATGCAAGAAACAGGAACTGGCACTAGGCACTGGATCAATATGTTAGTCCCAAAAATAGTATAAAAAGTTGCCAAAAGTATATGAAAGTTGTATAATATTGGCATGGAACAATCAAAAATTATAGATACGACGGAGACGTATCAGCATCCCCAAGCTTAATTTCTGCTCGTCCTCGAGTAGGTAAATGATAAAAAAGATAATTTTTGATGTGGAATGCCACCTAGCATAATCTTGATCATGTACCTAATCATGGCATTAATATTAAGACACGAGTGATTCAAAGCAATAGTCTATCATTTGACATAAAAACAATAACACTTCAAGCCTACTAATAAAGCAATCATGTCTTTTCAAAATAACAAGGCCAAAGAAAGTTATCCCTACAAAATCATATAGTCTGGCTATGCTCCATCTTCACCACACAAAATATTCCAATCATGCACAACCCCGATGACAATCCGAGCAATTGGTTCATACTTTTTAACGTGCTTCAGCCTTTTCAACCCTCACGCAATACATGAGCGTGAGCCATGGACATAGTACTATAGGTGGAATAGAATATGATGGTGGAGGTTGTGTGGAGAAGACAAAAAAGGAGAAAGTCTCACATCGACACGGCTAATCAACGGGCTATGGAGATGCCCATCAATTGATGTCAATGTGAGGAGTAGGGATTGCCATGCAACGGATGCACTAGAGCTATAAGTATATGAAAGCTCAAACTGAAACTAAGTGGGTGTGCATCCAACTTGCTTGCTCATGAAGACCTAGGACATTTGAGGAAGCCCATCGTTGGAATATACAAGCCAAGTTCTATAATGAAAATTCCCACTAGTATATGAAAGTGATAACTCAAGAGACTCTCTATATGAAGAACATGGTGCTACTTTGAAGCACAAGTGTGGTAAAAGGATAGTAAAATTGCACCCTTTTCTTCTTCTTTTTTCTTTTTTTCTTCTTTTTTTACGGGCTTCTTTGGCCCCTTTTTTTATTTAGGCTTCCTTGGCCTCTCTCTTTTTTTGGATGGGGCAATGCTCTAATAACGATGATCATCACACTTTTATTTACTTACAACTCAATATTACAACTCGATACTAGAACAAAGATATGAATCTATATGAATGCCTCCGGCGGTGTACCAGGATGTGCAATGATCTAGCGTAGCAATGACATCAAAAAACGGACAAGCCATGAAAACATCATGCTAGCTATCTTACGATCGTGCAAAGCAATATGACAATAAATGTTCAAGTCATGTATATGATGATGATGGAAGTTGCATGGCAATATATCTCGGAATGGCTATGGAAATGCCATGATAGGTAGGTATAGTGGCTGTTTTGAGGAAGATATAATGAGGCTTATGTGCGATAGAGCGTATCGTATCACGGGGTTTGGATGTACCGACGAAGTTTGCACCAACTCTCGAGGTGAGAAAGGACAATGCACGGTACCGAAGAGGCTAGCAATGATGGAAGGGTGAGAGTGTGTATAATCCATGGACTCGCATTAGTCATAAAGAACTCATATACTTATTGCAAAAGTTTATTAGCCCTTGAAGCAAAGTACTACTACGCATGCCCCTAGGGGGTAGATTGGTAGGAAAAGACCATCGCTCATCCCTGACCGCCACTCATAAGGAAGACAATCAATAAATACCTCATGCTTGGACTTCGTTACATAATGGTTCACCATACGTGCATGCTAAGGGAATCACAAACCTCAACACAAGTATTTCTACAATCCACAACTACCCACTAGCATGACTCTAATATCACCATCTTTATATCGCAAAACTATTGCAAGGAATCAAACATATCATATTCAGTGATCTGCAAGTTTTATGTAGGATTTGATGACTAGCCATGTGAATGACCAGTTCCTGACATCTCTCTAAATGGATATAAGTGAAGCCAGAGAGTTTAATTCTTTCTACAAAAGATATGCCCACACTCTAACAAATGTAAGTGAAGCAAAATAGCATTCTACAAATGGCGGTTTTCTATGTGAAGAGAAACAGGCAATCCAAACTTCGAATGATATAAGTGAAGCACATGAAGCATTCTATAAAGCCATACTCAAAAGATATAAGTGAAGTGCATAGATAATTCTATAAATAAACCAAGGACTATCTCATACTAGCATGGTGCATAAAAATAAAAAAGAAAAGTAAATGCAAAAAGACGCTCCAAGATCTGCACATATCACATGAACGAAACGAATCCGAAAACATAACGATACTTGTTGAAGAAAGATGGGATGCCTTCCGGGGCATCCCAAGCTTAGACGCTTGAGTATCCTCGAATATTTACTTTGGGTGCCTTGGGCATCCCCAAGCTTAAGCTCTTGCCTCTCTTCCTTCTTCTCATATCGAGACCTCCTCGATCTTCGAACTCTTCATCCACACAAAACTTCAACAGAAAACTCGGTAAGATTTGTTAGTATAATAAAGCAAATCATCACTCTAAGTACTGTTAAAAACTAATTCATAGTTTGTTTTTGCATTGTATCTACTGTAATATAACTTTTCCATGGTTTAATCCACTGATATAAATCGATAGTTTCATCAAAACAAGCAAACTATGCATCAAAAACAGAATCTGTCTAAAACAGAACACTCTGTAACAATCTGAACATTCACCATACTTCTAATACTTGAAAATTCTGCCAAAATGAGGAAAAATAAACAATTTGATTAGAAAGACAGTGCAAAAAGTTTCAGAACCATTTGACGTTCCAGTAAAAAAAATGTAAAATCGTGCACTACAGCCAAAGTTTCTGTCCTACACCGCACAAACCAACAAGCATTGTAAACATCCTAAAGGCAAACCTTGACACATTATTTTTATTTTTAAACTTTATAAAAGCAGACAACAGAAATAAATGACTCTCTAAAACTTCCGGGTTGTCTCCCTGGCAGCGCTTTCTTTAAAGCCATTAAGCTAGGCATATAGTGCTCAAGTAATGGATCCACCCGGATCCCAAGGTATATCAAAGCCAATTTTAATTAACAATTATTTGTGATTTAGTGAGCACAAAGTAATATATATCAAGCAAAAACAAAGTCTAACTCTCTTCCTATGCATCGGCATGTCATAAAAGAACAATTCATGCACACATAGTAAAGGCCAATGCATAGTATAAACAGTTTCTTGCAAATTTTTCGTGTTGGAAACATAGAGAGGTGGAGATATAGTTCCTCTCTCGTAATAATTGCAAGTAGGAGCAGCAAGCACATGCATATTATACTCATCAAAATAATCATGTGTAGTACTAAAAGGCAACCCATCAATATAATCCTTAACAAGCACAAACTTCTCCGATATAGTGTAGTTGGGAGAATTCAAAAAGATAATAGGACTATCATGCGTGGGTGCAATAGCAACAATTTCATGTTTAACATAAGGAACTATAACAAGTTCATCTCTATAAGCATAGTTCATATTGGCATCTTGGCCACAAGCATAGCAAGCATCATCAAAAAGGGATATTTTAAAAGAATCAACGGGATCATAACAATCATCATAGCAATCGTCCTTCGGTAAGCACGAAGGGAAATTAAACAATGTATGAGTTGAAGAGTTACTCTCATTAGAAGGTGGGCACGGGTAGCTAATCCGCTCTTCCTCCTTTTGTTCTCCACTCTCCTCATCATCTTTTTCATCCAATGAGCTCACAGTTTCATCAATTTCTTCTTCCATAGACTCCTGCAAAATATTAATCTCTTCTTGGACAGCGGAGGAGTCCTCAATATATGGTTTAACATAAGCATTAGAAGCATAATTATCATAGCAGTATTTAAGTATGGCAAAATTTTCAGATTTGTAAAGAGTAGCACCATACTTTTCAATCAAAGAAGCAATTTCATAAGCACCCTTAAAAGCAACAAATTCTTTAATTTGTTGAACATCATAGTAATTATAAACACCCTTAGCATATGAAGACACAATTCCTTTATCGATAAACTCACATTGGTAGGGAAGGTGTTTCTTAGGGTTTTCAGAACAACAAGTAACATCATATATTTCACATAAATTCCAGGCATAGCATTGCAAACGATGAATTTGATCAAGTAAAAGTTTCCCTTTTTGAGATATGTGGTGTCGCACATAACAAGCATGCTCATCTAAAGATTTGCCCTCAACTAAGCTAGTTGGGATTTCAGCACGAGCACATAGGGATCGAAGATGATCCAAGTAAAAAGCTTCAGGAGTGTGATAGATTTTGAGTGGTTCTTCAACCACTGGTTTAGTACTTACAACTAATTTTTCTGGTATTTTGCGTTTCCTACCCATAACTAAAGATAGAAAACAAGAGCACAAAATAAAAACTACTTAGTGATAAAGCAAACAAGCACACACGAGAATATTCACCTCAAGACTATAACTCCCGACAGCGGCGCCGAGAAAAAGTTCTTGATAACCCACAAGTATAGGGATCAATTGTAGCCTCTTTCGATAAGTAAGAGTGTCGAACCCAACGAGGAGCTAAAGGTAGAACAAATATTCCCTCAAGTTCTATCGACCACGGATACAACTCTACGCACGCTTGACGTTCGCTTTACCTAGAACAAGTATGAAACTAGAAGTATTTTGTAGGTGTTGTTGGATAGGTTTGCAAGAATATAAAGAGCACGTAAATAAAAACTAGGGGCTGTTTAGATAAAGACAAAATAAAGTTAGTACAGTGAGTGTGGAAAAGTGGTGGTAGGAGTTGCGAAATCTTCTCTAAGCAATTGACTACTTTACTAGACCGATAGCAAGTTTTATGTGGGAGAGACCACTGCTAGCATGTCATCCCTGACTTGGAATTCTATGCACTTATGATTGGAACTATTAGCAAGTATCCGCAACTACTAACGTTCATTAAGGTAAAACCCAACCATAGCTTTAAGATATATTGGCCCCCCTTCAATCCCGTATGCATCAATTTCCATGCTAGGTTGAAGCTTCTGTCACTCTTGCCCTCCAATACATAGTCCTATCAACATATAACTAACCCTATGGTGTGATCCACGCGCATGCTCATATGATGGGCACCAAAGGACAGCAACATAACCACAAGAAAATTAAATCAACCATAGCAATTCATCAACCACCAATAGGACAATGAAAATCTACTCAGACATTATAGGATGGCAACATATCATTAGATGATAATATAAAGCATAAAGCACCATGTTCAAGTAGAGGGTACAGCGGGTTGCGGGAGAGTGGACCACTGTAGATAGAGGGGGAAAGGTGATGGAGATGTTGGTGAAGATGGTGGAGGTGTTGGTGAAGATGGCGATGAAGATGATGGACACGGCGGTGTTCCGGCGCCACGGGAAGAGAGGGGAGAGAGGCCCCCTTCTTCTTCCTCTTGCTTGACTTTCTTCCTAGATGGGAGGAGGGTTTCCCCTCTGGTCCATGGTCTCCATGGCGTGGGAGGGGCAAGAGCCCTCCGAGATTGGATCTGTCTCTCTGTGTCTCTCTGTTTCTGCGTTCTGGTATTATGCCCTTTCACCGTTTCGTATATATATATGGAGATCCGTAACTCCTATTGGATTGAAACCTTCGCCCGGATTTTTCTCCAAAAATTAGCTTTCTTGCGACCAAAGAAGAGCAGCAACCGCCTTATGGGGGGCCACGAGGGTCAGAGGCGTGCCCAGGGGGGTGGGGCGCGCCCCTGCCTCGTGCCCCCCTCGGGCACCATCTCGCGTTTATTCTTCTTCCCGTATTTTCCAAATATTCCAAAAATATTCTCCGTCCGTTTTTATCCCGTTTGGATTCCGTTTGATATGGGGTTTCTGCGAAACATAAAACATGCAACAAACAGAACTGCACCGGCAATCGGATCAATATGTTAGTCCCAAAAATAGTATAAAAAGTTGCCAAAAAGTATATGAAAGTTGTATAATATTGGCATGGAACAATCAAAAATTATAGATACGACGGAGACGTATCAACTTGTCACTGGAAGCGAAACTAGCCCAAGTATTTGGCGGATAAAAAGGATGGTAAGGTGAACAAAGGTATATGTGATATACATGTTATTGATGTGTACCTTACTAATGCTCGCATGATAGTGCTCGGGTATTTGATCTGGTTATATTGCTTATATTTGCAACTCAAAACAGGGACTACGGATTAAACGAAGATTGGCTAAGGACGAGGTGACGATGCGCGTGGGAAATGGTTCCAAAGTCGATGTGATCGCAGTCGGCACGCTACCTCTACATCTACCTTCGGGATTAGTTTTAGACCTGAATAATTGTTATTTGGTGCGGCGTTAAGCATGGACATTATATCTGGATCTTGTTTGATGCGAGACGGTTATTCATTTAAATCAGAGAATAATGGTTGTTCTATTTATATGAGTAATATCTTTTATGGTCATGCACCCTTGAAGAGTGGTCTATTTTTGTTGAATCTTGATAGTAGTGACACACATATTCATAATATTGAGGCAAAAAAGATGCAGAGTTGATAATGATAGTGCAACATATTTGTGGCACTGCCATTTAGGTCATATTGGTGTAAAGCGCATGAAGAAACTCCATTCTGATGGACTTTTGGAAACCGCTTGATTATGAATCACTTGGTACTTGCGAACCATGCCTCATGGGCAAGATGACTAAAATGTCGTTCTCCGAAAAAATGGAGCGAGCAACATATTTGTTGGAAATGATACATACTGATGTATGTGGTCCGATGAATGTTGAGGCTCGCGGCGAGTATCGTTATTTTCTCACCTTCATAGATGATTTGAGCAGAGATGGGTATATCTACTTGATGAAGCATAAGTCTAAAACATTTGAAAAGTTCAAAGAATTTCAGAGTGAAGTGGAAAATCATCGTAACAAGAAAATAGAGTTTCTATGATATGATTGTGAAGGAGAATATTTGAGTTACGAGTTTGGTCTTCATGTGAAACAGTGCGGAATAGTTTCGCAACTCACGCCACCCGGAACACCACAGCGTAATGGTGTATCCGAACGTCGTAATCGTACTTACTAGATATGGTGCGATCTATGATGTCTCTGACTGATTTCCCGCTATCATTTTGGGGTTATGCTTTAGAGACGGCTGCATTCACGTTAAATAGGGCACCATCTAAATCTGTTGATACGACACCTTATGAACTATGGTTTGGCAAGAAACCCAAGTTGTCACTTCTTAAAGTTTGGCGCTGCGATGCTTATGTGAAAAGGCTTCAACCTGATAAGCTCGAACCCAAATCGGAAAAATGCGTCTTCATAGGATACCCAAAGGAGACTGTTGGGTACACCTTCTATCACAGATCCGAAGGCAAGACATTTGTTGCTAAGAATGGATCCTTTCTAAAGAAGGAGTTTCTCTCGAAAGAAGTGAGTGGGAGGAAAGTATAAACTTGATGAGGTAATTGTACCTTCTCCCGAATTGGAAAGTAGTTCATCACAGAAATCAGTTCCAGTGATTCCTACATCAATTAGTGTGGAAGCTAATGATAACGATCATGAAACTTCAGATCAAGTTACTACCAAACCTCGTAGGTCAACCAGAGTACGGTCCGCACCAGAGTAGTACGGTAATCCTATTCTAGAAGTCATGTTACTAGACCATGATAAACCTACAAACTATGAGGAAGCGATGATGAGCCCAGATTCTGCAAAATGGCTTGAGGCTATGAAATCTGAGATGGGATCCATGTATGAGAAACAAAGTATGGACTTTTGTTGACTTGCTCGACGATCAGCAAGCCATTTGAGAATAAATGGATCTTCAAGAGGAAGATGGACGCTGGTAGTAGTGTTACTATCTACAAAGCTCGACTTGTTGCGAAAGGTTTTCAACAAGTTCAAGGTGTTGACTATAATGAGATTTTCTCACTCGTATCGATGTTTAAAGTCTGTCCGAATCATGTTAGCAATTTTCACATTTATGAAATATGGAAAATGGATGTCAAAACTGCATTCCTTAATGGATTTATTAAAGAAGAGTTGTATATGATGCAACCAGAAGGTTTTGTCAATCCTAAAGCTGCTAACAAAGTGTGCAAAGCTCCAGCGGTCCATCTATGGACTGGTGCAAGCATCTCAGAGTTGGAATATACGCTTTGATGAGTTGATCAAAGTATATAGTTTTATACAGACTTGAGGTGAAGCCTGTATTTAGAAGAAAGTTAGTGGGAGCACTACAGCCTGTCTGATAAGTATATGTGAATGACATATTGTTGATCAGAAATGATGTAGAATTTTCTAGAAAGCATAAAGGAGTGTTTGAAAGGAGTTTTTCAAGGAAATACTTCGGTGAAGCTGCTTACATATTGGGCATCAAGATCTATAGAGATAGATCAAGAAGCTTGATAAGATTTTCAATGAGTACATACCTTGACAAGTTTTTGAAGTATTTCAAAATGAAACAGTCAAAGAAAGAGTTCTTGCCTGTGTTGCAAGGTGTGAAGTTGAGTTAAGACTCAAAACCCGACCACGGCAGAAAATAGAAAGAGAATGAAAAGTCGTTCCTTGTGCCTCAGTCATAGGTTCTATAAAGTATGTTATGTTGTATACCAGATCTATTGTGTACCTTGCTATGAGTTTGGCAAGGGAGTACAATAGTGATCTAGGAGTAGATCACAGGACAGCGGTCAAAATTATCCTTAGAAGACTAAGGAAATATTTCTCGGTTATGGAGGTGACAAAGAGTTCGTCGTAAAGATTTATGTCGATGCAAGCTTGTACACCGATCCAGATGACTCTGCGTCTCAATGTAGATACATATTGAAAGTGGGAGCAATTAGCTAGAGTAGCTCCGTGTAGAGCATACAAATACTTGCGGATCTTAATGTGGCAGACCCATAGACTAAAACTTCTCTCACAAGCAAAACATGATCACACCTAAGTACTCTTTGGGTGTTAATCACATAGAGATGTGAGCTAGATTATTGACTCTAGTAAACCCTTTGGGTGTTGGTCACATGGCGATGTGAACTATGGGAGTTAATCACATAGGTGATGTGAACTATTGGTCTTAATCACATGGTGATGTGATCTAAATTATTGACTCTAGTGAAAGTGGGAGACTGAAGGAAATATGCCCTAGAGGCAATAATAAAGTTATTACTCCCTCCGTTCACTTTTCTAAGGCGCGGAAGAAAACTTCCGACAGCCCCAAAAAATCGGTAATGGACAACAATACCCCTTCCAATCGATCAATTTGAAATTCAAAAAATATCGGAATCGCCTCGCCCAGTGCGTCGTCACCCACCTCGCGCCTGGCTTCTCCTCACCTAGTGCGTTGCTGCTCACCTCGCGCACAAGATCTCCTCGCTGCTCACCTGGCGCCCAACTTCTCCGCCCAGGATCTCCCGCTCATCGCCGCCCAGATTCCTGGTCACCACCGGCCCCAGGACCACACCTCGCCGGCCGCCGGCCACCAGCCCCACCGCACCTCGCCAGCACTACCTCCCTTCTTCCCCGCATCGTTGGCAAGGTGCAGCTAGCCCTGAGCCAGGGGAGCCAGGGGAGAAGGCCAGGAGAAGTTGAGCTCGGAAGCCGGCATAACTCCTCACCCAGCACCTCGCTGCTCCTTGCCTAGGATCTGCGTATTCCACAACCTCCAGGCTTGGTGATCCTTGTTGGCTTCTCGCGGAAGCCGGCCCAGCTCCTCGTCCAGCACCTTTGATGGTCCAGCACCTTTGATGGTCCAGCTCCTCACCAGCAACATCAGCAGATCCTCAACGGCAAGGAAGAAGCAGATCCTCAACATCAACAGCAGCAGATCGTTGGCCCAATTTCAAGCATGGTAGTCCCAGATCTCAATTTCACTCCACCTAAAGAAGGCAACGAAGAACCTAAAGAAGAAAGCAACAATGCTGGTCAAAATTCAGGTATAATTTCTTCTAATCTTGCATCAAATTATGCCTCGGAAGTAACAGAGAAGGGATTGCTAAGATTGAATAGTGCATAATGAGGAAGCTTCATTTTGTTCACAGGTTATTCAACAAGCAACATTTACATTTTCAACAAGCAACAGAGGTCTCCTGGACATTGTAGGGACATTTTCATTTTTTTTCTCATTTGCTTATAGGCAAACTGAACAAACTCCATGTATGTGTGTGTAAATAAACATATACTCTGACAGCATGTATGTGTGTGTAAATAAGCATATACCCTAACAGCTACGAATGGAAAAGAAATTGCTGCAAGAACAGCGGTGTACCTCAAAATATTTACAGCTCATGTTTATATTTACAAGTTTATTTACTCCTGGCGGCATATTTACCCTGACAGCTATGAACGTAAAAGAAATTGCAATGTTCGTGGCTCCGTGGCTCCGGAATATAACCTAGCGGCATATTTACCTCTTACAAGTTTAGTTTTTTGTAAGAGGAAATCCAGCCTTGCATGTCATCGCCAGCAGGACTGAGCAAATCTCCTTGGCTCGGTGGCCACCGGGAGTACCAATAGATGATTTGTTTGATCTAGACATGTTCTCTTATTATTTTACACTTGACGCTGCATCAGCGCTTCTACTCTCGACAAATATGTAGTTGTCCAACCATGGTGTGGAGAGCGGTGCCCACCTTACGCTGACACGTGTTCATGGGACCCCTATCTCCAATTATTTGAAATGCCTTTCCCAAGCTATCAAAGAAGGGTGCACGACACTCATGCGTTAAAACAAAAATGGCTACATAAGTTTTAGTTCAGAACCATGCCAAGAGCATAGCTCCAAATATCTATTTTCAGGCCAAAATGTCCCCTTACCAGGTTACATTCACATATAGACAATTCAGTTCAGCAGGAACAAAGCCTATCATTCACATATAGACAATTCAGTTCAGCAGGAACAAAGCCTATCTGACCAGTTTCTCTTGAACATATTTACCCTCAAAATAAGCATATACCCTGACAGCTACGAATGGAAAAGAAATTGCTGCAAGTTTAGTTTAGTTTGTAATCTATTTATATTTACAAGTTTTGAGGTATACGGAACTGAACAGTTTAGTTTATATTTACTAGTTTAGTTTCCATTTATATTTCCAGCAAGCAGCATTTATGTTTATATTTACAGCAAGCAAAGCAAGCAATACTCCTATCCTATGGAATTGCTGTTGCTATTGTTGACCTCTTGTTTACATTTCCAGCAACCAATTTGTAATATTCTTGTAATAATTACAAATTATTCTATTGCTATTGTAGGAGTACAAAGGCAAAGGAATTGACTCATTGATGCGCAGAGATATGCCGCTTACATGTCCTTGGAAACCCTCCATAAGAATAGAGGAGGCAAGTTCAAGAGAACTGATAAGAAGGACGTGGCTGCAATATTTGGAGCACATGTTCGAGTTATTAAAAGAATATGGGAGATGACAATGAAACAGAAAGGCCTTGGTCAGGAGGTGGATGTTTCAAACAAAAGAAAGGAAATTGTGGAAGAAAATCTTATGATGATATCCTATCTCTCATTCCGACAATTCCCTTAAACAAGAGGTCAACTATTCGATCTCTAGCCAAGGCACTAGGTGTAAGCCCTACTACACTATACAAGAAGTTCAAGTTGAATAAGATAAGGAGACACTCCAACAGGGTAAAGTCGGTACTCACAGAGAAAATAAGAGATAGGGTGGATTTTTGCCTCTCTATGCTAGATGAGGCAACATTAGGAGATGTAAGCCCAAGTTTCAGGAGTATGCATAATATTGTTCACATCGACGAGAAATGGTTCTCCATGACCAAGAGAAAGAGGAACTACTATCTGCTGCCTGACGAAGAGGGCCCAGAAAGACCTATCAAAAACTCTATTGGAAAAGTGATGTTTCTCATAGCAGTAGCAAGACCACGGTTTGATGAAGATCGGAACATGACATTCTCCGGAAAAATTGGGGTATGGCCATTCGTGAGAGTGACTGCAGCAGCAAAAAGAAGCAAGAACAGGGAAAAAAGGACATTGGAAACAAAGCCTGTCATAGTGACGAGGGATGTGATGAGAGAGTAAATTATACAGAAGGTTGTGCCAGTGATTCAAGCATTGTGGCCTGCAGATGATGATGGACAACCCATTTTTATCCAGCAAGATAACGCGAGAACACATATCCTACCTAATGATCAAGCATTCGTAGAAGCTGTGGACAAAAGTGGCCTGGACATCAGAATAATGTATCAGCCTCCAAATTCTCCGGACATGAATGCCCTGGACCTTGGGTTCTTCAGCTCGATTCGATCGCTAACAGACCGCAAAAGTCCGAAAACTATTCCAGAGCTGATTAAAGGTGTTCAAGAGGAGTTTGATGGATATGAAGTTTCAAAACTCAACAGAGTATTCATAACTCTGCAGACTTGCATGGTTGAAGTAATGAAGAATGGTGGAGCCAATAAATACAAAATCCCGCACATGAACAAGGATATGCTAGAAAGGCTACAACTGCTACCGCCCAGGATCTCAATTCCTCCTGAAGTGTATGGAATGGCACTAGAGATGCTTGGACGTTGATCCTAATCCAGTTTGTTGTGTAATCTGTGTGTACTTGTTGTGTATTCTACTCCAGTTTGTTGGAGTACTTATGTATTCCATGCTTACAAGCAAAGGAGTATGTGTTTATGTGTGAACTTGAGGTCTATAATTATTGTTGCCACAGACTATATTGTGCTATATATTGCTATATACTCCAGCTTATACTTGGAGTACTTGTTGTATATTGGAATATATACTCCAGTATTTATGGTTGGAAAAGAAGAGAACTGAATCACTTGCTATAGATAGATTGATACCCCAGTACTCCTAGCAAGTTGCAAAACACTCCAACTAGGAGTATATTCTTTACTTGTTTGATAGGAGTATATATTCTCTGCAGTAAAGAATATACACTCATAGGAAGTTCCAGATGTACTCCTAGATGCAAACTGAGATGCAAAGAGAGATGCCAAGCTCTTTACTGAATTTTTACTCCAAAAATAGGAGTATCATGCTTGCTTAACTGAACTTTTATTCAATGTACTGTTGGTGAACTACTCCAGAAAAATTCATGTCGATCAACTCTTTCGGTTGGGTTAAATTATGGAGAATTTCTTACGAGATCGCATATTTAGCACAAGATATTTAGATTATGGAGTATTTCATTCAGTTGAGTAAAAGGGAAACTACTCCATCTACAGTAAGTAGATTACCTGAACTTTGGATGGTTCATACCCATTCCAGAAGATATACTCCACCACATCTGTTAATCTGCAAGGCAAATTAGGTGGAGAGGATCAAGTGGTGAACACTAAAGTGGCCTGGACATCATTTGTCTTTGCTTGATTTTCATCCACACACACAAACAATCTTTCTCCTTCACTTTTGTTTCTCCAAAACTAAGGCAGAGTTGTTTTTCTTTTTTCCAGAAGCAGAGTTTGATGTGACTTACAAGTTTGTACTGTATCATCATCATATTTGTTGCTTTCAGAAGACACTTAATTTGATAACTGCCTCATCTTAGTACACACACATACAAGCAAAGCTAGCTACTCCCTGCATTTGATTCTTGAGGTGTCAATCATTGCATGCTATGTGCTTGTGGGAGGCCGGCATGTCACTTTGTCGTTGTAGTACAAGGAGCCGCACCATTTGACAGATCCCTCCATCCATCATGCTTGTGAATCGATGCTCAATCATATCCATGACCAGATGCATTTAAGCGAAGGTGAGGTGAGAAGAGCAGAATCTGAGACAACGAGAGGATGAACCGGATGCATTTAAGCTGCAGCGGCTGCGGTAAATCCTCACCTCGAAGACGAGCTTCTGCTACGCTTCTGCGATGGTTATGCAGCTCGAAGAAGGGCCCATCCGCACCTCCTCCCAAAGCACCCCGCCGTTGATGCTGAGGAGGAAGAGGAGCGGGAGGGTGACGGCGATGTGGGCATCGCCTGAAGCAGCAGATTCGGGCGGACGACCGGCAGCAGCAGCTCCGGGCAGGCAACCAGCAGCAGCAGCTCCGGGCAGGCAACCAGCAGCAGCAGCTCCGTCGCACCGTCTTGATAGTCCACGCTGCAGATCGAGCACCGCCACTGCAGATCAGAGAGCCGGAGGGGGAAATCGCATTTTTAACGATGGAGTTGGTGTTGTAGAGCGCCGGCGATGCGCGCGAGGGAGAGGGCGCTGACAACGCAGGCGAGGGAGAAGCTCGGGGAGAGGCGGTGCGGGCGAGAGAGGGCGAGGGAGAAGCTCGGGGAGAGGCGGCGCCGGTGATGCGGGCGAGCGTGCGTCAGAGAGGGAGGGATGTGGGCAAGTGTGTGAGGGAGGGGATGCGAATGTTTCACTACCATGTCCGCGGCCGACACGGGAAAAAAATGGAAAACACCATTCTCGTGCGCGACCGAGCGAGTGTGCACATGATTTCGCTCCGCGCCTTACAAAAGTGAACGGAGGGAGTATTTATTTCCTTATATCATGATAAATATTTATTATCCATGCTAGAATTGTATTAACCGGAAACTTAATACATGTGTGAATACATAGACAAACTGAGTGTCGCTAGTATGCCTCTACTTGACTAGCTCGTTAATCAAAGATGGTTAAGTTTCCTACCATAGACATGAGTTGTCATTTGATTAACGGGATCACATCATTGGAGAATGATGTGATTGATTAACCCATCCGTTAGCTTAGCACGATCATCGTTTAGTTTGTTGCTATTGCTTTCTTCATGACTTATACATGTTCCTATGACTATGAGATTATGCAACTCCCAAATACTGGAGAAACACTTAGTGTGCTATCAAACGTCACAACGTAACTGGTTGATTATAAAGATGCTCTACATGTGTCTTCGAAGGTGTTTGTTGGGTTGGCATAGATCGAGATTAGGATTTGTCACTCCGTGTTTCGGAGAGGTACCTCTGGGCCCTCTCGGTAATGCACATCACTATAAGCCTTGCAAGCAATCTGACTAATGAGTTAGTAATGGCATAAAGCATTACGGAACGAGTAAAGAGACTTGCCGGTAACGAGATTGAACTAGGTATTGAGATACCGACGATCGAATCTCGGGCAAGTAACATACTGATGACAAAGGGAACAACGTATGTTGTTGTGCAGTTTGACCGATAAAGATCTTCGTAGAATATGTAGGAACCAATATGAGCATCCAGGTTCCGCTATTGGTTATTGACCGAAGATGAGTCTCGGTCATGTCTACATAGTTCTCGAACCCGTAGGTCCGCACGCTTAACGTTTTGTGACGATCGATATTATGAGTTTATGTGTTTTGATGTACCGAAGGTAGTTCGGAGTCCCGGATATGATCACGGACATGACGAGGAGTCTCGAAATGGTCGAGACATAAAGATTGATATATTGGATGACTATGTTTGGACATCGAAAAGGTTTCGAGAGAATTCGGGCATATACCGGAGTACCGAGGGGTTACCGGAACCCCCCGGGAAGTATATGGGCCCTAATGGGCTTTAGTGGAGAGAGAGAGGGGCAGCCAGGGCAGGCCGCGCGCCCCTCCCCCTCTGGTCCGAATTGGACTAGGAAGGGGGGGCGGCGCCCCCCTTTCCTTCCTCCCTCTCTCCCCCTTCTTTCTCTCCTAGTCCAACCAGGGAGGCCTTGTTCGATTGCGTGTAGAACTGAGGGGATTGAAGGGGTTTGAGGAGGATTTAAACCTCTTATAAGTCAAAATACATCTCAATCTTTGCCAATTCCCTCCAATCGTCTTAGGAGGAGGATTAACCGAACAAGCCCGGAAAGGGGGGGAATCCTACTCCCGGTGGGAGTAGGACTCCTCCAGGGCGCGCCATAGAGGGCCGGCCCTCCCCCCTCCTCCACTCCTTTATATACGAGGGAGGGGGCACCCCATAGACGCACAAGTTGATCATTGATCTCTTAGCCGTGTGCGGTTGCCCCCTCCACCATAATCCACCTCGGTCATATCGTTGCAGTGCTTAGGCGAAGCCCTGCGCCGGTAGCTTCATCATCACCGTCATCACGCCGTCGTCTTGTGAAGCTCTCCCTCGACACTCAGCTGGATCGAAAGTTCGTGGGACGTCACCAAGCCGAACGTGTGCAGATCGCGGAGGTGTCGTACTTTCGGTACTAGGATCGGTCGGATGGTGAAGACGTACGACTACATCAAACACGTTGTCATAACGCTTCCGCTTACGGTCTACGAGGGTACGTGGACTACACTCTTCCCTCTCGTTGCTATGCATCACCATGATCTTGCGTGTGCGTAGAAAAAAATTTGAAATCACTGCATTCCCCAACATTTATATGACTCCTAAGAAACTTCTTTCTTCTATATCATGAAACAACAGATAGTAACTAATTTAAATTCACTGAATTTCCATCATTTTTTTCAGGTATGACTCAAGAATTTTCCTTCTTCAATATGTTAGCAACCACAAAGGTCTCGGAATGGAGGGTTTCTCTAATGTAAGTACCTACCAGTTTCTTCAATTAAGGCACTTATTTTCCTTTTTGGTCAATCTTCAGAACATAACCAAATTTAAGCTGCAATTTATTTCATAAAATGAAGGACCATCTACAAGCTCTATCATGAGAAATTTCTTTTTGAGATTGTGCCTTGCAAGGACAGTGAAATTTAGCTGCCATTCGTAACGTCGTCTTTCCTGTAGAGACATGTAAGTTCTCTAGTTCTTTTCACCCAACAACGGGAGAGAAATATTACTTTTGCTAGACCTTGCCCTTTGTATTGATCGGTGCATTAATTTCCTTTAATAACATTTCTTCTGCAATAGGTTTCCGCATATTCAAGTCAAGCTTAGAAAGCTAATCATATTTCGTTCCGCATATGAACTCAGCTTAGGTAGCTTCATGATCTTCCCTGCAAGAAAAAACTTCATGGTCTGCAGTTTCTGCACTAAATAATACTCCCTCCGTGCCAAAATAAGTGTCTTCAGCTTAGTACAACTTTGTTTTAAAGGTAGTACAAAGTTGAGACACTTACTTTGGGACAGAGGGAGTAATGGATAGTGTAACTGTTTTCAACTAAAGAATTCCAGTGCACAAATTTTTTGCACCTGTATTTTCCTTGGTAGGAAGATGTATCACCATATTTCTTTTTTCCTAAACATTTTACCTATCCAACTTTTTTTCCCCAGTTCAAACTAACATTTTATCCCTTTTATTCTGAATGGTCTCATCGCTATTATTACTTTCAACTTCAAGGGAAATTCCACTGCAAGAAAAGTATTCAGTTGAAAGAAATACTTCCATGGGAAAATGTTACCTTATTGATACATTTTTATGATTTTCACACTGCCCAACTGATACTTTCTTGCTTACTTTTAGTTGTAAAGAAGGTTAAAAACAGATGAATCAGTTTGTAAACAGGCTTTTGTGTACTGTTTAGATACATTTTTATGTTTTTTTTCACGGTGCCACAGTGATACTTTATTGGTTAATGGCAGTTCCAAAGAATTTTTAAACAGCAGAACAAGTTTGTAAAGAAGCTCTAACCTTTTCTTACTGTTTGAAAAGTTCAAACAGCATAATACTTTCTTTTATGTACTGTAAAGAAGCTCTAAGCTTTTACATGCCGATGAAGCAGCAGAAACAGCAGAAACATAAAAACAAATCAGTGAAACAGTTCGAACCAGAAAAACACCCGCGCTAACAAAAGAAACATGCGCCGAGCAGCCCACTTAGCCCGCGAACGAAGAGCCATTTGCGAAAGGCAGCAACTTGACGCAGAATGCATCACATAGGACCTATAAGAATATTTTATGTGGCCAATGTAAATAATAGTGTGATTTTTATTAAAGGTTCTAATATGATGGTTGCTAGAAATAATAGATTAAAGTCTGGCCCTCTTTTCTCACTCTGTTAGTCTTCACAAATTAGAGTGTATGTGTGTACGTGTGGCAAAGTCACATACCTAATGCATGTACGTGTGTTGGTGCTAGTGCATGGATGGTTTGACCAATCAGGCGCACATGCATGGACTAGTGAGAGCAGAGTGCATGTGCCTGTTCGGTAAAAGACGCAGCTGCTGCTCGCGTGTGTCTGAGACAGTGAGACGCACTGTTCACAAGAGTCTTGAGGCACTACACAAATTAATCGGTGCGTGAGGAAACCGTTGCGTACTCAAAAAAAAATTGTTTGATTCAACCTCTGATGAAGATTTTTTGATAAAGGGTGATTTTATTAATTCAAAATATAGCATCAAGTGGATACAAAGCATTATGAGTAACACCCGGCCTCTGCATAACTAGGATATACACAGCCAAATCCGAAAGTTCGATCAAAAAAACCATCAAATAAAAACCGACAAAACGGCAATAGTAGAGTCTTATAAACCGACACTATGCCTATGTCGAAGGAGGTGGTGGGTCGATCCGAAGGTTACCGAAAAAGGCTTTCGCCCCGGTTTATATATAAAGCAAATGCCCAAGCCAACATCCAACAAGGTTCAAGAACACACACGCACACACACGAAAGTTCCAGACAAATAAGTAACGATAGGGTTAATGCTGAGGGCACAGCTCAACAAGCCCTAAAAGAGAAACAAAAAGGCACACACGCCGGGAGAGACACGGAGTCTAGTCTGCTCCGGAGGTGGCGGGGAGCGGGGCGCCAGCGGAAGGCCATCGAACGAAGATCGGCGAGGAGGGTGCTGATGACGCCCCGGTCCTGTGGGCGGCTAAGCGGCCGCCAGAGCTGCAAGTAACCACACAATTTAAAGATGGAGTCAGAGTACGCCAAGAGGCACCTTACGGATGACTAGCTTATTGCGGACAGTCCATAGCGTCCAGGCAAGGATCCCCACACAAAGCCATCTAATATGCCTGTAGCGAGGGGGAGATGCCTGAATTTCCGCGAGCAGGTCTGGGATGTTAGTGTTGCGCCACTGGCCCCCAACCGTTTCGCGGAAACAGGACCAAAGGAACTGTGTCGTGTAGCACGAGAAGAAGATGTGGTTGGTATCCTCTACCGTGCCGCACATGGGGCACATCCCATCCCCAGTCCATGGCATTTAAGGACCTCCACGCCGGACGGGAGGCGGTCATGGATCCATTGCCACAGGAAAATCCTGATCTTCAGGGGCAGGCGGATGTCCCAAATCAAACTGAAGGGCTCGGGGGCCGTCGATGGAGCGATAGCCGCGTATAGGGATCTTGTGGAGAAGCGGCCGGAGGGTTCCTGTCGTGGAATTGTCACGGCAGATGTCCTCATGAAAGGACTTAGTCGCGGGGCCATCGTACGGGTTAACTTAGAGGGGTTAAAGCGGACGTAAAGACACGAGAGTTTATACTAGTTCGGCCCCTTCGATGAAGGTAAAAGCCCACGTCTAGTTGTGATGGATTGATGTTATTTCTGCGACTAGGGAGCAAATAGCTTCGCCTAAGCCTCGAATTGTTGTTGTCTGTCCCTAAACCGCCGCCGGGCCGTCCCCTTATATACACGGGTTGACGTACGGCCGGTCTACAGAGTTCCGAGGCCGGCTCATACAAGTGTCCGGCTTGGTCTCTTCTTTCTCTTATCTTACAACACACGTTACATGGTATGGCGGTTTTACCATTATGGGCCCTAATTCGCCCCTGGCCTCCGGGCCTCTAAACTCTACAAAGAATCGCCATCTTCCGAGTCTTCGTGGGCCCCAATTATGGCCGAGGTAAACTGCCCTTCAGGCGGTTTATATTCGATGAGTTACATCCCCAACATTAGGCCCCAGTTGACTTGAACCTGTTCATGTTAATCTTCAACATCTTAGGTAACTCAATATCTTCCTTCATATTTCATAAACCGCCATCTGCTTAAACCGCCGTGACGTCATCCTCCGACCACAAAGAACAGAGCATCTTGACGTCATCTTTATTAAAGAAGCCCAAACAAGAAGATTCCCTTCATTTAATATTATCCGGAAATCGAGGCGACCGCGCCTGTCTGCCGCTTTTAACTCCTCCATTCTCGCGCATTAATTACTCCGTCCCATTATAAATAGACCGAAGGCCCTTTCTCTTCTTCCTCCTCCCGCTTCTTCTTCCTCGCGACGCTCCAGCTCAAGCTCCGCCGTCGCCTCCGACCTCCGAACGCCAGCGTGGGTGCAAGGTCATTGCATCAACCTGGTTGTACCAGAGACTCTCGGCGCTCCTCCGCTGTACGTGCATCGGGTAAGGCTCCTCCTCATGCCCTAGATCCGCATCTTGGGGCTCCTGTTCATATCGTCGTTCATAGGTGTTCATCCCTAGTCTCTTCATACCTGCTTCTGCCATGGCTTTTAACCCAACCGTAGTATATATCCTGTAGTAATCTGCTCCGCCTTCAGCTTTAGCACTTTGCATATCTTTCTTTTTGTTCAGATCCTCTTGTTAGAACGCATACGAACTTCCCCGCCCTTTATAAGGCTTGCATGGGTCGCAGAAATTTTCCTCATCAATCTTCGGTAGATCCAAATTAATTCCATTCATATGTGAAACCTGTTTACATCCACACTTAGCAGATTTTCCAGATTCTGTCTCTTCCTCCTAAGGGCGGTTTAATTTTTGATAGCTAATCCGCCATACTCCATTAGTCTCGATTAAACCGGAAATTGAACTGATCGCCAAATTTCCGGTTTAGCATTGTATAATATGTTCGAACCGTTAACGGTGAACCGTTTTTACTTTTCCTTTCGCAGCTTTCTTCTTCCGGAATGGCCAAACAATTCTCGACTTGCAATTGGGTCCGGTCCAAGATCACCGAGACGCAACTCAATGGATATGTCACCACCGCGCTTTAGCCTCCAAAAATGTCCTCCATTGGCGTGTTAGGATGCCGAATGCCCTCCCGAACCTCAAGAAGGAGAAGTAATTGTATTTATGCGCACTTAGACCGGGATTCAGCCCGCCGGATCAAAATTCTTCCGGATGTCCTCGCAAGTTTCCAACTCCATCCACAAGATATTGGTCCGAACTCTGTGTCCAATATATGCAATTTCCAAGTTTTCGTGAAGTCTATCTTCAAGAAGAACCATCTGTGGAGCTGTTCCGGATTTCTTTCATTTGAACCGTCAGACGGAGTTTTCGGATGGTCCTAACACGGAATCGGGTGGCGTTTCCATCCGTAAAAGGAAGGAAGTAGACTTTCCTCACGCAAAACACCATAGCCATCCAAAAGATTGGAACCAAACCTGGTTCTATTGCGGAATACCGCTCTAACAGCGAGAACTCCCTTGTCGGGCTACCGCCCTCACCGCTTAGCAACCATCACCCATTGCCTTTACGCTTGACCGCAGAACGGAAGAATTTTGCGCCTCAAATTATCAAACTCCGGGCTCTAATGGCCAATGGCTTAACTGGTATTGACCTTGTTCGATGTTGGGTTTCTTGGGGCATCTTGCCATTAAGCCGCCGCCCCGGATTGATGCACGAATACACTGGTAGCGTCAAAGACCCTCAAAGACGTCACGAACTACCAATAACTGAGCTTGAAGTCACTGAGACAGTGAAGAAGATGCTCGATGAGCCGATCTCCATTTGCAGCCAAACCGGGTTGGCCCCATTACATGTTTCCAACAAACCGCTGCAGATGAGCTCCGCTCATCGCTCTTCGGATATTAATGCCTTATTGATATATATTAATCCTTGTTACTTCTCAGGCTAACAGCTCCTTTTGGAAACGAAACCAACCGGCCCGGGTTCCTCGTATAAAGTCCAAGACCACCAAGAAAGCTGGTAAGAGGAAAACCGTCGAGTCTTCTGATCCGCCGGAAGAAGAAGATTCAGAAGCTGAGGTAAAGCTTGATTTACTTTGTCCTTTTTATCCTTCATCCTATTGATAGCTTTCAATTCCTGTGATGATGTCAAGCCGATCATGCCGATCCTGTTGAGGTAATCCTTCTTTCTTCCGAATCGATCTTGTGCGGTTAAAGAATTCGCCGCACTGATCCGGAAAGTGAAAAAATCTCACTCCGTGCTCATTTGAATCGAACCTTTCTTTGAAGACACAACAGTGAAGAGCACCGCATTTGACCCAAGACAGCGGTCAACAAATTACATCGTCCGGTTTACCGACACCCCAACCCGGAAGCGTCGTCCAGAGGTGATTTGTTCTCCGAAAAGCGTTATCCTTTGAAAGGTTTCTTCCGATGTCCTCTCAATCCGTCGATCCGAATTATCGTGCCTCTTCCAACTCATCTGGCGGTTCATCAACCACTCAACCGCCTCCTCTTAAAGTTGTTGCGGGTAAGCATAATGCTCTTTTTGTTTTCTTCGCATTTGTCGGTTCATCACACTCTAACTCTGAATATTGCAGCACCAAGGCTCGTTTAAGTAAGAAGACGAAAACCCTTGACCCATCAGGATGCCGATCCGGAGAAGACTCGAGCACCATGGCGAAAAGCCTGAAGTTGCTAAAAACAGTTCTGCCGGGTTGAACCAAGACGACAATGCTAATCCGCCAGAGGTTGAACCGGATGCCCAAGTGGAAACCTCACATCCTGCTCCACCGAGTCTTGCAGAAGAACAGTAGCGATTCTTTGAAACGCCGAGCCCGGGTATGAAAACACCAAGCCCAAGGAAGAATGCTAATCTGGCCAGCCCGGCCAAAGATGATGATGTCGTAGTGACGGGCACCGCCTATACCGCCCCTGGCAATCCGGTCGCTTTATCAAAACATAGCGCCAAGGAAGATTCTACTGCCATGAGTAAAGAGAAGGGAAAAACTGATCTGTCAGCTTATGATAACTTCTCTGCTCAAGAACTTCACTCTGGCTTTCTGAACCGACTCTACACAAGTCGTGACTTCAAGCCGGTCCGGTGAATCGTATGAAGGAACGCTATGAGGTAAGGAGTTATGCCTCTCTTGTACTTTTGTTGTGTAGTAGCCCCAAGGGCCGGTTCAATTGACCATAGTTAAACCGGACTTAATATAAAACTCATACGTCTCAAACTTCGGTGTTGTAGCCCCCAAGGGCCGGTTCAACTTAGCATAGTTAAACCGGATTTTAACATGTATGACCATAGCAAGATGAGATCAATTAGCCATTAGCCCCCAAGTGCCAAGTTGAATACCTGTAATAAGCTTGGGACTTCATAATGAAACAACTAATGTGCTCCATTTTTTATCAGAGTGATATATACCAGCAAACCATACAACTCAAGGACCTTCGTGCCAATCTGAAGACTCAACAAGCAGAAGCCACCAAAGCCAAGGATGAATTGAAAACGCCTTGACCACTATGGAGCAGCTCAAGGAGTGGTATAAATCCGGCAGGCCAACAAGGGACACCGAGAAGGCTGGTTTGCTAAACGGGCGGAAGATGTCAAGCGGCTCTTAAACCGGTGACGAAGAGCTCACCGGACTAAAACGCCAAATTAATGCCATGACCTCTGCGATCTTTGGTAAGAGATTTTCACCGATTACTATTCCGTTTTGATATTTCCGCCTTTTAACTCGAGCTGTCTTAAACCGCACAGGGAAGCGTATTGCTCATTTGGGCTCTGATATGCGGAAGAAGCTCAAGGCTGCATACACGTTGATTGAGCAGTTGTATACCGGCACCCAGCGAGTCATATGCGCTACGTCATATGATAACACAGCTCCGTCCTTGATCAAAGATACGTTGGACCGGCTATCCATGATTCCGGCACAACTTGAAGAGTTGAAACGATCCGCGGCCCGGGCTGGCACTTTATTGGCTCTAACTCGCACTAAGGCGTGGATAGCGGACCTTGATCCGGCTGACATAGCCAAGGATTCTAACGCTCAAGAAAACGGCGAAGCCTTTGATAATGACGCCCTCAAACGAATAACAAAGGAGGTGCGTCCTCTGGCGAGTCAATCGGCAGTGAAGCTAACTGGCGGTTTACCGCTCTTTCTATGATGCAAACAACGGCGGGTGGAGTTTGTCATTCCGAAGTGCGTAACCTTGTTCCTCCAATCCGTAAGCACACTTATGCCCTCGACGTTGATCCGCTGAGCTTATAAGTGAAAAGGCTGTCTTCGTGCTTTAAACCGATTGACCGGTCTACCAATGACTTCCGCCCTTGGGTGATGAAGAGGAAGAAGCTGAACCGACGCCAGACGACCCATCTTCTTCACGTCAACCCGGCGAGGAAGCTTAATCCGTCAAGCCGGTTGATGCATCATAAGCTGCTAGTCATAACGCCATTCGAAATGTTGGGCCTCGGAAGGCCTTGTAATAGAATAGCCGGCACTTTTGTTTTTGAATATGCCTTTATGCCTTGATGCGCAACCTTCAAGCAGAGGTGCCGATACTTTTGATTGAATAATCGAAACCTTCAATCTATTTTGCCCGCAATCACAAATTCTTAAACCGCCACGGCGGCTTGTGTCGCCGGCTTGTGACGCTCATATGTATATGTAAGGAAATATTGAGGTATATGATCAAAATTTTGTGATACAAAAATACCTGCCAGTCGGGCATGAAGTTGGCTTAGCCAAACTGGAAGCGGAGGTTGTATAAACCATTACCGTCAAAAAGAGAAAACAGCTCTGTGTTTATAATGCGGTTTACCATGTAAACCATGCCGGGTCATGTTAGGCCCCTGTTACTCCATAATGGGATGTTAACAGGAAAAAGTCAAACCGGAAAAGTTATTTCCGGATTAAAATAAACCGAAAGCCGCCAATTGACTGGTTGAACCGGTTTGAAAAATGTTATCGGTTTAAAACGCAACAAAAATCAAATAACAATTTGCGTAAAGAGGCTTCTTGAGCCGATCGAGATGGCATTACCATGGTCGGACACGACCAAGCTCCCAATAAGGTGTAGCTATGGTTCAAGTCAGCCAGTCCCCAAGCTGAAACCGTGGCATTATGCCGATCAAGTGGCGTGGCAATGGTTCGGGTTCGACCAAGCCCCAAGTGACTCTATGGCCTTAGGCCGATCAAGAGGCGGATCGGGTTCAGATTTGACCATGTCCCCAAGTGATCTGGTGGCTTTCGCCTATCAAAAGGTGTTGCATTGGTTCGGACACGACCAAGCCCCGGATGACATCTTAAAAGCTTCAAGAGCAAGCTCAAGGGATAAACCGGAGGACGCGTTTTAAAACAACAACTCCATGTACCCAAGCCGGATTTTGACAGAATCGGATACCCCGCTTTAACCGAGGCTCCGGTTTATTGCTTTTATTCATAATATATACATTGTGATAATATGTACATAAGGAGAGCCGATGGCTCGGTATAATAAGGCGAAGATGAGCTATGTTCCACGGCTCGTTGGTCTCCTCTTCGGCGTCGTGAGTCTTTATGCTCTCGAATATCAATCGAGATAGTATGACCCGTTGTGCAGATTCTTCTTGACCACAAAAGGCCCTTCCCAAGGTGGGGATAGCTTGTGCATATCCGTTCGGTCTTGAATGAGCGAAGTACCAAGTCTCCTTCTTGAAAGGTTCTCGCTTCGACCTGGCCGACCGTGATACCGATTTAAGATCCCATCGGTAAATCGCCGAGCGAGCAGCCGCCATATCTCGTTCTTCATCCAGTCGATCCAAAGCGTCCTGCCGTGTTGCCTCGTTATCTGCCTCAACATAGGCTGCCACACGAGGTGAGTCATGACGGATATCGCTGGGGAGGACCGCCTCCGCTCCATAGACCATAAAGAGCGGTGTGTATCCAAAGGATCTGTTAGGGGTAGTATTGATACTCCATAACACGGATGGTAGCTCTTCTACCCAACAGCCCGGCGTCCTCTGTAAAGGGACCATAAGCCGGGTTTGATACCTCTCGGGATCTCTGATTAGCTCGTTACCTTGACCATTGGACTGTGGGTGAGCTACTGAAGAAACGTCAAGCCGGATGTGCTCACGTTCACAAAACTCCTTCATGGCACCTTTGGACAAATTGGTACCATTATCTGTGATGATACTGTGTGGAAACCCAAACCAGAAGATCACCCTTTTAATGAATCCGAACCGCCGTGGCCGCGCATCACACTTGCTAACAGGCTCGCCACGACCCACTTTGTAAATTTGTCGATCGCTACCAGCAAGTGTGTCTTCTTGTCCTTGGACCTTTTAAAAGGTCCTACCATGTCCAGCCCCCAAGTCGCAAACGGCCAAGTAATTGGAATCATCCTCAATTCTTGGGCCGATATATGAGCACGTCTAGAAAACTTCTGGCAACCATCACATCGTCTGACCAGATCTTCCGCATCAGCATGGGCAGTCAACCAATAAAACCATGGCGGAACGCCTTAGCCACCAAGGATTTTGAACCGCGTGGTGACCACAGTCCCCTTCGTGGATCTCACGCAATATTTCACAGCCTTCCTCGGGGGACACACAACGCTGAAACGCCTACGACACCGCAATGATGCAACTCGCCATTAACAATGGTCATAGACTTAGACCGCCGAACTATCTGTCGGGCCAACGCCTCATCTTCGTAAATCGCCCGGCTCATGTACGCCAAATAAGGGAGCGCCCAATCCGGAATGACATGCAGGGCTGCCACCAACCGAGCCTCCGGATCAGGAATAGCCAAATCTACTTCATCAGGAAGCTTGACTGACGGATTGTGCAGTACATCAAGGAAGACATTGGGCGGGACCGGTTTGCGTTGAGAGCCCAACCAGCTTAAAGCGTCCGCCGCTTCGTTCTTCCGACGATCCACATGGTCCACCTGATAGCCTTTAAAATGACATGCAACAACATCCACCTCCCGACGATATGCAGCCATGAGTGGGTCTTTGGAATCCCAAGTGCACGACACTGTTGGGCCACCAAGTCCGAAAGTCATCAAGCACTTAACCCGGCTTAGATTCATCTCCTTAGCCATCCAAGACCATGGAGCAAGGCTTCATACTCAGCTGCATTGTTAGTACAAGGGAACATTAAGCGGAGGACGTAACAAAACTTTTCACCTCGTGGGGAAGTTAACACAACTCCAGCCCGAGCCCTCCAACCGCTGGACCCGTCAAAGTGGATGGTCCAATAGGTATGATCCGACTTTTCTTCAGCGCTTGTAACTCCGTCCAATCATTAATGAAATCCACAAGTGCTCGGGATTTTACCGCCGTCCGAGGCACATACCTTAAATCGTATGCGGCCCAAGCTCTATGGCCCACTTAGCAATCCGCCGATCGCTTCCCGTTTCGTGATATCACCCAAGGAGCCGAATCGACCACCGTGATGGGATGCCCTTGAAAATCTTGCTTGACTTCCGGCTTGCCATAAAACTCCATACACCACCGCCAATGCGGATATCTGCTTGGACTCAATGAGCACCTCACGATGTAATAAACCGGACGTTGAACCGGATACTCCTTCCTCGCCTCCTTCCGTTTCTACCACAATGGCTACGCTTAATCGCCTGGCATTAGCAAAGCAACATATAGCGTAAGCGGCTCCTTGTCAATGGGAGCGGCGAACAAAGCGGGTTGGCCAATTGCCGCTTTAAATCCTCCAATGCTTCATCGGGCGGTGAACTCCATACAACCGATCCGCCTTCTTCAACATCTCGGTACAAAGGAATGGCCTTCTCTCCGAGGCGGCCGATAAACCGCTCAACAAGGCAATCCGCCCGCCAATCGCCGGACATCATTGATACACTTTGGCTTAGCCAGGAGGTGATAGCTGTAATCTTCTCGGATTAGCTTCAATCCCCTGTTGGACACAAGGAAACCCAATAATTTGCTGCGGAACACCGAAAACACATTTGGTCGGGTTAAGCATCATCTTGTACACCCGCAAGTTGTCAAAGGTTTCTTTCAAATCCTCAATCGGTGTTTCCTTCTTCCTTGACTTAACCACAATATCATCCACATAAGCATGTACATTGCGGCCGATCTGTTCATGCAAGCAATTTCAGACACAACGCCGATAAGTTGCTTGGGCGCTCTTGAGCCCAAAAGGCATAGACACATAGCGAAGGCTCCAAAGGGAGTGATAAACGATGTCTTCTCCTGGTCCTTAACCGCCATTTTGATCGATGATATCCGAATACGCATCCAAAAATCTCAAACGCCACAACCCGCCGTAGCATCAATAATCTGGTCAATGCGGGGAGGCGAAAGGATCTGCTGGACAAGCCTTGTTAAGATCTGTGTAATCCACACACATGCGCCAAGTGCCGTTTTCTTAAGGACCAAAGACCGGATTAGCAAGCCACTCGATGGAAAACTTCAACGATAAAACCTGCCGCTAAGAGCACAGCAACCTCTTCTCCAATGGCCTTACGCCTTTCCTCGTTAAACCGGGCGAAGGAACTGTTTTACCGGTTTGTACTTGGGATCAACATTAAGAGTGTGCTCACGAGTTCCCTCGGTACACACGGCATGTCGGAAGGCTTCCATGCAAAAATGTCCCGATTCTCACGGATGAACTCGATGCGAGCGCTTTCCTATTTAGGATCCAAGTTAGCACCGATGATGAACCGCTTGGACGAATCACCGGGCACAAAGTCAACAAGTTTAGTCTCAAATGCCGACTTAAACTTGAGATCCGGATCGCGCTCTGTAGTTGGCTTCTTCAACGGGTCATATCCGCCGGATCAACCTTGTCTTTATAGTACTTGAGCTCTTCGGTGGCAATAAACCGACTCTGCGTAGAAGCCGCATCACCTTCCTCACACTCTAAAGCGATCTTGCGGCTCCCATGAACCGTTATCGTCCCTTTGTGACTCGGCATTTTTAGCTGCAAATAAACATAACAAGGTCGCGCCATAAACTTGGCATAAGCCGGCCGCCCAAACAGGCGTGGTAAGGGCTTTGAATTTTCACCACTTCAAATGTCAATGTTTCCGATCCGAGTCATGTTCATCCCCAAAGGCCACCTCGAGCTATTTTACCAACCGGATATGCCGACTTGCTGGGCACCACACCATGAAACACTTGTATTGGGCGGCTTGAGATGTTTATCCGTTAACCCCATCTGACGGAAGGTCTCATAATACAAGATGTTGATGCTGCTCCCTCCGTCCATAAGCACCTTGGTGAACTTGTATCCTCCCACCGAGGCGCCACCACTAGGGCTAGTTGACCCGGATTGTCAACCCGGGAGGATGATCCTCTCTACTCCACACAATAGGCTGCTCGACCAGTAGGTAATGCGGCACGGCCGGTTCAACAACGTTGACTGCCCGCTCTGAAGTTTCCGGTCTCGCTTGTCCAAACTAGTGGTGAAGACGTGATACCGCCCACCATTCAACCGCTTCGGATTGCTTTGATAACCCGATTGCCTTTGCTGATTGTAACCACCTTGGTTGTTACGATTGTTACGATTGTTACGATTGTTACGCCCGCCGGATTACCATTGAACCTCGGACCGAATTTCCTCCACCGTAACCGGCCGGACCACGAACCGTCATTGGGCCCTTGATCATACCGGAAAGCATTAGAACTTTTGAACTCCTGCATAATGTAACAATCCTTCCAGAGGTGGTTTCTTTGGCGCCTCCTTCGTCCCATGCTTCGGACAGGGTTGGTTCAGCAGATAATTCAACCGTCCGGATTGTGATTAGGCGCACCACCTCGGTTCGGATGTTTACCCTTGCGCCCGTTGACCTTGTCCCGCACATTGGTGTTGGCTCTGAAGCCCATGTTACCATTCGCCTTACGCTTGTTTCCTCCGTTACATTCGCCGAGTGATGCTTTGGCTCGGAGTTGTTGTTACATTTTCCCTTCCTCGTTCCATCCTCCTCCTCGGACTCGGGATCCTTGGTACTATCAGAATCAGCGTGCTTCACTAAAACGCCCATGAGAGTGCCCATGTCATTGCAAAAACGCTTCATGCGACTCCAGCTTCAATTTTAAAGGTTCGAACCGCGGCGGTTGCTCTCTAGGGTTAAGATTGCGTAATCGGTGTTGATCCGGTCTGAAGAATGTAGAACTTCTGAAACGCGGCGCACCCAATGGGTTGTGGATTCTCCCTCGCCTGGACACAAGCCGCCAAGTCCACCACAGACATGGGCTGCTTACAGGTGTCTTTGAAATTCTGAATGAACCGGGTCCGCAACTGGGTCCATGAACTGATGGAATTGGGTGGCAAGTTTTTCAGCCAAGTATGGGCCGTGCCTTCAAGCATCATGGTAAAATACTTTGCACATGCAGCTTCATCCACATCCAGCATCTCCATGGCCATCTCATAGCTTTCTATCCACGCCTCTGGAGCCAGATCGGCGGTATAATTGGGCACCTTGCGTGGCCCCTTGAAGTCTTTGGGCAAGCGTACATTGCGTAAAGCGGGGACGAGGCAAGGCACCCCCAAAGAGCCAGATGTAACCCCGGGCTCGAAGATGGTCGGTCGAACCGGTGCGGTGATGATCCTCATCTTTGTCCGCTAACTCGGCCTCCCTACGTGCCCTGGCTCGGTCCACCACCTCTTGAGCGTTTTCGAAGCCACCCGCCGGGTTGTTGCCGCGAGGTGCCCCGCGCTGCGCATTACTTGACACGGCCGGTTCATCTGTGTGTCGGCTATAACTCCGGCTTGGGCGGGGGGTGGAGTGGATCCTATCACGGCTGTATGAGTACACTTCCTGTTGGGCCAGGGCCGTCCTCAGGAGCTCTTTGACCCTGCGTGTTTCCACCGCTTTGTGGTGAATCGCCGATTGGAATCGCCTCCAACCGCGCCGCAGCCGCAACAAGGTTATCCATCGGGTTGGAGTAGTGACACGGAGGTGTTAGCATGTACCGAGGCGCGCCGCATGATGGCGAGGCAGATCTATCACACGGGCTGAATCGGCGCGCCCGTCCCTGTGTGCTTCCGCCCGGCTCACCACCGGGCGGCGGATTATTGGTCCTCGCCGGGTGTTGAAGAGGTCTCTTCCTCGGCCCGAGGGCAAACGGATCTGTACTTTCTTTTCATGACTTCATGCGACGCTGCTCGATCCAAAGATGAGCCTATAAGCTGCGCATCCAAAGCGGCCCGCTCGCCCGTCATCCCGACGTCTGCGGCTGCCAGATCCGCTTTAGCTCGAGTGATCTGCTCCTTCACCTTTGCAATCTCCGCATTATGCGTGTCTTGATCTGCCGGGTTAGCCTCTCGCCATGAGCACAGCCAATGCATCAAATAGTTACGATAAAACTTGAGCCGGGCGGGCGACAGGGCCTCTCGCCGGCCGCCATCGCGGCCGTTAAACCGGGCGACCATTGGCGCGGGCGGTCGAAGAGTGAAGGCGTCGCTTGTGTACCGCCATGAATATTCCAACCCGGTTGGGCAGATCAAAGGGTCCGGAATACTCTCATCGTCGGAACAGCCCGATCCGCCATCTTGCGGTACCGGTACAGACTCCGCTTTCCCGGTCGACGACTCGTCGCCGGAGTAGACAACGGTTTCGCCACCGTGATCTTGATCCGCCCTCATAGTCTCCTCCGTGGATGACTCCACAAAGCACGCTCGACAACCAGGTTTAGCTGGCGAGATTCTTCTTCGCTCACGAGCCGTCTCGACGAGGTCGGTGCAGATGTCCTACCAGGCCCCGCTCACCGATCTTGCCGATGAACACGTGTATGCCACCAAAGGGGACCCGGTACCCGTACTCAATCGAGCCGGCCTCGGGGCCCCACTGCATCGTCGATGTAGAGCTTGCCGCGACGACTCTTGGTCATCCGCCCACAAAGATAGCCTTCGAGTCCTTGAACTTGCCCTCTAAGATCATCAAACCATCGTGCGATAGCCCCACGGTGGGCGCCAACCGTCGTGGAATTGTCACGGCAGATGTCCTCATGAAAGGACTTAGTCGCGGGGCCATCGTGCGGGTTAACTTAGAGGGTTAAAGCGGACGTAAAGACACGAGAGTTTATACTAGTTCGCCCCTTCGATGAAGGTAAAAGCCTACGTCTAGTTGTGATGGGATTGATGTGATTTCGATGACTAGGGAGCAATAGCTTCGCCTAAGCCTCGAATTGTTGTTGTTCTGTCCTAAACCGCGGCCGGCCGTCCCTTATATACACGGGTTGACGTCCGGCGGTCTCTGAGTTCCGAGGCCGGCTCATACAAGTGTCCGCTCGGTCTCTTCTTTCTCTTATCTTACAACACAAGTTACATGGTATGGCGGTTTACCATTATGGGCCCTAATTCGCCCCTGGCCTCCGGGCCTCTAAACTCTACAGCAATCGCCATCTTCTGAGTCTTCATGGGCCCCAATTATGGCCGAGGGTAAACCGGCCTCTTCAGGGCGGTTTATATTCAGTAGTTACATCCCCAACAGTTCCAGTCGCCAGGAGATGGCGTCCGGAGAGTCGGTAACGTCCATCGGCAGGAGGGCGATGTCCTGGAGTAGGGTATCCCAAACCGCAATCTCAAGGGGGCCGAAGGGGCGGCGGAAAGCGAGGCGCCCTAAGTCAATAAGGGCCGTCTCGACAGAGACCCGAGGGTTAACAACAATGTCGAAGAGGACTGGAAATCGAGCAGCTAGGGGGTGTCTCCCAGCCATCTATCAAGCCGAGCAGGTCGAGGACCCAAGACCCACCAAGATGGAAGTGCCAATGCGAAAACAGGCAAAGAAATGGACGACGGCTTGCCAAAACCGGGAGCCGCCAGGGCCGACAAAATGCGAGAGGCAGTCCCACGCAGTACTTGTTACGGATTATCGTGGAGCCGAGAACCCCATCTCCATTGGCAATGCGCCAGAGCCAACGTGTCGGAGGGCAATGTTCATGCGCCGGAGGACAAAATCCCAAGACCGCCTGGTCCTTGGGTTTGCATATATCCGCCGGTGACCATGTGGTACTTCGCTTATCCCCTTCGCCGCCCAAAGAGAATCTGGATTGGTATTTGGCAATCTTACAGTGCGAGGTTTCATGGAGGCTATAGAAGCTCATTAGAAACCAAAGGAGTCTAGCAAGCGAAGAGTTGATAAGAATCACTCGGGCCGCCTTAAACAGCCAGCGCCCTTTCCAAGGCTCAACACGGTGTTGCATACGGGTCACCGTGGGGCGAAGATCAGCCACGGTGAGGCGCGAATCGCTAATGGGGATCCCCAGATAGGTCGTGGGGAAAGAACCCAAATGACAGCTTTAGTCGGGTTAGCGATGGCCTGTACTTCCTCCAAGGGGAACCCGAGGACCATCACTTCACTCTTATCGAAGTTAATGGTTAGGCCCGACATTTGTTGGAAGCACAGGAGGAGGAACTTCAGGTTAGCGATCCGAAGGTTATGCTGCCACCCATGTCGGGAAAAAACCTCCATAGCCACCTGCTCCAATCGCGTACACACCGCCTTGAACAGCGGTTGGTACTCCGGTCGTTGTAGAATAGACCACGTACGATGCGAGTGCGTACACCGGAAAATAACCTTCAAAGAAGAAGCATTTTTTTCATTGAAAATCAAATCATTTCTACATAGCCAAAGTGACCAAATTAAGGCATACGTTCCACCCTTATTAGCGTTTTGAAACTATTTGAAATACCGTCCAACCAATGACCAAAAATATTGGCAACACTTGAGGGTGGATGCAAATTTGACGCTGTTTGTATGACTAACCACGTAGAACATGCAAACTTGCATTGAAAAAAAAGGTGTTTGATTGTCTCGTCATGAGTAAAAAACAACACTTCTTACTCCCTTGCCCGATTCGTCGTGCGAGGTTGTCTTTAGTTAACACAACCCCCTACGAAGATACCACATGAAAATTTTCACTTTTAGTGGAATCTTGGACTTCCAAATTTTCTTGTTATTACTAACAGGTACCTCAAAATATGTGAGCGCACGGTACATAGAGTCTAAAGTGAAAGACCCAGATGTAGTAAGGTTCCAGCGAAACACATCACGACCTTCTGTCAGGTTAATCGAATCCAACCTGGATAAAAGATTATGCCATGACACAAGTCGGGGGCCAATCAAATCCCGTCAGAACGAAATATTCGGTGGGGATGAATTGAGCACCTACGCAATAGTATTATTCTTATCGCGAGCAATGTTGTATAAGGCTGGATATTGTTCTCGGAGACTGGCATTGCCTAGCCATATGTCTTCCCAAAAACGAATCTCTGACCCGTCCTTTATCGCGAAAGACCCAAAGCAAAAGATATGTTTCTTTGTCGCCATTAGGCCAGCCCAAAAGTGCGAGTCGTCGGGTTTCCAAAATGCCTGGGACACCGCCTTTTGGCCTAGATACTTGTTGCGCAGCATGGTTTGCCAAACAACATCCTCAGTAAGAAGTTTGAATAACCATTTACTGAGTAGAGCCTCATTCTTGACCTGCAGGTCATGAATTCCAAGGCCATCTTGGTCTTTCGGCCTACAAACCACGCTCCATTTGGTCAGCCTGTATTTTTTCTTTTCACGGTCTCCTTGCCAAAAGAATCTAGATCTAAAATAGTCCTGTCTTTGTTTGATTCAACGGGACACATAACTTTCATGTTGGGCACCTTTTCATTTGAGGCCATCTTAAAGATGTTTTGTGCAAGCCAAAACCTGGTGTAACACAAATCATTACACAATCACAGGATGAGTTGAAGACTGGACAGTCCTAGTGTAAGTGTATCTAGTGCCTCTTAGTGATTTTGGTGTATTGAAGACTTATAGGTTAAGGGTCTAATGTGTTTATGAGTGTACACATGTCTATAAGTCTATGAGGAGTTTGATATTTACAGAGAAAGTCGACCCCTAAAAATGAAGTTCTTCAACTGAAGACTTTGGTATTCTGAAGACTTTGAAAGTGAAGAAATTGGTGTGACCTTGACGACTTGGTATTCATTCGAGGAACATGAAGCGTGAATACTTTTGTTTTCGTAGTTTCGTTTTCTCTTTCTTGAGTCATAGGAAACACCGTACTGTTAAAGGGGGTCGAGGAAATACTAAGGAAAAAAATTTCATGTGATGCTCAACTCAAAATCCTACACCTACCAATCCCTTCGAGTGAAGCCATTGGAAATCTCATACAGTTCAATCAATTTCTTCAAAGGATGTAGACGAAGTTCTTCCGTCACGAGAATTTGTTCCGACCGAGGAGTTAGGAATTCGCCAAAGGCGGATTGCCTACGCAGTGAGGAACATGATAGCCCCGAGGAATTTGAACCTCAAATTTCCGACCCGTTCTTGTCTTTCTGGCAATTGTCCCAAAATATCGTATCGACCTAACGGTCATATCATTGAAGGGCATTTATGTCTTATCATGTCGGGCTGCTCCCTAGGCTATAAATAGCCGCCACCTACAACCACTAGCTGGTTGGCTGCTCCGAGAGAAACTGACACTTGTCAATTGAGAGCATCCCATCCTCCGAGGACTTTGAGTGAAAATCATCAAGTGAGGAAAACTCGAACCCATACACCTGCAAACCCAAAGTGATTGAGCATCACTGAAGAAATTGATCCTGCGTGGATCCGACGCTTGTTACCTTTGAAGACTGTGTTTCTACCAGACGGTTAGGCGTCATGGTCTAGAGCATCCAAGAGGAATTGTGGATCGCCGAGTGACCGAGTTTGTGAAGGTTTGGAAGTCGCTCAAG
Source organism: Aegilops bicornis (assembly GCA_021605145.1). Taxonomy (NCBI): domain Eukaryota; kingdom Viridiplantae; phylum Streptophyta; class Magnoliopsida; order Poales; family Poaceae; genus Aegilops; species Aegilops bicornis. Next base: position 391,210,591 of record CM038675.1, on the reverse strand, counting down.
ACTTACCACGTAGTGATTGGACGAGGTCATGTGACCTTAGTTCAAGGATAATACGGTGAGGACTTGGTGTCCCGAGCTGCGTGCTTTCAGGATCGGGTGTCCGGACTGTGTGTCCTCGAGTTTAAATACTCACCGCTTCCAACCAGACGCATAACCGAGATGCATAGCTTGGAACTGGTCTACCAAATCATTGTCTTCACCAACCTTACTGGTTCTATTTCCTCAACTCTTTCATTTCCTCATTCTTTGTGTTGAGTGCTTCATCATATCTGTGTTTGAAGACTTTGGATGAAGACTTTCTCAATTTCCTCAGTTCAATTTCTTGATCTGTTTGTCTTCATCTTGTGTTATCCTATGATTACGCTTTACGTACTTTCTGTGCTTGTCTTCATTTCATCATGATGACCATGCTCGTATTCTCGTTATGCTTACTTCGAGTACTTATTCCACTTTGCAAGTAGTTCTTCGCTAAGGAATTTCCTCACGCAAATTCCTTAGTGAAGAATTCATAAAATCGCCTATTCACCCCGCCTAGTCGATATAACGCACTTTCAATTGGTATCGAGCAAGGTACTCCCTTGTTACGTGTGATTTTGGTTTAACCGCCTGGAGTTTTAGTTATGTCGACAGCAGGTATGAAGAAAGTGACATGCCCTATCTTTGACGGTCATGATTATCCCAAGTGGAAGGCCATGATGAGGAAGTGCTTCATGGCAATGAACAGCGAGCTGTGAACCGTCACTGAGATTGGTCTTACCGATCTATGCAAGAAGGCGGACGCTGATGACATTCGCAAGTACACTCGACTTGACATCATGGCGAAGGATATCATCTGTTCCTACCTATCCAGAGATGAATTCAGGCGCATTATGCATCTTTGCAATGCGAAGCTTATCTGGGACCGTATCTCTGACGTCTATGAAGGTCATCGAACCCGTCATGATCCTTGGTTTGAGGACTTCAAGGAATCTCTCAAAACGGTGACTTTCGAACCAGAACCATCATCTTCTTCACCATGCCTCATGGCAAACGGTGCCAAGGTAACCGAATATTCCTCATCCGAGTCTAGTGATGATGAATCTGATGATGATTTTGGACCTAGCTATACCAAGCTTGTTTGCATTGCCACTAAACAACAAACGGCCTTGGAAAAGGTTCAAAACATGCTAGACAAAAGTGATGATATGTTGGGTGAAGAAATGGATCGCACTAAAGCCCTGACTGAAAATCTTCAGAGACTTGCCTAGATTTGATACCTTCAAGGTCATCATAACACTCTCTTGTCGATCATGAGAAGCTTTCTTATGAATTTCTTCAAAGAAAGCAAGATCTTGAGAAGCTAAGAGTGAGTTATGAAGATCTTCGAAGGAGCGCGATTCATTACTTGATCAACAAATCAGCGCTTCTCGTGAAGAATTTGTTCCTCCATGCTTAAAGTGTATTGAACGTGAATCGCTAATTCTTCACCGAATGTTCAAATGCTTCTATTGTTACAAATTCTTCACCGCCTCTGTTATCACTAATTCCTCATCTCGAGGACATTGCTAGTATCACCTTGACGATGCAGGATGAAGGAATTGTACATGACAGCATGTACAAAAGCCTCAAAGGGCATCGACTCTTTGTGATGTGCTTAAAAAGCAGATCCTCAATAGGAACCCTAGGAAAGAGGGTATTGCCTTTGAGAGGAAAATCAATGCCGATGGTACATCTTTGGAAGCTTTGAGCAATACCCCAAAACCTCATGGGTTCTTTGCAAAGGGACCATCAGTTGATCCATCTAACTTATCCGGCTTTACATGTGAATCTCCTCATTCTTCCGATGAGTCATTTGACTCCAACTATAAACTGTTCAAAAATCAGAATGGTGAAGTATTTGCTAGATATGTTGGCACTAAGCTGCGAGAACGGTTCCCCTATGAAGAAAATCTGGGTTCCCGAAAGGTGCCTTGAAAGTCTTCAGGTGAATGTCCTCATGACACCACCTATGAAGAATAGGAACCCCAGATCAAACTCTTCATATGGACCAAATTCTTCATATGGACCAAATTCTTCATATGGACCAAATTCTTCATATGGATCCAAGTCCTCATACGGACCAAATTCCTCACGTGGATCAAAGTCCTCCTATGATTATCATCGTGCTAACAAATCTGTTTCACAGGGTAGAGCTAAGGGCTATGAATATGTGCATTATTCCTCAAACCATTATGTTCATAAGTCCTCGAAGAATTTCTCTGCTTATTCATATGCTTACCCTAACCCCTCTTATGTGAAACGAAATGGTCTGGCTTCTTTGCCACCATTCTCATATGGAGCTCGCAGAGTGATGAACTCTTTGCCACCCCTTCAGATGTGGGTGGTGAAGAAAAAGAACTAATCTCTTCTGCATGGTCGTGTCTCGGGCGTGCTTTAACGTCTGAAGAATTTGCTGGGGGCATGACGAAAATGCCTGAAAGGACGCAGGCTAATCATGAAGAAATGAACTTTCATTTCACACGTCCTCATACTTCTATATCTGTTTTACTGCTTGATGAAATTCATCTGATGAATTTGATATCATATTCTTCACTGATGAAGTATATGAGATCGTAAGTTGCACTAATTCATCTGCAGGATGATCAACCCAAAGCCACTGAGTGGGTCCTCGATAGTGGATGTACAAATCACATGACTGGTGACAAGAATCTATTGATGGATGCTCCCCTATCACCATCGCATCTGAAGCATATCATCTTTGCTGACAAAGGCAAAAGTCGGGTATTGGGTCTAGGTAAGGTTGCAATCACAAAGGATCAACACATGGACAAAGTCATGCTTGTTGAGTCCTTAGAATACAACCTTATGTCTGTCTCATTGCTTTGTGATCTTGATATGGTTGTTGTCTTTGACAAGTATCGTTGTGTTGTGGTTATGGAAGCTGACAATTCCAAAGTCTTCGAAGGCTTTAGGAGAGGAGACTTGTATATTGTTGATTTCTCTACTGGACCGCAACCAGCCGTGTGCCTACTTGCAAAAGCTTCAGAAGGCTGGCTATGGCATCGATTTACTTGGTCACCTTGAGGCATGAGGAATTTGCACACGCCATGAAGAAGAAGCATGTCATTGGCATTGAGAATGTCAAATTCCTCAAGGATCACTTGTGTGGAGCCCGTGAAGTTGGAAAAATTACCAAGGCCAAGCATCCAAATAAGACTATCATGACCACTACTCGACCATTGAATTGCTTCACATGGACCTCTTTGGTCTTAATCATTACTCGTGATCACTAATGATGCATCTTTATATGGCTTTGTTATTGTTGATGATTACTCTCGTTACACATGGGTACACATTGTTACTTACAAACATGAAGTGCGTGAAGTCTTCAAACGATTTTCCTCCGTGGCTTCAACCAACTTTGGTGTGAAGATCAAGCACATCGAGTGACAATGGAACCGAGTTCAAGAATTCTGGTCTTGATGACTATCTTGATGAACTTGGTATTACTCATGAGTTATCTGCTCCTTATACTCCTCAAAGAAATGGCGTCGTGGAGCGCAAGAACAGAACTATTGTTTAGATGGCTCGCACTATGCTTGATGAGTACAAGACGCCTCGTCACTTACGGATTGAGGCAATTTACACTGCGTGCCACATCATCAACGGGGTATATCTTCACAAATTCTTCAAGAAGATTGCCTATGAACTCCTCAACGACAAGAAACCCAATGTGAATTATTTCAAAGTCTTGATTGCTAAATGTTGGATTAGAGATCCTCATCACAACGCTTAAATTTGCACCGAAAGCACATAAAGGTTTTATGCTTGGTTACGGAAAGGACTACGCACACCTATCGAGTCTTCAACAATGTTCTTCACAAGATTGTTGAAAGCTGTAGATGCGGTTCGATGAAACTAATGGCTCGCAAAGAGAGCACCTACCTTCTGTGATAGATGAACCAGACATGAGGATTCCATCAAGTTCAAGGCGCATCGAGGATGTCATTCCCTCTTGAAGAATCTGCTGAAAATTCATTCCGAACATGAAGAACGTCGAGTGATGCGCTTTGAAGATAATGCTAAAGAAAATGGTGTCAAGAAAATCTTGATCAAATTCCTCGACGACAACCAGCTCATCCTCGCGTTGCAAAAAGAAGTGCAAGTTGAAAAGATCATCGATGACATTGAAGCACCAGTCCTATCACACGCTCAAAAGCTTCACATTTATCTAACTTCGTGGGCACTATGCTTTTGTCTCTATCATAGAGCCCACTAAGGTAGATGAAGCATTTCGAGCCCGAGTGGATTCAGGCCATGCAAGAAGAATTACATCGATTCGAGCTCAACAACGTTCGGGAACCGGTCAAACGCGTCAGATCCTCGCAAGCATAATATCATCGGCACAAAGTGGATCTATCGCAACAAGCAAGATGAAAATGGCCTTGTGGTGAGGAATAAGGCACGACTTGTAGCTCAAGGCTACACACAGGTTGAAGGAATTGATTTCGATGAAACTTTTGCACTGTTGCTAGACTTGAGGTTATTCTTATATTACTTGCTTATGCTAACCATCATGATATCACTTTATATCAAATGGATGTGAAAAGTGCATTCCTCAATGGTAAGCTTGAGGAAGAAGTATATGTTGCTCAACCCCTGTGTTTTGAAGATCCAAAGAATCCTCGACAAAGTCTTCAGACTCAACAAGGCCCTCTATGGCCTCAAGCAGCCCTCGGGCGTGGTTTGACACTTTGAAGGAATTCCTCATGAAGAATGGCTTCACACCCGGTTCACTCGACCCTACTCTCTTTACTAAATCTTATGATGGTGAACTATTTGTGTGCCAAATATACGTTGATGATATTATGTTTGGCTGTACTGACCAATGTTATAGTGATGAATTTGCCTATATGATGAGTGAAGAATATCAAATGTCTATGATGGGAGAGTTGAAATTCTTCTTAGGTCTTCAAATTAAATCAACAGTAGAATGGCATATTCATATCTCAGGAGAAATACCTCAAGGATGTTATGAGGAAATTCGGCATGCAAGATTGCAAAGGTGTCAAAATTCCTATGCCCACAAATGGCCATCTATGCACTGATGAAAATGGTATTAACTTCGATCACAAGGTATACCGCTCCATGATTGGTTCTTTATTGTACTTATGTGCATCTAGGCGGATATAATGCTTAGTGTTTGCATGTGTGCCCGATTTCAAGCTACACCGAAGGAATCACACAATAAGGTTGTGAAGCATATTCTTCGATATCTAGCTCACACACCAACACTAGGATTATGGTACCCCAAGGGCTCTGTTTTGATCTTATTGGATATTCTGACTCGGACTATGCTGGTGATCGTGTGGACCGCAAGTCAACATCTGGTACTTGTCATTTCCTCGGACGATCTTTGGTCTGTTGGTCCTCGAAGAAAGCAGCTGCGTATCCTTTGTCTACTTCGGAAGTCGACTACATTGTTGTTGGTTCTTCTTTGTGCTCAATTCGTGGATGAAGCAAACTCTCAAGGACTACGGCATCAACGTGAAGAATGTGCCTCTCATCGTGACAATGAGAGTGCCATCAAGATTTCTCACAACCCGATTCGGCACTTTCGAAGACAAAGCACACTCAGATTCGTCATCATTTTCTTCGTGATCATGTGTTGAAGGCGACATCTCTACCGAAAGCACGTGAAGGCGAAGAACGACTAGCCGATATCTTCACAAAGCCTTTGGATGAGAAGAGATTTAGCAAGTTGCGGTGTGAGCTAAATATCTTAGAATCTTTGAATGTTCTTTGAAAAGGACACTCATCCTAACATTTATGCAAAATTGATGACTTAGATGTGCAACACATGAAGAAACGTTTTCTTCAATCAATGAAGAATAACACTCTAAGTGTGAAGAAATTAATGAAGAATTTGATTCTCAGAACCCTACGACAATTGTACGCGGTGTCTGAAATCATCATTCTTATACGGTGGGTCACGCCACCACCAAAGTTGAAAATCTTCAATTTGAGTTTTTCCTCTGTTTTGAAATTCTTCAATTTTTCAAATTTTTCAACTGTGCAAAATCTTCACTGTTTCCGTCGTTTTTCTTCATTGGCTATATATATATAGCATTCACTTATGGATATTTCTTCAAGTTGTTCTTCTGCTAAGTGAATGTGATTGGACCCTTCCCCCTCTATGCTATACTCAACTCAATCTATTCACAAATTCTTCATGTGTGTTCTATTTGAAACTCATTCAAAATCTTCACTGTGTCCTTGACAGCTGAAGAATTTCCGAACGGAACTTTAAAACTAATCTTATCCAAAAATTCCGGCTTTGCCGCTCAAACCGTTCTACTTCCCACGATAGACTTATCTATTCACCCACGATCTAACACAATCTCCACTTTTCAGTACGTGGGTGACACATGTCACGCGAATGAGAAGGGTCAGGGGCACGTTCGTCCTAAATCTTGAGTGACAGTTTTCACCGCGACTATAAATACCCCTCTCCCCTTCCTCACTTCCTTTACTCCACTCAACCTCTCTCTCCGCCGAGCTTCTCAAACCCTAAGCGCCGCTTCTCCATCATCGCCGGTGAGGAAGAGCTTGCCTCGACCTCGTCGGCCGTGACTTGCCTGGCCGTCATGGGTAATCTCCACTCCGCCGTCGCCGTAGCTGTCTTCCTCCGTCGAGTTAGGGCGTGGAAGATCTGAAGAAAATGGGTCTCAAGGAAGAATTTGACTGGTCTGCACCTCCACCGAAGAAATACAAGAAGGTCAAGGTTCCTTCCTTGGTGGCCAGCTCCTATTCTTCATCGCGCGACAATCGATGAACATGAAGACTTGGGCGACACTGCGGCCGAGGCCCTACTACGACAACCGACCCGACAACGCCGGGCGCTCCTTCATCAACTTGATATTCTTCGTGGGCGTTAGTCCTCGGTTCGATCCTTTTGGTCATTCGATGACAAAGGGGAGAAATTTGAGTTAGTCTTCAAGCGGGTCTATTATATGGGCATTTTTTGCTAAGTTACAACTCTCGCTCTTCCGAAACTTTATTGGATCGAGTTGTAATCAAACCCGGTGGTGCTCGATACTTTTGATGTGTTCCTCTGCATGCTTATTCCTCGTTATATGTTAATACATGCATGTTGAATTACATCACCACCATATTTCATCATGCATTTCAAATTCTTCATACTATATGTCAAATGCGTGTATGAATTACAAGATATAGGGGAGATCTCCATGATTCAACTCTTCAAGTGTGCATTGCCTCAAAAGAAAATTCCTCACTATGCACATCTTCGTGGGGAGTTCTTCTATATCTTGCAATCAAATTCCTCAATATCAGTATTTACACTTCATATGTTTATCCTCGTTGAAAACTTAACCTATATTGACATCAATCACCAAAAAGGGGGAGATTTTAAGTGCATCTAGTGCACATTAGTGATTTTGGTGTATTGAAGACTTATAGGTTAAGGGTATAATGTGTTTATGAGTGTACACATGTCTATAAGTCTATGAGGAGTTTGATATTTACAGAGAAAGTCGACCCCTAAAAATGAAGTTCTTCAACTGAAGACTTTGGTATTCAAGACTTTGAAAGTGAAGAAATTGGTGTGACCTCGACGACTTGGTATTCATTCGAGGAACATGAAGCGTGAAGACTTTTGTTTTCGTAGTTTCGCTTTCTCTTTCTTGAGTCATAGGAAACACCGTCTTTGTTAAAGGGGTTGAGGAAATACTAAGGAAAAAAATTCATGTGATGCTCAACTCAAAATCCTACACCTACCAATCCCTTCGAGTGAAGCCATTGAAATCTCATACGATTCGGTCAATTTCTTGGATGTGAGACGAAGTTCTTCCGGTCATTGAGGAATTTGTTCGACTAAGGAGTTAGGAATTCGCCATGGTCGGATTGCCTCTGTGATGAGGAACATGATAGCCACGAGGAATTTGAACCTCAAATTTCCGACAGCGATTCTTGTGCTCTGCCACCGTGTCCCAAATTATCTTATCCACCTAACGGTTATATCATTGAAAGGCATTTATGTCTTATCATGTCGGGCTGCTCCCTAGGCTATAAATAGCCGCCACCTACAACCACTAGCTGGTTGGCTGCTCCAAGAGAAACTGACACTTGTCAATTGAGAGCATCCCATCCTTCGAGGACTTTGAGCGAAAATCATTGAGTGAGGAAAACCCAAAGCCATACACCTACAAACCCAAAGTGATTGAGCATCACTGAAGAAATTGATCCTGCGTGGATCCGACGCTTGTTACCTTTGAAGAATGTGCTTCTACCAGACGGTTAGGCATCATGGTCTAGAGCATCCAAGAGGAATTGTGGATCTCCAAGTGACCGAGTTTGTGAAGGTTTGGAAGTCGCCTGAAGACTTGCCACAAGTGATTGGACGAGGTCTGTGTGACCTTAGTTCAAGGAGAATACGGCGAGGACTTGGTGTCCTGAGCTGCGTGCTCGGGGATCGGGTGTCCGGGGCTGTGTCCTCGAGTTTAAGTACTCACCGCTCCAACAGACGCATAACCGAGACAACAGCTTGGGCTGGTCTACCAAATCATTGTCTTCACCCACCTTACTGGTTCTATTTCCTCAACTCTTTCATTTCCTCATTACTGTGTTGAGTACTTCATCATGTCTGTGTTTGAAGAGTTTGACTGAAGACTTTCTCAATTTCCTCAGTTCAATTTTATTCAGTCTGTTTGTCTTGTGTTATCCTGTGATTACGCTTTCTGTACTCTGTGCTTGTCTTCATTTCATCATGATGATCATGCCTGTATTCTGTTATGCTTACTTCTGAGTACTTATTCCGCTGCAAGTAGTTCTTCGCTAAGGAATTTCCTCACTGGCAAATTCCTCAGTGAAGAATTCATAAAAATCGCCTATTCACCCCCCCCCCCCCTCTAGTCGATATAACACACTTTCACCTAGCTAGATGGGTAATGCTCAGTACATAATTTTACTTGCCCACTTTGCCAAATTTGGTTCCATAATTTAACTTCTCGGTGCTTGCGACTTATTGGACACCGGCGTTCATGCTTGAACAGACATATATATTGCAGTTAATTATTCTAGACCTCCTGTGTTTTACAAATATAGGGTATAAAAAATATTAGCCACACCTTCATGTTTAAAGCAGCGATTATCTTCTTACTGACCAGGCATGAGGTGGGATCTTGTAAAACTCTTGACTTTGCTCTGCACATATCACACGTTACCTCCTCCTCCCTAGCCGCCCTCCTCCTCTTCTCGCTTTAGCCGGGCAAGCCCGGGCGCCAAGGATGGTGGCGGGGCCTCGGTTGCCGCTCGCCTGCGTGGAAACCCCGGATCCGAGCGGCGGCTTCATTGCCAAGGCACGGCCGGCTAGTGGCGGGCGGTGGAATCTGGCGTCCGGCTGGGCGGCGAGATCCGGTGGTCGTTATACGGCCGTGGCGGTTTCGAGGTGGCGGTGCGCTGTAATCTGGCGCCTCCTCCTTCCTGTTTGGCGTGCGGGCCAACCTCGCTGGCCGCTTCCTTGGGTCACCGGTTCTGTACAGGAGGCGCTGCTGGTATCGGGGATCTAGTTCGGGAGAAATCCCTGGTCGGCCATGGCCGGCCGCGTCGACGGCGGCGCCTGAGGGCGTCGTTCCCCTCCTTTGAGGCGTCGGCATGGACTGATCCCCTCATTTCCCCTTCCCTTAGGTCTCCCGGGCGAAAGCCCTAACTTTGTTGGGCGAAGACGGCGCTCACGGCGCAGTTCCCTTCTTGAAGGCACCGCTTTGGGAACCTTGGGGCTGGGTAGCGCTTGTGGGTGGTGGGCGATGGCGGTGGTGCGGCCCTATCCTAGCATGGATCTGCGTCCGTTGCTTGGAGATGGACTCACAGTAGGTGGAGGTCGTCGTTTGGCGTCATGGTGGCGTCGATGGCGGATGCACATACCAAGGTTGGCACCTCAATCTGCTCTGAAGATGGACTAGTGGAAGATGGCGGCGACGACGCATGTGAGTGCGTTGTGCCCCGGACCCGGTATGTGGCTCGGTCGGGGCCTCCGACTTTATATGTTAGGCTTAGGTGAGAGGTCTGGGTATTTGCCCAGCTTGCACCCCTTCATCATACGGATTGGAGTAGCGGCAGATATTGCCAAGATGATGGATTCAGGCATATTATTGTACTACTTTGTAAGGTCCTCGAGAATAATCAATAAAATGGCCGTATACATCTCCCAGATGCAGAAGCCGGGGGTCATCCTCCTTTTCTTAAAAAAAACATATCACACGTTACGGTGTATTTATTCTGCGTCTCCTGTGTTTACAAAGAGCATATCAAAATATTGCTGGCAGCTTACTGTCCAAAGCAGTGATTTTATTCGTCAGGGAACCACTTTAATCATCTATTCCTCTTCACTATTTGGATGGTACAAAACCTTACTGCAGAGGCTTATGACGCTTCTATAGCTACTGTTTCGGCAAATGAAATCAGGGGTTTTACTGCCGCCTGCAAGTGTTTCAGCTTTTATATTTTGAAATGCTAAAAAAAACTAACATCAGATTTTTAGGCTTTTAGGCATAGCAAATCAAACGTTTTTCATGGCAAATTATGTTTGCCGAGGGTGGTAAGTTTAGTTGCCATCCTTGCGCCAATGTAAATTGCCATAAAAAACATTCGATTTGCCGTGCCTAAAAATCTGATGTTCCATGGATATTCGGGTCCCTTATATTTGCATAATCTGGAGCTGAACTGGAAGATATAGCAGTTTCCTGGCCTAAGAAGTCCTGCTTGTCATCTAATATCCTACTTGCTTCCCCAATTGCAAGGATTAGCTCAAGTTGCTTTTCTTGTTGTTCCTGCAAGATATATTAACGGGAGACTTCAACAAAAGGTGAAAAAAATATAACTCCATACAGGGAAATGCATGAAGAATGAAAAGACACCCGAGAAAACATTACAGTCCTTAAGAGTTAGTGTCACATGCGATGACTGGTACCGGTCCGAAGACAGATGAACTTCATTGCTACCAGTCTTAAGACCGATGAACGTGACAATGTTTGGGGTACATCTCAGAGGAGCGAGGATTGGCTGCCCATGGTGTCGGCAATGAGAGAAGGTTGGGGACGAGGATTGGATTTTTACTAATTATTTTCCTTATCTGTATGACAACATTAGCTATGGTTATCCCTCAGATAGTGGTATGGGCAGTGATATGAACGCCACTTGTTTTTTTTTTAGCCTTCTTAAGGCATTTGTTAAATCTTACTCCCTCCGTAAACTAATATAAGAACGTTTAGATAACTAAAATAGTGATCTAAACACTCTTATATTAGTTTACAGAGGGAGTACCTGTCTAAGGTATATTTCAATTTCGTTATTACTTATATCTTGATCACAAGACCTTTGTATGTGTTCATTAGTTAAATTTGACTCGTTGGAGTCGTTGCATATATATTAACTTGTACGCCCCGGCCATTCAAACCACGATCGAACTCGCTCGTTAAGAAAGTGACCACGTCCCAACCCACAGTTTCCACCTGATGGTAAAAGACTCTTGCACATATATGTAACCATGTCCTTACTATCCTAACCCACAAGTTCCTTCAACTAGTAAAATTGACTAGTAAATTATAAAGAAATATAAGAGCATTTAGATCACTAAACGCTTTTATATTTCTTTTGGAGCTTTTTCAACGAGTGAGTTGACTAGAAATTATAAAGAAATATAAGAGCGTTTAGTGATCACTTTACTAGTTAATTTAACCGTGCTATATATAGTACTCCCTCCGTAAAAAAATAGGTACTTTTGGAGCTTTTTTGGCTTTTGATGAATCAATATAACCTATTTAAGCTCTAAAAACCATAAAAGCTTCAAAAGCACATATTTAGGAGTTTTTATAGCTTTTTGGCCAAAGTGGAAAAGCTGCAAAAACGGAAGCAAAAGCCCGAACAAACATGGCCTAGAGATATCACATATTTACTATTACATGTTATCTGAAATTTTATTAACAATGTCCATGCATTTACCCAAAAAGGCTTTCACCTCGCTTTATATATAAAGCAACGATTAAGAACCCGGTACAAACGCCTGCCACCACAAGACACATACACACCCAAGACAGGATATATAGGCATTGAGCACAGCCACACCACCCCTGTCACTACAAGAGCAACCGGGGGCTTCAACCATGAATACGCCACCGCGAAGAGATGAAGCAGCATACGACGAACCGTGGGCTCCAAGGCGACGACTTTAAGAAGGTTATGACACCGGAGCGCCGCCACCGCCCGATCCGAGGATCAAAGTTTGCCCTGGAGCAACACGAGGGCAATGAGAGCCAAGACGACGCCTTCAAGAAGGGAACGAGCTTCGCCGCCGCCGGTCCGTTCGAAGATAGAACATGTTTTCACCCTGGCCAACACTCACCGCCACCGAACGCCACAACCCGGCCACCACGACACGGCTATGGCCACCGGGCAACACCAAACCACAGGCTGTGCCCATGAGCACCACGCTACCACCACCAAGGCCGCCGCGCCGGCATCCAAGACCTTGACACCACCTCACCCGAGACCCGCCGCTACCCCAACCAAAGAGACGAGCGGAAAGGCCCCGCCTTTCGCACCCCTGGGCGGCCCCCAGCGTCGAGACCCTATAGGCCGGCCAAAACTAGCCTCCATCGACCCGTCCTGCAGCACCGGGCGCAAGACGAGCTCGGTCCTGCAGCACCGGGTGCGAGACGAGCGATGGACCGCAACTAGGAGAAGGCCAACCCTTCGACGAAAGTAGCGCCCAAACAACGAGAAGAGATATCAAAGGCGGCGAAGCCGCCTCTTAACGAAGTCGACGCCTTGATACAAGCTAAGGCCGCCGCCGACACGCAAAAGCTACCGTGGAGCCATCCACGGCCGAGCAAAGAAGAACCACACCGGCCATCGCTTAACCCAGCGCCGCCCGGCGAGCTCCAAGCGTTGGAGTCGTTGGGCACGCACCGCCACCACGCCGCTACTACCCCCACCCAACAGCGAAGAGGAAACAGCCGACCGTGACCCAAGCCATCCGCAGCCCGTGGCACCAGGGAGACCGCCGACAGCGCCAAACGTTGCCCGTCTCCGCCCGAGTCCACCCCACCACCACCGCCACCACAGTGCGGACCCTACCTACATCAGGGACAAGCCAGCCATGGTCGATGCCGCCCACAACCCCCATCGAAGGACGAGCCACCGGCACCGGATCTGGCCCGTGTCGCCCCACGCGCCACCACCTGATGGGGAGGACACACCGCAGCCGCAGCGCCGTCCGAGCCCTAGGGCCCGTCGGGCCAGCTGCCCGCCGCCGATGCTCCGGCGCCGCGTCGCCGAGCAGCTGCCACCCGACGCCCTGCGTTGTCCGCGCCACTACCGACCACGAGGAAGAAGCTTCGCCGCCACGCTCGTCGGTCGGGCTTTGCCCGACAACGCCTAACGGCGGCGGTAGGGGAGAGAGGCCGGGAGGAGGGGACAGTGCGGAGGCGGCCAGGGTTGCCCCCAAGGACGATCGCGGGAGCGGCTCGGGGGAGGGGGGAGACGCACTAGCCTCTACCATGTCCATGCATCTATGGTAAGGAAGTTACTAACTGTATGTCCATGTGCATTAAGGCCATTAGGAAAAAACGCGAAAAGACGCTCGCTGTCACTCATCAAGCACCGCACCGTTTTCGAAACTGCTCTTAAACCGTGAAGACGAAAAATGTTCAACATGGCGAAGTTGCGCCTAATCATAGCTTTCCAACGGTACATCACACGCCTCATTCCGACAAACAGTTTAAAAATTAAATAAAAAACAGTATAAAAAACCGCGTGCAGTTTTTTGCGACGAAAATTTCACTCGTGTCAGTATTGCAGTATTCTCACTTCAAAAATGTCGTGCACTTGCGTTGAGCATGCAGTTCAAAAATGTTAGCACAATATAAATTCTGCTAATATTAGCAGAATATATATAAACAAATGTTTCCTACCACCAGTGGTAGTTACCTTCACGTGAGTTTTGTATGTTGTATGCAGTATCTATCAAAACCGAGAGTATATATACGTGTGAAATGTACTCCCTCTGTTCCAAAATAAGTGACTCAAATTTGTACTAACTTTGTACTAAAGTTAGTACAAAATTGAGTCACTTATTTTGGGACGGAGGGAGTACTCTTTAGGTAGTATGTACTATTTTTTTAGTACATTGTTTTATGTCTACAAATATGAAGGTATTCTCAAAATATACAAAAAACTATGGACTTAGATGCAATTTTTTCGTCTATGTTCCTTTAAAATATCTTAGATATAGTATATGAACATATTTAGAATCATAAAGTAGTATATAGTACCACATGATAATATATGGGACATGTGGGATAACTACCCCTGGGTGGCCTACGCTCCGATCTAATTAGGTGGGCGGGTCGCACCACAGAAGGTCTCTCCACCGGAGAGAGGCATTTTGGAGGCCGAGCTCCATGGAGGCCTTTATTTTTGAAAAATTCAAATTCAAATTTTCATGGTTCAAAAAATTCTGAAAAAAATTATGCGTGTATGTAAGGATGTAAACCACATGTGTGTAAAAATTCATGATGAAATACCTTCAGTTGCGACCTGTACAAAAAAGACAAATTCATGGCCTAGAATGATGAATAACATCATGTGTTAAACAGCCCTAAATTTGTCTTTTTTGCACAGCCCTCATTTCAATGTATTTTGAACTGAAAATTTACACACATGTGTGTTATGCTTTCATGTATGTCTGTATTTATTTTCAGAATTTTTTGAAATGTTGAAATACGAATTTTGATGAAATTTCAAATTTGAATTTGGAGGCCTCACTGGAGGCCGAGCTCCAAAAGGGATTTCCGTCTCCACCGCTGCTAAATAGTTGAGGGTAAAGGTGTTTAAAGAAAATAATAACGGGATTTAATTTGGTTATGATCGTGCTCCACGACATCCCGCTTCTAAGGTCGCTAATCATTGTTAGTAATGGGTATAGAATAGATGGTAATGCCCATATACACTAGCCACTAGTGTATAATAACTGCATTACTATTTCGGGTCCTTGGTGTTACGGTTGGCAGTGCCTAGTAATTACATTGCTATATGGTATAATTCATGGAAATCGTTTAAAATAACCTGAAATCTAAAAAGTGCGTACGGACTATTTGGTGAAAATGAGCAGCGGGCTCTCACACAAACATGCATGTAGTTTCGTGGTCCAAATTTTGTCTTTAATCATGACATGGCAAGTATTAATAGGATGGGCACATGGGAAAGTCAGCGCATTAATTTCATGTTTGTTGGATGTGCATATGCATTTATTCGAGTTTACAAATTTTCAAAAAGTTATATCTCTCAAACCGTGCGTTGGAATTCAGATCTGTTTTCATCGTTGAAATCCTCGCGACGAGATCTTCGAAACTAGATCCCGCATGGATATATTTTGACGAATTTTTTTATACCAACTTTGATACTATATTGTGCAACTCTATTACTACATAGTGCAATTTTAGTTCAGCATGGTGCAATTTTTTTCAAAACCATTTTGTAAAGCTACATGATCAAAAAAATTATGAGATTTGCAACCTAGCCGCCGTGACAACCATTTTTTAGTAATGTGCAGCTAGTCTACTACCCGGTCAACTACCTAGTAGTCAATGTGCAACCCTCCCATTCCCTATTCATGGATGATATAGGTTTTCACTGCTGTCATACCATGCCCCACTTACCTTATCAGCTATATGTGCAACTTACTTTGTTGTTTCTAACTTCATAGTAGTCAATGGGCAACTCCTTCCCCTCCATACTTGTCGATATTTAGTTTTAGTTAGCGGAGGCAATAGGCGAAGTTGCACATAATCTGCTAGGCAGTTGGCTGGGGCAGCAGAGAAAGTTGCACATCTCACCGACATGAATTTGTTGGATGGTGAAAAACTGCACATTCATAAGACAATGAGGGTAGAGAAAAGTTGTCTATAGGTGAGACCCTAAAGATGCACATCTCACTAGTTGGGTGGGTGGGAAGGGGTGCTAGCAATGAAAACTACATACCCATGGGTACGGGAAAAAGTTGCACATCAGCCATTAGGTAGTTGGCTCGGACAGTTTTCGTAGTTGCACATCCACTGCTTGGCAGTTGACCGAGGTAGCAAACAGTAAAAAAACTGCATTCCACCTATAGGGAAAAAGTTGCACATCGACTACAAAGAAGTTGACTGGGGCAGCAGACGAAATTACACATCTCAATTGATAGTGGGTAGTTTGGGGTGAGGTGCCATCAATGAAAACTGGACATTCATAGATAGAGAGAAAAGTTGCACATCGACTATTAGGTAGTTGCACATCAACAACTGCACAGTTGCACAAAATGGAGACAAAATTGCACAAAACTTTTTTTGTCGAAACATACTCATGTGGGATCTAGTTTCGAAGAGCACATCGCGAGGATTTCAACGGTGAAATCAGATCTTAATTTTGATGTTCGATTCAAAAGTTATGACTTTTTAAAAATTACAAAATCTGAATTTAATGCATTCACACTTATTCGCATATGGACTTTTTCAGTTTTGTTTAAACACATTGTATGGTCTTTGTCTTTTTCCTATTAGGAGGACAAAATATTTTCTATTCTGATTGATTAAGACAAAAATATACTTAAAAAGGGAGGGCTGCCGTGGAGTGCTACCGAGCCAACGGCCGCTCGGTAGATACGTCCTTAAAATAGACCGGCTGATCAACGCGCTCCGTAAGTCGCCTTTAACGCTCGCCACGCGTATAGTGGGCCCAACGAGGCGCTTATCTCTCCTTCTCCCTTATCCTTTCATTCCCTTGTCTCTTTCCTGCAAGTGTTGAGCCACTCGTTTCTTCTCCTCGTTTTTCTTCTTCCTGCGGCACAACACAGCCATGGCAGCGCCATCGCCAACGGTGCCGCCACCGCTCGTGTTTCTGCTATGCCTGCTCCTACACGCCATGCTCTTCGCCGCTGCTGCAAACCGCCGTCGCCTTGCGTCGCTGCACCGCTGCTCCACTGCAGCTCCGGCGAAGCAGCCTGCGTCGTCGTCATCGTGCGCTGCATCACAACTTCCGCCATGGCCGCCGCGTGCTGCATCGCAGCATCTGCTGTCATCGCCGGCGCTGCAATGAAGCGCGGCCGGGGCTGCAATGGAACGCCGCCGGGGCTGCATTGGAGCTCCGCGCCGGAGCTCCAATGGAGCTTCGCCGGCTCAGTGCAGCGCCGCAGTGGCTCGATGCAACATCGTCGGCGGCTCTCGAGGGAAGCTTTTGGTGTTGCATTGGAGCACTCGTCGTCGGCTCCCTTGCAGCTCCACCGGAGCGCTCGCCGGCCGCTAGACGTAGCGTTTTGGTGTTGCTGTGGAGCTCTGGTCATGGCGGCTCTCCGGTGCTGCGGCGACATAAGGTGCTGTGAGATCGAAGCAGGGGGGCTGGTGAACGCGACGCGGGAGAGAAGGGTCAGTGACTCGGCGTGCGTTGACGTATCCAAGGGTTGGAAAGAATGGATCGCACGGCTGGCGACCTGACTGATTTCACTCGGATGATTCGTAGTAGTCGCCATAATTCATTTTTTCTTTAGCAACTAAGATGCAAATGAAAACCGTGTAGAAATTAGGGTCGAATTACCCTAGAGCCTAATTGCCTTCACAGAAATCACAAGATTATTTTAGGTTTACTATAGACCTTGTTTTGGTTTACTATATTTGCACAGAATTGCTCTCGGTAATTGACATCGTACTATTAATATGTTTACTAGTTACACTTATCTGTTACTAGGTTCCATTAATTCATTACTAGATGCAAGTTGGGTTACTAGGTGCCATTACTTCATTACTAGATGCAAGTTGGGCATATGACATTAGTCTAAGTTACTACCTTTATAATGCAAAGTAACATGATAGTAGTGTCATAGATGGCTTCATTTATTAGCTTGTAGACTCATCTTGTCTTGGGAAGCGCTATGTTACAGTAACATATTATGTTACCACCTCTCATTAAATACTTGCCACATAAGCAAAAATTTCTTGAAGTGCGCTATGTTACTAGCTAAGTTACTCCCACTATGACTAGCCTTACTAGGTTCCATTACTTCATTACTAGATGCAAGTTGCACGTAGCGAGATTTATGCAGCAAGGATCAGGATCTGGTCGACCCTCAGTAATAGGCCGATACGGGATCAGGATCTGGTCGACCCTCAGTAATAGGCACAGATGCACAAATGATAAATCAAGCGTAATTAGGGAAGGGGCCCTAGTAATGTTATTACTGCCACCAGTAATTGGTTGCTACCCCTAAAAAACCAGTAATTGGTTGCTCTTTTTTTTTTGCGAGTGAGTAGTTGGTTGTTCACCAGCTTTGTTACTTCATCCGAACAAATTACTACTTCAACCACAGCACATGCCATTTCTTATTTTTACTTCTGTTAACTAGAATGATTACTAGATTATCATAATAATTAGTGTATAGCCAAATAATCCATTTAATTGACACAAAGTCTACTAGATTAACAATTACTATAATGTACACGCTAGTCTCACTAAAGTTTAGACTTGACATATACAATAATCAACTCATCTCTTTTACTTTCCAAGCCTAAAAAATAATAATCTTTATTAGCTACTCCCTCCGTCCGGAAATACTTGTCCCAAAAATAGATGTATCTAGACGTATTTTAGTTCTAGATACATCCATTTCTATTCATTTTCGTGACAAGTAATTACGGACGGAGGGAGTACCAATTACTATAAGAAAAATATACTCACACATATTGTTTCTGGACTACTCTTTTGCGAGGTGAAATACTGATCTTTGTTTTCTCTATACTTACTAGGATGACCTACACATGGTAATTATACTTCTAATACACCGTAAACAGATTGCTAGAGCATCTGTTTCCAAGAATAAAAGAAAAAAATTAGTTGTAACATTACTATAAATTCAAATTATTTTAAGACATCTATTTCCAAGAAAGAAAGCAACACATTTTTAGTTGTAATATTACTACATGTTAATAATGCTTGCCTTATACCAAATGGTAATGCAATTACTACCTATAGTACATAGTAGCAACTAATAGCCATAGGCTCCTTACCTGACCTTAATACAATTACCATCAAATATGTTTCTCCATTGGAAAATACCATAAATTAAATTAGCATGTACCACGTACACAGGTCAAAAAGTTGTAATGGTTTCATCCTGTTACTATTTTTTGCAAGAACCTTTACTAAAATTAGTACATATGTATAGGAGCCAGTAAAGGCTTTAATCACGTTACCACATAAGCTAGCTTTTTTACCATGCTTAGCGACAAGTGCCACGTGGCAGATGTGCAAAGTGTGGCAGCCAGTAACGAGAATTAATTTAGTTACTATATATTTGTGTGCTTTTACCATAAGAGCGGCTAGCGCGTTTGCAGGAAAACACGCTACTACTATAATTACAACACTGTTGCCTACAGGCTAGATATAATAGTAGCGACCTTTCAAAACACGCGCTACTGCTAAGTATATAGTAGTAGCGTGTTTTCAAGGAAGAGCGCTACTGCTAAGTTTGAACCTGCCACATGGCGGGCCCCACATAGCAGGAGTGCGCTGCTGCTACGATTTTAGCAGCAGCGCGTTTTCCCAACCCTCGATGCGCCTTCCTACCCCCTCCCCCGTCCTCTCTTCCTTTCACTTTCCCCTAGCTCCCACCTCCTCTCTCCCTCACTGATCACGACGGTGCACGACTATCTCGGTTACGGATATGTCGCAGGCCAGTTGTGCCATGGATATTGCGGATGCACGTGGTGCATGGATGATACGACGTCTTAGCAGTTAACGTCAACGAAAGATGGCGGGTCTGGGAAAATCGTGTACATGGGCATCGAAAATGGCTCGAGAAGGACAACCCATGGAGATCTATTCAATGGTGAGGCTGAGCATCGAGGACTTCCACGTAAGCGGAGCGGTGCCGAAATCGATGAGCTGTTGAAAACTGGGAACAGTGCCCTGCGCCGGGAAAGACGATGAAAAAGGTGCCAGAGCTACTGCAAAAGGTATGGAAGACAAGGTCTGTTTTCTGGGACTTGGAGTACTGGCACAAACTCGACACGCCTCATTGCCTTGATCAAATGCATATCACGAAGAATGTCCTTGGGAGCTTGCTTGCGACACTGATGAACATGCCGGATAAGACCAAGGATGGGATGAAGGCAAGAAGAGACTTGCAAGATTTGAAAGTCAGGGCAGATCTGCACATACCGCCCCGTAAAAAGTCAGAGGAGACAGAGACAGAGGCGCGGGAGAAGAAGGGCAAAAAAGTGAAGGAAAAGGATTATTGTCCCTCTTCTTGCTTCACCTTAAGTCCGGCTGAGATCGATCAATTCTTTAAGTGCCTTACCAAAATCAAAGTTAGTTTCGGTTACTGTGGGAAGATAAACAGATTTCTAGACACGAAGAAAAAAATGTTCAGCGGGAAGAAGTCCCATGACTGATGACGCAGATACTACATGTTGCCCTTAGAGGGATAATGGACAAGCACGTCTGTGACACGCTTATTGGTCTGTGCAACTTTTTCGATGTCATCTCTCGAAAGTCGATCAGTGTGAAGCAGCTCTGAAGGCTACAGGAAGAGATCGTTGTGATACTAAATGAGCTCGAGATGTATTTCCCGCCCGCGTTCTTTGACGTCATGGTGCATCTGTGTGTCCACATTGTGGACGACATAATAGAGCTGGGGTCGTCATTCCTGCACAACATGAAGCCGTTCGAGAGGATGAATGGGGTCATCAAAGGATTCGTTCGTACCATGTCCCGTCCGGATGGAAGCATCGTCCAGGGCTATGTGACACAAGAGTGCATCTCTTTCTGTGAGAATTATCTATATGACGGAGACCGGCCTGGTGTTGGTTTACCTGTTAAGAAGCACCTTGGGAGGCTCGAAGAAGAAGGTCACTCCAACGGTCGCAGGGAACTGCATGTGGGTTACTCGGATCGACGCAACAACTTTGACATAGCAAACTTAGTAGTGCTACATCACCTAGACGTGGTAGATCCTTTCGTGACACTGCACAAAGAAACTATCGCAAAGAAGCATCGTGACTGGGGGCTATGCAAGACGAACGCCGAAGTTACTAGAGAGCACAGCTCCACTTTCCTGCATTGGTTCAAAGAGCGTATTCTTACTAATCCTCCGGAAGAGGGCTCTACGGACGGATTGCTTATATACGCCTTAGCACATGGCCCCGCGGCCAACCTCGCGACCTATCCTGAATATGATATCAACGGATACACGTTCTACACGGAGGCCAAAGATATAAACAGTGATTTTCAAAACTCAGGGGTGACGATGGAATGCATGACTGACGACAACGCCGCAACTGAAAGATTCTACGAAAGGATCGAGGAGATCTGGGAGCTTGACTACTCTGGACTGCACAGTGCGACGATGTTTCGTATCAGATGGGCTAAAAATGTCGAAAGAGAAAACCGGTATCTCACTACCATGTCTATACCTGACGCCAACAGCGCTATCGTGAACGCCATCACAAAAAACAAGCAATGAGTACACGCTAAGCACGTGACACAATGCTTCTTCATAACCGACCCGAGGAATCCCAGCCGTGTTGTCGTGAGGAGAGGCAAAAGAAACATCATTGAAATGGATGGAGTCGCCAACGAGGAAGACTACGACCAGTACGGCAACCCGATAAGGAAAGATGATGATGACGATGAAGCATACGTCAAAAGAAGAATCAATACTACATTACCTAAGAAAGATCGTACTCCATGAAAAAGGAAAGGTCACAATGAGGGGTTCAATTATTCGTCAACGAACAAGAAAGGAAAGAAACTCAAGAAACTCACTCAAAAACGAAAACGTCGACGCTGAGAAACCATGATATATATATATATATATATTTTTTGTGTACGCACTTAATCGTTATCGGTGAAATGATGTGTAATATATATCATCTTAGTTATATACATTAATGTATCCCCTTCCCACCATGCATATGGTTCCGGCTAGCTCGGTCGTCTTTTGGAGGAGAAAAAGAAAAGGTAAACAAAGGAAAAGAGAACAACATGAAAAAGAAATAGAATAGTGAATGAAAAGAGATAGAAAAAGCAGAAAGAAAACAAGAAATGAAAATGAAAATGATACAAAATAATGAAAAAGGAGCTATAGCTACTTAAGATAGCAGTAGCCCTGTTTTGTAACCCGTGTTATATCTACTTGTATCTACTTATAGCAGTAGCACGGTTTTGTAACCCGCGCTATAGCTACTTAAGATAGCAGTAGCGCGGTTCTGTAACACGCGCTATAGCTACCTAAGATAGCAGTAGCGCGGTTCCGTAACCAATGCTATAGCTATCTAGCTATAGCGCGTGTTACAGAACTAGCTATAGCGCTGGTTACAGAACCGCGCTACTGCTATTTTGACATAACCCCCCGCGCGGGCTTTCTCCTCTGCTTCTTTCCTCCATCCCATTCCCCATTCGATCCCTCTCCTCCGACGCCGCGCCGTCGCCCTTCACGCGCCCTCTGTCGCCGCCCGTGTCATCAGCGCTCGCTCCTCCACCCGCACCCGTCTCCCCCGAGCTCCACCTCGGCGCAGGCATCTCCCCCGAGCTCCACCTCGCCGCCGATGTCTCCCCTAGCCCCTTGTAAGTCCTCCACCCCTCCTCCCTCTTTGTCTCTCTGCCTAAGGGTTCTAGGGTTTTAGGGTTTATGTAGTTAGGTTCATGCAGTTAGGTTCTAGGGTTATAGGGTTCATGAAATAGCTAGTTTTAATTTACAATTGAAAAACTGTAGCTTTTGTGATTTCAAAATTCAGAAAATGATGTTGTGAAGTAAAAATTCAGAAATTGTGAATTCAAATTTCAGAGAATGTGTTGATGAAATAGCTAGATTCTGATGTTCCTACTGTTCATGGTTGTATGCATTTTGTGAATTCTGAATTCAAAATATTCGTAGAAGTTTTATGTCAGAAAATTCAGAAAATAGGTAAAATTATCCATATTATAAAATAGGACAGAAATCAAGTCAATTTTTTATGTGTATACTTTCTGTATCAAATTAGGACAGAAATATTATTCTAGAAATTTTTATTGGTATTTAGCTAGGTATCAAATTAGGACAGAAATATTACTCTAGGAATTTTTATTGGTGAAGGTTTAGTAGGCTCGATAGGTGTTTTAGGTGTAGTTAAAAGAATTTAGGTGTTTTAGGTGTAGTTAACAGAACTCTAGGTATTTTAGGTGTTTTAGGTGTAGTTAACAGAATTCTAGGTATTTAATTTTTTTAGTTAAAGCAATTGTTGCTATTTAAAGAAAAAACAGAATTGATTAACAGTAGTTTCAAATATTGTGAAGAAAAAGGACTTCTTGCATTTTTCTTCAAGTTCTATATTTTTCTTCTTGTTATATGCAAATTTAAAGTGGACATGTGATATTTGGAATTTGGACATGTGATATTTTGGACATGTGATATTTGGAAAATGATGGTTATGTGCAGGGTAAATGATCCGAGTGGCCTATGTTTCGCCGGAATGTTGATTCATTTTTGTTCCGGTGAATTTCAGACGCATATAACAGGAAGAAAAATATAGTATTTTGATATGTCCACTTTTTAGCAAAGGTCATGCCTGTTAGAGTTATAATATAAGTCATGTACCCCTTGGTATTTATCCCGTTGTATAAGGGGTTTCCTGCATATGTTTCACACCTATACATGTATATATATCGGCCTATGGCCTCATGGGAATACAAGTTGCCTATTCCTAACATGGTATTAGAGCTAGGTTAATTTTTTCTTTCGCACGCTGCAACTCGTGCGTTCGATCCTCCTCTCCAGATCGATCTCCTCTCTCGATCTCTCACCTCTCCCGATCGGCGATCGAAGCAGCAGGCCGCCGGGCTCGATCTCTCTCCTCTCCCGATCTCTGATCGCTCGAAGGACTCCATCGCCTGATCGCTAAGCACCGGCGCTGCTCCCGCTCGATCTCAAGATCGTCAAGGCCGCCTCTGCGTGATCGCTCAGCCGAGCCCAAAGTAGGGTTCGGCCCCGCAGAAGGATTTCATCGCTCCCGCACTGCCACCTCCGCCTGATCGCTCGATCTCATCTCTCGCTCGCAGGCCCGACTTCGGATTCCTTAAAAAAAGTCTGCTTGCAGCCGGGCTATGTTGTCCCATTTGTCCGGTGATCTTCGATGGTACTAACTACACCGAGTTCATCGGCTTCATGCGCATTCACATGCGTGGCATCCGTCTACAGGGGTGTTCTTTACGGCGAGGTTTGCTGTCCGCCACGTCCGGTTCCTCCGGTGGCTCCTATTCCGCCGACTCCACGGTTCTTCCTCCGGATGCTAATCAGCCGCCAAGGATGCGGCTAAGCTTCTTGATGAGGCCGATCGTGCTTATGATGAGAGGGTTTTGGCTTATGAGGAGGCTCTTCAGACGTATCATGGTGCTCGTCTGCTTACACTCGGTGGCTTGATGATGATGCTCGTACGCACTGCTCTCACCGCTAGTGTTCCGCCTCAGCTTTGCTTACGAAGTTTCGGGTCTTCCCTCTTTGTCTTTGAGATGTGGACCCATCTTCGCTGCCGCTATCACCCTCTGGTGATGCCTTATACCTTCGTGGTCCGTCAGAGCATGCTCTTCAAATAGGTGACTCTCTGTTGATGACTTCTATGCATGAGAGTTAGTTACGCTTATCCGGCGCCACTTGATTCTCTCCACAAGGTCTTTGGGTTGTCGTACATTCTCGTTGCTGTGTCAGTCTGTGCCAATTTGGAGTTTCATCGCGTCTATGAGTTCTGTCTCAAATTTGTAAGGAGTTTGAGCCCAGCGTGCTTTCGGGCTTGTTCGCTCGTGGTGGATTTCTCTCATGGAGGCACTTTACGAGATTCGTCGAGGAGACTCGCCATTACGTGGTCTTTGGTGTCCGGAGGTTCCCTCTGTGCTTGCTACTCGTGCTCCTACGCCACCCTTTGCACCGACCCCCTTCTCGCCGAGTGCTCCGCCGCTCTTGCCCACTCCTTCTGGAGGCTCAGGTCACCCCCGTCCACATTGCGACTATTGCAACAATGATGGTCATCTTGAGTCTCAGTGCTACACGAAGAAGAAACACCTGCGCAAGGCGCGATCATCATCTTCAGGAACTTCGTCATCTACCTCGGCCTTTCACCATTGCTTGACCGAAAGGTGATATTACGAGACTTAAGCGTGCCCGCTTTCATGGCTTCGTGTTCTTCCTCGACGGCTGCTTTGGTTACGTGGTGATGCTTCCCCGTGACCGGCAATCACCTCTACACAACAGTACATCCCCATGGGTTCCGGACTCTGGAGCTTCTTTTCATATGTCTTCTCATTCTTCCACTTTGTCCTCTCTTCGATCACTTTGGATTCTCCTGCTCATGTCTTCACCGCCGATGGTACTCCACTTTACATTGCTAGTAGAGGCAATCTTACCACTCCTTCTTATTCCGTTCTCGATGTTGCTCATGTTCCTCGACTTACCATGAATCTGTTTTCACCGGGTCAACTTATCGATTCTCGGTTGTCGCGTCATCCTTGATGTTGACTCTTGTTACGTCGGGGAGCGTCGACGACACTACGGTTGGGGTGGCCCTCGCCGCCCGTGATTCTCGTGGTCTTTGGGAGTTGGACTGGCTTCATGTTCCTTCCACGCCACCACCATCGCTTGATTCTTCCGCCTCTGTCGCCTCCGTTCTTGGTTCCTTCCAGTGATGGCATCATCGACTTGGTCATCTGTGTGGTTCTCGGTTGTCTTCTTTAGTTCGCCGAGGTCTTCGGGTCCGCCTCGGGAGATGTCTCTTTAGAGTGTCGGGGTTGTCATCTTGGCGCAGATTCAGTTATCATATTCACATAGTGAGTCGGTGTCCAAGCCGCCCTTTCGATTTAGTCCATTACGATGTATGGGTCCGCCCTTTCGCTTGAAAGGTGGTCATAAATACTATATTATTTTCATAGATGATTTCTCTCGTTACACATGGCTTTATTTCATGACTTCGCTCAGAGGTGTTGTCTATTTATAAGCGTTTTGCTGCCATGGTTCATACTCGATTCTCTTCACCCATTCGTGTTTTTCGTGGACTCATTTGGCAGTATATCTCTAAGATGTTGCGTGGTGTTCTTCTTTGAGCAAGGACTCTCTCTCAATTCTCTTGTCACGGTGCTCATGCTCGTAATGGTGTGGCTGAGCGAAAGCATCGACATCTTCTTGAGACGGCTCGTGCATTGATGATTGCCTCTCTCCGCCTCATTTTTGGGCTGAGGCCGTCTCCACATCCACCTATCTTATCAATATACAGCCTTCCGCTGCTCTGTGGTGGTGTTCCTTCGAGCGACTTTTTGATCGTTCTCCCGATTATTCGATGCTTCGCTCGTTTGGTTGTGTTTGCTATGTTCTTCTTGCCCTCATGGCGCACCAAACCGACCGCGATCTGTTGAGTGTGTCTTCTTAGGCTACTGATGATGAGCATAAGGGCTATCGTTGTTGGGATCCTATCGGTGCGTCGGATGCGTATCTCTCGAGACGTGACTTTTGATGAGTCTCGTCCCTTCTACCCACGCCCATCTTCCTCGACTTTTCGGTGCAGGATATCTCTTTCCTCACTTTTCCCGACTCACCTATCACCCCGTCGAGCCTGTACCTCTCCGTTCCACTTCCTCCCCTTCTCCACCTCTAGTTGATTTGCAACCACCATCCTCCCCGGTCTCCTCGCCTAGCATGTCACCGGGTTCTTCACCTTCATCTCCGGTGATTTCCTCCCCGGTCTCCTCTCCCAGCATGTCACCGGATTCTACACCTTCATCTCCGGTGCCTTCTTCGTCGCCACCCCCCGATTCTACCTTGACGATTCCTCCTTCTATTATTCCATCTTTTCCTCAGCATTACACTCGTCGTCCACGACCCGATCGATGCCTCTGTGGATGAGTCGTCATCTTCCTCTCACCTACTTATGGCTTGCGTTCTCCCTCGTCACTTTGTTGATCGCTTTGGATTTCCCACCGCTTAGTGCTGCTTTGTTCTTGAGCCGACTTCTTATCGTCGGTGTTGTTCATCTGAATGGCAGTTTTAGATGGCGAGAGGAGATGCTTTGCTCTTGAGCCTTTGGTACACAGGGATCTTGTTTCTCTTCCTCCCGAGTCCGTCCGATCACTTGTAAGTGGGTCTACAAGGTTAAGACTCGCCCGATGGTTCTCTTGAAGCGCCACAAAGCTCGTCTTGTGGCTCGTGGTTTTCAGCAGAGCACGGTCGTGATTATGACGAGACTTTTGCTCCTGTGGGCCCATATGACCACCGTTCGTACACTTCTTCTTTGTTGCCTCTGCACGCTCTTGGTCTATATCTCAAATTGATGTTAAGAATGCCTTTCTTAATGGTGAGCTGCGTGAGGAGGTCTACATGCAGCCACCACCGGGTATTACATTCTCGATGGCATGGTATGTCGCTCACGCCGCTCTCTCTATGGCCTTAAGCAAGCCCCGTGCGTTCGGTTTGAGCGCTTTGCCTCTGTGATCACCGCTGCTGGTTTTTGACAAGTGCTCATGATCCAAAGATTGTTTATTCACCTTTCTCCTCGTGGTCGGACTCTTCTTCTTCTCTATGTTGATGACATGATCATCACGGGGGATGACCCCGAGTATATTGCCTTTGTAAAGGCCCGTCTTAGTGAGCAGTTTCTTATGTCTGATCTTGGACCTCTTCGCTACTTTCTTGGGATTGAAGTCTCTTCTACCTCGATGGCTTTTTTATATCCCGTGAAAAGTATATCCAGGATCTTCTTGCTCGTCTTGCTCTTCATCGACGAAGCGTTGTTGAGACTCCTATGGAGCTCAATGTTCACCTCCGGTACATCGATGGTGATCCTCTCACGACCCGACGCGATATCGTCATCTTGTTGGCGATCTTGTCCGGACATCTCTTATCCGGTTCATATTACGAGTCGGTTTGTCTCTACTCCCACCTCGGTTCACTATAGTCATCTCCTTCGTGTTCTTCGATATCTTCGAGGCACGATCTCTCACCGCCTATTCTTTCCTCGCCCAGCTTCTTTACTGACTTCAGGCCTATTCGGATGCTACGTGGGCTAGTGATCCTTGGATCGCCGTTCACTTCTCGCCATCGTGTTTTTCTTGGTGGTTCTCTCATTGCTCGAAGGCGAAGAAAAAACTTGCGCTTTCCTGCTCGAAAGTGCCGAGGCTGAGTTACAGCAATGGCTCTTTTCGACGCAGAGGTGACTTAGTTACGGTGGTTACTTGAGATTTTGGTGTTTCATCACTACACCGACTCTGCTCTTATCCGACAAAGACAAAAGTGCTATCAAGATTGCAGCGATCCTGTGAAGCATGAGCTCACCAAGCATATTGGTGTCGATGCTTTCTATGTGCTACCGGTGTGCAGATCGAGTTATTGCTCTTCAAGATGTGCCTTCCGAAAGTTACAGATTGGCGGATTTCTGACGAAGGCCCAGACTAGAGCACAACATGGCTTTTATCTCTCCAAACTCAGTGTTGTTCATCCACCATGAGTTTAAGAGGGGGTGTTAGAGTTATAATATAAGTCATGTACCCCTTGGTATTTATCCCGTTGTATAAGGGGTTTCCTGCATATGTTCCACACCTGTACATGTATATATATCAGCCTATGGCCTCATGGGAATACAAGTTGCCTATTCCTAACAATGCCAAAATTTCCCATGACTTGTACTAGAAAGTACGCATATCGAGTGCCGGGATTTGCTGCAACGGGAATGAAACGGCATTCCGGCAAACCATAGAACTTTTTTTATGCCATTACTCATTTTCTTATAGTTTAAGAATTAAACGAGGAGACTTAATCGTAGGAAACATGTCGAACAACGAAGAAACCGGGCCTTCTGACCATGATGCAAACGAGATGGATTATGAGGGTGAACATAACTACCTCGACTTTTTGCCTACTAAACACAGTCAAGGTTTGCAAGGCGGCCTCGATGATGGTACTGACGCAGACATAGACATCGATGGCACCGACACTGATGGCGGTGCCGAGACCGGCGGGGAAGGTACCGGCGCCGAAGCCGCTAACGAAAAGAAGAAGCAGAGGATACGAAAACCTAACAAACTCGGCATTGGACAACTGCTGATCACAAAGATGGCCCCTGGCAAGTTTGAGCCATTAGAGCCAGATGAACCTCGCAAGTGCTACGGGAACCAACTCGGATGCATCCTACGGGAAACCGCGAGCATCAATGACGATGACTTAAGGGGTAAAAAACATTTGAAGCAGTTGCTCCTAACGAAGTTGCACAAGAGATTCCAGTTCCCCGACCGGGATGACCCCGATCGGGATGACCCCGATCGGGATGACCGCATAGAACACCCGTGGGATGATCCGAAGATGAAAAAGATTAACAATCACGCCATGGACATGTTTAGGAATGATTTCGCCTTCTGGAAAGGGAGGGTGAAACGAGCTATTGATGCTAAAGAACCCCTGTCCAAGATTCTGGAGGACAATCCGACACGTACGGAAGAGGAGTTTCAAAAGTTCAAGGACACTTGCGCTATTGACGCAACCAAGGCTAAGGCTAAGAAATTCAAGGGGCTTTAGCAAAGGAACATGGGGAACCAACACCTCGGAAGCCGTGGCTACCTTGGCAAAAGGCCCATATGGGATAAGGACACGGAACGTGAAGCCGCGGGGATCCCAGACCCCTTCGCGAAGTTCACCACCCCTTTGAAGCGTGACTTCATGAGGGCTCGGTACAAGTGGGACAAGGAAAAGAAGGTTTTTTACACGGACCCGATCACGAGCAAATTGATGAGAATACTGGTAATTATTCTTTACCACCTTACATTTAGCTTCTGATTAAGTCGACTACACATACATAAACGGTTCACGTTCCTTTTGCAGGAGAAGCAACACAGGCTTGCAGCCGAAAGCGAGTCTTCGTCGATGAGGCCCAAGTGGGACACCCCTCTCAACCCGGCTTTGAACGAACTGAAGGGACTCCCTTTGGACCAGCAGCCGCAATATGAACGTGTGCACGGCTCCGGAGACGGCGCTACGTAGAAGGTCTTTTACAACGAGGGACCGGAGGCCAAGAAGCGGAAAAAGAAGTTCAGTTAGGCGGACATCGACGAGAAGGTGAAGCTTGCATTCAAAAAAAAGAAGCTGAGGACGCAAAAAAAGCAGCTCAGGAGAAAAATAAGACGGTCCAGCAAGCAGTCGCTGCAGCTGCCTGCAGAAATGATTTTGATACTAACTTGATCCCGGTTGTCATCAACTGGACGAAGGAAAATCCAGACAAGACAGCAGATGATTTTTCCATGCCCAACTTCGTCGGGAGCAACTCAGTGAACATCAGAACCGTACCATCACCTGCTCACGCAACCGCGCCTGCTCCCGCACCCGCTCATAGCAGCCCGTCCTCGGTCTGTGGCGCGCTGGGCGGGCCTTCTTCTTTGGCTGAGCTCGATGCCCTCACGGTAATTACACGTCGCACCAACATATATCTAGAATATTTCGTTTTCGTTGCCTTTCGGTTGTTTTACGTCGCAGACATGTCTTTGCAGGCCGACGAAACCCCGTGCACCGTACTCTACATGATCAAAGGCCAGAAGATGGATGTGGGAAAGGCGGTGATAGCGAAGCCCTTGGAACTCACGTTCCACTGCCAGCCGATCCCCGGTGGCCACTTCAGGGTTACCTTGTCGAGTGTGAAATCGGGGCACGAGGATTTGCCTCCTCCAATACGGCTCGGGGGAGAGGAGGACGAGACCCCAACGCGGCTTGGAAACTGCAAGGGTTGGACGTTGCTATGGTCAAAGAACTTTTTCGTCTGGAGGTGGCCGAGAGCACACCAATAACCACATATCAACAAGTAGGTATGAACACCACCACCCCGCCTACGCAATTACCAGCGCCTGTAATGCCGGGTGAGAGCGGCGGACGACGCGAGGAAGGGGGTCCAATAGTGGCTAATGTAGTCGCCCCCGTAGAACAAAGAATGAATGGTGAGATGGACGAGGATGACCCTCTTCGGTTCCTCAATATAGGCGCCTTTGACGACGACGTAGAAATGATGAGTCAGTCATATGATGACTCAGGCTATCAGCATGCTGATGAGGAGATGGATGATGTGCCCGGGCAATAACGTCCTAGGTTTTTTTTTTGAGAATCACCGGAGGGGGAGTTCCCCACCTGAATATATTACTCAAACGGTACTGCGAAGCGGTAGTCTGAAATCTGGTGACGCGGTGCAGAGAGGAAGGAACGCCACGAGAAGACGTCCTCCTTGTCACCCATGTCGAGACGGTGTGACCAAAGGTCTAGGTCAGAGATCAGGTTTCTAATTGTTATTACAGAACGTTGATCGATTCTCCTAAATAGCATGTCATTACGCGCTGCCCAAATTTTCCAGAGTAGAGCGAGGAGGACGAAGGACCAAGCCTTCTTGGGTAGGTGTTGAGGCAGCGGGGTGTCC
Source organism: Aegilops bicornis (assembly GCA_021605145.1). Taxonomy (NCBI): domain Eukaryota; kingdom Viridiplantae; phylum Streptophyta; class Magnoliopsida; order Poales; family Poaceae; genus Aegilops; species Aegilops bicornis. The sequence goes on along the minus strand of CM038675.1, from coordinate 391,179,107 downwards.
CAGAGCTCATTGATGTCGTCAGATGAGGGCAGGAAGCCTACTCGTTGTCAAATCCTATTGGCAAGAGGACATGTGATGAAGAGGTGAGTGGAGTCTTCAGGTGATGTAGCGCAGCGAGGGCATAGGTTGGAGGAGATTATATGCTTGTGGGCGAGGTTCACTCTAGTATTGAGGCGATCTTTGAAAAGAAGCCAAGCAAAAATCTTGATCTTGCAAGGAATCTTGGTGCCCCAGATGAGGGGGGCAATGAGATCCGTGTCTGGCTTGGTCATGAGTGTGTCGTATGCTTGCTTGGTGGAGAAGTCATGCCCCTGGAGTAAGAACCGTTGATCTTCCTCAGTCGATGGAGTGAAGTCCTGCAAAACAGCCAAAAGCGAAGCAAGCTCTCGTTCTGCTGTTAGAGAGAGACGATTACGGAGGTTGGCTTCGATACCGAAGCGCAAAATGTTAGCTACTTTAACCAGTTGTAGGGTGGAGTGCGAGAAGAGGTGCGGGAAGGTGGTAGCTAGGGGTTTTTGTGTGAGCCAGGTATCCATCCAGAAGTATGTGTGTGTGCCACTGTTGGTGAGAACAAAGGTGATTGACTGGAGGGTTGGAATCTGTTGGGTTATCTTGCGGCACAAGGAGGTTTGGGGGGCCAAAGAGACGAGGGCGTTTGGGTGTTGGAGGTCTAGCCAATCTAACCACGGTGACTGAACGAAGGAGAGTGCTTTGACGGCAAACTTCATTAGAAGGCAGTTGTTTTGAACGTGAAGGTTTTTTGAGCCTCAAACCACCAAATTTTTTAGGCGAGCAAACATTTTTCCACGCAATCAGACACTGAGCACCCGAGCAGGCATCTTCACCAACCCAAAAAAAAGACCTCCTTAGAGAGTCAATGACTTTGAGGGTCTTTTTTGGGATACGGAATCTGAGACATGAAGTATGTAAGGAGGGAGTCGAGGACCGCGGATATGAGGATGAGTCGATCGCCTTTGTCCAAAAGTTTTGCGCGCCAACCAGTTAGTAATTTACGAGAACGGGCAATCAAGGGAGCGAACGCGTTGGAGGGGGGCTTAGTGGGGGCAAGGGGTAGACCTAGGTAAGTCTGAGGGAAGGGAAGCCTTGAAGCAGCCCATGGCGAGAGCAATGACATCGGCTATGTTTTCATCTGTGTGTAGGGTGGCCATGGTGGTTTTGGAGAAGTTGATGGTGAGGCCGGTAGCTTAGCAAAGTTATCTAGGATTTTTTTGAAATTTGTGGCAACAAAGGGGGGAGGCTGCGATAATAAGTGTATCATCGGTATTGGAGAATGGTGGGTGGCGGTGGGTAAAGATGGGGTGGTGGAGGAGATCTGCTCGGAGTTTTGGATGATGAGTCAAGGAGATCGGCTGACGATGAGGAACGGTAGGGCGAGGCTGGGTGCCTGCCGCATGAGCCTTTCTTGCATTGAATCCAGTGGCCAGGAATGCCATTTAGGAGGACAGCAGTTTTACCCGTGTGTAGGATGTTTTGAATCCAAGATCGAAAGGTTTGAGAGAAGCCGCGGGCATCCAAGATCCTGTCGAGGGCAGGCCAGGCAACAGAATCAAATGCCTTCCTGAAATCGAGTTTGAAAACCATGGTCGGTTTTTTGCGGGAGTGGCAAGAGCTGATTAGGTCGGCCGCAAAGACGTAATTTTCTGCAATATTCCTACCGGTGATGAACCCTGTTTGGTTCCCATGAACTAGGCTAGGAATGAGAGGTTTGAGGCACGAAGTGATGGCTTTGGCAAAGGCTTTGACGGGGCAGTTTTGTAGGGAGATTGGTCTGAAGGCATCGGGTGTGGAGGTGGCTGCGTTTTTTGGGAGGAGGACGATGTGGGCATGATTTAAGCGTTATGTATCTGCTACACCTTGGTGGAGTTGTTGGAAAAAGGGCAGAATGGCATGTTTAATAGAGGCCCAGAAGGACCTGTAAAAGGAGGGGCCGAAGCCATCTGGCCCAGGGCTTGCTCGTGGATTCATTTGGAGGAAAGCCAACTTAATTTCGTCTTCGGAGAATGGCACGTCGAGGGCATGTAGTCCGGGCACGTGTTGAGGATATAGGGAATTGAGGTCAAAAGCCCATGAGGTCGTGGCAGGAGAGCCAATGAGTGAGACGAAAAAGTCCCAAAGGATTTCAACTTTGTGGGGATGGGAGGTGAAAACTGTGCCATCGCGTGTGAGGGAGAAGATTTTGTTTTTCCTAAGACGTTGAGAGGCAGACATGTGGAAGAATTTGGAATTTTCACCACCGTGGATTGCTCGAGAGACTTTGGCACACCATTTCCAGTAAGCCATTTTTTCTTGGATATGGCATTTGAGGAGGGACACGATGATTTTGCGAGTGAGGAGTTCGGGCGGCGAGAGAGGCCTGGATTCTTCTGCATGATCGAGGGCGGCGATAGCGGTTTTACATCGAGATTCGCGTAGGGGGGCGGGAATATGAGAGCGGGCCCATTTTTTTAGTTCGGTTCGAGTCTTTTTTACCAGGGAAGCGAGGGTGGCGGCAGAGTTAGTGGTTGTGGTGGGCCGCGAGGGGGCCCAAACGGCGCTGATAATGTCCGCACAAGGCCGCGGATTGGCCCAACCAGGTTCAAATTTGAAAAAATTGGACCGTGGGATCGTTGCGGTGACGTGTATGAGGAGGGGTACATGGTCAGATGTGAAGCGTGTGAGGGAGGAGAGGGAGGAGTTTGGGAAGGCGTCGGCCCATGCTAGGTTGAAGAAGGCGCGATCGATACGTTCTAGGGTGGGTGTTGCTCGATTATTGGACCAAGTATATTGGCGGTCTAGAAGTGGTAGTTTGATGAGGGCGAGATCATCAAGGGTTTGGTTAAATGCATTGGCTTCGGAATGTCTAAACGCGTCATTATTTTTGTCAGAGGGGTAACGGAGAAGGTTGAAATCGCCCACTAAGAGCCAAGGTGAGTCGTCTGGTTGTGAGATAGCAAGTAACTCATCGAGGAAAGATTGTTTGAGGGCACGGGTAGAGGGGGCATAGATATTATTGATCGCTATGTTACGGTCAGTTGTCGTGGATCGCAAAATCAAGGTTGACGAGAAGGTGAAGTGGTTGTAAGAGATTACTTGGAACGAGGCAGATTTGACGGCGGAGATGGTGCCACCCGCCGTTCCGACGGCAAGTAGGGAGAAAACTTGGACTAACTGCGTGGGCATGAAGGATCGTAGCTTTGTATCCGAGAAACCATAGAGTTTAGACTCTTGTAATAATGCAATGTGAGGCTTGATCGAGATCAGTTCGGAAAGAACGTTAGATCATTTGGCGTCGTCTCCCAGGCCACGTACGTTCCACGAACAGATAGAGAAAGTGGCATTACTCATGTAGACTAGGCGTACACCAGAGGTTTAAGACAGTGTTACAGATGCATGACAGTAGCAAAAGGTGCAGCGACGCGTTACTACAGAAACGGGCTAGGCTACGGAGGAACGAGAACCAAAAGTACAGCGATACATGTAGGACGATCAAGCTAACTAGAACTGGCGGTGGCAGTACGGTCCACCCCGCCCTGCTTGACAGTGATGGCGAGCTGATCATGGTGCGTCGTCAGCACCGGAGCCGGAACCCTCCGCCTCGAGGATCGCATCAACGTGGTCGTCGTCCGCACCGCAAAGCAGTGCGATGGTGGCCAGATCTTCAGCGGAGGCAGGAGGGGCATCGGAAACATCGAGGCCGGCGTCGTGGATGGCGCGATCAATGGCCGAGCCCACATTCGCAGCGGAGAGGCGGGCGGCCTTGGCCTTGACAGCCTTGGCGAGCATGGGTGAGTACTTGGCCTCCTTGCTGAAGTCACAGCTGCGACGGCTTGTCCTTGGAGCAAGAGTGATCACGGGCGTTGTCTTAAGGCGCGCCCTTGCGTATGGTGCATTCGTGGGTGTCGAGGTCGTGGAGAGGCAGGTCTGCGTCCGTGTTGGCATGGGTCAGTACGAAGGTGGCAGAAGCTAAGGAAGTGGATTGATTAGGAGACGGGGAGATTGGGGTTTTACCAGATGCACGTGAAGATTCGCCCTCGTGAAGGTGAAGGCGGGGGAGGGGGGGCTGCAGTGGCAGCAGCCGGAGGCACGAACGCAGAGAAGGCCGAGGTGTCGAGGGACAGTCTTGTGGTGGCGGAGGCGTCCGTCCAGGCGGGCGGTAAAGGCGAGTGGGAGCACGGCCCCGACAAGAGAAGTCGGGTGGACGACAGGTGGGCCCGTCGAGCCGTACATGGGTGCATGCACCACGTCCAGCGACTCCGTCAGAACGCCATGCAGGAGCGGCGCATGCATGTCTTCGGAGTCCACGGAGTCATCATCAGATATGATAAGAGGTCGGGCGTCACTGGATCCAGTGGTGGAGAGGAGGCAGTCTGAGTCACCGTTGTCGAGGCCGGGAGGCGGAGAGGGCGCCTTGCGTGTGGCATGGGCGGCATAGAAGCTGACCGAGGCGTGTGCCGCCGTCACGTGGGTCGTGGCCCGGCCAAAGACGGACGGCGGAGACGACCGGTGCAATGTGGTCAGGGTGGGTGGGCCGTGGCGAGCCACGTTGGGAGGGAGGAGCAGAATCTCCGTCAGAGGAGTCCCCGCCGAAGGGGTTGGCCCCGTCGTCGTGGTGCCAGCGAGAGACCTCGACGACCTTAGCTATCCTGATCTCATTGATAGGAGGGAGTTGGATGACAATGCGAGGGTCTTTGGTTTGCCGATGCGCAGAACCGGAGTACAACGGAGGTGTAGTCTATGCCATGTAGGCGAAGTCATCGACGGCACACACATCGCCAAGGAAGGCCAGGGCGAAGCAGATGCCGTCGTTGTGCCAAAGCTCGTGTGGAAATTCCGAGACCTCGATCTCTGCGAGATCAGTGAAGATGGCAATGGAGCGGTCGACGTGCTCGACCGGCTCGATGGTGATGGAGTTACCTTCGAAATCTATGGGGTTGTGACGAATAACGTCATTGCGGGCAGCTGGAGTGTGGAAAGTGAGGCACGCCACCCCGCGCCAAGAACCGCCCATGATGAAGGCAGGGTTTTCGCACGTGTGCTGGATGGCATGGCGGATGAGAGGGGTAGGGTTGGGGTCGGGAGTGCGGAGGTGAGCAAAAGCGAAACGGCGTGGGCAGTGAACTAGGCAGGGAGGGGCGGCAACGAGCGGCATATCCCCGTAGGGAGGCAGCGGTCCAGCCTCGTGAACTGGGCGCGTCAGCTCGTCGTCGGAATCGGTTTCAAAGACATGCGAAGTGGTGCGTGTGTATTGAGGTGCGAGGAAGACGTCGGAGAGACGTGCTCGCAACTCATGGGTGTCGAAGGGTGAAGTGTTCGAGTGCATGGTGTTGTGGGGGGGAGAAGTGGGTGTGGGAGGAGGGGCTGAAGTGCGTGGTGGAGATGGTGGAGGGAGGGGGACGCCATTGGCGCCAACGGGGACGCCATGGAGGATGAAAGGTGATGGGACGCAGACGGCGGGGAAGGGCTCCGAGAGGATGACAGTATCCGCGCGCGGCGCTGGTCCGGCTACGGGTGCCAAGACAGTGGCGGAGTCCATTCTGCGAAGGCAGAAAGCGGGGTTAGGTCCTATCGAGAATGATTCAGGAAGAGGGGGGAAGAAAGGCCATAGACGGCAGATTCGCAAATACGGCCGCAGTGGTCAAGACCACCAACAACGGCCGCAGCGGACGGGGTCGCGGCAGTCCTCCACACAGTGATCTAGGGCTAGGCAGCGGAAGCAGCGGCGTCACTTTTTGGTGGCTGGAGGAGGAGAATGAAGATGAGGGGGCAGGAGATGGCGTCGGGGTATATATGGAGGGCGGGGCAGCGGTTCAATATGGCTGCGCATGGGAGAGAGGAGTGTGTCTCGATATGTGCGCGTCGCAACCGCGATTAGACCCAGGGAGAAGGCCGGATCCGTGTCAGGATGGCGTGATCCGTGGCGTGTTGCAGCGTTGGAAGCGAGGGGGCGGTGGGGCGTGGTGATCGAGTGGCCGGGTTAAGGGCTGCAGAGTGGTTTTAAGGGCGATGATGAGGTCCGGATGGGCGAGGAGTAGAAGAAGTGCGGCGATGGCGAAGCGCTGGCAGCCTTGCGCATGGTTGAGTTCATCGGTTCCGATGAAAGATTCAGCAACGTCGCGATCTTAGAAGCGGCGTGTGGGGAAACAGGGCGGGGGTGCCCGGATTTGTGAGGTCATGTGGGGCGTCAAATTGGGCGAACGGAAGAGACCGGTTTTTTGTTGTATGCAGCGCAGCAGCTTGGCGCGATAAATCTGAGTGTCTGAATCTTTTGGGAGATATGGTGTGTCAGGAGCGGTCGCACGATCATCATTGTGCATGCGGTGGGCCAGGGAGGCTTGCATGGCTGACCGACCGGGTGGCGAGGCCGTGCTCGCTGGGTAGATAAAAGGGCCAAGGACGGATTCGGATCTAGGGGGCAGCGGGGAGAAGGCAAAGGTATTATAACAATGGAGGAATCGAGCACAGTGCAATACGGCCGTTTCAAGCTGGTCAAAAAGAAAAAGACGAAACCCTACAAAGTCAAGGGGCCCAAGTTTGAGGATTTGAAATTTTGCTGGGCGAGTGGAGATGCCGGATATGAAAATGAGATCAGTAACCTTGATTGCGTGGAAGTCTTGTTTAACCGAAAAGCAATGGTTTAGGGCTGACTCAATTAACATTTAATTTGGCCTAACACTAATTGGTAGGAAAGCAATCCAAAAGGGATGCGAGTGATGAGTGTAATGCACATGAGGTGGTGTCTGGCTAAAGCAAGTAGCATTAAGCATTCGGTAAAAAAAGCTAAAACCGGGCCGTTTTACCACCTTAGGCAAAGGTCAAGAGGCGAGGACGCCGATGGCGATGAAGCGTAGACGGCCGCATTTACGAGGAGACGCGGATTCGCATGGAGGCATGGCATCACGGGGAGCGAAGCCGGGCAGCACTCTTAGGTTGAGGGAAGCGGAGCAGCATGCCCCGCTTGCGGAAGTCTCCCATGGAGGCTATCAGTTTGGCGACGCAGGCGATGGGACGGTGAAGGAGAAGCATGAATCGCCGTCGTCAGTGGTGTTGAAGTGGAGGTAGCATCCTCCGAATAGGCGAGCGAGGACGAGCGCCATGGATGTGGCGCTGAGGGTGAACGAAAATTGGATGACTCGCGCATACATGCGACAGCCGTGAGGATGGCGGCCGGGGTCGACGGTGACGTATGATCGGAGCTGTGACCAGGCCACAGCTTCAAACTGGAGCCCCCGATCTTCAGGAATTTGGAGCAGGCGGGCAAGCGACATGCAAGAGGCCGCGGTCGATGATAGAGGTGGTAGGAGAGGTGGTAGGGTTCTGGCGAAGGCGAAACCGTAGTTGCGGTGGCAGACCTTGGACTGGTCGAGGATGATCTCAGCGACGCGTGGAGATGCGACGTGAAAGCGGAAAATGAGTGGGGAGCACATGGCAACGAAGAAGTCGGCGGCACAACCTCCAAGAGCAGCCTGGAGTAGAGCAGCGACGACAATGGTGTCGAGGTGGCGGTTGGAGAAGTCGAAGACGACGTAGAGAGGCGACGCGAGGTGGAGCTCGGGGTTGGTGATGTCGAGCCGAAGGTAGCGGTTGCAGTCGTCCTCGAACTCGAGCCCCATGGCGTTGCCGCAGCCGAGGAAACATCGGAGAGCTACCTGGCCGGCCTTGACGTAGGGCAAGTCGAAGAAGGTCGATGGAGGTGGCGCGACCGCGGGGGTGAGCTCATCGTTGGGGTGAGTGGTGAGGGTGAGGGAGGTGGAGGCGTATCGGTCGTGGAGGTGGCGAGGGCATTAGGGTGTGGTGGAGGGAGGAGGTGCTCGGCCGCCGGGGTGGCCGCCGAAGCAATCGGAGGTGGTGGAGGGAGGGGGAGGGGGAGCGGGAGCGGGAGCGGCTCGGCCATCCGGGTGCCGGTCTCCGAATTAGAAATTTCTATCTCTCAACGTCCTAGGGTTGATTGCAAAAAGTCTCTTCATGCAATCCTCACAGGACACACCTGAAGATGCCGCCTCAATGCAGGCTCACCTAGCCGAGGGTCGTACAGTGCTTAGCCCGACAACACTGGTAGAGGGGTTAAGTAAGGGTCTGAAAGGTCAGCCCAAGAAAAAGGAAAGGAAGAGACCGCCAAAGAAAGGCTTTGCTGCCTACAAACAAGCCAGAGCACATAGCAGCCAGACGGCGGATTTGCAGAGCGTGTACCCGTTAAAGGTGCGGCCATGTTCCATGTCGCGGGCAAGCCGATCCTACCACCGAAACCGCTGGAGGCCATATCAGGGGATCTCAGGAGACTGCACGACCATGTGTTGTCGACTGAGATAATCCTACTAGCCTCGAAGAATCCAGGATATCCGCTATACGCGGTTCATGTGCCTGAGGGGAAGTTCTACGTCGACACACGACCCGCGGAGGTGTTCTTCCTGCGGTTTGAGCATATCTTCGAGATGTTTCTGACAAGGCGGCTCGATTTTACAATCGTCCACCCTTTTGCGCTACATATGAACTCCGTCATCACGAGAGAACAAGTCTCGCAAACCTGTGTGGCGAATCCATACTACATGGACGAGTCCTTCTTGAGTCTCGGCGACTTTGAGCGTAAAACTGCTAGGGAGTACCTCAAAAACTTCATGATAAGGAATAAGGACCAGGAAATTGTCCTCGTGCATTATCATCCAAAGTAAGTCAGTGCCGGACAACCCTTTCGTACATTTCAATCATTCCTTCTCGCTCATATGGAGAATAATTTGAGGTGTTTTTCCCCTGCAGCAACGGATGTGCCATCCTTATCGTTCTTTACCCGCGAGTCTCCCACGTCGTGTATTTCGACACTACCAGAAACTACGAGAAGGACTACACCCATGTAATGAATATTCTAGATGATGCTCTCCACGGCTTCAACTTGAGGGGTGGCCACCTGCAGATCAGGAAACAAAGGAACCACAAGCCGGGTTTCTCGCATAAAACTAACTTCTGCTCCATCCATGTCCCGAAACCAAGCAGGAACGATGGATTCTACCTCCTCCATCTCATGATGGAGTTCAGAAGGGATCACCAACAGCTTCGCATGACAATCAGAAGCGATGATCATATCCGCAAGTGGGTAGAATCCCAAGGAGAAGCGGATTATAAACTTAAAGATGACTTTTTCACATCCAGAGGGACATTGCGACGATCATCATGAAAGAAATCGTCGGAGAGAATGGAATGTTCCACCACGGCCCTATATCGCGAGCTGACGTCCGAACTCGCATAGGCATGCAACGTCAGGACCTCACGCGGTTCAAGAAGCTAGGGTGCATCCTCGATGATATGGATGGATGAAACTTCTAGTGATTTACGATGCCGATGATGATGATATGTGTCGGTTGAACTTGTATATTTTCTATAGCGATGAAACATTGTGATGTCCACGGTCCCTGCCGAACTTGTGTAATGCTACTTTGTTAGTTTGGGTACGATGACCTGCGTAACTCTAGTTAATTAGTTTGCGTACGATGAAACTGCGTTGATTATTTATGTTTACTATATCTTGCATCTATTTGCTAACCCTTTCTTTACATGTTGCTCAAGTATATTTTGTTGCATATGATTGTACATTCTCTTGATGAAAATGCATCTCTAACAGGTACCTAGATCCTTGATGGCGAAGAAGCAGTGCTATGTCGTGTACATAGGGAAGGTTCCGAGAGTGTACGACGAGTGGCCCGAGTGTCAGGCACAAGTGGAGCGATTCTCGGGCGCCAGACATAAAGGGTTCAAAAGCAGACAGGAAGCAAAAGCTAGTTACTTGAGGTTCACGCTAGCGCGAGAGAGGAATCATGACCGCCACCTCATATACTGCATAGTTCCGCTCTCACTCATAGTGATAGTTCTTCTCGTCTATATCATTTGACGATGTAGTTGCAAGATTCGAGACATGTCATAACTTGTATCTCTATTTCGAGATGATGACAAGAGACATCATTTTGTGTTGGATGATGATTATGATGATAACATGATCGATTTGATGAGGCTATTTGTATGTGTATGATATGATCAGATTTGTATGTGTACGATATGCTAGAGACTATTGTATAAAACCTGTACAAATACAAAGGAAAATATGCAGCAAAAAAAATCAGAAACTAATAACAGTAGTGCGGGGTTTGACTTTAGCAGCAGCGAGCATTTAGCAATAGCGCTTTTTAAACTAGGGCGCTACCAGCTATTAGCAGCAGCTCGTTTCTGCAACAAACGCTACTGCTACCCCTAGATAGCGATGGCTGGTTAACACGCCGCTCTTGCTAAAAGTTACAGAACTGTCATCAAGAGCGCAGCTACCCGCGCTACTGCTAGGCTTTTCACTAGTAGTGATGAGTTTTGTATGTTCTATGTAGTATCTATCAAAACCAAGAGTATGTACGTTTAGTATGTAGTATATAAGTATATTTGGGTGGTATATATACTTTTTTTGTAGTATGTACTTTTTTCGTACATATATATATTTATTTGTTTGTTTGTCGCAAGCTGTTGAAGAATTGTGGTGTGATACCTACCATAACACTCACATGGCGTGTATGTTGCGACGTGCACGTTGTGTTTGGTGGGACCGCTCCCGAGGTGTTACAATGACTACAGTCATATTCCTTGCAATAACTTTCGCTTCTCTCTTGGAATTGTACCTCATAGGTACTCCCCATTCACGACTCATACACGGATCATCCTTGCAAGCTTCTTTCTCCTGACTTGCCAGCAAACTAGTGTCTATAACTTAGATCATCCGCTTTGCTGCCTGATGAACCTTCCTCGTCCATTGATCTGTCCTGATCTCGTAATGTCCCCACAGTCAGCGCCAGCTATCAAGGTATTTTACTTATACGTCACAGCAGTACTAGAGAGAGTAAGTGGAATTTGTAGTTGAGGGGACATCACGTGAGGAAACCAAGGTGTCTTGGACAAAGAACACAAAAGACACAATATATACCCAAGTTCAGGCGTCCAAGATGGATAAAAGCCGTACTTCCTGCCTTGCTTCTCTTTTATATATGGAAATCTTCCACGTGGTGTAGGCTAAACTAGGCGAAAAGGAGCAGATCCTTATATGGTGCCCCTTATATAGCTCGGTTATGGTAGACTCCATGTCGATGCCACGATGGCATACAGGAATAGGAGTCAGGTGTGGTGTTAGTTTACAACACGTATCATTCTATCATACAGTGTTTTCCTTATCCTTAGTATAGTCCGATCGAAAGTCTCCTCCGTAAGCAGTGGCGCTTCTACTTGGGTCGACGTGCTGTCCTTGGGCCTTGGAGGCGGGGGGGGGGGGGGGGGCATTGGAGTGTGATGAGGGCTATACCAATGATAATTTGACTTATCATCCATTTAATAGTGATAGTAATAAAAACTATGTTGAAATGAGTATGGAATGGTCTAAAAAGCAAGTTTGCATACTTGTCTGTAAAAAGTTGGTAAGAGATGTCACCTGCATCGCGTATAGAACCTTCTGTATCGAGCCAATTTCTTTCTCGAGAAGATTTCCTTGCGCTGCTAGTATTCGAGTGGCTTCTGAATTCTTTTCGGCTAATGTTGCTGTCTGCAAGAACATAAAACATAGAGTAATGAAGCCAAATATATGCAGACAAAAATCAAGCACATGTCACGAAAAATCAAGATAAATTGAAAATTATCCGCCCTCCAAAATCTTACCAGGCCGGGAGGGAGGTGGGATTCCTTGAACTGATCTCTGGTCGCATTTAGTGGACTAGGTATTACTAATGCATTAAAGGTAGTAGCCATGCTTATGTTTAGCACCTTTCTGAACATGTAGATACATATATGTGACTGTAGGCAGTACAGCACCATCTCAGTAAGAGCAGTATTATGTGGTAACAAAATTCTGAACACCACATTTTGACAATTAACAAGCTGAAGAAGTAATAACGTCGCCAATGGTATGCTCAACTGTTGCTAGATGCAATTATTGAAAGAACCGGTCAAGAGGACTTAGTGTCCAGTGATGATAATTGCTCAAATTTCCAGGATGCAGTGTACGAGTGTACAATCTTGATAAAGAAAGCACCAGGCAAGTTAACTGACTATACTAACTATGAATAGTCATACAAAGATTGTAATGCACAATTTGCATATATAGACTGAACAATTCACAGGGAAATGCTATCACGACCGAGCTTGGTAATGTTCACTAACTAATCTGTAATGATCATCTTTGGCAGCACTATATTTACACTCATACTAAAATCGAAGCAAAATTTTCATGGATAATTTCCGTACCTCACTGATAGGATCCGTCACCGTCCTCCGCAGCACCCTAAACCTGACGCCGAGCTTCTCCACTGTTCTCGACAGCACTACAACGGCCGCCAACACACCCCGCACGCTCTCCTCCACCTTCTCGACCCTCCCCACCAAATCCACACCACCTGTGGCCGATACGCTGCCGCCCGCGCCCACCCGGCAAAGTCGCTCCCATTGCTTCCGCCGGACCAGCACCCCGACCGCCACCGCCCCCACCAAGAGAACGTACTGCAAGACGAACATTCTCCCACTCGCTAGAGCAGCGAATGGCTTGACTGGGCCGCCCCGCGAGACGATAAGGCGGACGGCGCAAACCGCAGAGCAGATGGCGGGCGGCGCGAGGCAGAGCAGCTCCGCGCCCGAGAGGAGCGCGTCCAGGGTGGAGCCAGGGGGCTCGGCGCCTCCGCGGATGGATTCGCCTGCGAGAACGAGGAAAACTTTTAGCTCGAACTGAGGCGGGGCATGTGACCCACCGGGTGAGGTGTGGTGTGGTGTGCGGGTTACCGAACGCGCGGGCGCGAAGCGGCGTCGGCCATCGGGGTACGGGAACTGGCGAGAGGCGAGGTGGTGGCGGGGAAGGAGAGCAAGTGTGACGGAGGTGGGTGGCGAGCGGGAACTGGAACGCGCGGAGCGGCGGGAGGTGAGTGCGGTGCGGCATCAGCAGGGCGACTCTGTCGGGGAGGTCGTGCCTGTGTGGCCGTCGCCAACGGTGCGGCTGGGAACGATCAGGGGCAAAGAGACCCACCTGAGTAAAATGAAGCTCGCGGCTAGATGATTGGTTCAGGGCAGATTTTTTGCGATGCGTTTATAATTATCATGACGGATGTGAAGTTTCAATTACACTTGTTATTTGCAGCAAGTTATAGTTTCTTATACTTAATTTCTGTTTTTTATAAAAATATCATACACCTAGACGTACTCTTGAAAAAAATGAAATGAATCTCTGATTCTAAAAAAAAGGTAAAATGAAACTCATCCAGAATCTCTTGATGTCAGAATCAAGAGGAGGCTGGCTCGAGTGGCGGATGACCTAAAGATATGGAGCAGATCCATATTTGGCAAGATGAAACTGCAGTTCCACATCGCCAATGAAATGATCCTCAGGCTTGACTCGGCGCAAGAATTCAGGCAGCTCTCCAGTGCAGAATTCCATCTCAGAAAACAGCTGAAGCTCAAGGTGCTAGGTACTGCTGCGATCGAGAGAGCCAGGAAGAAGCAGGCTTCACGGGTCGGCTGGCTGCGGGCTGGTGATGCCAACACAAAACTATTCCATGCAAAGATGAGAGCCCGGAGGCGGAAAAACTTCATCCACTCCTTGAGAGTGGGCAACAGAGAATTCTTTGATCATGCGGAAAAAGAAGAGGTTGTGTATGAGCACTTTGCTGCGGGGATTGGTCAGCGAGATCGAAGAGAAAAATCGTTCAGCTGGGATGCTCTCAATATCCCTCAGATTGATGATCAGGGCCTATTATCACCTTTCTCTATCGCTGAAGTTTGGGCAGCGATCGGTGCCTTCCCCTCAATAAAAGCGCCGGGCCCGGATGGTTTCACGCGACAATTCTTCAAATCCTACTGGCCAATCATCCAAGACGAGTTCATGGCTGCGTTCCATAAATTCCACCAACTAGCTGGTTTTCTCTGAGATCAACAACGCACTCATCACCCTTCTGCCAAAGAAAGACGGTGCAAGTTAGCTCGGACATTACAGACCGATCAGCCTTATTCACTCAGTGGCAAAGCTCACCTCCATGGTCCTCTCGACCAGGCTGGCGGTTGTTCTGAAAGACATTATCTCTCCGACGCAGACTGCATTTCAGAAGGGCAAATGCATTCACGATAGCTATCAATATGTGCAAAGTTGTGTCAAAATGCTGCATCGTCACAAGAAGAGTGCTTTGTTCTTCAAGCTAGACATTGTCAAATCTTTTGACTCCGTCTCCTGGGAATATATGCTTAATCTCATGGAGTAAATGGGTTTTCCCGCGAAATGGAGGGACTGAATGTCTCTACTATTTTGCTCTGCTTCTTCATCATGTCTGCTGAACGGAATCCCCGGGCTCTCCTTCGAACATGGCAAGGGGTTGAGGCAAGGAGACTCCCTCTCCCCCTTGTTGTTCATCATGGCAATTGACCCTCTTCATCGTTTGTTGGAGGCTGCTAGCGATCGTGGTGTGTTGGGCCCCCTCCCAGGCCGCGGAATGAGCTTAAGGATCAGTCTACATGTTGATGATGTTGTTATATTTGCAAATCCAGTCAAGGAGGAAGTGGACAATTTGCTCAATCTACTCATTTCTTTCGGGCAAGCTACGGGGCTGAAACTGAACCAGGAAAAATCAAGGGTCATCCCGATAAACTGTGAAAATGTGCCATTGTTGGAAGTGCTACAGGAGTTCAAGGGGCAGACGGCCACTTTTCCGACAACTTATCTGGGCCTACTCGTCTCCCCAAGAAAACTGCGACTTGTGCAATTCCAATTCATCATCGATCGTATTCGAGCTCGCCTCGCTGGATGGAAGGGAAAATTAATGAACCTAGCTGGCCGCAGAGTCCTGGTGCGTGCTGTTCTCTCAGCGCTCCCGACCTTTGCCCTCACGGTGCTACGGGTGCCAAAGAAGATCCTAAAAGAGGTTGACAAGACGCGGCGACGCTTCCTTTGGGCACAGGAGGACTCGCCGACCGGCGGCAAATGCAAAGTGGCATGGAATACAGTCTGCTCACTGATCGAAAGTGGAGGGATGGGCATCCCATACTTGCAACACTTCGGCATTGCTCTTCGCCTCCGCTGGCTCTGGCTGTCCTGGCAGCAGCCGCGATGGCCGTGGATGGCATTCCCTCTCGCCGCTGACCCTAAAGATCAAGAACTGTTTGCAAGGGCCACCCAGATCACCATCCGCAACGGCCAATCAACGAGCTTTTGGAAATGTTCCTAGCTTGGTCCGGCCCCTCCGCTCAATTTTTCGGCCCTCTTCAACCACACGGAAGAAAGAATGAGCGGTGGCATCGGCCCTAGTCAATGATCAATGGATCAGAGACTTGCAGCACAGGAACACCATCGAGATCGCCAATGAATTTCTACAGCTCTGGTGAAAAATTCAGAGTTCGGAGATTGTGATTGCTGCTCAAACTCCGGATCAGATCAGATGGACGGCCGGAGGCGGCAACTCCTATTCTACCCGCTCGGCCTACCGCCATAAATTTAGTCAGGTCCTGCCTGCGGCTGGGTTCAAATCAATCATCTAGAAAGCTTGGGCCCCTGGCAAAGTTAAACTTTTTGCTTGGTTGCTGCACCACAACAGACTATAGGTCAACAATCTACTGCAGCGCAGAGGCTGGCCGAATGGTTACTCCTGCTCCTTGTGCATGAGAAGCCTGGAGACATCCAAACACCTGATGTGGGAATGCCCCTTCTCTGTCGTAATCTGGCAAAGAGTCGCCGCCTGGCATGGCTGCGCCGCGCTCAGCCTCCCGATGGCACCAAACGAAGCTCCATTGCTCACTATTAGAAGATGGTTAATGTCGTGGAATTAACATGTCAGATGTCCTTTAGTGTGAGGACTTAGTCGTGAGGACTTAGTCGTGAGGCCAACGCATCTATGTGGTAGCTTGAGAGGGGTTGAGCGGAATCAAGAAAGCATAACCATAAGACAAAGATTTAGGCGACCGGGGCCCGGGAAACATCGTCCGGTAATAACCCTACATGTTGTTTGTGGCTAGGTCTCATTATAATCATGAGGGAGTCGCCGTAAACCGGCTCTCCTTCATTGTGTCTAGCCCTAGAGATTATTGTTTTCTTGTTCCTCTTTGGGGAGCCCTGCCCCTCCTTATATAAGTTGAAGGGGCGGGTTACATGTAGAGTCCATCTCGGACTAAGACTTAAACTATTATGACTTTCATTCATTTAGATATATTAAAACTGAGCACCCTCCCAGCCCTCTCAGACCATTAGCGCTTCTAGCCGTTAGATCGCCACTTTTAGTCGTTTTCGGCCGTCGGATCGCTGTTAGTGGCACCTAAATCTCGTGCAGACGCGCTTAACTTTCATGCGTCGAGGCAGCCGGGCTTTTTGGGCCGCTTGCTCGGTTGCTTTTTTCATTGTCTCACGTTCAATTGGGCCTCTTGGCCTATTGGGCTGGCCTTCTCTACCGCCCAACACAACACAAGACAGGTGAAACGCCACGACGAGCCCTAAACCAGGTTCGCAACTCCGCTTTCTGTTCCAAGTCGCCGCTGACATTGGCCTCGGAGTGCATTGGCGGTGGCCTTGGCCAGCGTGGCCTTGACCGGATGGGGTGAAAGAACATGCGGAGCCCCCATGTTTGGTTTTGGTAATTGATGACTATCTCTATGGACTAATGGTTGCATTGAGTTATATTTGAAGGATTTGTCCATAGGCATTTCTTGAAGTCCATGTGTTGGTTTCAAGGAGTTTATGTGTTGACCAAGGAGTTTATGTGTTGACCAAGGTGCTATTAAGGAATTATCCAAAGATTGGTCATGTGAGTGTTGAGCTTATTGCAAGCATGTCTTGAAGAAGAAGATTGTGTGATCATTCATGTTTACCTTCAAGACATCATCCAAATGAAGAGAGTTGGAAAGAATCAAGGTTGATCAAGACTAAGTCAAGAGTGAATCAAGTTGATCAACACACAAAGCGTACAAGATGTACAGAGGGATCAAGTGATCCCATAGTATGGTAAGCATTGTCCATTACGCTTTGTGTACTAACCCATGGTCTTCGTGAGAGTTCTTTGTGGGGTTAGGTTGCGGTGTGCAAGTTCAAGTGACGCATCACGAAGAGATCAAGTGCTTGAAGCTTGTTGTCCATTGTGGTGACAATGGACTTGTGAAGATAAGCGGAAGAGTGCTCACCCATAGTGGAGTATGGGGGAGCAATCAACTAGTCTTCATCGAGCCAACGCAATCAAGAAAGGTGGTCCAACTTGAGGGAGTCAAGATCGTCATCGTCTAGCTCAAGTGGACCTTGTGCAAGGCAAAGGTTTGCCCTTGATAGGTTTTCTATTTTACCGGTCTCATGATGGTAGTTGGGAGACCGGGTTATAGGATCGATTGCCGAACTATCAAGGGGGGCTCTCGATGAGTAGCTTGATCGTATCATTCGTAGAGAGCTCAAACCATTGCATCCTTGCATCATCTATTTTGGTTCTTGTTTGGTTGTTCTCCTTGTGAGATTTGGAGCTTATGGTCATTTTTATGACAAGCTCGAGCTCATCGAAAACGGAGTTCACATGCATCTTCTATGATGTTTTCGATGTTGGAGGATATTGAAAGGACATGCGGTGCCCCCATGTGTGGTTTTGGTAATTGATGACATTCTCTATGGACTAATGGTTGCATTGAGTTATATTTGAAGGATTTGTCCATAGGCATTTCTTGAAGTCCATGTGTTGGTTTCAAGGAGTTTATGTGTTGACCAAGGTGCTATTAAGGAATTATCCAAAGATTGGTCATGTGAGTGTTGAGCTTATTGCAAGCATGTCTTGAAGAAGAAGATTGTGTGATCATTCATGTTTACCTTCAAGACATCATCCAAACGAATAGAGTTGGAAAGATTCAAGGTTGATCAAGACTAAGTCAAGAGTGAATCAAGTTGATCAACTCACAAAGCGTAGAAGATGTACCGAGAGGGATCAAGTGATCCCATGGTATGGTAAGCATTATCCATTGCACTTTGTGTACTAACCCATGGTCTATGTGAGAGTCTATGTGGGGTTAGGTACGTGTCCATGGGCTTGCGTCAAGAGGAAGATATCATACAACCCATGGAAAGGATGACATCAAGTGGTGATCGTCATCAAGATTGCCGTGTGCAAGTTCAAGTGGAGCATCACGAAGAGATCAAGTGCTTGAAGCTTGCCATCCATTGTGGTGTCAATGGACTTGTGAAGATGAGCCAAAGAGTGGCTCACCCATAGTGGACTATGGGGGAGCAATCATCTAGTCTTCATCGAGCCAACGCAATCAAGAAAGTTGGTCCATCTTGAGGGAGTCAAGATCGTCATCATCTAGCTCAAGTGGACCATGTGCAAGGCAAAGGTTTTCCCTTGATAGGTTTTCTATTTTACCGGTCTCATGGTGGTAGTAGGGAGACCGGGTTATATGATCGTTTGCCGTACTATCAAGGGGGGCTCTCAAGTTGGTAGCTTGATCGTATCGTTAGTAGAGAGCTCAAACCCTTGCATCCTTGCATCATGTTTCTTGGTTCTTGTTTTGTTCTCTTTGTGAGTCTTAGAGCTTATGGTCATCTTGATGACAAGCTTGAGTTCATCGAAACGGAGTTCACATGCGTCTTCTATGATGTTTTCGGTGTTGGAGGTTTTACCGGTCTTTTCCGAGGAAGGGTTCTCACCATTTTCCTTTGGGACTTTTCTCATTTGCTTATTCTTGATATTTCTATCAAGATTGTGTTAGCCCATGTCGTTAGCTTTCCAACAAACTTGGTTTCGTTGAATTGAGTCCGTTTGCAAAAGTTGTGGCTGTTTTGGTAAAGGCTGCAGCGGTACTACCGTGACTAGAGCGGATGTAATTTTACTACCGCTCCAGAGCAAGATACTACCGCGGCTCTGAGCGGTAGTACCGCCTTGAGCAAGATTACTCTGCGGCTCCTAAGCGGTAGTACCGCTCGGACCAAAATCTCGTGGTTTTGCCTTTCAATGGAAGTAGGCACTGAAGTATTTTTTAGTACCTTCATAAGCAGTAGTACCGCTACCATTTGCGGTAGTACCGTGAGGTCGAGCGGTAGTACCGTGAGGACGAGCGGTACTACCGCTCGAAGGTTCTTTGGCCTTTTGCCTCCTCGCTGTTGTGTTTGAAGGGTTCTACCGCCCTAAGCGGTAGTACCGCTCCTTGAGCGGTAGTACCGCCTGTGCGGGCTGTGAACATAACGGTTGGATTCGGAGCTCCTATAAAAGGGTCTTCTTCCCCATTCAACCTTATCCTTTGAGCTCGTGTTCTTCCCCATTGTTGACCTTCTTCGAGCTTGCTAACTCTCAATCCCTCCATGGATTCTTGCTAGTTTTTGAGGGAAAAGAGAGGAGATCTAGATCCACGTTTCCACCAATCACTTTCTCCTCTAAGTGAGGGGAACCCCTTGGATCTAGATCTTGGAGTTCTTCGTGTTCTTCTTGTTCTTCCTCACATTTTCCTCCCTAGCATTAGTTGCTTCGGTGGGATTTGAGAGAGAAGGACTTGGGCACTCCGTGTGCCCTTGCCATTGCATTTGGTGCATCAGTTTGAGTTCTCCACGGTGATACGTGGAAGTTACAAGTTGAGAAGCTTATTACTCTTGGGTGCTTGGTGCCCTTGAGCTTGTTCCTCTTGGGTGCTTTGGCGCCCTAGGCAGTTAGTGGTGTTCGGAGCTCAATCATTGTGGTGTAAAGCTCCCGCAAGCGTCGGGTCTCCAATTAGGTTGTGGAGGTCGCTTGAGCAATTTGACGGGCAGTGACCGCCCCTCAAGGGTTGCCAAAGTGTACGGGTTCGGTGACCGTCCCTAAGGGTTGCCATTTATGCAGGTTCGGTGACCGCCCTCAAGGGTCCCTTAGTGGAATCACGGCATCTTGCATTGTGCGAGGGCGTGAGGAGATTACAGTGGCCCTAGTGGCTTCTTGGGGAGCATTGTGCCTCCACACCGCTCCAAATGGAGACTAGCATCCGCAAGGGTGTGAACTTCGGGATACATCGTCGTCTCTGCGTGCCTCGGTTATCTCTTACCCAAGCCCTTTACTTATGCACTTTACTTTGTGATAGCCATATTGTTCTTGTCATATATCTTGCTATCACATAGTTGCTTATCTTGCTTAGCATAAGTTGTTGGTGCACATAGGTGAGCCTAGTTGTTGTAGGTTTTGTGATAGCCATATTTGTTCAAGCCTCAACCGTAATTATTTTAAAGCGCCTATTCACCCCCCCCTCTAGGCGACATCCACGATCTTTCAGATATGCCGTTTCTTCTCTGTTGGAGGTTTCACTCCTTTGTTTGTTAGGCATACCTCCTCTGCCTCTTCTTACTATATCCAACAAGCTTGAGTTTGCTCAATTCGGAGCTCATTTGTAGAAGTTATGGCAGTTACGGTTTTATTGTTTCCCTCATTGTCTTCTGCAAAATGAAGGACTCCTAGTGTTGCTAATCTGGGGCATGCGGTAGTATCGCTCTCGAGCGGTAGTACCATGAGCCCTCTTGTAGTACCGCAGTCCAAAGCGGTAGTACTGCAGGTGTTCACGGTAGTACCACTCTGTGGGAGCGGTAGTACCGTGGCCTCAGGCCAGGCGCAGCTACTCGAGCGGTAGTAGGGGCGGATGTAATTTTTTACATCCGTGCCCTCTGTGATAATGCAAATCTTGTGGTAGCAGTAGTACCGTGGGCTCTGCCAGGCTTAGCAAAGATGAGCGGAAGTAGGCGGATGTAATTTTACATCCGCGCCCTCTGTGATAGTACCGCTCTTCGTGTGTGGTAGTACCGTGCCGGATTTTTGCGCAGGTCCTCCCTCGGCGGAAGTAGGTACGGAAGTGAATTTTTACTTCCGTGCTTTCTCTGCGGCTAGTGTTGCCTACCTTACGGTAGTACCAGAAGGCTGCAGTAGTACCGCTCGGCGGTTCTACCGTTCGTTGCCGCCTGCAACGAGCCTTCATCGGCGATCTTTGCACTTGCCGTAGTACCGCAACTGCGGTAGTACATGCCGATCATGGGTAGTACCGCAGCTCCGTCTTGGCTGAGTGAGGGGATAACGGTTGGTTTTTCTCCCCTCCTATAAAAGGGGGTCTTCTTCCCCCTTGAGATCTAATCCTTTGAGCTCGTGTTCTTCCCCCATTGTTGACCTTCTTCGAGCTTGCTATCTCTCAATCCCTCCAATGATTCTTGCTAGTTCTTGAGGGAAAAGAGAGAGGAGATCTAGATCCACGGTTCCACCAATCACTTTCTCCTCTTTGTGAGGGGAACCCCTTGGATCTTGTTCTTGGAGTTCTTCGTGTTCTTCTTCGTTCTTCCTCTCATTTTCCTCCCTAGCATTAGTTGCTTTGGTGGGATTTGGGAGAGAAGGACTTGGGCACTCCGTGTGCCCTTGCCATTGCATTTGGTGCATCAGTTTGAGTTCTCCACGCGATACGTAGAAGTTACAAGTTGAGAAGCTTATTACTCTTGGGTGCCTTGGCGCCCTAGACGGTTGGTGGTGTTCGGAGCTCAATCATTGTGGTGTAAAGCTCCGAGCAAGCGTCAGGGTCTCCAATTAGGTTGTGGAGATCGCCCCGAGCAATTTGATCTGCACCGGTGACCGCCCCAAGGGTTGCCAAAGTGTATGGGTTCGGTGACCGCCCCAAGGGTTGCCATTTGTACGGGTTCGGTGACCGCCCTCAAGGGTCCCTTAGTGGAATCACGACATCTTGCATTGTGCGAGGCGTGAGGAGATTACGGTGGCCCTAGTGGCTTCTTGGGAGCATTGTGCCTCCACACCGCTCCAAACGGAGATTAGCATCCGCAAGGTGTGAACTTGGGATACATAAATGCGTCTCCGCGTGCCTTGGTTATCTCTTACCCGAGCCCTTTACTTATGCACTTTACTTTGTGATAGCCATATTGTTCTTTGTCATATATCTTGCTATCACATAGTTGCTTATCTTGCTTAGCATAAGTTGTTGGTGCACATAGGTGAGCCTAGTTGGTGTAGGTTTTGTGCTTGACAAATTAACCGCTAGGTTTATTCCGCATTTGTTCAAGCCTCTACCGTAATTATTTTAAAACGCCTATTCACCCCCCCCCTCTAGGCGACATCCACGATCTTTCATGGGGCACGGACCCTAGCGGCGCGGTCGGATGGGTAACAGACCCTAGCGGCGCGGCCGGATGGGGCACGGGCGCCCATTCTTGAGCCGGTTAAGTCTGGCGCCAATGAGCATGAGATTCAATCACGAACGACGATTAATCGGGCCATTAATGCCAATCGATGCTCCGGGAAGGTCAGTTTCATCGCTATTCATGCCAATTGATTGATTGCGAGGTTAATCCTGTAATTGAGAGGTTAATCGTATCTCTATATATTCACCCCAAATTTATAAAATCCCAAACTTGCAGCTGGTCATTTCCTACTCTGCTCATTTTCGCAAATCACAGTCCAAAAGCAAGGTGGTGGGTGTTGCTTAGGTTCCAGCTCTGTTTGGTTTAAGGTGATGTGCTTGTTCCAATTCTCAGTTATTGTTTATCTAAATATGTACTGGCATGTCCTCCGTCTAATTCATAGTTTCAAATGATTACAACTTCTCTCCGTGTTGGAATTCTAGCGACGCATCGCTTGGTATCTTTGGTTCTTCAGTTGATCCAATGGCTAATGGACAACCAGGCCGTCACTGCTCCTTTCCCACTCTCCTCACTCTTGCAAACCAATCTCCAAAGAGCGATGGGTGATGTTCAGTCTTGATTGCTCCAATTGTCTCTGCTTGATGCACCTCCTCTTCCCCAACCTTCACTTTTAGAATTTGTTTTGTTTATCGATATTGTTCTTTGTGCTCACAAAAAATGCAGGTGTTCTGTTGGATTAGAAAGTTTAGGAATTAACCATTTGGAAGGTGATCCACTTGGTTTCTATGTTTCCAATCTATACAGTACCTCTTCTGCTCCCCTGAGCAATTATTTGACCATGCACCAATATTATACTACATACTTTGTACTCCGGTCCAATGTTATCCCATGTACAGATTTGTTCTTTGTCTAATTTATAGATTCTAATGCTTTTTGATACAAGGTCGAATTCAAGCTATGTACTGCTGGTTTCCTTTCTTTCCTCCACGGCGACCTGATACGGCCCATACGGGCTGCAAGGAGGCTCCAGAGTTACCACTACCATTGGTCCTCCCTGCCATTTGCTGAATTATGCTTCATCGCATATTAGCCGTAATTCGTGGCTGATGTTCTATAATCGATCAATCCACTTCCCAAAGTGCTTATGTAATCTTTGTCTTCGGTAGGAACTAGGAATTTGGAAACACAAATCAAGATTACTACTAATTTACCGTGGAGCCGTGACAACATCATGCTTTGTTTATTCACTTTTAAAAGTTAAACTTAAACCGCAAAGTGGTTCTTGCTTTATTTTATCCTCGTTAGTCAAAGCTCATGTAATGTGACTTGCCAAGTTTACATTGAATGTATTGTTTAAAAAGAAAGATTCGAAGGAATGATTATTTGGCATCAAATTAAGTACTGTCCTGCAGGAACTTTGTCATGTTTACCCTCTTCTATATTTTTTTATATGCTTTACCAACTATATCTCCCGATGTTATAAGTATTACCTTGTAGGCTGATACTATTATAGTGAAGACATGGAAAATGAAATATAGAAGTTATTGAGCAAGGAGTGAGGCAGGTCAATCTCTCTTGTCCTGTTTACTACAATGTTATAGTGAATGTTCAGGAGTTTACCACAAATACATGTTTAAGTGAAGAGAAAGCATCCTACCAGCGATTATCTCCAGTCTTTAGGTTGACCAATTTCATACAAGAACCCTTTGTACTTATCTTATTTATGAGTATTACGACACTTGATGACATGATTTTCGGTGTAATTTTCGGATTTTGCAGAAAGAAACACCTAACATCCAAAGAATTGACGGCATCATAAGCATTGTTTCCCCTTACCAATAATGGTGCCATGTAAAGGGACTAGCTACACCTACTGTTTAATAATACAAAGATTAAGATTCCCTGGGAGTTGGGATTGCATCTTTATTATGCGGCCACTTCAGTTCTTTGCTTTGATATGGCAGGATTGGTCATCTGATAACCCTAAAAGGTCCTCTTTCTTATCAAAACGAACAATACTCCAATATTAAAAAATTGACCAGATGATAGATAAATATATTTTATTTTTCTAAATGTTGTATTTATCGACTCTAGCATGGAAGAACAAAGTACGAACAGTGTGTTTGGAATTTCAGTGAAGCCATTGTTCTGTTCTTTTTGGATAGTTTGATTTATTTAGGTTATATTCTCGTTTATATAATTTGATTTTTCACTCGGTGACAATGTTAATTGTAAGTAAACTGAACCATTTGAATATATTTTATGATGCAACCATTTATATTTTCAATTAATTTCTTTGTTATTTACTCAAGATGGGCATAATCAAATTAGGCAGGCTTCTCATAGTATTATACTACGTGAAATGCGATAAAATGGGAATCTTGCAAACATAAAGCCATCTTAACATCCTTGTTTTGTGTCTATCTTTATGAGCTACCATATAATCCAACCATCAAAATAGACGGGCGCAGCAACGCGCGCCATCGATGATCTAGTGGGCTTCATAACCCCTGGCAACCCAGTTATTACCGTCTGCCGGTTTAACATGGTCTGCCGGTTTATGATTGACTTAAAACTTGCCGGGTTATCATCTGACTTAACTCCTGCCGGTGTTACCATCTGTCTTACCACCTGCCGGTTTACCACTCGCCGGTTTACCGTCTGCCTTATCCATCTATCTTAACTGTCTGCCGGTTTACCATCCGCCGGTTTACCAAGTTCCGGCCGGGTTACGACTCCGGCCGGGTCATACCGTGGGGTATATCCCCGACAGTTAATTTGACACCTGAAGCTCGCAAGCGAGGACTCAGATCAATGTTGATGTTGATATCCTGGGAGATCTGGAAGGAAAGAAACAAGTGCGTCTTTTGGCCAAGTTACCTTCGAGTGATGATGTTATCCATGCCATTCATAGCGACAAGGAACAATGGAGGCTGGTAGGAGCCGTTTGCCTTGAGGCCCCTCTCGGGGATCCAGTCATGAGATAGGTGCCTCAGAGTGGGTTTTTTATTTTTGCCTTCTCTTTTTGTTTCTTTTCTCTGGATCACCTCACGGGTCGCTTGATCACCATGTTTACCGCATGCTTTCTCCTAAGTCAATGAAGTCGGCACACCCAGATCTTAAAAAAACATTAGTATTTCTTCATGTTTCAGTGGCCTGAATGTAAAAAATCTTTCATCAACATCGTTACATCCATGTTTTTCATGAAAGAACTGCCACATACGCATCTGCCATTGGTATGGTCTGAAATACATTGCTTGCATGTTATACTGTTCAGTTTTGGTATGTTTATGTATATTGATGATACGTCTCCAACGTATCTACTTTTTCTCACGATTTTCCTCTTGTTTTGGACTCTAATTTGCATGATTTGAATGAAACTAACCCCGGACTGACGTTGTTTTCAGCAGAACTACCATGGTGTTGTTTTTGTGCGGAAATAAAAGTTCTTGGAATGGAACGAAACTTTGCGAGGATTTTTTATATCAATAATAAGAATTTCTGGAGCCAAGAACCACCAGAGAGGGGCCCCTAGCTAGGCACAACCCACCAGGGAGTGCCCCCCTCTCCTGGCGCGCCCAGGTGGGTTGTACCCACCTGGTGGCCCCGCTGACGACCCCCTGATACTATAAAATCACATTATTCCAGAAAAAATCAGGGAGAAAGAATTATCGCGATCCACGAGACGGAGCC
The DNA here is from genome assembly GCA_021605145.1 of Aegilops bicornis. Classification (NCBI taxonomy): domain Eukaryota; kingdom Viridiplantae; phylum Streptophyta; class Magnoliopsida; order Poales; family Poaceae; genus Aegilops; species Aegilops bicornis. The sequence goes on along the minus strand of CM038675.1, from coordinate 391,153,330 downwards.
GCCGCCAAGCCCTGTTCTTCCTCGGGAGGGTAGATATGGAGTCTGTTTGGCGCTCCGGAGAGGGGGGTGTTCGTTCTTCGTCATCACCAACCCATCTCCATTGCCAATTCCATGATGCTCCCCACCGGGAGTGAGTAATTCCTTTGTAGGCTCGCTGGTCGGTGAGGAGTTGGATGAGATTCATCATGTAATCGAGTTAGTTTTGTTAGGGCTTGATCCCTAGTATCCACTATGTTCTTAGATTGATGTTGCTATGACTTTGCCAGGCTTAATGCTTGTCACTTTGGGCCCGGGTGCCATGAACTCAGATCTGAACGTTTATGAATTTATCATTATATCCATGTTTTACATCCGATCTTGCAAGTTATAGTCACCTACTACGTGTTATGATCCGGCAACCCCTGAGTGACAACAACCGGGCCCACTCCCGGTGATGACCGTAGTTTGAGGAGTTCATGTATTCACTATGTGTTAATGCTTTGTTCCGGTTCTTAATTAAAAGGAGGCCTTAATATCCGTTAGTTTCGAATATGGACCTTGCTGCCATGGGAGGGTAGGACAAAAGATGTCATGCAAATTCTTTTAATAAAGCACATATGACTATTTACGGAATACATATTATATGATGAACCGGAGCTAGTGTCGTATCGCCCTAGGTTATAACTGTCACATGATGAATATCATCCAACAAGTCACCGATCCAATGCCTACTAATTTACCTTATATTGTTTCTGCTGAGTTACTACTGCTATCATCACTGTTACACTTGCTACAAAATTACTGCTATCACTTATATCTTTATTACCGTTGCTTTGTCACTACTATCAAAACTATCAAACTACTTTGTTACTGATCACTTGCTACAGATAATTAATCTCTAGGTGTGGTTGAATTGACAACTCAGCTGCTGATACCTTTAAATATTCTCTGGCTCCCCTTGTGTCGAATCTATAAATTTGGGTTGAATACTCTACCCTCGAAAGCTGTTGCGATCCCCTATACTTGTGGGTTATCAATTGACACGACCTCTAAAACAAGTCTCAACCTAGGATTGTCATCATTTATATTATTTAGTTATATAAGAATCTAACCACGTAATTGCATAGCACATAACAGTGTTGCTTCTAACTGATGTTGGCATTGATAAAGTTACTAGTGTAACGTGGTGCTGGTTGTAGGGTGTATAGTTTACCTTCTATGAATCATGGCAAGGTTCCATACAAATCTGCTATGTGTTGCAATAATTTACAATATTAGTTGTTTATCTATCATATTTCAATTTGTATATGGGTTTCTCTAACATAACTGTATGCACTGGGAGAAGAGGTCTCCTATTGAGCATTGATCAGTTAGAACAATTGATGAAGAAGGGTGCCCTTTGGTTGGCATTTCTGATATAACTATTGGAACTATGCCCTAAAGGCACTAATGAAGTTGTTATTATCATATTTCTTGTTCTTGATAAATATTTGTTCTCCTGCTATAATTGTATTGACCGGAAACTCAAATACATGTATGGATACATAAACAGACACCGTGTCCCTAGTGAGCCTCTACTAGACTACCTCATTGATTAAATATGGTTAAGGTTTCCTAACCATAGACATGAGTTGTCATTTAATAACGGGATCACATCATTAGGAGAATGATGTGATGGACAAACCCAATCGTAAGCTTAGCATATGATCGTATTACTTAGTTTAATTGCTACAGCTTTCTTCATGTCAAGTATATGTTCCTTAGACCACGAGATCATGCCACTCCCTAATTGTAACATCCCAAAATTCTAAATTTTGGAATGTTATATTAAATAATTAATTATTATTGTTTGTTGTGTGATTGATTGTGTGAAATTGAGTGGAAATTGAAACTTTTTGAAAGTTGAATGAGAGAGAATAAAAGGACTTTCCCAAAACTTTCATATTGAATTATTTTGATCTTCATGAATTCAAATTCATTTCATAACAAAACCCTAGAGTGAAGATAATATGACTTCTTCTATTTAAAGAACCGAAAAGGGGTTTTGAAAATGATTTGAATTCCATTTGAAACATTTCAAATTTAGAAAACTTTAAGCAACTCAATGAGTTCATGAGAGGAGATAAAATGACTTCCTTGAATTCAAAGGAAGAGAGTTGGAAGTTTCAAATAAATAATTTGGAAGACACTTTGAAGTTATTTGAAACTTATTTTTCCATTTGAAGTTGTTTGAATTTCCATGTTTCAAATCCTCTGAAAACTATTCAAAATGAGAGAAGAAATATGACACTTCAAAATTTAGAGGGCATTTGAAATATAACCTGGCCAAGGGAAAATAGAAAAGAAATGAAATTGGTTTGAAATTCAAATTCAAATCCAATTGGGAGTTATTTGGGTTTCTATTCAAATTATTTTTCTCCTAAAAATAAATAAATGGAAATATGGGTAAAATGATTCCCTTCAATATTAAATTAGGAGAAAATAATTTTGAAATCATTTTGGTATTTTGAAAATGATTTTTATTGATTTTAAAAGCAACAGTAGCACTGTTTGACTTTTATGAATTTTTGGGGAATTTATTTGAACTTGAAAAATAGTTCATCTTACTATTTGTTAAAACAATTTGGTATATAATATGCCTATATAAATTTCTTTTATTATTCAGTTTGTTTGTTTTCCTCACTGTTAAAAAAAGAAGAAAAATAAAAAAATCAAAAAATCCGGCCGGCCAGGCCACCGGCCCAACCAGCAGCGGTCAGCCACAGGCCAGCGAGGCGATGGCCCAGCCACAACACCAGGGCAGCCAGCGGCCAGCCAAGCGAGCGCCAGGATGCCAGCGCTGCACATACGAGCCGCCCGAGGCCTTACGCCTCGCTCGCCCACAACCCTTTGTCCCTAACCTCCCGCTCAACCCGCTAGATAAGCAAGCGCCCGAGCTCCCGCAACGAGCGGCGCCATTGCTGTAACGACCAAACCTCAAAGGATTTGAGTCTCTGTGCTTACCGTGCTAGTCCCTGGATCGAACTCGCTAGCACACACAATATAGATGAATACCAAAATAGCAAGTGCATCATTTATTACAACGTATGATCCAAAATGTATAAAATAAAACAATCTGCATAGCACTTGGCTAGCTTTATTCAATCAAACAACGGAAATGTAGCATAAATAATGATGAGTCCCATCATAGCCCACTGGCGATGCTGAGTGCAGACTCGCGACCCTAACGGTACCTTACTCTTCGTCTGAATATCCTGCAACATGAGACGTTGCAGCCATATAGGTCAATACTTTGAATGTATTGGCAAGTTACACAGGAGTAATAATATAGCAGACCTACATGTATATGCATAGTACAACAAAGGAAGGCTTGAGGGTTTATTTTTGCAGGAAGCTGATTTTGTCCTCATAACTACCTATTAGTTAATTTTTTTATTTAGTTCTTTTATTACTACAATTATATACACAAGGTTGAGTTGGCAAAATCAACTCCAACCTACCCTTTATTAAGTTGCCCACAAATATTATTAAGTGTCACATCTGTCAAGATCACCCAACAACTGTAATGGCATAGTGGCTCAAATTTACCCATAACCGGGGGCACGACTAATCATGATTAGTTTTTAATACTCTGCAGAGTTTCGTACGCTTTACCCACTGGACCCAATCCGAAGATTGAGACGAAGTCTTTCAGAAGAGGTTGCCTTAACCACCTGACGGCCACATCCCACCTACATATGCTACATCTCGACACCTTTATGCAGGCTGTGGTTCAAACAAGCGATCAACTAAGCGAGCCCATATAGCGGTGGCCGCACATGGAAGCTACTAGTCACTAAGTCTGTCGATCTTTTTTGAACACAGGCGGCATTCCACTTAGGGTGCACTCTCATGAGCGCATGGCCTTAGAAAGGTGCAAGACCCCATGATGCCTTCCCTCAACACCAAGCAATACCACTTCCGCCCAGAGGTGAGTTAAATCCTGAGTTACTACTCAATTGTTATATATATAATCCTCACATACACTCAATGAATACACGAACCACCCCCGTCTACAGAGCATAGCAAACTACAACTACCACGATTTGCAAAAGACGGGAAGATAGCTCAACAGTATAGCAAAATAATATAGTAATCCTATACATGCATATATTCATAGTGTAATATAACTACATGCATAGAAAACAATAGGTAAAGGATGATCAACATGTAACTTGCCTTGGTTCTGGTTCAGAAAGTCACACTCCTAACAATAGTTCGCGTCGCACTCCGGACAATCTACACGTTTCACACAATTCAACAAATCAATCACAAAAACACGAATAGAACCAAAATAAAAACCAACAGCAAGAAAAACATTTTAAAGCTCAACAACATAAGCTTAACAACACCTAAATTTCACTACATTCACAACGCAAAAGGAATCACTCGATTCTGATAAACGGTTTGAGAGTTATGGCCTCGGGAAGATTTAATTCAAATTCGAACGAATTCAAATTTGAACAGTGCAAACATGTGCAAAGTTGGTACTGTGATAATGTGCTGAATTTTGTGAGTGCATAGGAGAAAGAATTACCTAAATTGGAGTTATAGACTAAGAGATATAGCTAGTTGAAGTTAGAGTGAAAACAAACTGGAAAAGACAAAAACCAACAGAAAAACTCCTGGTTCCTGTGCGGCACTGTAGCTGCGCCTGTAGCAGTCTGCCACGTGGCAGTTTGTGATTGGCCGAAACATGGTCATGCGCGCGTGCTCACCCAAAACAGAGGACGGCGGCGGCGGTCTTGGGCGTTGGCGGCAGCGCTCCTCCGGTGGGTCTCCGGCGAAGTTGAGGGGGCGGACGGGTGCGGCGTTGAGTGGCGGAGGCGGTGGTGGTGTTCGACGACGGCGAGGACCTCCTCTGCGGCTGCGGTGGCAAGGTGAACGCGACGTGCTCCAGCGGTGGCGGACGTCGGTGGCGGTGGCGGCGGCGTTCGACTGCGTCTCAGGCGACAAAACGACGTCAAAACAGTGAAGAGATGAGCGGAGGGTCGATGAGAGTAAACGGGGTGGTCCGAGGCGTCCTTACGGCGGCGGGAACGACTGGCGAACGATGGCGGCGGCGGAGCTCCGCGGCGAGATGCGTTTCGCCCTCGCTCGAGCATGCGGCAACGAGGAAGAACGAGGAGTGGATGCGGGGTCGCCCTGGGTCTTCTGCTTGCACACGGCGACTCGGGAGCGCTCGAGGTGGACCAGGGACGCGGGGTGAACCAGCTTGGCCTCGGCATGCGTGTGGTGCGCGCGTGTGGTGTCCGGCTCGAGGAGGGACGAATAGGGGCGCGAGTGGGTCCCGCTGTCAGCGGCTGGAGCGATGCGGGTCGGGCGAGCGCGTACCGCTTCGCTGCGGCTTAGATGGGCTACGGCCGTGCGGGGCTAGGTGGCTGGTAGGCTAGCTGGCTGGCCGGCTCGTTTGTCTTCTTTCTTCTTTTTTTTAACCAAAAGCTACAGCGGTCAAATAAAATAAAAACAACATAATAAAAACTAAACAAAATATATATACACGCAGTAAAATATCTATTACTAATATAAACTACAGGAACATTAGTTCCTCACCTAATGCAGTTTTGGAAAATCATTTTATGCAATAGGCCACACAAAACAGCAACAAAACACTCAAATAAAATACTTTGGAGACTAATAAATAAATACCAGAACATATCAACTGAACTGAAAATAATATTCTTGACATTTTGAACATTTTTAAACAGGGGAGAAGTCATGTTGTCTCCACTCCAATAAATTGCCTTTAGTTGCATAATGAAAAGAATATTGCAGAAGAGCAAATAATGCATGGAAAATATGATATGCATATGTATGATCTAGTAACATCCTAATTTAGGAAAATTGGGATGTTACAATTGCTCTCGGGATAAGCATCATCCCCGCGATTCCGCAGCCCCTCCTCGCGCCTATAAATGCCCCCGGCGCCCCTCGTTCGATTCTGCCACTTCGCTCGCCCCTTGCTCATCACAGCCGCCGCATTCGTCGGTTGGATCTAGCCGGAGTCGGAGGACCTCGCCGTCGTTTTTGTCGCCCGTAGACCACCCCGGCCTCCACTCTCTCTGTTAATCTCATTCTCTCAATCTACCGCATCTCGTTGACATGTTGCTTTGCCCCTAGGTTCGCCGGAGACACCGTCCTGACGACCTGCATCCTTGCTGGAGCACGGAGCCGCCGTCCCCGGGCAGCACAACCCCGACCACCCCGACGTGCGCTTTCACCAGCACCGGACCGCCGACGTCGCGCCCGTCCTGTTCGTCTCCTCCCCCGCCGCCCGTCCGCCGCTTGATGCCAACGCCGCCGCCACCCCCTGTTCACCGTCGTTGCTCGCTGTAAGCCGACCACCCCGCCCCACCGGTTCTGTTAGTTTTTTTGTTTAGATCGATTTACCGCGGGTTTTTTAAATAGTGCGATTTCAGTGAAAACCGGTTTTCCTTTTATGTAGCCGTCGTTGCTGTTTTCCCTAATTAGCGGTTGTTCGCCATGTAAGCCTCGTAGCGAACAACTTGGAGCCTATAGAAATCTGCCACGTGGCCAGGACCTGTTCGTGATTACCGTTCAGTCCCTGAAATTAGCATATTAGCCCCTAAACTTAGAATAGCCACAACTTTTTAACCGTAGGTCCAAATTCGATGAATCCAGCGGAAAATTCTTCGTATTGTTTAGATCTACCCAGCAGTATCATTTTTGTAAACTTTTGTCAGATTCAAATTTGAACTTTATTCAGATTCGAATTCGAACTTCAATTGGCCATATCTCCTAAACCGTAGTTCCCATTAAGTTGATTCTTTTTGCAGTTTGTCACTGTAGCCAAACCCTACCACCTAGACCATTGTCACAATAATTTCACACACTTAGGATCTGTCCATAGTAGTTTTACTCGTACGCCTTGTATGCACTATGCTTCAGATCACAAATTTTGAACCCCATGCCTATGTTGTGTTGCACTTAGAAAATTTTGTGATAGTTGAGTGTGTTGGATTTTCATTTGGTTTTTCCGAATCTTTTTTGTGTGCATGTTATTTTGGTTCTGTGAAATGATTGCTTATGTGAATGCAATGTTTGACTTTATAGATTTTCATCGGAGAGTGACGAATAGTTCTATTAAGTAAATTTCTGAGAGTGACAAGTAGAATGCCCGTGTGTTGCCACTGGCTTCTAAAATAGTTTCTTAAGTTATATAAAATAGTTTACTGAAGTTATATAAAGATAATGCATGCTAAATTTCACAGGTAAGACAATATAACACGGTCATAATTGCATAATAATTGAAGTCCACTTCACATGTAATGTAAACTGATAACAAGATAGCAAATTGACAATGTATACATATAAAGTGATGATCCGACTAAAAAGCTATTACAAATTATTGAAATCTACTTGATGCGGTTAAGAAATTCTCGCACAATATCAGGCAAGTTGTCTTTAGTTTCATTCGCATGATGTTTGAGCAAGTACAATAAAAAACTACTTCCTGAACTCATACCCATCCCGCAAAAGGAAATATATGTTGTTAGCACGAATATTTCACATGGAAGGTTTAAAAACATGTGTAACGCACAAAACTCACCGCACAAACCGGCTTCGCCAGGTCTTTACCGTTCCATAAGAGCATAAAGTGAAAGAAAAAAATAGCCAGACAAATCCCTGCAATTTCCTAAATTGTTGTTGTATTAAATATGATGATAACAAAAATAAATGTTTGTACCGTCTACACTCATTGGAATACCATTAAAAAATAAACGTTGCCATTTTGATATATCAGAATGCCATCCTGGTTGCTTTATATCGAGTGCTTCTTTGAATTCCCTCACAGGGCATAAATGCCATTCAGGGAGAAAAGAAGATGGCGACGGCTTGCTCTCGCGATGGCGACGGCGACCCGTCCACGCCCACGGCGCGGGTTCCCCCCGCCGCCGCCTCCGGCCCCGGCGCCGCTCTAGCATCCTCGCCCCCTCCTCCATCGCCGGCGCGCTTTCGTGTCGTGCCTTCTCCCCGCCACCCGCCCCCTACGCCTCGTGTCCGGTGGGCGGACCTCGCTGACGAGGATCCGCTGCCCTCCCCCACCGGGCACCCCTCCCCTCTCCCTCCGCTCCTTGTTGCGCTGCGCAGCCCGGCCGGGCCGGTGGCTCAGCCCCCCAGGTGCGGGGTTCTGTCGTCGGCTCGCGGATGTTGCGGTCGCCGACGCCGCCCTCGAGTTCCGCTCGGGCCGTTGGGACGCAAGGCGTGGCCTTGAGGGACGGGGGTGCTCGCCACCGGCGCGTTCGATCATGGGGCGTGGTCAGCCGCTCCGCCCGGGCTCCGCCCGCTCGTCAAACACCGCTTTCGTCGGTAACTGCGCCCGATGGCAACTCGGCGTCGCCGGCGACGCGCCATGGCACTACAAAAAAATACACTTCCTGGTGATACGTGTTTGTCACAACAGGTCACGTTTTCTGTCATGCATGTACATCCATGACAAATTTATGATGTAATCAAGATAGTCCTACTACTTTGTCGTGAGAAGTGTTCCATGACATTACCAAAATTATCATCACGGAAGTGTCCACTTACATGACGATAAATCACGCGTCATAGAAGTGCTTTCGTCAAGGGTGACCGACACGTGGCATCCATCATAATGGAACGCTATTAAGCTATCGGGTCCGGTTTTGGATCCGATAACCCGTTAACAGCCCCGACCAATGGGGATTTTCCACGTGTAAAATCATCATTGGCTGGAGGAAACACGTGTCAGCTCACCGTTGGGACATACGTCATCCACTCATTGGACCCAAAGCGCCTATGATACGTCGACACGTGGCACGACCCAACAGAGGCCCATTCCTGTGAAAAGGCCGGCCCGTTTGACTTGGTAAAAAGGTGGTGGGCCGGCCCACGACAAGCGTGTTAACGGCCTGTTGGCATATAGCCCATTTACAGGCCGCTAACCCAGGGCCCATTTACGGCCTATCCGATTAGGCCCAGTAGCGTCATCTGGGTCGTCCAATATAATTCTAGCCCATTTTAACTTCCGGCCCACGTATGGCCCATGACGTCTTTTGGTCCATATGAGGCCCTTAGTAACCCTCGGCCCATTAACGGCCCGTGATAAAACTGGCCCGTAATGAACAGTGTATCACTTTATACCCATTAACGGCCCATTATTCCGTTGGGCCGTTTATAGCCCATGTTATCTTTCGGCCTTCTTAGGGCCCATTTATTCTTGGGTTCATTTCCAGCATTCGTTTACTTTCGGCTTGTTACTATCATTTTCAGCTTGTGGGCCAAATACAGCCCATGGTTACAGTCGGCCCGTTTGTGGCTCGTTAATACGTTGGGACGTTTTCATAGCGTCATCAAATACGGCCTATTAATGACGGCCCATTATGGTCGGCCCATGAACGGACGATTTCAACTCTAGCCCATTTACGGCCATAATGTGGTCAGTTATTGGCCCATGTTTGGCCAACTGATCATACGGCCCGTAGAAGGCTCATTGATGATACGGCCCGTAGAAGGCCCATTGTGTCTACGCCCTATAGAAGGCCCATTGTGTCTACGGCCCTTAGAAGGCCCATTGTTTCTACGGCCCGTAGGAGGCCTACAGTAAATATGTAGCCCGTTGTTAATGTGGCCTAGTTTAAAAAAATAGGTTATTCCGGCCACTAGCAAATCGCAGAAAAAGAACTGCACTGACTACAAGAAAACAAATAAACAAGACAATGAAAATAAATAAGCAAGTAACTTACGCTAGGCTATCACGGCTATTACACATATTACATCCACTGGGCATCTAAGTTCGCCACCAGTGCAAATATAGGGAACAAAGCAACATATAAACGCCGCAGCAAAACAAGTCCAGAACTGAAACCACTTCAGAAGAGCTCAAGAAACAATATCCTGGATACCCATAATGCTGGCGAGATGCTTAGCAAGCTTATTAACTTTCTCTTGTTTGGCGCTTAAATCCTCCAAAGACTTGTCGTTGCACCGTAAAGTATGCATCTGAATTCTGCAGGGACTTCCTTAATCCTTCGGCTTCCTATCGCATAACATCTGATCGAGGTCTTTCAACTTGAAGTTGAGACTCAAGAAGCCGAATTGATTCAGGCAGCGAGTATGAAGAGCTGGTGCCAGCAGTAGTGTAACGCCCCCGATGCGGCTATATCTCCCACGTGTCGAGGCACGACTTAGGGGCATAACCGCATTGAAAGCAATGTCGCAAGTGAGGTAATCTTCACACAACCCATGTAATAAATAAGGGAAAGAGATACATAGTTGGCTTCTGATGCCACTTCACACAATACATAAATAAGCATCCATCATTCGTAGTACACTCAAGGTCCGACTACGGAACCAAAATAAAGAAGATACCCCAAATGCTACGGATCCCCGATCGTCCCAACTGGGCACCACTCACGATCATCGTGAAAGACACATAGTAACGACCACGTTCCTCGTCGAACTCCCACTTGAGCTCGGTTGAGTCACCCGCACTGCATCGCCGGCACTCGCAACTGCTTTTGAAGTATCTGTGAGTCACGGGGACTCAAAGCAATCTCACACCCGCGAGATCAAGACTATTTAAGCTTATAGGAAGGACAGAGTAGTACAGTGGAGCTGCTGCAGTTTAATCAGCATATATGGTGGCTACATCGCAAAAGAGAGCGAGAAGAGAAGCAAAGCACGGACGTGAAGCTAGTAGCGATCAAGAAGTGATCCTGAACTACTTACGCCGACATAACTCCAACACCGTGTTCACTTCCCGGACTCCACCGAGAAGAGACCATCACGGTTACACACGCCGTTGATGTGTATTTTATTTGAGGTCAACTTCGGTTTTCTACAACCAGACATTAACAAATTCCCATCGCCTCATAACCGCGGCACGGCTTTGAAAGATATTACCTGCAGGGTGTCCCAACTTAGTCCATTATAAGCTCTCACGGTCAACGAAGGATATTCCTTCTACCGGAAGACCCGATCAATCTCGGAATCCCGGACTACAAGACATTTCGACAGCAATAAAACAAGACCAAGAAAGCCGCCGATTGTGCCGACAAATCCCGATAGGAGCTGCACATATCTCGTTCTCGTGGCACATCCGGATAAGTCAAGCTACGAGTAAAACCAAGCCTCGAGTTTCCCGTGGTGGCCCCAAGTTGCGCCGGTTTCGGCCAAGACTCAAGGAGCACTGGTCCGGGGGTTAAAATAAAAGATGACCCTCGGGCTCGCGAAAACCCGGGGGAAAAAGGCTTAGGTGGCAAATGGTAAAACCAATGTTGGGCCTTGCTGGAGGAGTCTTATTCAAAGCGTAACTGTCAAGGGGGTCCCATAAATCACCCAACCGTAAGGAACGCGAAATCAAGGAACATAACACCGTATGACGGAAACTAGGGTGGCAAGAGTGGAACAAAACACCAGGCATAAGGCCGAGCCTTCCACCCTTTACCAAGTATATAGATGTATTAATTATAGCAGATATATATTGTGATATCCCCAACAAGTAAACATGTTCCGATCAGGAACAACATCTCCATGTTCCAACAAGGAACAAACTTCAACTTCACCGCAACTAGCAACGCTATAAGAGGGCTGAGCAAAGCGGTAACATAGCCAATCAACGGTTTGCTAGGAAAGGATGGTTAGGGCTGACATGGCAATATGGGTGGCATGATATAGCAAGTGGTAGGCATCGTAGCATAGGCATAGCAAAAGAGCGAGCAACTAGCATAGCAAAGATAGAAGTGATTTCGAGGGTATGGTCATCTTGCTCGCAATGTTCTCGAGTTGTCGAAAGCTTGATCCTCGTAAGCGTTCTCAACAGGTTCCTCATTCACGCATTGCCTCCCGGCTCTACCCAAAGCAACAACACAAACAAAGGAACCACAATAAATCACGGTGCAATGCACAAACAACATGATGCAAAACATGACATGATATGCGAGATGTGATATGCAAGGAGGCATTCCTGGAAGCTCTTCTGGAAAGACATCTTGGTACTCACAAACGACTGGAAACTGAGAGATAGCATCCAATTCGCCCTTCTCATTGAGAGAAAACAACCGAATGGTTTCATCACTAGCGGCATAGATGATAAAATCAATAGAAGAGTGAGACAATTGAATTCCTGGCAGCACAATCAAGCTGAGCTTTGTGCTGAGGAAGCCAGTCCATCCCGAGAATAAGATCAATATCCGAGTCACCAAGAACAATTGGTTTAGCCAGAAATCTATAGTCGCCCATCTTGATAGTGGTATTCGGAACCACCAAACTGGAGCTCAACCGTTTACCCGGAGAAACGACATCCATGGGTTTACCCAAATGTGAAGAAGTGAATTCATGCTTGGCAAAACGGTCTTGACATGAAACAATGCGATGCACCAAAGATCAAATAAAACTTTTGCAGGAATATCATTAAGCTGGAAGATTACCCATTATCACATCAGTAGATTCCTCCGCTTGCGCTGCATTCATCATATTCACCTTGGCATGCTTTGAATTATGCTTGACCACTGCATTGCTGGAAGATTTCACAGGAGGAGGAGGCGGAAGGCGCCTTTGGTTGAAGCATTTGCTCGCATAGTGACCTTTCACGACATTTGTTGCAAGTCACCTCGAGAGCGGACGGTGATAAGGAGCACTTGACCTTGGAGCTTGAGAATTAGACTTGTTACGATAGCTTGGGTTGGGTGGGTGGGAAGATCCACGGCCACCGAGTTCTTCTCACGATAAGGCCGACGGAACGGAGGAGGAGGAAGGTAAAACTTCACGCTTAGTCGCCACTTGAGAGGAAGAAGAAGACTGAATCGCATCCCCGATTCTCTTCTTAGAAGCCTCACATTTGAGCTGGGCAGCTTCTTGCTTGATGCCATGTTGTAGAAATCATCATACTTATCTGGCTCAAAAAGCACAAGAGCTAATTGCAGATCTTCTCTGAGACCACCTCTGAATTCATAGATCATACTCTTTTCATCAGGAACGTCTTGCTTAGCAAAACGAGCGAGTTTCTGGAACTGGATATTGTATTGATAGACAGACATGTTGCCCTGCTTGAGATTGCGGAACTCCTCACGCTTGCTCTCAACAACACTTTTCGGAATGTGGTGAGCTCTGAAATCTCGGCGGAACTCATCCCAGGTAATGACACGACCTCCTCTGGAATCTTTGTATTCTTGGTACCACTCGCCAGCTTGATCCTTGAGTTGAAACGATGCAAACTTGACAAAGTCCTCGTGTCCGACATTGCTACAATCAAAATGCTTGCAGATGTCCACAAGCCAATCGTCCGCGTCTGTGGCCTCGACATAGAAACCGAAAGACTTGGTGATTAGCGAGGAACCGATCGAGAGTAGCAAAGTGTGGCTGATTGTTGCCTTGACCTAGATTTCCTTGACTGCCTTGCCCTTGAGTACGTTCTTGCAAGAGCTGCAAAATCATCTGAGCATTGGCATTGGTGGCTGCCATGATAGCTTGCCATGCCTCTGGAGGCGGAGGTGGAGGTGGAGGGTTCGACTGATCCCCATCATTGCGATCCGGATTCAGTCGCGTAGGCGGAGCCACCCTGGAGAGGTGACATCCGTTAGTCCTTTGATAGGCAAATAGTCAAGTAGAATCAACGGATAGACATTGCAACATATAGTCTTCACAATAAACATTCGAACAAGAATGAACGAATGAATTCCAAAAGGTAATCATCACACGTCCATTAAGGTGAGTAGCCACTTAGATACAGATATGGAAACAACATACATCTTAGAAACAAATCGAACATCACAAGCGAAAACAAAAGATTGGCTTCTAGAATGAGCCGAACAAACACATGATAGAGATTTCGCCCAAAGTGTTCGTGGTGGGGCCCACACGGGCATGACGATATAGCGGCCGTCACGAATGACAAACAAGACGTCCCGAATCAGCATAGCCAAGGATTCTTTAAGACGCCTCGCGACCAATCAGAATCGACCGTGAATGGGCGGACCACTAAACTTTGAACCCCAATCTCAAATCATACATCCGCTTGGAAAGATATCCCGTAAGCTACTAGAATTCCCACCTATAAACTCCCGAAACTTTCTCGGTTATGCAATCTGGTGTTGGGGATACAGGGACACAAAATATATCACCCAAACTAACAATACCTAGATCCATTTGTATCCATCCGTCAACACATAACCAAGAAATCCTCGAAATCGTGTACCTCGACCTTGAAAAACATCCGTTATACAAGTCGTGGCAATACTCCACTTTTCGCCTCGATCTTGGGCTATCAGGGTTATCTCACCAACAAGCTGCACAAAAGAGATTTCGATGTCGGCCAAACTCGGTATTCCAGAACTGCAACGATAAAATTGTGACGACAACACCTCGGAGCTCAACTCCCCGACACCGCCACAACCCCTAAATGTCGAGGCACCAAGAACAATGTTCTCGTCACAAAACCATCGGAACGATTCCAAGATACCCACGTGATCCTAAAAAAATTTAGTGAAAATTGAGGAGAGAAGAGTCAAAACTCTACGTCGGGATACCTCACCAGAGCTGACGAAGGGACTGGGAAGTAAAAGAATCCTACTCTCGATATATATATAATCCTAAGACTCAAAACATTTTTCCATTCTAGACTCAACAACGCCAAAGAAACAATCAAGTAGGGGCTCCTAAGTCGGGAAGGCTCGATTACCAACTTGTAACGCCTCGATGCGGCTATATCTCCCACGTGTCGAGGCACGACTTAGAGGCATAACCGCATTGAAAGCAATGTCGCAAGTGAGGTAATCTTCACACAACCCATGTAATAAATAAGGAAAGAGATACATAGTTGGCTTACGATCGCCACTTCACACAATACATAAATAAGAATCCATCATTCAGAGTACACTCAAGGTCCGACCACGGAACCAAAATAAAGAAGATACCCCAAATGCTACACAGATCCCCGATCGTCCCAATCGGGCACCACTATCGATCATCGTGAAAAGACACATAGTAACGACCACGTTCCTCGTCGAACTCCCACTTGAGCTCGGTTGAGTCACTGACCGGCATCGTCGGCACCGCAACTGTTTTGGAAGTATCTGTGAGTCACGGGACTCAGCAATCTCACACCCGCGAGATCAAGACTATTTAAGCTTATAGGAAGGACGAGTAGTACAGTGGAGCTGCCGCGTTTAATTAGCATATATGGTGGCTACATCGCGAAAGAGAGCGAGAAGAGAAGCAAAGCACGGACGTGAAGCTAGTAGCGATCCAGAAGTGATCCTGAACTACTTACGTCAGACATAACTCCAACACCGTGTTCACTTCCCGGACTCCGCCGAGAAGAGACCATCACAGTTACACACGCGGTTGATGTGTATTTTTATCTGAGGTCAACTTCGGGTTTTCTACAACCGGACATTAACAAATTCCCATCTGCCTCATAACCGCGGGCACGGCTTTGAAAGATATTACCTGCAGGGTGTCCCAACTTAGCCCGTTATAAGCTCTCACGGTCAACGAAGGATATTCCTTCTACCGGAAGACCCGATCAATCTCGAATCCCGGACTACAAGACATTTCGACAGCAATAAAACAAGACCAGCAAAGCCGCCCGATTGTGCCGACAAATCCCGATAGGAGCTGCACATATCTCGTTCTCGAGGCACATCCGGATAAGTCAAGCTACGAGTAAAACCAAGCCTCGAAGTTTCCCGTGGTGGCCCCAGCAGTTGCTCGGTTCGGGCCAAGACTCGAAGGAGCACTTTGCACGGGGGTTAAAATAAAGATGACCCTCGGGCTCGCGAAACCCGGGGAAAAGGCTTAGGTGGCAAATGGTAAAACCAATGTTGGGCCTTCTTGGAGGAGTCTTATTCAAAGCGAACTGTCAAGGGGGTCCCATAAATCACCCAACCGTGTAAGGAACGCAAAATCAAGGAACATAACACCGGTATGACGGAAACTAGGGTGGCAAGAGTGGAACAAAACACGAGGCATAAGGCCGAGCCTTCCACCCTTTACCAAGTATATAGATGTATTAATTATAGCAGATATATATTGTGATATCCCCAACAAGTAAACATGTTCCGATCAGGAACAACATCTCCATGTTCCAACAAGGAACAAACTTCAACTTCACCGCAACTAGCAACACTATAAGAGAAATGAGCAAAGCGGTAACATAGCCAATCAACGATTTGCTAGGAAAGGATGGTTAGGGGCTGACATGGCAATATGGGTGGCATGATATAGCAAATGGTAGGCATCGTAGCATAGGCATAGCAAAAGAGCGAGCAACTAGCATAGCAAAGATAGAAGTGATTTCGAGGGTAGGGTCATCTTGCACCGCAATGTTCTCGAGTTGTCGAAAGCTTGATCCTCGTAAGCGTTTCAACAGGTTCCTCGTTCACGCACTCGTCTCCGGCTCTACCCAAAGCAACAACACAAACAAAGGAACCACAATAAATCACGGTGCAATGCACAAACAACATGATGCAAAACATGACATGATATGCGAGATGTGATATGCAATGCGTATGTGCGCTCCGGAAGGTAGATGATGAACCAGGCATCAACTTGGCAAACCAAGTATGCCACTGGAAATATGAGATGATTTCGGTTGAAATCGATATAAAGATCACCGGAATCGGATGCACGGTTTGCAAATGACAAGCAAAACAAGAATGGCACAAATCTGCCATTAACAGCATGATGCCACTTAGCAAGCAACAATAAATTAAGGTACTGCACCCAAACGTACCAACAAAGCACATGGCAGTGATCTACACAAGATGCTTGACAAAAGATGAGCACTGAGCTACGGCTAAATCACATCATAACAGGTTCAAACAAGCATGGCAAAAGTGCACAAAATATCAGGCTGGACATGGCAAAAACATCAGGTTGCAATATTCAGAGCAAGAAAACTACATGCTACAGGAACTTAAAATAGAAAAACAAGGCATGACATGAATCTACTCAAAGCATAGAACAAAAGTCCCTTACTGACCATAAGCCAAAAAGGATCCGAAAATCTAGTAACACCCATGTCAATATTGAAAGTTTCGTTAACAGATTCAGCAACATGGCATGTCAAAAACTGATAACAAGTAGGCATGTTTACAAGCTCAATGCACTCACTACAGAGCCTTAAATGATAAACTAATCATACATACATCAAGAATACATGGCATAGAAGACATAAATGGCAAGAACAATAACATAGAATACATGGATCAACCACAACAACCTTGACAAAATTGAATAACATGTAAACAATCTGCCAGGAAACATTTGATAGCAAAAGTAGAGCTCGATTGACTCAAGCTATGGTACTCCATAATTGCAAACAAGGACATGGATGGATAGAGCAAGACATGTTTAACAAAACATCCTTACTGAAGTATCTCAAAATATGCATGGATCTCTCGGTAGCATCAAGTTAAAATGGCATCAAAATATCAGCAAAACAGAGCTGAAAACAGCAACATCAGGACACCTAGTTTGCATGCTTGTGCTAGTCACCACATAGATCACAAAAATACATGGCATACACCCCTGGAAAGGTGGCATGGCATATTACAAAACACATGTAGGACACAAATTCATAGGGTGCACACATCAATCATGGCAAAAATAACAAAAGTGCAAGTTCTGTTAAGAAACAGAAACTAACATCACATAGCCTTCTTCCAACAGTATTTCGGGCATCAAGATGAGCTCAAATGAAAATGATGCAATGAGATGAAATGATCTACTCTTCGAGAAGAACATTTTGACATATTATACGCGCAAAATGGATCTACGATGACAGAGTTATGCAATGTTGAAATTGCCACGAAATATCAATGATATAAAAAAACTTAGTAGAAAAAGTGAGGGGGAGAGAGGTCAACGGGAGCTCGGTCCCGATCCGGATCCGATCCGGATCGAGGACGGCGGCGGCGGGCGGTCAGCTCCTCGCCGGAGCGGGAGGAGGCGGCTTGGCGAGGTCGGGGTCGGCCCGGCGAGGCGACAGCGGCAGCGGGCGGTGGCAGCGTGGGACGGCGGCGAGGAGCCGGGTCGAGGCCGGCGGCGGCGGCGGCGCGGCGTGTGGCGGAGCTCGGGCGCTGGGAGGCCGAGGCGCGGCCCGACGGGCCATGGGAGGGCAGCTACGGGCAGCCTCATGGCGGCGGAAGGAGCCGCCACGTGGCGCCTCCGTTGGAGTGGCGGCGGCGGCGATGTGTCCGGCGCCGGGCGGACACGTCCGGCGCGGCGCGGAGGGGAAAAATTAGGGTTTCGGGGGGGATGATCCGGGATTTTCGGGGGAGGTGTTTAAATAGGCATAGAGGGAGCTAGGAGAGTCCAAATGAGGTGTAGTTTTCGCCCACACGATCGTGATCGAACGACGGAGAGCATGGAAGTGACTTAGATGGATTATTGGGCTGTTTTGAAGGGGTGTTGGGCTGCAACTTAAAAGAGGCCTTTGCGAGAGTGCGGTTAACCGTTGGAGTACCAAACGAGCTCCAAATGACCCGAAACTTGACCGGTGGTCTACGGGTGGTATACCAAGGCCACTAGACAAACCTCGGTTCATTCCGAGAAGGTTTAGTACCCGCACACGGAAAAACGTAAAAGGGGCCGCCGGGGGAGATAGGAGTGTCGGATTGCAAAACGGACAACGGGAAAAATGCTCGGAATCATGAGACGAACACGTATGCAAATGCGATGCACATGATGACATGATAAAATGCATGACACGGACAAAATGCAAAATGAAGAAAAACCCAACCACGGAGGGAATATCATATCACAATGCCGAAAATGGCAAGAGTTGGAGTTACAAATATGGAAAGTTACATCCGGGGTGTTACAACACTCCACCACTACAAGAGGATCTCGTCCCGAGATCTAGGACTGAAAAAACTCCGGATATTGAACGGAGGTGATCCTTGCTCCCGGTAGCTTCTCGGTCGGAATGGTGTGACCACTTCACTTTCGTGAATTTGATTGACTTGTTGAAGTCTTGCGCTCGGTTTCTTCAAGAATAGCAACGGGTGCTCATGATAAGAGAGATCTTCTTGAAGGTCAATTTCTTGAAGTTGATAGTGCGTTCAGGAGTCTTGAAGCACTTGCGAAGGCGTGACACGTGAAACACATCGTGCCGCGTTTGCAAAGTTGGATGGAAGCTCAAGTTGATAGGCGAGATCGCCTCTTTTGCCAATTATCTTGAAAGGACCCACGTATCTAGGGGCAAGCTTCCCTTTGATACCGAAGCGGACGAGTGCCTTTCATTGGAGAGGCGGAGGTAGACATGGTCTCCGATTTCAAAAGCCACATCACGGTGCTTATCATCATAATAGCTCTTCCGGCGCGATTGCGGCTTTGAGATTCTCACGAATGACTTGGCACATTTCTTACATACGTGATCAAGTCATTGCCAAGAAGTTGGCGTTCAACATCTCGAGACCAATTGAGAGGAGTACGGCACTTTACGCCATAGAGAATTTCGAATGGGGCCTTGCAGAACTCGCTTGGAAGCTGTTGTTGTAGGAGAACTTCGGCATATGGAAGACAATCTTCCCACTTCATACCGAAAGAAATGACACAAGCCACGAGCATATCTTCAAGGATTTGATTGACTCGCTCGACTTGGCCACTTGTTTGAGGGTGGAAAGCTGTCTTTGAAAGCGAATGTTGGTGCCCATGGCCTATACGAAAAGAATCCCAGAACTTGGAGGTGAAGATGCCGCAGTCTGAAGAGATCAATTGTGGAATGCCGTGCAAGGAGACAATCTCGGAGGTGTATAGCTCTCGCCAACCGAGCTGCTGTGATGGATTCTTTGATAGGAAGAAAATGAGCCACTTTAGTAAGCTTGTCAATGACAACGAAGATAGCATCATTTCCACGCTTGGACTTAGGAAAACCAGTCACGAAGTCCATCTCGATATGATCAAACTTCCATTACGGAATAGCAAGAGGGTGAAGGAGACCAGCTGGTCTTTGGTGTTACGCTTTCACTCTTCTGCAGACATCACACTCATTCACGAATTGAGCAATTTCTCGCTTCATTCGAGTCCACCAATATGACTGCTTGAGATCATGGTACATCTTCGTACCTTCCGGGATGAATGGATAGAAGCGAATTGTGAGCCTCATTCATAATGACTTTTCTCGAGATCACCCTTAGGAACCACAATCCGGTTCTCAAAGAAAAGAGTATCTTTGTCATCAACGTGGAAGCACTTGTACTTGGAAATGCCCTTGTCGATACCATCGTTTCACCTTTTCACCATGGTATCCGAAGTTGAGCCTCCGAATCTGATCTTCCAAAGTAGGAGAGACTATGAGGTTGGCAAGAAAGCCTTGAGGAACAACTTGAAGATTCAGCTTATGGAAAGCTTCACAGAGATCCGGTTGGAAGGGCTTGAGGATTAGACTATTGCGATAAGCCTTCTGCTCAAAGCATCTGCAATGACATTGGCCTTGCCGGAGTATATTCAATACTTGGGTTGTACTCTTGAATCATTTCGACCCATCGAGTCTCGCTCGAGGTTGAGGTTGGGCTGAGTGAAAATGTACTTGAGACTCTTGTGATCGGTGAAAATGTCCACTTTCCTTCCCAACAAGAGATGTCTCCACGTTATCAATGCATGGACAACCGCCGCCAACTCAAGATCATGAGTGGGGTAGTTCTTTCGTTGAGCTTCAAGCGGCGAGAGGTATAAGCCACAACTCTCTTCTCTTGCATTAACACAAAGACCGAGACCTTGAAGAGAAGCATCACGGAAAACTTCAAATGGCTTGGATTCATCAGAGGAGTCAAGACAGAGGCGTGGACGAGTTTCTCTTTGAGAGTATTGAAAGCAACATCACAATCGAGGAGACCGGACATACTTCACATGCTTCGGAGGAGGTTGGAAAGAGGCTTTGCAATCTTGGAGAAGTTCTCAACGAATCTTGACAATAGCTTGCAAGACCAAGAAAATCATGCGGAGCTGCTTGACGATTCGAGGAGGTTCCCAATTCACAATTGCGGACACCTTCTCGGGATTAACAGCGATGCCCTTGGCGGAGATGATATGACCAAGATAAAGCACTTCATCAAGCCAAAATTCACATTTGGAAAACTTAGCATAGAATTGATACTCTACGAGCTTGTCTAGCACCAATCGCAAATGTTTGGCATGATCCTTCTTATTCTTGGAGAAGACCAAAATATCATCAAGATAGACCAAGACGAATTCATTGGTGTAGGGGTTGAATATGAAGTTCATCATCCGAGAGACTGTTGGAGGAGCATTGGCGAGGCCGAAAGACATGACGATATATTCATAAGAACCAAAGCTTGTACGAATCTTTGTCTTGGGAATATCTTGTTCACGAATGCGAATCTGATGATACCCCATACGAAGGTCAAGCTTGGAGAACACTTTAGCACCTTTGAGTTGCTCGAAAAGCTCATTGATGTTGGGAAGTGGATACTTGTTCTTGATTGCCTTCTTATTCAATGGACGGTAATCGACGCAAAGTCGGTCCGTGCCATCCTTCTTCTGGACAAAAAGAACACCACAACCCCAAGGAGATGAACTCGGTGCGATCAAACCAGACGCTCTTGTTCATCGAGCTGCTTCTTCAATTCCTTCAGCTCATTAGGTCCAAGCTTGTATGGATGCTTGCAAACGGAGTTCGATGGCGGGCTCAAGATCAATAACGAACTCAATCGGCGGTGAGGAGGCATTCTGGAAGCTCTTACGGAAAGACATCTTGGTACTCACAAACGATCGGAATCGAGAGATAGCATCAATTCGCCCTTCTCATTGAGAGAAAACAACGAATGGTTTCATCACGGCGGCATAGATGATCACATCATTAGAAGAGTGAGTCAATTGAATTTCCTGGCAGCACAATCAAGCCGAAGCTTTGTGCCGAGAAAGCGATCCATCCCGAGAATAAGATCAATATCCGAGTCACCAAGAACAATTGGTTTAGCCGTAAATCTATAGTCGCCCATCTTGATAGTGGTATCCGGAACCACCAAATCGGAGCTCAACCGTTTACCGGAGAAACGACATCCATGGGTTTACCCAAATGTGAAGAAGTGAATTCATGCTTGGCAAAAACGGTCTTGACATGAAACAATGCGATGCACCAAAGTATCAAATAAAACTTTTGCAGGAATATCATTAATCGGAAGATTACCCATTATCACAATAGTAGATTCCTCCGCTTATGCGCTGCATTCATCATATTCACCTTGGCATGCTTTGGATTATGCTTGACCACTTTGCATTGCTGGAAGATTTCACGGAGGAGGAGGCGGAAGGCGCCTTTGGTTGAAGCATTTGTTCGCATAGTGACCTTCTGGCGACATTTGTTGCAAGTCACCTCGAGAGCGGACGGTGATAAGGAGCACTTGACCTTGGAGCTTGAGAATTAGACTTGTTACGATAGCTTGGGTTGGGTGGGTGGGAAGATCCACGGCCACTGAGTTCTTCTGGCGATAAGGCCGACGGAACGGAGGAGGAGGAAGGTAAAACTTCTCGCTTAGCTGCCACTTGAGAGGAAGAAGAAGACTGAATACATCCCCGATTCTCTTCTTAGAAGCCTCACATTTGAGCTGGGCAGCTTCTTGCTTGATGCCATGTTGTAGAAATCATCATACTTATCTCGACTCAAAAGCACAAGAGCTAATTGCAGATCTTCTCTCGGACCACCTCTGAATTGATAGATCATACTCTTTTCATCAGGAACGTCTTGCTTAGCAAAGCAAGCGAAGCTTCGAACTGGATATTGTATTGATAGACGGACATGTTGCCCTGCTTGAGATTGCGGAACTCCTCACGCTTGCTCTCAACAACACTTTTGAATGTGGTGAGCTCTGAAATCTCGGCGGAACTCATCCTGTAATGACACGACCTCCTCTGGAATCTTTGTATTGCTGGTACCACTCTGCAGCTTGATCCTTGAGTTGTAACGATGCAAACTTGACAAAGTCCTCGTGTCCGACATTGCTACAATCAAAATGCTTGCAGATGTCCACAAGCCAATCGTCGTGTCTGTGGCCTCGACCTGTAAACCGAAAGACTTCGGCTGATTAGCGAGGAACCGACCGAGAGTAGCAAAGTGCGGCTGATTGTTGCCTTGACCTCGATTTCCTTGACCGCCTTGCCCTTGAGTACGTTCTTGCAAGAGCTGCAAAATCATCCGAGCATTGGCATTGGTGGCTGCCATGATAGCTTGCCAGGCCTCTGGAGGCGGAGGTGGAGGTGGAGGGTTCGACTGATCCCCATCATTGCGATCCGGATTCAGTCGCGTAGGCGGAGCCATCCTGGAGAGGGTGACATCCGTTAGTCCTTTGATAGGCAAATAGTCAAGTAGAATCAACGGATAGAAATTGCAACATATAGTCTTCACAATAAACATTCGAACAAGAATGAACGAATGAATTCCAAAAGTTAATCATCACACGTCCATCAAGGTGAGAAGCCACTTAGATAAAGATATGGAAACAACATCATCTTAGAAACAAATCGAACATCACAACCGAAAACAAAAGATTGGCTTCTAGAATGAGCGGAACAAACACATGATAGAGATTACGCCCAAAGTGTTCGTGGTGGGGCCCACACGGCACGACGTATAGCGGCCGTCACGAATGACAAACAAGACGTCCCCGAATCCAAAGCATAGCCAAGGATTCTTTAAGACGTCTCGCGACCAATCGTAGAATCGACCGTGAATGGGCGGACCACTAAACTTTGAACCCCAATCTCAAATCATACATACATCGGAAAGATATCACGTAAGCTACTAGAATTCCCACCTATAAACTCCCGAAACTTTACGGTTATGCAATGCTGGTGTTGGGGATACAGGGACACAAAATATATCACCCAAACTAACAATACCTAGATCCAAATTGTATCCATCCGTCAACACATAACCAAGAAATCCTCGGAAATCGTGTACCTCGACCTTCAAAAACATCCGTTATACAAGTCATGGCAATACTCCACTTTTCGCCTCGATCGGGCTATCGGGGTTATCTCACCAACAAGCGCACAAAAGAGATTTCGATGTCGGCAAAACTGGTATTCCAGAACTGCAACGATAAAATTGTGACGACAACACCTCGGAGCTCAACTCCCGGGACACTGCCACAACCCCTAAATGTCAGGAGGCACCAAGAACAATGTTCTCGTCACAAAACCATCGGAACGATTCCAAGATACCCACGTGATCCTAAAAAATTTTTAGTGAAAATTGAGGAGAGAAGAGTCAAAACTCTACGTCAGGATACCTCACCAGAGCGAATTTAAGGACTGGGAAGTAAAAAAGAATCCTACTCTCCGATATATATAATCCTAAGACTCAAAACATTTTTCCATTCTAGACTCAACAACGCCAGCAAACAATCAAGTAGGGGGGCTCCTAAGTCGGGGAAGGCTCTGATTACCAACTTGTAACGCCCTCGATGCGGCTATATCTCCCACGTGTCGAGGCACGACTTAGAGGCATAACCGCATTGAAAGCAATGTCGCAAGTGAGGTAATCTTCACACAACCCATGTAATAAATAAGGAAAGAGATACATAGTTGGCTTACACGCCACTTCACACAATACATAAATAAGCATCCATCATTCAGAGTACACTCAAGGTCCGACTACGGAACCAAAATAAAGAAGATACCCCAAATGCTACACAGATCCCCGATCGTCCCAACTGAGCACCACCATCGATCATCGTGAAAGACACATAGTAACGACCACGTTCCTCGTCGAACTCCCACTTGAGCTCGGTTGAGTCACTGACCTTTGGCATCGTCGGCACTGCAACTGTTTTGGAAGTATCACGTGAGTCACGGGACTCGGCAATCTCACACCCGCGAGATCAAGACTATTTAAGCTTATAAGAAGGACAGAGTAATGCAGTGGAGCTGCTGCAAGCGACTAGCATATATGGTGGCTACATCGCAAAGAGAGAGCGAGAAGAGAAGCAAAGCACGGACGTGAAGCTAGTAGCGATCAAGAAGTGATCCTGAACTACTTACGTCAGACATAACTCCAACACCGTGTTCACTTCCCGGACTCCGCCGAGAAGAGACCATCACAGTTACACACGCGGTTGATGTGTATTTTATTTGAGGTCAACTTCAGGTTTTCTACAACCGGACATTAACAAATTCCCATCTGCCTCATAACCGCGGGCACGGCTTTCGAAAGATATTACCCTGCAGGGGTGTCCCAACTTAGCCCATTATAAGCTCTCACGGTCAACGAAGGATATTCCTTCTACTGGGAAGACCCGATCAATCTCGGAATCCCGGACTACAAGACATTTCGACAAAGAATAAAACAAGACCAGCAAAGCCGCCTGATTGTGCCGACAAATCCCGATAGGAGCTGCACATATCTCGTTCTCGTGGCACATCCGGATAAGTCAAGCTACGAGTAAAACCAAGCCTCGAAGTTTCCCGTGGTGGCCCCGCAGGTTGCTCGGTTCGGGCCAAGACACTCAAGGAGCACTGGTCGGGGGTTAAAATAAAGATGACCCTCGGGCTCGCGAAAACCCGGGGAAAAAAGGCTTAGGTGGCAAATGGTAAAACCAATGTTGGGCCTTCTTTGGAGGAGTCTTATTCAAAGCAAACTGTCAAGGGGTCCCATAAATCACCCAACCGTAAGGAACGCGAAATCAAGGAACATAACACCGGTATGGCGGAAACTAGGGTGGCAAGAGTGGAACAAAACCACGAGGCATAAGGCCGAGCCTTCCACCCTTTACCAAGTATATAGATGTATTAATTATAGCAGATATATATTGTGATATCCCCAACAAGTAAACATGTTCCGATCAGGAACAACATCTCCATGTTCCAACAAGGAACAAACTTCAACTTCACCTGCAACTAGCAACACTATAAGAGGGGCTGAGCAAAGCGGTAACATAGCCAATCAACGGTTTGCTAGGAAAGGATGGTTAGGGGCTGACATGGCAATATGGGTGGCATGATATAGCAAGTGGTAGGCATCGTAGCATAGGCATAGCAAAAGAGCGAGCAACTAGCATAGCAAAGATAGAAGTGATTTCGAGGGTATGGTCATCTTGCACGCAATGTTCTCAGAGTTGTCGAAAGCTTGATCCTCGTGGCGTTCTCAACAGGTTCCTCGTTCACGTACTCGTCTCCGGCTCTACCCAAAGCAACAACACAAACAAAGGAACCACAATAAATCACGGTGCAATGCACAAACAACATGATGCAAAACATGACATGATATGCGAGATGTGATATGCAATGCGTATAAGGCGCCCGGAAGGTAGATGATGAACCAGGC
The DNA here is from genome assembly GCA_021605145.1 of Aegilops bicornis. Classification (NCBI taxonomy): domain Eukaryota; kingdom Viridiplantae; phylum Streptophyta; class Magnoliopsida; order Poales; family Poaceae; genus Aegilops; species Aegilops bicornis. The sequence goes on along the minus strand of CM038675.1, from coordinate 391,127,037 downwards.
ATCAACTTGGCAAACCAAGTATGCCACTGGAAAGATGAGATGATTTCGGTTGAAATCGATATAAAGATCACCGAATCGGATGCACGGTTTGCAAATGACAAGCAAAACAAGAATGGCACAAATCTGCCATTAACAGCATGATGCCACTTAGCAAGCAACAATAAATTAAGCTACTGCACCCAAATGTACCAACAAAGCACATGGCAGTGATCTACACAAGATGCTTGACAAAAGATGAGCACTGAGCTACGGCTAAATCACATCATAACAGGTTCAAACAAGCATGGCAAAAGTGCACAAAATATCAGGCTGGACATGGCAAAAACAGCATCAGGTTGCAATGTTCAGAGCAAGAAAACTACATGCTACAGGAACTTAAAATAGCAAAACAAGGCATGACATGAATCTACTCAAAGCATAGAACAAAAGTCCTTTACTGACCATAAGCCAAAAAGGATCTGAAAATATAGTAACACCCATGTCAATATTGAAAGTTTCGTTAACAGATTCAGCAACATGGCATGTCAAAACTGATAACAAGTAGGCATGTTTACAAGCTCAATGCACTCACTACAGAGCCTTAAATGATAAACTAAGCATACATACATCAATAAGACATGGCATAGAATACATACATGGCAAGAACAATAACATAGAATACATGGATCAACCACAACAACCTTGGCAAAATTGAATAACATGTAAACAATCTGCCAGGAAACATTTGATAGCAAAAGTAGAGCTCGATTGACTCAAGCTATGGTACTCCATAATTGCAAACAAGGACATGGATGGATAGAGAAATACATGTTTAATAAAACATCCTTACTGAAGTATCTCAAAATATGCATGGATCTCTCGGTAGCATCAAGTTAACATGACATCAAAATATCAGCAAAACAGAGCTGAAAACAGCAACATCAGGACACCTAGTTTGCATGCTTGTGCTAGTCACCACATAGATCACAAAAATACATGGCATACACCCCTGGAAAGGTGGCATGGCATATTAAAAAGCACATGTAGGACTCAAATTCATAGGGTGCACACATCAATCATGGCAAAAATAACAAAAGTGCAAGTTCTGTTAAGAAACAGAAACTAACATCACATAGCCCTCTTCCAACAGTATTTCTGGCATCAATATGAGCTCAAATGAAAATGATGCAATGAGACGAAATGGTCTACTCTTCGCGAAGAACATTTTGACATACTATACGCGCAAAATGGATCTACGATGACAGAGTTACGCTACGTTGAAAATGCCACGAAATATCAGTGATATAAAACAACTTAGTAGATAAAGGGAGGGGGAGAGAGGTCAACGGGAGCTCGGTCCCGATCCGGATCCGATCCGGATCGAGGACGGCGGCGGCGGGCGGTCAGCTCCTCGCCGGAGCGGAGGAGGCGGCGGCGAGGTCGGGCCGGCAGGCGACGGCGGCAGCGGCGGTGGCGGCGTGGTGGAGGCGGCGACGGCGAGGAGCCGGGTCGGGCGAGGCGGGCGGCGCGGCGCGGTGTGGCAGAGCTTCGGGCGCGGAGGCCGAGGCGCTGCCCGGACGGGGAAGGAGGGCACACGGGCCGGCCTCATGGCGGGCGGCGGCGGGCGGAGCCGCCACGTGGCGCGCCTCCTGCTATCGGAGCGGTGGCGGCGGCGACGTGTCCGGCGCCGGGCGGACACGTCCGGCGCGGCGCGGAGGGGAAAAATTAGGGTTTCGGGGGGGATGATCCGGGATTTTCGGGGGAGGTGTTTAAATAGGCATAGAGGGAGCTAGGAGAGTCCAAATGAGGTGTAGTTTTCGCCCACACGATCGTGATCGAACGACGGAGAGCATGGAGGTGACTTAGATGGGTCATTGGGCTGTTTTGAAGGGGTGTTGGGCTGCAACTTAAAAGAGGCCTTTGCGAGAGTGCGGTTAACCGTTGGAGTACCAAACGAGCTCCAAATGACCCGAAACTTGACCGGTGGTCTATGGGTGGTATACCAAGGCCACTAGACAAACCTCGGTACATTCCGAGAAGGTTTAGTACCCGCTTTACGGAAAAAGCGTAAAAGGGCCGCGGGGAGATAGGAGTGTCGGATTGCAAAAGCGGACAACGGAAAAATGCTCGGAATCATGAGACGAACACGTATGCAAATGCGATGCACATGATGACATGATAAAATGCATGACACGGACAAAATGCAAAATGAAGAAAAACCCAACCACGGAGGGAATATCATATCACAATGCCGAAAATGGCAAGAGTTGGAGTTACAAATATGGAAAGTTACATCCGGGGTGTTACAACACTCCACCACTACAAGAGGATCTCGCCCCGAGATCTAGGACTGAAAGAACTCCGGATATTCGAACGGAGGTGATCCTGCGCCCCGTGTAGCTTCTCGGTCGGAATGGTGTGACCACTTCACTTTCAGGAATTTGATTGACTTGTTGCGAGTCTTGCGCTCGGTTTCTTCAAGAATAGCAACGGGGTGCTCATGATAAGAGAGATCTTTTTGAAGGTCAATTTCTTAGAAGTTGATAGTGCGTTCAGGAGTCTTGAAGCACTTGCGAAGCTGTGACACGTGAAACACATCGTGCACGTTTGCAAAGTTGGATGGAAACTCCAGTTGATAGGCGAGATCGCCTCTTTAGCCAATTATCTTGAAAGGACCCACGTATCTAGGGGCAAGCTTCCCTATGATAACGAAGCGACGAGTGCCTTTCATTGGAGAGACGCGGAGGTAGACATGGTCTCCGATTTCAAAAGCCACATCACGGTGCTTATCATCATAATAGCTCTTCCGCGCGATTGCGCGGCTTTGAGATTCTCACGAATGACTTGGCACATTTCTTACATACGTGATCAAGTCATTGCCAAGAAGTTGGCGTTCAATGTCTCGAGACCAATTGAGAGGAGTACGACACTTTCGCCATAGAGAATTTCGAATGGGGCCTTGCCGAACTCGCTTGGAAGCTGTTGTTGTAGGAGAACTCGGCATATGGAAGACAATCTTCCCACTTCATACCGAAAGAAATGACACAAGCCCCGAGCATATCTTCAAGGATTTGATTGACTCGCTCGACTTGGCCACTTGTTTGAGGGTGGAAAGCTGTCTTTGAAACGAATGTTGGTGCCCATGGCCTTACGAAAAGAATCCCAGAACTTGGAGGTGAAGATGCTGCCACGATCGAAGAGATCAATTGTGGAATGCCGTGCAAGGAGACAATCCTCGAGGTGTATAGCTCTCGCCAACCGAGCTGCTGTGATGGATTCTTTGATAGGAAGAAAATGAGCCACTTTAGTAAGCTTGTCAATGACAACGAAGATAGCATCATTTCCACGCTTGGACTTAGGAAAACCAGTCACGAAGTCCATCTCGATATGATCAAACTTCCATTCTGGAATAGCAAGAGGGTGAAGGAGACCAGCTGGTCTTTGGTGTTCTGCTTTCACTCTTCTGCAGACATCACACTCATTCACGAATTGAGCAATTTCTCGCTTCATTCGAGTCCACCAATATGACTGCTTGAGATCATGGTACATCTTCGTACCTCCAGGATGAATGGATAGAAGCGAATTGTGAGCCTCATTCATAATGACTTTTCTCAGATCACCCTTAGGAACCACAATCCGGTTCTCAAAGAAAAGAGTATCTTTGTCATCAACGTGGAAGCACTTGTACTTGGAAATGCCCTTGTCGATACCACGTTTCACCTTTTTCACCATGGTATCCAGAAGTTGAGCCTCCTGAATCTGATCTTCCAAAGTAGGAGAGACTATGAGGTTGGCAAGAAAGCCTTGAGGAACAACTTGAAGATTCAGCTTATGGAAAGCTTCACAGAGATCCGGTTGGAAGGGCTTGAGGATTAGACTGCTGCGAAAGAAGCCTTCCTGCTCAAAGCATCTGCAATGACATTGGCCTTGCGGAGTATATTCAATACTTGGGTTGTACTCTTGAATCATTTCGACCCATCGAGTCTGCCTCGAGGTTGAGGTTGGGCTGAGTGAAAATGTACTTGAGACTCTTGTGATCGGTGAAAATGTCCACTTTCCTTCCCAACAAGAGATGTCTCCACGTTATCAATGCATGGACAATCGCCGCCAACTCAAGATCATGAGTGGGGTAGTTCTTTTCGTTGGGCTTCAATCGGCGAGAGGTATAAGCCACAACTCTCTTCTCTTGCATTAACACAAAGACCGAGACCTTGAAGAGAAGCATCACGTAAAACTTCAAATGGCTTGGATTCATCAGAGGAGTCAAGGCAGAGCTGTGGAGTTTCTCTTTGAGAGTATTGAAAGCAACATCACAATCAGGAGACCGGACATACTTCACATGCTTACGGAGGAGGTTGGAAAGAGGCTTTGCAATCTTGGAGAAGTTCTCAACGAATCTTCGCAATAGCTTGCAAGACCAAGAAAACTGTGGAGCTGCTTGACATTACGAGGAGGTTCCCAATTCACAATTGCGGACACCTTCTCGGGATTAACAGCGATGCCCTTATGGCGGAGATGATGTGACCAAGATAAAGCACTTCATCAAGCCAAAATTCACATTTGGAAAACTTTGCATAGAATTGATACTCTCTGAGCTTGTCGAGCACCAATGCAAATGTTTGGCATGATCCTTCTTATTCTTGGAGAAGACCAAAATATCATCAAGATAGACCAGAACGAATTCATTGGTGTAGGGGTTGAATATGAAGTTCATCATCCGAGAGAATGTTGGAGGAGCATTGACGAGGCGAAAGACATGACGGTATATTCATAAGAACCAAAGCTTGTTACGAATGGTTTGTCTTGGGAATATCTTGTTCACGAATGCGAATCTGATGATACCCCATACGAAGGTCAAGCTTGGAGAACACTTTAGCACCTTTGAGTTGCTCGAAAAGCTCATTGATGTTGGGAAGTGGATACTTGTTCTTGATTGCCTTCTTATTCAATGGACGGTAATCGACGCAAAGTCGGTCCGTGCCATCCTTCTTACGGACAAAAGAACACCACAACCCCAAGGAGATGAACTCGGTCCGATCAAACCCAGACGCTCTTGTTCATCGAGCTGCTTCTTCAATTCCTTCAGCTCATTAGGTCCAAGCTTGTATGGATGCTTGCAAACGGGTTCATGCTGTGCTCAAGATCAATAACGAACTCAAGCGGCGGTGAGGAGGCATTCTGGAAGCTCTTCCGGAAAGACATCTTGGTACTCACAAACGATGGAATCGAGAGATAGCATCCAATTCGCCCTTCTCATTGAGAGAAAACAACCGAATGGTTTCATCACGAAGCGGCATAGATGATCACATCAATAGAAGAGTGAGTCAATTGAATTTCAATGGCAGCACAATCAAGCTGAGCTTTGTGATGATAAAGCCAGTCAATCCCGAGAATAAGATCAATATCCGAGTCACCAAGAACAATTGGTTTAGACAGAAATATATAGTCGCCCATCTTGATAGTGGTATCCTAACCACCAAATCGAGCTCAACCGTTTACGGGAGAAACGACATCCATGGGTTTACCCAAATGTGAAGAAGTGAATTCATGCTTGGCAAAAAACGGTCTTGACATGAAACAATGCGATGCACCAGTATCAAATAAAACTTTTGCAGGAATATCATTAACTGGAAGATTACCCATTATCACAATAGTAGATTCCTCCGCTTGCGCTGCATTCATCATATTCACCTTGGCATGCTTTGGATTATGCTTGACCACTGCATTGCTGGAAGATTTCACAGGAGGAGGAGGCGGAAGGCGCCTTTGGTTGAAGCATTTGTTCGCATAGTGACCTTTCTGGTGACATTTGTTGCAAGTCACCTCAGAGCGGACGGTGATAAGGAGCACTTGACCTTGGAGCTTGAGAATTAGACTTGTTACGATAGCTTGGGTTGGGTGGGTGGGAAGATCCACGGCCACTGAGTTCTTCTGCCGATAAGGCCGATTTAACGGAGGAGGAGGAAGGTAAAACTTCTGCTGCTTAGCTGCCACTTGAGAGGAAGAAGAAGACTGAACTGCATCCCCGATTCTCTTCTTAGAAGCCTCACATTTGAGCTGGGCAGCTTCTTGCTTCTGCCATGTTGTAGAAATCATCATACTTATCGACTCAAAAAGCACAAGAGCTAATTGCAGATCTTCTCTCGGACCACCTCTGAATTGATAGATCATACTCTTTTCATCGTGAACGTCTTGCTTAGCAAAACGAAGCGAAGCTTCGAACTGGATATTGTATTGATAGACGGACATGTTGCCTGCTTGAGATTGCGGAACTCCTCACGCTTGCTCTCAACAACACTTTTCGGAATGTGGTGAGCTCTGAAATCTCGGCGGAACTCATCCTGTAATGACACGACCTCCTCTGGAATCTTTGTATTCTGGTACCACTCGGCAGCTTGATCCTTGAGTTGAAACGATGCAAACTTGACAAAGTCCTCGTGTCCGACATTGCTACAATCAAAATGCTTGCAGATGTCCACAAGCCAATCGTCGGCTGTGGCCTCGGCTACGTAAACCGAAAGACTTCGGCTGATTAGCGAGGAACCGATCGAGAGTAGCAAAGTGCGGCTGATTGTTGCCTTGACCCTGATTTCCTTGACCGCCTTGCCCTTGAGTACGTTCTTGCAAGAGCTGCAAAATCATCTCGAGCATTGGCATTGGTGGCTGCCATGATAGCTTGCCAGCCTCCGGAGGCGGAGGTGGAGGTGGAGGTTCTGACCGATCCCCATCATTGCGATCCGGATTCGATCGGCGTGGGCGGAGCCATCCTGGAGAGGGTGACATCCGTTAGTCCTTTGATAGGCAAATAGTCAAGTAGAATCAACGGATAGAAATTGCAACATATAGTCTTCACAATAAACATTCGAACAAGAATGAACGAATGAATTCCAAAAGTTAATCATCACACGTCCATTAAGGTGAGAAGCCACTTAGATAAAGATATGGAAACAACATCTGTCTTAGAAACAAATCGAACATCACAACTGAAAACAAAAGATTGGCTTCTAGAATGAGCCGGAACAAACACATGATAGAGATTTCGCCCAAAGTGTTCGTGGTGGGGCCCACACGGCACGACGATAGCGGCAAATCACGAATGACAAACAAGGCGTCCCGAATCAGCATAGCCAAGGATTCTTTAAGACGCCTCGCGACCAATCAGAATCGACCGTGAATGGGCGGACCACTAAACTTTGAACCCCAATCTCAAATCATACATCATGGAAAGATATCCTGTAAGCTACTAGAATTCCCACCTATAAACTCCCGAAACTTTACGGTTATGCAATCTGGTGTTGGGGATACAGGGACACAAAATATATCACCCAAACTAACAATACCTAGATCCAATTTGTATCCATCCGTCAACACATAACCAAGAAATCCTCGGAAATCGTGTACCTCGACCTTCAAAAACATCCGTTATACAAGTCATGGCAATACTCCCTTTTCGCCTCGATCGGGCTATCGGGGTTATCTCACCAACAAGCGCACAAAAGAGATTTCGATGTCGGCAAAACTCGTGTATTCCAGAACTGCAACGATAAAATTGTGACGACAACACCTCGGAGCTCAACTCCCGGGACACCGCCACAACCCCTAAATGTCGAGGCACCAAGAACAATGTTCTCGTCACAAAACCATCGGAACGATTCCAAGATACCCACGTGATCCTAAAAATTTTTAGTGAAAATTGAGGAGAGAAGAGTCAAAACTCTACGTCAGGATACCTCACCAGAGCGATTTAAGGGACCGGGAAGTAAAAAGAATCCTACTCTCCGATATATATAATCCTAAGACTCAAAACATTTTTCCATTCTAGACTCAACAACGCCAAAGACAAACAATCAAGTAGGGGGCTCCTAAGTCGGGAAGGCTCGATTACCAACTTGTAACGCCCGACACGGCTATATCTCCCACGTGACGAGGCACGACTTAGAGGCATAACCGCATTGAAAGCAATGTCGCAAGTGAGGTAATCTTCACACAACCCATGTAATAAATAAGGAAAGAGATACATAGTTGGCTTACGATCGCCACTTCACACAATACATAAATAAGCATCCATCATTCAGAGTACACTCAAGGTCCGACTCACGGAACCAAAATAAAGAAGATACCCCAAATGCTACACAGATCCCCGATCGTCCCAACTGGGCACCACTCATCGATCATCAGGAAAAGACACATAGTAACGACCACGTTCCTCGTCGAACTCCCACTTGAGCTCGGTTGAGTCACCTGACCGCATCGTCGGCACTGCAACTGTTTTGGAAGTATCTGTGAGTCACGGGGACTCGGCAATCTCACACCCGCGAGATCAAGACTATTTAAGCTTATAGGAAGGACAGAGTAATGCATTGGAGCTGCTGCAAGCGACTAGCATATATGGTGGCTACATCGCAAAAGAGAGCGAGAAGAGAAGCAAAGCACGGACGTGAAGCTAGTAGCGATCAAGAAGTGATCCTGAACTACTTACGTCAGACATAACTCCAACATCGTGTTCACTTCCCGGACTCCGCCGAGAAGAGACCATCACGGTTACACACGCGGTTGATGTGTATTTTATTTGAGGTCAACTTCGGGTTTTCTACAACCGGACATTAACAAATTCCCATCTCGCCTCATAACCGCGGGCACGGCTTTGAAAGATATTACCTGCAGGGTGTCCCAACTTAGCCCGTTATAAGCTCTCACGGTCAACGAAGGATATTCCTTCTACCGGAAGACCCGATCAATCTCGGAATCACGGACTACAAGACATTTTGACAGCAATAAAACAAGACCAGCAAAGCCGCCCGATTGTGCCGACAAATCCCGATAGGAGCTGCACATATCTCGTTCTCGTGGCACATCCGGATAAGTCAAGCTACGAGTAAAACCAAGCCTCGAAGTTTCCCGTGGTGGCCCCAAGATTGCTCGGTTCGGGCCAAAGACTCGAAGGAGCACTGGTCCGGGGGTTAAAATAAAGATGACCCTCGGGCTCGCGAAACCCGGGGAAAAAGGCTTAGGTGGCAAATGGTAAAACCAATGTTGGGCCTTCTTTGGAGGAGTCTTATTCAAAGCGAACTGTCAAGGGGGTCCCATAAATCACCCAACCGTGTAAGGAACGCGAAATCAAGGAACATAACACCGGTATGACGGAAACTAGGGTGGCAAGAGTGGAACAAAACACTGGGCATAAGGCCGAGCCTTCCACCCTTTACCAAGTATATAGATGTATTAATTATAGCAGATATATATTGTGATATCCCCAACAAGTAAACATGTTCCGATCAGGAACAACATCTCCATGTTCCAACAAGGAACAAACTTCAACTTCACCCGCAACTAGCAACACTATAAGAGGGCCGAGCAAAGCGGTAACATAGCCAATCAACGGTTTGCTAGGAAAGGATGGTTAGGGCTGACATGGCAATATGGGTGGCATGATATAGCAAGTGGTAGGCATCGTAGCATAGGCATAGCAAAAGAGCGAGCAACTAGCATAGCAAAGATAGAAGTGATTTCGAGGGTATGGTCATCTTGCTCGCAATGTTCTCAGAGTTGTCGAAAGCTTGATCCTCGTAAAGCGTTCAACAGGTTCCTCGTTCACGTACTCGTCTCCGGCTCTACCCAAAGCAACAACACAAACAAAGGAACCACAATAAATCACGGTGCAATGCACAAACAACATGATGCAAAACATGACATGATATGCGAGATGTGATATGCAATGCGTATGTGCGCTCCGGAAGGTAGATGATGAACCAGGCATCAACTTGGCAAACCAAGTATGCCACTGAAAAGATGAGATGATTTCGGTTGAAATCGATATAAAGATCACCGGAATCGGATGCACGGTTTGCAAATGACAAGCAAAACAAGAATGGCACAAATCTGCCATTAACAGCATGATGCCACTTAGCAAGCAACAATAAATTAAGCTACTGCACCCAAATGTACCAACAAAGCACATGGCAGTGATCTACACAAGATGCTTGACAAAAGATGAGCACTGAGCTACGGCTAAATCACATCATAACAGGTTCAAACAAGCATGGCAAAAGTGCACAAAATATCAGGCTGGACATGGCAAAAACAGCATCAGGTTGCAATGTTCAGAGCAAGAAAACTACATGCTACAGGAACTTAAAATAGCAAAACAAGGCATGACATGAATCTACTCAAAGCATAGAACAAAAGTCCCTTACTGACCATAAGCCAAAAAGGATCCGAAAATATAGTAACACCCATGTCAATATTGAAAGTTACGTTAACAGATTCAGCAACATGGCATGTCAAAAACTGATAACAAGTAGGCATGTTTACAAGCTCAATTCACTCACTACAAAGACTTAAATGATAAACTAATCATACATACATCAAGAAGACATGGCATAGAAGACATAAATGGCAAGAACAATAACATAGAATACATGGATCAACCACAACAACCTTGGCAAATTTGAATAACATGTAAACAATCTGCCAGGAAACATTTGATAGCAAAAGTAGAGCTCGATTGACTCAAGCTATGGTACTCCATAATTGCAAACAAGGACATGGATGGATAGATCAAGACATGTTTAATAAAACATCCTTACTGAAGTATCTCAAAATATGCATGGATCTCTCGGTAGCATCAAGTTAACATGGCATCAAAATATCAGCAAAACAGAGCTGAAAACAGCAACATTAGGACACCTAGTTTGCTTGCTTGTGCTAGTCACCACATAGATCACAAAAATACATGGCATACACCACTGGAAAGGTGGCATGGCATATTACAAAACACATTTAGGACTCAAATTCATAGGGTGCACACATCAATCATGGCAAAAATAACAAAAGTGCAAGTTCTATCACATAGCCCTCTTCCAACAGTATTTCGGGCATCAAGATGAGCTCAAATGAAAATGATGCAATGAGATGAAATGATCTACTCTTCGAGAAGAACATTTTGACATATTATACGCGCAAAATGGATCTACGATGACAGAGTTACGCTACGTTGTAAATGCCACGAAATATTAATGATATAAAAAAACTTAGTAGAAAAAGTGAGGGGGAGAGAGGTCAACGGGAGCTCGGTCCCGATCCGGATCCGATCCGGATCGAGGACGGCGGCGGCGGGCGGTCAGCTCCTCGCCGAGCGGGAGGAGGCGGCCGGCGAGGTCGGGCCGGGCCGGGCGAGGCGACGGCGGCCGGGCGAGCGCGGTGGAGGCGGTGGAGGCGACGACGGCGGCGAGGAGCCGGGTCGGGCGGGCGGCGGGCGGCGGCGGCGGTGTGGCGGAGCTCGGGCGCTGGAGGGCTGAGGCGCGCCCGGACGGCGTGCGGGAGGGCCGGGCCACGGGCCGGCTCGCGGCGGCGGGAGTGGAGCACATGGCGCGCCTCCCTGCTATCGGAGCGGGCGGCGGCGGCGATGTCCGGGCGCCAAGTGACACGTCGGCGCGCGGAGGGGAAAAATTAGGTTTCGGGGATGATCCGGATTTTCGGGGAGGTGTTTAAATAGGCATAGAGGGAACTAGGAGAGTCCAAATGAGGTGTAGTTTTCGCCCACACGATCATGATCGAACGACGGAGAGCATGGAAGTGACTTAGATGGGTTATTGGGCTGTTTTGAAAGGGGTGTTGGGCTGCAACTTAAAAGAGGCCTTTGCGAGTGCGGTTAACCGTTGGAGTACCAAACGAGCTCCAAATGACCCGAAACTTGACCGGTGGTCTACGGGTGGTATACCAAGGCCACTAGACAAACCTCGGTCCATTCCGAGACGGTTTAGTACCCGCACACGGAAAAAACGTAAAAGGGGCCGCCGGGGGAGATAGGAGTGTCGGATTGCAAAAGCGGACAACGGGAAAAAATGCTCGGAATCATGAGACGAACACGTATGCAAATGCGATGCACATGATGACATGATAAAATGCATGACACGGACAAAATGCAAAATGAAGAAAACCCAACCACGGAGGGAATATCATATCACAATGCCGAAAATGGCAAGAGTTGGAGTTACAAATATGGAAAGTTACATCCGGGGTGTTACAAGTAGTAGCCAGTAACTCGAACACTACATCAAGACAGGACTTTGGGGTTGTCTCAGCGTCTTCAATATAGTTTTTATCGGCTTTCTTGGAGAACAACAGGGATGTCTCACTATCTTGAACATGATCTGCATTACTTCCTTTACCATTGCATAACGGGGTACTCTTCTCCACTATTTTATCCGCGTTCTAAAGGAGAAACACACAAACACATCACAGGTTTACAATGTAGTATATGAAACTCATTTTGGTAAACCAGTTCGGTTGTAAGGTGGACAGGATAACAGCATGAAACAAACATATATCTATGTAGTATGGTCACTGTATGGTCTATATCATTCTAGTTTATGTTGCCAAATCAAGATAGATACAAATCGAATCATATCTATTTAAGACAAAGCAGCATAGACAGAATATAAGTGTGGGAAACTACACAGCAATAACAACACTTGTAATGTGCATGGCATGAGAACATAACTGTTTATTCAATTGAAACTGGAATCAACATAGAGTAAGTTACAACAGCAAACACGTTAAAGAAACAAGTTTAAAACATACCCGTTGCGCCATTGGAGTTTCAATTGCATCCTTCAAATTTGAAATTAGTTGGTATGAGTAAATTACAGTGATGCAAGAGCAAAGTAGTATGAACCATAGCTACGGAACCTGACCTGAGAATAATTCTTCTTCTGCTTTAAGCGTTGACTTGGGGTTCGGAGTGGTGGTCATCGTGCTTTGGGCACTGCAGTTGCCATACTAACTGCTCGTGTTTGGATGCTCTGTGGTGGAGACGGTCTTTGTGTCAGCAGGAACCGGGTTACTATCTGCTTTGGGGTTGGGGTTAGAAGGGGTGTAGCTGGTTCTCCGTCCAACCTGGGTAGGGGTACAATCTGCATGAGTCTGGGTTATGTGTGGTGGGGCTGGTTCTTGGGCAAGTACAACCGTTGTTCTATCTCCATCGACAGGTAGCACGATCTTTTCTGAAGACCGTGTTTTTACTCCCACAGATACTGCCATCACCCCGTCCAATTGAAATGGCTGATAAACAAGAAAATTAATTGAATGTACAGACATTGTAAGATAGGCAGGTGCAATGGATAGTAGGGAAGAAAACAGGGCATTAAATAATTCACATTTATGTTGTCTAACCAAACAGAATAGCAGGACATAATTTCAAATATATGATGGCTAATTAAACAGGATAGCATGACACAATTTCACATGTATGATGGCTAACTAAACAGGATAGAATGACATACTTCAAAATATGATGATTATGTAAACAGGATGACATGATATAACTATACGATGTGTCTATTAAAGTGGTTGGCATGCCGTTGATGGAAACATGATGACATGATATAATTCACGGATAGAATGACATAATTCAAAATATGATGACTATGTGAATAGGATGAGATGATATAACTATATTATGTCTTTAGAAAATGGATTGGCATGCCATAATTCAGATACATGCTGTCTATGTAAACATCATGGCATGATATAATTCAAATATATGATTTATATACTAAGGAAGTGAGCAGAGGGCAATCGCATATATGATGTGTCAACTAAGGAGATGGCATTCAACATCGTGTATATCTTTACCTACTAATAAAGCAGATACTGCTTCCAGTTGTACGTCATCGGCATTTTGCAAAAAATCCCCTGATGATTTAGGTATTCAACCCGCAGTCCTATTCTAAGTGACTTATCCAAGAAAATGTTTCGTTTATGCAAGAAACACCCTACGTTTTTTAGTATTCAACCTGTGGTCACGCCCCAACCATCAGGCACGCACGCAAACGGGATCCGCAGCGGCGATTCAACGAATTATAACCAGGAACAAAGGAACAAATCCTGACCATGATTTATAGAAAATTCGCACCAGGGATGAGAATCAGATTCAGAAAAGAATGAACACAACATGATGGGAAGGCAACGAAGTGGTCAAATCCACGCATATTCGAATGATAATGAAATACGACAGCACCGACGGCACAAGCACTATAGTGGTGGAGACAGGGAAGGGCACGGCGCTGTCCCGGTTCTTGCCATGAATCGTTGAGGAGGAGGAGCCGAGGAGGGTTCCGCGGCGGTCGTTGACGCGGGCGTGATGGGGATGAGATCTGGCGGCGGCGCTCCAGATCTGGTTGTCTGGAACGGGGTGCCAGCAACTTGGCGGTTGTTGACGCAGGCGTGATGGGGACAGGAACCGTCGGCGGCACTGCGGATCTCGTGGTCTAGAACGGAGTGCCAGCGACTTGGCTTCACATCGGCCTGCATGCATATGCACTCCATAGAATTAGAACGAGATGAGGAAGAGAGAGAGAGAGATAGAGATAGATAGATAGAGAGAGAGAGAGAGATAGAGGACAGGACGAGATCCGATGGCCGCGCTCACTCAGGTGGAACGGGGGGCACCATCGATTTTGGAGGCTTCACATCCGGGCCTGCATGCAGTCACCCGATTGAACACGCCGCCAACCTGGGAACGAACTTCGCCAAGCAGCCAACTCATAGCGCTAAATCCGTTGGCTGCGCATATCGGTGGAAGCACGGGATGAGAAAGAGAGATGGAGCAAGAAGGGGCAAATCGCGAACCGCTGCGAGGAAGGGGAAGAGGAGAGGGGTCAGCTCGGCTGGCTTGGCTCCCACTTCGCTCCGCCCACACAGAGTCCACCGGTGATAGAGATTTGAGAGAGGATGAGAGATGGAGCGAGAGAATAGGAGAGATGGATGCAGATGCATCTTGGTGGGGGGGGGGGGGTGAATGGATAAGCCAGCGATGGAAACGAATGGATAAACCAGCGGTGGAGCCGTGGAGGTACACGTGATGGGCCTGATGGGTGTACGTGTAGGCCGCCACCAAGACGGGAGTCATAATATTTTCTTGTGTTTGGATCAAGACTTAATAGTTCAAAAAGAAAATATTAGGAATTAAATATAATCTTCCAAATAGAGCAAACCTACCATTAGAAAAGAAAACTACATAATCAAAATCATTAGAATTCAAATCTTTTGGTAATTTGAATACACAATGTAGCTGCTAGGGTCGTATGATTGTGCATGTTAATTTGCTCAGGATTATAAATGCTCTTGTGTTGGAGCTGGCCTTAGAGTGATATTTTTAACCACTTCATCTGTTGGTCGTTATCTATTATGATATCCATGTATGATAACTGATTCCACATGAGTTTGTCAGTTAATGCTAGCCTACATAGATAGTGCGTTAGGTGGTGGATCAGTGCTTCATCTTGGGATTGATCACATTTGGGTTCATTGTGATCACGTAGACATCACAACTATCATGGACAAGGGCGGGGGAGAGGATAAGCTTCGAAACGACAAAGGCGTGTGATATTGATTTTCACCCGTTGCAACGCACGGGCCTTTTTTTGCTAGTGATGTAAAAACTAAGCATTGCAATACAACATATGCATGATATGAGTAATATAACCCTGCCAAGTTTGAGCATACACCTCAGGGGGATAATAGGACTGGTCATCTACCTCTGAATCCTCCTCACGAAGAGCTATCTGTAACCAGCAACATATCTCGCTTCACCGAGTAGCATTGTCTCGCTCAAGATCTTGTTTTCACTCCATTTCTCCATCACCAATTCAAATGGCTGATGCACAGGAAGAGCAGTTGAATATACAAACATTGTCGCATAAAAGCAATGAGAAATACAAAAAAGGACGGCATGATATAATTCACATATATGACGCTTGGCTAAACAACATGGCATTGCATAATTCACATATATAATGCCTTGCAACAAGATAACATTGCATAATTCACATATATAATGTCTTGCAAAAAGATGGCATTGCATAATTCACATATATGGTAATTAGACACTAAACATGTGGCATTCACATAAATCATATCTAAACTAAGCAAATCACATAGGAATGCAAGATACCATACGCACGATATGAGCAACATAACCCTGCCAAGTTAGAGCATGCACCTCGGGGGATAGGACTGGTCATCATCTCGAGTCCTCCTCCGAGGAGCTATCCATAACCAATGAGATATGCGTCATCATATAGCATAGTCTGCTCTGAAGACCTTGTTTTCACTCCAGAATTTTCCATCACCGTGTCAAATGGCTGATGCACACGAAGAGTAGTTGAATGTACTAACATTGTTGACAAATGTAATACGTAATGAACAAAAAGGATGGCCTGATATAATTCACATATAAGATGACTGGCTAAGCAGGAAGGCATTGCAAAATTCACATATATGATGCCTGGCTAAACAAGATGACATTGCATAATTCACATAAACTATGAATAAACTAAACAGATGGCATTCACACAAAGCATGTCTAAACTAAGCAGTTGACATATTTGATGTATAAAGTAAGCAATGCAAGGCACCATATGCATGATATAACCAACATCAAGATGCCAAGTTAGAGCAAAGACCTCATGGGGTAAATAGGAGTGGTCTTCGCTACGAACCCCCTCGAGCAGTTATCTTCCTCTTGATTACGATCCGAAATGGGTGGAGGGGGGGGGGCTGCCTTTGCGCCCACCATGGAGAGACGTCTGCATGAAATTTTATTGCCACGCAAGGCTCATCTCTTTTGCTCTACATGTTCAGTTCCATTGTGTACAATAACTGGCATGCATAGGAATAAAACATAGTGAGATTATGTAAGGAGTGCATACACAAATCCAGAGTGATGGTAGCAAACTGTGGATAGACCCAACATGAAACTCATAGTAGACACCCGAGATTAACCAGATAGTAGACAGATAGTACTGATTGCTGCCCCAATATGTACCCCACAACCATTTAAAAACTCAAGTTCCAGCATAAGTTTGGACCTGAGTCGGAGTCTAATAGGTGAACACGATGATAAAGTAGCATGTCATCATATTAAGCGATGCATAACGTAAGCAAACACGGAAGAGTGCAGCCTCTCTTGCGAACCTGTGTAGTACTCAAGGTCATCTGCTCAGTTGATGATGGTAATGCAGTTGTCGTGGCTGCCGGCGGCGGGGAAGAATATCTGAGGCAGCGAAAGACTGATGCGGAGAGCGGATCCTGTTGTGGTGAACCCTTCCATCGTTGGAGCAGCTATGCTGTGGTGTAACACAAAACCGCAGGATCATGACAAAGCACACAAGGTTTTCTTTGACACATATCTGTAACATAAGTAATTGTGTAAGGGCTTGTTTGAATTTGAGGATTCTAACAATGCAGGAATAGGAAATAGACAGGAATGGGATAGGAATGCACGTGCAAAACAGAGAATTTAAAAACACAGGATTTCTGCCAATCTGGGTGTTTGGTTCACAAGAATTGGAAGATCACAGGATGCAAAGAAGTATGGTGAGATTAAGTCAAACCACAAGAAGTGTACAACCTCTTTGGCGAAGCCATGTCGATCTCAGTGTGATTGGGTTGGCCGGCGAGGATGCTCCGGCTGACTTGCCTGTCGGAGGAGGGGAAGAAGATCTTAGGCGTCTGGAGATGGAGCCCGAGGTACTGCTCCGCTATGATGGAGGGTTTTGTCGTTGGAGCAGCTCCGGTGAGTTGTACGACGCCGAGGTTGAAGCAGGACAAGAGAGACAACGTTAAGCTGAGTGGAATTCTAATAGCATCTCCAATAGATGACGTAAAATACATAACCACAAAGTGCTAGATGTATACATCAGCCGCTCATCTCTGAACTTAACTGTCGAAACTGAATTTAACTGTCGAAACTGAACTTAACTGTCGAAACTGAATTTTGCTGTCGAAACTGAATTTTACTGTCGAAGCTAAACGCACTAGAGGTGAGGCTACACGTCAGTCGACTGACTTTTTCATCTCTGGTCAGTCATTTTGCAGCCGTTGGATACGAAATCAAGGGCCTGCAGTTCATCTTCAACCTCCACCCCCCTGAGCCGCCAACCACCACCGGCCAAACAGCCGCCCCGCCCGCCCCTAAAACACTCCCCACCACCGGTCCGCCGCCGCCCGGCCATCCCTCTAGGCTCCCCCGTGCCGAGCTTTTTCTCCGGCGATCCCCACGCCACTGCCCCACCACCGCCAAATGACCACCGCCCACCACGAACCCTAAGATAGATAGTGGGGTACTTCTCCGTGAGCCCCCACCCCTGAAAATCGATCGACCCAAAAGTCAATTCAGTCGATCAAGTGTAGCTTCATCGAACAACGCCATAAGCAAGAGCAAGAGCGAGAGCAGCAAGAAGAGCAAGAGCAATGGCAAGAGCACTGTGCAGGGATCGAGAGCAAGAGCAGAGCAGCATGGCGAGAGCTAAAGCAAAGGCAGCTCATCGATGTGGGACGCCGCCACGAGGGTGCGACGCGGTGGAGGAAGTGGTCGGCGACGCCGCGGTGGATGGAGCCGCACCGTGTCGGCTCGGTACCAAGCGCCGATAGCACCGTGAGATCGAATCAAGAAGAAAATGCGGCGATTAGTGTACAACCTCTTTGGTGGCGCCGATTAGGCCGCAGCTTCATCCGAGGAAACGGTGATGCTGATGCTCTTCCGGTGGTGTAGGTGAAGACGGCGGTGTGGGAATGGAGGTGGCGCGAAAGACGAGGGGAACATCGGGGCAGCTCCTTGGAGGTGGAGGACGGGGTGGCTGAACCGGCGGGACGACCAGATCAACGCCGGATCCTCATCCGGTACGGTGGATGAGGGACGTCGAGGTGTTGCTGTGGACGACGTCGTCGGGGAAGAGGCTCCGGCTGGGTGGCGGATGGAGGAGGGTGTGGGGCTTCGCGGGTTTTCCCGGCCTCGGTGTACGAATGGGTGGGCGGATGGGATGGGAGTGGGGAACCATGGCTTAGGGACGCGCTTGTCCGAAAGGTGCGGTAAGTTACGAAAGTACCCCACCGATTTGAGACGGTTCTTTCGGTTCAGGGGTATCATGGGCATTTCGCATGTCGGGATTTCACAGGAGGTGGGGAGTTTTCGCGTTGTAATTTTGGAATAGCAAGGCGCGGGTTGAGATGGAGGGAGTTGTCGGAGCACAACGAGACAAAGATATATCTTAAATATTTCGAGCTAACAAGGCGCGGGTTGAAATTTTCGGACAAGCCTAATGTGGACTGTACCAAATCAATTCGCACTACAAATGTCATTCAAAACTATGAATTCATGTTATGTTTAATGAAAATATTTTGCTACGTGTATAATGCATGCAACCTAGTACTCAAATGAATGTTTTAGTGCATTCCAAACGTACATACTATCGCGTCAATATGAACTAAATTTGAGTTCGTTTCTCTATTTGAATAAGATCTACAATAATGATTGTTGTGAAGTCAAAGCGTTTGAATTCGTTTATCTGTTTTAATAAGATCTACAATCGTCATTATTGTCAAGTTAAACCATCGTTTGTGTATTATCTTCACAGCACACCACATGATTAGTCTCGAGTTACATATGAACTATGTGTACTGTATGAACTCGAACTCGATTTTTTGAATCCACTTTATGTTAATTTCAAATCATAGTACATTTCAAGCTCTAGCTAGATCTTCACAAACTAAACCATGTCTCATATGTATAATGTGTTTATACATTATGTATGGTGCCCCGCCCCCTACGCCTACAAGTATTTAGATGTGAGTTGCAAACACCACACATTACCACAAATTCAAATAAAATGTGATAATGTTTGATATATAGTATTGTTTAGATTGTTCGATATTTAGTTGTAAGCTGCAAATGCCACACATTATCACAAATTCAAA
Organism: Aegilops bicornis; assembly: GCA_021605145.1. NCBI lineage: Eukaryota > Viridiplantae > Streptophyta > Magnoliopsida > Poales > Poaceae > Aegilops > Aegilops bicornis. The sequence goes on along the minus strand of CM038675.1, from coordinate 391,107,300 downwards.
TAAAATGTGAGATTGTTTGATGTATAGTATGGTTTAGATTGTTCGACATTTAGCTGTGAGTTGCAAACGCCATGCATTATCACATTATGGTATAACATGTGCAAAACCGCAACACGCGTATCACCGCTATATTCATGTATGCATATGTTTAAAACACTATGATCTCCTGTTCAAATATATGAATCCACTTTCATATCAAATTGTGATCTTTGTTAGTCTCTTACACCCACACAGTCCTCTAACCTTTGTAGCTACCACTAACTTTCTCTCGTGCATGCACACGCCCTCCTCGCCCTCCCCTCCCTCAGCATTCTATCCATCGCGCACATTCATTTTTCTTCTTCTTTAGGTCGTTCTCCCACAGTCTCCACAATTCCTTTCCGACAGACACCAATCAATAAACCTCTCCAGCTATGTTTACCTACAACATACACACGCACCTTCTATCTCCTCCTTTATGTGTCCTTGCCTCGTGTCTCTCATACGGTCCCACTCACGTGTAAACTCTCGCCCCTATTTTCACCGATCTCACAACCGCACACTCCTCCCCCTAGCTAGTAGCTGGGCCTCTGGCACCACCTCCTAGCTCCATTCTCTCTGTCTATCCGTCTCGTCGGGCCTTATTTGCCTCTAACAAATGGGCCTTTTACCGACCGATCTCCCACTATACATATAGCTAGCTAGGTCCTTATAACTCATTTTTTCCCACGCGTCGATCGATCTACCTCATTAGTTATGTCTCTCCCTTCCTCCGACAAACAACAATTGATCTACCGATCTAGTTAGGTTTGCTTACCAAACACATGGTTCCCCTTCATCATCCATGGATGTGTCCCGACAGATCTATCACGCACATGCACACACAGAAACACATCCCCACTCTTATTGATAATATTGTAGTTCCACCCTCAGTTTGTCTAGTAGGCCTCTCCCACCATCTTCGAGAAGCAACTCCATCACCCATCCAACACTCTACCCTCTCTCCTCCCTCTCTCTCTCTCTCTCTCTCTCTGTCCCATCCTATTTCCCGTCCTTCGCTTATGTATGGATGTCGACCGATCACCCTCAATACATAGCTGGGTCTCTCAATCTCAACACAAATACGAAGTCGTTCTACCTCTATAGTTAGGCCTCTGCCTACCCCTCCCCCACCCCTCAAGACACACGTGACGCACCGATACATCGAGCGCTCTAGTCATGTCTCCCCGCCACACACAAACTTGACTGTGCCCTCCGACGTTCCGGTAGCTAGGTCAGTCGCCCTATATCTTTCACTTGCACACACACACACAATTTCAATGGCTCTCTTCATCGATCTCGCACCCACCCACTTGATCCTCTCTTCGACTCTATCGATATCTATGACCCCTCCCTCTCTTCTCGTGGATCACCCGACCCTCTATATATGATATGGATAGGCCTCCATTTCACAAGCATTGCATGCAAAATTTTGTTTGAGATGTCATCGACACATATTCCCACAAATACATTCATGAAATCAACCTCTCCCCCAAAAAAAAAAACAAAAAACACTCACGAACGCACAAGCCATTTGTCTAGGTTTGTATCTCTCACACACACCCACGTAGGTGGGGGACGTGCACGAAGAGAAGAGGTGCACGCACGGCGCACGTACTCCCGTCTCTTTCCCAACCACACCTGCGCGGGTACACGGTGGAGCTCATTTCTGTACGAAAAGGCAGCCCACGTGGTAACTTGACACGTGTACTGGTTGTCCACTAGATGGAGGGAGGATCGTCTACCACGGGCGAACAAACAAATTGCGACTTGACGCGTTATGTTAAAAAGAGGCAAACCATGTGGGGCCTGCCTTAGAGGCAAGGCTCTATACACTGGAGTACTTTTGATGTGTCCCGTCAACTTGCAGAACGAGGAGAAGCTTGCTTAGTACGCCGTCTCCCCCGCCCACGGGCACGGTGGCTCGCAGGATGAGGTGAAGCTTGCTTACTACGCCTTACGCCCGCTCCCTCACCCACGCGCGCAGTGGCTCGCAGGATGAGGAGAAAATTTTACTAGTACTCCCTCCGTTTACTCCTCGTCCCTACTACCTTGGTTAGAGAGATTATCATATTGTTCGGAATATATGTCTTTAGTAGATTTCAATATGAACTACTAGTACATACTCCAAACACTGATGTTTATAGACGTATTTTAGAGTGTAGATTCACTCATTTTGCTCCGTATGTAGTCCATATTGAAACGGACGTAATAGTACACACTATCCCTCGCCCCTCAACCCTCGCCACGTGGTGGACGTGCAGCAATTCATTCGGTCTCATATAGCCAGAACGATATATACCGTAGCACCATTATTGCTCGACTTCTCAAGAGGCGAAGAGCCAATCGCAAGGTTAATAGTTTGGAGATGCCAAGCGCAAGGTTTATAGGAGAACGAGTAGTAGGTGCCGCGTCATTTATAAATAAAGTTTTTTCTTCAAAGGGCACGACGCAATATAAATAGGTTCACATGGAGATAAAAGGAAACCGCTCCACTATATACATAGGCGTGACGAGCCTACGGTTGCTGCTTGGGGTTGCTCTCTTCAGTTTTCACACTCTCTCGCACAAAACCACTGTGGCCACATCTCTAACATCCCGGCGGATCACGTCCGTCGGGGAAAGGGATGGATGCTTAGTGTAGATGCGGTCACCATCGCCGATGGCGAAAACTCACTGTCGGCACGTCCCGATCAGGGGTCCCCGCCATTCTCTCTCACAAAGCCGGTGAGGTTGCCTTCATCCATTGCTCACTGCCGCGACATGGGTAGTTGCCTCCTCCCGCCGCCCTCCTCTAGGTTGAGCTACGTCCTGACATCCCTCAGGTACAACTCCCTTTACAGCCGGCTTGCACCATCGCTTCCAGCTGCCCACATCACTCCATGTGGATATTTCTCTACTTCTTTGCCCCACATACCTCATCGGGCTTCTACGTGATCAGATTTGTGATGAGTTTATGTCTCATCAACTAGTCCCAGTAATCTTATTCTAATCATGCTTCTTCAATTTCTTTGCCACAGGGATGCTCATCTCGATTTTTGTGAAACTGCACAAAATGATCCAATGGTCAAAGGGTTGCAAACTTCATTTCTTAGGAAGCGCCGACATTGCCAGCAAATTAAATCCTGGTTAGGGTTTACGGTTCAAGGGCTAGGGACTGCATGGATCGTTTTTTCTCAGCTGTCTCTGTTTCAATGGCTAGGGACTGCATGAGTAGTAGTAGTACTGTACGCCTTACGCCCGCTCCCTCGCCCACGCGCGCGGTGGCTCGCAGGACGAGGAGAAAATTTTACTACTCACTCCATTTACTCCTCATCCCTACTACCTTGGTTAGAGAGATTATCATATTGTTTGGAATATATATGTCCTTTAGTAGATTTCAATATGAACTACTAGTACATACTCCAAACACTGATGTATATAGACGTATTTTAGAGTGTAGATTCACTCATTTTGCTCCGTATGTAGCATAAAGTTGAGACACTTATTTTGGAACGGAGGAGTACATATTTGCTATGATCTGTCAATCATTGAGATGCAATAGCATGCATGTTAGTCTCCTTTGTATTTGATGAAATGTTGCAACGGCAACCTTGGACGCTTAAGATACATGTAATGTGTCGGAAGCTTCATAGCATTGTACTATCTCGCTGATAAATTACAGTACATACTATACAAGTAGTACTATGTAAAGAGTTAGGTGTCGCACGGTGTCTAGAAAATATGGTGATAGTGTTAGGTGGGGCATGTAATCACTAAGCTTGCGTGTTTTCACTGCTCTTGCACTCCTCCGCCGTAAGAATGGAGAAAATTGTAATCTAGTAGTACCTCCTTTCGCCGAAAGCGTGGGACATCCAACTGTCCTACCACCTCAGTAATAATGACCAATGAGCCGTCAAATCACATAGACCCAACAGTAAGTTGGACGGACGAAGCAACCATCACTCTTGAATCCGCTTCTCCCTTCAACGCAGGCGCCAGTGAGAGATCGTGTCCGCTCTTCCCGGGCATGAATGCAGCACCGATTCTTTGGAGCGGCGCTGACCGTTTCGGGCAAGAAGTGCGCGCGGGCGATGGAGGGGCTTTGGGTGGGCCAGGCTGGTCAGGAGCGGGCGTGGCAGCTGTCCGCCTGTCCCTACCGGACGCCCGGAAACAAGAGGATGCACCGACTCTCATGGCTAAAATCGTACAGTACACACCATCTCTCTGTAGGAGTAGGTCGATCTGTCGCTCTCTCTAACACACACATGATGTTAAACACACACACACATGCACATGCACACACATGTTCATAGAATAGGAAAATCGTGCGAGTGCGAAGCCACAGGAAGTGAGATACAAATGGAGTACGTACAAGAAGAGAAGAGGCATCTCTTAGTTGTTTGGATTAATTGTTGCGTTTAGAGACAAAAATCAGGGCTTTGATTGGAGGAATGACCGGTCAAGTTTCTCCTTCTCCTCCAATCTGCTTGCACCTTGGTCCCGCTGCACCTTCTAACGTGACTTATTGAACCTAGACGGAGGGAGTCGTACGAGATACAGTGGCACACTGACTTAGGTCGAATACAAGTGCCCAAAATTGTGTGCATGTTATAATAAGGATTCACTTAAAATAGTACGTGAGCGAACAGAGGGATCAATTGGACAGTGTTCCCGAGCAGTAGCGAGATGTGTGAGGTAAGATACATCGCTGGTGCTTTTAATTTTTCTTATTAATTAGTTTGTTTCACCCTCTGACTGGTGGGACCCAACATACTACATGGAGAGAGGTAAGGTGACTAAGGCTGCATTATTTACGCACCAATCGTGGATAGTCTTACCACCAAAGCCACATGACACGATTATGATTTAAATCCCAATGACTCCCACACAAAAAAACACGGCATGCTTGTCACACGAATGCAGGAACGTATAAAAGGTTATTTTCCTCTCGTTGAACATAACGGGAGGGTTGTGTAGCTGGTTAGCCTGTTCGCAAATCAAACTTGAGCTCTCGGGTTCGATAACTACACTTGAGCATAATTCGTGCCAGGAGGATTCTTTGACTAGACAAAATGGATGGATACAGAGCTATACGATCTCGTAGTGACCGTATAATCACCTCATCACGTATAAGTTGCATCGTCGGCGCTTGTTTTCTAGGGTTTGCACTCTTCACACTTTCTCCAGTATATATATACACGCTGGAGCCTCAGCGCTTGTAGGTTCTCTCTTCACACTCTCTCACCCTCTCCAGATCTAAACAAGTCTTCGTTGGCCTCTCTCTCTCCCCTCACTGCTGGTCTGCTTGTAGTTGCTCTCTTCACACTCTCTCACCCTCTGATGTCTACTACACAACCTTCTTCTTGTAGACGTTGTTGGGCCTCCAAGTGCAGAGGTTTGTAGGACAGTAGCAAATTTCCCTCAAGTGGATGACCTAAGGTTTATCAATCCGTGGGAGGCGAGGGATGAAGATGGTATCTCTCAATCAACCCCGCAACCAAATAACAAAGAGTCTCTTGTGTCCCCAACACACCCAATACAATGGTAAATTGTATAGGTGCACTAGTTCGGCGAAGAGATGGTGATACAAGTGCAATATGGATGGTAGATATAAGTTTTTGTAATCTGAAAATATAAAAACAACAAGGTAACTAATGATAAAAGTGAGCACAAACGGTATTGCAATGCTAGGAAACAAGGCCTAGGGTTCATACTTTCACTAGTGCAAGTTCTCTCAACAATAATAACATAATTGGATCACATAACTATCCCTCAACATGCAACAAAGAGTCACTCCAAAGTCACTAATAGCAGAGAACAAACGAAGAGATTATTGTAGGGTACGAAACCACCTCAAAGTTATTCTTTCTGATCAATCTATTCAAGAGTCCGTAGTAAAATAACACGAAGCTATTCTTTCCGTTCGATCTATCATAGAGTTCGTACTAGAATAACACCTTAAGACACAAATCAACCAAAACCCTAATGTCACCTAGATACTCCAATGTCACCTCAAGTATCCGTGGGTATGATTATACGTTATGCATCACACAATCTCAGATTCATCTATTCAACCAACACAAAGTACTTCAAAGAGTGCCCCAAAGTTTCTACCAAGAGTCAAGATTTAAAACGTGTGCCAACCCCTATGCATAGGTTCATGGGCGGAACCCGCAAGTTGATCACCAAAACATACATCAAGTGAATCACGTGATATCCCATTGTCACCACAGATAAGCACGGCAAGACATACATCAAGTTTTCTCAAATCCTTAAAGACTCAATCTGATAAGGTAACTTCGAAGGAAAACTCAATCCATTACAAGAGAGTAGAGGGGGAGAAACATCATAAGATCCAACTATAATAGCAAAGCTCGCGATACATCAAGATCGTATCACCTCAAGAACACGAGAGAGAGAGAGATCATACATATAGCTATTGGTACATACTCTCAGCCCCGAGAGTGAACTACTCCCTCCTCGCCATGGAGAGCACCGGGATGATGAAGATGGCCACCGGGGAGGGATCCCCCCTCTGGTAGGGTGCCGGAACAGGGTCCCGATTGGTTTTTGGTGGCTACAGAGGCTTGCGGTGGCGGAACTCCCGATCTATTCTGTTCCCCGATGGTTTTAGGGTATATGGATATTTATAGGTGAAAGAGTCGGCCAGGGGAGCCACGAGGGGCCCACGAGGGTGGACGGCGCGCCCAGGGGGGTGGGCGCGCCCCCTGCCTCGTGCCTTCCTCGTTGATTCCCTGACGTGTACTACAAGTCCCCTGGATTGCTTCCGTTCCAAAAATAACTCTCCCGAAGGTTTCATTCCGTTTGGACTCTGTTTGATATTCCTTTTCTTGAAACATCAAAACAAGGGAAAAACAGAATCGCACTGGCTGCAGGTTAATAATTTAGTCCCAGAAAAATATAGAAGTGCATAGTAAAGCCCATTAAACATCCAAGATGGATAATATAATAGCATGAATACTTCATAAATTATAGATACGTTGGAGACGTATCACCCTCTCCAGATCTAAACAAGACTTCGCTGGCCTCTCTCTCTCCCCTCACTGCTGGTCAAAGAGCCATCCGTCGGGAAGGGAAGGAGGCTTAACGCTGTCGCCATCGGCGAGGGAGGGAATCCACTACTGGCGCAGCCGTCCACTTTCACCCAGCGGCGGCGCAGGAGGGCCTTCGACCCCTTCTTCTTCGCCGCCGTACATAGTGTGGGTCAAACGGCCTCCAGTCGCCCACCGAACCACACCCCAAGAACCTTAAGGTATAATTTACTTATTCCACATGCATTGCTCTAGCTGCATGTGTGCTTTTTCCGCTTCTGTACTCGAATCTAGGTGTTGGATCAAACAGGAAAGTAGTGGGGAAAGTTGTGTACCATGAATCTAGGACGTGGTTCAAAGAGGAAAGGAATGGGGGAAAGTAGTGGGAAAAGTTGTATAGCATGAATCTAGGACGTGGTTCAAAAAGGAAAGGAAGGGGAAAGTAGTGGGGAAAGTTGTATCGCATGAATCTAAGACGTGGTTCAAAGAGGACAGGAATGGGGGAAAGTAGTGGGGAAAGTTGTATAGCATAAATCTAGGACGTGGTTCACAGAGGAAAGGAAGTGGGGAAAGTACTAGTACATGCAGGCTATCCGGCACCTACGTTGGTCGAAAAAGGGAAAGCAATGACAAACACAGTATGCACATCTCAGAATTTAATCGATCTTTTGTTTTGGGGGACAAGGCTGTAGAGTTTGAGCAGGACTAGATTTGCTGCGCTCACATAGGGAAAGGTGTCTAAAGATAACAAAACTGAGACCAACACAAATATGCTCCTTGGTTGTTTGTTCGTTGTTGCAACAGACTATGCATCACCCCAAAGACATCAAGAGATGCACATGGTGTTGGTGCGCCCACCGTCCCTGCAACTCTTTAGCTGTTGTTAATCTAAGGCCCTGTTTGGTTAAAACTCCTAGTCCCTACCTGCTTGGTTCTGTGGACTAAACATGGACTAGAGGTTATTAAATGACATGCTAAAAGACCATGTTACCCCTAGTAGTGAACTAATAGAGACAAGGTGTGATGCGTGGCAGGGGCAACTGTTTGAAAACGTCCTAAAAAGACTCCCTCGGTGTCTTCTTTCTTTAGTCCCAAATGCCCACTTTTAGTCCCTAAAAGTCCCTCCTGCTTGGTTTAGATGGGTCCGACATGGAGTTTTTTAGTCCCTCCACCAAAATGTCCCCGTAAACAAACACCCTCTAATAATGTCACTGGAAAATTGATGCAATGCCACGCTTAAAAGCAAATTACATGTTTAACAAATTTTATTGTTAATATAATCTCTGTTAATATTAATCAATGCCACCGTTTGAGAAATGCTACTGTCTTGCTTTCTTTCCCATTTAGATAAGGTAGATGCTTCTTTTTGTTGGCTTCTGTGTCATCCACCGTTATTGACCACTAGTTGTTTCCTTTGCACCTCTGTGCAAACAGGGTTATCTACTTCACCTTGTTGCCATTGTGACCTTTTGTTGCACAGCACAAAACACTTTTGTTTTAAGAGTGTTTTGTGCAGTTCAACCAAAATGTCACACCGACAACGTTGCTTGATTGCTTGATCTTAGTGGAACTGCACAAGAGGAGATCTTACTTCCTATGCATGTTGGCAAATTTGGTTCAGATCTTCTTCTTGTGAGTTGTTTGAATTCCGTGTCATGAGAGGTCAGTACTAGCCTTCTTTCACATGATTCTGCAGTGTGCTTTCATATGCTACTTGTACGGTAATGTTGCTTGATTTTAGTGAACTGCACAAATGGAGACAAGACTTCCAATCTGTATGTGCACCGTAATATCCCATTGAGGTAAGATAAGGGTATTTCACAACTGTTGGCCTGTATTTTGCCACTTTCATCAGAAAATTAATGTCATTGTTTAGTGCTATACTTGTGCAACTTAATTGACATGCCAAATCTTACATTGAAGACGAAGCTTGTCTGTTATTGAACCAAGTGATGAAGGGGAAGAACAAGCGGAAGAAAACAAAATCAACTCTGGTGCTGTAATGAAGCCTCGAACTGTGATGACACAAGTAATGATATAGTTTTGCATCTTAATGTATTGCTATGGCTGGAACGAGCAATTGTTTTGCCACCGATTTGATGCCTCTCTTAATGTAATACGTAATTATCTCTACTTGTGCAAACAGGGATCTTCTTTGAAGATACCATATATTTTAGTGGAACTGCACAAGAAGATGTTGGAAACATTAATCTAATCGAGGAGTATATAGTAAGCATGGCCACCACACAGAGATAGCAACAGATGGTTCGGAGAAGTGCTTCATCTGTATGCTCTACACAATAAGCCTCGACAAAGGTTGGTACTCGCCCACCGATTTCATCCATATGATTGAGCTTTGTCATCTCTATTGGTGTTGTGCTACTGTTTAGATCTTGTCATCAAAAGTGGTATTGTCCTTGAGAAGTGCTTCATCTGTGCTGTTTCAAATATTTCCTTTCCTTTTTTTCGAGCAAACAAGGATGCTAGCATTTAGTTATCCTCTTGTCTTTGCACAACATGATCATCCTCCTCCGAAGAAGAATATGGAGTACGTGAAGTGACTAGTTCCGATTATGCCAGGATGAAGAAGCCATCTATCTTCTCATCGGAAGGAGCAGGTTGAAGGATGGTTACATTACCCCCACAAGACCAAACTAACTTCAAATTTCGTAAGGACTGACAAATCTCCATTTTCTTGCTGTGATGCACGAGTACAATGTTGTTCTAGGATTCTTTCCGTGAGTTCCATTTTGTAATAGTGTGCTCTATATGGACCATGTAGGTGCCTGTTTAAACTGTCAATTCATAGTACAGTTTGCTTTATACTAATCACTTTTTTGTATTTGTGCAAACAGGGGTGCTCAGCTTGATTTGAATGGGAACTGCACAAAATGTTCATGAATACATCAAATCATTCATTTCCACCACAAGAAAGGAGGTGCCGATAATTTCAAGGCGTTGCAACATGTAAGGGCAAAATCATACAAGCTACGCGCGAATTTGGTTGATTTTGGTGGAACTGCACAAATAGAACATCTGGTTTATTTAGCACGAGGTGCCATGTCAATGTCCGAAATGATGGAAAACCCTGCCCATTCCACAATCATAGGCATTTGATATTTTGGAATGGGAAAACCTTATCAAATTTTGCTCATTGATTTTAGCAAGAAGACATCCGTTTGATATTTTCGAATGGGACGCCCTTTGTCAGCAGCGTCGATCCATTTTTTTCTTTATTCTTTAGTTGTGAAGTAAATATTGGCTCTGACATGTGAATCGCTGAGATGCATAATCATCGATTGTTTTGAATGTTCTCTATGACATGTGAATCGCTGTGATTGCAATGTACAGGAACGCTAAAAAGCTGCTCAAACTCTTTGTACTCCTTCTGTTCCTTTTTACTTTGCACATTGTCCGGTAGCATACAACTGAAGTGCTCAAGTTCTCTAGCAAATGACTGTATCTCATGAGCTTGCTCAACCACGGAGCGCTCTTCAATCAGCCTGCAATCATAGAATTGCTCCATGATGTACAACTCAATGCCAGCAACCGAAGGGTAGCAGCGGTGCCCTTACTTGGACCCGAGCGGCGGCGACCTACCGTGTTCTACTCTTCCTCGTTTTCTGTATGGTGCGGCCTTGTTGGCAGCGGGGCGGGGCCTCGGCAGAGCCAGCGATGTCCTTTGTCTCATTGCCGGCGGGCGGCGCCTCGGCGGAGCAGGGGAAAATCCTCCCCCTCGTTGCCGGCAGGGTGGGGCCTCGGCGGAGCCGACTGTGTCCTCTGCCTTGTTGTTGGCGCCGCGGGGCCTCGGCGGAGCAGGGCCTCGTCGATGCCAGCGGAGCGGGGACTCGTCGGAGCCGACATTGTCCTCTGCCTCGTCCTCAATCTCGCCAAATAGCGCCTCGGCCGCTTCATCGCCCTCTTTGTAGGCGGCCGCAGCCTCCGCCACCCGCATGCGGTACCGCCCGGCCGAGGCGGCCCTCGCGGCTGGCCAGTGCAAGTCGAGCAGCGCCTGCTGCTCTGCCCGCTCCGCGGCGATCTGCTCCTCCGCCTGCAGTTGCTCCTGGAGGAGATGGTGGTTGTAGGCGACGTCGGCCTACGCCTCCCGGAACTGCTCCTCATGCTTCTACCTCACCGTGTCCATATATTGGGCATGGGCCTCGCCGATGGTCATGGTGCAATGCACCGGCGAGGATGGCGCGGAGGAGGGGGTTGGCGCCGGATCGTCGACTACCATGTTCTCCATTGGGACGTTGTCGTCCTCCGGCTGCCTGCCGGCCAGCTAGTTGGCAGCAATGGCTGCCATCTCCTTGTGGTCCGTCGTCCGCCCGTCCCGAAGAGCGCTGGAGCGCGAGGAAGCCATGGTGGGCAGTAGTGGTGTGGACAGGAGAATAGGAACGGATGCGGATGACTGCGGCTATGGCCGGCGCAGCAGTTTATATAGCAATGGTGGGCGGCGGAGGGACGGACGTGTGGCGCCAGAGTAGCCGCCTCGGCAACCGCGTATCATTAATGTGGGCGGCAGAAGGACGGACGGACGACACTTGTGTCGTTTGAAGGCGGAGCAATCGCATGCACCGGGAAGCGGGGCGGTCTTGACCGTTCGGGTGGAAAGGGCGCTGGCGAGGCGGTGCAGGTGGGCTAGGGCAGTCAGACTCGTGCTTGGCAGTGGGTCAGTCCAGCATCCGGACATGCTGGCTCGTCAACTACCTCGCCGAGCTGAGTGACGACAATCAGATGATGGACGTAGCTTCCGACTAGGAGTCGGCGCCACTGTCCAAGCCAGTTCATGCCGTGTTCACCATAGAGCAGGTACGGCCGCACTTCAACGCCCTAATGGCGGAAGAGCTACCAGCGCAGGAGGACCTGTGCTGCAACCTCCGTCTCTTCAACGAGCACCGGTGAACAAGCGAACGACAATGCCGTCGCGGACATGTGGCCCTATGATCCTGGCTTCCCGAAAGCAAAGGGCGCTATATCAGACCATCCGTAGGGCCCACAAGGCCCTCTCCGTCGTCCTTCGAGTTGTTGCGCTCGACGTGGCGCCGCCGTCTCGCATTGTCAACATGGTCAACGGACATGAGGATGAGGAGATGGCTTTACTTGGAGAGGATGACAGCAAGTGCCTCCTTATTAGTATATAAAACTATATTTTTTTTGCTTCCTCCTGGTTTCCTGACATCACGGTCCCACACCATTGTGAACCTATGTAGTCAATAAATGAGTGAATTGCACAAGAAGCGGTCAACAACTGGGACCAAGCAGCTCGAGCAGTATTTGTGTTTTTGAGGTGTGAGCACTGCAGAGTTTTTCTTGAGCGATGTTTAGCCCAAATATTAATTTTTCTCCTCTGAACAACAACGAAAACATCACTGCAGCTATTAATCGGGCTGTGTGGTCCGTCTAACCTGTGCCAGATATCCAGCCCAGATATTAATTTTTTCAAGTTGAAAATGGCTAGCCCAGCTATACTTTTTTAGGAATACCTGTGCAAGGTCAAGTTGTTATTCTCCGCCCCGTTGGGCTGCAAATCTTTCCTAGGAGGGATGCATTAGGCTTAGCAAGAAAATGGGCTTTAAGAAATAATAAATGGGATGTAACTATAAAAACTGGGCAGTAACTATAAAAAATGCACCAAACACGTAATTATTTTATAAAATATTTTTTTGGATATTGAAAAGTTTAATTTCATTAATTGTTCCGTGCACAATGTTTCGTTGGATTTTTACGTAATATAAATTTATATTGAAATTGTATTTAATCTTACTAGAAATTTTGGGATAAAAATATTTCAGATCCCATCAGAATGTGGGAAATTTTATTGAATTCTATTTTGAATGGTTGGTTGAAATGGGTTGTACTTTAAACAAACTGTAAATGGGCTGTAGTAAATTCCATTAGAATTCAAAAATTGGCTGCACATTCTTACAAATCACAAATGGGCTATAAGTTCTCTGCCACACACTTGTGGCCTTACTAAGTTGACGCGTCCCCTAAAAAAAAGAGAGTTGACACATATGCAGGGCTTTGTCAACTTATAGTCAACACACGGTTATAGCAGCAGTGGCCGTTGGATGTCCATCCTACGGATGCCGTGCTTCTTCTTTAATCTAGCTTCACCCGCCCAAAAAATGATTCCTCCCCCTGACATCTGGGGCACACCGTTTCGGAAGCTGACCTGTGGGCCTACTAAGTTGACGGGGACGGAGTGCTTTGTCAACTTAGTCAATATGAGCGATTCTAGCTCCAGTGACCGTACGATGTCCATCCAACAGCCGTAGTGCTTCTTGAACCTCTGGTCTTGTTGCTCCAACCACCCAAAGCAGCGCCGGTCGTACCGCATGCTCCTGCCTGCCATGGCCGGTTGTGCTGCCGCGGAGGCCTCATCGCCCCCTACTATTCCCACTGCTGTCCAAGCCCTGCGGCGATGGCAGCCTCACACTACAGCCGAACCAGTGAACCCTCGTACTCCTCTCCGCGCGGGCTTCCACTGCCGCGTCTTCGCCGGCTCCGCGTCGTTCGCTTCCAAGGCCTTGCCGTCGTCCACCGCCCTGGTGCTCTCGGTGCGGTGTGGTCAACGTGGTCAAGGAACGACTTCCATCAGAAGAGTACTGTACGTGGAGAGGCTGACAGCCGGGTCCACGGCGGACGCAAGGATGTGCCTCCTTATTACACATAAAATAATTATTCCTCCACCTGACAGCAGGGACCCACCAGACGGGCAACTGTATTTCACGAAAAAAACGTTTCCCCTGACTGCTGGGACCTACCAGCTACATCTTCGCACGCAAGGAAGTGCGTCCGGGCAAAAAAAAAACAATTCACCCCCATGACTGCTGGGACCCACTAGCTACATCTTCGCACGCAAGGAAGTGCCTGACAGTCGGGCCCCACCTGGTCGAAGCGTACGTAGCGTTGTCATTACGGTCGTGAACGCGATATGCGTACATATTGGTCGATGTAGAGGTGCGCACGTGTCGTAGTAGAGGCGCGCATGTAGCATGTACACGTACGTACAGTGGCCAGTGTGCAAGAAACAAAATACGGCCACATACGTACATACAGGCAGGGTCTCGAACGCCTACTCGCGCATACGTACGGCTAGGGCTCGTGTATACGGCTGGGTCGGAACGGAGAAACATCGTCGTCGTGTTCATGGGGAGCCAACCGGCTGGGTCAGAACGGAATGCGTTGTCGTGTTCATCGGGAGGGCTTGGATGGAACAGCCGATGGAAACGAGGCCTGGCGTACCGCAGAATGGAGGAAACGGCCTTGTGTTCGACCGGCCACGTTCGAAACGGGATCCTGTTCATCGGGAGGGGTGTGGCGTACTGCAAAACGGAGGAAACGGACATCCTACGGTCGAAACGAGGGTCCTGTTGATCGGGAGGGGTGTGGCGTACCACAAAATGGAGGAAACAGACTTGTGTTGGAGCGCTACGGTCGAAATGGGGGTCCTGTTCATCGGGAGGGGTGTTGCGTACCGCAAAATGGGACTCCACGGGATACTGTTCATCTCCACCGTTGACCCCCTCCAGCCTCCACGGGCTACTGTTCATCCACCGTCGACCTCCTCCAGCCTCCACCGCGATTGTTCATCCACGGGCTCCTGCTCATCCAGCCTCCACCGCTGGCTACTTCACCGACCATCGCTCAACCAGCCCTCTCCACGGGCTCCTGTTCAACCACCCTCCACGAGCCATCGCTCATCCAGCCCTCCACCATCTACTATTCATCCTGCCCTCCACGGGGTGGTCCTGTTCATCCTGCCCTCCACGGGGTCCTGTTCATCCAGCCCCAACCGGCTCGAACGATTGGGGTCCTGTTCATCCACCCCCACCGGGAACTGTTCATCCAAACCCCCCCAGCAATGCTCACTGTTCATCCAGAGGCAACACCACGGGGTCCTGTTCATCCACCCCCACCGGGAACTGTTCATCCAAACCCCCCAGCAACGCTCACTGTTCATCCAGAGGCAGCATCGATTGGCTTCAGTTAGCAGTAGTAGCGAAGGAATCGCTATCGGGTTCAGTTATCACCCATCGATCGATCGCTCGGGTTCAGTAACGCATAGCCTGCAGTGCAATCGCTCGAATTCAGTTAGAGCCCAACGCCTCGCTCGGGTTCAGTTAGAGCCCAACGCCTCGCACACACGCGCGTACGCATGAGAGAAACGTGCATCGCTCGGGCCCTGACGACCCACCGTAACCGGAGACTCCCCGATATTTTCCGCGCCCTCGCTTCTACCATAGTTTTTTTCGTCATGGATGGCCCAAAGAATGTCATGCAGCTGCGTCTCCGGCCCGCTCAGGACGAAAAGCCCATTTTCTGTCATGATTTTTTGTCATAGAAGTAGGACCCCACCACATCTGTGATGATACCGGGTTTTGTCACAATTATCGTCGTAGAAGTGTCATAAGTATGACAGAAAAGATTTTCGTTCGGCCCAAAATGTCACGGATGTGTCTTTTTTTGTAGTGTGGCCTGGTTCCCTCGGCCCCGGTTGCTCGCTCCTCCCCCTTTCGCCCGTTCATCGCCACCTTCGGGTCCTCCTCGCTGTGCTTCCGGGCCTTCCTCACCCTGCGACGTCCCTGGCTGTCCCTCTCCGGCGGCGTGCTGGCGGCGACGATGGCGCCTCCTGCCTGTCGAGGGGAAACCCTACAGGTTTCTCCCTCCCCCCCCCCCCCGCCGCTCCCTGGGCCGTGTGTCGGTCGCTCAGGGCATTCTGGGCCGCGGTCCGGCCCATCTGCCACTTGTGCTAGGTGGGCCCACCACACCTCTGCTGGGCTGGCCTGCGGTGGCTGGGCCGGCCTGTGGTGGCTGGGCCGCCCCCGTGCCCTAGGCCCGCGTCATCGGTTGCCTTGATTTGGCTACCGCGAGGGCTCCCAGCCGCCTCGTTTTCCCTCCCCGCCGCCATGCTCGACACTCCCGGATCCTCTCCAGCTCTCCCGCCCGAGCATGCGCTCCCTCCTCCCTCCCCGCCGATCCCCGCCGTGGCCTCATCCCCTCCTCCCCCCCTTCGCCACGGCCGGCCATGCCGCGCGAGTGGGACAACAGTGAGGTCTGGCACAAGCGGTGCGCCGATGATCGTCGCGATCCCCCTCCCCCCCCCCCCGTCCATCTCCCGACGCGCTGCGCCGCGAGGAAGAGCTTCGTCGCGAGCTGCAGGAGCTCAGTGACGGCCGACACAATGATCGGCGCTCCCCAGCCCGTCGCGACACCCGGGGCAGGTCCCGCGTCCCCGGCCCGGTGGTGTTCGGGATCGGGCGCACCAGCGCCACTCGCCGTCCCCGGCCCCTCGGCGCGGCCTAAGCCCGTCCCCGTCTTGCTCGGCGCGTCCTCCGTCGCCCCGTTCCCATGCACAGCCGACGGCCCCCGCTCCCCGGAAGTACGTCCCGCCCCACGCCGCCGCACCTTCAGCTCCGTCCTCCACGGCCACCCTGAGTGGCGGCCCGTCCCGCGGCCGCCAAGGACCTGCCAAGAAGAAGCGCCGCGGTCAGGGCTGGGGCAACCAAGCCTCGCTCCCCCGGCAGCCCCGAGTACCTCCTTCGCCCCAGGCCCTGTCTCCAACCTCCCTCGCCCCCTGCTTCAACTGCGGGGTGGCGGGTCACTCGCAAGTCAACTGCGTTAACCCCCAGTGCTGCTACCTCTGCAAGGATCCGGACCATCCCGCCCTCCTGTGTCCAGATCGTCCGGTGAGGTCGGAGCTCATGATGTACGGCCACGGTATCGAGGGGCTTGGCTTCTTCCACCTCGAGGTCCCTGACATCCCGCCTCCCACTCCCTCACTCCAGGCGATCATCACCGTGGTCGATGGGGTGGCCTCTTCGGAGATGATTGAGGCCGAGCTCAACCACCTTTACCGTAGCCAGTGGGACTAGATGGTCACCCCTATCCCTGGCCACATCTTCACCGTGGTCTTCCCCAACGCTGTCAGCTACGGTTACGCCACCCGCAGTGGCCGGATCACCCTCGCCCTCAACCAGCTCATTGTCGACATCACCAAGCCGATCCTCGACGCGAAGGAGGTGGCCGTCCTCGACACTGCCTAGATTCTCGTGGCCGGTCTCCCCGACATTGCCTGGTCGAAGCCCGTCATCCGCCAGATGTCCCAGATCCTAGGCAAGGTGGTGGTGGTTGACGAGCTCTCCCTCCGCAGAGGAGGAGGTCCGTGTTAAGGTCAAGTGCCTGGACTCCTCCAAGCTCCGTGTCACCGTGTGAGTGTTCTTCAATGACCAGGGCTTTGACCTCCGGATCGCCCCGAGCCTCCCAACCACGTCGGCCTCCCCCGCTTCTTCGATGATGGCCCGCCCGGTGCGAACCCGGGGGCCGATGGGGACTACCGCGGACGCCGCCACCCTCGCGGCCGCCGTTCCAAGGAGGAGGGGGATCGTATGACTCGCTCTCCGGCTCCCCGTCCCCCTCGCATACTCCTCCGGCCACAGGGGGCCACGGTCGCCAGGCCGCACCTGGACTGTTCTCCTCCCTGGCGGCTCCTCTGGGTGCTTCGTCTGACCCGGCGGCCGAGGCCTCGGAGGCTAGCGATGCCTCCAGTGTCGGTCTAGTCGTCTGTCCCGCCTCCTCCCCCGCTCCCTCGCGGCCCCCATCTCCGTCGGGACTGACCTGGAGGTGGTGCCGCTCCTGGCTGCAGTGCCGACCCCCGGCCCGGCCTCGCCTGGTCCTCCTCCAGTGGTGCCTCCCGTGGCCATCCTCCCGCCCCCGGCCGCGGCTGCTCCGTCCGCGCCTCCACCAAAGGGCGCCCAGAGGATCGAAAGTATGTCTAGAGGGGGGTGATTAGACTACTTGACCAAAAAAAACTTATCCTTTTCCCAATTTTAGTTCTTGGCAGATTTAGGAACTTTAGAACAAGTCAAGCAATCTTAACACAATTCAAGCAATCATGTAAAGAGTATATGAGTAGCGGAAAGTAAAGCATGCAACTTGCGAGAATGTAAAGGGAAGGGTTTGGAGGATTCAAACGCAATTGGAGACACGGATGTTTTTGTCGTGGTTCTGATAGGTGGTGCTATCGTACATCCACGTTGATGGAGACTTCAATCCAAGAAGGGTATGGTTGCGCGAGTCCACGGAGGGTTCCACCTACGAAGGGTCCACGAAGAAGCAACCTTGTCTATCCCACCATGGCTGTCGCCCAGGAAGGACTTGCCTCACTAGCGGTAGATCTTCACGAAGTAGGCGATCTCCTTGCCCTTACAAACTCCTTGGTTCAACTCCACAATCTTGTGCGAGGCTCCCAAGTGACACCTAGCCAATCTAGGAGACACCACTCTCCAAGAAGTAACAAATGGTGTGTTGATGATGAACTCCTTGCTCTTGTGCTTCAAATGGTAGTCTCCCCAACACTCAACTCTCTCTCACAGGATTTGGATTTGGTGGAAAGAAGATTTGAGTGGAAAGCAACTTGGGGAAGGCTAGAGATCAAGATTCATATGGTAGGAATGGAATATCTTGGTCTCAACACAAGTGTAGGTGGTTCTCTCTCAGAAAATGTAGGTTGGAAGTGTAGGTTCGTTCTGATGGCTCTCTCCATGAATGAAGAGGAGGTGGAGGGGTATATATAGCCTCCACACAAAATCTAACCATCACACACAACTTGCCAAACTCGGTGGGACCTAATTGTTAAACTCGGTCGGACCGATTCAACAAATCTAGTGACCGTTAGGATTTTCGGTGGGACCGACATGCAACTCGGTAGGACCGATATGGTTAGGGTTAGGGCATAACGTAATCTTGGTGAGACCGATTACACAAACTCGGTGGGACCGGTTTTGGTAATAAGCTAACCAGAGAGTTGGTCAGGTAGACTCGGTGGGACCGATTCGCTCATTTCGGTGAAACTGAAATGTTACAAAAGGGAAACAGAGAGTTTACATTGCAATCTCGGTGGGAATGATCGCTCATCTCGGTAGGACCGAAACATTATGAAGGGAAACAGAGAGATTACAATCCCATCTTGGTGAGACCGAGATCCCTATCGGTGATACCGATTTGCCTAGGGTTTGTGGCAGTGGCTATGACATCTGAACTCGGTGGCGCCGGATAGAAAGAATCGGTGTGGCCGAGTTAGACTTTTGGTTTAGGTCATATGTGGATGTGGGAAAGTAGTTGAGGTTTTTGGAGCATATCACTAAGCACTATGAAGCAAGAACCTCATTAAGCAACACCTCATCCCTCCTTGATAGTATTGGCTTTTCCTATAGACTCAATGTGATCTTGGATCACTAAAATATAAAATGTAGAGTCTTGAGCTTTGAGCTTGAGCCAATCCTTTTATCCTTAGTATTTTTAGGGGTCCACTTTTCTCATCCATGTCATGCCATTCATTGAGATTTTCCTGAAATATTTACCTTGGAATAATGTTAGCTCAATGAGCTATATGTTGTTAGGAATTACCAAAACCACCTAGGGATAGTTGCACTTTCAATCTCCCCCTTTTTGGTAATTGATGACAACATATAGATCAAAGCTTCGACAAATGATAATAAGAGTGAAAAACATTGTCGCTTTGAGAAGTATGTGATAAGCAAGAGCTCCCCCTAAATTTGTGCATAGTTTAAGATTTGCTTTGGACTGCGAATGCACAAAGAGTTAGGCTCATGGGTTACTCTTCTATGTCACATACATCTTGGTGGAGCGCTCAAAATGATAACAATAGAATACATGCACTCATCACCAAGCAAAGTGAATGATCATATAGAGATAAAAGGATAATGTCATTCAACAAGCATTAATGTAGCATATGATCAAACACATGATCATCCAAGTATCACATGCATGTAAGGTATCTCAATCAAGCAAATAAAGTTCAACCACCAAAGCAAGAGAGAATAAAAGGCAACACTCTCTCTCTCTCGAAGCCTATGATCTATACATTTTTCTCCCCCTTTGGCAACAAGTTACCAAAAAGTTCATAGAAAATGCATAGCACTAAATCGTCTATCAGGCTTGATCTTCAGGTGGTGGTGTAGAGATGGCTCCTTGACGAAGACTTCAGAGATGTGGATGGAGCTGGTGGAGTAGGTGCCGGAGCTGGTTGCACCGGGCTGTAGCTGGTGCGTATGAAGTGGCTCGTGTCCGCCATCGCACTGTAGCTGACCTCTGAGCTCTAGGCACTCTGGCAAATGCCTCAGTGGTTGTCTTGCCCTTCCTCTCCTGCATATCATCCTGGAGTTGCTCAACAGCAGACTGGATTTCAGTTACCTTCACATCCAAGTCATAGAACTTCTGCTCCATGATCCTCTCCAGGCTCTCCTGGTTTTGAGTCAAGGTGGCCAGCCCCTTCTCAATCCTCAGAGTGGATGCAATCAAGTAGCCAAGTTGATCCTTTTTGCTCTTCAAGAAGTACTGAGATGCCTCTTCCATTGTTGGCATTTTGGCAGCCTTCTCAGTCCTTGCCTTCTCCTTCTTTGCTTGTGCTTGCATAGAAGATGGTTCATCTTCATCCATAACCACTTGGTTGTCCTCAAAATCTGGACAGATAGGCATATGATCCTTGTCCAACAAGTATGTGCCAGTGCCCTTCTTGGAGTTAATCAGCTCCTGGATTTGTGGGGCATACCCACAACTTCTCTTTTGGTCAGCAGCTGTCCTCTTGATAGTTTCAACTATAAGACTCATGACCTTGAAATTTTGTGGCACATCAAATAAGTGTAGCAGATTTATTGCATGGCCTCTGATCATGTCGTGATCACCTGACTTGGGCAAAAGAGTGTGCCTGAGGATCCAGTTGATGGTTGGCAGTCCCGATGAAGGTAATGTACTGATCCAAACTTGTGTGTTTCAATAGCAGCATCTGGGATCTCCTTGTACGTATGTGCCATAGTGTTGTGATCCATCTTCTTCTTGGCATAGACATCCAAGTCATCTTCTTTCTCCTTAGGTGCATTGATCAGATTAGCCCATTCTTCAATTGATGATTGGTACCTAGTACCTTCAGACATCCATACTATCCTGCCATCTGGATAGAAGTGTGCTATGGAGTAGAATTGCATTATTAGCTCATCATTCCACTTTGTGAGCTTATGCCCAACAAAGTCTGCCACTCCACAAGCACTGAAGCTGTCATACACACCAGGATAGTGTTCTTCATTCTCCTTGATGTATTCCCAGTTCACCCATCTCATGTCACACACTATTGGTTTCTTGTCTAGCAGCACTGTCTCATAGAAATCCTGCTGTTCCTTTGTGTGGAACCTGTAGTCTACATCAGTTCTCCTCCTGACTGCATAAGGATCACCAACCTCCATTGTTCCGAGTCCTGCATCCTTTCTCAGCTTCATGTTCTCAGCTACAGGATGGGCATCATTATGATCTGGAATTTTAGGCTTCAATTTTCTCAAGACATGCTCTTCATCATCTTCCTCTTCAGCAACAGTTTCAGGCACTGGGGCCTTGTTCTTCTCAGCAGCTGGAATGCTCCTGGTATTCCTCTTAGGTGCAGTCTTGCGCTTGGAGGCAGCCTTGGGTGCTTCTTTGGGCTTTGATGAAGCAGCCCCTGACCTGATAGCATCACCCATAAGCTTCTGAGCTTTGGGTGCTGGTGCAGCATCCTCTTCTTCTTCTTCCTCTTCCATCATGGAAGGCTTTCCGACAACCCTGGCCATGGTCTTCTTGACCCTTTCCTTCCTCTTCTTCCCTTCTGCAGCAGCCTCTTTGGGTTCAGCTTCCAAAGATGCTTGAGTGGTGGCTCTGGCTTTAGACATGGGAATCCTTTTGGCAGGTGCTTTGGTCTTTATACCAGGCTTAGTGGCTGCAGCTGAGCCATATTCTTTCTTGAACACCTTCTTCTTGGAAGTGGCCTCATCCTCAACAGCCACATAGTCTTCATCCTCAGATTCTGAGGTTCTCTTCTTTCTGGCCCTAGTGGCAGCTTTGGGTAGGTTGCTTGGGGTGCTCCTGCTGCCATCATCATAGCTGCTAGAGGGACTAGTGCCCTCACTCACTTGAACCTGCTCCTCTTCCCCTGCTCGCTGTCACTTTGATCAGACAAATTGCAAACACTGACAATAGACCCTGTGAGTAGATATAGATGAGATAGAGTGGATGAGCATCACAAAATACAGAGGTTTTTGCAAAAGAATGAGTCAAAAACTCAGTTTTAGTTTTCCACAGAAAGCATTTCGGATCTACCTATTTGTAAAGTCAGTGATACCGAAGTAGCTTTTGGAACCTAAACTAGTGAACTCGGTCAGACCGAGTCACAGTTCGGTGACACCGAGACTGCTAGGGTTTCACAAAGTCCTGAACTCGGTCACACCGATTTGCAATTCTCGGCAAGACCGAGAATTACATGTGCAATGGCCTTAGCCGAATCGGTGGTACCGAGTTCTACAACTCGGTTGGTCCGAGATGGTTTCGGCAGAAACCTAACCCTAAATTTTCAATTCATCTCTAATCTACGGAGTGTTTTGACTAGATAAGATAGTTTCAATCATGGCAAGATTCATGGCGAACACAATGTGGTAGGAATCAGATAGGGATAGCACAGTGATCGAGTTCATACCCTAGTTCGGCGATGAACTCGCTACGGAGGCAACGGTGGGGATGATTCCTGTTGACGGCGGCGGAGACAAGCGGCAGGAGGCAGCTGGCGACAAGGAGGACGATCCAGAGACCCTGGAGGCAGAGCGGGCTGAGCATGGGTGAAAGAGTTCGGAGAAAATTTCCAAAGTTTTGCCCATGGTATATATAGCCCGACCCTGTCCGTGTGACCGAGTGGAACAACTCGGTGGCACCGAGATGCATAACTGCTAGTAGTTACAACAACTCGGTGTGACCGAAAAGTTCAAATCGGTTGCACCGAGATTGAAAACCTAGATCGACTCAGTGATCTCGGTATGACCGAAATGGGAATCAGTCAAACCGAAACACACAAAGAAGTTTAGGAAGTTTAAGTCTATGACGAATCGGGGACTCCAAGTGCTCCTCACACAGAGTGGTTCGAACCTGACTTGATCAAATTTTGTGATGTAGCATGAATAGAGTTTGAGACAAGAAAATCATAGATAGCTAGAGAAGGTTCTTAGGCATTCTTGTCCATCCACTTGCCAAAAGAAAAAGAAACCAATCAATCAAAACAACAAGTGGATGTCCTCGAATGAGTAAAATATGCAACCAACATGCTCACACAATAAAATGGCAAATGATATATGTGGCGAAGCATGCACAACCAATTCTAAGCAATTGGCGATGACTAGGTCATCTATATATAAGTATATTGACTTAGGAGTCAAATGAGAATGTTTGATCATAGGTCATACTCATCGTTTAAGCTCAAGTGGGGTTACCACTTTTACATAATGCATTGTTGTGTTCACACCATTAGAGTTGCTTTAGCTCAATTCTTAGAGTAAAGCTCCCCCTAGATGTGAGATCCCCCCTTATAGGGATGGACTAACCTTGGGTTTTGTCGATGATGACTTCATGTAGGTGTTGAAGATGTGGATGCTCAATGTTGATGTAGATCATTTGGAGCAATCCTTTGGAGTGAGTTGCACTTTCAATACCTACACGGGTTAGTCCCACAAGGAACAAACAAGGACATACATAGACATAGAGGGATGCACACACAAGATGATGTCTATGAGAGCATCAGGTTACCTTGTCCCTTGTCTTACCAACAAAAGGGTTTGTGACTCCTTGAACTAGTGCAAGATGTGGAAGTTTATTGCACTAGTTATTGCCAAAATGATATGAGTGAAATATGTTGGCGGAGTCACCCTCAAGAACTCTCTAGTTCTTCTTCTTCGGGACCCACATCATCTTTATGGGAATCCTTGGAGTTCTAGTTGTACTAGATGAAGTAGAGCTTGACGTAGTCTTGGGAACCCACTTGACCAAGGCCTTTGGAGCTTCTTCAAATGGATCAATCTCTTCTTGAAGCTTGTCCTTGCCTTTTTGCTTGTGGTCTTATGGTGGAAGACCATCTTGGGCTTGTGTCCCCTTGAAGGAAGTAGGATCATACTTCTCTTGTTGAGGAACAAACTTCGTCTTGGGGTATTGATCTTCTTCCCACTCAACTCCATTGGCATTGAACTTTCGTTCAAAACCAACACCTTGATTCTTCCGGTGCCTTCCTTGCTTGCGTACAATTTCCTCAAACTGCTTACTCCTGGCAAGGCTCTTGTGAACACCTTTCTCTGTAATTCCCTTCAATAAGTTATTTTCTATCTCAAGTGTAACTTGGCTAAGAGAATCATTAGTGGAATGAAGAGAACTACTAGAAGCAACAACATTGGATTTAGCATGATTATTTGTTACTACTAGAGGAAGAATCCTTCCTGTTCTTGTTACTAGACTTGACTTGAGGCATGTAAGTAGATAAGAGTAAATGCTTGGCAATGTAAGAAGAACTTTTCTTATGAAGGTCATCATTGGTTGCCTTTAAGAACTCATGCTCTTGCTCAAGGTTGAGCTTTTCAAAGCATAACTTCTCATGAGTCCTTGAAAGTTCTCAATGATCTTCTAAGATAGTTTCATGAGCTAACTTAAGAGTGTTTAGTTCTTTAGTTAGAAGCGCAATC
Source organism: Aegilops bicornis (assembly GCA_021605145.1). Classification (NCBI taxonomy): domain Eukaryota; kingdom Viridiplantae; phylum Streptophyta; class Magnoliopsida; order Poales; family Poaceae; genus Aegilops; species Aegilops bicornis. Next base: position 391,082,705 of record CM038675.1, on the reverse strand, counting down.
TTCTCCTTATCATTGTCATTCGTTTTATCTTGATTAGCATGATCAATTGATGTTTCATCATAGTATTCATCACTAGAGTTGTCAACAAGTAAATCATCATCATCACTATTGAAATCAACATACTCGGGGTGTGTTACCTTTGGGCCTTTAGCCATGAAGCATCTTCCAAGTCCTTCATTTGGTGAATCAAATATGTCGTAGGAGTTGGTTGACACAAGTGCTAGACCGACAACACCTTCATCTTGAGTATATTCGGAGTCGGAGTGATAGCTTCTATCGAAGTGATTGTCGGAGTCGGAGCCGGATACCCATTCACCAACATGAGCTTGATGTCTTCATTTTGTGTAGCTCCTTGATGACTTGTCCTTCCTTTCCGAATCCTTGCTTCTCCGAGATGTTCTTCGATCATCTCTACTCCTCCTCTCTCTTGGTGGTGATTCTTCTCTTCTACTTCTCCTCTTAGGTGATTCTTCTCTTCTTTTGTAGGGTGCCGTACACTCATTGGAATAGTGTTCGGGTCTTCCACAATTGTAGCAATTACGCTCTCGACTAGAAGATCTTTTGTCATTGTAGGACCTTGACTTGGAGCTTCTCTCTTTTCTTCTACTCTTGTAGAATTTGTTGAAGTTCTTCACCATTAAGCTCAATTCTTCATTGAAGGTTTGTTTCTCACTTGATGATGTGGGGGCTTCACAAGAGGCTTTGTAAGCACCACTTGATTTGTTGTGAAGTTCCTCCTTATCCTTGAGTGACATCTCATGAGCAACAATTCTTCCAATGACTTCCGTTGGCTTGAGATCTTTGTAATTGGGCATCATTTGGATCAATGTGCACACGGTATCATATTTTCCGTCCAAAGCTCTTAGGATCTTCTTGATGATGAATTTGTCGGTCATCTCTTCACTTCCTAAGCCGGCGATCTCATTTGTGATAAGAGCAAGCCTAGAGTACATTTCAGCGACACCTTCACCATCCTTCATTTTGAACTTGTCAAGATGACTTTGAAGCAGATCCAACTTGGATTCCTTGACGGAGTGGGTACCTTCATGCATATCAATCAAAGTATCCCAAATTTCCTTTGCATTCTCAAGACGGCTGATTTTGTTGAATTCTTCGGGGCACAATCCATTGAAGAGGATATCACAAGCTTGAGCGTTGTATTGCAGCATCTTCAACTCTTCCGCGGTAGCTTCACGGTTCGGTTCTCTCCCATCAAAGAATTCACCTTGCAAGCCAATCCACACAATAGCCCAAATGGTGCGGTTATGTGCAAGAATATGCATTTTCATCTTATGCTTCCAACTAGCAAAATTAGTACCATCAAAGTAAGGACCTCTATGGTGATAATTTCCCTCGCTAGACGCCATACTCTCCTAGGTTGTGAAACCAAGGCTATGACTACCAAAAGCTATGGAAATCAAAGCAAATGGAGACCAAAGCTCTGATACCACTTGTAGGATCGAAAGTATGTCTAGAGGGGGGGGGTGATTAGACTACTTGACCAAAAAACCGTATCCTTTTCCCAATTTTAGTTCTTGGCAGATTTTAGCAACTTTAGAACAAGTCAAGCAATCTTCACACAATTAAAGCAATCATGCAAAGAGTATATGAGCAGCGGAAAGTAAAGCATGCAACTTGCGAGAATGCAAAGGGAAGGGTTTGGAGGATTCAAACGCAATTGGAGACACAGATGTTTTTGTCGTGGTTCCGATAGGTGGTGCTATCGTACATCCACGTTGATGGAGACTTCAACCCACGAAGGGTAGCAGTTCTTGCCGAGTCCACGGAGGGCTCCACCCACGAAGGGTCCACGAAGAAGCAACCTTGTCTATCCCACCATGGCCGTCGCCCACGAAGGACTTGCCTCACTAGCGGTAGATCTTCACGAAGTAGGCGATCTCCTTGCCCTTACAAACTCCTTGGTTCAACTCCACAATGTTGCGGAGGCTCCCAAGTGACACCTAGCCAATCTAGGAGACACCACTCTCCAAGAAGTAACAAATGGTGTGTTGATGATGAACTCCTTGCTCTTGTGCTTCAAATGATAGTCTCCCCAACACTCAACTCTCTCTCGCAGGATTTGGATTTGGTGGAAAGAAGATTTGAGTGGAAAGCAACTTGGGGAAGGCTAGAGATCAAGATTCATATGGTAGGAATGGAATATCTTGGTCTCAACACAAGTGTAGGTGGTTCTCTCTCAGAAAATGTAGGTTGGAAGTGTAGGTTCGTTCTGATGGCTCTCTCCACGAATGAAGAGGAGGTGGAGGGGTATATATAGCCTCCACAAAAAATCAAACCGTTACACACAACTTGCCAAACTTGGTGGGACCGAATTTTTAAACTCGGGTGGACCGATTCAGCAAATCTAGTGACCATTAGGATTTTCGGTGGGACCGACATGCAACTCGGTAGAACCGATATGGTTAGTGTTAGGGCATAACGTAATCTCGGTGATACCGATTACACAAACTCGGTGAGACCGATTACACAAACTCGGTGGGACCGATTTTGGTACTAAGCTAACCAGAGAGTTGGTCATGTAAACTTGGTGGGACCGATTCGCTCATTTCGGTGAGATCAAAATGTTATAAAAGGGAAACAGAGAGTTTACATTGCAATCTCGGTGGGACCGATCGCTCATCTCGGTAGGACCGATCGCTCATCTCGGTAGGACTGAAACGTTTCGAAGGGAAACAGAGAGATTACAATCCCATCTCGGTGAGACCGAGATCCCTATCGGTGAGACCGATTTGCCTAGGGTTTGTGACAGTGGCTATGACATCTGAACTCGGTGGCGCCGGATAGAAAGAATCGGTGGGGCCGAGTTAGACTTTTGGTTTAGGTCATATGTGGATGTGGGAAAGTAGTTGAGGGTTTTGGAGCATATCACTAAGCACTATGAAGCAAGAACCTCATTAAGCAACACCTCATCCCTCCTTGATAGTATTGGCTTTTCCTATAGACTCAATGTGATCTTGGATCACTAAAATATAAAATGTAGAGTCTTGAGCTTTGAGCTTGAGCCAATCCTTTCATCCTTAGTATTTTGAGGGGTCCACTTTTCTCATCCATGCCATGCCATTCATTGAGCTTTTCCTGAAATATTTACCTTGGAATAATGTTAGCTCAATGAGCTATATGTTGTTAGGAATTACCAAAACCACCTAGGGATAGTTTCACTTTCAGCCCCGTGGCCGCCCCGCCACCCGACAAAGGTTCTCTCCACTAGCTCCGATGTCATTTGGTGGACCCGATGCCCTCGCTTCGCCTCAAGGCCGCCATTGGCATGCTCGACTCCGACCTCGCCGCTCCTCAACTGCACAGGACCGGCGCTCCAGCTCCTCCCCGGGGCTGACCCCGGCACAGATGGGGAGACTCGGGTGACCACCCCCATGGTCGCCCATTCTCCCCCTCCGCGGTTCGCGGCCTACTCCCGCCGTGCTCGGTCTGCCTCCTCCCCGGTGACGGCCTCCCGCCGGAGCGCTCAGCTCGATGCTGCGCACCCCGAGGGCGGCCCTGCCCTGCCCATCCTTGCACGGGCGGAGCTCCGTGCTGCGGCCCGGAACCTGGAGCCCGGTACATCTGCAGTCCTCCCTCTGCTACTACTTGCTCGTTCTCTGCTCTCTTGTCGGCCCCGCTTGGGCATCTTTTGAAGGTCGCGACCGAATCCGTGATCATCTTCAGGGGGGAGGTGGCTCCCCCTTAGTGCAGATCGAGGCCATCAGGGCCCGCGAGATCCTCGATGGTAGACTAGCGGAAGCCCGTGCGGCTCTGCTCTCGCCTCCCGCCCCTGCACCTGCCAAGGGGGCACCCACACTGGCTCCTCGGAGGAGGACCGGTGGCCTTCTCCCGCTGGCTGCCGCCGACCTTCGTGGCCGCACTCGGTCTCGGACCGTCGCTCTCCGCGCCCAAAGCGCATCCCGTGTCCTGGGGTCAAGCAGCCCCCAATGGATTCCTAATGCGCGCCCTCTTCTGGCACATCCGCATTTTCGGCCATGATGGCCAGCGCCGCCAACTCATTGAGTACATGCATGAGGAACACATTGATATTTTCGCCATTCAAGAAACCATGCGCACAGAATTCTCCCTCCCCGAGCTCGATCGGCTTAGCTCCCACCTATTTGCTTGGCATTGGCTCCCTTATAGTGGGAGCACTGGCCATTCCGGTGCATCCTGTTAGGTGTTAAGGATGCCACCTTCGAGGTGGTGAGTATGGACCGAGGCCAGTTCTTTGTTAGCATGGAACTTTCGAGCGGGCCCTGTGTCGGTGTCAAAACCGACAGATCTCGGGTAGGGGGTCCCGAACTGTGCGTCTGAAGATCGAAGGTAACAGGAGACAGGGACACGAAGCTTACCCAGGTTCGGGTCTCTTGATGGAGGAAATACCCTACTTCCTGCTTGATTATCTTGGATGAATATGGGGTTTACAAGAGTTGATCTACCTCGAGATCGTAATGGCTAAACCCTAGATGTCTAGCCTGTATGATTATGATCGCCACTATGGAATAAACCCTCCGGTTTATATAGACACCGGAGGGGCCTAGGGTTGTACAGAGTCGGTTTACAGAGGAAGGAATCTTCATATCCAAACGCCAAGCTTGCCTTCCACGCAAAGGAGAGTCCCATCCGGACACGGGAAGAAGTCTTATGTCTTGTATCCTCATGGCCCATTAGTCCGGCCCACGTCATACAGCCCGGACGCCCGAGGACCCCTTAATCCAGGACTCCCTCAGTAGCCCCTGAACCAGGCTTCAATGACGATGTGTTCGGCGCGTGATACGTCTCCAACGTATCTATAATTTTTGATTGCTCCATGCTTTATTATCTATTGTTTTTGACTATATTGGGCTTTATTTTCCACTTTTATATTACTTTTGGGACTAACCTATTAACCGGAGGCCCAGCCTGTAATTGCTGTTTTTTTGCCTATTTCGGTTGTTTCAAGAAAGCGGAATATCAAACGGAGTCCAAACGGAATGAAATCTTCGGAACGTGATTTTCTCATCGATAAGATCCAGGAGACTTGGACCCTCGATCAAGAAAGGACGGAGGCGGCCACGAGGGTGGAGGGCGCGCCCCCCTGCCTCGTGGGCCCCCCGAAGCTCCACCGACGTACTCCTTCCTCCTATATATACCGATGTACCCCCAACAGAACAGATAAGGAGCCAAAACCTAATTCCACCGCCAAGAACTTTCTCAGATCCACGAGATCCCATCTTGGGGCCTATTCCGAAGCTCCGCCGAAAGGGGAATCCACCATAGAGGGCTTCTACATCATCATCATAGCCTCTCCGATGAAGTGTGAGTAATTTACCTCAGACCTTCGGGTCCATAGTTAGTAGCTAGATGGCTTCTTCTCTCTTTTTGGATCTCAATACAATGTTCTCCCCCTCTCGTGGAGATCTATTCGATGTAATCTTCTTTTTGCGGTATGTTTGTTGAGACCGATGAATTGTGGGTTTATGATCAAGATTATCTATGAGCAATATTTGAATCTTCTCTGAATTCTTGTATGTATGATTGGTTATCTTTGCAAGTCTCTTCTAATTATCCGTTTGGTTTGGCCAACTAGATTGGTAGTTCTTGCAAGGGGAGAAGTGCTTAGCTTTGGGTTCAATCTTGCCGTGTCCTTTCCCAGTGACAGTAGGGGCAGCAAGGCACGTATTGTATTGTTGCCATCGAGGATAATAAGATGGGTTTTTTATCATATTGCATGAATTTATCCCTCTACATCATATCATCTTTCTTAAGGCGTTACTCTGTTTTCATTAACTTAATACTCTAGATGCATGCTGGATAGCGGTCGATGAGTGGAGTAATAGTAGTAGATGCAGGTGAGTCGGTCTACTTGTCTCGGACGTGATGCCTATATACATGATGATACCTAGATACTCTCATAACTATGCTCAATTCTGCCAATTGCTCAACAAAGAATTGCTCACCCACCGTAGAATACTTATGCTCTTGAGAGAAGCCACTAGTGAAATCTATGGCCCCGGGTCTATTCTCATCATATTAATCTTCCTACGCTTTATTATTGCTTTGCTTTTTACTTTGTCGTTTCTTTTACTTTGCATCTTTATACCAAAAGTACCAAAAATATTATCTATCATCTCTATCAGATATCACTCTCGTAAGTGACCATGAAGGGATTGACAACCCCTATTCGCGTTGGTTGCGAGGAGTTATTTGCTTTGTGTAGGTACGAGGGACTTGCGCGTGTCCTCCTAGTGGATTGATACCTTGGTTCTCAAAAACTGAGGGAAATACTTACGCTACTCTGCTGCATCATCCTCTCCTCTTCGGGGAAAACCAACGCAAGCTCAAGACGTAGCAAGAAGGATTTCCGGGCGCCATTGCCGGGAGTCTCATAAAATTCAACATACCAAGTACCCATCACAATCCCTTATCCCTCGCATTACATTATTTGCCATTTGCCTCTCGTTTTCCTCTCCCCCACTTCACCTTGCCGTTTTATTCACCCTCTCTTTTCTGGTTGCCTTTTTCTCGCCTGCTTGTCGTTATGTCTGAAATTGGGGAAATTATTGCCGATATGGACAATAATAATAACATGGAAAATTCTGATGTTCATTTGAAGAACCCCTACCTTGCATACAAAAATATTTCGAATTGGTAGTGGTAACATTATTGGAAAAGGAGTTATCCAAGATTTCTTTACTTGTGCCGGTGCTTTGCCTTCTATGGGCAGTTCTATTCTCCATATAACTAGTAGTCTTGCGGACGCTATTGCCATGCTTATCATTGAACTTGAAAGGCAATTTATGCATATGCATCCTTCCATACAAAGGATTTTCCTAGATTTTTCTAATATCGAGCATTCCTCTGTTAAGCGTGCCGCTACAATCTTTTTGGCTCATGAATTCAGATTTATAATAAAATAGGCCAAAGAAATATTTGCACATTATAGGGTGGACGTTGGCCGTCCTCCCATATAATCTATCCTCTTTGATCAAGAAGAAATAATGCATTTCCAATCTATTGACTATGTTGCTTTCAATGAAAATCTTAGAAAAAAGGTGCCTACCAATATTTTAATTGATAGAATCTCTGAACTTAACGACGATTTGGCTATTCGAAACAATGAGCTAGGATACTCTCTTGAGTATAGGCTCACAAGGTTCTGTCAAAAGAATGCTTATAATGATGAATTGGTTGTGCAATACGAAGGGCCGAAAGAGGAACCTATACCTCCTAAAATTGATCTTGGGGATTTTTGCCCTATTAAATTTAGCCCTTTTGATTACTTCTGTTTTCCTCAAAGAAAACTTGCTGCCGAACGTAGGGAGTATGAAATGAGTTTCATTGATCTATCTTATTACTATGGCAATACCTAGATCTATCCTAGCTTTTATGCCTAGCTAGGGCGTTAAACGATACCGCTTGTTGGGAGGCAGCCCAATTTTATTTTTATTTATTTTTGTTTTTGTTTCTGTTTAGGAATAAATAATCCATCTACCTTCTGTTTATTTGTGGTTTTATGTTTAATTTAGTGTTTGTGCCAAGTTAAACCTATAGGATCTTCTTGGATAATAGTTATTTGATCTTGCTGTAATTTCCAGAAACTTTCAGTTCACGAAAACAATTTTTAAAAATCACCAGAACATGATCAAATAGTGATTCCAATTGCTGCTGATCAATAAACAAATTTCCTAGGTCGTCCTATTTTGGCTGAATTTTTGGAGTTTCAGAAGTTTGCGTTAGTTACAGATTACTACAGACTGTTCTGTTTTTGACAGATTCTGTTTTTCGTGTGTTGTTTGCTTATTTTGATGAATCTATGGCTAGTAAAATAGTTTATAATCCATAGAGAAGTTGGAATACAGTAGGTTTAACACCAAAAAAAATAAAGAATTAGTTCATTACAGTACCTTGAAGTGATCTTTTGTTTTCTTTCGCTAACGGAGCTTACGAGATTTCTGTTGAGTTTTGTGTTGTGAAGTTTTCAAGTTTTGGGTGAAATCTTTTGATGGATTATGAAACAAGGAGTGGCAAGAGCCTAAGCTTGGGGATGCCCATGGCACCCCCAAGATAATCCAAGTACACCAAAAAGTCAAAGCTTGAGGATGCCCCGGAAGGCATCCCCTCTTTCGTCCACTTCCATCGGTAACTTTACTTGGAGCTATATTTTTATTCACTACATGATATGTGTTTTGCTTGGAGCGTCTTGTATTATTTGCATCTTTGCTTGTTAGTTTACCACAATCATCCTTGCTGTACACACATTTTGAGAGAGCCATACATGAATTGGAATTTGTTAGAATACTCTATGTGCTTCACTTATATCTTTTGAGCTTTATAGTTTTGCTCTAGTGCTTCACTTATATCTTTTAGAGCACGGTGGTGGATTTGTTTTAAAGAAACTATTGATCTCTCATGCTTCACTTAGATTATTTTGAGAGTCTTAAATAACATGGTAATTTGCTTAAAATAATAATATGCTTGGTATTCAAGATTTGTAAAACTTTCTTTTGAGTGTGTTGAATACTAAGAAAAGTTTGATGCTTGATAATTGTTTTGAGATATGGAGGTGATAATATTAGAGTCATGCTAGTTGAGTAGTTGTGAATTTGAGAAATACTTGTGTTAAAGTTTGTGATTCCCGTAGCATGCACGTATGGTGAACCATTATGTGATGAAGTCGGAGCATGATTTATTTATTGATTGTCTTCCTTATGAGTGGCGGTTGGGGACGAGCGATGGTCTTTTCCTACTAATCTATCCCCATAGGAGCATGCGCGTAATACTTTGCTTTGATAACTTGTAGATTTTTGCAATAAGTATATGAGTTATTTATGAAATGTTGAGTCCATGGATTATACACACTTTTCTCACCCTTCCACCATTGCTAGCCTCTCTAATACCGCACACTTTTTGCCGGTATCATACACCCACCATAAACCTTCCTCAAAACAGCCACCATACCTACCTATCAAGGCATTTCCATAGCCATTCCGAGATATATTGCCATGCAACTTTCCACCGTTCCGTTTATTATGACACGCTCCATCATTGTCATATTGCTTAGCATGATCATTTAGTTGACATCGTATTTGTGGCAAAGCCACCGCTCATAATTCTTTCATACATGTCACTTATGAATTATTGCATATCCCGTACATCACGGAGGCATTCACATAGAGTCATATTTTGTTCTAAGTATCGAGTTGCAATTCTTGAGTTGGAAGAAAAATAAAAGTGTGATTATCATCATTTTTAGAGCATTGTCCCAAGTGAGGAAAGGATGATGGAGACAATGATTCCCCCATAAGTCGGGATGTGACTCCGGACGAAAAATAAATAAAAAAGAAAAGAGGCCATAAAAAAAGAGAGAAAAGGCCCAAACAAATAAAAAAACTGAGAGAAAAAGAGAGAAGGGACAATGTTACTATCCTTTTACCACACTTGTTCTTCAAAGTAGCACCATGATCTTCATAATAGAGAGTCTCTCGTTTTGTCACTTTCATATACTAGTGGGAATTTTTCATTATAGAACTTGGCTTGTATATTCCAATGATGGGCTTCCTAAAATTGCCCTAGGTCTTCGTGGAGCAAGCGAGTTGGATGCACACCCACTTAGTTTCTTTTGTTGAGCTTTCATATACTTATAGCTCTAGTGCATCCGTTGCATGGCAATCCCTACTCACTCACATTGATATCTATTGATGGGCATCTCCATAGCCCGTTTATACGCCTAGTTGATGTGAGACTATCTTCCCTCTTTTTGTCTTCTCCACAACCACCATTCTATTCCACATATAATGCTATATCCATGGCTCACGCTCATGTATTGCGTGAAGATTGAAAAAGTTTTGAGAATGTCAAAAGTATGAAACAATTGCTTGGCTTGTCATCGGGGTTGTGCATGATTTAAATACTTTGTGTGGTGAAGATAGAGCATAGCCGACTATATGATTTTGTAGGGATAACTTTCTTTGGCCATGTTATTTTGAGAAGACATAATTGCTTTGTTAGTATGCTTGAAGTATTATTATTTTTATGTCAATATTAAACCTTTGTCTTGAATCTTTCGAATCTGAATATTCATACCACAATTAAGAAGAATTACATTGAAATTATGCCAAGTAGCACTCCGCATCAAAAATTCTCCTTTTATCATTTACCTACCGAGGACGAAAGGTGAATTAAGCTTGGTATGCCTCGACACATCTCCAACGTATCTATAATTTTTGATTGCTCCATGCTATATTATCTATTGTTTTAGACTATATTGGGCTTTATTTTCCACTTTTATATTACTTTTGGGACTAACCTATTAACCGGCGGCCCAGCCCAGAATTGTTGTTTTTGCCTATTTCAGTGTTTCGAAGAAACAGAATATCAAACGGAGTCCAAACGGAATGACATCTTCGGGAACGTGATTTTCTCACCGAATATGATCCATGAGACTTGGACCCCACGTCAAGAAAGAAGGGAGGCGGCCACGAGGGTGTAGGGCGCGCCCCCTGCCTTGTGGGCCCACCTTTGCTCCACCGACGTACTCCTTCCTCCTATATAGACCAAAGTACCCCCAACAGATCAGATACGGAGCCAAAAACCTAATTCCACCGCCGCAACTTTCTGTATCCACGAGAACCCATCTTGGGGCCTGTTCCGGAGCTCCGCCGGAAGGGGAATCCACCACGGAGGGCTTCTACATCATCATCATAGCTTCTCCGATGAAGTGTGAGTAGTTTACCTCAGACCTTTGGGTCCATAGTTAGTAGCTAGATGGCTTCTTCTCTCTTTTTGGATCTCAATACAATGTTCTCCCCCTCTCGTGGAGATCTATTCGATGTAATCTTGTTTTTATGTGTGTTTGTTGAGATCGATGAATTGTGGGTTTATGATCAAGATTATCTATGAGAAATATTTGAATCTTCTCTGAACTCTTTTATGTATGATTGGTTATCTTTGCAAGTCTCTTGAATTATCCGCTTTGGTTTGGCCAACTAGATTGGTAGTTCTTGCATTGGGAGACGTGCATAGCTTTGGGTTCTTTTTTGCGGTGTGCTTTCCCAGTGATGAGGGGCAGCAAGGCACGTATTGTATATTTGCCATCGAGGATAACAAGATGGGTTTTTATCATATTGTATGAATTTATCCTCTACATCATGTCATCTTGCTTAAGGCATTACTCGCTTTTCATTAACTTAATACTCTAGATGCATGCCGGATAGCGGTCGATGAGTGGAGTAATAGTAGTAGATGCAGGCAGGAGTCGGTCTACTTGTCTCTGGACGTGATGCCTATATACATGATCATACCTAGATAATCTCATAACTATGCTCAATTCTGTCAATTGCTCAACAATAATTTGTTCACCCACCGTAGAATACTTATGCTCTTGAGAGAAGCCACTAGTGAAATCTATGGCCCCCGGATCTATTCTCATCATATTAATCTTCCTACGCTTTATTATTGCTTTGCTTTTTTACTTTGCCTTTTATTTTACTTTGCATCTTTATACCAAAAATACCAAAAATATTATCTATCATCTCTATCAGATCTCACTCTCGTAAGTGACCGTGAAGGGATTGACAACCCCTATCCGCATTGGTTGCAAGGAGTTATTTGCTGTGTGTACTTATGAGGGACTTGCGCGTGGCCTCCTACTAGATTGATACCTTGTTTCTCAAAAATTGAGGGAAATACTTATGCTACTCTGCTGAATCATCCTCTCCTCTTCGGGGAAAACCAACGCAAGCTCAAGACGTAGCAGCGCGCAGATTGTCTTCGGCATTGCAAGGCGGGTTCCTCCTCCGAATACTTCAAAGTAGTCCTCGAACACAAAAAACGTGTCCGGCTCTGCGAAACAGACACCACACACAACCACAAAGAGTATAATATTTCACAAGTCTCATCTACTGACAATTTTTGTAGCGAGATGCTACGTCCTTGCCCGGTCATTATTTCGAACTGTTTTTTAGCCTCCCGCTCCATGTTTCGAGATGCGGTTTTCATTGGCACGTCTTGTCGAAGCAGAGATCGCGCCCCTTTATCGCGGGATTCTCATCAATACGGGCGTGGGTAATCCAACCGCACCGTCCGCACGACCCTTGGGGAATAGGCGAGTTTTAAGGCGAGTGGGGAGGCACTTGATATCCGTTGCCTTTATAAGAGGATAAGGATCCATTCTTTCACCCACGCCCTCTTCCTTTCTGCCCATCCGCTCAGAGCTCCAGCGCCCAAGCTTCCATCCTTTCCACCCCCAAAAAGCACTCTGACCATGTCCGGATCTGGAGCACAGGGCAAGTGGATGGCCTCCTCCGTCACAGAGGAGAACATCACGGAGCTCCGGGAGGCGGGGTACTTGGCCCAGGAAATCGCCCACCGGCTTCCGGCCAAGGGGCAGATCGTCCCCACCTCGGAGCCCCACGAGAGGGTGGTATTCATCCCCCACTTCGTCTGCGGGTTAGGATTTCCTCTCCACCCCTTCGTCCGCGGACTCATGTTCTACTACAGGCTAGATTTCCATGATCTAGCCCCAAATTCTTTCCTCAACATCTCGGCATTCATTGTCGTGTGCGAGGCCTTCCTCCGCATCCCACCCCACTTCAGATTATGGCTAAAGATCTTCAATGTGAAGCTGAAAGTGGTGGATGGTCAACATGCAAAGTGCGGAGGCGCCATAGTGAGCAAGTTGTCCAACGTCACATGGCCCACATGCACCTTTGTGGAGACCGTCAAAGGGTGACAACACCAGTGGTTCTACGTCACACAGCCCCGCGACACCACCTGGGCCGCGGCCCCGGAATTCAAGTCCGGGCCTCCAATGCGGCTTACTAAAGGAAATATGCCCTAGAGGCAATAATAAAGTTATTATTTATTTCCCTATTTCATGATAAATGTTTATTATTCATGCTAGAATTGTATTAACGGAAACTTAGTACATGTGTGAATACATAGACAAAACAAAGTGTCCCTAGTATGCCTCTACTTGACTAGCTCATTTATCAAAGATGGTTATGTTTCCTAACCATAGACATGTGCTGTCATTTGACGAACGGGATCACATCATTAGGAGAATGATGTGATGGACAAGACCCATTCGTTAGCTTAGCATTATGATCGTTACAGTTTCATTGCTACAGCTTTCTTCATGACTTATACATGTTCCTCAGACTATGAGATTATGCAACTCCTGAATACCGGAGGAACACCTTGTGTGCTATCAAATGTCACAACGTAGCTGAGTGATTATAAAGATGCTCTACAGGTGTCTCCGATGGTGTTTGTTGACTTGGCATAGATCGAGATTAGGATTTGTCACTCTGTGTATTGGAGAGGTATCCTGGGCCCTCTCGGTAATGCACATCACTATAAGCCTTGCAAGCATTGTGACTAATGAGTTAGTTGCGGGATGCTGCATTACGAAACGAGTAAAGAGACTTGTCGGCAACGAGATTGAACTAGGTATGAGGATACCGACAATCAAATCTCGGGCAAGTAACATACCGATGACAAAGGGAACAACATATGTTGTTATGCGTTTTGACCGATAAAGATATTCATAGAATATGTAGGACCCAATATGAGCATCCAGGTTCCGCTATTGGTTATTGACCGAAGATGTGTCTCGGTCATGCCTACATAGTTCTCGAACCCGTAGGGTCCGCACGCTTAACGTTCGATAACGATTTGTATTATGAGTTATGTGATTTGATGACCGATGTTTGTTCGGAGTCCCGGATGATATCGGGGACATGACGAGGAGTCTCGAAATGGTCGAGAGGTAAAGATCGATATATTGGAAGGCAATATTCGAACGTCGGAAAGGTTCCAAGTGATTCGGGTATTTTTTGGAGTACCGGAGAGTTACGGGAATTCGTCGGGAGAAGTATTGGCCTTATTGGGCCATACTGGAATAGAGGAGGCAGGCCAAAGGGAAGGAGGCGCCCCCCCATGGGTCCGAATAGGACTAGGGGAAAGGGGGCGCCCCCGCCCTTTCCTACTCCCTCTCTCTTTCCCTCTTTCTTCTCTCCTACTCCGAAAAGGAAAAGGGGAATCCTACTAGGGCTCCCCACACTTGGCGCGCCCCCTCTAGGGCCGGCCTCCTCCTCCTCCCTCCTTTATATACTGGGCAGGGGACACTCCAAAGGCACAAAAAACAATCTCTTAGCCGTGTGCGGTGCCCCCCTCCATAGTTACACACCTCGGTCATATCATCGTATTGCTTAGGCTAAGCCCTGCACCGGTAACTTAATCATCACCGTCTCCACGCCGTCGTGCTGACGGAACTCTCCCTCGGCCTCAACTGGATCAAGAGTACGAGGGACGTCATCGAGCTAAACGTGTGCTGAACATGGAGGTGCAGTACGTTCGGTGCTAGGATCGGCCGGATCATGAAGACATACGACTACATCAACTGCGTTGCTAAAACGCTTCCGCTTTCGGTCTACGAGGGTACATGGACACACTCTCCCGCTCGTTGCTATGCATCACCTAGATGGATCTTGCATGTGCGTAGGATTTTTTTTGAAATTATTGCGTTCCCCAACAGTGGCATCCGAGCCAGTTCTATGCGTAGATGTTATATGCACGAGTAGAACACAAAGAGTTGTGGGCAATAATAGTCATACTGCTTACTAGTATGTCATACTTTGATTCGGCGGTATTGTTGGATGAAGTGGCTCAGAGCGACATTACATGACCACGTTCATGAGACAGGTTCTACCGCCGTGCTTCGCACACAGGTGGCTAGTGGGTGTCTGTTTCTCCAACTTTAGTTGAATCGAGTGTGACTATGCCCGGTCCTTTTTTTTAGGTTAAAACAACACACTTCATGAAAAATCATTGTGGTTTTGATGCGTAGGTAAGAACTGTTCTTGCTAAGCCCGTAGCAGCCACGTAAAACTTGCAACAACAAAGTAGAGGATGGCTAACTTGTTTTTGCAGGGCATGTTGTGATATGATATGGTCAAGATGTGATGAGAAATAAATTGTTGTATGATATGATCATGTTTTTGAAATTGTCGGCAACTGGCAGGAGCCTTATGGTTGTCTCTTTATTGCATAAGATGCAAGTGCCATGTAATTGCTTTACTTTATTGCTATGCGATAGCAATAGTTGGCGAGACAACCATATGACAACACGTTGATAGAGATCAAGATGATAGAGATCATGTTATCATGCCGGCGACGATAGAAATCATGACGGTACTTTGGAGATGGAGATCAAAGGCACAAGATGATGATGGCCATATCATGTCACATATTTTGATTGCATGTGATGTTTATCTTTTATACATCTTATTTTGCTTGGTTCGGCGGTAGCTTTATAAGATGATCCCTTACTAAAATTTCAAGGTACAAGTGCTCTCCCTGAGTATGCACCGTTGCGACAGTTCATCGTGCTGAGACAACACGTGATGATCGGCTGTGATAAGCTCTAAGTTCACATACAACGGGTGCAAGCCAGTTTTGCACATGCAGAATACTCGGGTTAAACTTGACGAGCCTAGCATATGCAGATATGGCCTCGGAACACTGGAGACCGAAAGGTCAACGTTAATCATATAGTAGATATGATCAACATAGTGATGTTCACCATTGAAAACTACTCCATCTCACATGATGATCGGACATGGTTTAGTTGATATGGATCACGTGATCATTTAGATGACTCGAGGGATATCTATCTAAGTGGGAGTTCTTAAGTAATATGATTAATTGAACTTAAATTTATCATGAACTTAGTCCTGATAGTATTTGCATATCTATGTTGTAGATCAATAGCTCTAAAATAGCTTCCCCGTTTTATTTATGATATGTTCCTAAAGAAAACTAAGTTGAAAGATGATAGTAGCATTGATGCGGACTTGGTCCGTGATCTGAGGATTATCCTCATTGCTGCACATAAGAATTATATCCTTGATGCACCGCTAGATGACAGACCTATTGCAGGAGCAGATACAGACGTTATGAACATTTGACAAAGCTCGGTATGATGACTACTTGATAGTTTAGTGCACCATGCTTTATGGCTTAGAACCGGGACTTCAAAAATGTTTTGAATGCCATGGAGCATATAAGAAGTTCCAAGAGTTGAAATTGGTATTTCATACTCATGCCCGTGTCGAGAGGGATGAGACCTCTGATAGTACTTTGCCTACAAAATGGAGGATAATGGCTCAACCAGTGAGCATGTGCTCAGATTGTCTGGGTACTACAATTGCTTGAATCAAGTGGGAGTGAATCTTCCAGATAAGATAGTAATTGACAAAGTTCTCTAGTCACTATCACCAAGTTACTAGAACTTCGTGATGAACTATAATATGCAAGGGATGATGAAATTAATTCCCGAGCTCTTCACGATGTTGAAATTGGCGAAGGTAGAAATCAAGAAAGAGCATCAAGTGTTGATGGTTTACAAGACCACTAGTTTCAAGAAAAAGGGCAAAAGAATAGAAACGGAACTTCAAGAAGAATGACAAACAAGTTGTCACTCCCATGAAGAAACCCAAAGCTAGACTCAAGCCTGAAACTGAGTGCTTCTACTACAAAGGAAATGGTCCCTGGAAGTGGAACTGCACCTATATACTTGGCGGATAAGAAGGATGGAAAAATGAACAAAGGTATATTTGATATACATGTTATTGATGTGTACTTTACTAGTGTTTATAGCAACCCCTCGATATTTGATACTAGTTCAGCTGCTAAGAGTAGTAACTCGAAACGGGAGTTGCAAAATAAACAGAGACTAGTTAAGGGCGAGGTGACGATGTGTGTTGGAAATGATTCCAAGGTTTATAAGATCACCATCGCACACTCCTTTTACATTCAGGATTAGTGTTGAACCTAAAATAAATGTTATTTGGTGTTTGCGTTAAGCATGAATATGATTAGATAATGTTTATTGCAATACGGTTATTCATTTAAGTCAAAGAACAATTGTTGTTCTATTTACATGAATAAAAACCTTTTATGGTCATACACTCAATGTAAATGGTTTATTGAATCTCGATCGTAGTGATACACATATTCATAAATATTGAAGCCAAAAGATGCAAAGTTAGTAATGATAGTGCAACTTATTTGTGGCACTGCCGTTTAGGTCATATTGGTGTAAAGCGCATGAAGAAACTCCATGCCGATGTACTTTTGGAATCACTTGATTATGAATCATTTGATGCTCGCGAACCATGCCTCATGGGCAAGATGACTAAGACACCGTTCTCTGGAACAATGGAGCGAGCCACTGACTTATTGGAAATAATACATATCGATGTATGCGGTCCAATGAGTGTTGAGGCTCACGGCGGGTATCATTGTTTTCTGACCTTCACAGATGATTTGAGCAGATATGTGTATATCTACTTGATGAAACACAAGTCTGAAACACTTGAAAAGTTCAAAGATTTTCAGAGTGAAGTAGAGAATCATCGTAAGAAGAAAATAAAGTTTCTACGATCTGATCAGAGGCAAATATTTGAGTTACGAAGTTTGGCCTTCAATTAAAACAATGTGGAATAGTTTCACAAACTCATGCCACCCGGAACACCACAAAGATAATGGTGTGTCCGAACGTCATAGCCGCATTTTATTGGATATAGTGCAATCTATGATGTCTCTTACCAATATACCACTATCGTTTTGGGGTTATTCATTAGAGACAGCTGCATTCACGTTAAATAGGGCACCATCTAAATCCGTTGAGACGACACCTTACGCACTATGGTTTGGCAAGAAACCCAAGTTGTCGTTTCTTAAAGTTTGAGGCTGCGATGCTTATGTGAAAAAGCTTCAACCTGATAAGCTCGAACCCAAATCAGAGAAATGTGTCTTCATAGGATACCCAAAAGAGATTGTTGGGTACACCTTCTATCACAGATCCGAAGGCAAGATCTTTGTTGCTAAGAATGGATCCTTTCTGGAGAAGGAGTTTCTCTCGAAGGAAGTGAGTGGGAGGAAGGTAGAACTTGATGAGGTAATTGTACCTTCTCCCTAATTGGAAAGTATTTCTTCACTGAAATCAGTTCAAGTGATGCTTACACCAATTAGTGAGGAAGTTAATGATGATGATCATGAAGCTTCGGATCAAGTTACTACCGAACCTCGTAGGTCAACCAGAGTACGTTCCGCACTAGAGTGGTACGGGAATCCTATTCTGGAGTTCATGTTACTTAACCATGACGAACCTACGAACTATGAGGAAGCGATGATGAGCCCAGATTCCACGAAATGGCTTGAGGCCATGAAATCTAAGATGGGATCCATGTATGAGAACAAACTGTGGACTTTGGTTGACTTGCCCGATGATCGGCAAGCCATAGAAACTAAATGGATCTTCAAGAGGAAGACAGACGCTGATAGTAGTGTTACTATCTACAAAGCTAGACTTGTCGAAAAAGGTTTTTGACAAAGTTTAAGGTGTTGACTACGATGAGATTTTCTCACTCGTAGCGATGCTTAAGTCTATCTGAATCACGTTAGCAAATTGCCACATTTTATGAAACCTGGCAAATGGGTGTCAAAACTACATTCCTTAATGGATTCCTTAAAGAAGAGTTGTATATGATGCAACCAGAAGGTTTTGTCGATCCTAAAGGTGCTAACAAAATGTGAAAGTTCCAGCTGTCCATCCATGGACTGGTGCAAAGCATCTCAGAGTTGGAATATATGCTTTGATGAGTTGATCAAAGCATATAGTTTTATACAGACTTGTGATGAAGCCTGTATTTACAAGAAAGTGAGTGGGAGCACTACAACCTTTCTGAAAAGTATATGTGAATGACATGTTGTTGATCGGAAATGATGTAGAATTTTCTGGAAAGCATAAAAGGAGTGTTTGAAAGGAGTTTGTCGTGGTTTTGTCACGGCAGATGTCCTTAGGAAAGGACTTAGTCGTAGAGCCATCGCGCGGGTTAGCTTTGTCGGATTTCGGGTTCCGGCAGACCCTTAAGGTTCGAACACTGGGGTGCGCACGGAGATCTTTCCCCTACCAGCTCACGAGTGTACGGATTGCGAGGGATCTAAACTAGGAACGAAGAATGAACGCAAGGGACACGAGGTTTATACTAGTTCGGGCCACCATTGTGGTGTAATACCCTACTCTAGTGTGTGGTGTGGTGGATTGCCTCAGGGGCTGATGATGAACAATACAAAGGAAGAACAACCTCGCGAGGGGTTGTTCTTGAGCTGGTGCGATGAACTGCTTGGGTGAGTTTAGTCGCCTCTCTCTCTCTCTCTCTCTCTCTCTCTCTGCTAGGGTTCTATCTGATAGGTCTCTTCCAGATGCCTCTACTCTGTGATGGCTAGCCCTATTTATAGTGGGAGGCCCTGGGCCTCTTCCCAAATATTGAGCGGGAAGGGCGCCAACAATTGGCCATTTTGAAGGGGAACATCTAGTACACTTATCCTGACTAAAGTTGGTCTTGGCTGCCAAAGGCTTTGACGATGACGCCTGCCCTGGCTCCACGATGACCTCCATCCCGCTGCTCTGCTGGTCTTGGTCTTGTTGCAATCAAGCGGCAACCTTTGCTCGATGCCTTGGCCTATGCTTGCCTCCTTTGCACCAAAGGGGAACGAGGACACTGCAGACAGCTGGTGCCCGCGGGCGCCCGCCTGGTCTCGATCGTCATGAGCTTGCGCCATGTGGCACCCTCGTGAGGTACCTCGCCTTGATCTCTCTTCCTCCTCGCGAGCCCGCTCGACGAGGTTGCTCCCCGAGGGAGGTTCCTGCCGCCCCGCCTCATGAGGCTTGGCCCCTCATGAGGGTCTTGAGCTTGAGCTGATGAAGCTGGGCCGCGCTGGGCCCCCACTTGAGCCACGCCGCAGGCCGCAGGAAGGCAAGTCTGGGGACCCCCATTCCCAGAACGTCGACAGTAGCCCCCGGGCCCAAGGCGCGCCCGGACTTGGCTTAGTAGAGAAGCGAAGGGGCAAGTGCGAAGCACCGCGGGCCCCAACAGCCTGCAGCCTTGGGCGCCACGTGGCGATTGCTTGGTCGTGGGCGTCTCCGCTTCCCCACGATGCATCGGCAACCGCATGACTTGACAAGTCCCTGCATGCAGAAATGGGTCATGATTACCTGCGATCGTGGAGGCCGACGGTTGGCCTCCTCCGGCTATAAGTACGGAACGACGCAGACCCTTCCAGTCCATCTCCTCTTGCTGCTCTTTTCTCTCCATGGCTCCGTCGAAGAGGTTCTCGGCCGCGGAGAAGGGAAAGGCCCGCCAGGTATGGCCTAACTCTCCCCCGGCCAAGCGCGGTCAATGCCGTCCTCGCAAGCATCCCGCGGCTCCCGAAGTGGCTTCCTGCGGCCGTGGAAGCGATCTCCTGCGCGGCGATGGGCGCCAGGCTGTCGATGGGGGGCGCGTTGCGACCACACGGCCTCCTAGGCCGCGCTTCCACTCGGCGGAGGTGCTGCCGGAGTTTGTCGTGTGGTCGGTGGAGCCGACCAGCACCTGGCTCCAGCTTCCCCGCTTCCTTTTAGGTGAACTTCCGGCTGGCGCCCCGGGCGGCCTCTGGCTTCAGGCGGATGGTTGTTGCAGCCGGGCCTCCTAGGCTTCGCTGGAGGTCTCCGCCGCCGGGTGTGTGGCCCTGACCCGTGGCTGGCAAACGTTTGCCCGCGCGCGTGGCCTAAGCCCGCGGTGCACCCTGCACTTCAAGTTCGACGGCGATGCCACCCTCTACGTGAGGGTGTTTGGAGAAGACGGTCGCCGCGCCGGGTGCTGTCCCGAAGACGACGACCGCGGCAATGGACCCAGCCTCGGCGTTGATCGGGATGAAGATGACAGCGCGCGCATGGTCGGCGGTGCTCGTGACTCGTCGAGCTTCGACGGCTCTCCTTCAGACAGCAACTCCTCCAGCGGTGGCCGCGACCAGCCCCCGTGCCGTCGCACACGCCTGGAGGGAGGTAGCGGGTCAGCCCGCCGTCGCGCCCTGGTGAAGCGCGAGAGGGAGTCTGCCTAAGCTCCGGAGGCAGTACGAGCCTTCGCCGTGCCTATTTTGTTTTTCTCCTTTTCTTGCGCAAAGAGACAGTAGTGTAGGGCCCCGCGGGGGTGCGCTTGAACTGTTGTTGTTAATCATCGTGTTGTTTCCGCCATTTCTGTGCCATGCTTTTGTGCCACATGCCCGCGCGTAGAAATTACTTAGCTTGAGGGGACCTGTCGCGGTCTTCGCTTCCCGAGGCCGAGGCCTCGTCGATCGCTTCATGTCCTGCAAGGATTTGAGGGGTAGCTTCCGGCCTCGGTTGTGGAGGCGACCAACCCAGGTCCTGTGTTCGCGTCGCGGTGCCCGTGGGGCATGGACTGGGAGGGTGCTCCTCAGAGTGGACCCGGCTAGGAAAGCCTCAAACGATAAGGGCGTAAAACATCATGAGGGTGCTCAAGGCCCCTCATGAGACTTGCACGAGAGAAATCGAGGTGAGAGTGAAAAAGACAAAGAGTCACAAGTCAAAGACGGCAACAACTTCAATAAAACTTCAAATAGGAATGAACAAGCCAACCGCAGAGAAAGCAAATGAAAAAGCCGCGTCCGGCACCTAATCTAGTCTTCGACGCCTTTCTCACCAAAGACGGAGCTAAGTGCTGCCACTAGGCGTGGGAGGGAGCCCTGTGGCCCGAGGCGGGCGCCTCGAGACTCCGGGCGTGTACAGCCCCAACTCATTATTATGTGAGAGTGTCACGGGCGGCGAAGCTTCATTGTGCATTGGCCTTCTTCATGTGCTCCGGCCTTTCTCGGGGAATGAACTTCACAGGCGTTGGCCTTCTTCATGTGCTCCGGGCCTTTCTCAGAAAACGAAGCCAGCAGCGCTTGCCTTCTTCACAGTGCTCCGGCCTTTCCCAGAAAACAAGCTTCACAAAGCGCTTATGCTCTTCACAGTGCTCCGGCCTTTCCCAGAAAACGAAGCTTCACAGCGCTTGCCTTCTTCATGTGCTCGTGGCCTTTCTTCAAGGGTAGAACTTGGAGATGCCGGATGTTCCACGCTGCTTGGGATGGGCACCCCTCCCGAGTCTCCAAGCGGCGGAGTCGGGCCCGAAACATGAACAACCTTGAACGGGCCCTCCCACATGGGAGAAAGCTTATGCAACCCTTCCCCGGAGAGGACCTGTCGAGCATGAGGTCCCCTACCTCAAGAGTCCTGGGCGGATGCTGCGGCAAGGGTACCACCGCAGCGCTGTTGATACTTTGCTGCAGCAGCTGCCTCTCGACGATGTTCCTCCCCGCACGAGATCCATCTCGCATGGCGCCCCGCGCTGGCCGAACGCCAGGACTCATGAGCGACGCCTGACCTCGTGAGGGAGGACAATTTTTGCTCCGTAGACGAGGAAGAAAGGGGTCTCGCCAGTCGGCTTGGCCGCGGTCGTGCGGATGGACCACAACACAGACTGGAGCTCGTCGTGCCAGCCCCTGCCGCAGGCCTCCAGCTTCTTCTTGAAGGTCCTGGTTTTGAGGCCCTTCAGACCTCCGCTGGCTCGCTTCGCCTGGCCACAT
Source organism: Aegilops bicornis (assembly GCA_021605145.1). Lineage (NCBI taxonomy): Eukaryota > Viridiplantae > Streptophyta > Magnoliopsida > Poales > Poaceae > Aegilops > Aegilops bicornis. The sequence continues at coordinate 391,060,250 of CM038675.1, read as the reverse complement.
CTGGGTGCGCCACCAAGCGTAGCATATCTGCTGCTCCAAGGTTAGCACAAGACGCTTTTGAAGAGATTGTCAGAACTGCGAACCGTTGTCGGTGATGATGCGGTTAGGCACTCCAAACCGCTCACGAGGCCCTCGATGAACTTGACCACAGAGCTCACCGATGGTGCGGACAGCTTCCACCTCAACCCACTTGGTGAACTTGTCCACGTCGACGTAGAGGTAGCGATAGCCCCCTGGAGCCCGAGGGAACGGGCTCAGAATGTCCAGCCCCCAAACTGCGAATGGCCATGAGAGGGGTATAGTTTGCAGACCTCCCGCCGGCTGATGGATCTGCTTGGCATGAAATTGGCATGCCTCGCAAGCCTTTACCAGCTCAATCAAGGCCGCTGAAAGGCCAGTGGGCCAAGAGAACCTGGCTGGAACGCCTTTGCCAACGAGGGTTCGTGAACGATGAGTGGTGCCCACGCCTCCGCCGTGGTATGTCTTCCAAAGAATTCCTTCCCTTGCTCTTCGGGAATGCAGCACAGGACACGCTATTCGTCGCCTCCGTAAAGCTCTCCATCCCTCGATGCAAGAGGGTTGTGGCTTGCCGCGCCACACGCCTCCGCCTCCTCCTTCTCCGGCAGGTCCCTCAGTATTAAGTAGCTCTTGAGCTCTATGATCCAAAGACCCTCCCGAGGTTCTAACGCCAGAGCAGGCGTGCTCGAGACCGGCCGCAGGCCGGGCTCCCGAGGCAGCGGCCGGGGAGCTCCTCCCGAGGTTGCGCCGCTTGATAGCGATGGTGCCGCCGAGGGCTCAAGAGTCGTTCTTCGAAGACGCCAGGCTCCTGAGGCAGCCGCCTGGAAGCCCTCTTGGCGATGTCATCTGCCTCTTGATTGGTGCCGCGTGGCACATGCTGCAGCTCCAGTCCCTAGAACTGTTTCTCCATCCTGCGAACCTCCGCGAGGTAGGCTTCCATGTGTTTGTCCTTCGGCTCGTATATCATGTTGGAGAAGTTGACGAGGAGTTGTGAATCACCCTTGATGACGAGGCGCTTTACCCCCAAAGCGATTGCGGCTCTCAGGCCGGCTATCAGGCCTTCATATTCTGCTATGTTGTTGGAGACCTTTTCCCCATGCTGGAAACAGAGCTGCATGGGGTAATAGAGCTTGTCCTGAGTAGGGGACACGAGCACTCCGCCGGCCCCCGCGCCATGTCGGGAGAATGCCCCATCGAAGTACATGACCCAGCCGTCTGGTGCCTCGCTTCCCGGAGAGAGCGATCGGTCTTCGCCTGCTTCGAGGCCGGGTGCCTCCGTCCATTCTGCCACGAAATCTACCAATGCGGCCCCCTTGATGACTCTGGTTGTGCTAAATTCTAGCTGAAAAGCTTGCAGTTCGATGTTCCACTCAGCGACTCTTCCAACTGAGTTGGGGCTCTTGAGCACCCTCTCCAGAGGGTATGCTGAGACGACCTTGATGGGATGACCCTGGAAGTAGTGTCGCAGTTTGCGTGAGGCTACCAATAGCGCGAGGAGGAGTTTTTGGGGCATGGGGTACTGCTACCAGCATCCCGTGAGCACCGCGGCCGATTTAAATACACCGGTGCTCGACGAGAGTAGGAGTACCGATGAGGCCCGTGCCCTCCGGAGGGTCTCGACGCCTCGAGTCAACGGAGCCCCCAAATACCGGGTTGCCCTGACGCTGCCTCTTCGGCCCTAGGGGCATCTTCCGCCGAGGCTGGTTTCATTCACGAGGCCGTGACCTTCATGAGGTCTTCTTGGTCTTCGCGCCACACGGCCGGGGCCGTGGTCGGCGTGACGCTGACCTGATCTCGGCACTCTTCCCGAACCGCCACTAGGGCTGCGCTGGCAGAGTAGGGTGTGGCGGCGAGGTAGAGCACCAGGGGCTCAAGTGGGCGTGGCGCGACCATCACAGGAGGGCTGGTAAGGTACCTCTTGAGTTCTTGGAATGCCTTGTCGGCCTCTTCAGTCCATTCAAAGGGGCCCTTCTTCTTCATCAGCTTGAAGAATGGTAGTGCTCGTTCCCCCAGCTTGGAGATGAAACGTCCTAGCGCGGTCACGTGCCCGGTGAGTTTTTGCATCTCTCTGAGGGTCTTTGGTGGGCTCATGTCTTCGACTGCTTTGACCTTTTGCGGGTTGGCCTCGATGCCCCTATGGGACACGAGGAAACCCAGGAGTTTGCCCGAGGGGACTCCAAATACGCACTTCTCCGGGTTGAGCCGCAGATCCACTTTATCAAGGCTCGTGAAGGTTTCTTCCAGGTCCTGTATCAGGGTTTTTGCCTCCCGAGACTTCACCACAATGTCGTCGACGTACGCCTCAGCATTATTCCCGAGCTGTTGGCCCAGGGCGATGTGCATTAGCCGCTGAAAGGTCGCGCCTGCGTTGCACAACCCAAACGGCATGCAGGTATAGCAGTACACTTCGCACGGGGTCAGGAAAGCTATTTTTTCCACATCTTCCACCGCCATCTTGATTTGGTGATAGCCTGCGAAGGGATCCAGGAAACACAGCAGGTCACACTCAGCGGTGGAGTCGACGATCTGGTCGATGCGAGGAAGCGGGAACGGATCCTGTGGGCAGGCCTTGTTGAGGTTGGTGAAGTTGACACACATGCGTTCCTTTCCCCCTTTCTTTGGCACGACAACTGGGTTGGCCAGCCAATCTGGGTAGCGGACCTCACGAATAACCCCTGCTGCTTCTAGCTTGCGGGTCTCTTGGACGATGAAAGCTTGTTTCTCTGTGGATTGTCGCCGCCTTTCGCTTCACGGGCGCACATTGGGGCACACGTTGAGGTGATGCTCAATCACGCCTCTCGGGACCCCTGCCAACTGATCTGGTCCCCATGCGAACACCTTCTTGTTTGCACGCAGGAACTTCACCAAGGCCTCCTCCTGCTCGGGTTCGAGGTTTGCACCTATGGTGAAGGTGGCGTCAGTTGACCCGTCCTCGCTGACTGGTACCTGCTTGGTTTCTGCCTTGTTTTGAGTGAATAGCTGCTTCTTCTTGGACGGCGCAGCCCCCTTGGGCTCGGGGGGGCCGCCTTGAAAACAAGCTCAAGCGCCTGCAGTGCATCTCCGGTGTTTCTTGACACGGTAAGGACGCCGCTGCTCCCGGGCATCTTCATGAGGTTGTACGCTGGGTGAGTTGCTGCCATGAACCGGGCCAAGGCCGGGTAGCCGAGGATGGCGTTGTAGGGAAGGCCGATGGGGGCGATGTCGAAGCCGATCAGCTCCGTGCGGTAGTTGTGGCGGGTGCCGAAGGTCACCGGGAGGCGGATTTGTCCCAGGGTGGCGGTGGAACCTGCTCCGACTCCCGAAAAAGGCCTGCTGGGCTGGAGCCGCTCTGACGGCACATGGAGGAGGCTGAAGGCCTCCACAGAGAGCACGGTGAGGCCGGCTCCACCGTCGATGAGGGTCCTGGTGACTGCCACTTCGCAGATGGTGGGGGTGCACAACATTGGAAGTGCACCCGACCCGGCGGGGTTGGAGGGGTGGTCGTCCGAGTTGAAGAGCAGGTCGGCCTCGGGCGCCACCTAGCCCGGCGGGGCTCCCTGGTGCTTGGAGGCGGCGGCGATCTGGCGGGTGAATGGTTTGACATGGCGGCTCGAAGGTGGCGCCAGTGAGCCGCCCAGGAGGGCTGCGACGACCGGGGGCGCCGGCCCGGCGCGATGGGTGAGGTAGAGGTCGCGCAGCTCCCCCCAACAGGCCTGCTGCTCGATCTCCGACGGGCCGATGGCGGCGTTGGCGGCAGGTGATGGGGAACGATGGTGGCGTCCGCCTGCGGGAGCCGTCTGGGCGACTCGAGCGGCGCGAGCATCCCGGCGCTCGGCGCGAGCTCGGCGAGCGTCAGCCATGGGCACGACAGAAGATCACACACGACCAGCGGAAGGAAGATTCCGGCGCACCCCTACCTGGTGCACCAAATGTCGGATTTCGGGTTCCGGTAGTCCCTTAAGGTTCGAACACTGGGGTGCGCGCGGAGATCTTTCCCCTACCAGCTCACGCGTGTATGGATTGCGAGGGATCTAAACTAGGATCGAAGAATCAACGCAAGGGACGCGAGGTTTATACTAGTTCAGGCCACCATTGTGGTGTAATACCCTACTCTAGTGTGTGGTGTGGTAGATTGCCTCAGGGGCTGATGATGAACAATACAAAGGAAGAATAGCCTCGCGAGGGGTTGTTCTTGAGCTAGTGCGATGAACTGCTTGGGTGAGTTCAGTCGCCTCTCTCTCTCTCTGCTAGGGTTCTATCTGATAGGTCTCTTCCAGATGCCTCTACTCTGTGATGGCTAGCCCTATTTATAGTGGGAGGCCCTGGGCCTCTTCCCAAATATTGAGCGGGAAGGGCGCCAACAATTGGCCATTTTGAAGGGGAACATCTAGTACACTTATCCCGACTAAAGTTGGTCTTCGGCTGCCAAAGGCTCGACGGTGACGCCGTCTGGCTCCACGATGACCTCCATCCTGCTGCTCGCTGGTCTTGGTCTTGTTGCAATCAAGCGGCAACCTTTGCCTGATGCCTTGGCCTATGCTTGCCTCCTTTGCACCAAAGGGGAAACAAGGAACTGCGCAGGCTGGCGCCCGCCTGGTCTCGATCGTCATGGCTTGCGTCACAGGGCACCTTCGTGAGGTACCCTGCCTTGATATCTCCGCCTCCTCGCGAGCCTGCCTGACGAGGCTGCTCCTGAGGGAGGTTCCTGTCATCCGCCCCGCGAGGCTTGGCCCCTCGCGAGGGTCTTGACCTTGAGCTGAGGAAGCTAGGCCGCGCTGGGCCCCCACTTGAGCCACGCCGCAGGCAGGCAAGTCTGGGGACCCCCATTCCCAGAACGCTGACAATCTTAAAGGGGTTAAAGCGGACAAGGGACGCAGAGAGTTTATACTGGTTCGGCCCCTTGCAGTGAAGGTAAAAGCCTAATCCAGTTGTTGTGGAATTGCTAGTGTTTCGATGACCAGGGAGCGAAATACGCTTTGCCTGAGTCTCGAGTTGTTGTCTGCTCTCGAATCCGCCGGGTCGTCCCCTTATATACATGGGTTGACGCCCGTCGGTTTACAGAATCCCGAGGCCGGCTCATAAATGTGTCCGGCTCGGTCTCTGCCTTTTCTACCTTACAACATAAGTTTACATATCAATGTCGGTTTATGTCTACAGGCCTTAAACCAACCTTGGGCCCTGGGTCTTCATAAAGCGTCACCGTCCTTATCTTCATGGGCTTCAGTGCATGTTGAATCGTTATGGGGTTAACCTGCCTCTCCGGCCGGTTTACACCCGTAGTAATATCCCCAACATTAGGCCCCAGATTGATTTGAACTGGTTCATGTCAATCCTCAATACTTAGAAAATTTCTTCTCCAGCATCTTCAAATAATCTTGTAAACCGCCATGACGTCATCTTCCAGGATCATGATAAACCGCCATGACATCATCTGTTATTAAAACTGCGCATAACCCACCTTCATTAATGGGCCTCCGACAATCGAGGCAACAGAGCTGTCACATACCCCATTTTTCGGGCTCATCGATTCTCGCACCTTCCTTTTATCCATTCACCTTTATAAATAAGCCCAGGGGTACCTTTCACTTTTCCCCTCGTGCCTCTTCGCATCGTCTTCTTCATCGCGCCGACCGACCTTCAAGCTCTGCCACCGCTGTCGTCCTTCGCCTCCGCCTCAGCAACGGCCGCTGCATCAACCTGGCTGTACCAGAGAAACACGGCGATCCTCCGCTGCTTCCCCAGCGCCAGTAAGTTCCTTTTCTCCTCACCCTAGATCCACCATTAGGGTTCGGTGTTCCTCATAGCTTTTCAAAGTTCTTGAAGCTGTTCTTCCTTGTTCCTCTTCAGTAAATACTGATGGCTAGTCAGATATGATTCTTCCAGTGCCCTTGTAGTTCAAACTTCTTTTTCCTTTGTTTAATAGATCTGCTTTATATCAAACTCATCTCGACTCATCGAACCCTTTGAGCACTTGGAATTAGGTCAGAATATATTTTGATTTTCCACCGCACGGCAGATCTGAGATTACCTTGCCAATCTGTGAAACTTGTTTTCCTTTACTTACACATCTTTAGACTTGTATCTTCAATACCAGATTAGGCGGTTTAATCCCATAGAAAAAATCATGACCCAAAGAGATACCATTAGTCCCCTGTTGAACCGCCAATGCATTCATCATTGTACTGTCTCCATTGTCAGACTCCGGTTTACAAATAACAAACTCCGGTTTAACAATATGCTTACATCCTTATACCGCTTTATAGTTGTCCACTGTGACTCTTAAATCGACAATAATCATGTTTCAACTTCTCATTGTAATGGCCAAGCAAGTATATGAATGCAACTGGGTTCCTTCTCGAGTCACCAAAGATCAGTTAAACAAATGCATTGCAACGGGCGCTTTAGCTAAGAAAGATGTCATCCACTGGAGGGCCCCTAGCCCGGAAAATCCTCCTACACCCAGGGACGGAGAGGTAGTCGTGTTTGCTGACCATCTGGGTCGAGGTTTTAGCCCTCCCGGTTCAAAATTCTTTCGAGATGTGCTGGCTAGTTTTCAACTTCACCCTCAGGACATTGGTCCAAATTCTGTAACCAACATCTGCCACTTCCAAGTCTTCTGTGAAGCTTATCTACAAGAGGAACCTACAATCGAACTGTTTAGGGATTTCTTTCACTTAAACCATCACACAGAATTCACTGATGGACCCAATACTGAATTGGGTGGAATGGTGGTTCAGAAAAGGAAGGAAGTCACCTTCCCTCATCCCAAGCTCCACAGTCACCCCAAAGAGTGGAACCAGACCTGGTTTTATTGCAAGGATACATCTCCAACTGATGAAAACCCCCTACCGGGTTACCGCCCTGAACGCCTTAGCAATACAGATCCTTTTCCAAAGAGGTTAACAACAAAGGAAAGGGCCAACTATGCCCCTCAACTATCAAAACTTAGAGCCTTCATGGCGAACGGTTTAAGAGGTGTTGACCTTGCTCGTTGTTGGATAAGCTGGAGTATTCTGCCCTTAAGCCGGCACCCCGGTTTGATGTGTGAGTACATAGGGAGTTTGAAGGACACTCAACGACACATTGATATTCAGCTTACAGACGCGGAAGTTACTGAGGCTGTAAAAAAGATGCTGAATGAACCGGAGGCTGTCTGTGGCCAGACCGGATTAAGTCCTTTCTACACTTTCAACAAACCGCCAGCTGTAGGAATCATATAACCTTTTTATCTTAAGTTGCTTCTGTCAAAATATTCTCTGAAAGTTTGACTATTTTCTGACAGGGTGATGATCCATTCTGGAATAATAAACCACAAGACAAACCGGCCAAGCTGCAAGACAAAACGGCCAAGCCACTTCGCCCAAAGACCAAGGTTATTAAAAAACCTGCCAAGAAAAGGACCACTGCATCCTCCGAGCTAAATGCTGATGACGATGTGGGTAACCCGGAATCAGAGGTAGAACTTGACTCTCTTGGTTCATTTTTCGTACACCTCATTGACAATGATTATTATCAGGACGACGCTGAAGGCAGTCACGCTGATGATGTAGAGGTAATCATTCTTTTCTCCAATTCAGATCCTCTGCCAACATCAAAAATCCGTCGAGCAAACCGGAAAGTAAAATTTTCTCACCCCCTTGCTTACTTGGACCCAAACTTTCTTTTGAAGACGCAGAAGACGAGGCTCGCCCAGACAACCCGCAAGACAACAAGTTGTAGTTACCTCTGCTGGCCATCGAACACTCCGGTCCGGAAATGCCGATCAGAGGTCTCTTATCCCCTTGACACTTCATGCCCCAATGCGGGTTGTTTCCGCCAGCCTCTTAACCCGTCTAATTCAAATTATCAGGGTACTTCCCACTCATCTTCTGGCGAGTCGTCGGCCACAAAGCTTCCACCCCTCAAAAAAGTTCTTGGGTGAGCTATACACTTGTTTTTATCCTTGATGTGTTATTTTTATATACTATACTGATCCTCATGTTTATTTTTCTCAGTGCCAAGCCCAGACCCAGCAAGAAGGCTCGGTTGAATAAACCGGTTGATGATAACGTGGCTGTTGAACCGGAAAAGACTCCAGATCCTCAAGAGACTGATGCTGACGCCATGCTTAATGACCCACCGCCTCAAGACCATGACTTTTTTGCTGAACAGGTGGAAGTTGACACCACAAGCCGTGCTGACCAGCCAACCAGTCCTGTCCGAACTCATGACAAACCGGTCAGCCCAGTTAAAGGTACTGACAAACCGCCAACTCCAGTAAAGGCTGCTGATGATAAAGATGATGACATTATGATTACCGCATCGCCACACCACTCTCGGCAATCCTGTCGCTTTGTCAAAGCGTACTGCCAAGGACGAACTCTCTGCTATCAGCAAAGGCAAATGGAATGCCGATTTATCAAGCTACGCCCATCTCAATGCTCAAGACATTCACTCTGGCTTCTTGAACCGTCTGAATACCAGCCGTGACTATGAAGCTGGTTTGGTAAACTTGATGAAGGAGTGATATGAGGGAACTACATAACTGTTTCTCTCTTACGTCCAATTGCAACTTATCAACTCAAGTAGCCCCCAACTGACGGTTTATGATACCAATCTGAACCGGGACTTAGTAATAACTTTCTGTTTGCAACACTGCATCTTAGTTTTCATTGATGTAGCCCCCAAGGGCCGGTTTAACTTTATAAAGATGAACCGGGACTTCTAAAAGATTGCCCGGATCAGAACTTGGAGCAAACATACATTAGCCCCCAAGTGCCAAGAGTAATACTTGTATTATGCTTGGGACTTTGTAGGAATTTCCATGAACAAGCAAATATGCATTAGCCCCCAAGTATCAAGTGTGTAACTTGTTATGTGCTTGGTACTTCAATCATGTAGCATCAACTCATTATACTTCTATCTGTTATAGGCTGAACTGAGCAAAAAGGAAGCTCAAACCGTTGATCTGCAAGAGAACATCAAATCCCAGCAAGCTGAAACCTCCAAGGCAAAGGATGAACTGACTAGCGCTTTAGCCGCTATGGAAAGCTAAAGGAGGATTTCAACAAAGAGCGTGCGGATTGGAACACAGAAAAATCTGCTTTGCAAAAAAGAGCCGAGGACGTAGAAGCAGCTCTTAAACCGGTGGTAGATGAACTAACTGGCGTAAAGCGGCAGATACATGCCATGACTGATGTTGTGTTCAGTAAGCATCCTTGCTTTATACTTTCAACATATCTTCCCATGTGTTGCCGATTTACTGACATTTGAAATGATGCAGGAACTCGCATTAGTCACCTGGGCTCTGATGTACAGAAGAAGCTGAAGGCCGCCTACACGCTGATAGAGCAATTGTATACCGCAAGACGCATATCGAATCATCTGCACCGCTTCTCACAATAAGCCACCCCGACGTTAATCAAGGATACCTTAGCCAGTGCTATCTATGTTGCCTGCCCGGTAGAAGAGCTAAAGAGATCCGCCGCAAGGGCCGGGCGCTTTGATCGCACTAATTCCGGCAAAAAGCATGGGTGCCTGATCTTGATCCGGCAGACGCCATGAAAGGCTACCCAAGCTTAAAAGAAGAAGGATTAGAATTTTGCACTGATGATCTCCACGCCATAAACTGGGAACTTCGTCCACTGGCTTGTCAACTTGCTGAAGAAGCTGACCTGTCATTTTACCAGGCGAGTTATGACACCAATAACAAACGGGTTGCTACACCGACTCCTGAGGCTCAAAACCTGATCCCTCCAATCCGTAAGCACACTTATGCCCCTGATATTGAACCGTCCACCCTTATAAGCGACGAAGCTGTGTTCCAAGCGTTAACTGGGATTGACTGGACAACTATTGACTTCCAGCCGCTGGGTAGAGACGAAGAGGATGAACCGGTGCAAGATGATCCGCAACCGTCAGGTCAAGCTGGTGGCCAATCATAAGCCGGAGGCCGGTTTAGTCTTCTACGTGCTGCAACACGTATTTGAGAAAACAATTATCCTTTTGGGCACTGAAACGCCTTGTAATAGGCTAGTTAAAACACTTGGTCTGTTATGCCTTCGTGCATATTTATCTGCAATTGATGCGTGCTAATCCTCCATGCTTAAGATATGATGTTCATAATCCATAGCAATTTACTCAAGCTATCCCTGCAGGTAAAAAGCTTAAAGCGCCCGGGCGGTTTACCACCGGGCGGGTCATAATGCCCAAATATATATATATATACAACCAAGGTTTATAACCAAAGTAAAAAAAGATAACCAAATATGGAAATATGTGATACCTGTGACCTTGAGCTGGCTAATCAACTTTATACTGAGGGTAATAACCCTAACTCGGAGTATTAGTAACTCCTGTTATATGATGCCGGTTTACAATAAAACCGTTCCGGGTTGTGATAAACACCGGTTTATTCAATACTGGTGACTTTTAGTCGAAACCAGACCGGGTTGATAGTCTCCGGATTATAAATTGATCATGTACTGACAACTTGGAGTTGACAGCCTAACCGAGTTGATGAACACCGGTTTGAAAACATCACAAATCTTGTCAAAAGAAAGAAAAACTTAGCAAAAGGCAAATAAAAACCGTTGTAGTCGAGGCTTTTCACGGGCTGCCAGGCCCCAAATTCGAGGCTTTTCATGGGCTGCCAGGCCACTGAGTTAAACCATTTTTGCAAAGCCTTTTAAGACGGTCCTCAATCCTTAACCAAACATCATTTTAACTTGACAAGTTCAGGGTCTTATTAGAGTAACTTGTCAAAGTTCGATGGGTCATACCAGGTTTACCTGGGCGGAGTAACTTACTTAAAGAGGTAGGCTAACCCGGGGTTTTAGGTGGACAGCAGGCTTCCAAGCCATGGATTGGTAGCCTATTACAAGTGTAGATTCTTAGTTCATTTCGACAGCAAAGAATCCCCAAGTAACATTTTGAGCTGTGCTCAGTGGGTGCCTATGTTTGAGTTGTTGTTTTACAACACTCTCTTTGGCCCCGGATTGATTTGGCTTTGGGCCGATCAAGAGGTGTGACTATGGTTCGGATATGACCAAGCCCCCAAATGATGTTGTGGCATTGCGCCGATCAAGAGGTGTAGCTATGGTTCGGATACGACCAAGCCCCCAACTGATGTAATATAAAGCTTTGAGAAGCTGAATCAAGGGGTAAACCGGACGCCGCTTTATAAACAGAAGCTCCATGTAACCACACATGATGTAAGAAAAACAACAGATACCCCGCTTTAATGAGGTTCCAGTTTATTATATTGATCATAATATATACATTGTCATAATATGTACATAAGCAGAGCCTATGGCTCAAGTATAGTAGGGCCGAAGATGAGCAATATTCCACGGCCGGTTGGTCTCCTCCTATGGTTTACGTGAGTCTTTGCACTCTCGAACATCGATTAGGTAGTATGACCCGTTGTGTAGATTCTTGTTGACCACAAAGGGTCCTTCCCAAGGGGGGGATAGCTTGTGCATATCCGTCTGATCCTGGATGAGTCGAAGCACCAAATTGCCTTCTTGAAAGGTTCTGGTTCTAACCCAGCGGCTATGATAACGATGTAGATCTTGCTGATAAATCGCCGAACGGGCTGCTGCCATGTCATGCTCCTCATCCAACAGGTCAAGAGCTTCCTGCCGTGCCTTCTCGTTGTCAGCTTCAACATATGCCGCTACACGAGGTGAGTCATGACGGATGTCACTAGGAAGAACTGCTTTCGCTCCATAAACCATGAAGAATGGTGTGTACCCTGTCGATCTGTTGGGTGTGGTATTGATGCTCCATAACACAGAAGGTAACTCCTCAACCCAACAACCCGGCATCCGTTGCAAAGGAACCATAAGCCGGGGTTTGATGCCTCTCAAGATCTCTTGATTGGCCCTCTCCGCTTGACCATTGGACTGGGGCGAGCCATCGATGATACGCTGTCGGATGTGCTCAAAGTTGACAGATTCCTTCATGGCACCCCTTGATGATTGGTACCATTGTCTGTTATAATGCTGTGTGGAAAGCCAAACCGGAAAATCACCTTTTTGATGAATTGAACAACCGTAGCTGCATCACACTTACTGACTGGCTCTGCCTCCACCCACTTCGTGAACTTATCAACCGCCACCAAAAGGTGGGTCTTCTTGTCCTTGGATCTCTTGAAGGGCCCAACCATATCCAGCCCCCAAGTTGCAAAGGGCCAAGTGATTGGAATCATCCTCAATTCTTGAGCCGGTATATGAGCACGTCGTGAGAATTTTTGACATCCATCACACCTTTTGACCAAGTCTTCGGCATCAGCATGGGTTGTTAACCAATAAAAACCATGACGAAACGCCTTGGCCACCAGAGACTTTGAACCGGCGTGGTGACCACAATCTCCTTCGTGGATCTCACGCCAAATTTTACGACCTTCTTCAGGAGACACACAGCGTTGAAACGCCCCTGTCACACTGCAATGATGTAACTCTCCATTGATAATAGTCATGGACTTGGACCGCCGGATTATCTGCCTGGCCAAAGTTTCATCCTCTGGTAACTCGCCCCGGTTCATATACGCCAAATATGGAACCGTCCAATCCGGAATAACATGAAGAGCCGTGATACGTCTCCAACATATCTATAATTTATGAAGTATTCATGCTATTATATTACCCATCTTGGATGTTTAATGGGCTTTACTATGCACTTTTATGTTACTTTTGGGACTAACCTACTAACCCAGAGCCCAGTGCTAGTTTCTGTTTTTTCCCTTGTTTCAGTGTTTCGCGGAAAAGGAATATCAAACGGAGTCCAAACGGAATGAAACCTTCGGGAAAGTTATTTTTGGAACGGGAGCAATCCAGAGGACTTGGAGTCCACGTCAAGAAAGCAACGAGGAAGGCACGAGGCAGGGGGCGCGCCCACCCCCCTGGGCGCGCCCTCCACCCTCGTGGGCCCCTCGTGGCTCCCCTGACGTATTTCTTCCTCCTATATATACCAATATACCCTAAAACCATCACATAACAGAATAGATCGGGAGTTCCGCCGCAAGCCTCTCAGAGCCACCGAAACCAATCGGGACCCTGTTCAAGACTCACGGTGGGAATCCCTCACCGGTGGCCATCTTCATCATCCCGGCGCTCTCCATGACAAGGAGGGAGTAGTTCACCCTCGGGGCTGAGGGTATGTACTAGTAGTTATGTGTTTGATCTCTCTCTCTCTCTCGTGTTCTTGAGGTGATACGATCTTGATGTATCGCGAGCTTTGCTATTGTAGTTGGATCTTATGATGTTTCTCCCCCTCTACTCTCTTGTAATGGATTGAGTTTTCCCTTTGAAGTTATCTTATCGGATTGAGTCTTTTAATGATTTGAGAACACTTGATGTATGTCAGGACCCTGATTCCAAGTCACATCGATCTAGCCGGTAACACCTCATATCACTTTGCGGCCTCACGCACGGTATTCCCACGGGTGTCGCCTTACCATGGCCCGGGACCGTTTGCGCCTTTTGGCTCACGATATGATAGTGTCGCTAGCATCCATATGACAGAGAACCCGGCCGACATGGCTAGTCGTGAACCCAAAGCGGCACTAACCCATGGGGACAGTATACATGAATCAACTTCGAGCGTGTCGGCCAGCGTGTGAATCCGGGTTGTAGCCTGGGCTAACAGGACTCGGGAACCCGGGCTGTAGAAGGCTAGGCAGGACTCGGATGTCACCGCGTGACATTTCCCGAAGGGATGAACCACAGGAACGAAGTGAAACACATGCCGCCTACCAAGCGCCCTGAGCGGCAAAGGTTGGGCTAGCAGGACTCCGGTGAACCGGGCTGTAGCGGACTACTATGGCTCAAGGAAGGACTAGACTACATTTCCCCATATGAGAGGCTGCCAAGGATAAACAACTAGATTGTCGGATCCCACACATACCAAGCATTTCAAACATACACACAATATGCTCGATATGTGTAAATACAACATGGCATCACAACATAACTCTACAACTCAAGTATTTATTCATTAGGCTCCGGGGAGCGAGATATTACAAACATGGGTCTCTTGACCTAGCATTCAGAGCATACAAGTCAAACACAAGCGGAAGCTTAACATGTCTGAGTACAGACATCTACAAATGGAAAAGGCTTAGAAGCCTGACTATCTACTAGATCCTGCCGAGGGCACAAGATCGTAGCTGAGGTATCAAGCTAAACGTCGAAGTCCAAGCGGAACTACTAGCGAGACTGACGTCTCTCTCTCGCAAAAAACATAAAATAGGCAAACGTGAGTACAAATGTACCCGGCAAGACTTACATCGTAACTAGCTACATATGCATCATTATCAACAAAGGGGGTGGTGGAGTTTAACCGCAGCAAGCCAGCTTTGACTCGGTGGCTATCCCGAACTACATCGCAAGTAACTCCTTTGAGGTGGCGCACACGAGTCCACATATTCACCATATCAATACACCACTATGGATCCGCTCCCGTCTTCCTACGAGAACGCCATCCATAGCACTCATGCTTATCTTGTGCATTTTAGAGTATCCACTTTCACTTGTCTATGAACTGTTATAGGCAACCCAGAAGTCCTTTACCGCGGACACGGCTATTCATCATTTATAACCCTGCAGGGGTGTACTTCTTCACACACGCTCTCGCCACTTACTGCCGTTTACACGACATGTACTCGGCAACCTTCAAGCGGAAGCCCAGCGAGGGTGTCGGCCACGACCTGACTAAACACACGAGTTATCGCCTATTCGGGTTCCATCCGCAGGGAGTCCGGCCGAGGTTTCCACTAACGGCCCCGAACGATGTGTGCAGGGTTCTCGAGACACCAAACGGGCGAATTGGTACACCGTGCCACGTGCCTACCGCAGCACAACCCACCCGTAAGGTCGGGCCAAGTGCAGCCCCCAAAGATGCTACAAACACCGTAAACTACTTTGCAACTCCTGACAGAGGACAACAGTGGTTAATAAGTCGAGAGGGTCAATTAAGGATCCCAATGTGTGGTAGTAACTGTTTCATGGATCACAAACACAGAACTCAGTTCCTGAGGACGGCTGCAATGAGACAACCCACCATGTAGTCCTACATGGCCTCTCACCACTACCTTTACCAAATCGTGTTCACACACTTAGCTCTCAACAAGAGGGACATGTTCACACACCTCCGATTCATCCCCGATGAATCAGACCTGACTCAACTCTAAGCATTAGCAGGCACGACAAACAAGCATGAATGAGTAGGCACAACATGGCTCAAACAACTCCTACTCATGCTAGTGGGTTTCATCTATTTAATTTGGAATGACAGGTCATGCAGAGGATAAAGGGGTTCTGCTACCGCAGCAAGTAACAGATGAATCGTTGTTGTCCTAATGCTGTAAAAGAGAGCAGGAGCGAGAGAGTGGGATTATATCGGAATGAACAAGGGGGTTTTGCTTGCCTGGCACTTCTGAAGATAGCATTGAGTCTTCATCAGTTTCATCGATCACAACGCTTGTACAACGCTCACCGAGGGGGAACAACACCGCAAACAAAGAAGAAACACGATCAATGCAATGCACAATATGATGCATGCTATGACATGGCAATATGAATGTGTTTTGGCTAATGCACGCTAGAACAGATTGAGATGAGTCCATTTGAACCAAAGATTCAAATGCAAACCCATTTTAAGAGGTCATAATAGTGCATTAACTTGTTTCACCTAAAAAGCAAGGTTAATGTGTTCTAACATGCATGAAACCAGTGCAGATGGATAGATTGGATTTTTCTGATCATTTTTCATATATAATTTATTTGATTTGGAGCTACGGTTGATTTTCTATGATTTTTAGAAGTTTTGGTTATTTTCTGGAATTTCCTGTATAAGAAAAATTCCAGTAATTAGTTATTGCGTCAGCATGATGTCGTGGTGACGTCAGCAGGTCAAAGGCGACGGTCCAGGTCAACCCTGACCTGTGGGCCTCAAGCGTGTCAAGAGTTAGTTTAACTAACTAATATTAGTTAGTGTTAACCTAAGTTAATTAGCGAGCGGGCCCCACTTGTCATAGACCTGGGGAGTCAACTGGCCCGCCGATCAAAGTCAACGGGTCAAACCCGCCGGCGTTTAGCCGCCGGCGAGGCCAGACGCGGCGGTGGGAGTGCAGTTTCGCGTTACGGCGACCAAATGGGCGGCAGAGAGTATCTACGCCAGTGGAGCAAGCAAGCTGCTTGGTGGCGGTGGTTGGGCTCGGGGTTGCTTTAAACGTCACGGCGATTTAGCCGTGGCGGCTACCGGAGTCGGTGAAGTCGAACCCGATGTTGCTGTGGCACGCGGCGAGGCGTGGAGTAGTGCTACGGGTTCTCGCGAGTGCGGTGAGTGCATTGGTCACGGTGGTGTGGTTGTGGGTGGCCGGAGTCACGTCGGCGACGAGCTCGGCGGCAGCGGGTGCGGGTGAACGTGGTGCGGTGCAGGAGAGAGTTAACGGAGAGGGGGAGGACGGAGCTGAGCTCACGGTGATTGCAGCAAGCGTTGAAGCGGCCTCGGGGAAGTCCGGAGCTGAGCGGGGCGACGATGGCGATCTCAGCAGCCGGAGTTGGGGAAGATGGGGGCGGGGGCGACTCCAGAGCGGGCAAGCGCTCGGGGTTCGGCCTGCTCGACGTAGTCGACGACGGCAGAGCGAACGGACACGGCGACGAGGCACGGGGACGACGGTGGACGCGGTTATCACGGTGGCGCGAGCGCGGAAGCCTCGGCCATGGTGCGGGAGAGCGAGGGAGAGGAGCTGGGGAGGAAGAGGCGTGTCTGCGAGCTCGGGGGAGGAGTGGGTGACCGACCCAGGGCGGCAGAACGGCGAGGGAAGGAAGCAGGGCGGCGGACAGCTGCGTGGCGCGCGCTGGTGCCGGCGTCGAGCACCTGCCTGCCTGCCTGGCCGAGCCAAGCAGCTCGCTGGAGCGGTGGCTGGGCTGGGCCGGCAGGTGGGCCTGCTAGGTGGGCGCCAGGTAAGCCTCTCTCTCTCTTTTAGTTCCTGTTTTCTATTTCTTTTATTCTTTTTTGAATTAGTAAAAATACTAATCCAATTTATAAAAACCTGAAAATAATGGTAGGCAGTGTTTGGATTATTTCCAACAACCCAAAACTAGTTTCAGGATTATTAGAGCATTTAAAAATATGTATAGGATTTAAATGCTCCAATTCAAATAGGATATGAGTTAATTCAGAGATCCAGAATGACCTAAAAATATGTGCATAATTTTTGTCAGAGGTGCTGGACCAATTCAAAAATGATGAACATTTCTAAAGGCAATTTGGGATCATTGAAAAGATTTAAGTTTGAACCTGGTTGAATTCCATTTGCTACTAGGGTTTATTATCCCCCATTTCAAGTTTAACTGAAATTTAAACATGATGACATGGATGAAGATGCAACTAATTACAAACAAAGATCTAGGGCTGTGACAACTCACCCCCACTAAACAAGAATCTCGTCCCGAGATTCAAGACGTGAGGTAAGAAGACAGAGGGGGCACAAACTATCACGGTCTTCACGGTCCAGGTTGCACTTCATAAGAACGTTGACACGATCACCATCTTTGTCTTGATGTCTTGCTCTGAGAACTCCAACTAACATGACAATGAGAGGAAAGGGAAAACTCCATAAGGATCGATCTTCTCGAAGATCGAACAACTTAGGATCACTCATCGAGTGAGACATTGAAACATCTCTCGAGCTGAGACACGAAACACATCGAGAGGGATGGAGGAACAAGCGACGGGGTTTGATTTGGTGGCAACAATTCCACGCTTAGAAAGATGGTGGACGGTGTCAAGGTGGCGAGGAAATAATTGCCATGATCCCATAACGAGGCACCTTGGAAGAGGTGACTCGTTGGACTGTTCCCTTAAGTGGCAAAAAGAATTACTTTTGATCCATAGATCATTGAAACTCTTCATACCATCTTAAGGCAATTTATAACTGATCGTTTGGCGGAGTTCAAAGGAATGGCATATCCGGATTTGAATGGATGATGTGGACTACCTTGTTGAAGACAACGCGATGGATGATTTTGCTTATCATAGGAAATGGATGGGACCCATGGTAGGACCACTTTTGAAGGCGATCCTGACCAGAAATTACCGAGAAGGGTAGTCCATGGGAAATTGGCACAATGGCGGCGCAAGCTAGGAACAAGACGCAACTGATGGGAATGTTCCAACCATCATATCTGTCTGAGATTAAGATCCGATTGGTGATGGGATACTTCAGACTCAGCATGTCTGAAAGAAAGTTTGCAACACGATTCGACGAGATGGCGTTGCGAGATTCTCGAGGAATGAACTAAGATAGCAAGCTCCTAAACATGAGCTGGTTCTGCTAAACACATGTGAACACGTTGTCCCAAACAAACATGACCACATGGTAGTCTTACAACAAAACACTAACGAGTTCAGGTGGGGAACCATCATCAAGGATAACGAAGTCTTTACGCAAGTCCATGGATTAGATCCCAAGCATAGACTTCTCTTCCTTGAACAAATCGGTCAGTGGCTTGGTGTGCTAGGAAATACATATGGAATGGAGATGATCAGTCTATGAAACCACATAATACTTTGCACATGCTTGATCGACTTGGGATGATTCCAATGAGCAAAACAAACTTTCTCGAATTCACGGCGGCAACTTGCTTCAAATGCACATGAACTAGAGGAAATCACTTCTTTCATCCAAACATATACCTCATGAATGGAACACGAAGGCAATGCTTAAAAAGTTTCCAACACTATTTAATGTTCAACATGAATCACGAACGAGATGAAATGCTGCTGATGGGCTCAAGAGCAACTCATCGGAATTTTCCATATCACTGGACTTCCACCATCATGTGAACACGGTGATAGTATTGGTCAGACCAAAAGGTATAACGGTGTATGCTCGAGGAATCAACCACGAGTAAGACAACATTACGAATATCATTGGTTCTAACTTGATTTGACGATAGCCCACATTCATATCAAAGTTTTGACAAGGCAATAGATCCAACAACTGATCACGAGGACCAATCGACGGAGATATCATCTTTCTTCAACACACACACACACACACACACAAGGATATCCCTTAGTGATGAACTAAGTGGATTAAGCTTTTATCTTCCAACTCTCCAAGTTGTTATTTGGCTCAACCAACTAGCCCAGGGGTATCCAACATAGATTATTGGAGAAAGGGTGGTTCACAAGAAACCAACTTGATCACGAGCTCAACATAACAGTCAGGTGACAACCTGGTAATACTTCTGAGAAGATATTCGGAAAATCACGAACCACCAGTATGTTACTAAGCTCGAGAACAACCTTGCTTTTCAGGGCAAGATGATGTGATCAAATAAGCAAGGGATTGAATAATCCTAACTCATTGATCGAAGAGTGCACCGGAAATAAGGACTAGGTAGCACAATCTATCTTAGAATGATGATTCAATAACCAACACGCTAAGAATGAGAATATTGTCCATTTACTACCAAGCAACGAGTTGCTCAGAGTATTGATTTCGCGCATCATGGTACACTTGTCGGCATTCCGGTTACAATAACACGGGAACCGAGGAATGAACAATGATGGCATGAAGTATTACCGCGTCAAGAATTCATAAGAGGTGGTGCAATTCTCATGACACTCTTGACATAAAGATGGTAACACTCCAAGGTGGAACAGAACAAAGCTGGATTGGCATTTGATCTGCGGAATACAACTGCTTTGACCCAATCCTAGAAATGGACAAGGTACTAGAGTTTGTTTCTCCTAGTCATTCCAGAATAGAATGGTTCGACGGACCACAAGAATAATAGGCATCGACGGACACGGTTGCACAACTACTCCTGTCTATCAATTGATAGACGAGGGTCAGAAGACAACCAAGAGGGACAACTCAAGGAACATATAACTTATCGAGTTGTGGAGGCATGGGTAAGTATGCCGAACAAATTCAACATATTTCTTCCGGATAACCCATGCAGAGAGGTAGAACTGGCAGATTCACAATTATGAATGGAGAACTCCTCAAGAGTACTCTGATTGTGATCCTTCGGTTCAGCGAGGAACTTCTGCCATAAGCGGTTCATAGTATTTGGAAGAAGGAAATACCACGGACCTCGAGGACTAATGCAAAGGTTACTAATAACCCAAAGGAACGAGCAAACACTATCAACATGAAGTAAGTAGGGTGAATCTCAGGTTCAAGAACCCAGGAATAGAATACCTACTAACTAATAACATCATGGGATGCTTTCGGGAATAATGGCCAGAATCATCACACGGGGAACACAAAACATGGCTAGATTACTAGGTGACTCCCTAAAACACCTAGGTTCATAATAATAGCTCCAACATATATGCCGAGGCAGCGGAGTACCTCAACACACCGATTAGTGTGGTTAATCTAGCCCAAAGGGACATCAAAATGAGAGGAAGGGATTTTGCAAATGCTTCAGATTGTTTTAGAAACCTGGGATGACTCGGACAGCATAACGGCTGTAAATGCTCAAAATGATTTGAGACATCCTGCAAAATAGTGGCATGACCACTCAACATCACAATATCAAGGTTCTGAGACCAGCTATGAACATACGGAAGTAGTAAAAACTGAACTAAGATTTGAAACTATCAATTCTATAAGTCTATGGATTAGTAACACGTCATCCTAATAGATAGATGAGAAGCCTAGTTCTTAAACCCCGTAGAAGAGAAGAGGATGACTCAGATCAGAAGGCCATGAGATAAAGGAGTAAAAAGAGCCTTACGTTCCCTTCCACAATCAATTCCCTTACATAACTAAAGCATTTCTAGACACAACTTCGACCGATTTGGCTTCGTAATCCTCTGATGATCGGGCTCGATACCAAAGCTGTCAGGACCCCGATTCCAAGTCACATTGATCTAGCCGGTAACACCTCATATCACTTTGCGGCCTCACGCACGGTATTCCCACGGGTGTCGCCTTACCATGGCCCGGGACCATTTGCGCCTTTTGGCTCACGTATATGATAGCGTCGCTAGCATCAATATGACAGAGAACCCGGGGCGACATGGCTAGTCGTGAACCCAAAGCGGCACAAACCCATGGGGATAGGCATACATGAATCAACTTCGAGCGTGTCGGTCAGCAGCGTGTGAATCTGGGCTGTAGCACTGGGCTCACAGGACTCCGAGAACCCGGGCTGTAGCAGGCTAGGCAGGACTCCGGATGTCACCGCGTGACATTTCCCTGAAGGGACAGACACAGGAACGAAGTGAAACACATGTCGTCCAGTCAAGCATCCTGGGCAGCAGTGCTGGGCTAGCAGGACTCCGGTGAACCGGGCTGTAGCGGACTACTATGGCTCAAGGAAGCACTAGACTACATTTCCCCATATGAGAGGCTGCCAAGGATAAACAACTAGATTGTCGGATCCCACACATACCAAGCATTTCAAACATACACACAATATGCTCGATATGTGTAAATACAACATGGCATCACAACATAACTCTACAACTCAAGTATTTATTCATTAGGCTCCGGGGAGCGAGATATTACAAACATGGGTCTCTCGACCAAGCATTCAGAGCATACAAGTCAAACACAAGCGGAAGCTTAACATGTCTGAGTACAGACATCTACAAATGGAAAAGGCTTAGAAGCCTGACTATCTTCCAGATCCTGCCGAGGGCACAAGATCGTAGCTGAGGTATCAAGCTAAACGTCGAAGTCCAAGCGGAACTACTAGCGAGACTGACGTCTCTCTGCAAAACATAAAATAGGCAAACGTGAGTACAAATGTACCCAAAGAAGACTTACATCGAACTAGCTACATATGCATCATTATCAACAAAGGGGTGGTGGAGTTTAAGCTGCAGCAAGCCAGCTTTGACTCGGTGGCTATCCCGAACTACATCGCAAGTAACTCCTTTGAGGTGGCGCACACGAGTCCACATATTCACCATATCAATACACCACTATGGATCCGCTCCCGTCTTCCTACGAGAACTCCATCCATAGCACACACGCTTATGTTGCGCATTTTAGAGTATCCACTTTCACTTGACTAAGAACTGTTATAGGCAAAACAGAAGTCCTTTACCGTGGACACGGCTATTCGAATAGATCATTTATAACCCTGCAGGGGTGTACTTCTTCACACACGCTCTCGCCACTTACCGCCGTTTACACAACATGTACTCGGCAACCTTCAAGCGGAAGCCCAGCGAACACGAGTCCCTAGTCCAGGTTTATCGCCTATTCCCGTTCCATCCCCAGGGAGTCCGGCCGAGGTTTCCACTAACGGCCCCGAACGATGTGTGCAGGGTTCCCGAGACACCAAACGGGCGAATCAGTACACCGTGCCACGTGCCTACCACAACACAGCCCACGCCTAAGGTCAGCCAAGGTATGCCCCCAAAGATGCTACAAACACGAAACTACTTTGCAACTCCGGACAGAGGACAACGGTGGTTAATAAGTCGAGAGGGTCAATTAAGGATCCCAATGTGTGGTAGTAACTGTTTCATGGATCACAAGCACATAACTCAGTTCCTGAGGACGGCTGCAATGAGACAACCCACCATGTACTCCTACATGGCCTCTCACTGCTACCTTTACCAAATCGTGTTCACACACTTAGCTCTCAACAGTAGGACATGTTCACACACCTCCGATTCATCCCGATGAATCAGACTGACTCAACTCTAAGCAGTAGTGTGCACGACAAACAAGCATGAATGAGTAGGCACAACAGGGCTCAAACAACTCCTACTCTTGCTAGTGGGTTTCATCTATTTACTGTGGAATGACAGGTCATGCAGAGGATAAAGGGGTTCAGCTACCGCAGCAAGTAACAGATGAATCGTTGTTGTCCTAATGCAGTAAAAGAGAGCAGGAGCGAGAGAGTGGGATTATATCAGAATGAACAAGGGGGTTTTGCTTGCCTGGCACTTCTGAAGATAGCATTGAGTCTTCATCAGTGTCAACGATCACAACGTCGGTACAACGTCTACCGAGAGGGAACAACACCGGAAACAAAGAAGAAACACGATCAATGCAATGCACAATATGATGCATGCTATGACATGGCAATATGAATGTGTTTTGGCTAATGCAAGCTAGAACAGATTGAGATGAGTCCATTTGAACCAAAGATTCAAATGCAAACCCATTTTAAGAGGTCATAATAGTGCATTAACTTGTTTCACCTAAACAGCAAGGTTAATGTGCTCTAACATGCATGAAACCAGTGCAGATGGATAGATTGGATTTTTCTGATCATTTTTCATATATAATTTATTTGATTTGGAGCTACGGTTGATTTTCTATGATTTTTAGAAGTTTTGGTTATTTTCTAGAATTTCCTGTATAAGAAAAATTCCTGTAATTGGTTATTGCGTCAGCATGATGTCGTGGTGACGTCAGCAGGTCAAAGGCGACGGTCCAGGTCAACCTTGACCTGTGGGCCCTGCGTGTCAGTAGTTAGTTTAACTAACTAATATTAGTTAGTCTTAACCTAAGTTAATTAGCAGAGCGGGCCCCACTTGTCATAGACTCAGGAGGAGTCAACCTGGGGCCGCCCAGTCAAAGTCAACGGGTCAAACCCGCCGGCGTTTAGCCGCCGGCGAGGCCATATGCGGCGGTGGGAGTGCAGTTTCGCGTTCCGGCGACCAAATGGGCGGCGGAGAGTATCTACGCGTAGCTTGGAGCAAGCCGCAGCGTTTGGTGGCGGTGGTTGGGCTCGGGGTTGCCGGAAACGTCGCCGGCGACGAGCTGTGCGGCTACCGGAGCTCGGGTGAAGTCGAACCCGAGGCTACAGGGCACGGCGAGGCGCGTGGAGTAGTGCTACGGGTTCCTGCGAGTGCGGTGAGTGCATTGGTCACGGTGGTGTGGCCGGTGGGTGGCCGGAGTCACGTCGGCGACGAGCTCGGCGGCGGCGGGTGCGGGTGAACGTGGTGCGGTGCATGCGGAGCAGGAGAGAGTTAACGGAGAGGGGGAGGACGGAGCTGAGCTCACAGCGATTGCAGAAAGCGTCGAAGCGGCCTCGGGGAAGTCCGGAGCTGAGCGGGGCGACGATGGCGATCTCAGCGGCCAGAGTTGGGGAAGACGGTGGCAGGGGCGACTCCAGAGCGGGCGAGCGCTCGGTGCTCGGCCTGCTCGATGTAGTCGACGACGGCGGAGCGAACAGACACGGCGACGAGGCACGGGGACGACGGCGGACGCGGTTATCACGGTGGCGCGAGCGCGGCAGCTTCGGCCATGGTGCGGGAGAGCGAGGGAGAGGAGCTGGGGAGGAAGAGGCGTGTCTGCGAGCTCGGGGGAGGAGTGGGTGACCGACCCAGGGCGGCAGATCAGCGAGGGAAGGAAGCAGGGCGGCGGAGAGCTGCGTGGCGCGCGCTGGCGCCGGCGTCGAGTACTTGCCTGCCTGCCTGGCCGAGCCAAGAAGCTCGCTGGAGCGGTGGCTGGGCTGGGCCGGCAGGTGGGCCTGCTAGGTGGGCGCCAGGTAATCCTCTCTTTCTCTCTCTCTCTCTCTCTCTCTCTCTCTCTCTCTCTTTTAGTTCCTGTTTTCTATTTCTTTTATTCTGTTTTGAATTAGTAAAAATACTAATCCAATTTATAAAAACCTGAAAATAATGGTGGGCAGTGTTTGGATTATTTCCAACAACCCAAAACTAGTTTCAGGATTATTAGAGCATTTAAAAATATTTATAGGATTTAAATGCTCCAATTCAAATAGGATATGAGTTAATTCAGAGATCCAGAATGGCCTAAAAATATGTGCATCATTTTTGTCAGAGGTGTTGGACCAATTCAAAAATGATGAACATTTCTAAAGGCAGTTTGGGATCATTGAAAAGATTTAAGTTTGAACCTGGTTGAATTCCATTTGCTGCTAGGGTTTATTATCCCCCATTCCAAGTTTAACTGAAATTTAAACATGATGGCATGGATGAAGATGCAACTAATTACAAACAAAGATCTAGGGCTGTGATAATGTATGTCTTGCGTGGGATAACTGTGGTGACAATGGGTTATTCTATTGATTCACTTGATGTATTTTTTGGTGATCGACTTGCGGGTTCCGCCCATGAACCTATGCATAGGGGTTGGCACACGTTTTCGTCTTGACTCTCCGGTAGAAACTTTGGGGCACTCTTTGAGGTTCTATGTGTTGGTTGAATAGATGAATCTGAGATTGTGTGATGCATATCGTATAATCATACCCACGGATACTTGAGGTGACATTGGAGTATCTAGGTGACATTAGGGTTTTGGTTGATGTGTATCTTAAGGTGTTATTTTACTACGAACTCTAGGGCTGTTTGTGACACTTATAGGAATAGCCCAATGGATTGATCGGAAAGAATAACTTTGAGGTGGTTTCCTACCCTACCATAATCTCTTCGTTTGTTCTCCGTTGTTAGTGACTTTGGAGTGACTCTTTGTTGCATGTTGAGGGATAGTTATATGATCCAATTATGTTACTATTGTTGAGAGAACTTGCACTAGTAAAAGTATGAACCCTAGGCCTTGTTTCCTAGCATTGCAATACTGTTTACGCTCACTTTTATCATTAGTTACCTTGTTGTTTTTATATTTTCAGATTACAAAAATCTATATCTACCATCCATACTGCACTTTTATCACCATCTCTTCGCCGAACTAGTGCACCTATACAATCTACCATTGTATTGGGTGTGTTGGGGACACAAGAGACTCTTTGTTATTTGGTTGCAGGGTTGTTTGAGAGAGACCATCTTCATCCTACGCCTCCCACGGATTGATAAACCTTAGGTCATCCACTTGAGGGAAATTTGCTACTGCCTACAAACCTCTGCACTCGGAGGCCCAACAACGTCTACAAGAAGAAGGTTGTGTAGTAGACATCAAGCTCTTTTCTGGCGCCGTTGCCGGGGAGGCTAGTTAAGCGGCACTCACACCCCGTCAACTAAGCTCTTTTCTGGCGCCGTTGCCGGTGAGGTGAGTGCTTTAAGGTATATCTTTAGATCTTGCAATCGAATCTTTTAGTTTCTTTTTTTATCACTAGTTTAGTTTATAAAAGAAAACTACAAAAATATGGAATTGAGTTTGTCTCACACGCTTCATCTTTTTAATATCTTTCGTGAGTATGATGGAAAGGAAAATTGTGCCAAAGTACTAGAAGAAGAATTACATAGAATGCTTGGCATAAAATATGTGAATGATGAGCATGATTGCAATGTTGTTAGTATGAATTCTTTGAATACCCATGATGCTAATGATATGCAAAGCCACAAGTTTGGGGAAGCTATGTTCGATGAAGATGATATTTTTTGTCCCCCAAGTTTTGATGAGCAAATTTATTATGATGATAGCATGCCTCCTACTTATGATGATTATATTGATGAAAGTGGGTTTGGAAGAGTGTCAACTTTAGGAAGTAATGATCCCACTATTTTGGAGGGTGTTGAATCTTATTGTGATAATTATGAAAGTGGCTTTGGAGAGGTCATGCCTTTATTTAGTGATGAGTCCACTATCTTGGAAGAGGTTTCAATCAATTATGATGAGAACAAAGTTGCTACTTATGATGATTATTGTGATGAAACTTATGCTATAAAAAGTAGTGATGATTATATTTATAAAACTTGTCATGATTATGATTACCCTTTTTTCTGAACATTACTCTTTTAATGTGGAAACGATTTATAGTATTCAAGTTTCTTATGATACTCCCACTATTCCGAATGAGAAGAATTTTGCTTATGTAGAGAGTAGTAAATTTTCTATGCTTGTAGTCATGAAAAGAATGCTTTATGTTATGGTTATATTGTTGAATTCATTCATCATGCTAATGAAAATTATTATGAGGGAAGAACATATGCTTGTAGGAATTGCAATAATATCAAGTTTCCTCTCTATGTGCTTAAAGTTTTGAAGTTATGCTTGTTTTTCCTTCCTATGCTAGTTGATTATTGTTCCCATAAGTTGTTTTCTCACAAAATCCCTATGCATAGGAAGTGGGATAGACTTAAATTTGCTAGTCATATTCTTCATGATGCTCTCTTCATGTTTCAATTCTTATGTCTTATGTGAGCATCATTGAAATCATCATGCCTAGCTAGGGGCGTTAAACGTTAGCGCTTGTTGGGAGGCAACCCAATTTTATTTTAGTTTTTTTGCTTTTTGGTTCTACTTAGGAATAAATAATTCACCTAGCTTCTGTTTAGATGTGTTTTTATGTTTTAATTAGTGTTTGTGCCAAGTTAAACCTATAGGATCTTCTTGGATGATAGTTATTTGATCTTGCTGAAAATTTCAGAAACTTTCTGTTCACGAAAACAATTGTTAAAAATCACCAGAACGTGATAAAATAATGATTCCAATTGCAGTAGATCAATAAACAAATTATCTCGGTCTTCCTATTTTGGTAGAATATTTGGTGTTCCAGAAGTTTACGTTTGATACATATTACTAAAGACTGTTCTGTTTTTGACAGATTCTTTTTTCTATGTGTTGTTTGCTTATTTTGATGAATCTATGAGTAGTATCGGAGGGTATGAACCATAGAGAACTTGGAATACAGTAGATATTACACCAATATAAATAAGTAATGAGTTCATTACAGTACCTTGAAGTGGTGTTTTGTTTTCTTTCGCTAACGGAGCTCACGAGTTTTCTGTTGAGTTTTGTGTTGTGAAGTTTTCAAGTTTTGGGTAAAGATTCGATGGACTATGGAATAAGGAGTGGCAAGAGCCTAAGCTTGGGGATGCCCAAGGCACCCCAAGGTAATATTCAAGGACAACCAAGAGCCTAAGCTTGGGGATGCCCCGGATGGCATCCCTCTTTAAATCTTCGTTAATCGGTAACTTTACTTGGAGCTATATTTTTATTCACCACATGATATGTGTTTTGCTTGGAGCGTCATTTTATTTTCTTTAGCTTTGCTTGCTGTTTGAATAAAATACCAAGATCTGAAATTCTTAAATGAGAGAGAGTCTTCACATAGCTACATAATTATTTAACTACTCATTGATCTTCACTTATATCTTTTTGGAGTAGTTTGTCATTTACTCGTGTGCTTCACTTATATCCTATGAGTAAATGGTTGAATGATGTGAATGTCATAAATCTGAAATTATATATGTTTCATATGCTTATCCCATGGGGAGTAATGACTTCACATATAAGAAGTAGAGGTGGTAAATTTATTGAAGGTTAGCAAACATTGTATTGGTCACTTGAACAATTCATGAAAGAATATTGAAGGAAGAGAGATTTCACATATAAATATACTATCTTGGACATCTTCTATGATTGTGATCCCCATTAATTATTTTCAAACCTAAGCAAATTAGTTGAAGTTGGACAAGGAAGACTACATAATGAGTTATGCTTGGGTATATTTGTATAGAAGTTATATTGTTATGGATCTTCTAACATGTGGTGCTTGCTATTTAGAATCCTTTGCTAGCCAAAATATCTGTACTAAGCGGGAATACTGCTTGTGCATCCAAATTCCTTGAACCAAGTTTCTTCCATGAGTGTCCACCATATCTACCTATATGTGGTATTTACCTACCGTTCCAAGTAAATTTGCATGTGCCAAACTCTAAACCTTTAAATAATAATCTGTTTTGTACGCCTGAATCGCTCATGTACCGACTAGGGGCTAGCAATATCTTCCATGCTAGGTGGGTTATTCTCACGATGAGTGGACTCCGCTCATCATTCACGAGAAAATGGCTGGTAACTGGGATGCCCAGTCCTATGATCAAAATATCAAAAACAAATTCGCAAATAATTTAAACAAACTCCCCCAGGATTGTTGATAGTTGGACGGCACCCGTTGTTTCGGACAAGCCGTGGAGTGTGATTGTTGGTGGAGGGGGAGTGAAATCTTTACCTTTCTGTTTGGGAACCGCCTATAATGTATCTAGTATGGAAGATATTGGGACCTCTTGGTCGTTATGTTGACAATGAAAGCATACCTCTCAAAATTATTTTCATCTCTATTTTAGCTTCGAGCTCTAGCACCTCTGCAAATCCCTGCTTCCCTCTGCGAAGGGTCTATCTTTTACTTTTATGCAAGAGTCAGTAGTATTCCTTCTCATTCCAACCTACTCTTTAGTTGGCAAGCATCATGTGATGGAAAGATCTGAGCATATATGACCATTCAAATATATTTGATTATGAATTATTATTGTTGACAATTATCTATATGATAAATGAGTTGGGAGGCGAAACATTAAGCCCCTATTTTTCTCTGTGTTCGATGGATGCTATTTGTTCTAAAAATATTCTTTGAGTGGTAGCAATCATGGGAGACTAAAAGATAGTTGAGTATGTGAAGTTTACTGAATCAAAGCTCTGACATAGACTGTTCCTTTAAATAAGATGAATTGTAATTGTTTGATGACTAATAACACGGTTTGTTAGTTTTCAAGAAAGTTTATGATCTATACTTTAACATGTGAATAGCTTGTTACTTGACCATGAAAAGTTCTATGAGTTGAGCTACTGTTATGATATATAATGATGCTAGAAAAGGTGATTGAAATTATCATTGATCAAACTTATGCACCTGCTAGCATTCACACTTCATAAATTCTTTCTTTTATCATTTACCTACTCGAGGACGAGTAGGAATTAAGCTTGAGGATGCTGATACGTCTCCAACGTATCTATAATTTATGAAGTATTCATGCTATTATATTATCCATCTTCGATGTTTAATGGGCTTTACTATGCACTTTTAAGTTACTTTTGGGACTAACCTATTAACCCAGTGCCCAGTGCCAGATTCTGTTTTCCCCTTGTTTCAGTGTTTCGCGGAAAAGGAATATCAAACAGAGTCCAAACGGAATGAAACCTTCGGGAAAGTTATTTTTGGAATGGGAGGAATCCAGAGGACTTGGAGTCCACGTCAAGAAAGCAACGAGGAAGGCACGAGGCAGGAGGGCGCGCCCACCCCCCTGGGCGCGCCCTCCACCCTCGTGGCTCCCTGACGTATTTCTTCCTCCTATATATACCAATATACCCTAAAACCATCAGAGAACATAATAGATCGGGAGTTCCGCCGCCGCAAGCCTTTGTAGCCACCAAAAACCAATCGGGACCCTGTTCTGGCACCCTGCCGGAGGGGGAATCCCTCACCAGTGGCCATCTTTATCATCCCGGCGCTCTCCATGACGAGGAGGGAGTAGTTCACCCTCGGGGCTGAGGATATGTACCAGTAGCTATGTGTTTGATCTCTCTCTCTCTCTCTCTCGTGTTCTTGAGGTGATACGATCTTGATGTATCGCGAGCTTTGCTATTGTAGTTGGATCTTATGATGTTTCTCGCCCTCTACTCTCTTGTAATGGATTGAGTTTTCCTTTGAAGTTATCTTATCGGATTGAGTCTTTAATGATTTGAGAACACTTGATGTATGTATTATGGGATAACCGTGGTGACAATGGGTTATTCTATTGATTCACTTGATGTATCTTTTGGTGATCGACTTGCGGGTTCCGCCCATGAACCTATGCATAGGGGTTGGCACACGTTTTCGTCTTGACTCTCCGGTAGAAACTTTGGGGCACTCTTTGAGGTTCTATGTGTTGGTTTAATAGATGAATCTGAGATTGTGTGATGCATATCATATAATCATACCCACGGATACTTGAGGTGACATTGGAGTATCTAGGTGACATTAGGGTTTTGGTTGATGTGTGTCTTAAGGTGTTATTTTACTACGAACTCTAGGGTTGTTTGTGACACTTATAGGAATAGCCCAACGGATTGATCGGAAAGAATAACTTTGAGGTGGTTTCGTACCCTACCATAATATCTTCGTTTGTTCTCCGCTATTAGTGACTTTGGAGTGACTCTTTGTTGCATGTTGATGGATAGTTATATGATCCAATTATGTTATTATTGTTGAGAGAACTTGCACTAGTGAAAGTATGAACCCTAGGCCTTGTTTCCTAGCATTGCAATACTGCTTACGCTCACTTTTATCATTAGTTACCTTGCTGTTTTTATATTTTCATATTACAAAAACCTATATCTACCATCCATATTGCACCTGTATCACCATCTCTTCGCTGAACTAGTGCACCTATACAATCTACCATTGTATTTGGTGTGCTGGGGACACAAGAGACTCTTTGTTATTTGGTTGCAGGGTTGTTTGAGAGAGACCATCTTCATCCTACGCCTCCCATGGATTGATAAACCTTAGGTCATCCACTTGAGGGAAATTTGCTATTGTCCTACAAACCTCTGCACTTGGAGGCCCAACAACGTCTACAAGAAGAAGGTTGTGTAGTAGACATCAAGCCGCCACCAACCGAGCTTCCGGATCAGGAATAGCCAAATCCTCTTCACCAGGGAGCTTGACGGACGGATTATGCAACACATCCAGGAAGATATTAGGTGGAACCGGTTTACGGTGGGAACCCAAGCGGCTTAAAGCGTCCGCCGCTTCGTTCTTCCGCCGGTCCACATGATCCACCTGATAACCTTTGAAGTGACCTGCAACCATATCCACCTCATGACGATATGCCGCCATGAGTGGGTCCTTGGAGTCCCAAGTGCCAGACACTTGCTGAGCCACCAGGTCCGAGTCACCGAAGCACTTAACTCGGCTTAGGTTCATCTCCTTAGCCATCCGAAGACCATGGAGTAAGGCCTCATATTCAGCTGCTTTGTTAGTGCAAGGGAACATTAAATGGAGAACATAACAAAACTTATCACCTCATGGGGAAGTTAATACGACTCCAGCCCCCGAGCACTCCAATTGCCTGGACCCATCAAAATGAATAGTCCAATAAGTATGATCCGGCTTCTCTTCTAGCGCTTGTAGTTCTGTCCAATCATTGATGAAATCCACAAGTGCCTGAGATTTGATCGCTGCTCGGGTATGTATTTCAACCCGTGAGGCCCGAGCTCGATAGCCCACTTCGCAATCCGCCGATTGCTTCCCTGCTCGGATTATATCCCCCAAAGGAGCAGAGCTGACCACCGTGATGGGGTGGCCCTGGAAATATTGCTTAAGCTTCCGGCTTGCCATGAAAACTCCATACACCAACTTCTGCCAATGTGGGTACCTGTGTTTGGACTCAATAAGTACCTCACTGATATAATAAACCGGCCGTTGAACCGGATATTCCTTTCTGGCCTCCTTGCGCTCCACCACAATAGCCATGCTAATAGCCCGGGCATTAGCTGCCACATATAGCAACAATGGCTCTTTGTCAACCGGAGCAGCGAGAACCGGCGGATTAGCCAGCTGCCGCTTTAATTCCTCAAATGCTTCATTAGCTGCGTTAGTCTAGACGAAGTTATCCATTTTCTTCAGCATCTGATACAAAGGGATGGCCTTCTCGCCAAGGCGACTGATAAACCGGCTCAACGCGGCAATCCGGCCTGCCAGGCGTTGAACATCATTGATACACTTCGGTTTGGCCAAAGAAGTGATGGCTTTGATCTTTTCCGGATTAGCTTCAATGCCCCTGTTAGACACCAAAAAGCCCAAGAGCTTGCCTGCCGGTACACCAAAAACACACTTGGCCGGGTTAAGCATCATTTTATAAACCTGCAGGTTATCAAAGGTCTCTTTCAAGTCATCTATCAATGTCTCCTTCTGTCTAGATTTTACCACAATATCATCCACATAAGCATGAACATTGCGGCCGATCTGATCATGAAGACAATTCTGCACACACTGCTGATGAGTCGCCTGGGCACTCTTGATCCCAAAGGGCATAAACACATAACAGAAGGCTCCAAAAGGAGTTATGAAGGCTGTCTTCTCCTGGTCCTTAACTGCCATTTTGATCTGATGATAACCAGAATACACATCCAGAAAGCTCAAACGCTCGCAACCCGCTGTAGCATCAATGATTTGATCAATACACGGGAGAGTAAAAGGATCTGCTGGGCAAGCCTTGTTGAGATCTGTATAGTCCACACACATACGCCAAGTGCCATTCTTCTTAAGCACTAGCACCGGATTAGCCAGCCACTCAGGACGAAACACTTCGACGATAAACCCAGCCGCCAAGAGCCTGACAACTTCTTCTCCAATAGCCTTGCGTCTTTCTTCATTGAACCGGCGGAGAAATTGCTTGACCGGTTTATACTTGGGATCAACATTGAGAGTGTGCTCAGCGAGTTCTCTCGGTAAACCTGGCATGTCAGAAGGCTTCCACGCAAAGATGTCCCGATTCTCACGGATGAACTCGATGAGAGCGCTTTCCTATTTCGGATCCAAGTTAGCGCTGATGCTAAACTGCTTGGATGAATCGCCAGGAACGAAACCAACAAGCTTAGTCTCATCAGCCGATTTAAACTTCAAAGCCGGTTCATGCTCTGTAGTCGGCTTTTTTAAAGAAGTCATATCCTACGGATCAACATTGTCCTTGTAGAACTTCAACTCTTCCGTTGCACAAACCGACTCAGCATATGTCGCATCACCTTGTTCACACTCCAAAGCGATCTTGCGGCTCCCATGCGCTATTATAGTTCCCTTGTGACCCGGCATCTTGAGCTGCAGATAGACATAACAAGGCCGTGCCATAAACTTAGCATAAGCTGGCCGTCCAAACAGGGCATGATACGGGCTTTTGATTTTCACCACTTCAAAGGTCAAGGTTTCTGATCTCGAGTCATGCTCATCTCCAAAAGCCACCTCCAAAGCTATTTTACCAACAGGGTATGCCGATTTACCAGGGCACCACACCATGGAACATAGTATTGGACGGTTTAAGATTTTTATCTGTTAACCCCATGCGACGGAAAGTTTCGTAATAAAGGATATTGATACTACTCCCTCCATCCATGAGTACCTTAGTGAACTTATAACCTCCCACCTGAGGCGCCACCACCAATGCCAAATGACCCGGATTGTCAACCCGGGGTGGATGATCTTCTCTACTCCACATGATCGGTTGCTCAGACCAGCGCAAGTAACGGGGCACCGCCGGTTCAACGGAGTTCACTGCCCTCTTATGAAGCTTCTGATCTCGTTTGCACAAGCTAGTGGTGAAGGCATGATACTGCCCACTATTCAAGTGCTTTGGGTTGCTCTGATAACCCGACTGCTGTTGTTGCTGCTGATCGCCCTGATGATTATAACCACCTTGGTTGCCCTGATTTCCTTGATTGTTATGTCCACCCTGATTATCGTGGAAGCCTGAACCGGAATTGCCTCCACCATAACCCGGCCCATGAGATCCGGGGCCTGAACCGCCACCCGGTCCATGATCATACTGAAAGAGATCATAATTTTTGAACTCCTACATGATATAACAATCCTTCCAGAGGTGTGTGGACGGTCTCTCCTTCGTTCCGTGTTTTGGGCAAGGCTGGTTCAATAGATAAGACAGGCGGTCTTGGTTAGGATTTGGCCCTCCGCCACGCTGGGGCAGTTTACCCTTACGCCGCTGACCCTTGTCATGTGCATTGGTATTAGCCACAAAATCCAGGCTGGCATCCACTTTACATTTACCATTATTTCCATGACCCGCCGGGTTATGCTGCCCCTTGGTATTGCCGCTCTTCTTTCCCTTCCCTGTCTTGTCATCGTCAGACTCGGGATCGTTGGTACTATTAGAGTCGGCATACTTCACCAGAGCAGCCATGGGAGTCCCCATGTCATTGCAATGACGCTTGAGCCGTCCCAACTTCAACTTCAGTGGTGTAAACCGGCAATTGCCTTCCAACGTCAAAACTGTTGTATCAGCATTGATGTGGTCTAATGAATGCAAGATTTGTGAAACCCGACGCACCCAATGGGTTGTTGATTCTCCTTCCTCCTGTACACAGGAAGCCAAGTCCACAATCGACATAGGCTGCTTGCACGTGTCTTTGAAATTTTGAATAAACCAGGCTCTCAGCTCGGCCCATGACCCAATGGAGTTAGCTAGCAAGTTTTTCAACCAAGTGCGAGCCGTTCCTTCCAACATCATGGTAAAGTATTTAGCACACGCCGCATCATCCACATCCAACATCTCCATTGCCATCTCATAGCTTTCGACCCATGTCTCGGGGGGATAAATCGGCGGTGTAATTCGGCACCTTGTGCGGGCCTTTGAAATCCTTGGGCAGGCTCACATTGCGCAGTGCTGGGACAAGACACGATACTCCCAAAGAGCTGGAAGTAACTCCTGGTTCCACCGATGTGGTTGGACGGACCGGAGTAAGTTGACGGGCCTCGTGTTGTGCTGCTAACTCGGCCTCTCGACGAGCTCAAGAGCGATCCACCACATCCTGAGCATCACCTCCACCACCCGCCGGGTTATGGCCACGGGGCGGATCACAGTTTCGCGCATTGCTTGACACGGCCGGTTCATCCATACGCCTGCTATAACTCCGGCTTGGGCGGGGAGTAGAATGGATCCTGTTGCGACTATATGAATAAGCCTCCTGCTGAACCAAAGCTGTCTAAAGAAGCTCCCTAACCCGTCGCGTCTCGATTGCCACCGGAGACTCGCCTTCGATCAGGATGGCCGCCAGCCGTGAAGCGGCAGCGACAATGTTGTCCATTGGGTTAGAGTAATGACCCGGTGGTGTTGGGACATGCTGTGTTACAATGTTGTTCCGGTGAGGCGATCCACCAAACGTGGCTGAACCGGCGCCCCCGCTCCAGGTGCCTCCGCCTGGTTTACTACTGGCGGATTATTGGTCCCTGCTCCCGGGGTATTAAAGAGGTCCCTAGCTTCATAAACCGGCGGTAGACAAGATCGGTACCTCCTTTTCAGGACATCGTTCGATGCACTCTGATCCAACATAAGCCAGTAAGCCTGTGCATCCAATGCGGCCCATTCCGCAGCCATCCTGGTATCCTCAGCTGCCAAGTCAGCTTTGGCCTGGGTGATCTGATCCTTCACCTTCGCGATTTCCGCATTATGTGCATCTTGATCCGCTGGATTAACCTCCGCCATCAGCGTTGCCAAAGCGTCGAATAAGTCAGATAAAACCTGAGCCGGCGGTCGCACAGGGCCTCCTGCCCCGGCCGCTGTCGCTGCTGTTGATCCGGAAATCATCGCCGCTGCAGTCGAAGAGTGGAGCGCTGGTTGTGTACCGGCCATGAAGATCGCAACCCGGTTTGGCATATCAAAGGGGTCCAGAATACTGTCGCCATCGGAACAGCCCCCAATCCGGCCATCTTGCAACTGATACAACGACTCGGTCTCTCCGGTCGATGACTCATCGCCGGAATAAACGACGGTTTCACCACCAGATTCTGATCTATCCTCGGATTCCCCTCCGTGGATGACTCCCACGAAGGCACGCTTCATGACAAGCTTAACCCGGGCAGATCTCGCACACTGAGCCGTTTCGATAAGGTCGGTGCAGATGTCCGGCTCAGGGCCCGGTTCACCAATCTTGCCAATGAAAACGTGTATGCCACCGAAGGGGACCCAGTACCTGTACTCGATTGAGCCGGCCTCGGGGCCCCAGCCTGCATCGTCGATGTAGAGCTTGCCGTGATGAATCTTGGTCATCCGGCCCACAACATAGCCCTTGAGTCCTTCGAAGCTGCCCTCTAAGAACTTGAAACCATCGTGCGATAGCCCCACGGTGGGCGCCAACTGTCGTGGTTTTGTCACGACAGATGTCCTAAGGAAAGGACTTAGTCGTGGAGCCATCGCGCGGGTTAGCTTAAAGGGGTTAAAGCGGACAACGGAAGCAGAGAGTTTATGCTGGTTCGGCCCCTTGCGGTGAAGGTAAAAGCCTAATCAAGTTGTTGTGGAATTTCTAGGGTTTCGATGACCAGGGAGCGAAATATGCTTTGCCTGAGTCTCGAGTTGTTGTCTGTTCCCCTGAACCGCCGCCGGGTCGTCCCCTTATATACACGGGTTGACGCCCATCGGTTTACAGAATCCTGAGGCCGGCTCATAAATGTGTCCTGCTCGGTCTCTGCCTTTTCTACCTTACAACATAAGTTTACATATCAATGTCGGTTTATGTCTACAGGCCTTAAACCGACCTTGGGCCATGGGTCTTCATAAAGCGTCACCGTCCTTATCTTCATGGGCTTCAGGTACAGTGAACTGTTATGGGGTTAACCCGGCCTCTCCAGGCCGGTTTACACCCGGTAGTAATACCCCCAGCAGAGTTTTTCAAAGAAAGACCTCGATGAAGCTGCTTACATATTGAGCATCAAGATCTATAGAGATAGATCAAGACGCTTGATAAGTTTTTTCAATGAGTACATACCTTGACAATTTTTTTAAGTAGTTCAAAATGGAATAGTGAAAGG
The DNA here is from genome assembly GCA_021605145.1 of Aegilops bicornis. Lineage (NCBI taxonomy): Eukaryota > Viridiplantae > Streptophyta > Magnoliopsida > Poales > Poaceae > Aegilops > Aegilops bicornis. The sequence goes on along the minus strand of CM038675.1, from coordinate 391,023,057 downwards.
AGTTCTTGCCTGTATTACAAGGTGTGAAATTGAGTAAGACTCAAAGCCCGACCACGGCAGAACATAGAAAAAGAATGAAAGTCATTCCCTATGCCTCTGCCATAGGTTCTATAAAGTATGCCATGGTGTGTACCAGATCTATTGTATACCCTACATTGAGTTTGGCAAGGGAGTACAATAGTGATCTAGGAGTAGATCACTGGACAGCGGTCAAAATTATCCTTAGTGGAATAAGGATATGTTTCTTGATTATGGAGGTGACAAAAGGTTAGGCCGTAAAGGGTTACGTCGATGCAAGTTTTGACACTGATCCAGATGACTCTAAGCCTCAATCTGGATACATATTGAAAGTGGGAGCAATTAGCTAGAATAGCTCCGTGCAGAGCATTGTTGACATAGAAATTTGCAAAATACATACGGATCTGAATATGGCAGCCCCGTTGACTAAACTTCTCTCACAAGCAAAACATGATCACACCTTCGTACTCTATGGGTGTTAATCACATGGCGATGTGAACTAAGATTACTGACTCTAGTAAACCCTTTGAGTATTGGTCACTGCTACCTCTTGAGCACTGCGTTGGTTTTCCCTTGAAGAGGAAAGGGTGATGCAGCAAAGTAGCGTAAGTATTTCCCTCAGTTTTTGAGAACCAAGGTATCAATCCAGTAGGAGGCTACGCGCGAGTCCCTCGCACCTACACAAAACAATAAAATCCTCGCAACCAAAGCGATAAGGGGTTGTCAATCCCTACACGACCACTTACGAGAGTGAGATCTGATAGATATGATAGGATAATATTTTTGGTATTTTTGTGATAAAGATGCAAAGTAAAATAAAAGCAAAGTAAAAAAGCAAAGGAAATAACTGAGTATTGGAAGATTAATATGATGAAGATAGACCCGGGGGCCATAGGTTTCACTAGTGGCTTCTCTCGAGAGCATAAGTATTTTACGGTGGGTGAACAAATTATTGTTGAGCAATTGACAGAATTGAGCATAATTATGAGAATATCTAGGTATGATCATGTATATAGGCATCACGTCCGAGACAAGTAGACCGACTCCTGCCTGCATCTACTAATATTACTCCACTCATCGATCCCTATCCACCATGCATCTAGAGTATTAAGTTTATAAGAACAGAGTAACGCCTTAAGCAAGATGACACGATGTAGAGGGATAAATTCATGCAATATGATAAAAACCCCATCTTGTTATCCTCGATGGCAACAATACAATATGTGCCTTGCTACCCCTCATCCTTTGGGAAAGGACACCGCAAGATTGAACCCAAAGCTAAGCACTTCTCCCATTGCAAGAAAGATCAATCTAGTAGGCCAAACCAAACTGATAATTCAAGAGACTTGCAAAGATAACATATCATACATAAAAGAATTCAGAGAAGATTCAAATATTGTTCATAGATGAACTTGATCATAAACCCACAATTCATCGGTCTCAACAAACACACCGCAAAAGAAGATTACATCGAATAGATCTCCACGAGAGAGGGGAGAACATTGTATTGAGATCCAAAAAGAGAGAAGAAGCCATCTAGCTAATAACTATGGACCCAAAGGTCTGAGGTAAACTACTCACACTTCATCGGAGAGGCTATGGTGTTGATGTAGAAGCCCTCCGTGATCGATGCCCCCTCCGGCGGAGCTCCCGAACAGGCCCCAAGATGGATCTTGTGGGTACAGAAGGTTGCAGCGGTGGAATTAGGTTTTTGGCTCTGTCTCTGATCGTTTGGGGGTACGTAGGTATATATAGGAGGAAGGAGTACGTCGGTGGAGCAACAGGGGGCCCACGAGGGTGGAGGGCGCGCCCTGGGGGGGGGGGGTAGGCGCGCCCCTTACCTCGTGGCCTCCTCCTTTATTTCTTGACGTAGGGTCCAAGTCTCCTGGACCTTGTTCATTCTGAAAATCACGTTCCCGAAGGTTCCATTCAGTTTGGACTCCGTTTGATATTCCTTTTCTGCGGAACTCTGAAATAGGCAAAAAACAGCAATTCTGGGTTGGGCCTCTGGTTAATAGTTAGTCCCAAAAATAATATAAAAGTGAATAATAAAGCCCAATAATGTCCAAAATAGTAGATAATATAGCATGGAGCAATCGAAAATTATAGATACGTTGGAGACGTATCAGTCACATGGCGATGTGAACTATGGGTCTTAATCACATGGTGATGTGAACTATTGGAGTTAAATAGCATGGCGATGTGAACTAGATTATTGACTCTAGTGCAAGTGGGAGATTAAAGGAAATATGCCCTAGAGGCAATAATAAAGTTATTGTTTATTTCCTTATTTCATGATAAATGTTTATTATTCATGCTAGAATTGTATTAAATGGAAACTTAGTACATGTGTGAATACATAGACAAAACAAAGTGTCCCTAGTATGCCTCTACTTGACTAGCTCGTTTATCAAAGATGGTTATGTTTGCTAACCATAGACATGTGTTGTCATTTGATTAATGGGGTCACATCATTAGGAGAATGATGTGATGGACAAGACCCATTCGTTAGCTTAGCATTATGATAGTTACAGTTTCATAGCTACTGCTTTCTTCATGACTTATACATGTTCCTCAGACTATCAGATTATGCAACTCCCGAATACCAAAGGAACACCTTGGGTGCTATCAATCATCACAACGTAACTGGGCGATTATAAATATGCTCTACAGGTGTCTCCGATGGTGCTTGTTAGTTGGCATAGATTGAGATTAGGATTTGTCACTCCGTGTATTGGAGAGGTATCTCTGGGCCCTCTCGGTAATGCACATCACTATAAGCTTTGTAAGCATTGTGGCTAATGAGTTAGTTGCGGGATGATGCATTACGGAACAAGTAAAGAGACTTGCCGGTAACGAGATTGAACTAGGTATGAGGATACCGACGATCGAATCTCGGGCAAGTAACATACCGATGACAAAGGGAAACGTATGTTGTTATGCGGTTCGACCGATAAAGATCTTCGTAGAATATATAGGAGCCAATATGAGCATCCAAGTTCCGCTATTGTTTATTGACCGGAGATGCGTCTCGGTATGTCTACATAGTTCTCGAACCCATAGGGTCCGCTTGCTTAACGTTTGATGATGACTTGTATTATGAGTTATGTGATTTGATGACCGAAGTTTGTTCGGAGTCCCGGATGAGATTGGGGACATGATGAGGAGTCTTGAAATAGTCGAGAGGTAAAGATCAATATATTGGAAGGCTATATTCAGACATCGGAAAGGTTCCGAGTGATTCGGGTATTTTTTGGAGTACCGGAGAGTTACGGGAATTCATCGAGAGAAGCATTGGGCCTTATTGGGCCATACGGGAATAGAGGAGGCAGGCCAAAGGGAAGGAGGCGCGTGCCCCCCATGGGTCCTAATTGTACTATGGGAAAGGGGGCGGCGCCCCCCTTGCCCTTTCCTACTCCCTCTCTCTTTCCCTCTTTCTTCTCTCCTACTCCGGAAAGGAAAAGGGGAATCCTACTAGGACTTGGGAGTCCTAGTAGGAATCCCCACACTTGGCGCGCCCCCTCTAGGACCAGCCTCCTCCTCCTCCCTCCTTTATATATGTGGGCAGGGGACACCCCATAGGCACAACAGACAATCTCTGAGCTGTGTGCAGTGCCCCCCTCCACAGTTATACACCTCGGTCATATCGTCGTAGTGCTTAGGCGAAGCTCTGCGCCGGTAACTTCATCATCACCGTCACCACGCCGTCGTGCTGGCGGAACTATCCCTCGGCCTCAACTGGATCAAGAGTACGAGGGACGTCATCGAGCTGAACATGTGCTGAACACGGAGGTGCCGTACATTCGGTGCTAGGATCGGTCAGATCGTGAAGACGTACGACTACATCAACTGCGTTGATAAAACGCTTCCGCTTTCGGTCTACGAGGGTACGTGGACACACTCTCCCGCTCGTTTCTATGCATCACCTAGATGGATCTTGCGTGTGCGTAGATTTTTTTTTTTGAAATTACTGCGTTCCCCAACACTTACCTGCTGGCTAAAATGGGCCTGAACTGGGCGTCGTCAGATGAGGTGTTAGCGCTGCAGACGCGCATCAAGAGCATGGTGGACAAGAACATCAAGCTTGTCAATGTGATCCAGGTGATGCTTGTTCGCCGGATACTTCCTTGCCAGAGTCGGGCTTGCCATTTGTGGGAGTTCGATCCGGCCAAGCACCAGACCTTGCAACAATTCTTTGGCGCCACGCACAAAGGTATCTGGAAGGTGCTTTTCAAGGCCAACCAGTCATGGCCGAAGACGACCGAGGACCGCGGCCATGACCTAACTCATACAGCCAGTCTGGTAAGTTCTTCATATTTGGAGGTGTACCCTCTACCTGTGCATTCAAGGAAGACGTCCAAGCTTCTCCATTTGTCTTTTCAGGGCTGGATAAAGAAGGCAGAGCAGATCCAGTACCCGGTTCCGCTGCCTGAAAACCCAGCTATCCCGCTTCTGACGAAGATGCTGGTTCCGGCACCCTACCAGGCGCCGGAGAAGAAGGCCAGGAAGAATGGCCATGAGGCGAGAAGTGGCCTTCGCCGTAAAGGCACTTCGGACGCAACGTCCGAAGACGCTGAAACCCACTCCTCCCCCGCCAAGAACGACAACGAGGAGGAAGAAAGCAGTTCTCCCCCCGAGGGGGAAAGGAAGAAATGTGCGGCCTCCATGAATCTAGAGGCAGAGGCGGAGGCGTCCAAGAGAGGGAGGGTCTCCCTTGCGGATAATTCCGCATTAGACACCGATAGCAGCTCCCAGTGGCGTACCAGGGAGAAGCCCCTGGCTGAATCGTAAGTACTCAAAGGCACTTTTTGCACATATATATCCAACTCCTTTACTTCGCGGTTTTAATATGTTGAATCATGCACTGCAGCAGGCTCACTCCCGCCCCTAGCGATCCTCCTCTTCGGGGAATTCGCTAGATCCAAATGTGATGGACAGCGATTCGCCTCCGTCAGCCTCCTCCCCCAAGACTACGGGCGACGTCGAAGTGTTGTCCCGAAGGACCCTCCCTTTCCAGGGAGAGGTACAGGAGGCCGTCCAGGTGGCGCCAGAGGGTGATACCTCGGCCGCCGGACACATGGGGGAACATACCCCCCTGGAAACTGGCGATGGGGGCCATACACAATTCGGCCCCCGGCCGAATACTATTCCGGAGGCCCATACGGCTCCGGAATCAGGTAAGCAGCCTCCTTCGAAAGAAGGAGGTGCACCTATTCCGCCGGTGACCTCTGTCCACCCAGAGGCACCAGATACTTTGCTGGAAGCGCTTCAAGGTGCTTCCATTGTGGAAGAACACCGTATCCTCATGGGTACGGTGGTTGAGAGGGTTCAGTCCGCTAAGAGCAGACTGACCGAAGCCTGCGTCAGCCTTCTAATAGGCTTTGAGGTATGTGACGGAATTATGCAAAAAGAATGTCGTAGTATAGACAGTAGCCCCTGAGACTCTGTCCGGTGTTCAAAAAGAAAAGCCAGGCAGAGGATCAAATAATTTTTGCAGGAGACTAATCATATGTGTCTATGTGAACAAGCAGGCGTCGATGCTGGTTGCAACCTCCCATTCCGCCGAAGTCTCCAAACTGAAGCAGAGTCTGGATTGGGCCGATGAAGAGCTCGGCCGTGTCAAAAAACAACTAGAGGACAAGCAACGTATGCAATGGCCTATTCAAATCTAAAATGATATGAATTGCTTGTGTTGATCATGTTATTATAATGGTTCATAGGAGCTGCGGCCGAGGTGGACTTCCTCAAGAACACGCTGACCGAGGCCTAGAAGGAAGCAGAGAAGGAACAAGCCGCCCGCAAAAAACATGAGTCAAAGGTCAGGGAGGTTCAGCAGGAGCTCAAGGAGGTCGTAGAGAAATGCGAGTCCATGGAGCACAAGATTGAGGACCAAGAGTCCGAACTTGCTAAGGCCCGCCAAAGCGCACAAGATGCCCGGGTTGAAGCCCAGGGCGCCCTCCGGGAAATCCAGGAGGCCAAGCAGATTGCGGTGGGTAAGGCCTTTATTATGCAGAGCAAATTTGTGAATAAAAGGTACCTCTTACTGACCCAGATTTGGAGTTCTCCAGGAGCGTTTGCGGATCTGCCTTGCAAAGGTTGTTGCCGATCTTTGCGGAGTTCTTCTCGAGCGAAGAGGGGAGCTCAACGGAGAAGCATTGGTCGCAATACCTTGCGCTTAGAGCATCCGGTGTTTTAGCGATCGGTGAAACGGTGACCAAACTGCATAGGGTGGCCAGATTGGCCATGAAGGATTTGATAATCCGTCTGTGGCCTGCTGAAGCCATGCCCAGCAGACACTTCGGGCTCGTGAAGTGACTGGTCGATGCCTGCCCTCGGCTTGATGCCATAAAGCGGTCAGTCTGCATCGAAGGTGCGCGGATGGCCTTCGTCTGTGTCAAGCTACAGTGGGCGAAGATGAACACCGTCAAGCTTGCGACCGAGGGACTGCCCGCGGGCAAGGAGCACTGCACGCCCGAGCGGTATTTTGACGATGTTCTAGAAGAATCCCGCATTATAGAAGGCCAGTGTGCGAAGGACATTATCTTTGAATGAATGTATTCATGCTTATCAGTCCTGTATTATGGAACAAAGCCTATATGTAATATATTGCTTGTTGTTGTTTGAAAATTTATCCTCCTGTGCGGGCCTTTATTAAATCTGAGAGTTGTCCAGTCATCGGCTTCAGCCCCCATGTAGGTAGTACGGGGGTGTTCGGGTTGGAACCTAAACACACTTGACCCAAGAGTTTGGTCCTTGAAGGAGGTGTTTAGCGCAGCGAACCAGGCAATCGGACTATGTGGCTTTATCACCCTCACTTAGCCATAGGAGTTTGACAATAGGAGTGTAGGCGCAACCCCTAGTTAGTATTTTTTTATCCAGACTAGGGTGCTGTAGACACCTGATCGGGTGGAGGCCGATCCATCGCATAACACAGAAAAAGTCGCAAGAGATTTATGTGTAGCCTCCGAATAGCTGACCAGCTCTCGCCGCATCATGACAGTCAGTTTTTGGCTTTCTCTACTGAGGTGTTTATCCGGATAAACCAGAAACACAATCGTAGTAGTTATCCCTTTACTACCCTAGCCGATAAGACGGAACGTAAGGTAGCAAGCACAGGAGCCGGGCAACCCAACTATTGACCAAAGACATGATTCGGAGCCGATGCATATAATGCTATATTCGGGGCGCCGAATTATACTGCAAAAAGTGTTCGGACTTGTTGGAAACGTATGGAGCGCAATGGAGCCCCTGGCGAGTTAAGTCGTACCAAAGTGTACGGGTGCGATCGATTAAAATAGTGAAATATAATGAAGGGGTAAGCCAGTGCCATATATGTTGGGCCGCAAACTGTTTCCATTATAATTTGATTGATACCTCAAAGCATATTTGTACAAATAATGCGATAAGCAACAGGGCTATTTAACATGCCGAGACCAAGGGGAAGCTGTGTGTGGGTCCTGAAAAGCAGGTAAAGTGATCCTCAAGAAGATCATCTGGATATTCTACCAAACGTCTAAGCTGCTTTCCACCTTGGTACGTGATCCTTCGAAAGGATCGACGATCGGGCCCGTGGAAAAGAAACCTGAAAAGGATAGAAAGAGAAGGGAAAGTATGAGTGCCCAGATAAGGTCGAGCCGTATTGTGGACCATGATCGAGTTATGCCTCCGTCTTTGCCCAAGGTATTTTTAGTGCGTAGTTATGTACGCGCGGTACGTATGCTGCAATTTGGTCGGGACTGAGATGGAGGCCGAATTGCTAGTCAAACTCCTTACGAGCTGGACTGTCATGCTGCAGAGTAGTCCGGACTCGTTTAATAGTGTCCAGGGGCTTGGCCACAGAATTGATGTTCTGCTTGATAAGGTCGCCCTGTACTTCCGCTGCCAGGGCCGCGGTGTGCTCCTCGGTGCGAAGGGAGTGTTCCATGTTTCCGTTGACTGTTATGACACCGCGTGGTCCGGGCATCTTGAGTTTGAGATAGGCATAGTGTGGCACCGCATTGAAGCGAGCGAATGCGGTTCGTCCAAGCAGTGCGTGATAACCACTGCGGAAGGGGACGATGTCGAAGATCAAGTCTTTGCTCTGGAAGTTGTCCGGCGATGCGAAGACAACTTCCAATGTGATTGAGCCCGTGCAACGGGCCTCTACACATGGTATTACTCCTTTAAAGGTAGTTTTTGTGGGCTTGATCTTTGACGGATCGATGCCCATCTTGCGGACTGTGTCTTGATAGAGCGGGTTAAGGCTGCTGCCACTGTCCATGAGGACTCGCGTAAGGTGGAATCCATCAATGATTGGGTTGAGGAACAGTGCGGCGGAAACACCGTGACGGATACTGGTCGAATGGTCCCTGCGATCGAAAGTGATCGGGCAGGATGACCATGGATTGAATCTCGGGGCGACTGGCTCTATCGCATAGACGTCCCTGAGCGCGCGTTTGCGCTCCCTCTTGGGGATATGGGTAGCGTATATCATGTTCACCGTTTTGACTTGGGGGCAAATTTCTTCTGCCCCCCTGTGTTCGGTGGACGGGGCTCCTCGTCATCGTCCTCACTTGGCGACTCCTTCTCCTTATTGTCGGTATTTAACTTACTGGCCTATTTAAAGACCCAACAGCTTCTGTTGGTATGGTTGGCGGGTTTTATCGGGGGTGTCGTGGATCTGACATGGTCGATCGAGTATTCGGTCCAAGCTGGATGAGCCCGGATTGCTTCTTTTAAATGGCTTCTTCCGCTGACCGGACTTGGAGCCACTGAATCCGGCGTTGTCCGCCGTGTCATCGGTATTGTCACCGTTATTTCGACACTTGTGCCTTTTGCATCGGGGCTTCCCGTTGCTGTTTCTAGCTTCAGAGGTGCCAAGTTCGCTTGCACTGTTAGTGCTATGGGCTAGCCAACTATCTTCGTCCGCGCAAAAGCGGGTCATAAGTGTCTTGAGGGCTGCCATGGACCTTGGCTTTTCTTGGCCAAGGTGTCGGTTGAGCCATTCATCGTGAATGCTGTGCTTAAAGGCCGCTAGGGCTTCGGCATCCGGACAGTCAATGATCTGGTTCTTTTTAGTTAGGAACCTAGTCCAGAATTTCCTAGCCAACTCTCCGGGCTGTTGAACTATGTGACTTAAGTCATCGGCATCCGGAGGTCGGACGTATGTACCCTGGAAGTTATCGCGGAAGGGGTCTTCCAAGTCCTCCCAGCTGCCAATGGAGTTTTCTGGCAGGCTATTTAACCAGTGTCGAGCTGGTCCTTGAGCTTTAGGGGGAGGTATTTGATGGCATGGAGATCATCGCCACGAGCCATATGAATATGGAGAAGAAAGTCCTCAATCCATACTGCGGGATCTGTTGTTCCACCATATGATTCGATATTCACGGGTTCAAACCCTTCTGGGAATTCGTGTTCCATTACTTCGTCAGTGAAGTAGAGAGGGTGTGCGGCACCTCTATATCGGGACAAGTCGCCATGCAGTTTGGATGGAGTCCATCTGCGGTTTTCGGCCCGGATGTGGTTATGCTTGTCGCGCCCGGCTAGATAGCCGTCCTCGCGCGCCAGGCGCGCCCCCTCTATCTGTAGATCGATCTGGTCTGACCTGCTCTATTTTCTAGGTCTTGCCGTAGGTCGTACGTATATCCCCGAGCTATTGTGTTTCTACCTTTATGGCAAGGTAGTGTAGGCTGGTGTTCGGCTTGAGTTGCCGTCTTGTCACGACCACGTGGTGGTCGGTCGACCGCGTTACGCGTTGATGGTACGGGCTCCAGCACCTTGTCGTCGAATTGATGTAGCAGTTTACGCTTGGGGTAACTCTTGGTTGGGTGTCCGAAGCCGTATTCCTCGCCTGCCAGGACATTAGTCCATCTGTCGTTGAGCAGATCTTGGTCAGCTTGAAGCTGCCGCTGCTTCTTTTTCAGGCTCCTTGAAGTGGCTATTAACCGACGCTTAAAGCGCTCCTGTTCAAGAGGTTCCTCAGGCACGATAAAGTCTTCGTCGCCGAGGCTCACCTCATCCTCGGAGAGTGGAAGGTAATTACTGTCCTCTGAGTTTTTGTTTGCAGCTTGTTCATCAGGGCTAATTTTCCCATCTTCCCGGTCGTCCTGTTCGGAGGTTGGCTCGACGGGGTTTTCTTGGTCTTCGGTGTCATCCGGAGTATTGTTGTCTCTGGTGCCGGTATTGCTGTATTTTCCACGGCGTGGTTTAGAGCGGCGCCGCTGACATCGGGCGATTTGGTTGTACCTCAGGAGGTGTATCCTCAACTGGATTTTTCTCGTTATCGTCGTTACCTTCTTTGGGTGTATCCACCATGTACACGTCGTACGAAGAGGTGTCCTTCCAGCATACGGTAAACGGCGGGTTTTGTGCCTGCTCTTCTCTGGCATCATCGTCCATATCGTCGATGTCTTCGGAGCCGTAATCGAGCATGTCGGTTAAATCCTCGATAGTGGCTATGAAGGGGGTGGTGGGTGGGACGTAAAATTCCCCGCTCTCAGCCCCTAGTCCGGGCTGGGTGTAGTTCGGACGTTGCCCCTCTGTAATGACGAGGGATCGCATTAAGTCCAGAGCCTTGCTTAAAGGCGAGGTTTGGCCAGGGAGAAGAGACTCCGTGGAATACAGTGAGAAGGAAACTCCTTGGCCGAGCTCACACGGTGCTGACTCCGAGGGTCCGGAGTCAGTGTTCGGAGAAGAGTCTGGTTTCGAGGTGATGGCCGATGACACTACTTTCTCCAACTCTCCCGTACTAGGCTCAATAGCCCCAGAGAGTCCGGTGGGCTCGAGGATCCCGTCTTTGGACCTGGTGATGCGCTCCGGATCTAAGGCCAGAGCGAAGGTTGGGGTCGCGAACCCTTGGAAGATCAAGTCTCCGCGGATATCAGCGACATAATCCAGATTTCCAAAAGTAATCTGGTGACCTGGGGCATAGCTGTCGATCTGCTCTAGATGGCCAAGTGAGTTGGCCCGCAGTGCGAAGCCGCCGAACACAAAGATCTGGCCGGGGAGGAAGACTTCCCTCAGGGCAGCATTGTTGTAGATGACAGATGGAGCCATTGAACCTTCTGACGATGACATAATGGAACTCTCAATGAAAGTACCAATGTCGGTGTCAAAACCGGCAGATCTTTGGTAGGGGGTCCCGAACTGTGCGTCTGAAGATCGAAGGTAACAGGAGACAGGGACACGAAGTTTACCCAGGTTCGGGCCTTCTTGATGGAGGTAATACCCTACTTCCTTCTTGATTATCTTGGATGAATATGGGGTTTATAGGAGTTGATCTACCTCGAGATTGTAATGGCTAAACCCTAGATGTCTAGCCTGTATGATTATGATCGCCACTACGGACTAAACCCTCCGGTTTATATAGACACCGGAGGGACCTAGGGTTGTACAGAGTCGGTTTACAGAGGAAGGAATCTTCATATCCAAACGCCAAGCTTGCCTTCCATGCAAAGGAGACTCCCATCCGGACACGGGAAGAAGTCTTCTGCCTTGTATCCTCATGGCCCATTAGTCCGGCCCACGTCATACAGCCCGGACGCCCGAGGACCCCTTAATCCAGGACTCCCTCACCCTGAACTTCAAGTGGGAGGTTATTATCGTCTACGGCCCTGCAGACCATAGTAGATCTGCCTCCTTCCTCGAGGAGCTCCACCGGAAGGTTATGGCTGCTACGCTGCCGGTGGTGGTTGGGGGTGATTTTAACCTCCTTTGGTTCGCGGAAGACAAGAGCAATTCGCACGTCAACTTCGCTCGCATGCAAATGTTCAATGACTGCATTGCTGACCTTGGTCTCCGCAAAATAGAAAGGGTGGGTGCCAGGTTTACCTGGACCAACCGTCAGGCGTCCCCGACCCAGTCCGTCCTGGACCGGGTCCTAGTCTCCCCAGAATGGGACCTCCGGTGCTCCCTTGCTTCCCTCCGAGCCATCACTCAGATTGGCTCCGATCACGACCCCCTCCTCCTCTCCTCCGCCAACAAGCGCCCCCCGACCCCCCTGATTCCGGTTTGAGACATTTTGGTTGTCCCAAACTGAAGGAAATATGCCCTAGAGGCAATAATAAAGTTACTATTTATTTCCTTATTTCATGATAAATGTTTATTATTCATGCTAGAATTGTATTAACCGGAAACTTAGTACATGTGCGAATACATAGACAAAACAGTGTCACTAGTATGCCTCTACTAGACTAGCTCATTAATCAAAGATGGTTAAGTTTCCTGACCATAGATGTAACGCCCCCGATGCGGCTATATCTCCCACGTGTCGAGGCACGACTTAGAGGCATAACCGCATTGAAAGCAATGTCGCAAGTGAGGTAATCTTCACACAACCCATGTAATAAATAAGGGAAAGAGATACATAGTTGGCTTACAAATGCCACTTCACACAAGACATAAATAAACATCCATCATTCCGAGTACACTCAAGGTCCAACTACGGAACCAAAATAAAAGAAGATACCCCAAATGCTACACAGATCCCGATCGTCCCAACTGAGCACCACTCTTGATCATCTGGAAAAGACACATAGTAACGACCACGTTCCTCGTCGAACTCCCACTTGAGCTCGGTTGAGTCACCTGCGACCGCATCGTCGGCACCTGCAATCGCTTTTGGAAGTATCTGTGAGTCACGGGGACTCAGCAATCTCACACCCGCGAGATCAAGACTATTTAAGCTTATAGGAAGGACAGAGTCGTAAGGTGGAGCTGCGACAAGCGACTAGCATATATGGTGGCTACTTACGCAAAGAGAGCGAGAAGAGAAGCAAAGCGCGGACGTGAAGCTAGTAGCGATCAAGAAGTGATCTGGACTACTTACGCCGGACATAACTCCAACACCGTGTTCACTTCCGGACTCCGCCGAAGAGACCATCACGGTTACACACGCGGTTGATGTGTATTTTAATTGAGGTCAACTTCGGGTTTTCTACAACCGGACATTAACAAATTCCCATCGCCTCATAACGCGGGCACGGCTTTGAAAGATATTACCTGCGCAGGGGTGTCCCAACTTAGCCCATTATAAGCTCTCACGGTCAACGAAGGATATTCCTTCTACCGGGAAGACCCGATCAATCTCGGAATCCCGGACTACAAGACATTTCGACGGCAATAAAACAAGACCAGCAAAGCCGCCGATTGTGCCGACAAATCCCGATAGGAGCTGCACATATCTCGTTCTCAGGGCACATCCGGATGAGACTAGCTACGAGTAAAACCAAGCCTCGAGTTTCCCCGTGGTGGCCCCGCAGGCAGCTCAGTTCGGGCCAGCACTCGAAGGAGCACTGGTCCGGGGGGGTTAAAATAAAGATGACCCTCGGGCTCGCGAAAACCCGGGGGAAAAAGGCTTAGGTGGCAACTGGTAAGACCAAAGTTGGGCCTTCTTTGACGAGTCTTATTCAAAGCGAACTGTCAAGGGGTCCCATAAATCACCCAACCGTGTAAGGAGCATAAAATCAAGGAACATAACACGGTATGGCGGAAACTAGGGTGGCAAGAGTGGAACAAAACACCGGGCATAAGGCCGAGCCTTCCACCCTTTACCAAGTATATAGATGTATTAATTATAGCATATATATATTGTGATATCCCCAACAAGTAAACATGTTCCAACAAGGAACAACATCTCCATGTTCCAACAAGGAACAAACTTCATCTTCACCGCAACTAGCAACGCTATAAGAGGGGCTGAGCAAAGCGGTAACATAGCCAATCAACGGTTTGCTAGGAAAGGATGGTTAGGGCTGACATGGCAATATGGGTGGCATGATATAGCAAGTGGTAGGCATGGCAGCATAGGCATAGCAAAAAGCGAGCATCTAGCATAGCAAAGATAGAAGTGATTTCGAGGGTATGGTCATCTTGCTCGCAATGTTCTCGAGTTGTCGAAAGCTTGATCCTCGTAAGCGTTCTCAACAGGTTCCTCGTTCACGTACTCGTCTCCGGCTCTACCCAAAGCAACAACACAAACAAAGGAACCACAATAAATCACGGTGCAATGCACAATCAACATGATGCAAAACATGACATGATATGCATGATGGGATATGCAATGCTTATGTGCGCTCGGAAGGAAAATGATGAACCAGGCATCAACTTGGCAAACCAAGCATGCCACTGGAAAGATGAGATGATTTCGGTTGAAATCGATATAAAGATCACCGGAATCGGATACACGGTTTGCAAATGACAAGCAAAACAAGAATGGCACAAATCTGCCATTAACAGCATGATGCCACTTAGCAAGCAACAAATAATTAAGCTACTGCACCCAAACGTATCAACAAAGTACATGGCAGTGATCTACACAAGATGCTTGACAAAAGATGAGCACTGAGCTTCGGCTAAAACACATCATAACAGGTTCAAACAAGCATGGCAAAAGTGCACAAAATATCAGGCTGGACATGGCAAAAACAGCATCAGGTTGCAATGTTCAGAGCAGCAAAACTACATGCTACAGGAACTTAAAATAGCAAAACAAGGCATGGCATGAATCTACTCAAAGCATAGAACAAAAGTCCCTTACTGACCATAAGCCAAAAAGGATCCGAAAATATAGTAACACCCATGTCAATATTGAAAGTTTCGTTAACAGATTCAGCAACATGGCATGTCAAAACTGATAACAAGTAGGCATGTTTAAGAGCTCGATGCACTCACTACAGAGCCTTATATGATAAACTAAGCATACATACATCAAGAGGACATGGCATAGAAGACATACATGGCAAGAACAATAACATAGCATACATGTATCAACCACAACAACCTTGGCAAAATTGAATAACATGTAAACAATCTGCCAGGAAACATTTTATAGCAAAAGTAGAGCTCGATTGACTCAAGCTATGCTACTCCATAGTTGCAAACAAGGACATGGATGGATAGAGCAAGACATGTTTAACAAAATATCCTTACTGAAGTATCTCAAAATATGCGTAGATCTCTCGGTATCATCAAGTTAACATGGCATCAAAATATCAGCTAAACAGGGCTGAAAACAGCAACATCAGGACACCTACTTTGCATGCTTGTGCTAGTCACCACATAGATCACAAAACTACATGGCATACACCCCTGGAAAGATGGCATGGCATATTACAAAACACATGTAGGACTCCAATTCATAGGGTGCACACATCAATCATGGCAAAAATAACAAAAGTGCAAGTTCTGTTAACAAACAGAAACTAACATCACATAGCACACTTCCAACAGCATTTCGGGCGTCAAGATGAGCTTGAAAGAAAATGATGCAATGAGATGAAATGATCTACTCATCGAGACGAACATTTTGACATATTATACGCGCAAAATGGATCTACGGATGCAAAGATATAACAAGTTGAAAATGCACAATATAACATTAGATGCAAAATACTTAGAGAAATAAGAGGAGGGAGAAGAGGTCAACGGCGCGCTGGACCGAGGCCGGATCGGATCGGGCCGGGCTGCGGCGGAGGGAGGAGCTTCGGCGGGTCGGCCGGGCGAGGGGCGGCGGTCGGCGGGTTGCCGGCGGCGAAAGCGGGTCGGCGCGGCGTGAGAAGGCGGCGACGGAGGTTTGCCCGAAGGCGGTGGGCGCGGCGGCCGGGCGACAGGCGGCGCTGGGCGGCGGGCTGGAGGCGGAGGGCGGCGGCGGAGGCGCGCTGAAGCGGCGGCGGCGCGGACGGGTCATGGGCCGGGAGGGCGGTGGCTCGCGGGCTCATGGCAAGGGCGGCGGCGGCCACGTGGCGCCTCGATTGGGGCGGCGGCGCGAGCGTCTGCTGGCGGGCGGACACGCCCGCGCAAGGTGGACGTTTTAGGGTTTCGGGAAGAGGATGATCCGGATTTCGGGAGGTGTTTAAATAGGCATAGAGGGAGCTAGGAGAGTCCAAATGAGGTGTAGTTTTCGCCCACGATCGTGATCGTCTGACGGAGAGCATGGAGGTGACTTAGATGGGTTATTGGGCTGTTTTGAAAGGGGTGTTGGGCTGCAACTTAAAAGAGGCCTCGCGAGTCACGGTTAACCGTTGGAGTACCAAACGAGCTCCAAATGACGAAACTTGACCGGTGGTCTCCGGGTGGTATACCAAGGCCACTAGACAAACCTCGGTCCATTTCGAGAAGGTTTAATACCGCACACGGAAAAAGCGTAAAAGGACCGCCGGGGAGATAGGAGTGTCGGATTGCAAAAGCGGACAACGGAAAAATGCTCGGAATCATGAGGCGAACACGTATGCAAATGTGATGCACATGATGACATGATATAAAATGCATGACATGGACAAAATGCAAAAAAAGAAAACCCAACCACGGAGGGAATATCATATCACAATGCCGAAAATGGCAAGAGTTGGAGTTACAAATATGGAAAGTTACATCCGGGGTGTTACAACACTCCACCACTACAAGAGGATCTCGTCCCGAGATCTAGGACTAAAAGAACTCCGGATATTCGGAACGGAGGTGATCCTCGCGCTCCCAGGTGGCTTCTCGGTCGGAATGGTGTGACCACTTCACTTTCAGGAATTTGATTGACTTGTTGCGAGTCTTGCGCTCGGTTTCTTCAAGAATAGCAGCAGGGGTGCTCATGATAAGAGAGATCTTCTTGAAGGTCAATCTCTTGAAGTTGATAGTGCGTTCAGGAGTCTTGAAGCACTTGCGAAGGCTGTGACACGTGAAACACATCGTGCACGCGTTTGCAAAGTTGGATGGAAGCTCAAGTTGATAGTCGAGATCGCATCTTTTGCAAATTATCTTGAAAGGACCCACGTATCTAGGGGCAAGCTTCCATTTGATACCGAAGCGACGAGTGCCTTTCATTGGAGAGACGCGGAGGTAGACATGGTCTCCGATTTCAAAAGCCACATCATGGTGCTTATCATCATAATAGCTCTTCTGGCGCGATTGCGCGGCTTTGAGATTCTCACGAATGACTTGGCACATTTCTTCTGCCTCTGTGATCAAGTCATTGCCAAGAAGTTGGCGTTCACCTGTCTCGGACCAATTGAGAGGAGTACGGCACTTTACGCCATAGAGAATTTCGAATGGGGCCTTGCCGAACTCGCTTGGAAGCTGTTGTTGTAGGAGAACTCGGCATATGGAAGACAATCCTCCCACTTCATACCGAAAGAAATGACACAAGCCATGAGCATATCTTCAAGGATTTGATTAACTCGCTCGACTTGGCCACTTGTTTGAGGGTGGAAAGCTGTCTTTGAAACGAATGTTGGTGCCCATGGCCTTCGAAAAGAATCCCAAAACTTGGAGGTAAAGATCTTGCCACGGTGCGAAGAGATCAATTGTGGAATGCCGTGCAAGGAGACAATCCTCGGAGGTGTATAACTCTGCCAACCGAGCTTTGTGATGGATTCTTTGATAGGAAGAAAATGAGCCACTTTAGTAAGCTTGTCAATGACAACGAAGATAGCATCATTTCCACGCTTGGACTTTGGAAATCCAGTCACGAAGTCCATTTCAAAATGATCAAACTTCCATTAAGGAATAGCAAGAGGTTGAAGGAGACCACTGGTCTTTGGTGTTCTCGCTTTCACTCTTCTCGCAGACATCACACTCATTCACGAATTGAGCAATTTCTCGCTTCATTCGAGTCCACCAATATGACTGCTTGAGATCATGGTACATCTTCGTACTTCCGGGATGAATGGATAGAAGCGAATTGTGAGCCTCGTTCATAATGACTTTTCAGTAGATCACCCTTAGGAACCACAATCCGGTCCTCAAAGAAAAGAGTATCTTTGTCATCAACGTGGAAGCACTTGTACTTGGAAATGCCCTTGTCGATACCACGTTTCACTTTCTTCACCATGGTATCCAGAAGTTGAGCCTCACGAATCTGATCTTCCAAAGTAGGAGAGACTATGAGGTTGGCAAGAAAGCCTTGAGGAACAACTTGAAGATTCAGCTTGGAACGCTTCACAAAGATCCGCTGAAAGGGCTTGAGGATTAGGATTGCGATAAGCCTTCCTGCTCAAAGCATCTGCAATGACATTGGCCTTGCCCGAGTATATTCAATACTTGGGTTGTACTCTTGAATCATTTCGACCCATCGAGTGCACTGAGGTTGAGGTTGGGTTGAGTGAAAATGTACTTGAGACTCTTGTGATCGGTGAAAATGTCCACTTTCCTTCCCAACAAGAGATGTCTCCATGTAATCAATGCATGGACAAGCTGCCGCCAACTCAAGATCGTGAGTGGGGTAGTTCTTTTCGTTGGGCTTCAATCAAGTAGAGGTATAAGCCACAACCCTCTTCTCTTGCATTAACACAAAGACCGAGACCTTGAAGAGAAGCATCACGTAAAACTTCAAATGGCTTGGATTCATCAGAGGAGTCAAGACAGAGCTGTGACAAGTTTCTCTTTGAGGGTATTGAAAGCAACGTCACACTCGGAGACCAGACATACTTCACATGCTTACGGAGAAGGTTGGAAAGAGGCTTTGCAATCTTGGAGAAGTTCTCAACGAATCTTCGCAATAGCTTGCAAGACCAAGAAAGTCATGAGCTGCTTGACATTACGAGGAGGTTCCCAATTCACAATTGCGGACACCTTCTCGGGATTAACAGCGATGCCCTTGGCGGAGATGATATGACCAAGATAAAGCACTTCATCAAGCCAAAATTCACATTTGGAGAACTTCGCATAGAATTGATACTCTCTGAGCTTGTCTAGCACCAATCGCAAATGTTTGGCATGATCCTTCTTATTCTTGGAGAAGACCAAAATATCATCAAGATAGACCAAGACGAATTCATTGGTGTAGGGGTTGAATATGAAATTCATCATCCGAGAGAATGTTGGAGGAGCATTGACAAGGCCGAAAGACATGACAAGATATTCATAAGAACCAAAGCTTGTTACGAATCTTTGTCTTGGGAATATCTTGTTCACGAATGCGAATCTGATGATAACCCATACGAAGGTCAAGCTTAGAGAACATCAGTAGCACCTTTGAGTTGTTCGAAAAGCTCATTGATGTTGGGAAGTGGATACTTGTTCTTGATTGTATTCTTATTCAATGGACGGTAATCGACGCAAAGTCGGTCCGTACCATCCTTCTTCCGGACAAAAGAACACCACAACCCCAAGGAGATGAACTCGGTCCGATCAAACCAGACGCTCTTGTTCATCGAGCTGCTTCTTCAATTCCCTCAGCTCATTAGGTCCAAGCTTGTATGGACGCTTGCAAACGGGTTCGATGCGGGCTCAAGATCAATAACGAACTCAATCTGGCCGATGAGGAGGCATGCGGAAGCTCTTCCGAAAGACATCTTGGTACTCACAAACGATGGAATCGAGAGATGGCATTCAGTTCGCCCTTCTCATTGAGAGAAAACAACCGAATGGTTTCATCACGAGCGCATAGATGATCACATCATTAGAAGAGTGAGTCAATTGAATTTCGGCAGCACAATAAAGCTGTGCTTTGTGCTGAGAAAGCCAGTCCATCCCGAGAATAAGATCAATATCCGAGTCACCAAGAACAATTGGTTTAGCCATAAATCTATAATCGCCCATCTTGATACCGACATTCGGAACCATCATGCTAGAGCTCAAACGCTTAGCCGGAGAAATAACTTGCATAGCTTTAGGTAATGCCTCTGTCTCGAAATTGTGCTTTGATGCAAAAGGATATGACATGAAAGAATGCGATGCACCAGTATCAAATAAGACTTTTGCAGGAATATCATTAACTGGAAGATTACCCATTATCACATCAGAAGATTCCTCCGCTTGCGATGCATTCATCATGGTCACCTTTGCAGATTTGGGATTATGCTTGACCCTTTGCATTGCCGGAAGATTTCACAGAGGAGGAGGCGGAAGACGCCTCTGGTTGAAGCATTTGTTCGCATAGTGACCTTTCTGCCGACATTTGTTGCAAGTCACCTCGAGAGCGGACGGTGGTAAGGAGCACTTGACCTTGGAGCTTGAGAATTAGACTTGTTCTCGAAAGCTGTGGTTGGGTGGGTGGGAATATCCACGGCCACCGAGTTCTTCTCACGATAAGGCCGACGGAACGGAGGAGGAGGAAGGTAAAACTTGGCCGCTTAGCTGCCACTTGAGAGGAAGAAGAAGACTGAACTGCATCCTCGATTCTCTTCTTAGAAGCCTCACATTTGAGCTGGGCAGCTTCTTGCTTGATGCCATGTTGTAGAAATCATCATACTTAATCGGCTCAAAAAGCACAAGAGCTAATTGCAGATCTTCTCTCGGACCACCTCTGAATTGATAGATCATACTCTTCTCATCGTGCACGCCTTGCTTAGCAAAACGAGCAAGCTTGGAACCGGATATTGTATTGATAGATGGACATGTTGCCTTGCTTGAGATTGCGGAACTCCTCACGCTTGCTCTCAACAACACTTTTCGGAATGTGATGAGCTCACGAAATCACGGCGGAACTCATCCTGTGTAATGACACGACCTCCTCCGGAATCTTTGTATTCTGGTACCACTCAGCAGCTTGATCCTTGAGTTGAAACGAAGCAAACTTGACAAAGTCCTCGTGTCGACATTGCTACAGCCAAAGTGCTTGCAGATATCCACTAACCAATCGTCAGCGTCTGTGGGCCTCGGCTACGTAAACCGAAAGACTTCGGTGATTAGCGAGGAACCGATCGAGAGTAGCAAAGTGTGGCTGATTGTTGCCTTGACCTTGATTGCCTTGATTGCCTTGCTCGAGTACGCTCTTGCAAGAGCTGCAAAATCATCTCGAGCATTGGCATTGGTGGCTGCCATTATAGCTTGCCGTGCCTCCGGAGGCGGAGGTGGAGGTGGAGGTGGAGGTTCTGACCGATCCCCATCATTACGATCCGGATTCAGACGCTGGCGGAGCCATCTGAAGAGGGTGACATCCGTTAGTCCTTTGATAGACAAATTGATAAGTAGAATCAATGGATAGAAATTGCAACATATAGTCTTCACAATAAACATCCGAACAAGAATGAACGAATGAATTCCAAAGTTAATCATCACACGTTCATTAAGGTGAGAAGCCACTTAGATAAAGGATATGGAAACAACAACTGTCTTAGAAACAAATCGAATATCACAACTGAAAACAAAAGGTTGGCTTCTAGAATGAGCCGGAACAAACACATGACAGAGATTTCGCCCAAAGTGTTCATGGTGGGGCCCACACGGACACGACGTATAGCGGCCGTCACGAATGACTAACAAGACGTCCCCGAATCAGCATAGCCAAGGATTCTTTAAGATGTCTCGCGACCACTGTAAATCGACCGTGAATGGGCGGACCACTAAACTTTGAACCCCAATCTCAAATCATACATCTGTCGGAAAGAATATCCTGTAAGCTACTAGAATTCCCACCTATAAACTCCGAAACTTTCTGGTTATGCAACTGGTGTTGGGGATACAGGGACACAAAATATATCACCCAAACTAACAATACCTAGATCCACCAGTATCCATCCACAACACATAACCAAGAAATCCTCGGAAATCGTGGTACCTCGACCTTGAAAAACATCCGTTATACAAGTCATGGCAATACTCCACTTTTCGCCTCGATCTTTGGGCTATCAGGGTTATCTCACCAAAACTGCACAAAAGAGATTTCGATGTCGGCAAAACTCGTGTATTCGAGAATCGCAACGATAAAATTGTGACGACAACACCTCGAGCTCAACTCCCCGGACACCGCCACAATCCCTAAATGTCAGGAGGCACCAAGAACAATGTTCTCGTCACAAAACGATCGGAACGATTCCAAGATACCCACGTGATCCTAAAAAAATTCAGTGAAATTTGAGGAGAGAAGAGTCAAAACACTACGTCAGGATACCTCACAGAGCAGAAGGGACCGGGAAGTAAAAAGAATCCTACTCTCCGATATATATAATCCTAAGACTCAAAACATTTTCCATTCTAGACTCAACAACGCCAAAGAAACAATCAAGTAGGGGGCTCCTAAGTCGGGAAGGCTCGATTACCAACATAGCGCCCCGATGCGGCTATATCTCCCACGTGTCGAGGCACGACTTAGAGGCATAACCGCATTGAAAGCAATGTCGCAAGTGAGGTAATCTTCACACAACCCATGTAATAAATAAGGGAAAGAGATACATAGTTGGCTTACAAATGCCACTTCACACAAAGACATAAATAAACATCCATCATTCCGAGTACACTCAAGGTCCAACTACGGAACCAAAATAAAAGAAGATACCCCAAATGCTACACAGATCCCCGATCGTCCCAAGCTGGGCACCACCATCGATCATCTGGAAAAGACACATAGTAACGACCACGTTCCTCGTCGAACTCCCACTTGAGCTCGGTTGAGTCACCCGTGACCGCATCGTCGGCACTGCAACTGCTTTTGAAGTATCTGTGAGTCACGGGGACTCAGCAATCTCACACCCGCGAGATCAAGACTATTTAAGCTTATAGGAAGGACAGAGTCGTAAGGTGGAGCCGCAGCAAGCGACTAGCATATATGGTGGCTACTTCGCAAAAGAGAGCGAGAAGAGAAGCAAAGCGCAGCGGACGTGAAGCTAGTAGCGATCAAGAAGTGATCTGGACTACTTACGCCGACATAACTCCAACACCGTGTTCACTTCCCGGACTCACCGAGAAGAGACCATCACGTTACACACGCGGTTGATGTGTATTTTAATTGAGGTCAACTTCGGGTTTTCTACAACCGGACATTAACAAATTCCCATCTGCCTCATAACCGCTGGCATGGCTTTGAAAGATATTACCCTGCAGGGTGTCCCAACTTAGCCCATTATAAGCTCTCACGGTCAACGAAGGATATTCCTTCTACCGGAAGACCCGATCAATCTCGAATCCCGGACTACAAGACATTTCGACAAAGAATAAAACAAGACCAGCAAAGCCTTGATGGTGCCGACAAATCCCGATAGGAGCTGCACATATCTCGTTCTCAGGGCACATCCGGATGAGACTAGCTACGAGTAAAACCAAGCCTCGAGTTTCCCCGTGGTGGCCCCGCAGGCAGCTCAGTTCGGGCCAGCACTCGAAGGAGCACTGGTCCGGGGGGGGTTAAAATAAAGATGACCCTCGGGCTCGCGAAAACCCGGGGGAAAAAGGCTTAGGTGGCAACTGGTAAGACCAAAGTTGGGCCTTGCTGGACGAGTCTTATTCATTGAACTGTCAAGGGGTCCCATAAATCACCCAACCGTAAGGAACGCAAAATCAAGGAACATAACACCGGTATGACGGAAACTAGGGTGGCAAGAGGAACAAAACACTGCATAAGGCCGAGCCTTCCACCCTTTACCAAGTATATAGATGTATTAATTATAGCATATATATATTGTGATATCCCCAACAAGTAAACATGTTCCAACAAGGAACAACATCTCCATGTTCCAACAAGGAACAAACTTCATCTTCACCGCAACTAGCAACGCTTATAAGAGGGCCGAGCAAAGCGGTAACATAGCCAATCAACGGTTTGCTAGGAAAGGATGGTTAGGGCTGACATGGCAATATGGGTGGCATGATATAGCAAGTGGTAGGCATGGCAGCATAGGCATAGCAAAAGAGCGAGCATCTAGCATAGCAAAGATAGAAGTGATTTCGAGGGTATGGTCATCTTGCTGCAATGTTCTCAGAGTTGTCGAAAGCTTGATCCTCGTAAGCGTTCTCAACAGGTTCCTCGTTCACGTACTCGTCTCGGCTCTACCCAAAGCAACAACACAAACAAAGGAACCACAATAAATCACGGTGCAATGCACAATCAACATGATGCAAAACATGACATGATATGCATGATGGGATATGCAATGCTTATGCGCGCCCGGAAGGAAAATGATGAACCAGGCATCAACTTGGCAAACCAAGCATGCCACTGGAAAGATGAGATGATTTCGGTTGAAATCGATATAAAGATCACCGGAATCGGATACACGGTTTGCAAATGACAAGCAAAACAAGAATGGCACAAATCTGCCATTAACAGCATGATGCCACTTAGCAAGCAACAAATAATTAAGCTACTGCACCCAAACGTATCAACAAAGTACATGGCAGTGATCTACACAAGATGCTTGACAAAAGATGAGCACTGAGCTTCGGCTAAAACACATCATAACAGGTTCAAACAAGCATGGCAAAAGTGCACAAAATATCAGGCTGGACATGGCAAAAACAGCATCAGGTTGCAATGTTCAGAGCAGCAAAACTACATGCTACAGGAACTTAAAATAGCAAAACAAGGCATGGAATGAATCTACTCAAAGCATAGAACAAAAGTCCCTTACTGACCATAAGCCAAAAGGATCCGAAAATATAGTAACACCCATGTCAATATTGAAAGTTTAGTTAACAGATTCAGCAACATGGCATGTCAAAAACTGATAACAAGTAGGCATGTTTAAGAGCTCGATGCACTCACTACAGAGCCTTATATGATAAACTAAGCATACATACATCAAGAGGACATGGCATAGAAGACATACATGGCAAGAACAATAACATAGCATATATGTATCAACTACAACAACCTTGGCAAAATTGAATAACATGTAAACAATCTGCCAGGAAACATTTTATAGCAAAAGTAGAGCTCGATTGACTCAAGCTATGCTACTCCATAGTTGCAAACAAGGACATGGATGGATAGAGCAAGACATGTTTAACAAAATATCCTTACTGAAGTATCTCAAAATATGCGTAGATCTCTCGGTATCATCAAGTTAACATGGCATCAAAATATCAGCTAAACAGGGCTGAAAACAGCAACATCAGGACACCTACTTTGCATGCTTGTGCTAGTCACCACATAGATCACAAAAATACATGGCATACACCCCTGGAAAGATGGCATGGCATATTACAAAACACATGTAGGACTCCAATTCATAGGGTGCACACATCAATCATGGCAAAAATAACAAAAGTGCAAGTTCTGTTAACAAACAGAAACTAACATCACATAGCACACTTCCAACAGCATTTCGGGCGTCAAGATGAGCTTGAAAGAAAATGATGCAATGAGATGAAATGATCTACTCATCGAGACGAACATTTTGACATATTATACGCGCAAAATGGATCTACGGATGCGAAGATATAACAAGTTGAAAATGCACAATATAACATTAGATGCAAAATACTTAGAGAAATAAGAGGAGGGAGAAGAGGTCAACGGCGGCCACGGACCGAGGCCGGATCGGATCGGGCTGGCTGCGGCGGAGGGAGGAGCTCGCTGGCGGGGTCGGCCGGGCGAGGGGCGGCGGCCGGGCGGGTTGCCGGGCGGCGAAAGGGGTCGGCGCGGGCATGGAGAAGGCGGCGACGGAGGTCGGGCCCAGCGGGCGTGGCGGGCGCGGCAAGGCCGGCTGGCGACGGTTGGCGCGGGCGGCGCGGCTGGAGGCGGAGGGCGGCGGCGGAGGCGCGCCGAAAGCGGCGGCGGCGCGGACGGGCCAAGGGGGTCGGGAGGTAGGCTCGCGGGGTTCAAGGCTGGGCATGCGGCGGCGGCCACGTGGCGCCTTCGACATGCTGGGCGGCGGCGCGCTGAGCGTCCGCGCGTGGACGCTTTTAGGTTTCTGGGAAGAGGATGATCCGGATTTCGGGAGGTGTTTAAATAGGCATAGAGGAGCTAGGAGAGTCCAAATGAGGTGTAGTTTTCGCCACACGATCGTGATCGTCTGACGGAGAGCATGGAGGTGACTTAGATGGGTTATTGGGCTGTTTTGAAAGGGGTGTTGGGCTGCAACTTAAAAGAGGCCTTGCGAGAGTGCGTTAACCGTTGGAGTACCAAACGAGCTCCAAATGATCCGAAACTTGACCGGTGGTCTCCGGGTGGTATACCAAGGCCACTAGACAAACCTCGGTCCATTTCGAGAAGGTTTAATACCCGCACACGGAAAAACGTAAAAGGGACCGCCGGGGGAGATAGGAGTGTCGGATTGCAAAACGGACAACGGAAAAATGCTCGGAATCATGAGGCGAACACGTATGCAAATGTGATGCACATGATGACATGATATAAAATGCATGACATGGACAAAATGCAAAAAGAAGAAAACCCAACCACGGAGGGAATATCATATCACAATGCCGAAAATGGCAAGAGTTGGAGTTACAAATATGGAAAGTTACATCCGGGGTGTTACAATAGACATGTGTTGTCATTTGATGAACGGGGTCACATCATTAGGAGAATGATGTGATGCACAAGACCCATTCGTTAGCTTAGCATTATGATCGTTACAATTTCATTGCTACTGCTTTCTTCATGACTTATACATGTTCCTCAGACTATGAGATTATGCAACTCCCGAATACCGGAGGAACACCTTGTGTGCTATCAAACGTCACAACGTAACTGGGTGATTATAAAGATGCTCTACAGGTGTCTCCGAAAGTGTTTGTTGGGTTGGAAAAGATCAAGATTAGGATTTGTCACTCAGTGTATCGGAGAGGTATCTCTGGGCCCACTCGGTAATGCACATCACTATAAGCCTTCCAAGGAATGTGACTAATGAGTTAGTTGCGGGATGATGCATTACATAATGAGGAAAGAGACTTGCCGGTAACGAGATTGAACTAGGTATGGTGATACCGACGATCGAATCTCGGGCAAGTAACATA
The DNA here is from genome assembly GCA_021605145.1 of Aegilops bicornis. Classification (NCBI taxonomy): domain Eukaryota; kingdom Viridiplantae; phylum Streptophyta; class Magnoliopsida; order Poales; family Poaceae; genus Aegilops; species Aegilops bicornis. The sequence continues at coordinate 390,996,459 of CM038675.1, read as the reverse complement.
CCGATGACAAAGGGAACAACGTATTGTTATGCGGTTTGACCGATAAAGATCTTCGTAGAATATGTAGGAGCCAATATGAGCATCCAGGTTCCGCTATTGGTTATTGACCGGAGATGAGTCTCGGTCATGTCTACATAGTTATCGAACCTGTAGGGTCCGCACGCTTAATGTTCGATGACGATTTGAATTATGAGTTTATGTGATTTGATGACCGAAGGTTGTTCGGAGTCCCGGATGAGATCACAGACATGACGGGGAGTCTCGAAATGGTTGAGAGGTAAAGATTCATATATTGGAAGGCTATATTCGGACATTGGAAAGGTTCCGAGTGATTCGGGCATTTTTTGGAGTACCAGGGAGTTACCGGAATTCGCCGGGAGAAGTAATGGGCCTTATTGGGCTTTAGTGAAGAGAGGGGAGAAGGGCAAGAGGTGGCGCGTGCCTCCCCCCTTTCCTTCTCCCTCTCCCTCTCTTTCCCTCTCTCCTACTCCGAATAGGAAAGGGAATCCTACTAGGACTTGGGAGTCCTAGTAGGACTCCCTATGCTTGGCGCGCCCCCTAGGCCGGCCGCCTCCTCCCTCCCTCCTTTATATACAGGGGAGGGGAGCACCCCAAAGGCACTCAAGATTTGTCATAGTCGTGTGCGGTGCCCCCCTCCACGGTTACACACCTCGGTCATATCGTCGTAGTGCTTAGCTGAAGCCCTGCGCCGGTAACTTCATCATCACTGTCACCACGCCATCGTGCTAATGGAACTCTCCCTCGGCCTCAACTGGATCAAGAGTTCGAGGGACGTCACCGAGCTGAACATGTGCTGATCGCGGAGGTGCCATGCGTTTGGTACTTGGATCGGTTGGATCGCGAAGACATTCGACTACACCAACCGTGTTACTAAACACTTCCGCTTTTGGTCTACGAGGGTATGTAGACACACTCTCCCCGCTCGTTGCTATGCTTCTCCTAGATAGATCTTGCGTGATCGTAGGCAAAATTTTGAAATACTACGTTCCCCAACAGTGGCATCCGAGCCAGGTCTATGCGTAGACGTTATATGCACGAGTAGAACACAAAGAGTTGTGGGCGATAATAGTCATACTGCTTACCAGCATGTCATACTTTGATTCGGCGGTATTATTGTTGGATGAAGCGACCCAGACCGACATTACATGACTGCGTTCATGAGACTGGTTCTATCCCCGTGCTTCGCACACAGGTGGCTAGTGGGTGTCTGTTTCTCCAACTTTAGTTGAATCGAGTGTGACTACGCCCGGTCCTTGTTGAAAGTTAAAACCGCACACTTGACAAAAAATCGTTGTGGTTTTGAGGCGTAGGTAAGAACGGTTCTTGCTAAGCCCATAGCAGCCACGTAAAACTTGCAACAACAAAGTAGAGGACGTCTAACTTGTTTTTGCAGGGCTTGTTGTGATGTGATATGGTCAAGACGTGATAATATATAAATTGTTGTATGAGATGATCATGTTTTGTAACAGTTATCGGCAACTGGCAGGAGCCATATGGTTATCGCTTTATTGTATGAAATGCAATCGCCATGTAATTGCTTTACTTTATCACTAAGTGTCGGATCACGGGTTCCGGCAAAAACCCTCAAGGTTCGAACACTGGGGTGCGCGCGAAGATCTCGCCCTACTGATCCACGTCCTAGCTTCGCTAAGATCTCAAGGACTAATTCGACGAACTCGCAACACAAAGGACACAAGATTTATACTGGTTCGGGCCACCGTTGTGGTGTAATACCCTACTCCAGTGTGGTGGTGGTGGATTGCCTCTTGGGCTATGGATGAACAGTTACAAGGGGAAGAACAGCCTCCTGAGGTTGAGGTGTTCTTGTGCTCGGTGTGTCGCTAAGGGTTGGCTCAAGATCAGATCAGTTGTCTCCCCATCCGTCGCCTCCTACGGTGGTGGCTAGTCCTATTTATAGAGGCCCTGGTCCTCTCCCCAAATATTGAGCGGGAAGGGAGCCAACAATCGGCCAATTCGAAAGGGGACAGCTAGTACAGCTTATCGTGACAAAAGCAGTCTTCGCGTGCAAAAGGCTCTGGTGGTGACGTCGCCTTGGGCTCGATGGTGACCTCCGTCCAGCCGTCCTGCTGGTCTTGGTCTCGTTTCACCGATATGGAAACCTTTGCTCGACGCCTCGGTACTCCTCGCCTGCGCTTGCCTCCTTAGCACCAAAGAGGAAACAAGGACACTATGCGTGCTGGCGCCCGCCTGGTCTCGATCGTCATGGCTCACGTCATGAAAGCCTCGCGAGGTTTGCCTTGCCTTGATCTCTCCGCCCCTCGCGAGCCAACCTGGTGAGGCCGCTCCCGAGGAGGTCTTGTGGGGTCTACCTCGCGAGGCTTGGCCCCTCGCGAGGGTCTTGAATGCTTGTTAGTGAAGATGGGCCGTACAGGCCTGCTCACAGAGCCACGCCATGGGCCGCAGGCAGGCAAGTCTGGGGACCCCCATTCCTAGAACGCCGACAGTAGCCCCCGGGCCCAAGGCGCGCTCGGGCTTGGCTTCGAGGCGAAGCCAAAGGTCAAGTGCGGAGCGCCGCGGGCCCCAATAGCCTGCGGCCTTGGTCGATGCGTGGCGGTTGATTGGACGTGGGCGTCTCCGCTTCCCCACGCTGCCTCGGCAACTGCCCGTCTGTCAAAAGGCTGGCGCAGACAACGCTTGCCTTCATTGTTCCCCTTCGTCTTGCTCAGATCCCCTTTCTTGCGCCCCGCTTCCGAAATCCCTAGATCTGCTTCCTTCCTCTATCGCATCAACGACCAATGGCGCCTCGCAAGGTCAAGCCTGCCTCGTCGCCGGCCTGGTACGGGCCGGCTCTCGACGCCCAATGATAAAAAGAGAATTTTTGATGCGGAGTGCTACTTGGCATAATTTCAATGTAATTTTTCTTAATTGTGGTATGAATATTCAGATCCGAAAGATTCAAGACAAAAGTTCATATTGACATAAAAATAATAATACTTCAAGCATACTAACAAAGCAATTATGTCTTCTCAAAATAACATGGCCAAATAAAGTTATCCCTACAAAATCATATAGTCTGTCTATGCTCTATCTTCACCACACAAAGTATTTAAATCATGCACAACCCCGATGACAAGCCAAGCAATTGTTTCATACTTTTGTCATTCTCAAAACTTTTTCAATCTTCACGCAATACATGAGCGTGAGCCATGGATATAGCACTATATGTGGAATAGAATGGTGGTTGTGGAGAATACAAAAAGAGGGAAGATAGTCTCACATCAACTAGGCGTATCAACGGGCTATGGAGATGCCCATCAATAGATATTAATGTGAGTGAGTAGGGATTGCCATGCAACGGATGCACTAGAGCTATAAGTATATGAAAGCTCAATAAAAGAAACTAAGTGGGTGTGCATCCAACTCGCTTGCTCACGAAGACCTAGAGCATTTTGAGGAAGCCCATCATTGGAATATACAAGCTAAGTTCTATAATGAAAAATTCCCACTAGTATATGAAAGTGACAAAATGAGAGACTCTCTATCATGAAGATATTGGTGCTACTTTGAAGCACAAGTGTGGTAAAAGGATAGTAACATTGTCCCTTCTCTCTTTTCTCTCATTTTTTTATTTGGGCCTTTTCTCTTTTTTTATGGCCTCTTTTCTTTTTTTTATTTTTCGTTCTGAGGAAGGTATATGGTGGGTGTATGATACCGGCGAAAAGTGCGCGGTATTAGAGAGGCTAGCAATGGTGGAAGGATAGGAAAAGTGTGTATAATCCATGGATTCGACATTAGTCATAAAGAACTCATATACTTATTGCAAAAATCTAGAAGTTATAAAAGCAAATTATTACGCGCATGCTCCTATGGGGATAGATTAGTAGGAAAAGACCATCGCTCGTCCCCAACCGCCACTCATAAGGAAGACAATCAATAAATAAATCATGCTCCGACTTCATCACATAACGGTTCACCATAATGCATGCTACGGGAATCACAAACTTTAACACAAGTATTTCTCAAATTCACAACTACTCAACTAGCATGACTCTAATATCACCATCTTCATATCTCAAAACAATTATCAAGCATCAAACTTTTCTTAGTATTCAACGCACTCAAAAGAAAGTTTTACAAATCTTGAATACCAAGCATATTATTATTTTTAAGCAATTACCATGCTATTTAAGACTCTCAAAATAAACTAAGTGAAGCATGAGAGATCAATAGTTTCTAAAAAACAAATCCACCACCGTGCTCTAAAAGATATAAGTGAAGCACTAGAGAAAAACTATAAAGCTCAAAAGATATAAGTGAAGCACAAAGAGTATTCTAAGAAATTCCAATTCATGTATGGATCTCTCAAAAGGTGTGTACAGCAAGGATGATTGTGTTAAACTAAAAAAATCAAAGACTCAAATCATACAAGACGCTCCAAGCAAAACACATATCATGTGGTGAATAAAAATATAGCTCCAAGTAAAGTTACCGATGGAAGTAGACAAAAGAGGGGGTGCCTTCCGGGGCATCCCCAAGCTTTGACTTTTTGGTGTCCTTATATTATCTTGGGGGTGCCATGGGAATCCCCAAGCTTAGGCTCTTGCCACTCCTTGTTCCATAATCCATCAAAAGATTTCACCCAAAACTTGAAAACTTCACAACACAAAACTCAACAGAAATCTCGTGAGCTCCGTTAGCGAAAGAAAACAGAAGACCACTTCAAGGTACTGTAATGAACTCATTATTTATTTATATTTGTGTTAAACCTACTGTATTCCAACTTATATATCATTTATAAACTATTTTACTAGCCATAGACTCATCAAAATAAGCAAACAACACACGAAAAACAGAATCTGTCAAAAACAGAACAGTCGGTAGTAATCTGTAGCTAACGCAAACTTCTGGAACTCCAAAAGTTCAGAAAAAATAGGACGACCTAGGAAATTTATTTATTGATCATCAGCAATTGGAATCACTATTTTATCACGTTCTGGTGATTTTTAACAATTGTTTTCGTGAACCGAAAGTTTCTGGAAATTACAGCAAGATCAAATAACTATCATCCAGGAAGATCCTATAGGTTTAACTTGGCACAAACACTAATTAAAACATTAAACCACATCTAAACAGAAGGTAGATGGATTATTTATTCCTAAACAGAAGCAAAAGCAAAAAATAAAAATAAAATTGGGTTGCCTCCCAACAAGCGCTGTCGTTTAACGCCCCTAGCTAGGCATAAAGCAAGGATAGATTTAGGTATTGCCATCTTTGGTAGGCAATCCATACGTGGCTCTCATAATAGATTCATATGGTAGTTTTATTTTCTTCCTAGGGAAGTGTTCCATTCCTTTCTTTAATGGAAATTGGAATCTAATATTCCCTTCCTTCATATCAATAATTGCACCAATTGTTCTAAGGAAAGGTCTACCAAGAATAATAGGACAAGAAAGATTGCAATCTATGTCAAGAACGATAAAATCTACGGGCACATAATTCCTATTTGCAACAATAAGAACATCATTAATTCTTCCCATAGGTTTCTTAATAGTGGAATCCGCAAGATGCAAGTTTAGAGAGCAATCATCAAAATCACGGAAATCTAGCAAATCGCACAAAGGTTTGGGAATAGTGGAAACACTAGTACCCAAATCATATAAAGCATAAAATTCATGATCCTTAATCTTAATTTTAATAGTTGGTTCCCACTCATCATAAAGCTTTCTAGGGATAGAAACTTCCAACTCAAGTTTTTCTTCGTAAGATTGCATCAAGGCATCTACGATATGTTTAGTAAACGCTTTATTTTGACTATAAGCATGAGGAGAATTTAGCACGGATTGCAACAAGGAAATACAATCAATTAAAGAACAACTCTCATAATTAAATTCCTTGAAATCCAAAATAGTGGTTTTAGCAATATCTAGGGTTTTGTTCTTTTCAATCCTACTTCTATCAATTTCATCATCAAGATCTAAAAACTCCGAATTTTTGGTACGCCTTCTAGGTAAAGGTGGATCATATTCAGTCCCATCATTATCAAGATTCATATTTCAAAACAAAGATTTAATAGGGGACACATCAATAACTTTTAGATCTTCATCTTTATTTTCATATGAATTGGAAGAACAAGCTTTAATAAAGGCATCTTTCAGAGTATACGCATCCTAGCGGTTCTTTCCTTGCACTCATCAATGGAAATTCTCATGGCTTTGAGAGACTCATTGATATGATGCTTAGGAGGAATAGATCTAAGCTTTAAATAATCAACATCAAGAGAAATTCTATCAACGTTCCTAGCCAATTCATCAACCTTAAGCAATTTCTCTTCAAGCAAAGCATTGAAATTCTTTTGTGAATTCATAAAATATTTAACACTAGTCTCAAATTCAGAGGGCATCTTATTAAAATTTCCATAAGAGTTGTTGTAGGAATTTCCATAATTATTAGAAAGATTACTAGGATAAGGCCTAGGATTAAAGTTCCCTCTATCTGGCGTTATTACCAAAATTATTCCTACCAACAAAATTCACATCCATAGATTCATTATTATTCTCAATCAAAGTAGACAAAGGCATATCATTAGGATCGGAAGAAACACTCTTAGTAGCAAGTAATTTCATAAGTTCATCCATCTTTCCACTCAAAACATTGATTTCTTCTATCGCATGCACTTTTTATTAGTAGATCTTTCAGTGTGCCATTGAGAATAATTAACCATAATATTATCTAGGAGTTTAGTAGCATCTCCTAAAGTGATTTCCATAAAAGTGCCTCCCGCGGCCGAATCTAAAAGATTTCTAGAAGCAAAATTTAATCCGGCATAAAATTTTTGTATAATCATCCACAAGTTCAAACCATGAGTAGGGCAATTACGTATCATTAATTTCATTCTCTCCCAAGCTTGTGCAACATGTTCATGATCAAGTTGCTTAAATTCATAATATCGTTTCTAAGAGAGATGATCTTAGCGGGAGGAAAATACTTAGAGATAAAATCATCTTTGCACTTGTTCCAAGAATCAATACTATTTTTAGGCAAAGACGAAAACCAAGCTTTAGCACGATCTCTAAGCGAAAAAGGAAATAGCTTCAATTTAACAATATCATTATCAACATCTTTCTTCTTTTTCATATCACACAAATCCACAAAGCTATTTAGATGAGTAGCAGCATATTCACTAGGAAGGCCGGTGAATTGATCTTTCATAACAAGATTCAACAAAGCAGTATTGTTTTCACAAGATCCAATGTTGGTAAGAGGAGCAATCGGAGTGCTAAGGAAATCATTATTGTTGGTATTGGTAAAGTCACACAATTTGGTATTATCTTGAGCCATCGTGACAAACAAGCAATCCAACACACGAGCAAACAAAAAGGCAAGCGAGAAAAAGGCAAGCGAGAAAAAGGCAAACGGAAAAGAGAGGGCGAATAAAACGGCAAGGGTGAAGTGATGGAGAGGAAAACGACAGGAAAATGGCAAATAATGTAATGCGAGAGATAAGGGATTGTGATGGGTACTTGGTATGTTGACTTTTGCAAAGACCTCCCCGGCAATGGCGCCAGAAATCTTCCTGCTACCTCTTGAGCACTGCGTTGGATTTCCTTGAAGAGGAAATGGTGATGCAGCAGTGAGTAGAGTAAGTATTTCCCTCAGTTTTTGAGAACCAAGGTATCAATCCAAAGAGGAGAGGCTACGCTTGAGTCCCTCGTACCTACACAAAACAAATAGCTCCACGCAACCAACGCGATTAGGGGTTGTCAATCTCTTCACGGTCACTTACGAGAGTGATATCTGATAGAGATGATAGATAATATTTTTGGTATAAATATGCAAAGTAAAATAAAAGCAAAGTAAAAAAGCAAAGCAATAATAAAGTGATGGAAGATTGATATGATGAGAATAGACCCGGGGGCCATAGATTTCACTAGTGGCTTCTCTCAAGAGCATAAGTATTCTATGGTGGGTGAATGAATTACTGTTGAGCAATTTACAGAATTGAGCATAGTTATGAGAATATCTAGGTATGATCATGTATATAGGCATCGTCCGAGACAAGTAGACCGACTCCTGTCTGCATCTACTACTATTACTCCACTCATCGACCGCTATCCAGCATGCATCTAGAGTATTAAGTTCAAGAAAACAAAGTAACGCCTTAAGCAAGATGACATGATGTAGAGGGATAAATTCATGCAATATGATAAAAACCCATCTTGTTATCCTCGATGGCAACAATACAATACGTGCCTTGCTGCCCCTACTGTCACTAGGAAAGGACACCGCAAGATTGAACCCAAAGCTAAGCACTTCTCCCGTTGCAAGAAAAACCATTCTAGTAGGCCAAACCAAACTGATAAATCGAACAGACTTGTAGAGATAACCAATCATACATAAAAGAATTCAGAGAAGATTAAAATATTGTTCATAGATAATCTTGATCATAAACCCACAATTCATCGATCTCAACAAACACACCGCAAAAAGAAGATTACATCGAATAGATCTCCACGAGAGGGGGAGAACATTGTATTGAGATCCAAAAAAGAGAAGAAGCCATCTAGCTACTAACTATGGACCCGAAGGTCTGAAGTAAACTACTCACACTTCATCGGAGGGGCTATGGTGATGATGTAGAAGCCCTCCGTGGTGGATTCCCCTTCCCATGAGCTCCTAACAGGCCCCAAGATGGGATCTCATGGATCTGAAAGTTGCGGCGGTGGAATTAGGTTTTTGGCTCCGTCTCACGATCGCTTGGAATGCGTAGGTATATATAGGAGGAAGGAGTACATCGGTGGAGCAAAGGGGGGCCCACGAGGTAGGGGGCGTGCCCTAGGTGGGGCGCGCCCTCCACCCTCGTGGCCGCGTCCCTTCTTTCTTGACGTGGGGTCCAAGTCTCCTGGATCATATTCGGTGAGAAAATTACGTTCCCGAAGGTTTCATTCCGTTTGGACTCCGTTTGATATTCTGTTTCTTCGAAACACTGAAATAGGCAAAAAACAACAATTCTGGGCTGGGCCTCCGGTTAATAGGTTAGTCCTAAAAGTAATATAAAAGTGGAAAATAAAGCCCAATATGGTCCAAAACAGTAGATAATATAGCATGGAGCAATCAAAAATTATAGATACGTTGTAGACGTATCACGTACCTCGGCGTGATACCGTCCGTGGCTCTTCTGCGCCACTTCTTCTTCCTCCGCGTCAAGGAGGGTCACACCTCCGGGTGTGTCAACTTCATCGCGGCCGGCAAGGACAACTCGATCTCTAAGACGGGGAAGAAAGCCGAAGGCTTTGAACAAGTGGGCCATGATGGACGCTTCATCGCCCACCCGCTACCGATCTGCCGACGGAGATGCCCTGCATCGACAAGGGGTGGTCTTGCGTGAAGCTCACCAATGAGCGGGCGATGTTGGTGCTTGAGCAGATGAAGAGCGACCTGAAGCCGGGCAACGCGAAGGTGGCGAAGGTGACATGGGCCATGCTCCTGAGGGAATTCCTGGAGCTGCGCGTAGCCCCGCTTCAGGCCCGTATGCCCCTTGTGGAGGCTTGGGGATGAAGAAGACAAGATTCGCCTGAGCCTGGAAGCTTTGTCTGGCAACAAGCTGGCTGCAGTTCTGCGCCTCCTGGTCGGGGATGACCAAGAGTACCCGCTGAGCGCCTTTGTTCCCCTGTTCCGCCGCAATGACTGGTAGCAGGTCGTGGCCGCCAGGCCTACTTTCGACGGGCGCGGGCTGGTGCCGCCGGCGCCCACTGGAGCCTCTGCAGCGCTGCCCCCAGTGATGCTGTCTTCTGATGAGTCCCACGAGGAGGAAGTGGGGGAGGAGGAAGACTCGGAGGTGACTCCCGAAGGGATGGGGAAGACCTCCCCCTTGAGCAAAGCTGACATCCTCCGTTCCTTTCCTGACGACGACGTGGCCGACGCCCGCCAGGAAGAGGGGGAGCTGCCCGTTATCCCGACGAGTGGCAGATCATTGCTGGTCTCTCCGGATGCTACTTCTGTTCTGGCGCCGACTGGTGCCGCTTCTAGCCCCTACGCTGCCCCAGTTTCAGCTCCTGAAGCCGGCGCGCTCATACCTCAAGCCTCGAGGCTCTCAGGCTTCAAGCTCACCAAGCGGAGGGTGGACTACACTGTTGTGGACTAGTAAGTGCATGAGCTTCATCTTGTTCTTGCTTATACTGCTGCTTCCTGACGTTCGTCCTTGTTCGACCAGGGCGCCGCCTTCGGCGAAGAAGAGGAAGGAGGATGCAGTGCCCATGCCTGGGACTGAACCATCTACAGCGGCCGCGCCCCCCTCCGTGGGGAAAGGAAACGTCAGCTCTCGCGCCTCCCCGGCCCGGTCACCCTCGCGAGACCAGGAGGAGCGTCGTAACGAGGAGTCAGCCCCCGAGGTCCCTCTGCCTCCGGAAGTGCCGATGTCTGGCTCATCTGCCGAGGTCCCAAAGGCTCAGGAACCCTTGGTCTCCCAGGCCCTGGTGACGGTGTCGCCTCCTTCTCCTTCCGCGCCATTGTTCCAAGGTTCTTCTGCCTCCTCTGCTGTCTTGGAGCATGCCCTTTCAGAGATGACTCAGCTGCGGGAAGATCTCCTGGGCGCGGATCCGCGCCTGGTAGCCGGGCGCCTGGAGCTGGCCTTCGGCTAGCTTTAGTCTGACGCAGCAGTCTGAGCGACGCTGAGCCAGACCGCGACAACCTCCGAGAAGGAGAAACGGGCCGTCGCTCAAGCTGCGGCCGACCGCGAGGCGGCGCTAAAGGACGCCAAAGCCGCCCACGACCACTGTCGGGCGCTGGAGGACGAGCTGAAGAGTCTGCGTGATGAGCGCGCAGAAGAGGCTTGCGGCCGCCAGGCGAAGGAGGAGGAGATGAGGGCCCGGGAGGACGCCATCAAGAATCGCGACGCCGAGATGGGGGAGTTGGCGAAGACGCAGGCCGCTGAATGCGGCCGGCTGGAGGAGCTGGAGTGGAAGCTGGAGGTGAAGAGGGTCGATCTTGACGCCAAGGCGAAGGTCATGGCTGAGGACCGCGCAGCCTTCGCGCTTCTCGAGAAGAGGTCCCGCGAGGCTCTAAAGTGACTCTATGCGAAGGGCTTGTAGAGGCCGCTGACCACCGATGAGGATGGCCCCGCCCAGCTGCTTCCCTACTTGGTGAAGGCACTCGAGGAAGTCGTGGAGGGCATCGGTCCCATGGCAGAGGCGGAGGCTCGTGTCCTTTCTTCAGCTGCACTGACGCGTGTCTTCAGCCATCTGCACCTTCGTGACCTCAGCGCTCGTCTTGACGAGCTGCTGGAGCCTGTGGCTGATGAACACTGCACGGCTGCCGCCGCAACCGTGAAAGGTCAGGTGGAGGCTCTGCTGAAGAAGTTCCGCGGCTTCGCTTCCGTGCCTTCGACCGGAGGCGCCGCCACTCCTGCAGCTCCGGCCGGTGACCAAGACGAAGGCGACATCATCAAGGGAGGAGTGCCTCTCGCACGCGTCGATGGTGTTCAGGGATAACCTGCGGCTCCTTTCCTGTTTTATTCCTGCAGCATGCATCATGCCTCGTGGAGGCGTTAAACTTGCATTTGATATTGTGAGAACAATATGTCCTGTAATATCTGCTTTGAGATTTTGCGATTTTTCTTCCTATTCGCTTTGCGTTCTGCGTCGGCAGAGCCCGGCCCCGCGCATACCTCAACCGCCGTTGGGCCGACCGGAGACCAGGACGGAACCAAAGAGTGAGGGGCTACGTGACCAGTTAGACTCCTGAGTCGCGATGCTCAGGAGTCCCCCTTGACGCGCAAACAGCTTATAGGAAGGAGACGCAAGGATAGGTTTGTGTTCTACATCAGCAGAGCCCGGCCCCGCGCATACCTCAAGCGCCGTTGGGCCGACCAGAGACCAGGACGGACCCAAGGAGTGAGGGGCTACGTGACCAGTTAGGCTCCTGAGTCACGATGCTCAGGAGTCCCCCTTGACGCGCAAAGAACCTTCATACCTTTGCCCTCGCCGAGGCTCGGCTCAGGAGGGGCGCGTGATGACTAGGTCCGGGGGACCTGGCTGGGTGGCGTACGCTTGGGCGTGACCCGAGCGCAGCCCCCGTGCCCAGCCCCCTCGCGCGACTCCCGAGGGGAGGGTGTTGCGGTGAGGCCGGACACTGAGCTCTGGGGCTTCCTAAGGTTGGTGCGGCCGTGAGGCCACCCTCAGTTGTTTATCACCAGCACGGAGCATAGTGCTTCCGCTTGTGCACGGGCATAGCCGCTCCTCGGCAGTGTCGACAGCCAGCACAGAGCATGGTGCTTCCACTGGTGCGTGGGAGGGGACTCCCTACTGCGGAGAGTCCCCGGGGCGTGTACAGCCCCGCCCTGACACATGGCTTGCACGGTAGGGCTAGACGAGGTGTATCTGGGCACTCGTGAGCCAGCGCGGGACACACCTCGGTCATATCGTCCTAGTGCTTAGGCGAAGCCCTGCGCCGGTAACTTCATCATCACCATCACCACGGCGTCGTGCTGACGGAACTCTCCCTTGGCCTCAACTGGATCAAGAGTTCGAGGGACGTCACCAAGCTGAACGTGTGCTGATCGCGGAGGTGCCGTGCGTTCTGTACTTGGATAGGTTGGATCGCAAAGACGTTCGACTACATCAACCGCGTTACTAAACACTTTCGCTTTCGGTCTAAGAGGGTACGTAGACACACTCTCCCCGCTCATTGCTATGCTTCTCCTAGATAGATCTTGCGTGATCGTAGACAAAATTTTGAAATACTACGTTCCCCAACACAAACTGGCTTCATGGAGGCGGTTGGCGCCAGCTGGGTTTAGGCTCGAGCCCATCCTCAGCCTCGTCCCCCCTCTGCCATTGACTCTTGGCACTTCTATGACAAGCGAAGCAGACAGTTCATGAAGGGGTGGGCGCCAACCTGGAGCGTGACCTCCGCGAGCACAAGAAGGCCATGTTGACCACCATCCAGGCCCTGGACCTTTGTGCTGACGCGACAAGCCTCTCTCCTGAGGAGTGGCTCACCCGATACGACTTGGAAGACCAGCTCTCTGTCATCTGCACTGACGAGGAGACCTATTGGCGCTTGCGTGGTGCCCAGACATGGGTGCTGAAGGGCGATGCGAACACGACCTATTTCCAGGCCATTGCGAATGGCCGCCGTAGACGTAACACCATCCCCCTCCTTTGGGATGGCCCGACCCTCCTTCAGTCCCCTCGTGACATTAGGGCCCATGTCGACGGCTTCTATAGGTCCCTATTCTCAGCTGCTCCTCGGAGCGGTTTATCTCTGGCCCATGACTGCTGGTCCGGCCGTTAGCTAGTCTCCCATGCAAAGAACGCGGCCCTTACGGCCCCCTTCTCCGAGGGCGAGGTTTGGGCTGCCATTAGAGGCATGAACCCTACCTCGGCCCCGGGTCCGGATGGCCTCCCGGTTAAATTCTTCCAGACCTTCTGGAATGTGATCAAGCCTGAGATCATGGCCATCTTCGACGAGTTCTACGTGGGGTCCATCGACCTCGGGCGCCTCAACTACGGGATCATCTCGCTCATCCCCAAGGTGCCTGGGGCGTCTGACATCCGCCAGTTTCGTCCGATCACAGTGATTAATGTGATCTTTCGGATTCTGGCAAAAGGGTACGCCAATAGGGTGACCCTTCTTGCCAACCACATTATCCACCCCAACCAATCCGCCTTCATCCAAGGCCGATATATCTTGGATGGGGTGCTAGTCCTTCATGAAGTCCTACATGAGGTCCGATCCAAACACCTCATGGCGGTCTTTCTGAAGATTGATTTCCATAAGGCCTACGACACTGTTAGTTGGCCCTTCCTTCGGGAAGTTCTGCTCCAGAAAGGCTTCGACGAACGTTGGATCACCGGAGTGATGCAAATGATCTCTTGCGGTCGCACGACCGTGAACATCAATGGGGAGATTGGCCCTTACTTCCCCACTCTTTGTGGGGTCAGACAAGGCGACCCATTCTCCCCATTCTTGTTCAATATGGTGGTGGACGCGCTTGCTGCCATCCTGGACAAGGCTAAGGCCGCGGGCCATATTCATGGGATCACCCCCCATTTGGCCGATGGCGCCGGGATCTCCCTGCTCCAGTACGCTGACGACACCATCATCATGGTCGAAGGCTTGGACGCGGACATCGCTAACCTTAAGTTCCTCCTCCTCTGTTTCCAACAAATGTTTGGCCTCAAGATCAACTTCGGCAAGAGTGATGTGATGGTATTGGGATACTCCCCGGCGGAGGCCCTCGACATTGCCAACCGCCTCAACTGCCGTCTAGGCTCCTTCCCCACAACCTACTTGGGCACACCCATTAGTGACTCTTGGCTTACAGTCACTGACTTGCATCTGACCGTGGCCAAGTTGCAGACTCGCATTGAGCCATGGCAGGGTAGGTGGCTGTCGAAGGCAGCTCGAACGATTCTCATCAACTCCTCCCTCTCCAGCCTCCTCTTGTTCCTCATGAGCTTCTACAGCCTTCACGAGACCCTTCACCATGAGATCGCCAAAATCCAATCTCGATTCTATTGGGCCGGCGATAATAATAAGCAAAAGTACCATATGGTTAGCTGGCCTGACATCTGCAAGCCCCGGGATCAAGGAGGCCTCGGTATCATGTGCTCTAAGCGCATGAATATTGTCGTCCTTTTCCGCTGGCTTTGGCGCATTTCGCTAGGGCACGACGGCCTCTGGTTAGACATCATCCGGAACAAGTACCTGTGTCGGCAACCCCTGGCCTTCTGCCAAAGGTCCGGTGGTTCACAGTTTTGGCAGTCGGTCATCCAACTGCTCCCCGTCCTCCGCATTGGAACTTCCATCTCGGTTGGATCGGGAGCGGCGACTTTGTTCTGGTTTGACCGATGGGCGGGTGACACCCCCTTCGTGACTCGCTTTCCCGACCTCTTCTCCATCGCCGTCGACCCCTCCATCTCTGTAGAGAGGGCCCTTATTGACCTAGGGCGCCTCGCTTTCCGAAGGCCATTTGGGCCTCTAGAGGCCGCCGCTTGGCAGGAGCTGCTTGACTGCGTCGCTCTCCACGAGCCGGTTGTAGATGCTGGCCCAGATGAGGTTCGGTGGCGTCTTGAGCCTTCGGGTCAATTCTCCACCAAGTCCCTCTATCTGGCCATCGCCCCCTCCTTCGCCCTGCCCCCCTTTCGGCGGTGTGGTCCATCCGCTTGCCACTAAAAATCCGGATATTCATGTGGCAATGGCCCCGGGTCTGGCCTCTTCCCGCTGTGCGGTACCCCGGAAGATTCCAATCACATCTTCTTCTCATGTGTGTTCGCTCAATTCGTTTGGAGCTGCTTTAGAGAAGTGATGGGTGGTGATTGGTGCCACACCAACTTCCCCGACCTCTTCGTCGAACTCCAGAACTCCCCCCTGCTGTCTCGCCACATTAGGTGGCTCGAGATTGGGGCACTCGCGTGGACCCTCTGGACGATCCGCAATAAGCTTGTGATTCAGCGCACCCCTCTCCGTCGGGCTACCGACGCTCTCTTCAAACTGTCTGGTTTCTTGCAGCTCTGGCGGCCGCTTAGCCGCCCTCAAGATCGGGACGCCATCTCCGCCTTCATTGCCGACCTTCGCTCGATGGCCGTCCGCCTTTGGCCGCCGCTCTGTCCGCCACCCCCAGAGCCTGATTAGACGACTGGCATGTTCGTCGCCGGCTGCGGCCACCTTTCTTTTTATGTTTTTTTGGGTTTGTTGAGCTGTGCCCTCAGCAGAACCTTTGTACTCCTTGTTGTGTGACCTGAGTGTGTATTCTGAACTAGTCCGTGTATGTGTGCTCTTGGCGGTTTGCTTTATTTATAAAGCGGGGCGAAAGCCTTTTTGGTAATTCCCTCACAAAACTTTTTAATTTCACTAACTGCCTTAGAATTTTCATCTCTGCAGCCTAGTGGAGGCTTGGGGTCCAGGAAGGGTTTTGGGTAGCCGGGGCTGTCGGAGTCCTACGTGTCTGGTGTCCGGACTCCTGCAAAGCTCCCCCCACTTTTGCCTTAGATTTAAGAGAGAAAACGCGTCCGAACCGCCTCACAGACCGATACAGGCCCGTGTTGGATGGCTTCGGCGGACTGAACAGCATGGTCCAGAACGGATGCGGGCGGTTTGCAGGGTCGGCCTTGGAGGTGCCAAGGCAGCATAGACATAGGAATCATGTCCTTTTCAGGCCTTGTACAATGCTAGATGCTTAGGAAGGTGCTTAGAAAAATAAACCGGGTTTCTTTAAAGCACCAGTGTCTATTTCTACAAGAGGGACGCCTAGTTAAGCATCTACCCTGTACAAATAAGCATCGATGCTTAAGGAAAGCCTGCTATATTTTTAAGCACCTCACATTGTATAAGGCCTCGTGTGATCGAGTGGGGGGTTCAGGTGCTCTCGTTCCTTCTGGCTAGAGCAAAGGACCAAAAAAGTGTGAAACCCCCGGTTATCATATAACCGAAGGAAGTAACTTGTTATACTAAACATGCCAATTTCTGAACGGTGCATGTATGTGCGATGTGTTTGTGACTCCCTCTGTAAATTATTCCATCCGTCCCATAATATAAGTGTGTCAGAAACACTCTTATATTATGGGACAGAGGAAGTAATATATAGAGATCTAAAAGATCTTATGTTAATTTACAAAGGGAGTAACTTGGAATTATACATAGTAAATCACAACCCAGAATGGAACTGGGTAATGCTGAACCTGTCGAATACATTCCATTTCAGTTCATAAAATTTGCTTTGAAGAGTAACGTCATGATGCACCAAATGGATTTTGAAAACCCAGGGTACTGTTTCCACTATACCTTTCAACATTGAACAACAAAATCGATGTAACTGGGGGCAAAAACATGAAATGATACAAGATACACCGGAAAAAAAATCGATTTACACTTTAATGGGAGACCTATACTTCTGTAAATATAATCGAAGACCGGTCCATCTTCTTGCCCAAGCCTTGTGGTATGTTACAAACAACATGGTGGTGGGTACAATGCGCGCTAGGCAATGTCTCTGTTAGGACAATGTATCAGCCTCTATAATTGCTGTATACAAGCATCCTCGAGATGTGGCGTTCACTCTAATTAGTTTTTGCTCGTTTCCATACAATAACTGTACCGTCTGAATCAGATGAGGCGAGCAAATTTTCCCCGTGATTCCAGGCTACTCCCATTACTGGAGAGCCGTGTCCCTTTAGGGATGTAAACGACTTCATCAATACCTGCAGTTTATTTATTATTACGAATTCTTTGGCCGAGCCAAATCATAGAAGTAAACATTTGAATCTCCACTGCCAGTAACTTCATAGTCAGAAGAAAATACAAGTCAACTACATTTATTTATTTAATTTTCAAAAGTTATGGAATGCATTAGTCTTATAGGCACTAGACAAAAGGGTTGTGACTGGTGAATGACAGATCATGTATTTATTCTTGGAAAAGCAAGCACACTCAGTTGCCAAAGATATCCATCACAGGTTATTAATTTGTTTGAAAAGTTCAACTAAAAAGTCTAAAAAAGCAGTGTAACAAAGTTTGACCAGGAAAACTTGGCATTAAGTGGCAACTGTGATTGTCTTGATACTTCACTGGACTAAAACTATGACTCCGCATTCATAGTGACTAATGAAATAGTTAAGCAACATTTGAGGGCAGGCAATACAAAAGTGCAGTAGCAATTGGGTGCAAACCGCTTAAGTTTCAGCTAACTAGAGCCAACTATGGTTTCTCGGAAAAAAGCAACTACAAACAGTTCCAACTCACCTATGAATTCCCCTTTCTCAAGGGAAAGAAGTGGACAGAAAGAAGCACGGATATTCTGCACTGGTGAAGCCAATTTTAGAGAGCATATGAGAGTCAAGTATCCATGGGAATTTGTTGCAATGCTAAAATGCCAATAACAAAATACTGGTGAGATAAAAGTGGAAGCCACAACAGGATGGGCTGTAATAAAGTACACAGCTGAAGAAATTCAGGTTTCGATCTTGAGCACAAGAGAGAAGTACTGGACAACGTGCTATGAGAGAGAAGGTACGGTACCGGATGGTTGTAACGGAAGATTTGATCTTACAACTCTTGTTCTTATGAGTTCTAGATAAAGACCCTGTGTGAGAGTTCACACTAATAGTGTATATGTAACCCTGCACATTTCAAGCACCAATTCAAAACTATGAGATGTAAATTCCACATTGGTATTTAGCAAATTAAATTATTTGATACCTGCGCATCACCAGCAAAAATAAGTTGACCAGTGTGGTCGATATCCAACGCTGTAACCGCATTGTCATAGGTGAGTTTGCTGATTACTCTCCCAGTGCTAAAATTAATTGCCTAGATTGGAAAGAAAATTGGATCACATGGCCATTAAAGCAATTGATGGAAATGTTTCTGATTACAAAGGAATAGGAAAAAGTAACAATCATACTTTTCTGCTAAGTTTGGACTTACAGGATGAAAGCAGATGCATAGCTGGGAAGAAACTCCATATACGACTCTGATACAAGTGCCTTTAGAGATCTCCAACACTCTCACAATTTTATCCATGGAGCATGAAGCTATGTACTGGTTATTAGATGAAAATCGAAATCTGTATTAGGTAATTAATTATTCAGAATCACATCATATATGTGAGATCACCTTCCTAAAAGACGCATATAAGATATTTTCCAATAACATTCCAACACAAAACATTCCTCAATAACAAATTGCTTATCCCACACACTACCATTTATTATCTATCATTATCTCCACTATTGAAGCACAATCACAACTTTCTGAATGCAACATCACATTTTTTTATCTGGCCAATTTACAACAAAAGTCTCTCGTTTAACTACTTATGAAATTACGACTTATGATTCAAGTCATAAGTCTATGCAGCGGCGAGCAAAGGGAATCTGATGACGAAAAGAAATGGCATCTCCCCGCTTTCATTCTCATCTTATGATCCCCGCATAAAAAACTAAAAAATAAACAAAGCCAGACAAAACAAACAGATAAACAACTGTGATCAAACAAGGATCAATGAAAACAAATCTAGCACTCTCAAAACCCTAAGATGTGTTCTGTAGTAATAATCTCATATGATGGAAAACTGGGAAAATTTATAAGATCAGTGTAGAATTTGAAAACAAGGGATATTTACAAGATATAATATATAGTTTGAAAACATGGGATATTTACAAGATATAGTAAATGAGATAAAGCAGCAGTAGTCGCTCCAACAGTAAGGTTCTAAAAAAGGGTTTCCCACGGTTGATCGATGTGTACTCACTGAGAATAAAAATTGAGCAAAGGGAACCTTTTCCCTATGTTGTGAGAAGTATGCTCCTGATGCACGAGAATACAAAGCAAGACAGTACTCCATTTTCTCATAAACATCTTCAAAGAAGTGAGTTGAAAATGGGTGTGTTCTTACTTGAACACTAATCACAGGGCAATATCCAAATTATCGTGCAAATAGGCTTGAATCAACAGTTGCAGACATGAAGTTAAAGCAACAAGAAATAAATTGGCAGATCTCATAATAACCAGTGCAACAAGAAAAGAAAAGAAATAATATATAAGAGATGGACACTACATGAGAATCACTTTCAGCTTTCTTCCTGGTTGATTAGAGCGTTTTCAACAAACTCCTAAGAACAATCAGCAAAAAGTTGCTCTAAAAGGGGCAAATCATGATTAACCATGTGCTTCATCTATCATATAATGAGAAACAAGACATTTTGTAGCACATAAAGAAAAAAACATACACGAGCAAGTACATACCAAAACAGTGTGTTCATGTACTTCATCTACAACACCATGAGTAACATCACTTAAGTCTTTGTTTCCCTGAAAAGTGTGAAGTGTGTAAGAAGGAATTCTCAACAACTATTAAGAAATGGCAGAAAGGCAAAATAACAAAATATAAAGAAAAAACAGCAGTATTATTTTTAAGTAGCTGAAACTTAAATCCTCAAATATAGGATCCACACAGCCCAACTTAAAAACAGAACTATATAAGTAGAACATGTTATCATGTTAGTTTGGCACATAGTTAGGCATATTACCAGTAAGTTTCAGATATTGTCATAGGCATGGTTAGGCATGCCCGCGAAATGGTTATCTGTACTTGACAATGGAGTATTAACATATTGCGAATTGCATTATCTCTTTCATACACGCAAGTAGCATGCAACAACTCAAATTTTGCAAACATTTTGCAAACAGATGACCAACCATCTTCTTTACCTAATTTGGAGGGGTAGTTCCTTCTATCAGGACACTTGAGTCCACATCAATTAACTTGAGTTCATAAACATGTTTACATACACTTGTAGATGGTGCCGCACAAATAACCAATAAAAATACATGTTTTATATTGTAGTAAAAAGAAGCATATATTTTATAATCAGCAAGAACTTTTATATGGTTAATTACAGGGTAACCTATAGATAATACAAGTGATTTAAGTGAATCCATACATCGGTGATTTGATTGGAGCCACGTAAGAATACCTGCTTGGTGACAACCAAGAAGAATCCATCTTTCTATAGCTTTGTATGCTTTTTTCAGTACATCAGCGGACACTGAATTATGTTCCGAAGCAAACCCTGCAATACAAACGAGGGAAGAACAAAATAATCACTGTCATGCTCTCTATCAGGCAAGATAAACATGTCATCAAGTAAGTTGTTTGCAAGGACAACAGAGATGTAGAAGTCGCATTTACATGCTGCATAATGTCCTTTTACCATAGAAGTCCATCATGCCAATACGTAGCATGTCTGGGCATGTTGGTTGGATGACAGTCAACAACATGCCCGTATCAAGTTTATCGTCTGTCATACAACCCGTGTACTCCTCCTAGCTCGCTTCCTCTGTTATCCAAGAAAATTGCCGTCACAATGCACAAATAGAACACTTGCCTTTGTCCTGGAAGGAAACAGAAAAATGTATAAGTATGTTACACACAGGTATGGCTCAATAATAGTAATCAACGCTAACATCTTGCACTCGAATTGGTGACACGATTTGTAAGTCAGTGTATTTATTGTTCTTTCTTTTCTTCCACTTTCTCTAACATACTCCCTCCGTCCCAAAATTCTTGTCTTAGATTCGTCTAGATACGGATGTATCTAATACTAAAACATGACTTGATACATCCGTATTTAAACAAATCTAAGACAAGAATTTTGGGACGGAGGGAGTATAACACTGGAATACCAATTCAACATAGTTGCTATATCTACGACTGAAATGGTATGTGAAATCTCCTTCTTTATAAGTATACTCCATTATATAAAGTAGGAACATGTCAGATGGGTTATAAAAAACCAAGTAATTTGTTTACGGCTTTCTCCTGAACTGTTAACAAACGGTGAATTCCTTCTGCAAAAAAAACAGTGAATTCATGAAGAAATAGAAAACTAAAAGAATCATTATTCTCCTGAACTGTTAACGCCTAAATGGTTCAAATAGTTCAGACATTTTTACCAAGCATGAAAAGACCCTAAACCCAGGATCCCAATTGATAGCAAAACAACCTCCCAATAAATAGACGTATCGGCCGGTATAATAACTGAAAAGTAAAGAGAAGAAATCATCACCATGCCAGCTGGGTTAGATCCGCATATAACCTGGTAAGAAATCACGAACCTTCAGCATTTTAAGAGCATCTCCAGCCGCGCCCCCAACAGGCCCTCCCCAGGCGTTTTTGCCGCGCCGGCGCCGAAAAAACGGCCCAGTCGCGCCCCCAGAAGCCCGTTTTTCGCCGGCTCGGGCCGAAACTGGTGCCGGCGGACCCAGGCCGAACCCGGCGCCCTGGGGGGCGCCTGGGCCCCGGCACAAGCAAAAAGGGCGCGTGGGTCCGCCCTGTCAACGAGTCGAGCGCCTCTTCCCGCTTTTCCCCCACTTCCCTCCCATTCTCTCCCTTCCTCCCGCCAATCTCCCTCCCGCTCGCCTCCCAGCCGGCTGCCATGCCACTGAAGAGGTACGTCGTCCCCCGCGCCGTGGCAACCGCGACCGCCTCCGTCGCCCAGCCGAAGCAGAGGAAGCCGACGGCGCCGCCGTCCAAGCCACCGGGCATGTCAAATGCCGACTGGAGGGTGGAAGTTCAGCGGCGGGAGGCTGTCACCGCCGACTGGCGGAACAGGGCGATCGCCAAGAAGGCCCGTGACAACGCGGCGCGTGCGGCTGCGGCTTCGGCGAAGCAAGCCGAGGCCGAGGTGACTCGCGCGGGGATGATGAATCCACCCGGCAGCCACGCCCAGTACGCGCCCCGGGGCCAGCAAGGCATCGGCTCTCCGTCGCCGCAGCCATGGGGATCGCCCTCGCCGGGCTACGCCGACAGGGACGCGCACGGTGGGTTCAACCCCAACGTCACCTTCCCCGATGGACACCCAGCCCAGCGCACGCCCTCGCCTGCCTTCGCCGGCGTGCAGTACCCTCCATACAACTACTCGCCGCCCGCCTACGCGTCCTCCCCGACGCCACCTTTCCGCCGTGGCGCGCTTCCTTTCTCGCACCTCGGCGACACCGACGAGACCGAGGCCGACATGGAGAACATCATCGCGACCGGCTCGACCGCGGCCGCCGCGTCTCCCGGGTTCGTCACCCCGGACGACACAGTGGATCTCAGCGGCGGCATGGACGCCGAAGCTTCGGCTACGTCGTCTGGCGAGGAGCAGGAGGAGGAGGATGAAGAGGAGGAGGAGGAGGAGCAGGCGACTGTTCCGGCGACGAGGCGCAAGAAGAAGAAGCGGGCGGCCAGGTCCGGCGAGCCGCGCATCAAGTGGGCGTCCAAGGAGGAGGAATGCCTCACCGAAGCATGGAAAATCGTCTTCCTCGGCCCGACCACCGGCACGAACCAGAGCATCGAGACGTACTGGGAGCGCATCAAGGCCGAGTTCGACGAGCGCAAGCTCGTCGAACCCTACTTTAAAGGCGTCTACATGCAGCACGGGGCGAAGGCGATGGCGAAAGGGGGCGTGCAACAAATGGCATGGGATCGTCGAGGAGGTCGCAACTCGCCCGGAGAGCGGCGCCAGCGTTGAGGACAGGTATGGCATGCCGGTCTCCCGCCTCTCTTCGCCGTGTGCGTCCGCCAACTGTTTGTTCCTCCGCGCAGTTGCTGCGCATGTTCGCCTTGTACCAGCAGGGCAACAACGACGCCAAGTTCAAGTACCTCCACGTTTACAAGCGCATTGACATGTGCGAGAAGTGGGCGGAAGTCCGGCGCACCCTCGACAAGGCCAATGAGACGCCTGGCCGGACGCGCGGCGCGAAGCGCGTCGGAAGAAGCGGTGAGCGGCAACAAAGGGGCCAAGAAGAACACGCCGACGCGGCTACAGCTGAAAGTGCAGGAGTCCATCGAGCATTGCCTCGCCGACGCACAGGCCCGGGCCGTCCTGCGTGAAGAGAAAACCGCGGCGCGGTGGTCGTCGTTGATGACGAACAGCGCCATCAAGCTCGACCTGCTCTGGACCAACGTCGCCGCGAAGAAGAGGAGCACCGACACAGCTTTTACGATGGGCGGGGCGGACATGCTCCAGAGCACCGACGAGAAGCTCAAGGCGTGGTACATGGCCGAGCGCGGCCTCATCCTGAACCAGCTGCCGACGACGGCGACGCCAACTCCCGCACCCACGCCCACGCCCACGCTGATGCCAAGCCCGAGTGATGACGCCTCCACGACGCCCAAAGAAGACTGGTTGCCACCGACACCGCCCAAAGACCGGCAGCGGCCGACACCGCCGAGCCCGCGCACGCCGACTCCACCGACGCCTGAGGCCGACCCCGCCGAGTGATGCGTTGCGCACGCGAACTTGTGGCGCTCTATTTTTTGTACGCCAGACTACATCCGATTGCCGAACTGTGACTTGTGATCGCCGGACTTGTGGCGTCTTTTGTGATAAGCGGGAACGACCAAGTTCGAATTTCCGCATCCTGGGGGCGTGACTGGGAGCTAGGTCGCCCCCAGGGGCCGAGCTAAGCTGGTTCGCCCCAGGCCGGCTGGGCGGCTGGAGATGCTCTAAGCAGCATTTTTTTCACCAGAACATCACCCAAGTGCTTCCATGGATCATACCAAGGCAAATAGGGTGCCCGCAGTGGTAGAACGTGGCTAGCACGCACATGAGATTGACACTAAAGAGATATACACAAACTCTCGCCACAGCCTAGAGTGTGATCAGGTGTTGATATTACTACCCTTGCTCCTCTCAATTGTTCCAATATAAGAAGAAGCAATATAATCTCCTCCACAAAGATCCCAATATATTACTTCACCCAGACCAAATCACGGCAATGCATAATAGCACAACGTTCTATGCTTCTTAAATGTTAAATCCCCTTTATAGGTTCCAAATTCATAGAGGAATTTCTAGTGGAATCCATCTCACTGAGATCTGCCAAGGCTGTATGGGGCAAGTTAAGCCATACAGGCTTGACCATACATGCACAGGAGTAGGGAATATGTCGAGGGCGCGTCTGCGTACCTGTCTTGTTGGCGCGGCTGCGGGTGGAGACGGCGGCCAGCGCGCGGCTCCCCGGAAGATGACCTTCTTCCGCCACAATATCATCACCGCGCACGGGCTCCAGCATCCTCACGGCAGCACCCAGCCTCGACGACCCCCTCTTGCTCTTCCTTCCGCCATCATGCGGTGGTGTCCGTGGAGGGCATCGGGTGGCAGGGTGCCAGGGTAGCAGCAGGGAACAGGGCCAGTCCTGATATTTTGGGGGCCCGGGGCAAGACAAGATGAAGGGGCCTAAAGTAACATGAATATATGCATAATTTTTTCTATTCTGATTGCAAGCAATTACTCAGCACACTATAATTTATGTTCTGTGTCATCTTGACTATTAAAAAAATGTGCATTCATATAGAAAAAGTTGGTTGCTCTTGTAAATCTACACTTACTTCTATATTAGGTGAATTAACACTTCTATGCACCTGCAAAAAAGAGTAACACTTCCGTTGCCACCCAATTTCTATCATCCTATGATCTTTCATTGGTTGTTCTTCTTCTAGCAGTAGAAGTACTCTTTTTTGTTTGTGGGGAAGCAATAGAAGTACTTTTGTATGTGTTCTAAAAAATATCAATGGCTCATTTCTGTGACTCAATCAACACATATACATGTTTTTTTTCTCATTGACAGATGGATACTCTCTAGAAAAATCTTACTAAATTAGTAGCAAGCTTTCTAATTAGCACACGAACATAGCATCGCGATAAGAGGTAGGCTCAAGTACAGTCGAAAGACCATATCGACTAGGAGAATAGCGGTCAGGGGGAGGGCGAGGCCGAGCTCGAAGACCATAAGTCGGTTGGGATGAGGAGGAGGACACACCAGAAGTAGATGACACGTCAGTGGATTTATCCACAACACGTGGACGGCGAGTATAATGGAAAGGGAAGGAGGGAAGAGGTGGAATCACTGGAGGTGGAGATGGAGAATGTGTCGGTGATGAAGGTGGAGAAGGGGAAGGTATCGGTGATGAAGGTGGAGAGTCATGAGATGAGGGAGGAGAAGACACTGTAGGAAAGGACGGCGTATGATCTGCAATAGCAGGACGAGGAATAGGAATACTGGGCACAGAGGGAGGTGTATCTGGAAACATAAGAAAAGAGATGTCCTCCGCTGAAAAAACCGAGGAGGATGGACGCGGGTAGAAGGGGCGAGACTCATCAAAAGTCACATCTCGGGAAATACGCATCCGTCGACCGATAGGATCCCAACACCGATAGCCCTTATGCTCATCACTGTATCCGAGAAAGACACACTCAATAGACTGAGCGGTCAGTTTGGTGCGTTCACGAGGGGCAAGCAAACACATAGCAAACACAACCAAACAAATGAAGCGCCGAATAGTCAGGAGGATGACCAGAAAGACGCTCGAGAGGAATACCACCTTGTAGAGGTGTAGAAGGCTGAATGTTGATGAGATAGGTGGAAGTGGTAACTGCCTCAGCCCAAAAGTGAGGCGGAAGAGAGGCAGCGATCATCATCGCACGCTCCGTCTCAAGAAGGTCACGATGCTTGCGCTCAGCCACACCATTCTGAGCATGAGCACCAGGGCAAGAGAAATGAGTAAGAGTACCGCTTTCAAAGAAGAAATCCTCGCAGTGCATGAGAGATATACTCACCAGCTGAATCTGCACGAAAAACACGAATAGGAGTGGAAAACTGGGTGTGAACCATGGCAGCAAATTTTTGTATATAGATAAGACCTCACTACGAGAAGACATGAAATAGATCCAAGTGTACCGAGAAAAATAGTCTATAAAGATAATATAGTAGCGATGACCCCCTTTCGAAGAGAAGGGAGTCGGATGAGGGAGTCCTGGATTAGGGGGTCCCCGGGCGTCCGGGCTATGTGACGTTGGCCAGACTAATGGGCCATGGAGATACAAGACGGAAGGCTTTCCCCCATGTCCGGATGGGACTCTCCTTTGCGTGGATGGCAAACTTGGTGTTCGGATATGAAGATTTCTTTCTCTGTAAACCGACTATGTACAACCCTAGGCCCCTCCGGTGTCTATATAAACCGGAGGGTTTAGTCCATAGAGGCAATCATAATCATACATGCTAGACATCTAGGGTTTGGCCATTATGATCTCGAGGTAGATCAAGTCTTGTAACCCCTATACTCATCAAAGTCAATCAAGCAAGAAGTAGGGTATTAGCTCCATTAAGAGGGCCCGAACCTGGGTAAACATCGCGTCCCTATCTCCTGTTACCTTTGATCCTTAGACGCACAGTTCAGGACCCCCTACCCGTGTAGGACCTTGAAGTATGTCTAGAGGGGGAGGGTGATTAGACTACTTGACCAATTAAAAACTTAACCTTTTCCCAATTTTAGACTTTGGCAGATTTTAGCTATCTTTGAACAAGTCAAGCAATCTTCATGCAATTCAAGCAAGCATGCAAAGAGTATATAGGCAGCGGAAAAATAAAGCATGCAACTTGCAAGAATGTAAAGGGAAGGGTTTGGAGGATTCAAACGCAATTGGAGACACGGATGTTTTTGTCGTGGTTCCGATAGGTGGTGCTATCGTACATCCACATTGATGGAGACTTCAACCCACGAAGGGTAGCAGTTCTTGTGAGTCCACGGAGGCTCCACCCACGAAGGGTCGACGAAGAAGCAACCTTGTCTATCCCACCATGGCCGTCGCCCACGAAGGACTTGCCTCACTAGCGGTAGATCTTCACAGTAGGCGATCTCCTTGCCCTTACAAACTCCTTGGTTCAACTCCACAATCTTGTCGGAGGCTCCCAAGTGACACCTAGCCAATCTAGGAGACACCACTCTCCAAGAAGTAACAAATGGTGTGTTGATGATGAACTCCTTGCTCTTGTGCTTCAAATGATAGTCTCCCCAACACTCAACTCTCTCTCTCACAGGATTTGGATTTGGTGGAAAGAAAATTTGAGTGGAAAGCAACTAGGGGAAGGCTAGAGATCAAGATTCATATGGTTGGAATGGAATATCTTGGCCTCAACACATGAGTAGGTGGTTCTCTCTCGGGCTGGTAAGTTGGAAGTGTAGGTTTGTTCTGATGGCTCTCTCTACGAATGAAGAGGAAGTGGAGGGGTATATATAGCCTCCACACAAAATCTAACCGTTACACACAATTTACCAAACTCGGTGGGACCGAATCATCAAAATCGGTCGGACCGATTTAGTAAACCTAGTGATCGTTAGGGTTTGATTGGGGCCGACATGCAACTCGGTAGGACCGATATGGTTAGGGTTAGGGCATAACGTAATCTCGGTGAGACCAATTACACAAACTCGGTGAGACCGAATTTGGTAATTAGCTAACCAGAGAGTTGGTCAGGTAAACTCGGTGGGACCGATTCGCTCTTTCAGTGAGACGAAAAGTTCTGAAAGGAAGCAGAGAGTTTACATTGCAATCTCGGTGGGACCGATCGCTCACTTGGTTGGACCGAAGCATTCTGAAGGGAAACAGAGAGATTACAATCCCATCTCGGTGAGACCGAGATCCCTATCGGTGAGACCGATTTGCCTAGGGTTTGTGGCAGTGGCTATGACAATTGAACTCGGTGTCGCCGGATAGAAAGAATTGGTAGGGCCGAGTTTGACTTTAGGTTTAGGTCATATGTGGATGTGAGAAAGTATTGGAGGGTTTTGGAGCATATCACTAAGCACATGAAGCAAGAGGCTCATTAAGCAACACCTCATCCCTCCTTGATAGTATTGGCTTTTCTTATAGACTCAATGTGATCTTGGATCACTAAAATGTAAAATGTAGAGTCTTGAGCTTTTAAGCTTGAGCCAATCTTTTGTCCTTGATATTTTGAGGGATCCACTTTCATCATCCATGCCATGCCAATAATTGAGCTTTCCTGAAATATTTGTCTTGGAATAGCATTAGCTCAATGAGCTATATGTTGTTATGAATTACCAAAACCACCTAGGGATAGTTGCACTTTCAATCTCCCCCTTTTTGGTAATTGATGACAACATATAGATCAAAGCTCCGACAAATGATAATAAGATTGAAAAACATCGTCGCTTTGAGAGGTATGTGATAAGCAAGAGCTCACCCTAAATTTGTGCTTATTTTAAGATTTGCTTTGGATTGCAAATGCACAAGGAATTAGGCTCATGGGTTACTCTTCCATGTCACATACATCTTGGTGGAGCGCTCAAAATAATAAAGATTGAATACATGCACTCATCACCAAGCACAGTGAATGATCATATAAGGATAAGTAAGATAATATCATAACAAGCATAAGTGTAGCTTATGATCAAACACATGATCATCAATGTCTTGCAGGTAAAAGCATAGTATCTCAAGCAATCAAAGCAAACGAAGTTCAACCAAGAAAATAAGAGAGAACAAAAGCAGCAAATCTCTCTCTCTCTCTCGAAGCCTATGATCTATACATATTTCTCCCCCTTTGGCAACAAGTTACCAAAAAGTTCCTAGAAAATGCATAGGACTATATCATCTCTCAGGCTTGGTCTTCTGGTGGTGGTGTAGATAGAACTGTAAGGGCATATTTATTCCCTAGTGGTTTTGGTGATTGATGACAATGCGTTTGCGGACTAATCGTGTGCGTTAAGTTCTCTCAGAGGATCATCCATTGGCACGAGACGATTTCCTCCCCTCGGTGTTTTTATTCAAGACGGTGTAGCTCCTGCGTTTCGTTGTTGGTGGACTAGTTTCGTAGGAGTCACCGTACTATTAAGAGGGATCCGCTTTGGTAAGTCTTGGGTGGAATCACACGTACATATCCTTTTCTCACCCATCGTCTTCCTGCCGCTTCTTTGGAGCTGCTCCGATAGTCCGTTTCATCTTCGCCTGTGCGGTAGTACCGCGACCCTCAGTGATAGTACCGCGAAGCCTCCGGTAGTAGCTCCACGAAGCGGTAGTACCGCTCTCGGTAGTACCGCTTCGGTTGAGCGGTAGTACCGCTTTCATGACTTCGACTGTAGTACCTCGATAGTTCAGCGCCTACTACCGCCTCGATTCGAGACGATGTTTTCTCGTGTCGGGTTTTGCGGCACTAGTTGGCGATAGCAATGATAGTACCGCTTCGAGCGGTAGTACCGCTCGAGCGGTAGTACCGCTCTGCTCCGCTGATAGTACCGCTCTGGGGCCTTTGGCCTGCCCTTCTCTTCAGTAGCGGTAGTACCGCTGGGTAGGGAAGCGGTAGTACCGCCCTCGGTAGTAATACCGCCCTTCCTATGATAGTACCGCTCTGTGTGAGGAGCTGCATAGTGGGGCAACGGTTGGATGTGTTCCCCACTATATAAAGGGTCTTCTTCCTCCTTGTTGAACTACCTCTTTCCCCAAGCTCCATTGTTGCTCAAAGCTCCATTTTCGCCGCTCTCTCTCCCTAGCCAATCAAACTTGTTGATTTGCTCGGGATTGGTTGAGAAGGCCCAGATCTACACTTCCACCAAGAGAAATTTGATTCCCCCCACTTATCCCTTGCGGATCTTGTTACTCTTGGGTGTTGAGCACCCTAGACGGTTGAGGTCACCTCGAAGCCATACTCCATTGTGGTGAAGCTTCGTGGTGTTGTTGTTGTTGTTGTTGGGAGCCTCCGGTTATTGTGGAGTTTGCCCCAACCTTGCTTGTAAAGGTTCGGTCGCCGCCTTCAAGGGCACCAATAGTGGAATCACGGCATCTCGCATTGTGTGAGGGCGTGAGGAGAATACGGTGGCCCTAGTGGCTTCTTGGGGAGCATTGTGCCTCCACACCGCTCTAACGGAGACGTACTTCCCTTCAAAAGGAAGGAACTTTGGTAACACATCCTCGTCTCCACTGGCTCCACTTTTGGTTATCTCATCCCTTTACTTGTGCAAGCTTACTTGTGATCTTATCCTTGCTTGCTCATGTGCTAGTGTTGTTGCATCATATAGTTTGTCCACCTAGTTGCACATCTAGACAACCTTTATTATTGCAAAGTTTTAAATTGGTAAAGAAAAGCTTAAAAATTGTTAGTTGCCTATGCACCCCCCCCCCTCTAGTCAACCATATCGATCCTTTCAATTGGTATCAGAGCATCGTCTCTTTTTAAGGACCTTACCGTCCGTAGAGTATGGTTGACGTCGTAGATGATGTGGGGGAGCACTCCGGTCTTGAATCCGACATCATCTACGGGAGATGGGAGTACCTCGATCTCTCGTGAGGAATTCAATGTGGCGTTGGAAACATTGAAAACCTCCATGACGAGCGAGGTCAAGGACATGTTTAAGGAATTCCTAGAAGGGCTTAAACTTTCCACCGCACCCGTGAAAGTGGGTGATCCCGCCAACACGGGAGCGGATGCTAACTCCGATAAGGGGGAAGCTATTAGTGAGAAAGCCCCCTCATCTAGTGGTAAGAATGGCACCGGCATCTTCGCCCATGTGCAACCTCCCGTTTATGGTGGACCAATTCCTTCCACTCATTTGAATCATGCCGGTCCACCACCTAAAATTGATAAAAAGGAGGATTTTGATTCTTGGGTTTATCGTTTTAAGCGTCATTTAAATCATGTGAACACTAACCTTTGGAGAATCATTGAAGAAGGTTTCTATCCACATGATCCGAGCAACTTTTCCCCTAGAGAGGTCGTGGATCATCAATTCAATGAGAATGCTCTCTTCATCATCCAAGAAGCAATCCTTCCGAAGACCTCCCTCATCTCCGCCTTACACCCTTGCCAAAGATGCTTGGCTCAAGGTGGTTTCCATGTATCGAGGAAGCGCAAGCATTCAACGCTCCAATTATGAAGTGGTCCAAGACGAAGCCGATGAGTTTGCGATGAAGGAAGAAGAAGAACCTCGTGAGCTCTATCGGAGAGTAACCAAGCTTGCCGTCTCCCTCGGGATCATGGAAGTAAGGACACCGATGACAAGCTGGATTAAGCGCCAAATTTCTCAAGGCAATGATGCCATACCACAAAGCCATGTCCTCCGTCATCCGTCAACGAATCGGACTTCCACACCTTGTCCTCAAGTGATGTGTTGGATGAGTTTGTGGCTATGAGCATATTGGACAAGACCGCCGACAATGCGATACTCCGCTCCCAAAGAGCAAAGAAGCCCAACCTCGCTTTGAAGGCCAAGATTTGTGTCGAAGAAGATGGAGAGGAGGAAGAAGAAGAGAGCAACCTCGAAGATACTAAGTATGATTATCATGAACACATGGCCCTTGCCTCAAGACAATTTTGGAGAAAGAAGAACTCAAGGCCCAACTTCAACAAGAACAATTCAAGTGGCTCTAAGGGCAAGCAACGAGTGAGGACGTGTTTCAATTGTGGCAATGTGAGTCATTTTGTTGCGGAATGTCCATATGAGAAGAGGGAAGACAATGGTGGCAAGCTCATCCGTAAGGACAAGGCCAAGTCTTTCCCCAACAAGAACAACTTTCCAAAGAAGACTCCTCACAAAGCCTTGGTGGTTCAAGAAGAGTACAATGAGGATGATGATGATGATGAGGATGGTGAACCAGGTGCCATGGCCTCCGTAGCCATTGCAATGACTCCTCGGGTGTCTCTCTTCGGTTCACCCAATGAAAACATCACCGCCAAGTGCCTCATGGCTAAAGCCACCAACAAGGTAACCCCCAACATCAAAACTACCATCGTCAATCATTCTTCTTTGTGGATTGCATTGATGAACATGGGGGACTAATGTAGAGGAAAATGAATTTGAGATCTTTATGAGTAAACTCAAGGGCAAATCCAAGAAGCGCCGTTGCTCTCTTGGAACAACTTGGTGAAGCCAATGTCATGATCGAGACTCATGAAGAAACCATCTCTAAGATGGAAGGGCATAGTCGTGACTATGCCGATGAGATTCGGATCTTTCCAATGCTCTTGAGGAAGAGCGTGGCCTTCGTTTGGCTCTTGAGGAGTCACTAGCGATGATCACGCTAAATTAACGAAAGACCTTGATCATGCTCTTGTTGTGTATCGTGTGCTTAGTTCCGAGAAGGCAAAGCTTGGAGTTGATCTTGCTAGACTCAACGAGGACTTTGACACTCTCGACAAGGCTCACAAAGTCTTGAAGGGTGCTCATGCTAGTCTCAAAGAGTCTCATGATAAACTCCAAGTGAAGCTAACCAAGGAGAAAGCCACCTTTCCTCATATGATATTGATTGATAATGCAAATGCTACTAACCCTTGTTGTGAGCATGTGCATCTTGTTGAGGAGAATGCTAAGTTGAAGGAGCAACTTGAAAAGGGCCTTGTCACATGCATTCAAGGTGAGAAGAACCTTAACAACCTTTTGAGTAATCAAAAGGAAGTTGTGGCCAAGGAGGGGATAGGGTTCGCCCCCAAGCCCAAGAAGAAGAAGAATGACAAGACCAAGCAACCCCCTCCTCTCAAGCAAACTTTTGTGAGGGAGGGAGAGGGTGCTTCCAAGAAAAAGAAGAACCGTGCTAAGGGTGGCAATGCCAAGAAGGACAACGTCATTCCCATGAACTTAGCCGGCGACTTTAACCCTTCTTATGTGTTGTGCCGTGCTAGTGATGGGCATGTTTATGCCAAATTTGTTGGTTCTTCTTATGAGTACATTGAATGGTCTATTTGGGTTCCTAAGACCCTCGTTACTAACATCAAAGGACCCATTACCAAATGGGTACCTAAAACCAAGCATTGATCTCTTGTAGGGGTTTGCTTGGGTGGGGATCATGGTTGCTTGATAGTGGAGCAACAAATCATATGACCGGGAGCAAGGACATGGTGGTGGACGTACAAGAGATTCCATCTATGCCCACCGATGTCGAGTGGGGTGATGCATCACATTCTAAGGTATTGGGTCTCGGCAAGGTTGTCATTTCTCATGATCTTACGATCGAGAAAGTCATGCTTGTTGAGTCCCTTGCATACAATTTGCTTTCCGTTCGTCAACTTGCGGTCATGGGTTTTGCTACTTTCTTTGACATTGATACCGTGGCCCTCTTGTGGAGCAAGACTCTTAAAGTAGCCTTTGTTGGGCATGTCGAAAACGGTCTCTATGTGATTAACTTTTCGGGCGACCCACTAAGACCGCGACATGCCTAATGGCTAAAGTTGGCGTGGGATGGCTTTGGCATCGCCGTTTAGCCCATGTCAATATGAGATCTTTGCAAAGTCTTCTCAAGGGGACCATGTTCGTGGACTAACAAATGTTAGTTTTGCCAAAGACCGTGCTTGCGATTGCTTGTATTGAAGGAAAGCTTCATGAGAAGGCTCACCCTCCCACAACTATCATATACTCAAAGAGACCCTTGGAGCTCCTTCACATGGATCTCTTTGGGCCACCATCATTTGATAGTCTTGGAGGAAGAAAGTATTGCTTGGTGATCGTGGATGACTATTCGAGATACACTTGGGTATATTTCTTCAAGAGGAAGAGTGAGACCCAACAAACCGTCATCGACTTTGCAAATGAAGCTCAACGTCAAAATAATGCAAAGATCTTGACTATAAGAAGTGACAACGGCACCGATCTCAAGAACTACACCTTGGATGAGTTTCTTAGTGATGAGGGAATCAAGCATCAATACTCTGCACCATATACCCCTCAACAAAATGGTGTGGCGGAGAGAAAGAACCGGACGTTGATGGATGCGGCAAGGACCATGATGGCGGAGTTCAAGTCTCCATACAACTTTCGGGCGAAGCCATCAACACCGCTTGTCATGCATCCAATCGGCTCTATCTCCGCAAAGGCTTGAACAAGACTCCTTATGAGATACTCACAACAACAAGCCCAACCTCAAGTACTTCCGGTTGTTGGTGTAAGTGTTTCATTCTCAAGAAAGGTGTTCGTTTGTCTAAATTTGAAGCTAGAGCTCATGAGGGCATAGTTGTTGGTTATGCTACAAACTCTCATGCTTACCGTGTCCTCAATAAATCCACGGGACTTATTGAGGAGACGTGTAATTTGGAGTTTGATGAGAATAACGGCTCCCAAGTGGAGCAAAGTGGCACTTGTGATGTAGGTGATGAAATTCCTCCCCAAGCCATAAGA
This sequence comes from Aegilops bicornis, assembly GCA_021605145.1. Classification (NCBI taxonomy): domain Eukaryota; kingdom Viridiplantae; phylum Streptophyta; class Magnoliopsida; order Poales; family Poaceae; genus Aegilops; species Aegilops bicornis. The sequence goes on along the minus strand of CM038675.1, from coordinate 390,962,030 downwards.
AGAATGGGAGTTGGCTTTATCCTACCCATTGAGGAACCCCTTGTGGCCGAAGGAGAAGGACAATGCTCCACTCAAGTGGAGCCATCATCAACCCAAGGCCCACACGCTTCCGAAGAACAAAGTGAAGGCCCTCAACCTCTAGAACATGACCAAGGGCAAGATCGTGCTCAAGACGATGATATCACCTTAAATGATGCCCAAGGTCAAGTTCTCTCCCCGAAACATGCTCATGATGAAGATCATGCTCAAGGCGGCGCTCAAGATGATCAAGTGACCCCTCCTCATCTCACCTCCGAGGAGGAATTAGAGCGTCGTGCCGCCAAGATTGCTTCCAAACTCACTACCAAAGGCCATCTCGTGGAGAATGTGGTTGGAAGCCTAAGAAAAGGAGTAAGCACTCGTAGACAATTGGCAAACTATTGTGAACATCACGCGTTTGTCTCTTGTGTTGAACCTCAAAAGGTCTATGAGGCGCTTGAAGACTCGGATTGGCTCAATGCCATGCATGAAGAACTCAACAACTTTGAGTACAACAAAGTGTGGAGATTGGTGCCAAGGCCATCGGAGAACCACAACGTCATTGGAACCAAGTGGATTTTCAAGAACAAGCAAGATGCTCATGGGAACATCATTCGCAACAAGGCAAGATTGGTAGCACAAGGCTACTCCCAAGTCGAGGGTATCGACTACGGTGAAACCTTTGCTCCGTTGCTCGTCTTGAATCCATTCGTTTGTTGATTGCTTATGCTTCCCATCACAACTTTAAGTTGCAACAAATGGATGTGAAAAGTGCTTTTCTTAATGGTCCCATTAATGAGTTGGTCTATGTCAAGCAACCCCGGGTTCGAGGACCCCTACTTTCCGGATCATGTGTATCAACTCGATAAGGCACTCTATGGCCTTAAACAAGCCCCACGTGCGTGGTATGACCACCTTACCGAGTTGCTACAAGATCGTGGCTTTGAAGTGGGGCAAACCGATCCCACTCTTTTTACTAAGAAGGTCAATGGGGAGTTGTTTGTATGCCAACTATATGTTGATGATATTATCTTTGGTTCTCCTAACAAAGCTTTCAATGAGGAATTTGCCGCTCTCATGACCTCCAAGTTCAAGATGTCTTCGATGGGAGAGTTGAAGTTCTTCCTTGGTTTTGATATCAAACAAAGAAGAGAAGGAACCTTCATCAACCAAGCCAAGTACACTCAAGACATGCTCAAAAGATTCAAGCTAAGTGATGTCAAGCGGCTACTACACCAATGCCCACCAAGTGCCAACTTGACATTGATTCCAATGGTAAAGCGGTGGATCAAAAGGTATATCGCTCCATGATTGGATCTTTGCTTTACCTTTGTGCATCTAGACCGGATATCATGTTGAGTGTGGGTATGTGTGCACGGTTTCAAGCCGCACCAAAGGAGAGTCACTATGTGGCAGTCAAGCGAATATTTCGATATTTGGCTCATACCCCAAACTTTGGCTTATGGTACCCAAGAGGAGCAAACTTCAAGCTTGAAGGATTCTGATTCGATTAGGCGGGAGACAAAGTGGATAGGAAGTCCACTTCCGGAGGGTGCCAATTTCTTGGTTGCTCGTTGGTAAGTTGGTCTTCCAAAAAGCAAAGTTGTGTGTCTCTCTCGTCCACCGAAGCGGAGTATGTGGCAAACTTTAAAGGAGTACGGTGTCAATTGTGACAAAGTGCCTCTTTGGTGTGATAATGAAAGTGCCATCAAGATTTCCCTCAACCCGGTGCAACACTTCAAGACGAAGCACATTGAGATTCGGTATCACTTCATCCGGGATCACATTAGGCGAGGGAGATCGAGGCTCAAGTATGTCAACACTCATGATAACCTTGCAGATATTTTCACGAAGCCCTTGGATGAAGCAAGATTTCATGAGTTAAGGCATGAGCTAAATATCATTGATTTGAGCAATGTGACTTGAACCGTGCAACTCCCACCACACTCAATGTGATGTCTAGTTTAGGTGTAGGCATGGACATAGGGGAGTGTTGTTCTCTTAATGAACTCTCCCTCACCCTTTATTCATAACACGATCAACTCTTTCACTTTAGCCATTGTTGATGGCGCTTGTGCTTCAAAGAGGAGTTTTGGTCATGGACCCAAGGATAATTCTTCGCGGTGCCATACCAATTGACTCAAACATAGGTGGCTCCGGCCACCGCCCTCTCTTGAGAGAGGCTTGAGCTTGCTCCTTTTGTGTTGTTTGCTTTGATGGAGTGGGTTCCCGTTCGTGTTTCGTGTGTTTTGTTTCTTTGGTCTCTTTTGTCTTTGCCGTCCTGTTCTTTTTCGTGTGTTTTGTGTGCCTAAGAGGCCCCTCTTTGGTTCTTTGGCGGTACCCGCTGCTGGTAAGCAGTACTACCGCTCAAGCGGTACTACCGCTCTTGGTAAGCAGTACTACCGCTCCAGCGGTACTACCGCCCTCCAGTGTGATACTACGGCATTGGGAGGCGATGGCGGGAGTTATTTGAGGCGGGGGAGTTTCTTCTCCCCATACCCATTCGCCGCCCCTCGCTTTGTCTCTCTCCAGCAACCGGCGCCACGGGAGGGCTCCGGCGGATCTCTCTCTCCGGGCCGTCCCTCTTCATTCCCTTCGGTGGAGTCGATCCCCACCTCGTCCTCTTGCCATGGATGCCGGTATTGTCCCCGTTCTCTTGTTGTTTTTGTCTAGATTTCCAATCTAGCTTCTTAGGGGCAATAAGCGGTTTGCATCCTTAGATTTTTGGCCAAATCTAGGCTTGAGTAGGATGAAGAATGCTCCTAGGCAGTTTGGATTAGTGTTTGGTTGGAGTACTTTTGAATTTGGTAGGGCGGAAGTACGGATCGACCACGGTAGTAGGAAACTGATGTTTCCCGCCCGAAGCGGTACTACCGCTCTTCCCGAAGCGGTATTATCTGCTGCGGCGGTACTACCGCTCTCTGGAGCGGTACTCTTTGCTTGGGCGGTACTACCGCTCCCGGTTCACGGTACTACCGCCCTCTACCAAATTCCATCCTACTCTTACCTCTCCTTGATCCTCTTTGTTCGATTTTGTGGCTTATGCTCGTTCTTTCTGGTTGTTTGCGTGTTTCGTGTGTGTGGTTCCAGGTGATGAGGTTCCTGAGCCTCAAGCTCGTCGTGTCAACCCGGTCGTGCAACGTCCAAGCGCCATACCACTGCCCGAGCCGGAGGATCTTCTAGTGCTCCACCTCCTCCCCAAATGCAGAAGAAGCCTGGGGCCAAGTCCAAGCCGGGCAAGACAATGTCAGAAATGCCGCCCAAGGAGTTCTGGGCAAGGCGCCGCCGCAACCCGTATGAGGTCGACCAAGATCCCACTTTGGTCAACCGTCTGCTCGAACAAGTTCCGGTTGACACTTTTTGATGTTCTCAAGGCCAAGAAGAATCTCTATGTCAACGTGCACTCCATCGACATCGAGCATATGAAGAGTGATCCTGACTACTTTGGTGAAGCTCTTGAGATGTGCACTCGGTGAACATTCTCGGGATCATGCAATTCAACAAGGACTATGATGCTGATATTGTGGCTCGGTTCTATGCCACGGTTCACCTTGGGACCGATGAGGACGGGACTCGACATGGATGACCAATGGCAAGTTCTTTGTCGATCAAGTGGAAAGCTTTCATGCAGTTGATTGGGGTAGAAGATCTTGGTCTTGAGTCTGCTGTCGGCTTTCGCCCCACCTTCGAGCCTTTGCCACTCACAAGCAAGCTCTGTGGCCCTCTTGTACTCGAAGATCAACCACGAGACAAAGAAGGAGACCTATGAGCTGCCTGCCTATCTGGATATACTTCACCGTATCTTGAGAGAAACACTTTTCCCTCGCATCGGGAATCTGGACCAGTTCACTCTTATCTCGTGGACATGCTTATTTTACATCGGCGGGAGAAGGGGCGAGCACCGGAGAGACCTTGGATATCTCTCATGTTATGTGGTGCGAGCTGGTTTACGCCATCTCCGAGCGCAAATGCCCGATTTATGGTCCGTTCATTATGCCGCTCATTGAGAAGGCACAGGATCATGTCTATCCCAAGGAGGTATTTGGAGCTTGGAGACTTGGTTTCTCACGATGTCAAGCGCCCGAGGAAGAAGGATAACTGGGCACTCAAGCCCCTAGGGTGGTGTTAGATCCTCTGCTTCTTTGCTATGGAGTCACGAAGAGGAGTTTGGTCTTGAGGATGAGGATGATGACTACACGCCCTCTGGGGACAGAGCCATCTTGGGCCAAGAAACTCAAGGCCAAGGTAAAGAAGCTTTTTGCATGGAGTCTCACGGTCAAGACATGGCTCACGTGGCTGAGAAGAAGGCTCGAGGTCGTCACAAGGAGCTCATGCGTCGGTTGGGTGCTCTGATCCAGTGGATCGAGGATCACCTTCTTGAGGAGGAGGAGTGGATTCAAGAAGACCGCCTCGGTCCGATTCTGAGGCCGAGCACTTCGGTGACGACGGTGGTGCCGATGATTCTGCTGGGCTACGATCGTGTGTCCCTCTTTTGCTCTCACACAGGGCCATAGCAGCGCTCCATCTCCTTTTGGTGTCTCGATGCCAAAGGGGGAGAGAGCTTAGGGATTTGCGAGTTGTGTCTCTTTCGTCACTCTCGTTTCGTATGTCGTGTCTTGTTCGTGTTTTGGTTGGTTTGCTTTGCTTTGGTTTGTCTGTGAGACCTAAGTTCGTGTAAGACTTAAGTTCGAGTCATATGGTGTGAGACACATGCTACCTTACCCTTTCAGTATTATTTTCTATGTCTATCTAGCTCATGAGTTGCGTGCTTTCCTTGTTATATCATCTATCTTGCTCTCATACACCATGCTTAGTTTATTGGTCTCTAAAATGTAGGGGAGCTTTGATCCGAGTATGTGTCTTTGTGCAGTCCAAAGCACTTATCTAAAATAGCACACATCAAGGGGGAGCCCTTCTACATGTTAGGACCGTCGGGTTTATATGCCTTCTATATGTCATGTTTAAGCAAATCCCGTATTGTCATCAATCCACCAAAAGGGGAGATTGTAAGGGCATATTTATTCCCTAGTGGTTTTGGTGATTGATGACAATGCGTTTGCGGACTAATCGTGTGCGTTAAGTTCTCTCGGAGGATCATCCATTGGCACAAGACGATTTCCTCCCTCGGTGTTTTTATTCAAGACGGTGTAGCTCCTGCGTTTCGTTGTTGGTGGACTAGTTTCGTAGGAGTCACCGTACTATTAAGAGGGGATCCGCTTTGGTAAGTCTTGGGTGGAATCACACGTACACATCATCGTCTTCCTGTCGCTTCTTTGGAGCTGCTCCGATAGTCCGTTTCATCTTCGCATACAATGCGGTAGTACCGCGACCTACAATGATAGTACCGCGAAGCCTCCGGTAGTACCGCTCCACAGAGCAGGTAGTACCGCTCTCGGTAGTACCGCTTCGGTTGAGTGATAGTACCACTCATGCAGGCTTCTGTAGTACCTCGATAGTTCGCGCCTACTACCGCCTCGATTCGAGACGATGTTTTCTCGTGTCGGGTTTTGCGGCACTAGCGGCGATGGCAGCGGTAGTACCGCTCGAGCGGTAGTACCACTCTGCTCCATGGTAGTACCGCTCTGGGGCCTTTGGCCTGCCCTTCTCTTCGTAGCAGTAGTACATTTGGGTAGGGAAGCGGTAGTACCGCCCTCAGCGGTAGTACCGCCCTTCCCTAGCGGTAGTACCGCTCTGTGCGGGGCTGCATAGTGGGGCAACGGTTGGATGTGTTCCCCCACTATATAAAGGGGTCTTCTTCCTCCTTGTTGAACTACCTCTTTCCCCCAAGCTCCATTGTTGCTCAAAGCTCCATTTTCGTGATCTCTCTCCCTAGCCAATCAAACTTGTTGATTTGCTCGGGATTAGTTGAGAAGGCCCAGATCTACACTTCCACCAAGAGAAATTTGATTCCCCCCACTTATCCCTTGCAGATCTTGTTACTCTTGGGTGTTGAGCACCCTAGACGGTTGAGGTCACCTCGAAGCCATACTCCATTGTGGTGAAGCTTCGTGGTGTTGTTGTTGTTGTTGGGAGCCTCCGGTTGTTGTGGAGTCTGCCCCAACCTTGCTTGTAAAGGTTGGTCGCCGCCTTCAAGGGCACCAATAGTGGAATCACGGCATCTCGCATTGTGTGAGGCGTGAGGAGAATCTGTGGCCCTAGTGGCTTCTTGGGGAGCATTGTGCCTCCACACCGCTCTAACGGAGAAGTACTTCCCTTCAAAAGGAAGGAACTTCGGTAACACATCCTCGTCTCCACCGGCTCCACTTTTGGTTATCTCATCCCTTTACTTGTGCAAGCTTACTTGTGGTCTTATCCTTGCTTGCTCATGTGCTAGTGTTGTTGCATCATATAGGTTGTCCACCTAGTTGCACATCTAGACAACCTTTATTATTGCAAAGTTTTAAATTGGTAAAGAAAAGCTTAAAAATTGTTAGTTGCCTATTCACCCCCCCTCTAGTCAACCATATCGATCCTTTCAAGAACTCCAAGGATGAAGGCATCAGTAGATGTGGAAGGAGCTGAAGGAGTTGGTGCTGGAGCTGGTTGCGCTGGAGCTGTAGCTGGAGCTGATGGAGTGACTCTGTTGGTGGCTCTGCGGTGATCTCTGAGCTCGTGGCACTCTGGCAAATGCATCGATCGTTGTTACGCCCTTCCTCTCACGCATATCATCCTGTAGCTGCTCCACGGTGGCTGAATCTCGATTACTTTGACATCAAGATCATAGAATTTTTGTTCCATGATTCTTTCCAGGCTCTCTGGTTTTGATTTAGGGTGGCTAACCCCTTCTCAATCGCTGAGTTGATGCTATCAAATAACCAAGCTGCTCCTGCTTGTTCTTGAAAATGTCAGATGCCTCTCCTTGAGTTGGCATCTCGCCAAATTCTCTTTCCTTGCTTTCTCCTTCTTCTCTTGCGCTTGTCTTGATGATGGTTCATTCTCAGTCATGAGAACTTGATTGTCCTCAAAGTCGGGATAGAGAACCATGTGTTCCTTATCCAGCAGATACTTCCTGTGCCCATCTTTGAGTTAATCAACTCCACGAATCTGTGGGGCATATCCACAGCTCCTCTTACAGTCTGCTTGTCCTCTTGATAGTCTCAACTATGAGGCTCATGACCTTGAATTTACGAGGCACATCAAATATGTGAAACAAATTGATTGCAGGCCCTCTCGATCATGTTGTGGTCACCTGATTTGGGCAACAGAGTGTGCCTTAGGATCGATTGATCGTAGGCAGCCACAGCAGAAGAAAATGAACTGATCCAAACTTGAAAGTCTCAAGTGCATCATCTGGGATCTCCTTGTACATCTGTGACATTGAGTTGTGACCCATCTTCTTCTTGGCATAAATGTCCAAGTCATCTTCACTTTCCTTGGGGGCATTGATCGGACTTGCCCATTCCTCTATGGTTGGTGGTATCTTGTTCCTTCGGACATCCAAACTATCACCGCCATCTGGATAGAAATGTGATGTGGAGTAGAATTGCATAATGAGCTCGTCATTCCGGTTTGTGAGCTTTGCCCAACAAAATCTGCAACTCCACAAGCCTTTGAAGGCTGTCATATACTCGAGGATAGTGTTACGCATTCTCACGAATGTAGGTCGATCGACCCATCTCATATCACAAACTATGGGCTTCTTATCCAATAAGATGGTCTCATAGAAGTCCTGCTGCTCCTTGGTGTGGAACATGTAATCTACAACAGTCCTTCTCACGGTGGCATATGGATCGACTCTCTCCATAGCCTCAACCCTTGATCTCTCTGATCTTCATGTTCTCGACCACAGGATGAGCATCATTGTGGTCTGGAATCTTGGGCTTGAGCTTCCTTAGGACCTGCCCTTCTTCATCTTCCTCAGCATCAACATCAGGCATTGGGGCCTTGTTCTTCTCAGCTGCTGGTATACTCCTGGTATTCCTCTTTGGTGCACTCTTGGGCTTGGGGCAGCTTTGGGCTTTGAAGTTGCAGCCCCTGATTTTATGGCATCACCCATCAGCTTTTGTGCCTTGGGTGCTGGTTCAGCAACCTCTTCTTCTTCCTCTTCCTCCATCATTGAAGGCTTCCCAATCACTCTGGCCATGGTCTTCTTGACCCTTTCCTTTATTTTCTTTCCTTCAGCGGCAGCAGGTTCTTTGGGTTGGGATTCCAAAGAAGCTTGAGTGGAGACTCTGGCTTTGGACATTGGTTGTCTACCTGCTGGCCTTTTGATCTTCATTCCGTGCTTAATCTTTGTTGATCTGTACTCCTTCTTGAGCACTTTTTTCTTTGAACTGGCCTCATCCTCAAGCGCCACATAATCCTCATCCTCGGACTCGAGGTCTTCTTCTTCCTTGTCCTTGTGGCAGCCTTGGGCACCATCTTGGGAGTGCTTCGCTCCCCTCATCCGAGCTGCTAGAGGGACTAGTGTCCTCACTCATGTGAATCTGCTCTTGACACATTACGGTTGTCACTTTGGTGCGACATCTGCACACACCGATCGCTGACCACGTGAATAGTTATAGATGAGGTAGAGTGGATGAGCATCACAAAATGCAGAGATTTTTGCGAAAGAATGATTCAAAAACTTAGTTTTAGTTTTCCACGAAAGCATTTCGGATCTACCGATTTTTAAACTTCGGTGATACCGGCGATTCTGGAACCTAAACTAGTGAACTCGCTCGCACCGAGTCACGCTTTGGTGGCATCGAGACTGCTAGGGTTTCACAAAGTTCTAAAATCGGTCACACCGATTTGTAATTCTCGGTCGGGGCCAGAGACTTACTAGTGCAATGACGTTTAGCCAAATCGGTGGGACCGAGTTTTTCAACTTCGGTGGGTCCGAGATGGTTTCAATGAAACCTAACCCTAAATTTTCAAATCACAACTATTCTAAGGATTGTTTTGACTGGATAGAGGTGTTTCAATCGTGGCAAGATGCATTACGAACACAATGTGCTGAGAATCAGACGAGGATAGCACAGTGATCGAGTTCATACCCTAGTTCGGCGGTAAAATCACTACGGCGGCAACGGCGGAGAAGAATTCCGTTGACGGCGGCGGAGACTAGCGACTGGAGGCGGCTGGCGACGAAGTCGACGATCCGTAGACCTAGCGGTGAGAAAGCGAGCTATGCTTGTGAGGCGAGGAGTTTCTGAGAAAGTTTTCCAAAATTTGCTCGTGTGAATATATAGCCCGACACTGTCGGTGTGACCGAGTGGAACAACTCGGTGGCACCGAGATGCATAACTGTTAACAGTTATAGCAACTCGGTGTGACCGAAAAGTTCAAATCGGTTGCACCGAGATTGAAAACCTAGATCGACTTAGTGATCTCGGTATGACCGAAATGGAGGAATCGGTCAGACCGAAAATCATAAAGAAGTTTTGGAAGTTTAAGTCTATGACGAATCGGGGACTCCGAGTGCTCCTCACACAGAGTGGTTCGAATCTGACTTGATCAAATTTTGTGATGTAGCATGAATAGAGTTTGAGACGACAAAAGCATAGATATCTAGAGAAGGTTCTTAGGCATTCTTGTCCATCCACTTGGCCAAAGAGAAAGAAACCAATCAATCAAAACAACAAGTGGATGTCCTCGAATGAGTAAAATATGCAACCAACATGCTCACACAATAAAATGACAAATGAAATATGTGCCAAAGCATGCACAACCAATTCTAGCATCTATCAAACAATTGGTGATGACTAGGTCATCTATATATGAGTATATTGACTTAGGAGTCAAATGAGAACATTTGATCATAAGTCATACTCATCGTTTAAGCTCAAGTGGGGTTACCACTTTTACATAAAGCATTTATGTGTTCACATCATTAGAGTTGCTTTGACTCAATTCTTAGAGTTAAGCTCCCCCTATATGTGAGATCCCCCCTTAGAGGGATGAACTAACCTTGGGTTTTGTCGATGATGACTTCATGTAGGTGTTGAAGATGTGGATGCTCAATGTTGATGTAGACCTTTGGAGCAATCCTTTGGAGTGAGTTGCACTTTCAATACCTACACGGGTTAGTCCCACAAGGAACAAACAAGAATATCCATAGACATAGAGTGATGCTAACACAAAATGATGTCCATGAAAACTTAAGGTTACCTTGTCCCTTGCCTTACCAACATGAGGGTTTGTGACTCCTTGAACTAGTGCAAGATATGGAAGATGATTGCACTTGTCCTCGCCATAATGATATGAGTGAAAAATGTTGGCGGAGTCACCCTCAAGAACTCTCTAGTTCTTCTTCTTGGGTTCCACATCATCTTGATGGGAATCCTTGGTGTAGTAGTTGTGCTTGATGAAGTAGAACTTGGCGTAGTCTTGGGAACCCACTTGACCAAGGCTTTAGGTGCTTCTTCAAATGCATCAATCTCCTCTTGAAGCTTGTCCTTGCCTTTGTTCTTGTGGTCTTGTGGTGGAAGATCATCTTGTGCTTGTGTTCCCTTGAAGGAAGTAGGATCATACTTCTCTTGTTGAGGAACAAACTTCGTCTTGGGGTATTGATCTTATTCCCACTCAACTCCATTGGCATTGAACTTTCGTTCAAAACCAACACCTTGATTCTTCCGGTGCCTTCCTTGCTTGCGTACAATTTCCTCAAATTGCTTACTCCCGACAAGGCTCTTGTATACACCTTTGTCTATAATTCCCTTCAATAAGTTGTTTTCTTGCTCAAGTATAACTTGGCTAAGAGAATCATTAGTGGAATCAAGAGAACTACTAGAAGCAACAATATTGGGTTTAGCATTGTTATTGTTACTACTAGAAGAAGAATCTTTCTTGTTCTTGTTACTAGACTTGACTTGAGGCATGTAAGTAGATAAGAGTAAACGCTTGGCAATATAAGAAGAAATTTTCTTACATAGATCATCATTGATCGCTTTTAGGAACTCATGCTCTTGCTCAAGATTGAGCTTTTCAAAGCGTAACTTCTCATGAGCCCTAAAAAGTTCTCGATGATCTTCGAAGATAGTTTCATGAGCTAACTTAAGAGTGTTTAGTTCTTTAGTTAGACGCTCAATCTTCTCCTTATCATTGTCATTCGTTTCATCTTTATTAGCATGATTAATTGACGTTTCATCATAATATTCATCACTAGAGTTGTCAACAAGTAAATCATCATCACCTAGCAAGTCATCTTCATCACTATTAAAATCAACATACTCGGGATGTTTTACCTTAGGACCTTTGGCCATGAAGCATCTTCCAATTCCTTCATTTGGTGATTCAAATATGTCGTAGGAGTTGGTTGACACAAGTGCTAAGCCGGCAACACCTTCATCTTGAGTGTATTCGGAGTCGGAGTGATAGCTTCTCTCGGAGTGATTGTAGGAGTCGGAGCCGGATACCCATTCACCAACATGAGCTTGATGTCTTCGTTTTGTCTAGCTCTTTCATGACTTGTCCTTCCTTTCCGAATCCTTGCTTCTCCGTGAGAGTCTTCGTTCATAACGATCATCTCTACTCCTTCTCTCTCTTGGTGGTGATTCTTCTCTTCTACTTCTTATCTTAGGAGAATCTTCTCTTCTTTTGTAGGGTGCCGTACACTCATTGGAGTAGTGTCCGGGTCTCCCACAATTGTAGCAATTGCGCTCTCGACTAGAAGATCTTTTGTGATTGTAGGACCTTGACTTGGAGCTTCTTTCTTTGCTTCTACTCTTGTAGAATTTGTTGAAGTTCTTCACCATTAAGCTCAATTCTTCATTGAAGATTTGTTTCTCACTTGATTATGTGGGGGCTTCACATGAGGCTTTGTAAGCACCACTTGACTTGTTGTGAAGTTCCTCCTTATCCTTGAGTGACATCTCATGAGCAACAATTCTTCCAATGACTTCCGTTGGCTTGAGATCTTTGTAATTTGGCATCATTTGGATCAATGTGCACACGGTATCATATTTTCCTCCAATGCTCTTAGGATCTTCTTGATGATGAATCTGTCGGTCATCTCTTCACTTCCTAAGCCGGCAATCTCATTTGTGATCTGAGCAAGCCTAGAGTACATTTCAAATGACACCTTCACCATCCTTCATTTTGAACTTGTCAAGCTGACTTTGGAGCACATCCAACTTGGATTCCTTGACGGAGTCGGTACCTTCATGCATATCAATCAAAGTATCCCAAATTTCATTTGCATTCTCAAGACGGCTGATTTTGTTGAATTCTTTGGGGCACAAGCCATTGAAGAGGATATCACAAGCTTGAGCGTTGTATTGCAACATCTTCAACTCTTCCGCGCTAGCTTCACGGTTCGGTTCTCTCCCATCAAAGAATTCACCTTCAAACCAATACACACAATAGCCCGAACGACGGGGTTATGTCCGAGAATATGCATTTTCATATTATGCTTCCAACTAGCAAAATTAGTGCCATCAAAGTAAGGACCTCTACGGTGATAATTTCCCTCGCTAGACGCCATACTCTCCTAGGTTGTGAAACCAAGGCTATGACCACCAAACGCTATGGAAATCAAAGCAAATGGAGACCAAAGCTCTAATACCACTTGTAGGACCTTGAAGTATGTCTAGAGGGGGGGGTGATTAGACTACTTGACCAATTAAAAACTTTAACTTTTCCCAATTTTAGACTTTGGCAGATTTTAGCTATCTTTGAACAAGTCAAGCAATCTTCACGCAATTCAAGCAATCATGCAAAGAGTATATAGGCAGCGGAAAATAAAGCATGCAACTTTCAAGAATGTAAAGGGAAGGGTTTGGAGGATTCAAACGCAATTGGAGACACGGATGTTTTTGTCGTGGTTCCGATAGGTGGTGCTATCGTACATCCACGTTGATGGAGACTTCAACCCACAAAGGGTAATGGTTGCGCGAGTCCACGGAGGGCTCCACCCACAAAGGGTCCACGAAGAAGCAACCTTTTCTATCCCACCATGGCCGTCGCCCACGAAGGACTTGCCTCACTAGCGGTAGATCTTCACGAAGTAGGTGATCTCCTTGCCCTTACAAACTCCTTGGTTCAACTCCACAATCTTGCTTGAGGCTCCCAAGTGACACCTAGCCAATCTAGGAGACACCACTCTCCAAGAAGTAACAAATGGTGTGTTGATGATGAACTCCTTGCTCTTGTGCTTCAAATGATAGTCTCCCCAACACTCAACTCTCTCTCTCACAGGATTTGGATTTGGTGGAAAGAAAATTTGAGTGGAAAGCAACTTGGGGAAGGCTAGAGATCAAGATTCATATGGTTGGAATGGAATATCTTGGCCTCAACGCATGAGTAGGTGGTTCTCTCTCAGAACTAGTAAGTTGGAAGTGTAGGTTTGTTCTAATGGCTCTCTCCACGAATGAAGAGGAGGTGGAGGGGTATATATAGCCTCCACACAAAATCTAACCGTTACACACAATTTACCAAACTCGGTGGGACCGAATCATCAAACTCGGTCGGACCGATTTAGTAAACCTAGTGACCGTTAGGGTTTTCGGTGGGATTGACATGCAACTCGGTAGGACCGATATGGTTAGGGTTAGGGCATAACGTAATCTCGGTGAGACCGATTACACAAACTCGGTGAGACCGAATTTGGTAATTAGCTAAACAGGGAGTTGGTCAGGTAAACTCGGTGGGACCGATTCGCTCTTTCGGTGAGACCGAAAAGTTACGAAAGGGAAACAGAGAGTTTACATTGCAATCTCGGTGGGACCGATCGCTCACTTCGGTTGGAACGAAACATTACGAAGGGAAACAGAGAGATTACAATCCCGTCTCGGTGAGACCGAGATCCCTATCGGTGAGACCGATTTTCCTAGGGTTTGTGGCAGTGGCTATGACAATTGAACTCGGTGGCGCCGGATAGAAAGAATCGGTAGGGCCGAGTTTGACTTTAGGTTTAGGTCATATGTGGATGTGAGAAAGTAGTGGAGGGTTTTGGAGCATATCACTAAGCACATGAAGCAAGAGGCTCATTAAGCAACACCTCATCCCTCCTTGATAGTATTGGCTTTTCCTATAGACTCAATGTGATCTTGGATCACTAAAATGTAAAATGTAGAGGAATACGCCTCGAACGCCCAACTAAGAGTTACCCGCAGCGCAAGCTGCTACCCCAATTCGACGATGAGGCGCTGGAGCCCATACCACCAGCGCGTAACGCTACCGACGGACCTGACCGACCACCACGTGGTCGGGACAGAACGGCAACTCAAGCCGAACACCAGCCCGCACCACCTCACTGTAAAGGCAGAGAAACAACAGCTTAGGGATACACCTATGACCTATGAAAGGACCTCGAAAATAGATTCGGTCAGACCAGATCAATCTACGGATCACGGGGGCGTGCCCCGGCGCGAGAAGACGGCTATCAAGCCTGGCGCGACAAGCATAACCACGCCCGGGCCAAAAACCGCATACGGACTTCATCCAAACTGCATCGTGACACGGCCCGATACAGAGGTGCCGCACACCCCCTATGCTTCACCGATGAGGCAATGGAGCACCAATTCCAAGAAGGGTTTAAACCCATGAACATCGAATCATACGATGGCACAACAGATCCCGCAGTATGGATCGAAGATTTTCTTCTCCACATTCACATGGCTCATGGTGATGATCTACATGCCAACAAATACCTCCCACTAAAACTTAAGGGACCAGCTCGGCGCTGGTTAAAGAGCCTCCCAGAAAACTCTATCGGAAGCTGGGAAGACTTGGTAGACGCCTTTAGAGACAACTTCCAAGGCACGTATATCCGGCCTCCAGATGCCGATGACCTCAGTCACATAGTCCAGCAGCCCGGAGAGTCGCCCAGGAAATTCTGGACCAGGTTCCTAATAAAAAAGAACCAGATTGTCGACTGTCCGGACGTTGAAGCCCTAGCGGCCTTTAAACATAGCATCCGTGATGAATGGCTCGCCCGACACCTCGGCCAAGAAAATCCGAAGTCCATGGCAGCCCTTACAGCACTCATGACCCGCTTTTGCGTGGGCGGAGATAGCTGGCTAGCTCGTAGCAGTAACAGTACCAGCGACCCTGGCACTTCTGAAGTCAGAAACGGCAACGGCAGGACCCGACGCAACAAACACAAGCGTCGAAGTAGCAATGACAATACCGAAGATACGGCGGTCAACGCCGGATTCAGTGGCCCCAAGTCCGGTCAGTGGAAGAGGCCATTCAAAAGAAATAAAGACGATCCATCTATCTTGGACCGAATACTCGATCAAACCAGCCAAATTCATGGCACCCCTGACAAGCCTGCCAACCATACCAACAGAAGTTGTTGGGTCTTTAAACAGACCGGTAAGTTAAATACCGAATAAAGGAAAAAGGGTCGCCCAGCGAGGACGACGACGAGGAGCCTCATCCACCGAACACAAGGGGACATAAGAAATTCCCCCCGAGGTCAAAACGGTGACTATGATATACATTACTCACATCCCCAAGCGGGAGCGCAAACGCGCGCTAAGGGACGTCTATGCGATAGAGCCAGTCGCCCAAAAAATTCAACCCATGGTCAGCCTGTCCGGTCACTTTCGATCGCAGAGACCATCCGACCAGCATCCATCATGAAGGTTCGGCCGCACTGCTCCTCGACCCAATTATTGATGGATTCCACCTTACGCGAGTCCTCATGGACGGCGGTAGCAGCCTTAACCTGCTCTATCAGGACATAGTCCGCAAGATGCATATTGATCCGTCAAGAATCAAACCCACCAAGACTACCTTTAAAGGAGTAATACCTAGTGTAGAGGCCCGCTGCACAGGCTCAATCACATTGGAGGTCGTCTTCGGTTCGCCGGACAACTTCCGAAGCGAAGACTTGATCTTTGACATTGTCCCTTTCCGCAGTAGCTACCACACACTGCTTAGACGAACCGCGTTCGCTCGCTTCAATGCGGTCCCACACTATGCCTATCTCAAACTCAAGATGCCCAGACCACGCGGTGTCATAATGGTCAATGGAAACATGGAACGCTCCCTCCATACCGAGGAGCACACCGCGGCCCTGGAAGTGGAGGTACAAGGCGGCCTTATCAAGCCAGCTATTACATCGGCGGCCAAGCCCCCAGACACTATCAAACGAGTCCGGACTACCCCGCAGCACGACAGTCCAGCTCGTCAGGAGCTCGATTAGCAATTCCGCCTCCGTCTCAGCCCCAACCGAATTGCAGCATATGTACCACGCGTACATAACTACGCACTAAAGATACAATGGGCAAAGATGGAGGCACAGTAAAGATAAAGTCCACAATACGTCTAGACCCTATCCGGATCCTCATATTTCCTTTCTCTCTTATTTTATATTTTTCCAGGTTCCCTGCAAACCACATCACCTTTCGACGGTACCAAGGGCCCTTTTCGGGGAACATCATGAAAACCCGCTTGTTGATCCTTTCGAAGGATAACACGCCAAGGAGAAAAGCAGCGTAGACGTGTGGCAGAGTACCTAAAGGGTCTTTAAAGATCACCTCGTCCGTTTTTAGGACCCGTACACAACTTTTCCTTGTGCTCGGCATGTAAAATAGCCTTGTTGCTTATCGCATTATTTGTACAAATACGTTTTGACATATCAATCAGACTATAATGGAAACAGTTTCTAGCTCAACCTATACGGCACTGGCTTATTTCTTAATCTGCATTTCCCTTTTTTTCGTCCGATCGTCATATACACCTCGGTACGACTTAAGTCCCAGGGGCTCTATTGAGCCACGTACATTTCTTAAACATAAAATAAGTCCGAACACTTTTATAGTACAATTCGGCGTCCCGAATATAACATTATATGCATCGGTCTGAATCATGTCTTTGGTCAATAGTTGGGTTGCCCGGCTCCTGTGGTTACTGCCTTACGTTCCGCTTGTTCGGCTAAGGTAGTAAAGGGAGAACTACTGCGATTGTGTTTCTGGTTCATCCGGACAAACACCTCAGTAGAGAAAGCCAAAAACTGACTGTCATGATGCGGCGAGAGCTGGTTAGCTATTCGGTGACCAAGTATAAATCTTTTGCGATTTTTTCTGCATCACGTGTGAGACCGGACTTCATCTGGTCGGGCATTTACAGCATCCAAGTTCGGATAATCGAATAATACTAGGGGTTGCGCCTACACTCCCATTGTCAAACTCCTATGGCTAAGTGAGAGTGATAAAGCCACATAGTCCGATTGCCTGGTTCGCCGCACTAACACCTCCTTCAAGGACCAAGTCGTTGGGTCAAGTGTGTTTAGATGCTATCCCGAACACCCTTGTACTACCTACATAGGGGCTGAAGCCGACGACTAGCCAACTCTCAAATACCGTAAACGGCCGCACAGGAGGAAACATTTTAAAGTAAAACAAACAACATATCATACATAAGCGTTGTTTCATAATACAAAGATTGGACAACACGGATACATTCATTCAAAAATGATGTCCTTCAAACACTGGCCCTCTACAATGTGGGATCCCTCCAGGACGTCATCAAAATATCACTC
The DNA here is from genome assembly GCA_021605145.1 of Aegilops bicornis. Lineage (NCBI taxonomy): Eukaryota > Viridiplantae > Streptophyta > Magnoliopsida > Poales > Poaceae > Aegilops > Aegilops bicornis. The sequence continues at coordinate 390,944,599 of CM038675.1, read as the reverse complement.
TGCTACCTCTTGAGCACTCCGTGGGTTTTCCCTTGAAGAGGAAAGGGTGATGCAGCAAAGTAGCGTAAGTATTTCCCTCAGTTTTTGAGAACCAAGGTATCAATCCAGTAGGAGGCTACGCCTTGAGTCCCTCGTACCTACACAAAACAAATAACTCCTCGCAACCAACACGATAAGGGGTTGTCAATCCCTTCACGGTCACTTACAGAGTGAGATCTAATAGATATGATAGGATAATATTTTTGGTATTTTTGTGATAAAGATGCAAAGTAAAATAAAAGCAAAGTAAAAAAGCAAAGGAAATAACTAAGTGTTGGAAGATTAATATGATAAAGATAGACCCGGGTGCCATAGGTTTCACTAGTGGCTTCTCTCAAGAGCATAAGTATTTTACGGTGGGTGAGCAATTCTTGTTGAGCAATTGGAGAATTGAGCATAGTTATGAGAATATCTAGGTATGATTATGTATATAGGCATCACGTCCGAGACAAGTAGACCGGCTCCTGCTGCATCTACTACTATTACTCCACTCATCGACCGCTATCCAAAGCATTCATCTAGAGTATTAAGTTCATTGAAACAGAGTAACGCCTCAAGCAAGATGACATGATGTAGAGGGATAAATTCATGCAATATGATAAAAACCCCATCTTGTTATCCTCGATGGCAACAATACAATACGTGCCTTGCTGCCCCTCATCCTTTGGGAAAGGACACCGCAAGATTGAACCCAAAGCTAAGCACTTCTCATTGCAAGAAAAACCAATCTAGTAGGCCAAACCAAATTGATAATTCGAAGAGACTTGCAAAGATAACCAATCATACATAAAAGAATTCAGAGAAGATTCAAATAATGTTCATAGATAATCTTGATCATAAAATCACAATTCATCGGTCTCAACAAACACACCGCAAAAGAAGATTACATCGAATAGATCTCCACGATAGAGGGGGAGAACATTGTATTGAGATCCAAAAAGAGAGAAGAAGCCATATAGCTACTAACTATGGACCCGGAGGTCTGAGGTAAACTACTCACACTTCATCAAAGAGGCTATGGTGTTGATGTAGAAGCCCTCCATGATGGATGCCCCCTCCGGCGGAGCTCCGGAATAGGCCCCAAGGTGGGATCTCGTGGGTATAGAAGGTTGCAGCGGTGGAATTAGGTTTTTGGCTCCGTATCTGATCGTTTGGGGGTACGTAGGTATATATAGGAGGAAGGAGTACGTCGGTGGAGCAACAGAGGGCCCACGAGGGTGGAGGGCGCGCATACAGGGGGTGGAGTGCGCCCCTACCTCGTGCCTTCCTCTTTTCTTTCTCGACGTAGGGTCCAAGTCTCCTGGATCATGTTCGGTGAGAAAATCACGTTCCCGAAGGTTTATTCCGTTTGGACTCCGTTTGATATTCCTTTTCTGCAAAACTCTGAAATAGGCGAAACACAACAATTCTGGGCTGGGCCTCCGGTTAATAGGTTAGTCCCAAAAATAATATAAAAGTGTATAATAAAGGCCAATAGTGTCCAAAATAGTAGATAATATATCATGGAGCAATCAAAAATTATAGATACGTTGGAAACGTATCACGCTCCGGCGTGCAGTGCTCTTTGCCTTCGGGCGGTCCCTCAGTTGCGAGCTTGACGGCATTCATCTTGGTCCACTGCACTTTGACACGGGCGAAGGCCAACCGCACACCTTCGATACAGACCGACCGCTTTACGGCATCAAGCGGGGGGCAGGCATTGACCAGCCGCTTCACAAGCCCGAAGTAACTGCTGGGTATGGGTTCGGTAGGCCAAAGACGGATTATAAAATCCCTCATGGACAATCCGGCCATCCTATGCAGTTCGGTCAACTATTTCAGCTGATCGCTGAGGGGCACTGGATGCTCTGGCGCAAGGTACTGCGACCAGAACAGCTTCTCCGTGGAGCTCCTTCTTCGGCTCGGAAGAACTCCGCAGCATCAGCAACACTCCGGGGCAGATTGGCAAACGCTCCTGGAGAACTCCAAACCTGGGCCAGTAAGATGTACCTTCTCCTGACAAATTTGCTCTGCATATTAAAGGCCTTACCAGACGCGATCTATTTTGCCTCTTGGATCTCCCGGAGGGCGCCTTGGGCTTCAACTCAGGCCTTCTGTGTACTTTGGAGGACCTTAGCAAGTTCGGAATTTTGATCTGAAATCTTGTGCTCTAAGGGCTCACATTTGCTTATAGCATCCTTGAGCTCTTGCTGGACTTCCTCCACCCTTGATTCATGTTTCAGGCAAGCAGCTCGTTCCTCCTCCGCCTCCTTCTTGGCTTCGGCCAGCGCGTTCTTGAGGGTCTCGACCTCAGACGCGTCAACTATGAGCATAATTATAAAACTCATTCAGATAACAAATCAGAGCTGATATCATTTCAGACGTGTTTCGGTATCACATACCTTGCTTTGCCTCTAACTTCCGCCTCAGCTCGGACGCCTCGGCGGCATGGGAAGCTAACGCCTGCATCGCAACCTGTTTGTTCAAATAGATATGTATGTTAATCTCCTGCGTGAGTTATTAGATCCTCTGTTCGGCCTTTCTTTGCAAACACCGAACAGAGTCTCAGGGGCTACTATCTATACACAGGCATTCCTCTTCTATAGCTGAAAAGCATTATATCACATACCTCAAAGACTCTCAGAAGGCTAGTGTAGGCCTCATTCAATCCACTTTTAGCGGACCGAACCTTTTCAACCACCGTACCCATAAGGGTACGATGTTCTTCCACAATGGTGGCGCTCTGAAGCGCTCCCACCAGAGTGTCTAGCGCCTACAGATTGACAGAGGTCACCGGTGGAGTGGGCGTGCCCCCTTCTTTTGAAGGAGGCTCCTCATCTGACTCCGGAGCCGTGTGGGTCTCCGAAATGACATTTTGTTGGGGGCCAAATTGGACATGGCCCCTGTCTCCAGTCTCCATGGGGGTCGGTTCCCCCATGTTCTCGGCAGCAGGGGTATCACCCTTTGGCGCCGTCTTGGCGGCTTCCCGCACCTCTCCCTGACCCAGAAGGGTCCCTCGGGACAACACCTTGGTGTTATCCGTAGCAGTGGGGGGGGGGAGGCTGGCAGAGGTGACTCGCTCTCCATCATGTTCGGACCCAGCGAATTCCCAGAAGATGAGGATCGCTGGGGGAGGTCACGAGCCGGACTGCAGAACGCAATTCAACATGTTAAAACCACAAGGCGAAAAACCGGATATATATACAGTACCTTTGAATACTTACGATCCGGCCAGGGGCTTTGGCCTTGGGTGCCACTCGTGGACGTCATCGGCGTCCGTCTCGGAATCATCCATAAGGGAGATTCTCCCTTTCTCGGACGCCTTCGTATCTAGATCTACGGAAGCCGCCCTCTTCTTCTTTCCCCCCATAAGGGGGGAATTGCTCTCTTCCTCCTCCTCTTCATCTTCGTCATGAGAGGAGAGAGTTTCGGTGTCTTCAGACACTATGTCCGAAGCGCCTTTACGGCGGAGGCCACCCTTGGCCTCCTTGCTCTTCTTTTTGGCCTTCTTTTCCGTTGCCTGATACGGCGTCGGGACCAGCATCCTCATCAACAGAGGAATGGCTGGGTCCTCGGGTAGCAGATCCGGACAGTGAATCTGCTCCACCTTCTTCGTCCAGCCCTGTGGAAAGAATAGAAAGCTCGGTATGCTCCTTGGATTTACAAAATAAGGTTATCAAAAAACTTACGGGAGTCACTGCATGAGTGCAGTCGAGGCCAAGGTCTTCGGTCGTTTTCGGCTACGTCTTTTGGGTCTTGAAAATCAGCTTCCACATGTCTTCGTGCTTCGTGCCAAAGAACCACTACAGTGTCCGAGGACTGGCCGGGTCAAACTCCGACATATACTTAGTCCGGCATTGGCAGGGGAGAATCCGGCGAAAGAGCATTACCTAGATCACGCTGGCAAGACCGGTATTCTTGTCTACCATACTCTTGACGCACTTCTGCAGCGTCTTCACCTCATCGGATGACGCCCGGTCCAGGCCCTTTTTGAGCCAGGATGTCAGCCGCGTTGGAGGCCCGGACTTGAACTCGGAAGGAGCGCCCATGTGGAGTCACGAGGTTTCGTGACATAGAACCACTCCTGTTGCCATCCCTTCACGGTCTCCACGAAGGTACCCTTGGGCCAGGTGACATTGGGAAGCTTGCTCACCATGGCGCCTCTACACTCTGTGTGTTGGCCATCCACCACTTTCGGCTTCACATTGAAGACCTTGAGCCATAGGCCAAAGTGGGGGGTTAATGCGGAGGAATGCCACGCATACGACGATGAACGCCGAAATGTTGAGGAAGGAATTCGGGGCTAGATCATGGAAATCTTGCCCGTAGTAAAACATGAAACCATGGACGAAAGGATGAAGGGGAAATCCTAGTCCGCAAAGGAAAAGGGGGATGAATACTACCCTCTCATTAGGCTCCGGAGTGGGAACTATATGCTTTTTGGCAGGAAGTCGGTGGGCGATTTCCTTGGCTAGGTACCCTGCTTCCCGGAGCTCCTGGATGTTCCCCTCTGTGACGGAGGTGGCCATCCATTTGCCCAGCGCTCCAGATCCGGACATGGCTGGAATGTTTGCGGGGGACGGAAAAGATTGAAGCTTGGGCGCTGGAGCTCTAGGGCGGATGGGCTGAGGAAGAAGAAGGCAGGGGGTAAAAAGGGGGATCTTTATCTCCTTATAAAGGCAGTGAATATCAAGCGTCCCCCACAAGCCTTAAAGCTCGCCTATTCCCAAGGAGTCGTGCGAACGACATGGTTGGATTTCCCATGCCCGTATTGATGAGAATCCCGTAATAAGGGGACACGATCTCTGCTTTGACAAGACGTGTCACCAGAGGCTGCGTCTCAAAACGTGAAACGGGGGGTCAAAAAACGATTCGAAATAATGAAGTGGCCAGACGTAACGTCCCATCAGCAAACTGTCAGTGAAGACATAACGTGATTCTTTGATTAAGTATTATGCCCTTGTGGTAGGGGTTGTAACTGTTAAACAGAGCTAGATATAATTCTTGTTAATCAACAGCTTTGAAGTGTTCGGAGGAGGAACCCGCCTTGCAAGCCGAAGACAATCTGCGCGCCGGACATATCGTCATGAAGCCTGGTTCAGGGGCCACTGAGGGAGTCCTCGATTAGGGGGTCCCTGGGCGTTTGGGCTATGTGACGTGGGCTGGATTGATGGGCCGTGAAGATACAAGACGGAAGGCTTTCCCCCGTGTCCGGATGGGACTCTCCTTTGCGTGGATGGCAAACTTGACGTTCGGATATGAAGATTTCTTTCTCTGTAAACCGACTCTGTACAACCCTAGGCCCCTCCGGTGTCTATATAAACTGGAGGGTTTAGTCTGTAGAGGCAATCATAATCATACAGTCTAGACATCTAGGGTTTGGACATTACGATCTCGAGGTAGACCAACTCTTGTAACCCCTATACTCATCAAAGTCAATCAACCAGGAAGTAGGGTATTAGCTCCATTAAGAGGGCCCGAACCTAGATAAACATCGCATCCATGTCTCCTGTTACCTTCGATCCTTAGACGCACAGTTCGGGACCCCCTACCCGAGATCTGCCGGTTTTGACACCGACACCGGACCCCAAACATCAGAGTGAATGAGATCAAAAGGACGCTCAGATACTGAATGACTGTGAGGGTAGGGCAGTTGAATCTGCTTACCAAGTCTACAACCCAGACAATCCAATGAAGCATTACCAGAGACAGACCCCAGAACACCGCAATGAACTAAAGACGAGAGACGAGAACCACATAAATGGCCAAGACGATGATGCCACTTCTGAAAAGAGCTGGTAGATGCAGCTACAGGGGCTGCAAGACTGGCGGCGGTGGCAGCGGAGGGAAGACGAAGCCAGTCAAGCTCCCATAGACCATCAGAGCGTCGAGGGCCAGCACCAAGCAGAGCATCCGTGCGACGATCCTGAATAGAACACGAATCAAAGTCGAGAATGACCCTACAACTAGAGTCAACAATCTGACCACCAGAAATGAGTTGCATGGTAAGCCGAGGAACATGAGCGATAGAGGGAACATGAATTGAAGAAGTGGTAAGAGTGTCTCGACTAGCTACAGCGAGGGGAGTGCCATCAGCCATAAGAACATGAACAGGAGACTCGACAGGTCGAACGGAGGTCAAAGTGGAAGAATCATACGTCATATGAAAAGACGCTCCAGTATCAAGAATCCATTGGTTGAAGGTGGTTTCTCAATGCCAGAAGAGTTAGTCACAAAACCTGCAGAAATTGTCGGTGAAGAGTCCCAAGCATCAAGCAAGCATCATAGCCGTGCAATCTCATGCGCAGACAGGGACACGACAGAAGCTTCAGTAGAAGAGATCGACGTAGAAACATCTGACGATGATGAGCAGTCGCCACCACCCATGGATGCCGCATGTAGAGTTGACCGAGAGTAGCAAGTTGACGTAGAGACACATGGGGAGTACACGTAGAGCGGTCACCGCCGTCCGCGGAAGTCGCGGGAGGAGTCGGCGTAGAGTGATCACCGCCGCGCGTGAAAACTGCGAGAGGAGTCGGTGTAGAGCAGGCACCACCATTGCGGGTGAAATCCGCGAGAAGAGTCGATGAATACCGACCATCACAGCCTGCTGAAGACGCTGTAGAGGACAACGTCACACACGGACGAGCACCAAGTACCGATCGACGACGCATGTACGAGACGGGACCAATATACGGAACACCGTTGGGAGTCTACAGGAAGCGATGGAAATGCAAGCGTGGCGTAAACGCCATATCGGTTTTTTTCTTTTTTTTCTTTTTCTCTATTTTTTTTGCACTAAGGGACAACCAACAGAATCAGCCCAAAAGGCAGACGTGCACCCAGCATGCAATCAGCCCAAAAGGCACTCACGCACAAGGCAAGCAGCCAGCACTCATGCGCGAGGCAAAGCACCAGCGGCCGAAACCACAAGAAGCAGCGGCGGCAAGGGCGCTTGATCCAGAGGACGAGCACGAGCAAGAGTGCCCCGATCGAGGGCGCCGAATCGGGAGATGGACGTCCCGATCTGGACGTCGGACCGGGTCCAATTCCCCTCATCTTCTCTCCAACCAGAGGAAAGGATCGATGGTGGCGGCCGACGAGAAGTCGCGGGGCCGCGACCGCGAGGAGGCGGCGGCCGGCGGAGAAGTCCGAGGCCGCGAGTTGGGAGGAGGCGGCGGCCGGCAGACGTGCGACCAAGGTGGACTCAATCCAGAGGAGGAGAGTGGCAGCGGCTCGAGCCGCTCCTTAGCAGGCAGCAGAGGAGATCCAGCGAGCGGATCGGCAGCTGGAGGTGTGTGGGTAGCAGTGGCGGACCTAGGATTGGCTGACGCCCCAGGCGAGAAGCTAAGGGCTAAAACTGATCCCCAAAAAAACTCTAACTATGTTGCATAACTAATAAAAAACCAAACATAATATTCAATGCCAACATTTATTCCATGATGGGTCAACTAATAAAGCAAGGCAAATCAAAAGACAATATGTAGCATACATAGATGATACAAAAGATTGATACAAATCAAAGGATTGGTTGATCTGAGCCTTCCATGACTACATCTTCAATAGCAGTAGTAGCTAAACTTTCAATCATAAATTTTGAAATGCAAATCAATACATAATATAGCATTTAAAACTAGTTAATAACAAATGCAAAATGTGAAAACTTACATCGGACGAGGCAAAAGGCCTTTGCGTGTGCGATAACCTTGAAATCGCTTGATGATCTTTGATTCTTCAATACTAACAAATGCATCTCGCTCACTGTAACGTTCCATTCTATGATTCATCCAATCATCACCCATTTTGTTCCTCAATCAGTAACATGCTCAACTGCCATGATTCTCTCAATCACCTCCCCTCGTTTGCTGAAATACCTACATAGACAAAGGAGCATGATTAATATATAAAGAACTATAAGAAAATACACCTACAAGGCTACAATAACACACACATACAATACGAGCAAAGGTAATCGGCCTCAAACACATACCCATTTACTCCTTCATAGATCAGTGACATAATTTGAAAAAAGAATTCGGTGTCTTGTTTCTTTTACTCATCTTGACATCCTGTAATATTACATACAAACAAAAATTACTAAATGTCTAAATCAGTTTTCACATCTAACAAACAGTGGCAATGTGGCATCACGCAACAACATTGGCATCTAGCACATGTAGCAACGAAAATCATCATCAAACAATTTACAGTGGCATCTAGGAACAAAATAGTTCTGATGGCATCTAGAAAGCGACATTTTGAGCTGCCTTTCGAAGTTCTATACCTTGAGGTGCAAAGGGCCTGCGGTTTCGAAGTGAATCGAGGCTCAGGCGGTGGCGGCATTGGAAGAGAGGAGGTTGGGCGGCGGCGTTGTAGGCGAGGAGGAGGGCGGCATCGGTGACCTTGATCGTCAGGCGGCGTAGGGCACGAAGGAGAAAGGGGAAGCTTGGAGGCGGGGATTGGGAAGGACGGTGGAGCCGATCCACCGGACGAAGGAGAGAAGGGACTCCGGTGGCCGAAGATTCCTCGGGCGGCGGCGGGCAGAGGAGGGCCAATCCTAGGGTTCGTCCTGCTCGGGGGCGTCTGGTTCGTCCAGACTGGCTCTGTTCATGCGGTAGCAAAGCGGCAGCAATGGCACAGGGTGGGCGATTAACTGGGCTGCCTGGGCTTACAAATGGGCTGCGCCCCAGGCCGAACCAATTTTTTTATAAATATGGGCTGAGGAAAATTCCCACACCCCAAGCAATGGCCTGGGCTGCCTGGGGCCCAGATCCGCCCATGGTGGGTAGTGAAGGTCCAGTGGGCGGGTGCAGTGAAGCAACAACGGACAGCCACGGGGAAGGAGCAGTGGCTGCCGTCAGGGAAGAAGACAACGACGGCCGGGAGTACCGGCGGATGTGAGATGGATTGGAGGACACACGAGTTGCGCGTGCAGAAAAAAAACCTAATGCTCTAATACCATGTTAGGAACAACAACTTGTATTATTAGGAGACCAAAGCCAACATATATACACATACATGAGGATGCCAAAAGGCTATAGGAGTATGCCAAGAGACTGAATGCAAAAGTTCAAAAGACATCACTAATATAACTCTAACACATATGATACAAGAAATTATGAACACTTTTAGGGGTTGTTTGGTTCCCGGCCATAGTTTGCCAAGCCAAAATTTGGCAGCCACAGTTTAGTTGGCATGTGTTTGGTTTTTGCCAAACTTTGGCTTGCCACACTTTATTGCCCCTATGGCCCACTTGTCATAGAGACAATTTTTTTGCCAACTTTTGCCAAAGTTTGGCGTCCAATTTCTCGGACACACTTGTGTGGCTTGCTATACTTGTGTGGTTAGCCACACTTTGGCTTGGCCACGCTAGTCTCCAACCAAACAAACCCTTAATTGAATAAGAAAGGCATGCAACAAGGTACCTTGACGGCTAGAAATTTAGAAATTGCAAGTGTCTGCTCCTGTTTATGAGTCATGAACAGAAATCTGAATTTCCACCTAAAAGAAGAAATCTGAGTTTCTCTTTTCTTATCCCAATCAACACAAGAAATTAGATTGTGGGAAAGAGACATGCATGAGTATTAATTTCATGGAACAAATGATCTGAGTAGAGAGGGGATTTGCGTTGAAGAGGAGGTTGATGGAATCTGGAAGATTGTGTTACCTTCCTCCACTAATCGTGCCTAGTAGCCAAAAATCACAATTAGATGACGGCGACGCGTCGTCGACCTGGCATGGCATATTGACTGCCGATTGGGAAAGAGAAAGACTGAAACTGAGAAAAGCAAGCATGTGTGGTTAGCCGAGAATTAATCAATCTGTTACAATATTTCCTCTTTTTGAGAAATCGCTCGATCTGTTAACATACGAGAGAAACCAAGTCATCGGGGCCCATTCCTACTCGGAAGCCCGGGGCGGCCGCCCCCCTCAGGGCCGGCCCTGGTAGGGAAGCGGCGGCGGGTGGGAACCATAGCTGGATTTGGGGAAGAAATTGGGAGGGGTGTGGCCAGGGAAGGAACGTGATGGAGGCAATCTCGTACCTCGGCTCGGCGGCGATCCCACGACGGCGAGATTGAACGTTGGAGGCGATGGAGGGGAACGAGGGGAGCAAAGGGGAACCAGATGCAGGGCACGACCGTGCGCCGCTCCTCACTGCCCGCAACACGACCACGCCGTGCCTTGCCCTGGGGTTCCGCGGCGGCGGCGGCGGCCCCCAAGTCGGAGGCCTTGGATCTCGGCAGAGGCGGCAGATGGGAGCGGAGGGGACCAGATGGCGGCGAAGGAGGAAGCCCCGGGGTTTCGTGGCGTTTCATGCGGGGTGGTTTTTTTTCGTGCGTGGGGTGGAGGGGATAGAAAAAACCAGTAAAATAAAATGGACGAAAGTGGGTCGAAAATAAATCGTGGATACTATTCACCAACTCAGACATTAGGAGTAGAGATTGTATTGTAACCATGATAGATAGTACTTACTTCATAATATGCATTCGGCCTTGTCTTTCTTTTTCAACAAGTGATGTAGTCAATTGAGGTGCAGACCACAAAGCACGTAGTTCTACTGATAATCGGTGCCTTTCGGACATATAATTTTTTCATGTTCTGTTATTAATGTTAGACAAAAAAGGGATGAATATGTTATACATTATGATTTGTACTTCCTCTGCATTATGCCAAGCAGAAAAACATTAATCTATCTATACAAAGCGACAACAACTGTTAATTTCTTTTACTAATGTCCCAATCTCACACACATAAACATATATAGCCTATAATTTTTTAAACCACCCTTGATATGACCTAGTAGCACACATTTCCTTGGCCCCGGTATATTTCTTGTTCGTATTCCTTATCTACCTTGCATCCAAACAAAAATCATAGAAACCACATGGACAACAATTAACCAATCAGCCACATGCAATTCATATTAGCATAGAAGAGAATCGGTACACTCTCAGCTCACACACTAATCCAATGAAAAACATCTCATTTGAGAAATGACCAAGGGGTGAAGTACAATGACTTTCACCTTGTGCAGACTGAGTTTTCTCTGTACTGCAGATCCTTGTAGTCATACTGGCTTCATGTGGTCAACTTGCCTTGCATCCACCCTTTGTACGCAGCAGCCGACATACTCGTACTTGCACTTGCATGGCTGGACTTGTACACAGGATTCTGAGTGGTTCAGATTATGTTCAGCTGCTTAGAAATAACCTTAGAATAGAAACATACCAATTCTTCTCTTTTTACGGAGCCTGGCCTGATAAAGAGCTCGCCACTTTGCAGAAGAATAACTTCACAGTTCCTACACCAGAAAGAACTTAAGAATAAAATGAACAAAAGCACTCAAACAATTGTGAAACAATTTCCAAAAACAAAATCCACCATACCCCATTCTAGCAACCCGATTGTTCAGAAATTCAGTCAAGATAGATTGAACAGATAGATAAAACTGGAAGCATTTAGGACTATACAATGCTAGCAACAACCTGGTTGTCCAGAATGGGATTTTCCAAATTCGATTAGAATTTCATGTCGGGAAAAAATATAGGGATTTGCCATTATGGTAGGTCGAAGCATAATAGAGCTAGTGGAACCGAAAGTCTGAAATCTGAAATTATCTACCCACCGCACCTGACGGCTGGCTCTAGAATTTGAGTTCACATGTCCAAATAATGCAATGTGAGGCCGTGTTGGATAGGAACACGAGATCACAGATCACCCGCAAAAAAAACACACGAGATCACGGAGGACAAGCTCACCCGGCGGGGGGAGATGTGGGCGCGCTTGGTAGCACGACAACGGGGAGCTCGAGGAAGAGCACGACTGGATTCGCCGCCACCCACCATTGGAGCAAACCAACTGTGGTCGCCGTCGTTCAGCCGCCTCGGTTTCTCAGTGTCCTCGTGGCGCAACGGCCTGGATCCTGCGTCAATAGCTTGGTGTCGGATTTCGGGTTCCAGCAAAACCCTTAAGGTTCGAACACTGGGGTGCGCACGAAGATCTCTCCTCCCCCAAGCTCACGCCCTCACCGCGATCTCAAGGCTCAGCGCGTCGAACTCGCAGAACAAAGGGACACAAGATTTATACTGGTTCGGGCCACCGATGTGGTGTAACACCCTACTTCAGTGTGGTGTGGTGGATTGCCTCTTGGGCTAAGGAAGAACTAGTACAGGGGAATAACAGCCTCCTGAGGAGAGGTGTTCTTGTGCTCGATGAGCTTGTGTGGTTGAGGATGATCTGAATGGCTCGAGATCAGTTGCCCCAGATCGGTTCCCTTTTCCCACTGTGGTGGCTAGCCCTATTTATAGAGGCCCTGGTCCTCTTCCCAAATGCTGGCGGGAAGGGATGCCACAACGGCCAAATTTGAAGGGAGACAACTAGTACAAGTTATCCTGACTAAAGGTGGTCTTCGCCTGCCAAAGGCTCTGGTGGTGACGCTGATACGTCTCCAACGTATCTATAATTTTTGATTGTTCCAGGCTATTATATTACCCCTTTTGGATGTTTATGGGCTTTATTTTACACATGTATATCATTTTTGGGACTAACCTACTAACCGGAGGCCCAGCCCATATTGTTGTTTTTTTGCCTATTTCAGTATTTCGAAGAAAAGGAATATCAAACGGAGTCCAAACGGAATGAAACCACCGGGAGCGTGAATTTTGGAACGAACGATCCGGAGAGCTTGGAGTGCAAGTCAAGAAGCTTCCGAGGACCCCACGAGATAGGAGGCCGAGCCCCCCCTGTAGGGCGCGCCTCCCTGTCTCGTGGGCCCCTCAGCTGACCAAGCGTACTTCTTCCTCCTATATATACCTACATACCCCGAAAACATCCAGGGGCACCACGGAACACAATTTCCACCGCTGTAACCTTCTGTATCCGTGAGATCCCGTCTTGGAGCCTTCGCCGACACTCTGCCGGAGGAGGAATCAACCACGGAGGGCCTCTACATCAACATCCTTGCCCCTCCGATGAGTTGTGAGTAGTTTACCACATACCTACGGGTCTATAGTTATTAGCTAGATGGCTTCTTCTCTCTTTTTGGATCTCAATACAATGTTCTCCCCCTCTCTTGTGGAGATCTATTCGATGTAAACTCTTTTTGCGGCGTGTTTGTCGAGATCCGATGAATTGTGTGTTTATGATCAAGTTTATCTATGAATAATATTTGAATCTTTTCTGAATTCTTCTATGTATGATTGAGTTATCTTTGCAAGTCTCCTCGAATTATCGGTTTGGTTTGGCCTACTAGATTGGTCTTTCTTGCCATGGGAGAAGTGCTTAGCTTTGGGTTCAATCTTGCGGTGTCCTTACCCAAAGGATGTAAAGGGTTACAAGGCACGTATTGTATTGTTGCCATCGAGGATAACAAGATGGGGTTTATATCATATTGCATGAGTTTATCCCTCTACATCATGTCATCTTGCTTAATGCGTTACTCTGTTCTTATGAACTTAACACTCTAGATGCAGGCAGGAGTCGGTCGATGTGTGGAGTAATAGTAGTAGATGCAGGTGAGTCGGTCTACTTGTTATGGACGTGATGCCTATATACATGATCATGCCTAGATAATCTCATAACTATGCGCTTTTCTATCAATTGCTCGACAGTAATATGTTCACCCACCGTAATACTTATGCTCTTGAGAGAAGCCACTAGTGAAACCTATGGCCCCCGGGTCTATCTCTTATCATATTTTCTTTCAATCTACTTTTATTTGCATCTTTACTTTTTGCATCTATACTATAAAATACCAAAAATATATTTATCTTATCATACTATCTTTATTAGATCTCACTTTCGCAAGTGTCCATGAAGGGATTGACAACCCCTTTATTGCGTTGGTTGCGAGTTCTCGGTTTCTTTGTGTAGGTGCGTGGGACTTTTGAGGAGCCTCCTCTTTGGATTGATACCTGGGTTCTCAAAACTGAGGGAAATACTTACGCTACACTTGCTGCATCACCCTCTCCTCTTCGAGGAAAACCAACGCAAGCTCAAGACGTAGCAAGAAGGATTTCTGGCGCCGTTGCCGGGGAGGTCTTCACTCAAGTCAAGACATACCAAGCACCAATCACAAACCCATCTCCCTCGCATTTACATTATTTGCCATTTGCCTCTCGTTTTCCTCTCCCCCACTTCACCCTTGCCGTTTTATTCGCCCTCTCTTTTCGTTTGCCTCGATGTCTTACTTGGCTCGTTTGCTCGTTTGGTTGAAATAGTTGAGTATTTATTCCTAAACAGAGAAGCTAAGATCTCTAGATCCTCATCCGCTTGCCAATTTTTTTAAGAGATCCAATTATGATGAACCAATTCCTAGTAAATTTGGATGCACTAGATTATCTTTATAAGGTTTTGCCTGAAATCCGTGAAGTGACTCATGATAGATCTTTGAATAAAAAGCATGATTGCAATGATTTTATTATAATTTCTTTTGATGTCAATTGTGCTAATAAGATGCAAAACCCTAAGCTTGGGGATGCTAATTTTTCTATGTCTACTACTTGTTGCAATGATCATGATTGGGGTGATTTTTCTTATGATCTTGAAAATTTATTTAAGCCCCATGATGAATATGAGATTGATAATTTTGTTTGAAATAATATTGAAAGTGGGTTCGGAAGAGTGTCAACTTTAGATCCCACATATTTGGAGAATGTTCAATCTTATGAAGTTTTTGATAAAAGTGGGTTTGGAAAGGTCATGACTTTAGTTAATGATAATCCCACTATTTTGGAAGAGTATCAACTTTGCATGCATGTGGATCGTGTTGAGAATATACTTTGTGATAGCTATTTTCTTGAATTTGCCTATGATCCTACATGTAATTATTATGAGAGAGGAAAATATGGTTATAGAAATTTTCATGTTACTAAATTACCTCTCGTTATGTTGAGATTGCTATTGTTCCTTTCCGCTTTCTTGCATATGCTAGTTTTTGCTTGCTACGATAATTTGTTTGCCTATAATATGCCTATGCATAGGAAGTATGTTAGACTTAAGTGTGTTTGTCACATGTTTTATGATGCTCTCTTTGTGCCTCAATTCTTGTCTTTCTTGTGAGCATCATTGAATCTCAATGCCTAGCTAAAAGGCTTTAAAGAAAAGCGCTTGTTGGGAGACAACCCAATATTTTTCCTTGCTGCTTAGTAATAAATAATTCATCTACCTTCTGTTTAGATGTGGTTTTATGTTTTAATTAGTGTTTGTGCCAAGTTAAACCTATAGGATCTTCTTGGATGATAGTTATTTGATCTTGCTGTAATTTCCAGAAACTTTCGGTTCACGAAAATAATTGTTAAAAATCACCAGATCGTGATAAAATAGTGATTCCAATTGCTGCTGATCAATAAACAAATTTCCTAGGTCGTTCTATTTTTTCTGAATTTTTTGAGTTCCAGAAGTTTGCGTTAGTTACAGATTGCTACAGACTGTTCTGTTTTTGACAGATTCTGTTTTTCGTGTGTTGTTTGCTTATTTTGATGAATCTATGGCCAATAAAATAGTTTATAATACATAGAGAAGTTGGAATACAGTAGGTTTAACACCAAAATAAATAAATAATGAGATCATTTCAGTACCTTATGTGGTGGTTTTGTTTTCTTTCACTAACGGAGCTTATAAGATTTCCTGTTGAGTTTTGTGTTGTGAAGTTTTCAAGTTTTGGGTAAAGCTTTTATGGACTATGGAATAAAGGGTGGAAAGATACTAAGCTTGGGGATGCCCATGGCACCCCAAGATATTCAAGAATAGCCAAAAGCCTAAGCTTGGGGATGCCCCGGGAAGGCATCCCCTCTTTCGTCGTTGTTCATTGGTAACTTTACTTGGAGCTATATTTTTATTCGCCACATGATATGTGTTTTGCTTGGAGCGTCGTGTATTATATTAGTATTTGATTTTTAGTTTACCACAATCATCCTTGCTGTACACACCTTTTGGGAGAAGCCTATTTGATTAGAATTTGCTAGAATACTCTATGTGCTTCACTTATATCTTTTGAGCTTGATAGTTTTTGCTCTAGTGCTTCACTTATATCTTTTAGAGCACGGTGGTGTCTTAATTTTGAAGAAATTTCTAGTCTCTCATGCTTCACTTATATTATTTTGAGAGTCTTTTAGAACAGCATGGTATTTGCTATGGTTATAAAATTGGTCCTAGAATGGTAGGCATCCAAGTTGGGTATAATAAAAACAATCATAGGAAGTGAATTGGATGCTATGATCAACTTGATACTTGATAATTGTTTTTAGATATGGAGGTAGTGATATTAAAGTCATGCTAGTTCGGTGATTATGAATTTAAAGAATGCTTGTGTTGAAGTTAGCAAGTCCCGTAGAATGCACGTATGGTTAAAGTTGTGCAACAAATTTGAAACATGAAGTGTACGTGGCTTGTGCATCCTTATGAGTGGCGGTCGGGGACGAGCGATGGTCTTTTCCTACCAATCTATCCCCCTAGGATCATGCGCGTAGTACTTGGTTTTTGATGACTTCTAAATTTTTGCAATAAGTATATGATTTCTTTTGACTAATGTTGAGTCCATGGATTATACGCACTTTTACCTTTCCACCTTTGCTAGCCTCTTGATGCAGGTGCATTGCCCTTTCTCACCTTGAGAGTTGGTGCAAACTTCGCCGGTGCATCCAAACCCCGTGATACGATACACTCTATCACACATAAACCTCCCTATATCTTCCTCAAAACAGCCACCATACCTACCTATTATGGCATTTCCATAGCCATTCCGAGATATATTGCCATGCAACTTTCCACCGTTCCGTTCATCATCATCATGACATATTTTACTTTTGTCATATTGCCATTGCATGATCATGTAGTTGACATCGTATTTGTGGCAAAGCCACCATGCATTATTTTTCATACATGTCACTCTTGATTCATTGCACCACCATCCCGGTACACCGCCAGAGGCATTCATATAGAGTCATATCTTGTTCTAGTTTCGAGTTGTAATTCTTATGTTGTAATCAATAGAAGTGTGATGATCATCATTATTAGAGCATTGCCCAAAAAGAAAAGAAAAAGAAAAAGAAAGAAAAAAAAGAGAAGAAAGGCCAAAAAAAAGAAAGGCCCAAAAAAGAAAAGAAAAAAAAAGAAAAAATAAATAAATAAAAAGGGCAATGTTACTATCTCTTTTTCCACACTTGTGCTTCAAAGTAGCACCTTGTTCTTCATGTAGAGAGTCTCATATATTGTGCTTCAAAGTAGCACCATGTTTTTCATATAGTGAGTCTCATAAGTTGTCTTTCATACTAGTGAGAATTTTTCATTATAGAACTTGGCTTGTATATTCCTACGATGGGCTTCCTCAAATGCCCTAGGTCTTCGTGAGCAAGCAAGTTGGATGCACACCCACTAGTTTTCTTTTGTTGAGCATTCATTCATAGCTCTAGTGCATCCGTTGCATGGCAATCCCTACTCCTCATGTTGACATCAATTGATGGGCATCTCCATAGTCCGTTGATTATCCTCGTCAATGTGAGACTTTCTCTTTTTTGTCTTCTCCACACAATCCCCATCATCATATTCTATTCCACCCATAGTGCTATATCCATGGCTAATGCTCATGTATTGCGTGAAGGTTGAAAAAGTTTGAGATTATTTAAGTATGAAACAGTTGCTTGGCTTGTCATCGGGGGTATAGAAGTTGGGAATATCTTTGTGTGACGAAAATGAAGCATAGCCTAACTATATGATTTTGTAGGGATGAACTTTCTTTTGCCATGTTATTTTGAGAAGACATGATTACTTTGATTAGTATGCTTGAAGTGTTACTATTTCTTTTATCAATATGAACTTTTATTTTGAATCATTTGGATCTGAACATTCATGCCACAATAAAGAAAATTAAATTATGAATTATGCTAGGTAGCATTCCACATCAAAATTTTTTTATCATTTACCTACTCGAGGACGAGCAGGAATTAAGCTTGGGGATGCTTGATACGTCTCCAACGTATCTACAATTTTTTATTGTTCCATGCTATTATATTACCCCTTTTGAATGTTTATGGGCTTTATTTTACACATTTATATCATTTTTGGGACTAACCTACTAACCGGAGGCCCAGCCCATATTGCTGTTTTTTTGCCTATTTCGGTATTTCGAAGAAAAGGAATATCAAACGGAGTCCAAACGGAATGAAACCTTCATGAGCGTGATTTTTGGAACGAACGTGATCCGGAGAGCTTGGAGTGCAAGTCAAGAAGCTTCCGAGGACCCCACGAGATAGGAGGGCGCCCCCCCTATAGGGCGCGCCCCCTGTCTTGTGGGCCCCTCGGGCGGCCACCGACGTACTTCTTCCTCCTATATATACCTACGTACCCCAAAAACATCCAGGGGCACCACGAAACACAATTTCCACCGCCGTAACCTTCTGTATCTGCGAGATCCCATCTTGGAGCCTTCACGCACTCTCACTGGGAGGGAATCAACCACGGAGGGCCTCTACATCAACATCCTTGCCCCTCCGATGAGTTGTGAGTAGTTTACCACAGACCTCTGGGTCCATAGTTATTAGCTAGATGGCTTCTTCTCTCTTTTGGATCTCAATACAATGTTCTCCCCTCTCTTGTGGAGATCTATTCGATGTAAACTCTTTTTGCGGTGTGTTTGTCGAGATCCGATGAATTGTGGGTTTATGATCAAGTTTATCTATGAATAATATTTGAATCTTTTCTGAATTCTTTTATGTATGATTGAGTTATCTTTGCAAGTCTCTTCGAATTATCAGTTTGGTTTGGCCTACTAGATTGGTCTTTCTTGCCATGGGAGAAGTGCTTACTTTGGGTTCAATCTTGCGGTGTTCTTACCCAGTGACAGAAAGGGTTGCAAGGCACGTATTGTATTGTTGCCATCGAGGATAACAAGATGGGGTTTATATCATATTGCATGAGTTTATCCCTCTACATCATGTCATCTTGCTTAATGCGTTACTTTGTTCTTATGAACTTAATACTCTAGATGCGAGGTGAGTCGGTCGATGTGTGGAATAATAGTAGTAGATGCAGGTGAGTCGGTCTACTTGTTATGGACGTGATGCCTATATACATGATCATGCCTAGATAATCTCATAACTATTTGCTTTTCTATCAATTGCTCGACAGTAATTTGTTCACCCACCGTAATACTTATGCTCTTGAGAGAAGCCACTAGTGAAACTTATGGCCCCCGGGTCTATCTCTTATCATATTTGCTTTCAATCTACTTTTATTTGCATCTTTACTTTTTGCATCTATATTATAAAATACCAAAAATATATTTATCTTATCATACTATCTTTATTAGATCTCACTTTACATGAAGTGGCCGTAAAGGGATTGACAACCCCTTTATTGCGTTGGTTGCAAGTTCTCAGTTTGTTTGTGTAGGTGCGTGGGACTTTTGAGGAGCCTCCTACTGGATTGATACCTTGGTTCTCAAAACTGAGGGAAATACTTATGCTACACTTCCTGCATCACCCTCTCCTCTTCGAGGAAAACCAACGCAAGCTCAAGACGTAGCAGACGCCGTCTTGGGCTCCACGGTGACCTCCATCCTGTCGTCCTGCTGATCTTAGTCTCGTTGCACCGATATGGAAACCTTTGCCTGATGCCTCGGGACTCCTCGCCTACGCTTGCCTCTTTAGCACCAAAGAGGAAACGAGGACACTGCTGGCGCCCGCCTGGCCCCGGTCGTCATGGCTTGTGTCACAGGAACCTCGCGAGGTGCCCCTTGCCTTGATCTCTCTGCCCCTCGTGAGCCAGCCTGGTGAGGCCGCCCACGAGGAGATCTTTCATCATCCGCCTCGCGAGGCTTGGCCCCTCGCGAGGGTCTTGAGTGTTTGCTGGTGAAGATGGGCCGTACAGGGCCGCTGGTGGAGCCACGCCATGGGCCGCAGGCAGGCAAGTCTGCGGACCCCCGTTCCCAGGACGCCGACAGTATCCCCCGGGCCCAAGGCGCGCCCAGACTTGGATTCGAGGCGAAGCCAAGGGGCAAGTGAGGAGCGCCGCGGGCCCCAACAGCCTGCGGCCTCGCTTGATGCGTGGCGATTGATTGGACGTGGGCGTCTCCGCTTCCCCACGCTGCCTCGGCAACTACCCGACTTGACGAGTCCCTGCTGCATGCAGAGAAATTACCTATGATCGTGGGGATCGCCGGTTGGCCTTCTCCCGCTATAAATGAGGAGGGGGGCGGAGCCCCTGTTGCTCATCTCTTCCTGCTCCGCTCGCTTCTTCTCCCTCGCTTCATTGCTAGTAGCAACACTCATGGCGCCGATACGGAGGTTCTCGGCCGCAGAGAAGGGACCCCCCCCCCCCCCGCGACAACCCCGGTCCACTTCCACCGAAGAAGAGGCTGGCCCACCGCCGCGACGTAATCGTGAGACCGGAGGTGTCGAGGCCTTGGTGCGAGCGGCCTCCTCCCGGGTATCCGCTGCCTCTGTACGCCCAAGCCGAGGACTCCGGTGGGAGAGGCGGCGAGCGGCACCGCCCAAACCGTGGCCGTGGTCGCCGCGCCGTGGTGACGCACGCCGTCGCCCCAGGAGCCCATGCCGCGAACTCCTCGCGCAAACTCGTGATGTGGGGGGCGATGCCTCCGCGCACTTGGATTCGCTTTCCGCAGTTCTTCTCCGCGGAGATGTCGCTGATAACCCACAAGTATAGGGGATCAATTGTAGCCTCTTTCGATAAGTCAGGGTGTCGAACCCAACGAGGAGCTAAAGGTAGAACAAATATTCCCTCAAGTTCTATCGACCATCGATACAACTCTATGCACGCTTAACGTTCGCTTTACCTAGAACAAGTATGAAACTAGAAGTATTTTGTAGGTGTTTTTGGATAGGTTTGCAAGATAATAAAGAGCGTGTAAATAAAAAGTAGGGGCTGTTTAGATAAGGACACAACAGCTTTTTGTCACGAGAAAGTTATTTGTCCCTAGGCAATCGATAACTAGACCGGTAATCACTATTGCAATTTTATTTGAGGGAGAGGCATAAGCTAACATACTTTCTCTACTTGGATCATATGCACTTATGATTGGAACTCTAGCAAGCGTCCGCAACTACTAAAGATCATTAAGGTAAAACCCAACCATAGCATTAAAGTATCAAGTCCTCTTTATTCCCATCATAAAACAACCTACTTACTCGGGTATATGCTTACATCACTCATGCCACCCACCATAAGAAAATCATGAACATATTGCAAACCCTACAGCGGGGATCCCTCACGCTTGCGCGACACGGAGAGCACCATAGGACAGCACCAATAATAAAACATGCAACTCAAATCAATCACAATCATCAATTAACCCATAGGACAAAACGTATCTACTCAAACATCATAGGATAGCCATACATCATTGGGAAATAATATATAGCGTTGAGCACCATGTTTAAGTAGAGATTACAACGGGTAAAAGAGGGGTTACACCGCTGCATAGAGGGGGGAAGAGTTGGTGATGATGATGATGGCCCCGGCGGCACTCCGATGCCACCGGAAGCGAGGGGGAGAGAGCCCCGTCCTTCTTCTTCCTCCTTGACCTTCTCCCTAGATGGGAGAAGGGTTTCCTTTTCTGGTCCATGGTCTCCATGGCGTGGGAGGGGCGAGAGCCCCTCCGAGATTGGATTTGTCTCTCTGTCTCTCTCTGTTTCTGCGCTCCCAGATCTGGCCTTTCACTGTCTCTTTTATAACCGGAGATCCGGTTGGGCTGAATTTTGGACACGATCTCTATCTGGAAATTAGCTTTCTTGCGGCAAAAGAAGGGATCCAACCGCCTTACGGGGTGGCCACGAGGGTCCAGGGCGCGCTCCCCTGCCTTGTGGCCCCCTCGGGCATCATATCGTGTTGATTCTTCTTCCCAAAAATCACAAATATTCCAAAAAAAATCTCCGTCAGTTTTTATTCCGTTTGGACTCCGTTTGATATGGATTTTCTGCGAAACAAAAAACATGCAACAAACAGGAACTGGCACTGGGCACTGGATCAATATGTTAGTCCCAAAAATAGTATAAAAGTTGCCAAAAGTATATGAAAGTTGTAGAATATTGGCATGGAACAATCAAAAATTATAGATATGATGGAGACGTATCAGCATCCCAAGCTTAATTCCTGCTCGTCCTCGAGTAGGTAAATGATAAAAAAGTTAATTTTTGATGTGGAATGCTACCTAGCATAATATTGATCACATAATCTAATCATGACATGAATATTAAGACACGAGTGATTCAAAGCAATAGTCTATCATTTGACATTAAGACAATAATACTTCAAGCATACTAACTAAGCAATTATGTCTTATCAAAATAACATAGCCAAAGAAAGCTCATCCCTACAAAATCATATAGTCTGTCTATGCTCCATCTTCACCACATAAAGCATCCGAATCATGCACAACCCCGATGACAAGCCGAGCAATTGGTTCATACTTTTTAACGCGCTTCATCCTTTTCAACCCTCATGAAATACATGAGTGCAAACCATGGACATAGCACTATGGGTGGAAATATGATGATGGAGGTTTGTGTGAGAAGACAAAAAGGAGAAAGTCTCACATCGACGCAGCTAATCAATAGGCTATGGAGATGCCCATCAATTGATGTCAATGTGAGGAGTAGGGATTGCCATGCAACGGATGCACTAGAGCTATAAGTGTATGAAAGCTCAAACTGAAACTAAGTGGGTGTGCATCCAACTTGCTTGCTCATGAAGACCTAGGGCATTTGAGGAAACCCATCATTGGAATACACAAGCCAAGTTCTATAATGAAAATTCCCACTAGTATATGAAAGTGATAACTCAAGAGACTCTCTATAAGAAGAACATGGTGCTACTCTGAAGCACAAGTGTGGTAAAAGGATAGTAACATTGCCCCTTCTCTCTTTTCTCTCAGTTTTTGTTTTTTTTGTTTTTTCTTTTCTCTTTTTTGGTGGGCTTCTTTGGCCTCTTTTTTTATTTGGGCTTCTTTGGCCTCTTTTATTTTGATAACCTCACATGGGACAATGTTCTAATAATGATGATCATCACACTTTTATTTACTTACAACTCAATATTACAAGTCGATGTCTAGAACAAAGTATGACTCTATATGAATGCCTCCGGCGGTGTACCGGGATGTGCAATCATCTAGCATAGCAATGACATCAAAAAACTGACAAGCCATGAAAACATCATGCTAGCTATCTTATGATCATGCAAAGCAATATGACAATGAATGCTCAAGTCATGTATATGATGATGATGGAAGTTGCATGGCAATATATCTCGGAATGGCTATGGAAATGCCATGATAGGTAGGTATGGTGGCTGTTTTGTGGAAGATATAAGGAGGTTTATGTGTGATAGAGCGTATCGTATCACGGGGTTTGTATGCACCGGCGAAGTTTGCACCAACTCTCGAGGTGAGAAAGGTCAATGCACTGCATCAAGAGGCTAGCAATGATGGAAGGGTGAGAGTGCGATAATCCATGGACTCACATTAGTCATAAAGAACTCATATACTTATTGCAAAATTTATTAGCCCTCAAGCAAAGTACTACTATGCATGCCCCTAGGGGATAGATTGGTAGGAAAAGACCATCGCCGTCCCCGACCACCACTCATAAGGAAGACAATCAATAAATACCTCATGCTCCAACCCGTTACATAACGGTTCACCATACATGCATGCTACGGACTTGCAAACCTCAACACAAGTATTTCTCAATTTCACAATTACTCAACTAGCACGACTCTAATATCACCACCTTTATATCGCAAAACTATTGCAAGGAATCAAACATATCATATTCAGTGATCTACAAGTTTTATGTAGGATTTTATGACTAACCATGTGAATGACCAATTCCTGCCATCTCTCTAAATAGATATAAGTGAAGCAAGAGAGTTTACTTATTTCTACAAAAGATATACCCACGCTCTAACAAATATAAGTGAAGCAAAAGAGCATTCTACAAATGGATGTTTTATATGTGAAGAGAAACAGGCAATCCAAACTTCAAATGATATAAGTGAAGCACATGAAGCATTCTATAAAGCCATACTCAAAAGATATAAGTGAAGTGCAAAGAGCATTCTATAAATCAACCAAAGACTATCTCATACCAGCATGGTGCATAAAACAAAAGAGAAAACTAAATGCAAAAGACGCTCCAAGATTTGCACATATCGCATGAACGAAACGAATCCGAAAACATACCGATATTTGTTGAAGAAAGAGGGGATGCCTTCCGGGTTATCCCAAAGCTTAGACGCTTGAGTCTCCTTGAATATTTACTTGGGGTGCCTTGGGCATCCCCAAACTTGAGCTCTTTCCTCTCCTTCTTCTCCTCACATCGAGACCTTCTGGATCATCGAACACTTCATCCACACAAAACTTCAACAGAAGACTCGGTAAGATCTGTTAGTATAATAAAGCAAATCACTACTCTAAGTACTATTGCAAACCAATTCATATTTTGTTTTTGCATTATAGATTCTTTAATATAACTTTTCCATGGCTTAATCCACTGATAGAAATTGATAGTTTCATCAAAACAAGCAAACTATGCATCAAAAATAGAATATGTTTAAAACAGAACAATCTGCAACAATCTGAACATTAACCATACTTCTGGTACTTCACAAATTCTGCCAAAATTAGGAAAAATAAAAACTTTGTATAGAAATACAGTGCAAAAAGAATGATAACCGTTTGACGTTCTAGTAAAAAATGTAAAATCACGCACTACAGCCAAAGTTTATGTCCTGCACCGCACAAACCAACCAGCATTGTAAACATCCTAAAGGCAAACCTTGGCACATTATTTTTATAATACAATGGAATTGTACAAGGGGATAATTATTTCTGTTGAAAAGTTTCTGTAATCAAGATTCACAAAGTTTCCGTGAGCATGAACAAAGTTGAAGGAGCTCCCCACTTCAACAATGCTTGTCTCTCTCACTTTCACTTTCCTTTTTGAAAAGTTTTGGGTTCACCTATTTATTTTTTGTTTTTAAATTTTATAAAAGCACTCAACAGAAATAAATGACTCTCTAAAACTTCCGGGTTGTCTCCCTGGCAGCGCTTTCTTTAAAGCTATTAAGCTAGGCATATAGTGCTCAAGTAGCGAATCCACCCGGATCCCAAGGTATATCAAAGCCAATTTTAATTCGCAATGATTTGGCATTTAGTAGTGAGCACAAAGTAACATATATCAAGCAATGACAAAGTCTAACTCTCTTCCTATGCATTGGCATGTCATAAAAGAATAATTCATGCACACATAGTAAAGGCCAATGCATAGTATAAACAGTTTCTTGCAATTTTATCATGTTGGAAACATAGAGAGGTGGAGATATAGTTCCTCTCTCATAATAATTGCAAGTAGGAGCAGCAAGCACATGCATATTATATTCATCAAAATCATCATGTGCAACGGTAGAAGGCAACCCATCAATATAATCCTTAATAAGTGCAAACTTCTCCGATATAGTGTAGTTCGGAGAATTCAAAAAGATAATAGAACCATCATGCGTGGGTGCAATAGCAACAATTTCATGTTTAACATAAGGAACTATAGCAAGTTCATCTCCATAAGCATAATTCATATTGGCATCTTGGCCACAAGCATAGCAAGCATCATCAAAAAGGGATATTTCAAGAGAATCAACGGGATCATAACAGTCATCATAGCAATCATCCTTCGGTAAGCACGAAGGGAAATTAAACAATGTATGAGTTGAAGAGTTACTCTCATTAGAAGGTGGGAACGGGTGATCAATCCGCTCTTCCTCCTTTTGTTCTTTGCTCTCCTCCTCATCTTTTTCATCCAATGAGCTCACAGTTTCATCAATTTCTTCTTCCATAGACTCCTGCAAAATATTAGTCTCTTCTTGGACATCGGAGACTTTCTCAATAAATGCATGAATATCGGCATTGTATTCATAATTCTCATAGCAATATTTAAGCATAGCTAAATCTTCAGGTCTATGAACAACATCATAAAGATTTTCACACTCTTTAAATACATATTCAATTTCATAAGCACCCATAAAAGCAAAAAATTCTTCTATTTGTTCCACATCATAGTAATCATATATACCTCTAGCATAAGAAGCCAAGGTTTCATTATAATTAAATTTGCATGAAAAGGGAAGGTGTGGAGACTTCATCCTAGAGCAACAAGTATAATCATATCTCAAGCATAGTTGCCTAGCATACCGCTTCAACATATAAATTTGATCCCATAATAGTTTCCCTTTTTGAGTCACGCAATAATCCCTAAAGTATTCACGTTGATCCAACGTGTCTCCCATTACCAAATTGAATGGGGTTTTCTCAGGATTATCAAAGTAGTACGTAATATCTATCACATAACGAGCATCGATGGTTTTAGGAGGTTCCCCATCTCCATGAACAGAAAGTACACCTAATTTTTTTGGTATTTTGTGTTCCATATCCATAACTAAAAATAGAGAACAACTTAGGACAGCAAATAAAAATTACTTAGTGATAAAGCAAACAAGCACACACGAGAATATTCACCCCACGCTATCGCTCCCCGGCAACGGTGCCAGAAAAATCTCTTGATAACCCACAAGTATAGGGGATCAATTGTAGCCTCTTTTGATAAGTAAGAGTGTCAAACCCAACGAAGAGCTAAAGGTAGAACAAATATTCCCTCAAGTTCTATCAACCACCGATACAACTCTACACACGCTTAACGTTCGCTTTACCTAGAACAAGTATGAAACTAGAAGTATTTTGTAGGTGTTTTTGGATAGGTTTGCAAGATAATAAAGAGCGCGTAAATAAAAAGTAGGGGCTGTTTAGATAAGGACACAACTAAATTAGTTTTAGTAGAGAGCTTTTTGTCACGAGAAAGTTATTTGTCCCTAGGCAATCGATAACTAGACCGGTAATCACTATTGCAATTTTATTTGAGGGAGAGGCATAAGCTAACATACTTTCTCTACTTGGATCATATGCACTTATGATTGGAACTCTAGCAAGCGTCCGCAACTACTAAATATCATTAAGGTAAAACCCAACCATAGCATTAAAGTATCAAGTCCTCTTTATTCCCATACGCAAACAACCTACTTACTCGGGTATATGCTTCTGTCACTCATGCCACCCACCATAAGAAAATCATGAACATATTGCAAACCCTACAGCGGGGATCCCTCACGCTTGCGCGACACGGAGAGCACCATAGGACAGCACCGATAATAAAACATGCAACTCAAACCAATCACGATCATCAATTAACCCATAGGACAAAACAGATCTACTCAAACATCATAGGATAGCCATACATCATTGGGAAATAATATATAGCGTTGAGCACCATGTTTAAGTAGAGATTAGAATGGGTAAAAGAGGGGTTACATCGGTGCATAGAGGGGGGAAGAGTTGGTGATGACGGCGGTGAAGTTGTTGGTGTAGATTGCGGTGACGATGATGGCCACGGCGGCACTCCGGTGCCACCGGAAGCGAGGGGGAGAGAGCCCCCCTCCTTCTTCTTCTTCCTTGACCTTCTCCCTAGATGGGAGAAGGGTTTCCCTTCTGGTCCATGGTCTTCATGGCGTGGGAGGGGAGAGAGCCCCTCCGAGATTGGATCTGTCTCTCTGTCTCTCTCTGTTTTTGTGCTCCCAAATCCGGCCTTTCACCGTTTCTTTTATAACCGGAGATCCGTAACTTCGATTGGGCTGAATTTTGGACACGATCTCTATCCGGAAATTAGCTTTCTTGCGGCGAAAGAAGGGCTCCAACCACCTTACGGGGTGGCCACGAGGGTCCAGGGCCCGCCTGACCCCCTGGGGCGCGCCCCCTGCCTCGTGGCCCCCTCGGGCATCGTATCACGTTGATTCTTCTTCCCAAAAATCACAAATATTCCAAAAAAATCTTCGTCAGTTTTTGTTCTGATTGGACTCCTATTGATATGGATTTTCCGCGAAACAAAAAACATGCAACAAACAGGAACTGACACTGAGCACTGGATCAATATGTTAGTCCAAAAAATAGTATAAAAAGTTGCCAAAAGTATATGAAAGTTGTAGAATATTGGCATGGAACAATAAAAAATTATAGATACGGTGGAGACGTATCAGCCGCCGAGGGCCCCCCTCGAGCTTTGGCTGCAGCATGCCGACTGCGACGCCCCAGCGACTGGAGCGAAGGTTGAAGCCGTTTCCCCGGGAAAGATCTTCATGACCTGTGGCTGCGGCGAGGTTGCTCGAGTGTGCCATGCGGAAGGCGCACTCACCATCCATTTTGAGTACGACGGCGCCTCCATGATGCTCTTCAAAGTCTTTGACGAGGAAGGCCGCCACCGGGATTGCTGTCCCGGAGGGGGTCGTCGGGACGGCGCAGCGGCCAACGCCGAGCCTGCCGCTGGCTTCGCCAGCAGCTCCTCCGGCAGTAGCAGCGGCAATTGGGAGTCCGGCGACTCTCCTGAGCCCTATGAGACCCCGGAGACGAGCGACGACAGCTATGTGCCCCCGAGCTCTCGCCGAGCCCAGAGCAAGGCCGCAGTGTCCGGCCGCCGCTGACCTGGATGGGGTTGGCGCCGGCCTCCTGCTACCTCTTGAGCACTGCGTTGGTTTTCCCTTGAAGAGGAAAGGGTGATGCAGTGAAGCAGCGTAAGTATTTCCCTCAATTTTTGAGAACCAAGGTATCAATCCAGTAGGAGGCCACGCAAGAGTCCCTCGCACCTACACAAACAAATAAAATCCTCGCAACCAACGCAATAAAGGGGTTGTCAATCCCTTCACGGTCACTTACGAAAGTGAGATCTGATAGATATGATAAGATAATATTTTTAGTATTTTTATAATAAAGATGCAAAGTAAAATAAAAGGCAATAATAATAGCTAAGTGTTGGAAGATTAATATGATGGAAAATAGACCCGGGGGCCATAGGTTTCACTAGTGGCTTCTCTCGAGAGCATAAGTATTACGGTGGATAAACAAATTACTGTTGAGTAATTGACAGAATTGAGCATAGTTATGAGAATATCTAGGTATGATCATGTATATAGGCATCACGTCCGCGACAAGTAGACCGACTCCTGCCTGCATCTACTACTATTACTCCCCACATCGACCGCTATCCAAAGATGCATCTAGAGTATTAAGTTCAAAAGAACAGAGTAACGCTTTAAGTAAGATGACATCATGTAGAGGGATAAAGTCATGCAATATGATATAAACCCCATCTTGTTATCCTCGATGGCAACAATACAATACGTGCCTTGCTGCCCCTCATCCTTTGGGAAGGGACACCACAAGATTGAACCCAAAGCTAAGCACTTCTCCCATTGCAAGAAAGATCAATCTAGTAGGCCAAACCAAACCGATAATTCAAAGAGACTTGCAAAGATAACCAATCATACATAAAAGAATTCAGAGAAGATTCAAATATTGTTCATAGATAAACTTGATCATAAACCCACAATTCATCGATCTCAACAAACACACCGCAAAAGAAGATTACATCGAATAGATCTCCACAAGAGAGGGGGCGAACATTGTATCCAAAAAGAGAGAATAAGCCATCTAGCTAATAACTATGGACCCGAAGGTCTGAGGTAAACTACTCACACATCATCGGAGAGGCTATGGTGTTGATGTACAAGCCCTCCGTGATCGATGCCCCCTCGTGAACTCAGGAAAAAGGCCCCAAGATGGGATCTCACGGGTGCATGAAGGTTGCGGCGGTGGAATTAGGTTTTTGGCTCCCTATCTGGTAGTCCTGGTGCGTGAGGTATATATAGGAGGAAGAAGTACGTCGGTGGAGCAACGTGGGCCCCATGAGGGTGGAGGGCGCGCCCAGGGGGGTAGGCACGCCCCCCTAACTCGTGCCTTCCTGGTAGCCTTATTGACGTAGGGTCCAAGTCCTCTGGATCACGTTCGTTCCGAAAATCACGTTCCCGAATGTTTCATTCCTTTTGGAATCCGTTTGATATTATTTTTCTCCGAAACTCTGAAATAGGCAAAAAACAACAATTCTGGGCTGGGCCTCCGGTTAATAGGTTAGTCCCAAAAATAATATAAAAGTGTATAATAAAGCCCAATAATGTCCAAAACAGAATATAATATAGCATGGAACAATAAAAAATTATAGATACGTTGGAGACGTATCTAGCTTCCCCAAGCTTAATTCCCGCTCGTCCTCGAGTAGGTAAATGATAAAAACAGAATTTTTGATGTGGAATGCTACTTAGAATAATTTCAATGAAATTCTTCTTATTGTGGAACGAATGTTCAGAATTAATATGATTCAAGATAAATGTTTAATGTTGACATAAAAACAATAATACTTCAAGCATGCTAACCAAGCAATTATGTCTTATCAAAATAACATAGCCAAAGCATGTTATCCCTACAAAATCATATAGTCTAGCTAAGCTCCATCTTCCCCACACAAAATATTCACATCATGTACAACCCCGGTTTTAGCCAAGCAATTGGTTCATACTTTATAACGCGCTTCAGCCTTTTCAACTCTTACGCAATACATGAGCGCAAGCCATGGATATAGCACTAGTGGAAATAGGTATAATGGTAGGGGTTATGTGGGAAGACAAAAAAGGAGAAAGTCTCACATCAACGAGGCTAATCAACGGGCTATGGAGATGCCCATCAATTGATGTCAATGCAAGGAGTAGGGATTGCCATGCAACAGATGCACTAGAGCTATAAGTGTATGAAAGCTCAAACGAAAGAAACTAAGTGGGTGTGCATCCAACTTGCTTGCTCACAAAGACCTCGGGCATTTGAGGAAGCCCATCATTGGAATATACAAGCCAAGTTCTATAATGAAATTTCCCACTAGTATATGAAAGGACAAAACGAGAGACTCTCTATCATGAAGATCACTGTGCTACTTTGAAGCACAAGTGTGGTAAAAGGATAGTAACATTGTCCCTTCTCTCTTTTTCTCTCATTTTTTTATTTGGGCCTTTTCTCTTTTTTATGGCCTTTTTTTATTTTAGTCCGGAGTCTCATCCCGACTTGTGGGGGAATCATAGTCTCCATCATCCTTTCCTCACTTGGGACAATGCTCTAATAATGATGATCATCACACCTTTATTTACTTACAACTCATGAATTACAACTCAATACTTAGAACAAAAAATGACTATGTGGATGCCTCCGGCGGTGTACCGGGATATGCAATGAATCAAGAGTGACATGTATGAAAGAATGATGAATGGTGGCTTTGCCACAAATACATTGTCAACTACATGATCATGCAAAGCAATATGACAATGATGGAGCGTGTCATGGTAACCGAAACGATGAAAAGTTGCATGGCAATATATCTCGGAATGGCTGTGGAAATGCCATAATAGGTAGATATGGTTTCTGTTTTGAGGTAGATATAAGGAGGTTTATGTGTGATAGAGCGTATCATATCACGGGGTTTGGTGCACAGGCGAAGTTTGCACCAACTCTCAAGGTGAGAAAGGGCAATGCACGGTACCGAAGAGGCTAGTAAATTGCGGAAAGGTAAGTGTGCGTATAATCCGTGGACTCACATTAGTCATAAAGAACTCATATACTTATTGCAAAAAATTATTAGCCCTCGAAGCAAAGTACTACTACGCATGCTCCTAGGGGAAGGGTTGGTAGGAGTTAACCATCGTGCGATCCCGACCGCCACACAAAGGATGACAATCAATAAATACCTCATGCTCCGACTTCATTACATAACGGTTCACCATTCGTGCATGCTACGGGAATCACAAACTCCAACACAAGTATTTTTCAATTCCACAATTACTCAACTAGCACAACTATGATATTACCACCTTTATATCTCAAAACAATTATCAAGCATCAAATTTCTCATGATATTATAATTAAAGAAAATTGCCATGCTGTTTTAAGACTCTCAAAATAATATAAGTGAAGCATGAGAGATCAATAGTTTCTATAAAACAAATCCACTTGCACTCTAAAAGATATAAGTGAAGCACTAGAGCAAAAACTATATAACTCAAAAGATATAAGTGAAGCACATAGAGTATTCTCACAATTTCCGAATCATGTGTGTCTCTCTCAAAAGGTGTGTACAGCAAGGATGATTGTGGAAAACTAACAAATAAAGACTCAAATAATACAAGACGCTCTAAGCAAAACACATATCATGCGGTGAATAAAAATATAGCTCCAAGTAAAGTTACCGATGGAAGTAGACGAAAAGAGGGGATGCCTTCCGGGGCATCCCCAAGCTTTGGCTTTTAGGTATCCTTAGATTATCTTGGGGTGCCATGGGCATCCCCAAGCTTAGGCTCTTGCCACTCCTTGTTCCACAATCCATCAAATCTTTTACCCAAAACTTGAAAACTTCACAACACAAAACTTAATAGAAAATCTCGTGAGTCTGCTAGTTAAAGAAAACAAAACATCACTTCAAGGTACTGTAATTAACTAATTCTTTATTTATATTGGTATTAAAACTACTGTATTCCAACTTCCCTATGGTTTATAAACTATTTTACTAGCCATAGATTCATCAAAATAAGCAAACAACACACGAAAAACAGAATCTATCAAAACAGAGCAGTAGTAATCTGTAAATCACGCAAACTTCTGGAACTCAAATAATTCAGCCCAAATAGGACGACCTAGACTATTTGTTTATTGATTCGCAGCAATTGGAATCAATATTTTTATCACGCTCGTGATTTTTAACAATTATTTTCGTGAATGTAAAGTTTCGGAATTTTCTGCGAGATCAGATAACTATCATCCAAGAAGATCCTATAGGTTAAACTTGGCACAAACACTAACTAAAACATAAAAACAAATCTAACCAGAGGCTAGATCAAATATTTATTCCTAAAAATAAGCAAAAAGTAAAAAAAACTAAAATAAAATTGGGTTGCTTCCCAACAAGCGCTATCGTTTAACGCCCCTAGCTAGGCATAATAGCAAGGATAGATCTAGGTGTTGCCATAATAATAGGATAGATCAGTAAAAGTCTTTTCATATTCTCTACGTTCAGCAGCGAGTTCTCTTTGAGGCAAGCAAAAGTAATCAAAAGGGCTAAATTTAATGGGACGAAAGTCCCCAAGATCAACTTTAGGAGGTATAAGTTCCTCCTTCGGCCCTTCGTATTGCACAACCAATTCATCATTATAAGCATTATTTTGACAGAACTTTGTGAGCCTATACTCGAGAGAATATCCTAGATCATTATTTCTAATAACAAAATCATTATTAAGTTCAGAAATTCTATCAACTAGAACATTGGTAGGAACCTTTTTTCTAAGGTTCTCATTAAAAGCAACATAGTCTAGAGATTGAAAACGCATTATTTTCTCTTGATCAAATAAGATAGTTTCTATGGGAGGACGGCCAGCGTCTACCCTATAATGCGCAAAGATTTCTTTGGCCTCTTTTATTATAAATCTGAACTCATGAGCCAAAAAGATAGTAGCGGCACGCTTAACAGAAGAATGCTCAATATTAGAAAATCCTAGGAAAATCCTTTGTATGCAAGGGTGCATGTGCATAAATTGCCTTTCAAGTTCAACTACAAGCATGACAATAGTGTCCGCAAGACTACTAGTTCTATGAAGAATAGAACTACCCATAGAAGGCAAAGCACCGGCACAAGTAAAGAAATCTTGAATAACCCCTTTTCCAATAATATTACCACTACCAATTCGGAATTTTTTTGTATGCAAGATAGGGGGTTCTTCAGCGGGAGCATCAGAATTTTCCATATTATTACTATTGTCCATATCGACAATAGTTTCCCCAATTTCAGACATAACGGCAGAAAGTGCGAGGAGCAAAAAGAAAGAGGGAGGCAAACAAAAAAGAGAGAGGGCGAATAAAACGGCAAGGGTGAAGTGGGGGAGAGGAAAACGAGAGGCAAATGGAAAATAATGTAATGCGGGAGATAAGGTTTGTGATGGGTACTTGGTATGTTGACTTTTGCGTAGACTCCCCGGCAACGGCTCTAGAAATCCTCTTGCTACCTCTTGAGCACTGCGTTGGTTTTCCCTTGAAGAGGAAAGGGTGATGCAGTAAAGCAGCGTAAGTATTTCCCTCAGTTTTTGAGAACCAAGGTATCAATCCAGTAGGAGGCCACGCACGAGTACCTCACACCTACACAAACAAATAAAATCCTCGCAACCAACGCAATAAAGGGGTTGTCAATCCCTTCACGATCACTTACGAAAGTGAGATCTGAT
This sequence comes from Aegilops bicornis, assembly GCA_021605145.1. NCBI lineage: Eukaryota > Viridiplantae > Streptophyta > Magnoliopsida > Poales > Poaceae > Aegilops > Aegilops bicornis. Next base: position 390,910,390 of record CM038675.1, on the reverse strand, counting down.
AGATATGATAAGATAATATTTTTGGTATTTTTATAATAAAGATGCAAAGTAAAATAAAAGGCAATAATAATAGCTAAGTGTTGGAAGATTAATATGATGGAAAACACACCCGGGGGCCATAGGTTTCACTAGTGGCTTCTCTCGAGAGCATAAGTATTACGGTGGGTAAACAAATTACTGTTGAGCAATTGAAAGAATTGAGCATAGTTATGAGAATATCTAGGTATGATCATGTATATTGGCATCACGTCCGCGACAAGTAGACCTACTCCTGCCTGCATCTACTACTATTACACCACACATCGACCGCTATCCAGCATGCATCTAGAGTATTAAGTTCAAAAGAACAGAGTAACGCTTTAAGTAAGATGACATGATGTAGAGGGATAAACTCATGCAATATGATATAAACCCCATCTTGTTATCCTCGATGGCAACAATACAATATGTGCCTTGCTGCCCCTACTATCACTGGCAAAGGACACCGCAAGATTGAACCCAAAGCTAAGCACTTCTCCCATTGCAAGAAAGATCAATCTAGTAGGCCAAACCAAACTGATAATTTGAAGAGACTTGCAAAGATAACCAATCATACATAAAAGAATTCAGAGAAGATTCAAATATTGTTCATAGATAAACTTGATCATAAACCCACAATTCATCGATCTCAACAAACACACCGCAAAAGAAGATTACATCGAATAGATCTCCACAAGAGAGGGGGAGAACATTGTATTGAGATCCAAAAAGAGAGAAGAAGCCATCTAGCTAATAACCATGGACCCGAAGGTTTGAGGTAAAATACTCATACATCATCGGGGAGGCTATGGTGTTGATGTAGAAGCCCTCCGTGATCGATTCCCCCTCCGGTGGAGCTCCGGAAAAGGCCCCAAGATGGGATCTCACGGGTACAGAAGGTTGCGGCAGTGGAATTAGGTTTTTGGCTCCGTATCTGCTAGTTTGGGGGTACGTAGGTATATATAGGAGGAAGAAGTACATCGGTGGAGCAACGTGGGCCCCATGAGGGTGGAGGGCGCGCCCGGGGGGTAGGTGCGCCCCCTACCTCGTGCCTTCCTGGTAGCCTTCTTGACGTAGGGCCCAAGTCCTATGGATCACGTTTGTTCCGAAAATCACGTTCCCGAAGGTTTCGTTCCGTTTGGACTCCGTTTGATATTCTTTTTCTGCGAAACTCTGAAATAGGCAAAAAACAGCAATCTGGGCTGGGCCTCTGGTTAATAGGTTAATCCCAAAAATAATATAAAAGTGTATAATAAAGCCCAATAATGTCCATAACAGAATATAATATAGCATGGAACAATAAAAAATTATAGATACGTTGGAGACGTATCACCTCCCGTGGCCCACTGTTGATGATGGCGTTGGCCGCGCTGGCGCGTGCTCCTAGAAACTCCCTTCTTTTGTTCCCTGCGAGGAATCAAGATGGACCCCGCGGGGGCGTGTAAAGCGTCTGTAATGTCTTTTGTTGATATCATCCTTATTATGAAAATTTGTGAACGCATGTCCTGTTTCGGCTCGGTCTCCCCTTTCCAACCCCGCGGCAGCCTGGTGCTCTACGCCAACAGGTCCCGGTCCCCAGGAAGGCTGCAGCTGTCGCTGGTATGCCAGGTCGCGATGCCGTGGTCAAGGCCAGGAGGTGAGCGGCCCGAGGTCCAGTAAGAGCTCCTGAGGCGCGATGCTCAAGAGCCCCCCTTTAGCGCGTAAGCAGCCACCGAGAGGTAGGAATGGGAGGCGACGTTGCCGTAACAAGGTTGCAACAAGTGAGAATCCTATGCCGTAGCGCTTGGTCGACCACTCGACTCAAGCGAGAAACTTATCTTGGCAGTCAAGAGTCGGTTCCTTGTGCTGCACCAGACTCGCGCGTCGACGGCCGTAGTGTAGCTAGGTTGGGCCCATGCGAGCCTCCCCTCTTCTCCCTGCTCTTCTATGTGCTCTACATCCTCAGGTCCCGGCCCTCGAGCGAGCTCAGCCGCCGCTGGTATGCCAGGTCGCGATGCCGTGGTAAAGGCCAGGGGGTGAGGGCTGGAGAGCCAGTAAGAGCTCCCGAGTCGCGATGCTCAAGGGCCCCCTTTTAACGCGCAAGCGAATTACATGGGAGAAGAGGGAGCCCGTGGTACCACCAGCTGTCGTCCTCAGGAGATTCCTACAGGTTAGCGCGAGGAGGGACACAAATTGCCACTACGATTGCCGGTCTGCCGCTGGTCGCTCCGCAAGAAGATGAAGGCACTGAGGGCCTGGTGAGGTGACGTGCACGGGGCAAGCCGCGAGTCAGAGCTCGACCGCTCAGATTTGTCGGTGTTGCAGGGACGGGCCCAAGCACAAGCGTCGTGCCAGCGTGAGTAGCTCCCATTGAGGGATGAGCATGGGGCAGACCGGCAACGCGGGCAGTCACGATGGGTGATAATCAAGCAGGTGATAACCATAGATAGCTTATGCATGTAAAGCGACAACGGCGGAGCTTCGTGGGGGTGAACCTGGGCCGTCGCCCCCCAGCAAAAGCTATTTCTTTTTACTACCCCTATGTATTACAGCCCACAAGGCCCATTTTCTCTTCTACTCGTCGCTCTCACCTGCTGGAGGGGAACGAAGCGACCCAGTGAGCAAGCTAGAACGACGAAGATTCACGTTTGACCTACGACGGTAGACACCTGAGAGTGGGGGTGGGGCACCGCATAGGCGGACTGGCTGGCGGCCGCTGTGGCTTGCCGACATGGAGTTTGGCCGCTGGCGGACGGCTAGGGATTGGTTATTTTTAGTTAGAGACATCTCCACTCCTGCCTGCTGAGTCCCGACCTCTGTCGCTGCATAGATGTAGACAAAATCAGGCAACACCGACGCCGCGCGCAGTGCCAAACAGAGCTGGTGAGCAAACTACCCTCGTTGTAGTAATTATGGAAATTTCAAGTATTTTGGTTCTGCATTTTCTTTCTTAGTTGGGAAAAAGTCGAATTAGATCATGGATTTTGTGCTTAATAGAAAATGTCTTTTACAGAAGGAAGTAGTGATGCTTGTGGGGAAAACAATTGATGCATTTTTTTAAACAAAGAGAGGTGATTCAGTTGAATGTAAAGCTGACGAACCCACACAAACAAAAACAATACATGTTCAGCCTCCTCTAATGTTGCTGGGATTTGAGCAAGAAAGACAAATCCTTCGATGCTGCAACAATAAGGCCAACAAACTATTGAAGTCCTATTTCAAGGGATTGAATTCTTGCAGCAGGATCCAGCACTAGGTCCACAAATTTGGCAATATCCACCTAATCAAAGAGATATGTGCGGCGAGAATATTTGAAGCTTGGTGCTATGCAACCCCGTTTGAGATTTCTTCACCCCTCCTAAGATTTCTTTCAAGCTCTGCCACTGGAAAGTGAACTAGCTCAGGTAAATGCAAGAACGATACATGCCACTGGGTCGGACCCGAGTGGCCTGGCGTTGATGCAGCCCGAGGGGTGCCCCCAACAGAGTAGGCTAAAGTATGCAAAAGGATACATGCCGCAGGGACAGGCCCATGCGGCCTAGGAATAATGTAGCCCGAGGGGTGCTCCCAGCTAAATAACTTGGAAAATGTCACATGGTTCCGTTGTCGAAGGGATGTTGGGGTAGCTGAAGATGCGTGGCGAAGGGGTTGCTCCTCATGAGCCACCGGGGCCCTGAGCCTCGGGAGGCTCTGGGGGTCCAGGCGGTTCCTTGAGGACCGTCTCCATCTCCGCCAGGACGCTCTGCAGGTTGCGCTGGAAGGCGGCCGCCATTCTCGGCAGGCCGAATGGCATGCGAACATAGCTGTGAGGTGGGCCCTCGCAACATCCCATGCGTGAAGGCAGAAGCGCTCCTGAGATGCGGCCCTGTTGAGCCCTGGGATGTCAATGCAGACACGCAGCCCACCATCCTCGCCTAGATGGGGAGCTACGCCAGGTGGGGGGCGGTCGCCGCGCATGGCCCTTGCATCCTGCAGCTCCTGAGTGGTCTTGGCGATGAACTCCTGAGTGCCGGACGCTCCTTGCCCGGGGTCCCCCTAAGGAAGACGTGCTGCAAAGCACGCCTCCACGTGGTGCCCGAGCGCCTCCCTCGTGATGTTGGCTAGGTCTGAGGCCCTCCAGAAGAGAGCCCCCGAGCCTTTCCCGAGGAGGGCACCGGGCGCGCCTTCCTATGCGAGGGAGGGGGGCGCCCCAGGTGAGAGCGCCGATCCTGATGTGGCACCGCTAGAGGCGCTGCTCCCCTGAGGCCCTGCACAGAGTAGTTGCTTCTTCTTCTTGGGGGTGGCCTCAGGAGGGCACACGCCCTTACTGTCAGGATCTTCGATTGCTGTGGCTTGGAAGGCGCGCTCGAGGGAGCACACCGCATCTCTTTCTTCGCAGGGGACTGTGATGATCCCGCCGCTTCCTGGCATCTTGAGGACGTTGTAGCCGTGGTGGGTCACTGCCATGAACTTGGCCAGGGCCGGATACCCGAGGATGGAATTATCTGATGAAGCGGATGTGAGCAACGTCAAAGTCGATGAGCTCGGTGCGGTAGTTGTCACGCTGTCCGAAGGTGACAGGGAGGCGGACCTGCCCTATCGGAGTGGTGGAGCCGTCGGTCACTCCTGAGAAGGGTTTGGTGGGCTGAAGCTGATCGTATGGCACTTGGAGGCTGTCAAATGTCTCGACGGACAGGACGTTAAGCCCTGCGCCGCCGTTGATGAAGGGTTTTGGTGACTTGTACGTTGCTAATGACGGGTGAGCAGAGCAACGGGAGGGCACCAGTAGTGGCCGCGCACTTGAGCTGGCCCGCCGAGCTGAAGGTGATGGCACACTTGGACCACCTGAGCGGGCGCGTGGCCTCAAGCCTGGGAAGGGCTGCGTTCGCCTCGCGAGCAAACTTCTTGAAGATACGCTGAGATGCTGGGGCCTGAGCTCCGCCCAAGATGCAGGTGATAGCACACGGTTCCTGGAAGCCCCCAGCCCCCTCGTCCTGATGGTGGTCGTTGTTCCTTCTTGGTGGCAGCAGCAGTGGAGGAAGACAGGCATTGCCCTGAGGGCGGTCCTCGCAGGGCTAATCCCTCCAGGCGCCCTCATGAGGCTGGTCTTGCCAGCGGTCCTCGCGAGGCCGGTCGCGCCACTCCTGGTGGGGGCCTCGATCATCCTAGCATCCTCCGCCTCGTCCTCCTCCTCGGCCGTAGCCCCGGTTGTTGCGCTCGGGGCGTCGACCAAAGCGTCCATCTCGAATGGCCATGAGCTCTTGACAGTCGTTGGTGTTGTGGCTGTGTACGTTGTGGAAGGCGCAGAACGGTCGGCTGCTCTTGGACGACTTCGGGTGGTCCCGGCCGGGCTTCGTGTCAGGCTCCACCACGAGTACAGCCACCCCCTTGCGCTTCACGTCTTTGGCCTTGGCTTTCTTCTCCTATGGGTCGGTAGCAGGGAGCTCGAGGAGGGAAAGGCGTCCTTCCTCAGCTCTCGCACACTTGGTCGCCAGGTTGAACAGTTCCAGAGCCGTGCATAGCTCCTCGTGGATGGCGAGATCCTCCTTCATCTTGACGTCGTGGACGCCATCAGAAAATGCTAAAATGATGTCCTCGTCCATCACCTTGGGGATCTTGAGGCGAACACTGTTGAAGTGCTGGATGTACTTCTGCAAGGTCTCTCCTGGCTGCTGCTTGATGCGGCGCAGGTCACCCACGGCCGGAGGGCGGTCGCGAGTGCCCTGGAAGTTTGCGACGAAGGGGTCACGCATCTCATCCCAGGAGGAGATCGAGCCCGGGGGCAGGTTCAGGAGCCACGAGCGAGCACCATCCTTGAGAGCGATGGGGAACCAATTCTCCATGACTTTCTTGTCGCCGTTGGCCGCATCGATGCTCAGGTCATATAGCTGCAAGAACTCCGCAGGGTCGGGGGTGCCGTCGTAGCGAGGTGGCAGGTTTGGCTTGAACTTGCCCGGCCAGACGACGCTACACAGCTCCGGAGTGAAGGCGCGGCAGCTTGCTGTGGCCACCGGGGCCCTTTGCAGACATGGGGCCTGCCCTTGATGTCCGTGCACCGCTGTCGCAGTCGGTGCATGGTCTTGTCGTGGTGGCGCCGGGAGTGCAGGAGCATTCTCTTGCGGCCGGGGAACTTCTTGGCAGCTTCCTTCTTCTCGCGCGGGCGCCTAGGGTGGTGGGTCACGTCGGGGGGCCGCGCGCCCTGGCGCCAAAGCACCGTCTAGGTGCGGAGGTGGTGAAGGTGCTCCGTGGGCTACGTCGCCTGCAGCTGGCGGAGGGCGAGGCAGCGAGAGGGAGGGTGTAACGCCCCGGATTCGATGCGCCAGGTGTCCGTCAGTTATTCGCCGTCTTTGCCATGTCATGTGCTTGCGTGTTGCACTTTGCCATGTCATCATCTACATTTTATATCATGTCATCATGTGCATTTCATTTTTGCATACGTATTCGTCTCATGCATCCGAGCATTTTCCCCGTTGTCCGTTTTGCAATCCGGCACTCCTATGTCTCCCGGCGCCCTCTTTTACCTCTTTTCATGTGCGGGTGTTAAACTTTCTAGGAATGGCCCGAGGTTTGCCAAGCGGCCTTGGTATAGCACCGGTAGACCGCCTGTCAAGTTTTTCGTGCCATTTGGAGGTCGTTTGATACTCCAACGGTTAACCGGGTAACCGCAAAAGCCTCCTTCTCTTTGCAGCACAACACCCCTTCAAAGTGGCCCAAAACCCACCAAACTCCCCTCCATGCTCTTGGTCGTTCGATCACGATCGCGTGGCCAAAAACCGCTCCTCATTTGGACTCTCCTAGCTCCCTCTACCTATAAATATGTCCTCCCCGTCCAAATTCGCGGATCATTCCCCGAAACCCTAAAATTCACCTCGCGCCGCGGACATGTCATGACGGCCGGACATGTCCGTTCCGTCCGGCCGCCGCCGTCCGCGCCTATCGGGATGCGCCACGTGGCGGCCGCCGCCGCCCGCGCCCAGCCAGCAGCGTCCCAGCCCATGACCGGCCCATGGCCCGTCCCGGCAGCCAGCCGCGCCGCCCGCCTCCCTCACCGGCCTTCGCCCGGCGCTCCACCGCCATGGCAGGCGCTGCCCGCCGCGACCTCCGCCTCCTCCCGCGGCGTCGACCCAGCCTCGTCGCCCGACCCACCTCCTCCTCGCGCGCCCCGGCTCGGCGCGCCTCCGCCGTGGCGGCTTCGCCCTCGCCTCCATGGCCGCCGCCGCCGCCATGGCTCTGGCCGGATCCGCCCGGCCGCCGCGCCGTGCCGCCCGGCCTCCTCCGCCCACGGATCCGGCGCCTCGACCTCGCGCCCGGCCACTGCCTCCCTCGTCTCCGGCGACGCATCTCCGGCGAGATCCCGATGTGCATCGTAATCCGTGCTCGCAGGTTGACTTTCCCCTTCCTCGAAAACGCCTAAGTCCCAGGATTACAGCATTTTCATGCCATATTCATCATGCCATAACTCTGCATCCGTAGCTCCGTTTTGGGCGTGTGATATGTCAAATTGTTCGTCTCGATGAGTACATCATTTACATTTGAGCTCATCTTGATGCCCTAAATGCTGTTAGAAGAGTGCTATGTGATGTTAGTTTCAGATTCTTATCAGAACATGCACTTTTGTCATTTTTGCCATGATTGATGTGTGCATCCTATGAACTTGACTCCTACATGTGTTTTGTAATATGCCATGCCATATTTCCGTGGGTGCTTGCCATGTTTTTTGTGAGTTGTGTAGATAGTGAATCAAGCTTGTTAAGTAGGGTACTTGCATTCTTTGTTTTCCTGGCAGATTCTGTTATATTTTGTTGCCATGTTAACTTGAAGCTACCAAGAGATCCATGCATATTTTGAGATACTTGATGAGGATGTTTTGAACATATGGTTATGCTCTATCCATCCATGCCCTTGTTTGCAATTATGGAGTGCCATAGCTTGAGTCAATCGAGCTCTACTTTTGCTATAAAATGTTTCCTGGCAGGTTGTTTACATGTTATTCAATTTTTCCAAGGTTGTTGTAGTTGATCCGTGTAAGCTCTCCAACATGCCTACTTATTGTTGTTCCTGCCATGTATGAATCTGTAATATAACTTGCCATGTTTACATGGGTGCCATCATATTTTCTGATCCTTTTTGGCTTATGGTCAGTAAAGGACTTTTGTTCTATGCAATTAGTATATTCATGCCATGCCTTTGTTTGACATGTTAAGTTCCTGTAACATGTTGTTTGATAGCTCTAAACATTGCAACCTGATGTTATTACTGCTAAAGTCTGAAACTGTTATTATTTGCAATCTTGCCATGTGTGTTTGAGCATGTTCTAGTGATTTCTGGAGATAGCTCAGTGTTCATGTTTTGTCATGCTTTACCTGTACATCATGCCCATGACTTTTGTTTTTCTTGTTGAGGTGCTGTAGCTTGTTGTTTTAATGCTTGCAATATGCCTAGTTGCCGTTTTGGACAGCTTCTCCTTTAAACTTGTTTCATGTGTATCTGTTGAACCGTTGCTCCGTTTTGAGTGTGCTCTATATGAAACTTGCTTGATTTTGCATGTAGATTAATATTATCATGTTGCATCCTTGTTTTGAGGTGTTTTCTTGATGTTTGTATGCATTTAGCATCAATGCCATGCTTATCTTGTTTTGCTCATATCTTCTAGGCCGTAGCTCCGAATCTAATGAAGTTTATATGTAACTTGATTAGAATTTCGTGTATATCATTGTGGTGCATCTTAACTTGCTGTTTAACAACTTTAACATAATGTTTATTCAGATCTGGACCAATTTCGAAATTTGCATATGAGGACTTACCGGAATTGTTATATGTTGTTTCGGCCTCATTTAAACTTGCTTTGATGTGTTGCTTTTGTTTGCATCATCTCTTGCCATGAGTAGCTTCATCTAGATTTGTCATGCATCATGCTTGTTGTGCATCATGTCTTGTTCATGTGTGGTGTGTTTACTTTGTTGTGTGCTTCTTCTTGTTAGTTCCTGTTTCGTTGCGATCGTGAGGATTCGTTCGTCTACGCTTGGTTAAATCTTCGTGGCTTCATCTTCTTCATGGACTCGTTTCTTCTTCCTTGCGGGATTTCAGGCAAGATGACCGCTACCTCGGATCTCACTAGTATCATTGCTATCTTTGGTTGCTTCGTTCTATCGCTATCTTTGCGCTACCTATTACACATTTATCAAGCCTCTCAAATTGCCATGTCGACCTCTAACCTTTTGCACCCTTCCTAGCAAACCGTTGTTTGGCTATGTTACCGCTTTGCTCAGCCCCTCTTATAGCGTTGTTAGTTGCAGGTGAAGATGAAGTTTGTTCCTTGTTGGAACATGGAGATGTTGTTCCTTGTTGGAACATGTTTACTTGTTGGGATATCACAATATATCTTATATTATTAATGCATCTATATACTTGGTAAAGGGTGGAAGGCTCGGCCTTATGCCCGGTGTTTTGTTCCACTCTTGCCGCCCTAGTTTCCGTCATATCGGTATTATGTTCCCGGATTTTGCGTCCCTAACGCGGTCGGGTGATTTATGGGACCCCCTTGACAGTTCGCTTTGAATAAGACTCCTCCAGCAAGGCCCAACATTGGTTTTACCATTTGCCCGACCTATGCCCTTTTTCCCTTGGGTTTAGGAGCCCAAGGGTCATCTTATTTACCCCCGGGCGATTGCTCGTCGTGAGTCTTTGGTCCAAACCGTCGATCGCCGGTGGCCACCAGGGCAACTCTGGGTTCGCCTACCGGAAGTTTGGACAATCCGGTGTGCTCGAGACCGAGATATGTGCAGCTCCTATCGATTTGTCGGCACATCCGGCGGCTTTGCTGGTCTTGTTTTATTCTTTGTCGAAATGCCTTGTAGCCGGGATTAAGACTGATCGGGTCTTCCGGGAGAAGGAATATCCTTCGTTGATCGCGAGCTTATCATGGGCTAAGTTGGGACACCCTGCGAGGTATAAACTTTCGAGAGCCGTGCCTGCGGTTATGTGGCGAGATGGGAATTTGTTAATATCCGGTTGTAGTAAACTTGAAGCAAACTCTTCTAAAATACACCAACCGTTAATGCGTAACCGTGAGTGTCTCTTTTCGGGGTTGATCGAGAGGAGAACACGGTTTCTTGGGTTATGTCGGCGTAAGTAGGAGTTCAGGATCACTTCTTGATCATTACTAGTTGACGACCGTTCCTTTGTTTCTCTTCTCGCTCTCATTTGCGTATGTTAGCCACCATATATGCTTAGTATTGCTGCAACCTCACCACTTTACCCCTTCCTTTCCCTTTAAGCTTTGCTAGTCTTGATACCCATGGTAATGGGATTCTTGAGTCCTCGTGGCTCACTGATTACTACACCACCGATTCTTGTACAGGTTTGCGATGATCATGACTCGAGGCGATGTTTACTTGTGTTGGAGTTCTTCTTACGCTTCTTCGATCGGGGATAGGTTCCGTGTCGGCAACACAGGTTAGCGAGGTGGATATTGTTTGAGTTTCTGTTTATGTTTCATCCGTAGTGGGATGTTGGTATTGTATATGATGATGTTGTATTCTTGTGGCATTTGTGCCTTATGTATGTATTCCCCATCTATTATGTAATGTTGATGTAATGATATCCACCTTGCAAAAGCGTTTCAATATGCGGGTCTATCCTTGGTGGGACCTTCGAGTTCCTTTTGGATAGGGTCGCATATTGGGCGTGACAAGTTGGTATCAGAGCCTCGACCGACCCTAGGAGCCCCCTTGATTGATCATGTAGTTTGGCCGTTGTTGAGTCTAGAAGAAAACTATTTTCAAAGTCTAGTTATATCGGAGAGTAGGAATTATTTTTACTCCTCAGCCTCTTCGTCGCTCTAGTAAGGAATCTTGACGTAGGTGTTTTGAACTACTCCTCTTCCCCTTCAAATTTTTCTTTAGGATCACGTAGTTGGTTTTCCGATAGTTGTTCCTCAGCTCTTTTTATCCGGAGCATTTCTCGTCAAGTCGACTCGAGCCTCTTCATCTTTGAGTTCAATCTTCAGTTGTTTTCTTTCCCACCCGCCCACCCTTTTTCATCTCGAAACCGGAGTCCGTAATCGAGTATCCATCCTACTCGTGCGAAGTTTTTGCTTTCTCTCCTCAATGATTTCACCCGGTGTTTTCTCTTCAAGATATTCGTCGATTTCCCCTTCCAAGATGATTTTGTTTTCCGCCCTCCACCCTCTTCTTCCCGGAGCTTGAATCTCTTTCGACCATCAATCTCATTCGTGTGGAGCCTCTTCAGTCTTTCGACAATTATTTCAACCAGTGAATTCTCGTCTCGTTCGTCATTCTTCATCCCTTTCTTTTTCCGGTGCACTCAATTCAAGTTTTTCGGGTTGATCTTATTCTTTTCCTCGGCTCAAATGTTTTCTCCTTTCTCATTCGCCTCTCGCCAGTTTATCCTTCCGGAGTGTTCAAGACATCTCAGGAGATTCGTCTGTGTTCCAATTAATTCGAGGTTGTCACCTCAGTCAAATATTTTAGTTCTTCTGGTGCATCATCAATCTGTTCAACATCCTTTTCCAACGGTGCTATCTATTCAGTGGGCCCTAACCCACAGGTCTTTTCCCAGGATCTTACCTGACTCTTCTAATTTCCCCGGAGTTATTCTCAATTCTTTTTGAAGTTTGACGTAAGAATGAATTTCATCAGTCAGACGCCTTCCCAAGACCTCTTTCAAATTCTTTTCTTTATTGGCTCAACCTCTCCGCCTTTCGTTTCACCGGAGTACCTCAATAATTTTGGTGTTGTTTATCGTCGTCCTTTGAAGACCGAAGTAGAGTTTTCCCTAAATCTTGTCCGTTCTCCCAAAGATTTGTGGTGCTAGCTCGATGTTATCCTATCAATTTGTTTCCAGTCGTGCAATTCTTTTCTTACCCATCCGGAGTATGTCAGGAGTTGTTTTTCCATTTCTTTTCACCGGAGGCCATCGTTTCAGAAGAATTCTTCGCCCTCATCATTCCAGTTATAGTTCTTTATTTATCCCGGTGCCTCGTTCAAGTGTTCTTTAATCAGCTAATGATCTCTTCGCTCTTTTGCATCTAAATCCCCTCTAGCATATTTCTCCTTCTAATTCTTCCGGTGATTCATTCTCTTTCATCAGTCATTTTCGAATTCTCACGGTGGCTCGTTCAAGATTCTTTTTCCTTGTTTATCATATTAATCCATTCGTTCTTTTCAATCCTACCGGTGGTTCATGAAGACCTTCTCAAGTTGCGATATGTCACTTCTCAATTCTTTTTCAAGAAGAATAAGTAATATGCAAAATCCATTGCTTGTCATCAATTTAATTTGATGAAGGATAAGCATACAATAAATCTTATTCTTATTTCATCCAAGTGATTGATCCTTTTCTTTGGAGTTTGTTCTTGAGGAATAAATTCTAGTTCCAAGCCTTTTCATCTTTTCTTTTCCGGAGTTCTATTATTTCCTCGACCATCTCGTCGGAACCTCCATCTAAATCATCGCAACGCTCATCTTATTCTTTCTTCCTTCATTTTATCTCGTCATTTTTTTTGTTACCGGAGTTCTTCATGGTGGTTCTTCATGAGTTAATCTTTTCTTCAATAGTTCATCAAGATTTTGTTGCTGGAGTTCAAGTACCTTTTCTTCTTGCATCTCAAAGTGTAATTAATTCTCCATATTCTTTTGAAGTGGAGTTTTGCATTTCTTCGTTCTTCTCAGCTATCTAATCATTTCCGTTGGTGGCCGGTTATCACCTTATGATTTTGGGATGTTATCCATAAGTCCACAACAATCTTATTCTTTTCGTTGGTGATTTTATCAACAACCCAGTTCAATCATTTCTTCTAAGGTTGCTTTTAATTTCATTCATGGCACAAGTTGTGATTTTCTTCTCCGTTCTTTTCATTCAACTCTTTCAATTCTTTCCGGAGGTTTTGTGTCATGTCTTCATCAAGTATCATTCCATCCTCTCAAGTTCAAGTTCTATTCCTCCATGTTCAGCCAGAGTGCTGCCTAAATCCTTTCAGCCTTATTCGTTTCTTTTCTCATTCTAACCACTCCGTTAGAACGAGTGGTTTCATAGTCTATCTGATTCCGTGAGCTTTTGATTCTCGTCATTCTCGTTGCTTCTCTCTTCTTTTCGTGTGCTCTCGATTCTTTGCCTCTTCTCTCTTGCGTTTCTTGTTTCACCTCATCCTTTTTCCCTTCTGTCTCGGTCCTAAGATCTCGGGACGAGATCTCTTGTTAGTGGAGGAGTGTTGTAACGCCCCGGATTCGATGCGCCAGGTGTCCGTCAGTTATTCGCCGTCTTTGCCATGTCATGTACTTGCGTGTTGCACTTTGCCATGTCATCATCTACATTTCATATCATGTCATCATGTGCATTTCATTTTTGCATACATATTCGTCTCATGCATCCGAGCATTTTCCCCGTTGTCCGTTTTGTAATCCGGCACTCCTATGTCTCCCGGCGCCCTCTTTTACCTCTTTTCATGTGCGGGTGTTAAACTTTCTTGGAATGGCCCGAGGTTTGCCAAGCGGCCTTGGAATAGCACGGGTAGACCGCCTGTCAAGTTTTGTGCCATTTGGAGGTCGTTTGATACTCCAACGGTTAACCGGGTAACCGCAAAAGCCTCCTTCTCTTTACAGCCCAACACCCCTTCAAAGTGGCCCAAAACCCACCAAACTCCCCTCCATGCTCTCGGTCGTTCGATCACGATCGCGTGGCCGAAAACCGCTCCTCATTTGGACTCTCCTAGCTCCCTCTACCTATAAATATGTCCTCCCCGTCCAAATTCGCGGATCATTCCCCCCCGAAACCCTAAAAATTCACCTCCGCGCCGCCGGACATGTCCGCCGACGGCCGGACATGTCCGTTTCCGGCCGCCCGCCGTCATGGCTATCTCCAGACGCGCCACGTGGCGACCATGCCGTCGCGCCGGCTTGGCTGCCGTCCCCCCCCGGCGGCCGCCCATGCCGCCCGCCTCCCTCGCTCGGCGCTCACGCCGCCAGCCGCCGCCATGACCTCCGCCTCCTCCATGGTGCCGACCCAGCCGCCTCGCCATGACCCCACACCTCCTCCTCGCGCCCGGCCCGGCTCCGGCCGCGCCTCGCCGTGGCGGCTTCGCCTCGCCTCCATGGCCGCCGCCATGGGAACTCTGCCCGGCCGGATCCGCCCGGCCGCGCGCCGTGCCCGGCCTCCTCCGCCCACGGATCCGGCGCCCTCGACCTCGCGCCAGCCCTTTGCCTCCCTCGTCTCCGGCGACGCATCTCCGGCGAGATCCCGACGTGCATCGTAATCCGTGCTCGCAGGTTGACTTTCCCCTTCCTCGAAAACGCCTAAGTCCCAGGATTACAGCATTTTCATGCCATATTCATCATGCCATAACTCTGCATCCGTAGCTCCGTTTTGGGCGTGTGATATGTCAAATTGTTCGTCTCGATGAGTACATCATTTACATTTGAGCTCATCTTGATGCCCTAAATGCTGTTAGAAGAGTGCTATGTGATGTTAGTTTCAGATTCTTATCAGAACATGCACTTTTGTCATTTTTGCCATGATTGATGTGTGCATCCTATGAACTTGACTCCTACATGTGTTTTGTAATATGCCATGCCATATTTCCAGGGGTGCTTGCCATGTTTTTTTTGTGAGTTGTGTAGATAGTGAATCAAGCTTGTTAAGTAGGGTACTTGCTGTTGCTGTTTTCCTGGCAGATTCTGTTATATTTTGTTGCCATGTTAACTTGAAGCTACCAAGAGATCCATGCATATTTTGAGATACTTCAGTAAGGATGTTTTGAACATATGGTTATGCTCTATCCATCCATGCCCTTGTTTGCAATTATGGAGTGCCATAGCTTGAGTCAATCGAGCTCTACTTTTGCTATAAAATGTTTCCTGGCAGGTTGTTTACATGTTATTCAATTTTTCCAAGGTTGTTGTAGTTGATCCGTGTATGCTATGATGTTGTTCTTGCCATGTATTGCTTCTATGCCATGCCTTCTTACTGTTGGTTGCCTTGCCATGCCATGTAATGCTCTGTGGTGAGTGGTTCAAGCTCTCCAACATGCCTACTTATTGTTGTTCCTGCCATGTATGAATCTGTAATATAACTTGCCATGTTTACATGGGTGCCATCATATTTTCTAATCCTTTTTGGCTTATGGTCAGTAAAGGACTTTTGTTCTATGCAATTAGTATATTCATGCCATGCCTTTGTTTGCCATGTTAAGTTCCTGTAACATATTGTTTGATAGCTCTAAGCATTGCAACCTGATGTTATTACTGCTAAAGTCTGAAACTGTTATTATTTGCAATCTTGCCATGTGTGTTTGAGCATGTTCTAGTGATTTCTGGAGATAGCTCAGTGTTCATGTTTTGTCATGCTTTACCTGTACATCATGGCCATGCCTTTTGTTTTTCTTATTGAGGTGTTGTAGCTTGTTGTTTTAATGCTTGCAATATGACTAGTTGCTGTTTTGGATAGCTTCTCCTTTAAACTTGTTTCATGTGTATGTGTTGAACCGTTGCTCCGTTTTGAGTGTGCTCTATATGAAACTTGCTTGATTTTGCATGTACCTTCATATTATCATGTTTCATCCTTGTTTTGAGGTGTTTGCTTGATGTTTGTATGCATTTAGCATCAATGCCATGCTTATCTTGTTTTGCTCATATCTTCTAAGCCGTAGCTCCGAATCTAATGAACTTTATATGTAACTTGACTAGAATTTCGTGTAGATCATTGTGGTGCATCTTAACTTGCTGTTTAACAACTTTAACATAATGTTTATTCAGATCTGGACCAATTTCGAAATTTGCATATGAGGACTTACCCGAATTGTTATATGTTGTTTCCGGCCTCATTTAAACTTGCTTTGATGTGTTGCTCTTGTTTGCATCATCTCTTGCCATGAGTAGCTTCATCTAGATTTGTCATGCATCATGCTTGTTGTGCATCATGTCTTGTTCATGTGTGGTGTGTTTACTTTGTTGTGTGCTTCTTCTTGTTAGTTCCTGTTTCGTTGCGATCGTGAGGATTCGTTCGTCTACGCTTGGTTCGTCTTCGTGGCTTCATCTTCTTCATGGACTCGTTTCTTCTTCCTTGCGGGATTTCAGGCAAGATGACCGCTACCCTGGATCTCACTAGTATCATTGCTATGCTGGTTGCTTCGTTCTATCGCTATGCTGCGCTACCTATTACCTGTTTATCAAGCCTCTCAAATTGCCATGTCAGCCTCTAACCTTTTGCACCCTTCCTAGCAAACCGTTGTTTGGCTATGTTACCGCTTTGCTCAGCCCCTCTTATAAGCGTTGTTAGTTGCGGTGAAGATGAAGTTTGTTCCTTGTTGGAACATGGAGATGTTGTTCCTTGTTGGAACATGTTTACTTGTTGGGATATCACAATATATCTTATATTATTAATGCATCTATATACTTGGTAAAGGGTGGAAGGCTCGGCCTTATGCCTGGTGTTTTGTTCCACTCTTGCCGCCCTAGTTTCCGTCATATCGGTATTATGTTCCCGGATTTTGCGTCCCTAACGCGGTCGGGTGATTTATGGGACCCCCTTGATAGTTCGCTTTGAATAAGACTCCTCCAGCAAGGCCCAACATTGGTTTACCATTTGCCCCACCTATGCCCTTTTTCCCTTGGGTTTCCGGAGCCCAAGGGTCATCTTATTACACCCCGGGCGGTGCTCGTCGTGAGTGCCGGTCCAAACCGTCGACCGCCGGTGGCTACCAGGGGCAACTACGGGTTCGCCTACGGAAGTTTGGACAATCCGGTGTGCCTGAGACCGAGATATGTGCAGCTCCTATCGGATTTGTCGGCACATCCAAGGCGGCTTCTTTGGTCTTGTTTTATTCTTTGTCGAAATGCCTTGTGGCCGGGATTAAGGACCGATCGGGTCTTCCGGGAGAAGGAATATCCTTCGATTGATCGCGAGAGCTTATCATGGGCTAAGTTGGGACACCTGTAGGGTATAAACTTTCGAGAGCCGTGCAGCGGTTATGTGGCAGATGGAATTTGTTAATATCCGGTTGTAGTAAACTTGAAGCAAACTCTTCTAAAATACACCAACCGTGTGCGAATGCGTGAGTGTCTCTTTTCGGGGTTGATCGAGAGGAGAACACGGTTTCTTGGGTTATGTCGGCGTAAGTAGGAGTTCGGGATCACTTCTTGATCATTACTAGTTGACGACCGTTCCTTTGTTTCTCTTCTCGCTCTCATTTGCGTATGTTAGCCACCATATATGCTTAGTCGCTTGCAACCTCACCACTTTACCCCTTCCTTTCCCTTTAAGCTTTGCTAGTCTTGATACCCATGGTAATGGGATTGCTTTGAATCCTCGTGGCTCATGATTACTACACCACGATTGCAGGTACAGGTTTGCGATGATCATGACTCGAGAGCGATGTTTACTTGTGTTGGAGTTCTTCTTCTGCTTCTTCGATCAGGGGATAGGTTCCAGGTCGGCAACCTGGGTTAGCAGGGTGGATATTGTTTGAGTTTCTGTTTATGTTTCATCCGTAGTCGGATGTTGGTATTGTATATGATGATGTTGTATTCTTGTGGCATTTGTGCCTTATGTATGTATTCCCCATCTATTATGTAATGTTGATGTAATGATATCCACCTTGCAAAAGCGTTTCAATATGCGGGTCTATCCTTGGTGGGACCTTCGAGTTCCTTTTGGATAGGGTCGCATATTGGGCGTGACAGAGGGTGCGGGGGAGCCCCCAGAGGCGCTGACGAGCTCGGCGATGCGGTCCAACCAGTCCGAGGTCGTCGACCGGGCGGTAGCGCAGGAGCTCGCATGCCATGAGCAGCGCGGCCTGCGCGTCCGTGGGAGCGCGACGAGCGTGAGACGATGAGCCGACTGGGGTCAGCGACAGAGTGGCGGTGCGGCCATCCCGCCGCAACAAGGGGTGCAACAAGGACGCTTGTTGCTCGTTTCCCGCCGGACTGGTGGCGGCGTTGGCGGCGGGCAACGGGGAATGACGGGGAGGCCCGCCGACAGGGGATGTCTGAGCGACACGGCGGCGGGCGGGCGGCTTCTGACGGGCTCGACAGCGTCCGCCATGGATGCGATGGAGCGATGGGACGCGGATCAGCGGGAGGAAGGCTTCAGCGCACCCCTACCTGGCGCGCCAAATGTCAGATTTCAAGTTCCGGCAAAACCCTTGAGGTTCGAACACTGGGGTGCGCACGAAGATCTCTCCTCCCCCAAGCTCACACCCTCACCGCAATCTCAAGGCTCAGCGTGTCGAACTCACAGAACAAAGGGACACAAGATTTATACTGGTTCGGGCCACCGATGTGGTGTAACACCCTACTCCAGTGTGGTGTGGTGGATTGCCTCTTGGGCTAAGTAAGAACTAGTACAAGGGAAGAATAGCCTCTTGAGGAGAGGTGTTCTTGTGCTCGGTGAGCTTGTGTGGTTGAGGATGATCTGAATGGCTCGAGATCAGTTGCCCCAGATCGGTTCCCTTTTACCACTGTGGTGGCTAGCCCTATTTATAGAGGCCCTGGTCCTCTTCCCATATGCTGGTGGGAAGGGATGCCACAACGGCCAAATTTGAAGGGAGACAACTAATACAAGTTATCCTGACTAAAGGTGGTCTTTGCCTGCCAAAGGCTCTAGTGGTGACGCCGTCTTGAGCTCCACGGTGACCTTCGTCCTGTCGTCCTGCTGGTCTTGATCTCGTTGCACCGATATGGAAACCTTTGCCTGATGCCTCAGGACTCCTCGCCTGCGCTTGCCTCTTTAGCACCAAAGAGGAAACGAGGACACTGCACACGCTGGCGCCCGCCTAGCCCCGGTCGTCATGGCTTGCGTCACAGGAACCTCACGAGGTGCCCCTTGCCTTGATCTCTCCGCCCCTCGCGAGCCAGCCTAGTGAGGCCGCCCCCGAGGAGGTCTTGCATCGTACGCCTCGTGAGGCTTGGCCCCTCGCGAGGGTCTTGAGTGTTTGCTGGTGAAGATGGGCGTCTGAGGCGGCCGGTGGAGCCACGTCGTGGGCGCATGAGCGAGCAAGTCTGGGGACCCCGTTCCCGGGGCCGACACTTGGACCTTCGCCTCCGTCTCTGCCTTTGCCTCGCCGTTGGCCACTTCTCCTCTTTGCCTCACGGCGGCGGCACAAGGGCGTCCGGCGATTCGAGAAGATGGATCTGCGTGAAGGCTTGCATGCGCTAATAAAGTCCAGTTAGCTTAAGATATCCGTAGTGATGCTGCTGCTGCGTACCTTGCAAGATTCATATGCATACGTTTGCACACACTGATCGCGCAAGCTAGAAGATGGGGCGAGGCAGGATGGAGGCGTCCAATTGTGGACAACGTCGGCGGGAGACGGCAAAATCCGGCAGAAGACGGTGGTGCTTACGGAGGCCTCCTGGAAGATGGAGTGAGGCGGACGTGACCTGTTGGATGGTGGCGGCGACCGCAACGCGACCCGGGTGCCGGTGGCGATGTGCACAAGCACGATGCGGCGGTTACGATCCAGTGCACGAACATAGATGGGCTTTTAATGCAGGATGGGCGGTGCATAATTATCGTTGATTGATTGGCTATTATGGCCGGTTTTAAAAGTTTTACTCATGGGGGGAAATCCGGGACGTGAAAAACCAACTAGATTAGGGAGGTGTGACGAAGGCTAGCAGGAAGCGGTCAGGAAAAGGAACCTTAAGTTTTTTTAGATAGTAGAGATAAAAAATTGTTATGATTTACACATTAATTTTCTTAAAATCAATTATTGTGTTTCCTAATTAATGTGATTGAGTGATTTAAGGTAATATTAATTAATTTAGATTTGATTTTTAGAGATTGACCGTGATTGATTCTTTCACATAAAGACACTACTAAATAAATTGCGCCAGCAAAGAAAGTTCTTATTAGTTCAGATTTTTTTCATTTTATGAAAGGGTGACGTGAAACTAAACCGATGGAATTGGGGAGGGATGAAAAAAAACAGCCGAAATAAAACGTAGGAAAATAGACCGTGGATACTATTCACCAACTATGACATCTCTTCTCCTAATATCTGAGTTGGTGAATAGTCTCCACGATTTATTTTCGCTGATTTATTTTCGTCCCCCACCTTCCACCCCTCACTCCGGTTCCACCGATTCTCACCCTCCAGAGAGAAAAAAAAACTCTCTAAACAACCGTGCGAGCAGCTCTTCTCCTCGATTACCCTCGCACGCACTAGGTTTCCTACGCTGCCGCCGCCGCCGCAGGGGAACTCCTCGACCCGCCCAGCCTCCTGCCGCTCCGCCCCCTTCCCTTCCCGTCGCTGCAGTCACCCCCTCCATCTCCTGCCGGAGCCACTCCCCTGCCACGAACATCCTGCGCGCGCTGTACATGACCGGTACGGCAGCCCTGACGGGGAGCGAGAACTGCCAAGGGACCGTGGCGGTGAGCCCCTCGATGAACCTGCGCGGAGAGCAGGAACACGTGCGGGGGGCGGCGGCGATCCCCGTGGTGTCCCCGGACCGGAGGCCGTCGAGGACGTAGAGCGCCGGGAGCGCGGCACCAACAAGGAACCCGCCCACGGTGTGCGCGGCGAGGAGGAGGCGCGCGAGGCCGAGGAAGATGGGCAAGGACGGGTTGGGCTTCCCGGGGCGCTGCGGGAAGGCTAGCGTGGCCAGGAGAAGGTAGGGGAGGAGCAGGACGGCGAAGGCGATCTCTGAGAGCGGCACAGTGGTCGAGAAGGCCAGCACGGCCTTGGCGCCCAGCGTGTTGAGATGCTTGCATGTTTCATGACATGTACCTGAAGCTGAAGGTCAAGGTAACATGTTCAAGAACAAGAGGGTCCTCATGGAGAGTATCCACAAGTCCAAGGCTGAGAAGGCAAGAGAGAAGACCCTCTCTGACCAATTTGAGGCCAAGCGTGCCAAGAGCAAGGCTAGCTAGCAGGGAGAGGAATATTGCGAGGAGGCAGGAGAGATTGGCTTAGGTAAGATGATTTTCACTTGAGTCCTGTCTATTTCCTCAAATAGTTAGATTTGTGCTGCATTATATTGGTACTGAAATACATAATGCGTGCACATGTCTCCTGTTGGATGTTTCAGAGATGCTTATGCAGGGTTTCTTTAATCATTTTGGTTCATGGTACCAGCTAATGAAATTTACGTGCTCTGATGATGAATTTGTGCCATGTCGAGTTGGATTGGCGGTGGCGTATTTTTCCTCTTGTAGTCAAATTAGTGAGATGCTTCGTTCTCTTCTTTATGTGAACATACATGTATGACCAGTGTAATTAGGTGCAGTAGTTTTGGTCAATTTCAAAGCAGAAGAGAGCTACATGTATGACTAGTATTGAATCACGGCGAGAGAGTAATGTAGCTTCGTCCCTCCCTGATGCTGCTAATGCAAGATGCATAGGAATCTTATTCAATATAAAAAATGGACATACCGTGCAATCATCTCTAATGTCTTTCATTAAATCTCTGTGGAGGTGCCGGCCGGCCGGTACATATGTCAGTGCATCATCTATCTCAGACTCTCAGTCACAGCTATCTAATTGAGGTATATGCATCTCCAATTACAGCCTCATAATTTTTTGGACATTCATTTACAACCCGATCTACTTGGATGTGCAGACCTGGGAGTTGGAACAATTCACCAAGAGAAGCCAGTTCGTGTATAACAGAATGGATGAGGAGTAAAGGCGTGTCATATTCCATATTTTCATTCAGATTTCAGAGAACGCGACAGTAATTTTTGATATTTTGCTCTACAGGTGGAATTTATCATGAGATCCTACCCAAATCCGAGTACTTCTCCAAGGCACTGTACACCTTCCATTTCGCCCAAAACGATCTCTCTGTGGGCTACTTCACCAATAAGACTACCAAACAGATTGAGGCCTATGACCCCGATCCTAAGGAGCGGTTCACTGTGGCAATGCAGGTACAATTCAAGCTAATTTGCTGACAATCTCGCTCACAACCAAGGAAAATTTAGTTCTTGACACAATTAACATTACATGATCTGTGCTGGCTATACTTTATTCATGCTTGCTTCGAAGTCTTGGTTCATGGAAATAATTTATAATTTTATCTCTGTACTATACATGTAATATAACTTGTACAAGAAGAATAAGAAGCTTGTCAAGTTTTATCTCTGTACTAGACATGTAATATACCTTGCAGTAGAAGAGTACTAGACATGTACATTCTAAGGCTGAACCAGCCTTAGATTTACTTGTAGAAGAAGCTTGTCGATTTCCTATCAACGAATTTGCCAGGCCGGTCTCACAACTGAGCTAGTTCTACGATGCTCAATATCTTGTTGCTTTTCTCTCTGAATCCTCGGGTATGAGGCCCAAGCTTTGCTAAATTAGCAATCCTGCATATGCATCCACTTGCAAGTTGCAAATTGAGGCAAGGATATTCATTGTCAAACAAACACTACTATGCTGCTAATAACAAAAATTAAATTGCATTAGGATGCATGAACTACTTATTTTCATCTTTGATAAGGAAGTTTGGAGATATATATTTATATGTGTCGACCTTTTCCTTCTTTTAGTGAAAAATCATGCATGTGGCCTTCTTGCTATATTACTGTTACACCTTTCATACACAGATAGGCTGTGAACTGAACAAGTCAAGTTTTAAAAGTTCCAACAATTTATGACCTTAAAATTTTAATGCAGTTTGTTTAGCACTAAATGCCAGGGACTGAAAATCATGAGAGGATCTAATGCATCCGTCTGCAGTTTTTACCAGTAGATATGTCAAACTCTACTTGTATTTGTGTTTCCTACTATGATTGGTTACATTCGCTGATCCCTTTTGGTTTACCGAGAAATTCTTGAAACACGGCCATCTAAGTACTTCTACTCATGCATCAAGTGGTCGAATCAAGCATGATGTCAACAGTAGTGTGGTAATGGTTCTTTGGTTGATACGATTGTGATTGCACATAATAAATACTGAAGTTCAGTACTAGCTCCAAGGTGAGTAGTTGAATTACTGATAATGGAGGTAATTAAGTGGTTAGCTAAAATGATAAGGATTTGATGTATTCAGTCCAGTCATGTGTCCAATTTCCTAAAAGTTATTAGTCTATCGGATGCATTTATTTTCCTAGATGCCCCGAGAAGAGGTAGTAGTGGTGGTCTTGGTGGCGCCGCGTAGGCGAGTGGGCTCCGGGTGTTGCGGCGGGGGCGGCTGCCCCATTGATGGTAGCGCGATGCCCCCCGCCGTCGGGCCCATGCCGCCGGACATTGGCGGTGACCGGAGACTGTCGGGACGATTGTTGGTCGGTTGCGGAGCTTGCAACACGAGCTGGTAGCGCCAACGTTGGCGAGAGATTGAGTGTCCCGGTCACGATGGCGGGGAAATCTTAAGGCGACCGGTGCCCGCCGGTCCTCATCGCTGCATGTCGAGGTCAAGTCTGAGGCTGCGAGCTGATGCATCCACATACATCATCGTTGACTGCATCTTCAACCTCCGGACGCCGCTTCCGTACACTGCTTCGTCAACCTCAGCCGTGACCCTTCCTCCCGGCCGCCGTGTTTAATATCCTACTCGTCGGTCGCCGATCTCGAGCACCACGAGCAAAGGTGGACACCAAGGTGAGCTCCAACTTTTGTTGATGTGCAGTTTGTTGGTCGGACGCCACCTAAGCTGTGAAGTTCTACCAAATATGAACTGTTTGTTGTGAGCTCTGTAGTGTTGTGTCCTTTAAAAGTGGGCATGTTAGGCTTGTTGTAGACAGTGCTATGCTTGTTGCTAGCGATTGATTGCTAAATGTGCTATGATTGTTACAGACAGTGGGAATGGTAACTACTAACGAATTTTGATTCAGTTGGTTAGTTACTGTAAGCAAGAACACGTTATAAGCGCCAAAATGCTAGAGAGAAAAGTTCAAGAGCCAAGAACACAACAGGTTCTTTGACTTGGTTAGCCTCTTTGATGTAATAAATTGGTGTTGGTGGGTCCATGTGGCTGGAGAACCCTTTTTCTCCAAAACGTCGGCACTGTTGTGCTCATCGTACACGCCGACGTGGTGGTGCTCAACTTATGGGAGTTGGTTGGCAACCACCGCCTCTTGGAACATCTAAATAATCACATTTTGCTGATATTTTTCTTCTGATTGATGATTGATTCAATTTGCACGGAGCAATTCTAGAGGGAATAGTACAAGTTAACTCTAAATCATTTCTTAGCTGGTCAATCATGTAATTACAAAGCAAAAATAAGCTACCAAAATGATATAGCTTGGTAGATAAGTTTGGAATATTAACCTCCTGGTTTAGTTACCCAGGCAATGGAGATCCCACACAATTTTTTGAACCCCCATGCAAATTATTATGACAAGTTGCTTGGTATCTGACAATCTGCTTGTCCTTCTGTTATGCATTTTTAGAAACTCCGCGGAAAGCTGCTGCAGATAGGTGTTGTGCTGGTATATTCTTTCTGTAGCCTTTGTTCAGGTAAATCAGACCAAGACTTAGAGACTATAGATAGCCACTCTTTTTTACCAACCTTTGTTTTTGTTAATAATGAGTCTGACAATGAAGTGACTACATCTCCATCTTTTCGCCTTTGTTTCTACTGAGCTTCTCAAAGGTCCATTCCTATAATATTTTGGAGGACATCTCCCATTACAATCGTTGGGGTTTTCAATTTATGAGTAAGGCACGCGAAGCTCCCTTACAAACCCGACAGACCGTACTTCGGAATCATCGCATTTTTCTTCATCGGTGGTTCACACCAAACACGTAAGCAAAAGGCAATATATATACTACTGGACCCTGAAGCCCCAAATCATCTTCTGTTTTCTATGTAGTCCCATGATTATTTAGCAAATGCCAAAAATAGTGTTTCTTTCATGCGTACATCGTTTCGTTTGGAGTTTTGCCCACTTGATCTGAATATGAGGAAGGATAAATATCTTGTAGCAGATCAGATTCAGGTCATGTCATGATTCCTTAAGGGCCTCATGACTGGTGGTGTTTCTTTCTTTCAAATGAAAACACCATGGTGATTCCTATTTTTCATAGTTGTACTAGCAGGATTATCATAAATTTGAAGATAAAAAATTGAGGCGTGTGATCAGGTGTCAATACTTAAAAAAGAGCCTTTAGTTTTTCTTAATCAGAATGCAGAAATTTAAGCATGTAGATCTTTGATGAAAACATAATTAAGATATTGCTGAGGTAATCTCATGTTACCTTTGTACTCCCTCCGTTCCAAAATAGATGAACCAACTTTGTATTAACTTTAGTACAAAGTTAGTACAAAGTTGGGTCATCTATTTTGGAACGGAGGGAGTATTATGTTAGCCTGCTAATTTACTATATCCAGGTCATAATGTTGTTGCTATTTTCATGAACTAAGTAATGGTTAATGACACAACTCGATGAACTAAGTATTGAGAGCATGGGCTGTTGCGGTGGACCGGTAGTAACGACAAGCTTAGAGGGTTTTGCCACTGTGATCAGGTTGGTCGTGCTAGCACTGACAACATAGAATATACAATATACTGCTGGGACCAGTGACGATTATTGTACTTCCTCAACAGCGGGCAAATTGGTAATTTTTGGTCGATATAGCAAGTTTGAGAAGACCCAATTTTGTTTTACTATGTAAGTTGATACAGTTTTTATATGTTCGATTGATGATATTGGAAATAGCTAAGCTTACTGGTGTGATCCATCTAGGAAAATCTCACACAATGACATAAACCTATATCTAGAATGATACGAGGACTGTGAAATAGAAATGATGTGATGCTACTATGTTCTGGTGGATTGTAAGATGGTATTTGAGGATTTACTAAGTATTTAATGATTGGAAACATTACTCTTGGTATGTTTATAGGCTTAGGCTGCTGGCGCCTTGCATGGATTTCTTTCTTCTTTCTTTCCAGTTCCCTGTAACTGTTTTCTTCTACCACTTCATCAATGAAAATCAGCAATCTGCTGATTTTTCATCAAGAAAAACTCTTGATATGTTTTATTTTTCAGGTCTTGCATACTGCTGTCGGGAATATGTTAGCAAAAGTTCAATGATATTTGTTTAGAGCGAGAATTGTTCACTGTGTTTTAACCTTTACATGCCCTAAAGATAGAAACATCTAATCTTATGACTTTGAATTTGCGCTTCAAGAAAATTTGAATTTACTTGTCCACAACGATTATTTCCAAGTACATTAGTTCAAGGCAGGGAGTTGGCGGGTTCAACTAGGGGCTGTGAGGGTCATCAGATCAGTATGTTCGCGGGTATGGGACGGGCCCACACCAACATCGGCGCTGCAGTGGCGAGCGACAAGGGGCGAAGCTGAGCATGAGCTGTTGCCCGTGTCAAACCACGACCGCTATAGCGCGATGTGGAGGGCCACTCCTCCCTGTCCCCCTCCGCCTCGCGAACGAAGGCATCCCAGTCATCCTCTTTGCCGGATCTGTCACCTTTGGCACCGTCGGTGTCGACATTGGGAAGTGAAGTGGAGTTAGGGTTTGCTCCGGGTGAGGATTTTAGTGGGGACAAAGTGGGGTCGACGTGGGCTAGCATGGGCCAGGCTAATGTGGTGGACGCGGCCTTCCTATATCCGCCCCAGATTTTGGTTAGATATGATGGGTGCGGGACAACCCATGCCTATAGGGTTGTTATGAGTCATCGGACTGCGTCGGTTTTTCTGACCGGGCCTTCCGACCGGGCGTATAGGGGCAGTTTGTGGTGCTTGGATGTAGATGCTCTCTATTGTGGCATAGTGGAGGTGGTTGGATCGACAGGTGAAGAAAAATACAAACATTTGGAGGAAGACCAGCGACAATCGAGCTCGACTAAGACACACATTTCTTTTTAGTTAATCGCAAAGGCACTCCCTTCAAATTTCCATGCATTGTGACCATACGAATACATTTTACTTCTATTATCACTATATTCAAAATAATATTAATTTAGGAAATTACTGAGATTTGTCTGGCTATTATTTATTTATGCTCTGATGGAATGGTAAAGAATTACTTCATCTGGTTTCTACGATGGGTATTCTTTGTTAGACATTTTAATCCCTTTGACATGAAGTATTTGTGCTAACTGCATATATTGCTTGTGCATAATGGTACGAGTTTAGGAAGATGTTTTTATTATACTTGCTCGAATATCATGCCAATGAAGATAAAAACAAAATTTTTGATATTGTGCGAGATTTCTTAAGTGCATCAAATAGTAGATCTTAATTTGTAACAATTTTTTAGTTGGATAATCATTCTATATGTATCCAAGGTCAAATTTCCTTTTTGCTATCAATTAACATTGCAAGTGAAGTAGATTTAAATTGTTACTCGATTGGGCCCATGATATATATTCTCTACACGTGAAATTTAACATGCTTTATATTTACATAGCTCCAGCAAAATATTTTAAAAGTCCGTGGCAACGCACGAGCATTCTACTAGTTAGGAGTAGAGATATAATCTTCATCAACTATTACCAGGCAAGTTCACATTTGACCATTCTTTCAATTACCTATGTTTTATTTATGCACTTAGTCCTTTGATGTAGCATTGCATGGTAGGAACTTTATGTCAGATGGCTATGCTTTTACCTAGTAGTTCATTTGAGGTAGGTCTGAACCATACAACCTTGTCACCATCGTGTAAGTTTATTTCTGCCTCGCAAATGTAGACGTGAACTGGGAAGTGTTCATGGCGAGACTTGAGTGACAAAGTAGTAATCAGGACCAAGACTTAAATGAACTACCTGGGCGGAAATTGGTTTGAATGGTGGCGAAGTACAGTGGGGCATGCATGGGAAATCCATGGTTGTGCACCACTAGTGGTCCGTCCGCTCAGGATCAAAGGGATCAAGCGTATTTTCATGTCTAGAAGCTTACGTGTGCAACCACAAGCAAATATGGGCTCTGTCTTAGTTGAGTAGTTAGTGTGACCTCTTCCGGGATAGGCTAGCAGATGTAGAATAAGTAGGTGTACCGGCCTATTCGTGGGTTAAGGGGAAATACTTTTGAAAGACTATGTCTCGGTCATCCTGTTCTCAAACGCCAGGTAGTGCGAGAACTCAAGGGAGGCGATCGAGTCTTGTGGGAAAAAGTGCGCAAACCCCTGCAGAATGTTAACCTAATCGATTAGTCGTGTCCCCGGTTACAGACAACTTGAGCATCTAGTAGTGGAAATGTCGGGAGATCTCATCACTCTTAATTTAAACAATTGGGTTTTAATAAAACTTTGGGAATGGATTGAGTTTGGTTTGCCAACTCATCCTATGCTATCTGTAGCAGTAGAATAAAATCTTTTATTTTAGGGGAAAACTAGCTTTATGCAACAACTAAACTTAAAGCTTTCCACCAGCCAAATTGCATGTACAAATAGGTTCATTATTCTTATGATATGACTTGCCAGTACATTCAATGTAATCGACCCTCTGTGGTCGCAACGTCTTATGTTGCGGTGAATTTCTCTGACGGTAAGAGTTACGTTGTAGGGTTACGGTCTACACTCAACTTGCCGTTGGCGTTGATGGGACTCCACACCCGTTTAATTGTTTCCGCTGAGACATATGAGGTATATATCAGTTTTACATTATTTATACATGTGATTGCACTTTGATATATACATCGATGTACTGTGTGTGCCAGCATACTGATCTAGGGATGGTATAGATACACAGAGGCTTGACCGTTTGACATATCTGGGCCCTCTCGGTAATATGACATCCAAGTAGCTTGCAAGCATGTGACTAATGTGTTTAGTCATGGCGATATTGTATTACGGAACGAGTAAAGAGACTTGTCGGGAACGAGATTGAACTAGGTTTGGCAATACTGATGACCGAATCTCCGGCAAGTAAAATACTGCGAGACAAAGGGAATTGTATACGGGATTATCTGAATCGACATCGTGGTTCAAACTGATAAAGATCTTTGTTGAATATGTGGGATTCATTGTGGGAATCCAGGTCCCGCTATGGATTATTGATCAGATAGGTGTCTCAGTCATGTCTGCATGTTCTTGAACCTGTAGGGTAACACACTTAACGTTCGATAACGCTAGGGTAGTATTGGGATATTCATAATGCTGAGACAGAAGGTAGTTTAGAGTCTTGAATGGATCCGGGACATCATGAGGAGCTTCGTAATAGTCCTGAGGTAAAGTTTCATATATGGAAAGTGGTTTCGTGGTTGCGGAAAATGTTTGGGATTTTTTGGTATTATATCAGAAGGTTCCGGAGTAGGGGCCACCTACATGGAGGGACCCACATGGACATGGGTTGTGAGGAAAAGCCCAACACCCCTAGTCTAGGTGCACCAAGATGCCCCTAAAAGGAATAGGATCATATCCCTAAGGGATAAGATCAAGATCCCTAAAAAGGGGGATCGCAATCGGCGGGGATGGAAAGGAGGGGATTTACTCCCCCCTTGGCTTGGAAAGGGCCGTCGCCCTTGGCTTGGAGGGGGCATCCGCCCCCTTGGCTTGGAAGGGGGGGGGGGGGCACCCCTAGGCTTGGAGATGGCCTATCACTACAAAATTTGCTCTTAAAACCGTTTTTCGTCACGAAAAATGTACTGGCGAAATTTTCCGGCCGTCACCCCCGCTGTCACCAAAGTGACGTCATAAAAGTAAAATCTTGACGGTACACTTCCTCCGTCACACAAGCTCGTATCTTAGGTGACGAACAAAAAATTGTCACTGATTGACATTTTCGGTGATGGACCGGAATGTCACCTATGATAGGCCAATCTGTCACGTAAGATGTTTTTGCCGACAATAATCCACTACTGGTGATTGGTCCGCGTGTTTAACCGGTCAAATATTCTGACGTGGCTATTTCCATGTGGGTCCACCTTGGGTTTTATCACCGACGACCCCGTCATTAATAAGTCAGGCGTTAGTTTTGACCGTCAACGTCACCGATATATGGGCCCGTAAGATGCTTACGTGGCTGCTTACATGTGGGTCCTGATGGTGCTAACGTGGTCGCTTACATGTGGGTGCAGACGGTGTTGACATGGCTTCTTACAAGTGGGGACATGATCATAGACGATTTCAATTTCCGTCGCCAGTACCATCACAGGTTTTATTATAGCACCAAATTGTGCATGGTTGATTTTGTAGGCTGATTTGAATTTGAATGAGAGAAAAATTGAAATTTAACATTGCCATCGCAACTTTTATTATAATAACAATGGGACTTAAAAACTCTCACAACAGTGATCCACATATTAAAATGAGCATCCAAATGACATATTATCAAGCATTAGAAATAAGATACTGGAGAAGGCATCATGACGAACAATAGTGCACCATCAGTGATTGATGGGTTGTGACACTGTCTCCTGCAAAGACTGCGATGACTTCCTAAAGAGAAGACTAAGAATTCCCTCCATTTCTAGTTGCTTTTTTCAAAGCCTCTGATTTTTCTCTCCTAATCCACCTTGAAAACTTCTATTTCTTTTTGTTGTTTCCTTTTGAGCTCTTTGATTTTCTGCATCTGTGCACTAAGTAGCACATTCATATTTTCTGTAGATGTGGCATTTGCCTATTTTGTGTGTGTCGCTTGTGATATAATCTTCACTTCTAGCTCATGGATGCATTGTTCAGGGGATGAATTATGTGATGAGACGCCAAAGCTTGAAACTAACATGGCAGAGGAGCTCTTTTCCTCAATAATATGCACATCATGTACTTGCGGCAGAACTTCTTGTAAATGTGCCCTCTTTGTGGTCCGCATCATGATTGAAAGCATTGTTCATGCACTGCTAGTACATTACACTAATATGGCGGAAATGCTTCTTCTGTAATCTATCTCATACTAGAATCCTTCTCGATGTTATGTGAGTCTAGAAAAATCCGAGATGCTCCGTTCTTGCTGTTTTTGGCCTTATGGAATAAATACACTCGCATCAGTACTGCATATCATGTAATAATCAACAATATACATGATTTCAACAACTCATATAACTTCTTACCATAGAGCTATGAGGGGTATCATATTCTGAACTACTAGCCGTACCACTTACCACCACAGCATATATGTTTGCTTTTCCCTTGTCTGAAGCAAAAACTTAGTATGACATAGAGTGCATAAGTCTGAAATCTCAAGAGGAAGCCAGAATATTATGTATGGTTTCTTACCTTGTTAGAACATTTGGTCATACAGTTATATTTACGGTGTTGAGCACTTCTTTGCGAAATGCCAGTACAAAATTCTTCCGCAAATGCATCCCTCAAGTCAATTCCGAGTTGTCCGTGAAGAAACCATGTACCCATGAAAGTTAGAACATATGCAATGCACAATTTAATGAATGTGTTATGGTAGAATTGCATAATACACATGCATGACAAAGTAGCATAGGAAGTTTACCTTGTAAATATGTGGGGTCCATTTATATTTTTAGTAATGAAGATGAAGGTACATGTCATCAAGCTAAATGTCTATAACATATGTAACAAGTGTACCTTTGCCCGAAGAAGCATTTCCTGCCTTGTTGCCATGCTCATCAAGCCACTTGCAACAATTCCTCTTCCAATGACCGTGACCAGGTTCCTTGCAATGATAGAAAATGATCTTCGAGTCTGGTCCCGACTTCGGCTCAGCAACGGAGGTTACCTTCCCGTGCCCTTTGCCTTAGCCTTCTTCTTGGACCAACTCTTCTTGAACTTAACCGATTTCTGCACCATCAACAATTGATGCTCCTACTTCTTGAGCTTACATTGGTTTTTCCCTTGAAGAGGAAAGGGTGATGCAGCAAAGTAGAGATAAGTACTTCCCTCGGTATGAGAACCAAGGTATCAATCTAGTAGGAGGTACACGCAAGTCTCCAATCTATGCACCTGCACAAACAATCAAACACTTGCAATCAACGTAATAAAGGGGTTGTCAATCCCTTCACGGTCACTTGCAAGGATGAGATATGATAGAGATAGATATAAAAGATTACTAAAACATAGAACAAAATAAAAGTAAATAAATTGCAACAAGGTATTTTTGGGGTTTTTTGGTTTATAGATCTTAAAATATATGATGGAAAATAGACCCGGGGGCCATAGGTTTCACTAGAGGCTTCTCTCTTGAAAGAAAATAATACGATGGGTAGACAAATTATTGTCGAGCAATTGATAGAAAAGCGCAAAGTTATGACGATATCAAAGGCAATGATTATGAATATAGGCATCACGTTTGTGTCAAGTAGACCGACTCCTGCCTACATCTACTACTATTACTCCACACATCGACCGCTATCCATCATGCATCTAGAGTATTAAGTTCATAAGAACGGAGTAACGCCTTAGGTAAGATGACATGATGTAGAGGGATAAACTCAAGCAATATGATGGAAACCCCATCGTTTTACCCTTGATGGAAACAATACAATACATGCCTTTGCTACCCCTACTTTGTCACTGGGTGAGGACACCGCAAGATTGAACCCAAAACTAAGCACCTCTCCCATTGCAAGAAAAACCAATCTAGTTCACCAAACCAAAATGATAGTTCGAAGAGAAATACAAAGATATCAAATCATGCATATAAGAATTCAGAAGAGACTCAAATAATATTCATAGATAATCTGATCATAAATCCACAATTCATCGGATCTCGACAAACACACTGCAAAATAATATTACATCGGATAGATCTCCAAGAACATCGAGGAGAGCATTGTATTGAAGATCAAAGAGAGAAAAGAAGCCATCTAGCTACTAGCTATGGACCCGTAGGTCCGTGGTAAACTACTCACGCTTCATCAGAAGGGCAATATAGTTGATGTAGATGCCCTCCATGATCGAATCCCCCTTCGGCAGGGTGCCGGAAAAGGCCCCAAGATGGGATCTCGCGGAAACAGAGGCTTGCGGCGGCAGAAAAGTATTTTGGTGTACGCTTATGTTGGTTTGGTAATATTTGGGAATTTATAGCGCAAGAATTAGGGTTGCAGGACTCCCGAGGGGCCCACAAGCCAGGGAGGCCCTCCCTAGGGCGTGGCCTGAGGGCTTGTGGTGCCCTTGGGACTCTTTTGCCCCCCTCTCCAAGCTCTGTGGATGCCTTCTGGTCTAAGAAAAATCATCGAGAAAGTTTTATTCCGTTTGGACTCCGTCTGATATTCCTTTTCTATAAAACTCAAAAACAAGGAAAAAACAGAAACTGGCACTGGGCTCTAGGTTAATAAATTAGTCCCAAAAATAATATAAAATAGCATATAAATGCATATAAAACATCCAAAACAGATAATATAATAGCATGGAACAAAAATTATAGATACGTTGGAGATGTATCAAAGCATCCCCAAGCTTAATTCCTACTCGTCCTCGAGTAGGTAAATGATAAAAACGGAATTTTTGATGTCGAGTGCTACCTAACATATTAATCCATGTAATCTTATTTATTGTGGCATGAGTATTCAGATCCATAAGATTGAAAACAAAAGTTTAATATTGACATAAAAACAATAATACTTCAAGCATACTAATAAAGCAATCATGTCTTCTCAAAATAACATGGCCAAAGAAAGTTATCCCTACAAAGTCATATAGTCTGGCTGTGCTCCATCTTCATCACACAAAGTATTTAACCATGCACAACCCCAGTATTAGCCAAGCAATTGTTTCATACTTTAGTATTCTCAAACTTTTTCATCTTTCACACAATACATGAGCGTGAGCCATGGATATAGCACTATAGGTGGAATAGAATATGGTGGTTGTGGAGAAAAAAGAAGAAGGAGATAGTCTCACATCAAATAGGCGTATTAACGGGCTATGGAGATGCCCATCAATAGATATCAGTGTGAGTGAGTAGGGATTGCCATGCAACGGATGCACTAGAGCTATAAGTGTATGAAAGCTCAAAAAAGAAACTAAGTGGGTGTGCATCCAACTGGCTTGCTCACGAAGTCCTAGGGAAATTTGAGGAAGCCCATCATTGGAATATACAAGCCAAGTTCTATAATGAAAAATTCCCACTAGTATATGAAGGTGACAAAATAGGAGACTCTCAATCATGAAGATCATGGTGCTACTTTGAAGCACAAGTGTGGAAAAAGGATAGTAACATTGTCCCTTCTCTCTTTTCTCTCATTTTTTTGTTTGGGCTTCTTTGGCCTCTTTTATTTTTTTATTTGGGCTTCTTTGGCCTCTTTTATTTTTTATAAAGTCCGGAGACTCATCCAAACTTGTGAGGGAATCATAGCTTCCATCATCCTTTCCTCACATGGGATAATGCTCTAATAATGATGATCATCACACTTCTATTTACTTACTGCCTCCGGCAGTGTACCGGGATGTGCCATGATCTAGCATAGCAATGACATAAAAAACAGACAAGCCATGAAAACATCATGCTAGCTATCTTACGATCATGCAAAGCAATATGACAATGATGGAGCGTATCATAATAAACGGAACGGTGGAAGTTGAATGGAAATATATCTCGGAATGGCTGTGGAAATGCCATAATAGGTAGGTATGGTGGCTGTTTTGAGGAAGGTGTATGGTGGGTGTAATGCACCGGCGAAAGTTGTGCGGTACTATGGAGGCTAGCCATGGTGGAAGGGTGAGAGTGCGTATAATCCATGGACTCAGCGTTAGTCCTAATGAATTCACATACTTATTGAAAAAATTTATTAGCTATCGAAACAAAGTACTACACGCATGCTCCTAGGGGAGAGGTTGGCAGGAGTTAACCATCACACGCTCCCGACCTCCACATAAAGGATGACAATCAAAAAATAAATCATGCTCCGACTTCATCACATAATGGTTCACCATATGTGCATGCTACGAGAATCACAAACTTTAACACAAGTATTTCTACCAATCCACAATTACTCACTAGCATGACTCTGATATCACCATCTTTATATCTCAAAACAGATGCAAGGAATCAAACTTCTCATAGTATTCAATGCTCTTTATATGATTTTTTATTATATCCTTCTTGGATCCCAATCATATTAGGACTAAATTCACAACCTAAGCAAATTACCATGCTGTTTAGAGACTTTCAAAATAATATAAGTGAAGCATGAGAGTCCAACAATTTCTATTAAATAAAGCCTCCACCGTGCTCTAAAAAGATATAAGTGAAGCACTAGAGCAAATTACCTAGCTCAAAAGATATAAGTGAAGCACATAGAGTATTCTAATAAATTCATGATTCATGTGTGTCCCTCTCAAAAGACGTGTACAGAAAGGATGACGTGGCAAACTAAAAATCAAAGACTCATATCATACAAGACGCTTCAAGCAAAACACATATCATGTGGTGAATAAAAATATAGCCTCAAGTAAATTTTACGATAGACGAAGACGAAAGAGGGGATGCCATCCGGGGCATCCCCAAGCTTAGATGCTTGTTTGTCCTTGAATATTACCTTGGGGTGCCTTTGGCATCCCCAAGCTTAGGCTCTTGCCACTCCTTATTCTGTTGTCCATCAAATCTCTACCCAAAACTCGAAAACTTCACAACAAAAACTCATGAGATCTGTTAGTATAAGAATATAAATCACCATTTTTTGGTACTGATGTGAACTCGTTCTTTATTTATACTGGTTTAGTATCTACTGTATTCCCACTTATTCATGGTTCATACCCCCCGATACTACCCATAGATTCATCAAAATAAGCAAACAACACATAGAAAACTGAATCTGTCAAAAACAGAGCAGTTTGTAGCAATCTGAAAACTTCGTATACTTCTTTAACTCCAAAAATTCTGAAAATTTAGGAAAACCTGGGAAATTTTTATATCAATCTTGTGTAAAAATATCAGATCAAAAGCACACTTCTCTGATTTTTCAAAATTTTTTTAATGGGCGCGAAAGTTTCTGTCTTTAAGAAAGATCAAATCAACTATCACCGTAGACCATCCCAAAGGTCTTGCTTGGCTCAAACACTAATTAAAATACCAAACACAATTATTATTGAGGTAATAATGTGTAAACTAATAAAAACAAAAAATAAAAATATTGGGTTGTCTCCCAACAAGCGCTTTTCTTTAAAGCCTTTTAGCTAGGCGTTGATAATTTTAATGATGCTCACATGAAAGATGAGAATTGAGGCACAAAGAAAGCATCATATAGCTTGTAAAAACAAGTTTAAGTCTAAAATACTTCCTATGCATAGGCATTTTATAAGCAAACAATCTATCAAGACAATAAAAAACTAGCATATGCAAGGAAGAAGGAAGAAACAATAGCAATCTCAACATAACGAGAGGTAATTTAGTAACATGAAAATTTCTACGACCATATTTTCCTCTCTCATAATAATTACATGTAGGATCAAAATCAAATTCAACAATATAGATTTCACATAAATTATTCTCTTCATGATCCGCATGCATGCCAAGTTGACACAATAGTGGGATTAACATAGAATAAAGTCATTACTTCTCCAAGCCCACTTTTACCAAAATTTTCATAAGATTGATCAAAATCCAAAGTAGCGGGATCATTATTTCCTAAAGTTGACACTCTTCCAAATCCACTTTCAATATTATTGCAAACATTATTAACATTGTGTTATTCATCATGAGGCTTAAATAAATTTTCAAGATCATAAGAAACATTATCACCCCAATCATGATCATTGCAATAAGTGGTGGACATAGCAAAACTAGCATCCCCAAGCTTGGGGTTTTGCATATTATTAGCACAACTGACATTAATAGAATTTATAATAACATCATTGCAATCATGCTTCTGATTCAAGGAACAATCAAGTATGGGTGCAATAGAAATAATCTCATGTTTAACATAAGGAACTATAACAAATTCATCTCCATAAATATTGGCATCATGGCCATAAGAATAGCAAGCATCATGTTCATCAAGGGATAGTTCAATAAAATCAACGGAATCATAATTATCTACAGATTCATGCATATCATTATTTTCTTCCAAAGCAACGGTCATTCTCTCAATAAATTCCTTAACATAGACATTATGAGCACAATTTTCGTAGCAATATTTAAGTATGTCAAATTTTTTAGATTTGTAGAGATTAATATCATACTTTTCAATCAAAGAAGCAACTTCATAAGCACCCTTAAAAGCAACTGTTGGATTCCGGGCTCCGCGGACCCAAGATAGATTCAAACTCCGGGGTGCGTGCGAAGAACTCAACCTCCCAGTCTTCCTACTAGTCGATCCCACAGCCTAGCTCTATGAATTGGAAGGAAACGGAACATGGCAGTTTACCCAGGTTCGGGCCACCTTGCGGTGTAAAACCCTACGCCTGCTTTGTGGTGGATTGGCCTCGAGGGGCTGAGGATGAACTAGTACAGTGGGAGAACAGCCTCAGGAGGTGTGTTCTTGTGTTTGTGTGAGCTGGTGAGTGTGAGGATGGAATGGATCCGATCCCTCCCTACGGTGGTGGTGCTGCTCGACTTATAGTGGCCTTGGTCCTCTTCCCAAAATGAAGGCGGGAAGGGATCCCACAACAGCCAAATTCGAAGGGAGACAACTAGTACATCTTATCCTGACAAAAGGTAGTCTTCGCTTGCAAAGCTTTTGGTCATGACACCGTGGTGGGATCGGCGGTGACCTCTGTCCTGCCGTCCTCGTGGTCTTGGTCTTGTTGCATGGAAATGGAAAAACCTTTGCTGATTCCTCGGGACTCCGCGCCTGCGCTTGTCTCCTTAGCACCAAAGAGGAAACTGCTGTACTGCGCCTGCTGGCGCCCGCCTGGCCTTGGTCGTCATGGCTCACGTCATTCGAACCTCACGAGGTGAGGGTTTGCATAGAAATCTCCGCTCCTCAAGAGCCAGCCTGAGGAGGCCACTCCTTCTGGAGGTCTTGGCATCGTCCACCTCGTGAGGCTTGGCCCCTCGCGAGGGTCTTGAGTTGTTGATGCTGAAGGTGGGCCGTACCAGGCCGTCGATGGAGCCACGCCATGGGCTGCAGGTAGGCAAGTCTAGGTACCCCCATTCCCAGAACACCGACAGTAGCCCCCGGGCCCAAGGCGCTCTCGGACTTGGCTTCGAGGCGAAGCCAAGGGGCAAGGGCGAAGCGCCGCATGCCCCAACCGCCTGTGGCCTCGGTCGACACGTGGCGATTGATGGGACGCGGGTGTCTCCGCTTCCCCACTCAACCTCGGCAACCGCCCTGGGCTGACAAAAGGCCGGTGCCTGCCACTAAGCCTTTACTGCCTTCCCTTCGTCTTGCTCCAGATCCCCTTCTCCCTGTTCAGAGCGCCTCCAGATCTGCCAACTCTTCCCTAGACTAGCCTTCAATGGCGACCGAAAAAGAAAAGCCCGCCGCTCCTTCCGCGTGCCCTGCTCCCTCGTTCGGGCCGGCCCTCAATGCGTCCATCGTCACTGAGAGGAAGCATCTCGCCACCATGCTCCCGCTGACGACGGGCAGATCCAATGAAGGAGGGGAGACGGTGCTCTGGGCTGGCTCAGCCAACCCAAAAACTCTGGGGAGAACTTCTACCCCCTCTTCCTGCACATCGTCTTTGTTGGGCTCATCCCCCTTTCTCCAGCTTCTTCCTTGCCATTCTCAGCCATTACCAGATCCATGCCCTCCATCTTCATCCCAACTCCATCCTCCTTCTATCGATCTTCGCCTTCTACTGCGAGGCGTTTATGGGGGTGGCGCCCTCCGTCGCGCTGTTCCGCCACTTATTCTACCTTCGGATAGGCAGTGCTGGTAGCGCCCAGTGGTCCGGGTGCGCCTGCTTCATAGCGGCCAATGGCAGCAAGGTGATTTCGAGGGCCGGGAAGAAGGTGGGGGACTTCCGGCATAAGTGGATCTTCATGGACGCCAAGTGCTCCCATGCTTGGCTGGAGCCGCCGACCGTGTTGCCGGTGAAGCGGGACCAGTGGGCTCCCGAGAAGCTCACTGATCCCCAGGCGGAGCAACTGATGGAGAGGATAACGGCTGACCTGATGGCGGAGAAGCTGACGGGGGCCATGATTGTCAGGGAGTTCCTGACGCAGCGCCTGGCCCCGCTCCAAGCGCACTCGCGCTCGCTGTGGAGCTTCAATGGCGTGGAAGACGACCTCCGGTTGCGCCCGGACGACCTGTCCGACGAAGAGCTGAGCAAGGCCTTGCACACCTTGCTCGAGAAGGATCCGGGCGCCATCCCGGAAGCCTATGTCCTGCTCTACCGCCGCGTCGACGGGGAGAAGGTAGCCGCCGCCATGCCTACCTTCAACGAGCGGGGGCTCTTGCCGCTGAAGCCTTCCCAGCCCCCAGCTCTGCGGTTCTGATGTCCTTCGGCGATTCCGGAGGAGTAGAAGGCGAACTCAGAGGTGACCTTGGAGGAGGTGGGGGAGACCTCTCCCCCGCTACAGTGCGATCTCTTCCGCGGCCTATCTGACGACGACGCAGGTGCGTACCTGGTCGAGGGGTCGCCGCGCTCCACCGGGGTCGCCACGAGGTCCAGGGGCATCCCCCCTGAGGAAGCCGAAGCAGGGGACCTCGCAGAAGGGCGGGACTGCATCGCCTGCCCGGAGCGACGCTTCCACCTTGCCGCTGACCGCCACCGCCGTAGATCCGGTTGCTGCGCACTCGTCCGCCCCTGAGAGCTCGGTGAAGCTTGTGCCCCGGAAGCTTGGGGGCACCGTGCTCCTGGGCATGAAGAGGTCACACATCGCTGACGACGAGTAAGTACATTGCCTTGTCTTTGCTTCCCGTTCTTGACATAGTGCTATGACATTTCCCTCTCGATGGCCAGGCTGGCATCGGCGGCGAAGAAGAATAAGGAGGGGGCCAAGGCCTCCGAGGCCAAGCAGCCTGCCACGGCCGCAGTGGCTTTGGAGCGGTGAGACGAAGCTGCCCCACGTCCTCTTGTGGCAGGGTTGCCCTCTCAAGGCTCGGGGGCCCAGCCTCAGAGAAATCCGCCTCCGCGGCTGGGCTGGCTCTGGTGGCGCCCGTCTCCATCGCGCGCGCTGGGGGGTCCAAGGGCTCCGGAGCCCCCTGTCATTCCTGCTGCTGCTTTGCCGGCCCAGGCGCTGGTGCCACCCACTCCCCAAGCCGTCATGCCGGCAGGCCGCGACTCCTCCGCCTTGCCCAGCGCTTTGGAGGATGCCTTCGCGGTGCTAGACCGGCTCCGAGCTGACCTTCAGGGTGCCGACCGGTGCATGGTAGCGGGGCGCCTGGGGCTGATCTCGGGGTGGCTTCAGGCCGACTCGACCATCAAGGCGGCCTGGAGCCAGACTGAGGTCACCGCCGAGGAGGGCAGGAAGGTGGCTGGCGTGGCCGTTGCTTCCCACGACGCGGCGTTGGCCGACGCAAGGGCCACCGCGGAACGCTGCCACTCGGTGGAGGCTGAGCTGAAGTCCCTCCGTGATGAGCAGGCCGCCCGCACCCGTCAGCTCGAGGACCAGGAGGAGAAGCTGAAGACCCTGGAAGTTGCGCTCACTGACCGCAGTACCGAGCTGGAGAAGGCAGGCCAGGAACAGGCCATGGAGCACAGCCGCCTGGAGAAGTTGAAGGAAGAGGTGGAGGCGGCCTAGGCGTCCCACACCAAGATCGTCTCCGAGGAGGAATCTCGGTTGGAGGCCAGGGAGAAACTCCTTGTCGTGGCTGAGAAGGCGGCCACCGTGGGGCGTGCCGCCTTCGACTCCCACAAGCTGAGGTCCCGAAGGCACTGCAGGATCTCTACGGGAGCGGGTGCGAGAAGCCGCTGGCGACTCCGGAGGAAGGTCCTGCCGGGATGCTCCCCAAGCTTGCTGCGACGCTCGAGGACATCGTCATCGGAGTGGGCCCCATGGTGGAGGGAGAGGCCTGCGCGCTTTTACCTCGGCCCGTGCTGCGTCTTCAGCCACCTCTATCTTCGGGACCCCAGCTTCGACCTTGGTGCCTTGCTCGAACCCGTGGACCCTGAGCTCCATGATGCCGCTACCAATGCCGTGAAGGATCAGGTGGAGGCCCTGTTGCGGAAGTTGCTCTGCGTCGACCCCACGACCACAGCTGATGGCAAGGATTGCGGCGACGTCGTCGATGGTGGGCCTCCCTAGGCGGGCGAAGGCGATGCCCAAGGCTGAGGAAGAAGCTCGAAGGTGGCGCTTCCCCCTGTTTTAGTCCTACAACATGTATCGTGCCTTGTGGATGTGTAAGAACCTATGCTTTGAACTTTGAGAGACAGTATGTTCTGTAATAATTTGCTAGGGTTCCGCGATTTCCTTTCCGTTTGCTTTAATGTTCTGCATCGGCAGGGCTTGGCCCCGCGCATACCTCAGCCGCTGTTGGGTCGTCCGGATCACCAGGATGAGACCAAGCGGTGAGGGGCTACGTGACCAGTTAGGCTCCTGAGCTGCGATGCTCAGGAGCCCCCCATGATGTACGAATAGCCCTCGGGAAGGAGACGCGAGTGTGGGTTTTAGTGTTCTGCGTCGGCAGGGCCTAGCCCCGTGCATACCTCAGCCGCCGTTGGGGCGTCCGGACCATCAGGACGAGACCAAGGGGTGAGGGGCTACGTGACCAGTGAGGCTCCTGAGTCGCAATGCTCAGGAGTCCCCCTTGATGTACGAACAAAAATCCGTACCTTTCCTCACGAGGCTTTCGCTCGGGAGGGGCGTGTGAAGACCAGGTCCGGGGACCTGGCGAGGTGGCCTATGCCAGGCGTGACCTGAGCGTAGCCCCCGTGCCCAGTCCCCTCCCGCAACTCTCCCGAGGGAAAGCAGCGCGGTGAGGCTGAGCAGCGAGCCTAGTGGCTCTCCTGAGGTTACTACAGCCGTGAGGCTACCCTCAGTTGTTTATCACCAGCGCGGAGCATAGTGCTTCCGCTCTTGCATGAGCATAGCCACTCCTCGACCGTGTCATCTGCCAGTGCGGAGCATGGTGCTTCCACTGGTACGTGGATGGGAGCTCCCTCTTAGGGGAGGCTCCGGGGCGTGTACAGCCCCGCCCTGACACGTGGCTTGCACGGCATGGCTAGAGGAGGTGTCTACGGGCACTCGTGAGCCAGCACGGGATTCACGAGGCCCTACCTCAAGGCGGATTGCACCTAAATGTGGCTCAGAACACTTGTGATAGTCATGCGAGAAGGTTAGGCAACCTGCGCCGAGTGAATTTCCTGAGGTTATCGCATGAGAAGGCCAAACACCAACGACCCCAGGAGGTGACGTGAACGGAGCCGGCCCGCCAGACAGAGCTCAGCCATTGGGCTTGTCGACACTGCAGGGACGGACCCGAGCACAAACGCCGTGCCCATTCTTCTTATGCGGAAGTCCTGAAGAAAGACAACCGGGACGGGCTCCCGCGGCGGCAAGGCACCGGGTCACGCGCCCTAACTTACCCGCCCCCGATTAGCTCATGCAAGAACAAGGCACCGAGGACCATGGGAGGTGACGTGCACAGGAGCTGGCCTACGAGCCAGAGCTCAACCACTTGGGTTTAGCTATGCTGCAGGGACGGAGCCGAACACAGACGTCATGCCAGTCCTTAATCATGAGGCGGTCGTGGGTGGGTTCGCAAGGGCGTACAATGTTCATGGCGGCGAAGCACCGGATAGGCAGGTGATAATCATAAAGAACCTCTTGGAAGAGGGTAAAGCCAATTCTCATAGATGCAAAGAATGGTACATGCCGCAGGGATGGACCCAAACGACTTGGGGATGATGCAGCCCGAGGGGTGCCCCCAACTGAACAAACCAAAAAGTTTCACCTGACACCGTTGCTAAAGAAGTGTTGGAGTAGCTGAAGAAGTGTGCTGCAGAAGTCGCTCCTCATGAGTCGTCTAGGTCCTGAACCTCGCGAGGCTCTGGAGGCCCGGGGGGCTCACGAGGATCTGTCACCATCTCCGTCAGGATCGGCTGACGCCTGGCCCCATGAGCCGCCAAGACGTCCCGCATGTGGCGCTGGTGCGTGGCAGCCCTGTTCAGCAAACCGGAAGGCATGCGAACGTAACTGTGAGGTGGGCCCTCGCAGCGGCCAACGTGGGACGGCTAGAAGAGCTCCTGCGATGCAGCCTTGTTGAGTCCTGGGATTTTGACACAGGCGCGCATCTCGCTGTCCCCACCGGGGCAGGGAGTTGCGCTGGGTGGTGCGGGGCGACGATCGCCTCACATAGCTCTTGCCGCCTGAAGCTCCTTGATTGCCTTGGTGATGAACTCCTGAGCGCCTGGCCCCTCGTGCCCTGCGCCTTCCTCGCGGAAGCGCGCGCTAAAGCACACCTCCACATGGTGCCCGAGCGCCCCCCTCGCTACGTTGGCCTGGTCTGAGGCCCTCCAGTGGAGAGCCCCCGATCCTAGCCTGAGAGGGGCGCCTGGTGCACCTTCCTATGCGAGAGGGGAAGGCGCCCCATCAGTGGGCGCATGTCCTGAGGCAGGGCCATCGGCCGCCCCATCCTCCTGAGGCCCTTGGTGGAGCAGTTACTTATTCTTCTTGGGGACGACCTCAGAAGGGTAGACGACACCCACATCTTCTGGGTTCTTGACAGCCGCAGCCTGGTAGGTGCACTCGAGAGAGCACACCACGTCCTTCTCGTCGCAGGCGATCATGATGATGCCGGGGCTTCCTGGCATCTTGACGACATCATAGCCATGGTGAGTCACGGCCATGAACTTGGCCAGGGCCGAGTACCCGAGGATGGCATTGTACGGGAGGCGAATGTGGGCGACGTCGAAGTCGATGAGCTCGGTGTGGTAGTTGTCGCGCTTGCCGAAGGTGACAGGGAGGCTGATCTGCCCTATCAGGGTGGTGGAGCCGTCTGTCACTCCTGAGAAAGGTTTGGTAGGCTGAAGCTGATCATAGGGCACCTGGAGCCTGTCGAATGTCTCGATGGAAAGAACATTGAGCCCCACGTTGCCATCGACAAGCGTCTTGGTGACGAGGACGTTGCTGATGGTAGGCGAGCAGAGCATCGGGAGGGTGCCGGTGGTGGCCGCACTCTTGAGCTGGTCAGAAGAGTCGAAGGTGATGGCGTACTTGGACCACCTGGGCGGACGCGTCACCTCGAGCTTGGGGAGGGCCGCATTCTCCTTGCGAGCGAACTGCTTGAAGATGCGATGGGAGGCAGGGGCCTGGGCGCCGCCCAGGATGCAAGTGATGGCACGAGGCTCTTGGAAGCCCCCAACCCCCTCATCCTGGTGGTGGTCATCATTCCTTCTTGGTGGTGGCGGCAGCGGAGGAAGGCCAGTGTTGCCCTGAGGACGGTCCTCACAAGGCTGATCTCTCGAGGGGCCCTCGCGAGGCTGGCCCTGCCAGCGGTCCTCACGAGGCTGATCACGCCAGTCCTGGCGGGAGTCGCGGCCTTCCCGGCGTCCTCCGCCTCAGCCTCCTCCACGGTCGTAGCCTCGGTTGTTGCGCTCGGGGCGGCGGCCAAGGCATCCGTCGCGGATGGCCCTGAGCTCCTCGTAGTCATTGGTGTTGTGGCTGTGCACGTTGTGGAAGACACAGAATGGGCGACTGCCCTTGGATGACTCCGGGTGGTCGCAACCGCGCTTCATCTCTGGTTCGGCCGCGAGTACAACTGGTCCCTTGCGCTTCATGTCCTTGGCCTTGGTTTCTTGCCTTCTGGGTCCGCCTCCGGAAGCTGCAGGAGGGAGA
Organism: Aegilops bicornis; assembly: GCA_021605145.1. NCBI lineage: Eukaryota > Viridiplantae > Streptophyta > Magnoliopsida > Poales > Poaceae > Aegilops > Aegilops bicornis. Next base: position 390,865,973 of record CM038675.1, on the reverse strand, counting down.
GGCGGCCTTCCTTGGCTCTCGCACACCTGGTCGCCATGTTGAACATCTCTAGAGCTGTGCACAGGTCCTCGTGTATGGCGAGCTCTTCCTTCATCTTGAGTCGTGGACGCCATCGATGAACACCGAAATGATGGCCTCGTCCGACACCTTGGGAATCTTGAGGCGAACGTTGTTGAAGCGCTGAATGTACTTTTGCAAGGTCTCTCATGGCTGCTGCTTGATGCGCCGCAGGTCACCGGAATCGGTGGGCGGTCGCGAGTGCCCTAGAAGTTGGCAGCGAACCGCTCTCGCATCTCGTCCCAGGAGGAGATCTATCCCGCAGGGAGGTTCAAGAGCCATGAGCGCGCGCCATCCTTGAGGGACATGGGAAACCAGTTCGCCATGACCTTCTCATCGCCGTTGGCCGCCTTGATGCTTAGTTTGTTGAGCTGCAGGAACTCGGCAGGGTCGAGGGTGCCGTCGTAGCATGGAGGCAGGTCTGGCTTGAACTTTCCCGGCCAGACGATGGAGCGCAGCTCCAGAGTGAACGCGCGGCATCCGGCCGTGGTAATGGGAACCCGCCGTAGACGTGGAGCCTGATCTTGGCACTCGTGCACCACCACCCCGGGCGGCGCATGGTCTTGACGTGGTGGTGGTGTTGGGGCGCTGACGCGCATCTCCTTCGACATTTGGACCACCTTGCGCTTTCCTCACACGCCCGTATTTGAAAGCACAAGTGCTCCCTAGGTGGTTTTGGTAATTAATGTCAACATATCTCTTGTTGGACTAACACTTTTATCTAGTATGTTTCAGATAAGTTCAACAATGGAGTGGCATGGACTAAAGGATGTGGGAACTCCTTCAAGATGCTAAGGACAAAGGATTGGCTCAAGCTTCAAGCTCAAGACTCTTCATTTTACATTTTAGTGATCCAAGATCACATTGAGTCTATAGGAAAAGCCAATACTATCAAGGAGGGATGAGGTGTTGCTTAATGAACCTCTTGCTTCATGTGCTTAGTGATATGCTCCAAAACCCTCAACTACTTTCCCACTTCCACACATATGACCTAAACCTAAAGTCAAACTCGGCCCCACCGATTCTTTCTATCCGGCGCCACCGAGTTCAGATGTCATAGCCACTGCCACAAACCCTAGGCAAATTGGTTTCACCGATAGGGATCTCGGTCTCACCGAGATGGGATTATAATCTCTCTGTGTATGTCCATCACCAGATTCGGTCTCACCGAGTTTGTGTAATCGGTACTACCGAGATTACAATGCAAACTCTCTGGTTAGCTAATTACCAAAATCGGTCTCACCGAGTTTGCCTGACCAACTCTTTGGTAAGCTAATTACCAAAATCGGTCTCACCGAGTTTGTGTAATCGGTCTCACCGTGATTACGTTATGCCCTAACCCTAACCATATCGGTCCTACCGAGTTGCATTCCGGTCCCACCAAAAACCCTAACGGTCACTAGGTTTACTAAATCGGTCTGACCGAGTTTGATGATTCGGTCCCACCGAGTTTGGTAAATTGTGTGTAACAGTTAGATTTTGTGTGGAGGCTATATATACCCCTCCACCTCCTCTTCATTCGTGGAGAGAGCCGCCGTAACAAACCTACACTTCCAACTTACCAGTTCGAGAGAGAACCACCTACTCATGTGTTGAGGCCAAGATATTCCATTCCAACCATATGAATCTTGATCTCTAGCCTTCCCCAAGTTGCTTTCCACTCAAATCTTCTTTCCACCAGATCCAAATCCTATGAGAGAGAGTTGAGTGTTGGGGAGACTATCATTTGAAGCACAAGAGCAAGGAGTTCATCATCAACACACCATTTGTTACTTCTTGGAGAGTGGTGTCTCCTAGATTGGCTAGGTGTCACTTGGGAGCCTCCGACAAGATTGTGGAGTTGAACCAAGGAGTTTGTAAGGGCAAGGAGATCGCCTACTTCGTGAAGATCTACCGCTAGTGAGGCAAGTCCTTTGTGGGCGACAGCCATGGTGGGATAGACAAGGTTGCTTCTTCGTGGACCCTTCGTGGGTGGAGCCCTCCGTGGACTCGCGCAACCGTTACCCTACGTGGGTTGAAGTCTCCATCAACGTGGATGTACGATAGCACCACCTATCGGAACCACGACAAAAACATCCGTGTCTCCAATTGTGTTTGAATTATCCAAACCCTTCCCTTTACATTCTTGCAAGTTGCATGCTTTATTTTCCGCTGCCTATATACTCTTTGCATGCTTGCTTGTTATGTATTGAGAATGTTAAACTTGTGCCTAAACTCCACTTAAACCTAAAAGAAGTTAAAAACTGCAACTTTGGTACTTAGTGTCTAATCACCCCCCCTCTAGACACCTCTTCTCAAGATCCTACAAGTGGTATCAGATCTTTGGTCTCCATTGCCTTGGTTTAATCACCATTGGAGGAAGATGGATGAGTCTACTTCGGGGAATCTTAGCCATAGAGTGCCTATTCTTGATGGAGAGTATTTTCATGAGTGGAAAAATGAGATGCTTGTAATTTTCAATCAATATCATTTGAACAAGTACATTGCTAGTCCTTGTGCACCTCATGTTGATCCTATGCATCCTACCCTTGATGAATCTATTGACATGACTAGAAATCTTAGAACTGTTAATCTTATCACTAGAGGCTTGCCTAGAAACTTAATTAGAATCTTGCCTACTTTTGAATGTGCCTACTCTATATGGAAATTTCTTGAGGAACGCTTTCCAAATTATTCCTTGAAAAATATAGATGAAATTCTCTATAAGTCTATTGCCTCGAGTAAGATGAATACCAGTGACCCTATGTTTGGTGATCGTCTATTTGAACTTACCGACCTTATGCGTGCCAAAGGAGATGTTGGAATTATTGGTGACATTATTTCCAAAGCTATAAGAATTCATAAGCAAGATCATTGTCAAACTCACTCTAATGAATTACCCTCTCTAGGACTTGATCCACCACATGACGATCTTTGAACATGGATACTATGATGAGGATGATGATAGTGACTTCGATCTTGATGATGTAATGTGACATTTTGGTCTTATGGCAAACCTTCGGGGATATGTGTCAGGAGGAAAGGAATGGGTTCTTGACAGTGGGTGTACTGATCACATGACTGGAGATAAAGACATGTTTCGTGAGCTTGCTGAAAATGATAGTCCTTGAAAGTATGTCACTTTCGGTGACAACTCAAAGGGTAAGGTGGTTGGCTTTGGTAAGGTGGCCATCTCACATGATAGCTCCATTCAAAATGTCATGCTCGTTGAATCTCTTGGCTACAACCTACTGTCAGTATCTAGACTTGCTGTTTTCGGTTTCAATGTCCTATTTACTGAAGTAGATTGTCAAGTGTTACGTCGAGACAACCATAAAATGGTCTTTACCGGTATACGTAGAGGTGATCTTTACATTGTTGATTTCTGTAAAAAGGCACAACCTAAAACTTGCTTAATTGCTAAATCCTCAAAAGGTTGGTTATGGCATAGACGACTAGGTCACGTTGGCATGAGAAATCTTGACAAGCTTATTAAAGGAAATCATATCCTTGGAGTTAATGATGTCATATTTGATAAGGATAGATCTGCAAAGTGCTTGTCAAGGTGTAAACAGGTTGGAGGAAGGCATCCCATGAAGAACATCATGACCACAAGGAGGCCACTCGAGCTACTTCATATGGATCTCTTTGGTCCCAAAGCTTACAAAAGCCTCGGTGGAAATTCTTTTGGTCTAGTTATAGTTGATGATTTTTCAAGATTTACGTGGGTGTTCTTTCTCGATGATAAATCGCAGGTCCAAAAGATCTTCAAAAACTTCGCTAGGAAGGCCCAAAATCAATTTGAAGTGAAGATCAAGAAGGTTCGCAGCGACAACGGAACGGAGTTCAAGAACACAAATGTGGAAACCTTTCTTGACGAAGAAGGGATTTCACACGAGTTCTCGGCTACATACACACCTCAACAAAATGGAGTTGTTGAGAGGAAGAACCGGACGCTCATCGAAATGGCGAGAACGATGCTTGATGAGTACAAGACGCCGAAGCACTTTTGGGCAGAAGCGGTTGAGACAGCTTGTCATGCAACAAATCGCTTGTATCTTCACTATCGGCGTTCTGGGAACGGGGGTGCCCAGACTTGCCTGCCTGCGGCCTGCGGCGTGGCTCAAGGGGTGGCCCAGCACGGCCCATCTTCATCAACACAAGCTCAAGACCCTCGCGAGTTGCCAATCCTCGCGGGCCGGACGACAGGAAGCTTCCTCAGGCACAGCCTCGTCAGGCTGGCTTGCGAGGAGGCGGAGAGATCAAGGCGGGGTACCTCACGAGGTGCCCATGAGGCAAGCCATGACGACCAAGGGCGCCAAAGGGAGCCAGCCGCTGCAGTGTCCTCGCTTTCCTCTTTGGTGCAAAGGGAGCAAGCGCAGCGAGAGCATCAAGCAAAGGCACCTGCTTCGTGCAACAAGACCAAGACCGTCGCAATGGCAGGAAGGAAGTCGTCGTGGAGCCCAAGCCAAGGCGTCACCACCGTGAGCCTTTTGACAAAGCGAGGACCAACTTTAGTCAGGATAAGTGTACTAGATGTTCCCCTTCAAAATGGCTAATTGTTGGCGCCTTCCCGCTCAATATTTGGGAAGAGGCCCAGGCCTCTGCCTATAAATAGGACTAGCCACCCACAGAGCTAGAGGCACCTTGGAACTGGAGAGAGAGAGAGAGAAGCAAGTGAACTCCCCTAGCAGTTCATCGGACCGCCAAGAATGCAGACCCTCATGAGGCTGTTCTTCCTTGTATTGTTCATCATCAGCCCAAGAGGCAATCCACCACACCACACACTGGAGTAGGGTGTTACACCACAATGGTGGCCCGAACCAGTATAAACCCTGTGTCTCTTGTGTTGCTCCTTCCATAGTTTAGATCCAAGCGAGGCAGCGAGGTGCAGGTAGGTAGGGGGTGAGATCTCCGCGTGCACCCCAGAGTTCGAACCTAGAGGGTCTGCCGGAACCCGAAATCCGACATTTGGCGCGCCAGGTAGGGGTGCACCGGAATCCGCCTCCCTCCGCCCTGTTCTTCGCCACCCATCGCATCCATGTCAGACGCTCGTCGGGCCCGCGCCGAGCCGCTCTCTCTACCCGCGTCGCCCAGACGGCCTCTTCGCCGCTGCCCCGCCGTTCCCCGTCGCCCGCCATCAACGCCGCCACCGGCCCGGCGGGGAACGGGCAACAAGCGTCGTCCCAGCATCCGTCCGTGAGGCGAGACGGCCGCACCGCTACTCCTTCACTCGCCCTAGCTGGTTCTTGATCTCGCGCGCTCCGCGCGCCCATGGAGGCTCGAGCTGCGCTCATCACGACAAACGAGCTCCTGCGCTACCGCCCTGTCGACGACGTCTACGAAGAGTGGCTCGACCGCGTTGCCAAGCTCGTCCACGCCGTAGGGGGCTCCCCCGCACCGTCCTTCTTGCTGCACCGCGCCCTGCCCTGCGCGGGCGATGAAGCTCCAGGGGCGCCTCAGCCGCCTCCCCCTCAAGAAGGTGCCTTGGCCCCAAGGCGCGTGGCCCCCGGGCGGAACCCACTCCGTCCGGCGCCAAAGACAAAGAAGATCGAGAGCTGTCAAGAGGTCCTCGGCCCCAAGAAGCTGCGGCGTGCTCCTGCACCGGCTTGTCTCGATCAAGGCGCTCTGCTCCAAAGACGCCAAGACCTCTGCTCCCACCGCAGCGCATGGGGACCCGCAAGACCAGGCTCTTCGTCACCAAAGGCCTCCTGTGGCTACAAAGAGTTGCCGCGCTTACACCACCGAAGCTGCGCGGCGTCGCGGGTCCCGTCAAGTTCAAGCCAGACTTGCCTCCTCGCTACGACGGCACACGGCCGACTGGGAGTTCCTTCAACTCTACGAGCTGGGCATCGAAGCCGCCTAACGGGACGAGAAGGTCATGGCGAACTGGTTTCCCATGGCACTCAAGGATCGGCCTCAAGACTGGCTCCTAGCACGATCTCCTCCTCGGGACGAGATGCGCACCCGCTTCATCGCCAACTTCCAAGGTACTGCGTGGATCGGCCTCCTGCCAGGAGCGACATGCGCGCCGCATCAAGCAGCCGGGGAGACCTCGCAGAAGTACATCCAAAGCACTTCAACAACGCACGCCTCAAGATTCCCAAGGTGACCGAGGAGGCCATCATCTCAGCCTTCTCCGACGGTGTGCGTAGACGTCAAGATGAAGGAGGAGCCGGCGATGCATGAAGATCTGTGTACATCCTTGAGCTGTTCAACTTGGTGACCAAGTGCGCCAGGCTAAGAAAGGACGCCTTTCCCTCCTCGAAGCTGCCACCGCACCCGTAAGAGAAGAAGTCCAAGGCCAAGGGCGTGAAGCGCAAGGGGCTGCCGTGCTCATGGCAGAACCTGCACACCAAGCGAGGCGTAGATCAGCCCGAGTCTTCCAAGGGCAGCCAGATCGTGTGTACCACGACCTCCACACCCACAACACCAACGAATGTCAAGAGCTCCGAGCCGTGCGAGAAGGGAGAATCGGTCGACGCCAAGACTGCAACGATCGAGGCTACGGCCGAGGAGGAGGAAGAAACGCAGGACGCTGGGAAGACCGTGGCCGTCGCCAAGGGTGGCGTGACCGACCTCGCGAGGATCGCTGGCAGGATCAGCCTCGCGAGGGAGGCTGGAGGGATCAGCCTCGCGAGGATCGCCCGCTAGGAAACGCATGCCTCCCTCCTCTGCCGCCGCAGCCAAGGAGAAATGAGGACCATCATCAGGACAAAGGGGCCGGGGGCTTCCAGGAGCCGCGTGCGATCGCTTGCATCCTGGGCGGAGCTCAAGCCCCAGCCTCTCAACGCATCTTCAAGCAGTTTGCCCGCGAAGTGAATGCAGTCCTCCCCAAGCTCGAGGCCACACGCCCTCTCAGGTGGTCAGCGTGCGCCATCACGTTCAGCTCCGCAGATCAGCTCAAGTGCGCGGCCACAACCGGAGTCCTCCCGATGCTTTGTTCCCCAATCATCAGCAACGTGCAAGTCACCAGGACCCTCATTGATGGCGGAGCAGGGCTCAATGTCCTGTCGGTAGAGACATTCAACAATCTCCAAGTGCCTTACAATCAGCTTCAGCCAGCCAAGCCTTTCTCCGGAGTCACCGATGGCTCCACAGTTCCGATTGGGCAGGTCCGCCTCCCCGTCACCTTCGGGGCGCGCGACAACTACCGCACCGAGCTCCTCGACTTTGATGTCGCCCACATTACTTTGCCAGACAATGCCATCCTCGGGTACCCAGCTGGCCAAGTTCATGGCCGTGACTCATCACGGCTACAACGTCCTCAAGATGCCAGGAAGCGGCGGAGTCATCACGGTGCCTTGTGAAGAGAGAGACGCAGTGTGCTCCCTGGAGCGAGCTTTTCAAGCCGCATCACTTGAAGACCCAGATCGCAGGAGCGGGAGGCTCCCCGAGACTGCTCCCAAGAAGAAGAAGACATCGCCAGGCCCGACCCCTCGGGAGGCAGGCCCCTCAGGGTCCGCGCTTGTTCAGGGGGCACCTCCTTCTGTCGCATAGGAAGGCGCGCCCGCGCCTCCTCAAGCAAGGCTCGGGGCTCTCTCCCGGAGGGCCACCGACCTTGCTAAGGTCACGAGGAGGCGCTTGGGCACCACTTTGAGGCGTGTTTCGAAGCTCGTTTCCCGCGAGCAGGAGCTAGGCTAGGAGGGCCAAACCCTCGGGAGTTCGTCGGCCAGATCATTCAGGAGGCTGCAGGAGTCAAGAGTCATGAGTGGCAGCCGCCGCTACTCCGCCGTAGCTCCCCATCCAGCGAGGATGGTGGGCTGCGCGTCTGCATCGACATACCAGTGGCTCAACCGAGCTGCCTCTCAGAGCGCTTGGCCCCTCACGCTGGGCGCCAAGGTCCACCCCACACCTACGTTCGCATGCCCTACGGGCGTGCCCGAACGCGGCCGCCACGCCTTGACACCTCATAGGGAGCATCCCGGAGGCTCAAGAGGCCAGGCGTTCCGCAGTCCTGGCGGAGATGGAGATGGTCCGCGAGAGTTAAAGAACAATGCTTTCGAGATAGGACGCGTAGGTGATAATCTGGCTAGAGTTAAAGATGAACTTCACCGCGTTAGCAAATATGCTTCTATGGTTGCTACTCAAGCTGAGAAAGTACTTAAAGCTCAAAATGATTTGCTTGATGAATTGAATAATAAAAATGACTTTGCTGTTAGAGTGGCTACTAGAACTGGTAGAATGACTCAGGAACCTTTGTATCCTGAGGGCCACCCTAAGAGAATCGAGCACGATTCTGAGAGAAATAATTTAGAGGCACCTAGTTCTTCTAAAAATAAGAAGAAGAAAAACGATAGAACTTTGCATGCTTCTAGTGAACCCATCAGAGACACACACGAGAATCCCAATGATATTTCTATTTCGATGTTGAAACTCAATCGGTGATGAACATGAACCTAATGATAATGTTAATGATAATGTTCATGTTGATGCTCAACCTAGCAAAGACAATGATGTAGAGATTGAACTCATTGTCGATCTTGATAACCCACAATCAAAGAATCAATGTTATGATAAGAGAGATTTTGTTGCTAGGAAGCACGGTAAAGAAAGAGAACCATGGGTTCAGAAACCCATGCCCTTTCCTCCTAAACCATCCAAGTCAAAGGATGATGAAGATTTTGAGCGCTTTGCTGAAATGATTAGACCTATTTTCTTACGTATGCGCTTAACTGATATGCTTACTTATGCCAAGTATATGAAGGATATCATCACAAATAAAAGAAAGATACCGGAAGCTGAAATTTCCACCATGCTTGCTAATTACACTTTTAAGGGTGGAATACCAAAGAAACTTGGAGATCCGGGTGTCCCAAATATACCTTGCTCTATTAAAAGAAATTATGTTAGAACTGCTTTATGTGATCTTGGAGCCGGTGTTAGTGTTATGCCTCTCTCTTTATATATCGTAGACTTGAATTGAATAAGTTGACACCTACTGAAATATCTTTGCAAATGGATGATAAATCAACTGCTATACATTGCCGGTATTTGTGAGGATGTGCCTGTTGTGGTTGCAAATGTCACTATTTTAACGGACTTTGTTATTCTTGATATTCCTGAGGAAGATAGTATGTCTATTATCCTTGGTAGACCTTTTCTTAATACTGCAGGGGCTGTTATTGATTGCAACAAAGGCAGTGTCACTTTTCATGTTAATGGTAATGAGCATACGGTACACTTTCCGAGGAAACAATCTCAAGTTCATGCATCAATTCTATTGAAAAAGTTCCAACTATCATTTTTGGAGGTTTTGAATTTCCTCTCCCTCTTGTCAAGAAAAGTATGATATTCTTATTGTTGGAGATTTTCATATCCCGTTGAGGTAACTTAGTGTTATTCGAAATTTCTCCGGTTCCGTGTTATTCGGAATGAGTTTGTTAACAAGACTTGATCAACCTTGTTAGTGGGTTCATTTTGATGATCACGAGATGGATGAAACTAGAAGGCACAACCTTCTGTACCCTCTTTTTACTTTCTGTTATTTAGAATAAATAAAGAAAAAATAGTATTATCCGTCTGTTTTCTGAATTATCCGTGCATTAAAAAAATAGTCCGAAAATAAAAGTGCTCCAAATGCCCTGCAAATTCAGTATGATTTTTTCTGGAATATTTGAGGATTTTAGGCACTGAAAACACTGCAGGAGGGGCAAGCACCAGGCCACGAGAGAGGACGGCGCGCCCCCCTGTAGGGTGCGCCCCCTGTCTCATGGGCCTCTGGTGGCTCCCCTCCACTTATGCCAGCACCCACACACTTCATCTTCTACCCAAAAATATCCCCATCCAGCTCAAGCATGAGTTCTAGCTCGTTTTGCTGCGATTTTCGATCTCTTAGCTCAAAGCTCCATTCGCAAAACTGCTTTGGGACATTGTTGATTGGTATGTGACTCCTCCATTGGTCCAATTAGCTTTTGTTCTAGTGCTTTATTCATTGCAATTTTTTGCTGCATAGGTGACCATGTTCTTGAGCTTGCATGTTAAATTTTTGAGGTCCCAAACAATTCCAATGCATGATATAGGCTCTAGGCACTTGTAGGAGTAGTTGCTATCAATCTTGTTCAGTTTTATTCACTTTTATTTTGAAGTTACTAAAATTTCAGAAATTTTCAGAAAAAGAAATATGCTTAGAAGAATGTACCAAGGAGGTTCCTCGGCAAAGAAAGGGCCAAGGATTGCTATACATGAACAAGATGTTAATTTGCCAAGGGACGCAAACGTACGGGCTTGTGAGTGGCCATCCGATGATTTTATGGTCGAAGCAGGCTTCAAGGAGGAATTTGACGCATATGTGCGTAATGCCGAGCTGGAGGACTTCTTACAAGATATGTGTCCTCAATATTATCAATTGACCGATTCCTTTGTGCGGAGGTTCGAATATATTTCTGCGCATAATTCTCCTAGTGTCATGTTTGATATTTATGATACATCTTATACCATGGATTTAGAGGATTTCACAACTGCTTGCAAACTCCCGCAATGGGGTAATATCAATGATCCTCGCAAATCTGAATTTAGAGATTTTCTTGCTAGTATTACCGTGGGAGAATCTAGGGACGTAGCACAAGATACCATAGGGAGCATTCGTTTTCCTGCTATACATTACTTTGCTCTCTTTATTGGTAGATGCATTAACGGTAAGGATGAGGTATGTCACATGTGTGCCCCTGATCTTTGTGTCCTCAAGTGTGCTGTGTCAGGTTATAAAGGTTATAATTTGGGGGCAATAGTTGCACGTAGGTTGCAGAATAATAGTAGAAGGGGTGATTTCTTTGGAGGAATTTATGCAACCCGTGTGGCTAATTTTCTTAATATAGCTCCACGAGAGGGGATATGATTGTACCTCCTGTTTATTTGGATAAAGAAGCTATGTTTTATCATCATTTTCTTGAGAGGAATGAACAATTCCTCCATTATCGACTAATCTATGACAGACGCAACGTCGTCCCTATTACTCTTCCTGCTCCCTACCTTTTTGATCATCAGGCAAAAGGAAGATATGTTGTCACCAGGGAAGAAGCAACTGAATATGAGAGGGGAATGGAGGTAGCTTGCCAACACGCTGCTGCTCAGGAGGCGGTCGCCTCTACATCTCAGACTACCCCAGTTTCACTTATGGATATCAGCGAGGCAGTCATTGGTATTAGACCAACTTAGGCCAAAAGCCTAAGCTTGGGGGAGTACGTATTTCTCACTGACTTTACATTCATGTTCACACACTAGTCGTCGGTTCTCATACTCTTTCATTGTATTATCCATGCTAGTTTAATTTTCTTTTTCTAGTTTTCTTCTTGTGTGTTTGATAAACCTTAAGAAAAACCAAAAAATAATTAGTTAGTTTAATTTCCATGCTTGTAGTAGAATTAAAATGAAAACCCAAAAAGATTTCTAATTCTTCTTCTTACTTGTTGGGAGCTTTCCCATGTAAATAGTTTTATTTTCTTTTCTTTCCTTTGGGGGTGGAGAAGACCATATTGAAAATGCTTAGTGGCTCTTATATGCAAGATTGTCTCTTTAACTTAGAGCCCATATTACTTGTCTTCTCTCTTGATTTGAATGCTTGCAGATTCCAGCTTAGTCCAATTCACGTACACTCTTATTATTATACACATCGTTCGGTCGTGCGAGTGAAAGGCAATAATGACGATATATGATGGACTTATTGGGATGAGAAAAGCTGGTATGAACTCGACCTCTTTTGTTTTTGTAAATATGATGAGTTCATCGTTCCTGAGTCAGCTATTATGAAGTAAACATATTTGCAATGACATTTAGAGATTATTGTTACTTGTGCCATGCTTGATTAGCTATGAGTTATAATGGTTTACCTTGCATGCCAACATGTTATTAGAATGATTATGATGTGATATGATGGGATGGTATCCTCCTTTGAATGAATTGAGTGACTCGACTTGGCACATGTTCATACATGTAGTTGAAACAAATCAACATAGCCTTCATGATATTTATGTTCATGGTGGATTATATCCTACTCATGCTTGTTCTCGGTGTGAATTAATTTTAATGCATGTTTATGACTGTTGTCGCTCTCTCTCGCTTGGTCGCTTCCCAGTCTTTTGCTAGCCTTCACTTGTACTAAGCGGGAATACTGCTTGTGCATCCAAACTCCTTAAACCCCAAAGTTGTTCCATATGAGTCCACTATACCTTCCTATATGCGGTATTTACCTGCCGTTCCAAGTAAATTTGTATGTGCCAAACTCCAAACCTTCAAATGAAATTTTGTTTTGTATGCTCGAGCAGCTCATGTTTCAACTAGGGCTGCCTATATCTTCCATGCTTGGTGGGTTATTCTCAAGAGGAGTGGACTCCGCTCCTCATTCACGAGAAAGGGCCGGTAACCGGGATGCCTAGTCCCATGATCCAAAAAGATCAAAGCAAATCAGAATAATTAAACAAAGCTCCCCCAGGGCTATTGTATGTTGGAGGCACTCGTTGTTTCGAGCAAGCCATGGATTGATGCTTGTTGGTGGTTGGGGGAGTATAAACCTTTACCATTCTGTTTGGGAACTGCCTATAATGCATGTAGTATGGAAGATACAACCATCTCATAGTTGTTGCGTTGACAATGAAAGTATGCCGCTCAAAATGTTATTCAATCTCTATTTTAAAATCGAGCTCGCACCTCTACAAATCCTCGCTTCCCTCTGCGAAGGGCCTATCTATTTACTTTTATGTTGAGTCATCACCCTTCTTATTAAAAGCACCCATTGAGAGCACACTGTCATTTGCATTCATTACTCTTGGTTTATATTGGGTATGACTTGACTGGATCTCTTTTACCATGAATTACAATGTTTAGTCAGTCCTTGATCTTTAAAGGTGCTCTGCATTTATGTTTTGCGGTCCCAGAAAGGGCTAGCGAGATAACATTTTGTTATATCATGTTATGATTATTTTGAGAAAGTGTTGTCATCTGAGTTTTATTATTATGGCTCGCTAGCTGATTATGTTATTGATATGAGTAATTGTGAGACCTATGTGTTATTGTGAGTACGGTTAGTTCATAATATTTGCTGAAACTTGAATGCTGGCTTTTCATGTTACAACAACAAGAGCAAACATAGTTTGTAAAAGTTTTTCTTTTTCACTTTCAGTTTATCAACTTAATTGCTTGAGGACAAGCAAAGGTTTAAGCTTGGGGGAGTTGATATGTCTCCAACGTATCTACTTTTCGAAACACTTTTGCCCTTGGTTTGGACTCTAACTTGCATGATTTGAATGAAACTAACCCGGACTGACGCTGTTTTCAACAGAACTGCCATGATGTTGTTTTATGTGTAGAAAAGAAAGGTTCTCGGAATGTCCTGGAAATCCACAGAGGCACTTTTTGGAATTTATAAGAATTTTTGGCGAAAGAATTAATGCCAGGGGGCCCACAGGCTGTCCACGAGACAGGGGGGCGCGCCCCCCTAGGGCGCGGCCTCCTATCTCGTGGGCCCCTTGGACCTCCTCCGACCTCAACTCCAACTCTATATATTCCGTCTCGGGGAGAAAAAAATCAGAGAGAAAGTTTCATCGCGTTTTACGACACGGAGCCGCCGCCAAGCCCTAACCTCTCTCGGGAGGGCTGATCTGGAGTCCGTTCAGGGCTCCGGAGTCCGTTCGGGGCTCCAGAGAGGGGGATTCGTCGCCGTCGTCATCATCAACCATCCTCCATCACCAATTTCATGATGCTCACCGCCGTGCGTGAGTAATTCCATTGTAGGCTTGCTGGACGGTGATGGGTTGGATGAGATTTACCATGTAATCAAGTTAGTTTTGTTAGGGTTTGATCCCTAGTATCCACTATGTTCGAGATTGATGTTGCTATGACTTTGCTATGCTTAATGCTTGTCACTAGGGCCCGAGTGCCATGATTTCAGATCTGAACCTGTTATGTTTTCATGAATATATGTGTGTTCTTGATCCTATCTTGCAAGTCTATAGTCACCTATTATGTGTTATGATCCGACAACCCTGAAGTGACAATAATCGGGATACTTCTCGGTGATGACCGTAATTTGAGGAGTTCATGTATTCACTATGTGTTAATGCTTTGGTCCGGTTCTCTATTAAAAGGAGGCCTTAATATCCCTTAGTTTCCCGCTAGGACCCCGCTTCAACGGGAGGGTAGGACGAAAGATGTCATACAAGTTCTTTTCCATAAGCATGTATGACTATTTACGGAATACGTGCCTAAATTACATTGATGAATTGGAGCTAGTTCTATATCACCCTATGTTATAGCTATTGCATGAGGAATCGCATCCGGCATAATTATCCATCACTGATCCATTGCCTACGAGCTTTTCACATATTGTTCTTTGCTTATTTACTTTTCCGTTGCTACTGTTACAATTACTACAACAACCCAAAAACATTTATCTTTACTTTTGCTACCATTACCTTTATTATCATACCACTTTTGCTACTAAACACTTTGCTGCAGATACTAAGTTATCCAGGTGTGGTTGAATTGACAACTCAACTGCTAATACTGAAGAATATTCTTTGGCTCCCCTTGTGTCGAATCAATAAATTTTGGTTGAATACTCTACCCTCGAAGGCTGTTGCGATCCCCTATACTTGTGGGTTATCAGTGCTCAACTCCATATATTATTTCCCAATGATCTATGGTTATCCTATGATGTTTGAGTAGATCCGTTTTGTCCTGTGGGTTAATCGTGATCTTGGTTGGTATGATTATATATTTTATTTATGGTTCTGTCCTACAGTGCCCTCCATTCTCGCGCAAAAGTGAGGGGTCCTTGCTGTAGGGTGTTGCAATACGTTCATGATTCTCTTATGGTGGGTTGCGAGAGTGACAGAAGCTTAAACCCGAGTAGGTGGGTTGTCGCATATGGGAGTAAAGAGGACTTGATACTTAATGCTATGGTTGGTTTTCACGACCTTAATGATCTTTAGTAGTTGCAGATGCTTGCTAGGGGTCCAATCATAAGTGCATATAATCCAAGTAGAGAAAGTATGTTAGCTCATGCCTCTCCCTCATGTAAAGTTACAAGAATGATTACTAGTACTTGTTATCGATTGCCTAGGGACAAATGAATTTCTTGTTGACACAAACCCTTTTACTAAACACCTAACTTTTGTTATCTTGCAGAGTACTTCTAGTTTTATTCTTGCAAAGTAGTTCTAGCATCACACCTACAAAATAGTTTCATACTTGTTCCCGGTAAAGCGAACGTCAAGTGTGTGTAGAGTTGTATCGGTGGTCGATAGAACTTGAGGGAATATTTGTTCTGCCTTTACCTCCTCGTTGGGTTTGACACTCTTATTTATCAAAGAAGGCTACAAACGATCCCCTATACTTGTGGGTTATCACTGCTCGTGGGCCACGGGGCTGGTGGCAGCATTGGCCCCAGACGATGGAGAGCGATGGGGAGCACCGTCGCCTACGGGCGCCGTCTGGGCGACGCGTGCGGCGGCCCGGCGCTCAGCGTGAACTCGACGAGCATCGGCCATGGAGACGGCAAAACGGTAGTGAATCGACTGGAGGAAGAGAGGCTCCGACGCACCCCTACCTGGCGCGCCAAATGTCAGATTACGGGCTCCGCAGACCCTGGATAGATTCGAACTCTGGGGTGCGTGCGAAGAAGTCAACGTCCCCAGTCTGCCTACTCGTCTATCCCAAGGCCTAGCTCTATGAACTGGAAGGAAACAGAACACGACAGTTTACCCAGGTTCTGGCCACCTTGCGGTGTAAAACCTTACTCCTGCTTTGTGGTGGATTGGTCTCAAGGGGCTGAGGATGAACTAGTACAGTGCGAGAACAACCTCAGGAGGTGTGTTCTTGTGTTTGTATTAGCTGGTGTGTGTGAGGATGGAATGGATCGAATCCCTCCCTATGGTGGTGGTGCTGCTCTTCTTATAGTGGCCGTGGTCCTCTTCCCAAAATGAAGGCAGGAAGGGATCCCACAACGGCCAAATTCGAATGGAGACAACTAGTAAATCTTATCCTGACAAAAGGTAGTCTTCGCTTGCAAAGCTTCTGGTCGTTATGCTGTGGTGGGATCGGCGGTGACCTCTGTCCTGCCGTCCTGGCGGTCTTGGTCTTGTTCCATGGAAATGGAAATCTTTGGCTGATTCCTCGGGTCTTGTTCCATGGAAATGGAAATCTTTGGCTGATTCCTCGGGACTCCGCGCCTGTGCTTGTCTCCTTAGAACCAAAGAGGAAACTGCTGTACTGCGCCCACTGGCGCCCGCCTGGCCTTGGACGTCATGGCTCAAGTCATCTGAACCTCATGAGGTGAGGGTTTGCATAGAAATCTCCACTCCTCAGGATCTAGGCTAAGGAGGCCACTCCTTCTGGAGGTCTTGGCGTCGTCCGCCTCACGAGCCTTGGTCCCTCGCGAGGGTCTTGATTTGTTGATGCTGAAGGTGGGCCGTACCAGGCCATCGGCCATCGATGGAGCCATGCCGTGGGCCGCAGGCAGGCAAGTCTGGGTACCCCCATTCCCAGAACGTCGACAACAACAAATTCTTCAATTTGTTCGATATCATATTAGCTATAAACACCCTTTCATAAGAAGATAAGATTTCATTATCATTAAACTCACATAGGTAGGGAAGGTGTTTTTTAGGGTTCTTAGAGCAATAAGTAAAATCACAAAGTTCACAAAGATTCCAAGCATAACATAGCGGACAATTTATTTGATTCCATAAGAGTCTCCCCTCTTCGGACAACAGTGACGCACAAAATGAGCATGCTCATCTAAAGATTTTCCCTCAACCAAATTAGTTGGGGTCTCAACACAAGCACAAATGGATTGAAGATGATCCAAGTAGAAAACTTTAAGTGGATCCATAAACCTTTTTTGTTTCCGATTTTCAATAAACACACAGTTATACCGAGCAAACGAGCCAAGTAAGACATAAAGGCAAACGAAAAGGTAAATATTTTTTTGTACTTTTCCGAAAACGTTTTAGAAGTGGGGTAGAGGAAAACGAGAGGCAAATGGCAAGTACTTGGTAGGCTTGATGTAGAATATCCCCGGCAACGGCGCCAGAAATTCTTCCTGCTATTTCTTGAGCTTGCTTTGGTTTTTCCCTTGAAGAGGAAAGGGTGATGTAGCAAAGTAGAGATAAGTATTTCCCTCAGTTTGAAAACCAAGGTATTAATCCAGTAGGAGGTACACGCAAGTCTCCAATCTATGCACGTGCACAAACAATCCAACACTTGCACCCAACGCGATAAAGGGGTTGTCAATCCCTTCACTGTCACTTGCAAGGATGAGATCTGATAGAGATACATATAAAAGATTACTAAAACATAAAACAAAATAAAGTAAATAAATTGCAGCAAGGTATTTTTGGGTTTTTCGGTTTATAGATCTGAAAATATATGATGGAAAATAGACCCGTGGGCTATAGGTTTCACTAGAGGCTTCTCTCTTGAAAGGAAATAATATGGTGGGTGAGGGAGTCCTGGATTAGGGGGTCCTCGGGTGTCCGGTCTATTCGATATGGGCCGGAGTGATGGGCCGTGAAGATAAAGCAGAAGGCTATCCCCCGTGTTCGGGTAGGACTCCTATGTGCGTAGAACGACAAGTTTGGTGTCTGGGTGTAATGTTTCCTTCCTCTGCAAGCCAACTCTGTACAAACCTAGGCCCCTCCGATGTGTATATAAACCGGAGGGTTTAGTCTGTAGAGGCTATCAGCAGAATCATAGGCTAGACAGCTAGGGTTTAGCCATTACGATCTCGAGGAAGATCAACTCTTGTAACCCTTACACACATTGAATACAATCAAGCATGACGTAGGGTTTTACCTCCTTTAAGAGGGCCCGAACTTGGGTAAACATCGTCTCCCTATTGTCCCTTGTTACTATCGATCCTTAGACACACAACTTGGGACCCCCTACCCGAGATCTGCCGGTTTTGACACCGACATTGGTGCTTTCATTGAGAATTCCGTTGTGTTGTCAACAAAAGAATCGATGGCTCACCTCGTCATCGACGACAATGCTGTTTTCGGGGAGACCTTTCTCCCTGGACAACTCTTTGTGTTTGGCGGCTTCGTGCTATGTGCCAAATCGACCGGTCACCTTGAACGGGTCGACAGCTACGCCCCTGGTCACCAGATCAGGTTTGGAAGCTTGAACTACCTCATTGATATCCGGGGAGACCTGATCTTCGAGGGGTTCACGGCCTCGGCCGTCGCTCCCCACCCACACGAAGGAGGCCCTTCGGATCTACTATCAGATCCCATCCAGGGGTCGATGCTCGTGTCGACCTCGGCCTTAGATCCGGGGCAGACCACTTCGTCCGAAGACGGGAGGGTGAACCCCGCCGGACTCTCCCCCATCACGGAGCTTCTAGCCAGAGACCCAAATGCGACCACGCCGTCCGCGGACCCGGAGTCAAACGAGACTCTCCCCGTCATTGGGAAGCCGGACTCGCCTCTGGACACCAGCTCCGAACTCTCGAGGTCTGCGTCCCTCGGGCTCGGCCAAGTGGTTATCACCGAGCCTAGCTCCGCAGATCCTCAGACACCGGTCCAACTTTCGCTCCTAAACAAAACACTGGACTTAATACAATCTCTCGCCATCATGGAAGTGTCACCTCTGAACTGCGCCCAACTTGGACTGGGGGCTGAGAGTAGGGCTGAGAGTAGGGAAGTTTACGTCCCACCCACCACCCACTTAATAGCCACTTGAACTGGGATCGGCGATGACCTCCGTCCTGCTGTCATGGCGGTCTTGGTCTTGTTGCACCGGAATGGAAACCTTTGGCTGATTCCTCGGGGCTCCACGTCTGCGCTTGCCTCCTTAGCACCAAAGAGGAAACTGGTACACTGCGTCCACTGGCTCCCGCCTGGCCTTGGTCGTCATGGCTCACGTCATCTGGACCTCACGAGGTGAGTCTTGCATAGAGATCTCCGCTCCTTGGGAGGCAGCTTGAGGAGGCCGCCCCTGTGGAGGTCTTGGTGTCGTCCAACTCGCGAGGTTTGGCCCCTCGCGAGGGTCTTGAGTTGTTGATGCTGTACCTGGGCCATACCAGGCTGCCGATGGAGCCACGCCGTGGGCCACAGGCAGGCAAGTCTGGGTACCCCCGTTCCCAGAACACCGGCAGTAGCCCCCAGACCCAAG
The DNA here is from genome assembly GCA_021605145.1 of Aegilops bicornis. Taxonomy (NCBI): domain Eukaryota; kingdom Viridiplantae; phylum Streptophyta; class Magnoliopsida; order Poales; family Poaceae; genus Aegilops; species Aegilops bicornis. The sequence continues at coordinate 390,846,827 of CM038675.1, read as the reverse complement.
GCGCGCTCGAACTTGGCTTCGAGGCGAAGTAAAAGGGCATGTGTGGAGCGCCGCCGACCCTAACCGCCTGCGGCCTCAATTGACACGTTGCGATTGATGGGACGTGGGCGTCTCCACTTCCCCATGCTGCCTCGGCAACCGTTTGAGTTGATGAGACTCTACTGCATGTAGAGAAAAACCATCATTGCGCGGGGTCGTGGAGGCCGGCGGTTGGCCTCCTTCCGGCTATAAATGAGGAGAGGGGCAGACCCCCTTCGCTCATCTCCATCTTCTTGCCACCTGCTCCTTCTTCTTCTTCTTCTTTGTTCTTCCATCGTCTTGCTGCAGTATCCATGGCGCCGATTAGGAGATTCTCTGCAGCGGAGAAGGGAATAACCCCCCGGGAGGATCCGGGGCCGCTCCCGCCGAAGAAGAGGCTCAGCCGCCCCCGCGATGCCGGTGAGAGGCCAGAGGTGACGCGGCCTTGGTACGAGCGGCCTCCGCCTGGCTTCCCGCTCCCTCTGTACGCCCGCGTGCAAGGCTCCGAGGGAGGCGGCAATGCCCAGCGCCACACGGGCCACGTTCATGGTGGCCAGGCTGAGGCTGCACGGGCAGACGGCCCGTGAACCCACGCCGAAGGCTCCTCACGCGAGTTCATGGTGTGGGTGGTGATGCCACCGCACACGTGGATCCGGTTCCCACGGTTCTTCGCCGAGGAGATGCCGCTGAGAGGGCCGCTTGAGCTGTGGCTGCAGCATGCCTGGTGCTGCAGTCTGGCCACAGGGGCGAAGGTCGAGGTCATCCCCCCGGGCAAAACCTTCATGACCCAAGGATGGGGTGAGGCCGCCTGCGCTTGCCGTGCGGAGGGGGCCCTCACCATCCACTTCGAGTATGATGGCGCCTCCATGTTGTTCTTCAAGGTCTTCGATAAGGAGGGCCGTCGTTTGGAGTGCTGCCCCGGGGGAGGCAGCCTGGGTGGCGCGGCTGCGGGCGTCGAGCCCGCCTCCGATCTCGTCGACAGCTCCTCCAGCAGCAGCGACGACTCCTGGGAGTCCAGCGACTCTCCCGAGCCTAGCGATTATCCAGAGTCGAGTGACGTCAGCTACGTGCCACCAAGCTCTTGCCATGCCCGGAGCACGGCAGCGGCGTCCACTCGGTGTCGTCGGTGATGCCCAGCAGCTGGGGTTCCCCTAAGCTTCCTTCTTTTGTTTCCCTATGAGGAATCGAGACAAACCCCGTGGGGGTATGTAAAAAACTGTAATGCTTTTGCTCCGATGTTTACTACTCCTAGTATGAGGTTGCAGCTGTGTGTCTCGCTTCGGCATTGTTCCCCCTTTTTGTTCTCGCGGTAGCTTAGCGCTCTACGCCAACAGGTCCCAGTCCACAGGCAGGCTTAGACCGTCACTGGTATGCCAGGTCGCGATGCCGTGGTCAAGGCCAGGAGGTGAGCGGCCCAAGGTCCAGTAAGAGCTCCTAAGGTGCGATGCTCAAGAGGCCCCCTTTGGCGTGCAAGCAGCCCCCTAAAGGCCGAAAAGGAAAGCGGCATTGCTGGAGCGAGATTATGAGAGTCGAAATTCCGGACAGCGGGTTCACGCTGATATGTATAGGTGACTTATCTTAACGAGCCTGCTATGATTCCCTTGCGCGGCGTCTCATTGTGCTTTAGCGGTGATGCTTCCGGGTAGGGCTCACGCCAGCCTCCCCTTTCCTCGCTCATCTAGGTGCTTTAGGTCCTCGGGTCCCGACCCTCGAGCGAGGCTCCGCCACCGCTGGTATGCCAGGTCGAGATGCCATGGTCAAGGCTAGGGGTGAGGGCTGGAGAGTCAGTAGGAGCTCCTGAGGCGTCCGAGAGGAGAGCATAACACATAAGCGCGCTTACTGTCCTGCCGTTGATCTTTTCGCAAGAAGATGAAGGCACTGAGGATCTGGTGAGGTGACATGCGCGGGGCAGGCCGTGAGCCAGAGCTTGATCTCTCAGATTTGTCAGTGTTGCAGGCATGGACCCGAGCACAAGTGCCGTGCCAGCATGTGTAGCCCCCATTGCGGGATGAGAAAGAGGCCGGCCAGTAACGCGGGAGGCCGCGAAGGGCGATAAACAACAGGCAAGTTGGTGATAACATAAATCATCTCATGGATACAATAGAGCTAGTTCTGATAGATGGCGAAAATGATACATGCCACAAGGACGGACCCATGCGGCTTGGGGATGATGCAGCCTGAGGGGTGTCCCCAACTGAATAATCAAAAGACACAAGAAGGATACATGCCGCAGGGACAGGCCCATGCGATCTGGGATAATGCAGCCCAAGGTGCGCCCCCAACTGAACAAACTAGAAAATGTCACCTGGCACCATTGCTGAAGAGATGTTGAAGTAGCTTAAGACGCGTACTGAAGAAGTCGCTCCTCATGAGCCACCTAGATCCTGAGCCTCGGGAGGCTCTGGAGACCCTGGAGGCTCGTGAAGAAGTCGCCATTTCCGTCAGGACCGCCTGGTGCCTGGCCTCCTGAGCCGCCAGGACGCTCTGCATGCTGGAATGTAACAGCCGTGTTCGGCAAGCCAAAAGGCATGCGAACATAGCTGTGAGGGGGACACTCGCACTGGCCAGCGCGCGATGGCCAGAAGTGCTCCTGAGATGCGGCCTTGTTGAGCCCAGGGATGTTGACACAGGCGCGCAGCTCGCTGTCCTCGCCAGGATAAGGAGCTGCGCTAGGTGGTGAGCGGCGGTCGCTGCGCATGGCTCTCGCCTCTTGAAGCTCCTCGGTTGCCTTGGTGATGAACTCCTGAGAACCTAGCACCCCGTGCCTTGTGCCCTCCTGGCAGAAGCATGCTCTGAAGCACGCCTCCACGTGGTGCCCGAGCGCCTCCCTCCTGACGTTGGCTAGGTCACAGGCCCTCTAGAGGAGATCCCCCGAGCCCAGCCTAAGAGGGGCGCCATGCGCGCCTTCCTATGCGAGAGAGAGAGGCACCCCATCCGTGGGCGCAAGTCCTGAGGTGGTGCCGCTGGACACACCACTCTCCTGAGGTTCCTGGCGGAGCAACTGCTTCTTCTTCTTAGGGACAACCTCAGGAGGGTAGATGGCGGCTTCATCGTCTGGGTTCTCGACTGCCGCAGCCTGGTAGGCGCGCTCGAGGGAGTACACTGCGTCCTTCTCCTTGCAGGCAACCATGATGATTTCGTGGCTCCCTGGCATCTTGAGGACATTGTAACCATGATTAGTCACTGCCATGAACTTGGCTAGGGCCGGATACCCAAGGATGGCATTGTATGGAAGTAGGATGTGGGTGACGTCGAAGTCGATGAGCTCTGTGCGGTAGTTGTCGCGCTTGCCGAAGGTGACAGGGAGGCGGATCTGTCCTATCAGGGTGGTGGAGCCATCGATCACCCCTGAGAAAGGCTTGCTGGGCTACTGCTGGTCATAGGGCATTTGGAAGCGGTCGAACGTCTCGATGGATAGGACATTGAGCCCCGCACCGCCATCGATGAGGGCCTTGGTGACGAGGATGTTGTTGATGACTGTTGAGCAGAGCATCTGGAGGGCACCGGCAGTTTCCACTCACTTGAGCTGGTCGGACGAGCTGAAGATGATGGTGCACTTGGACCACCTGAGCGGACGCGTAGCCTCGAGCTTGGGGAGGGCCGCGTTCACCTCACGGGCAAACTGCTTGAAGATGCGATGAGAGGTAGGGGCCTAAGCGCCGCCCAGGATGCAAGCGATGGCACGAGGCTCCTGGAAGCCCCCCAGCCCCCTCGTCCTGGTGGTGGTCGTCGTTCGTTCTTGGTGGTGGTGGCAGCGGAGGGAGGCCAGCGTTTCCCTGAGGACGGTCCTCACGAGGCTGATCCCTCTAGGGGCCCTCGCGAGGCTGGCCCTGCCAGCGTACCTCACGAGGCTGATCGCGCCACTCCTGGCGGGGGCCTGATACGTCTCCGTTGTATCTATAATTTTTTATTGTCCATGCATATATTGTACTTTTGGCAACTTTTTATACTATTTTTGGCACTAACATATTGATCCAGTGCCCAGTGCCAGTTCCTGTTTGTTGCATGTTTATGTTTCGCAGAAACCCAATATCAAACGAGTCCAAACGGGATAAAAACGGACGGAGAATTATTTTGGAATATTTATGATTTTTGGGAAGTAAAATCAACGCGAGACAATGCCCGAGGGGGCCACGGGGCAGGGGGGCGCGCCCTGGACCCTTGTGGGCACCCCGTAAGGCGGTTGAATCTCTTCTTTTGCCGCAAGACCCGAGTAAGTAGGTTGTTTGCATATGGGAGAAAGGGGACTTGATGCTTTAATGCTATGGTTGGGTTTTACCGTAATGATCTTTAGTAGTTGCGGATGCTTGCTAGAGTTCCAATCATAAGTGCATATGATCCAAGTAGAGAAAGTATGTTAGCTTACGCCTCTCCCTCAAATAAAATTGCAATAATGATTACCAGTCTAGTTATCGATTACCTAGGGACAAATAACTTTATCGTAACAAAAATCTCTCTACTAAAACTAATTTAGTTGCGTCTTCATCTAAACAGCCCCTAACTTTTATTTACTCGCTCTTTTTTATCTTGCAAACTTATCCAACAACACCTACAACGTACTTCTAGTTTCATACTTGTTCTAGGTAAAGCGAACGTCAAGCGTGCGTAGAGTTGTATCGGTGGTTGATAGAACTTGAGGGAATATTTGTTCTACCTTTAGCTCCTCGTTGGGTTTGACACTCTTACTTATTGAAAGAGGCTACAATTGATCCCCTATACTTGTGGGTTATCAGGGCCGCAGTCATCCCAACGTACTCCACTTCGGCCTCCTCCGCGGCCGTAGCCTCGATCATTGCGCTCGGGGAAATGACCGAGGTGCCCATTGCGGAATGCCTTGTGCTCCTGACAGTCGTTGGTGTTGTGGTTGTGCATGTTGTGGAAGACGCAGAACGGGCGGCCGCCCTTGGATGACTCTGGGTGATCGCAGCTGCGCTTCATCTATGGTTCAGCCACGAGCACGGCCGGTCCCTTGTGCTTCACATCTTTGGCTTTGGCCTTCTTGTCTTCTGGGTCAGCCCTCGGGAGTTCTAGGAGGGACAGTTGACCCTCCCCAGCTCTCGCACACTTGGTTGCCATGTTGAACATCTCTAGGATCGTGCATAGGTCCTCGTGTATGGCGAGCTCCTCCTTCATCTTGACGTCGCAGACGCCATCAGTGAATGCCGAGATGATGGCCTCGTCCGATACCTTGGGGATCTTGAGGAGAACACTGTTGAAGCAATGGATGTACTTCTGCAAGGTCTCCCCTGGCTGCTGCTTGATGCGCCGCAGGTCACTGCAGCCGGCGGCCGATCGCGGGTGCCCTGAAAAGTTGGCGACGAAACGCTCTCGCATTTCGTCCCAGGAGGAGATCAATCCCACGGGCAGGTTCAGGAGCCACGGGCGCGCGCCATCCTTGAGGGCCATGGAAAACCAGTTCGCCATAACCTTCTCGTTGCCGTTGGCCGCCTTGATGCTCATCTTGTAGAGCTGTAGGAACTTAGCAGGGTCAGGGGTGCCGTCGTAGTGTGGAGGCAGGTCGGGCTTGAACTTCCCCGGCCAGACGATGCTGCGTAGCTCGAGAGTGAAGGCGCGACAACCCGTTGTGGTCACAGGAGCCCGTCGTGGAGGTGGAGCCTGATCCTGGTGCTCGCGTGCCACCGCTGAAGGCGGCGCACGGTCTTGACGTGGAGGTGCTGGGAGTGCACGGGCATCTTCTTGCGGTCGCTGGACAACCTAGGAGCTTTCTTCCTCATGCGCCGGCACCCTGTGCGGCGGGTCGCACCGCGGGGCCTCACGCCTCGGCCCGAGGGCGACATCTTGACGAGGAGGTGGAGGATCTGCTCCGTGGGCTATGTCATCCATAGCAGGCGGCGGGCGAGGCAGCGAGGGAGACGGTGCAGGAGAGCCCTCGGCGGCGCTGACAAGCTCGGTGATGCGGTCCAGCCAGTCATCGTAGAGGTCGTCGACGGGGATATAGCGCAGGAGCTCGCGTGCCATGAGCAGCGTGGCTTGGGCGTCCGCCGGGCCTCGACGAGCATGGCACGATGAACCAGCCGGAGTCAGCGACGGGGTGGTGGTGCGCCCATCACGCTGCACAGAGGGGCGCAATGATGAAGCTTGTTGTTCGTGCCCCGCCGGGCCGGTAGCGGCGTTGGCGGAAGGCGATGGAGAACGACGGGTCGGCCTGCCGGCAGGCGCCATCTGGGCGACGCGAGCAGCGAGGGCGGCCTGACGCTCAGCACGGGCTCGACGAGCGTCAGCCATGGAAGCTGTGGAGCGATGACGAGTTTACTGGCGGAAGTGAGGCTCCGACGCACCCCTACCTAGCGCGCCAAATGTCGGATTTCAGGTTCCATAGACCCTTGAGAGGTTCGAACTCTGGGGTGTGTGCGAAGAACTCGTCCTCCCCAGTCTTCCTGCTCGCCAATCTCACGGCCAAGCTCGACGAACTGAATGGAAAAGAGACACAACGATTTACCCAGGTTCGGGCCACCTTGCGGTGTAAAACCCTACTCTTGCTTTGTGGTGGATTGTCCTTGAGGGGCTGAGGATGAACTAGTACAGTGGGAGAACAACCTCACGAGGAGAGGTGTTCATGTGCTCGATGATCTGGTGGGTGAGAGGATGATTTGAATGATCCGTCCCCTTCTACGGTGGTGGCTAGATCCTATTTATAGTGGCCTTGGTCCTCTTCCCCAATGTAGGCGGGAAGGGATCCCACAACAGCCAAATTTGAAGGGGGATAGCTAGTACATGCTATCCTGACAAAAGTAGTCTTCGCCTGCAAAGGCCTCTGGTCGTGACGCCGTGGTGGGCTCGGCGATGACCTTCATCCCGCCGTCCTGGCGGTCTTTGTCTTGTTGCACTAGAATGGAAATCTTTGGCTGATTCCTCGGGACTCCACGTCTGCACTTGCCTCCTTAGCACCAAAGAGGAAACTGGTACACTGCGCCCGCTAGTGCCCGCCTGGCCTTGGTCATCATGGCTCACGTCATCTGGACCTCACAAGGTGAGCCTTGCATAGAGATCTCCACTCCTCGGGAGGCAGGCTGAGGAGGCCGCCCCCTGTGTAGGTCTTGGTGTCGTCCGCCTCGCCGAGGCTTGGCCCCTCACGAGGGTCTTGAGTTGTTGATGCTGAAGCTGGGCCGTACCAGGCCACCGATGGAGCCATGCAGTGGGCCGCAGGCAGACAAGTATGGGTACCCCCGTTCCCAGAACGCCGACATGTAACGAATATTTCATCATCCCAGAGGAACCCCTCGAACAAGAATGCTTCAAGCAACGGCTCATCGCCACCGCACGGAGCCTGAAAAAGAAACAATAGAAGATTCAAGCCGAACAGGATACACTCAATGACAGATGGACCAAGGTCCTAGCCGCCGAAGAAGGATATGGCTTTGAGCGCCAAACAAAAAGTTATCCCAAATGCAGGCTACTACCACGATTCGACGACGAGGCCTTTGAGCCAATACCGTCAAAATACAATCATGCTGATCAACCGGACCGACCACCACATGGACGGTACAAAACGGCCAATTATGCCGAACACCAGCCCGCGCCCCAACGTGGGACGATGACCGTCACGCCGGATATACTAAAAGCAAATCCGGTCGGGCCGAATACAGCAGACAAGACTCGTATGAACTGCGTCGTGATATAGCCCGGCACAGAGGCGCCGCACACCCCCTATGCTTCACTGATGAAGTAATGGATCACGAATTCCCAGAGGGTTTTAAACCCGTAAACATTGAATCATATGATGGTACTACAGACCCCGCGGTATGGATGGAAGACTTCTTCCTCCACATTCACATGGCCCGCGGGGATGATCTACATGCCATCAAGTATCTCCCACTAAAACTCAAAGGGCCACCTCGGCATTGGCTTAATAGCTTGCCGGCAAACTCCATCAGAAGCTGGGAGAGCCTGGCAGATGCATTCCTGGACAATTTCCAAGGCACTTATGTGCGACTGCCAGATGCTGACGATTTAAGTCATATAACTCAGCACCCAGGGGAATCGGCCAGGAAATTCTAGACCCGGTTCCTAACTAAGAAGAACCAAATTGTCGACTGTCCGGATGCAGAGGCCTTAGCGGCATTTAAGCATAACATCCATGACGAGTGGCTCGCCCGGCACCTCGGTCAGGAGAAGCCAAAATCCATGGCAGCCCTCACGACACTTATGACCCACTTTTGCGCGGGCGGAGATAGCTGGTTGGCTCGTAGTAACAATACAGCAAGCAAACCTGGCACGTCAGAGGCCAGGGATAGCAACGGCAAACCACGACGCAACAAACACAAGCGCCGCAAATATGGTGAAAACGCCGAAAATACGGCAGTTAATGCCGGGTTTAGGGGCTCAAAATCCGGTCAGCGGAAAGGGTACCCAAAAATAACAATTCGGGTCCATCCAGTCTGGACTGCATACTCGATCGCCAATGCCAAATTCATGGCACCCCAGGAACGCAAGCCACCCATACCAACAGAGAATGCTGGGTCTTCAAACAAGCCGGCAGGGCAGGCGCCAAAAACGGAGAAGGGGGGTCTCAAAGCGATGATGGCGACGAAGAGCCCAGATCACCGAATCTGAGGAGGGCAAAAGAAATTTCCCCCGCATATTCAATCGGTGAATGTGGTAAATACCACCCAAAGTCCCAACTCGGACCGGATATGCACCCTTAGGGATGCCGACTTAACGGAACTAGTCATCCCACAATATAAACTAGGGTCGGTCACCTTCAACCGCACGGATCGTCCGGTTAAAACCAATCAGGGCAATCCAGCCGCACTAGTCCTCGACCCAATAATTGACGGGTTCCACCTCACTCGAGTCCTTATGGACGGAGGCAGCAGTCTAAATCTGCTTTACCAGGACACAGTGCGCAAGATGGGCATCGATCATTCGGTGATCAAACCCACTAAAGCCACTTTCAGAGGCATTATACCAGGTGTGGAAGCCAGTTGTACAGGCTCCATTGCCCTTGAGGTAGTCTTCGGATCACCAGAAAATTACCATACCGAAGAGTTAATCTTCGAAATCGTCCCTTTCCGCAGTGATTATCAGGCACTGCTCGGACGAACCGCGTTCGCTCGATTCAACGCGGTGCCACATTATGCCTATCGTAAACTCAAGATGCCCGGTCCATGCGGTGTTGATGTCTACTACACAACCTTCTTCTTGTAGACGTTGTTGGGCCTGCAAGTGCACAGGTTTGTAGGACAGTAGCAAATTTCCCTCAAGTGGATGACCTAAGGTTTATCAATCCGTGGGAGGCGAGGGATGAAGATGGTCTCTCTCAAGCAACCCTGCAACCAAATAACAAAGAGTCTCTTGTGTCCCCAACACACCCAATACAATGGTAAATTGTATAGGTGCACTAGTTATTGAAGAGATGGTGATACAAGTGCAATATGGATGGTAGATATAGGTATTTGTAATCTGAAATAACAAATACAGCAAGGTAACTAATGATAAAAGTGAGCACAAACGGTATTGCAATGATAGGAAACGAGGCCTAGGGTTCATACTTTCACTAGTGCAAGTTCTCTCAACAATAATAACATAGATAGATCATATAACAATCCCTCAACATGCAACAAAGAGTCACTCCAAAGCCACTAATAGCGGAGAACAAACGTAGAGATTATGGTAGGGTACGAAACCACCTCAAAGCTATTCTTTCGGATCGATCTATTAAAGAGTTCGTACTAGAATAACACCTTAAGACACAAATCAATCAAAACCCTAATGTCACCTAGATACTCCATTGTCACCGCAAGTATCTGTGGGCATGATTATACGATATGCATCACACAATCTCAGATTCATCCAACCAACATAAAAGTACTTCAAAGAGTGCCCCAAAGTTTCTACCGGAGAGTCAAGAATGTGTGCCAACCCCTATGCATAGGTTCATGGGCGGAACCCGCAAGTTGGTCACAAAAACATACATCAAGTGGCACATGATATCCCATTGTCACCACAGATAAACACGGCAAGACATACATCAAGTGTTCTGATAAAAGACTCAATCCGATAAGATAACTTCAAAGGGGAAACTCAATTCATCACAAGGGAGTAGAGGGGGGAAACATCATAAGATCCAACTACAATAGCAAAGCTCAGGAAACATCAAGATCATGCCATAGAGGGAACACGAGAGAGAACACGAGAGAGAGAGAGAGAGAGAGAGAGAGAGAGAGAGATCAAACACATAGCTACTGGTACATACCCTCAGCCCCGAGGGTGAACTACTCCCTTCTCGTCATGGAGAGCGCCGGGATGATGAAGATGGCCACAGTGAGGGTTTCTCCCTCGGCAGGTGCGAGCAGGGTCCCGATTGGTTTTGGTGGCTCTGGAGGTTTTGCGGCGGCGGAACTCCCGATCTATTCTCTGCTCGGAAGTTTTAGGGCACGTGGAGTTATATAAGCGGAAGAAGCACGTCGGGGAGCCACGAGGGCCCCACGAGGCGGGCGCCCTAGGGGGTGGGCGCGCCCCCCACCCTCGTGGCTTCCTCGTTCCTTCCTTGACGTGGGGTCCAAGTCCATCGGGTAGCTTTTGTTCCAAAAATAACTTCTCTAGTAAATTTCGTTCCGTTTCGACTCCGTCTGATATTCCTTTTCTTCAAAACACTGAAATAGGCAAAAAAAAACAGCAAATCTGGGCTGGGCCTCCGGTTAATAGGTTAGTCCCAAAAATAATATAAAAGTGGATAATAAAGCCCAATATTGCCCAAAATAGTAGATAATATGGCATGGAGCAATCAAAAATTATAGATACGTTGGAGACGTATCAAGCATCCCCAAGCTTAATTCCTGCTCGTCCTCGAGTAGGTAAATGATAAAAAGATATGTTTTGATGCGGAGTGCTACTTGGCATAATTTCTATGTAATTCTTCTTACTTGTGATATGGATATTCAGATTCGAAAGATTCAAGACAAAAGTTCATATTTACATAAAAATAATAATACTTCAAGCATACTAACAAAGCAATTATGTCTTCTCAAAATAACATGGCCAAAGAAAGTTATTCCTACAAAATCATATAGTCTGACTATGCTCTATCTTCAGCACACAAAGTATTTAAATCATGCACAACCCCGATGACAAGCCAAGCAATTGTTTCATACTTTTGACATTCTCAAAACTTTTTCAATCTTCACGCAATACATGAGCGTGAGCCATGTATATAGCACTATATGTGGAATAGAATGGTGGTTGTGGAGAAGACAAAAAGGGAGAAGATAGTCTCACATCAACTAGGCGTATCAACGGGCTATGGAGATGCCCATCAATAGATATGAATGTGAGTGAGTAGGGATTGCCATGCAACGGATGCACTAGAGCTATAAGTATATGAAAGCTCAACAAAAGAACCTAAGTGGGTGTGCATCCAACTCGCTTGCTCACGAAGACCTAGGGCATTTGAGGAAGCCCATCATTGGAATATACAAGCCAAGTTCTATAATGAAAAATGCCCACTAGTATATGAAAGTGACAACATAGGAGACTCTCTATCATGAAGATCATGGTGCTACTTTGAAGCACAAGTGTGGTAAAAGGATAGTAGCATTGTCCCTTCTCTTTTTTTCTCTTATTTTTTTGTTTGGGCCTTTTCTCTTTTTTATGGCCTCTTTTCTTTTTTTTTTCTTTTTTCGTCTGGAGTCCCATCCCGACTTGTGGGGGAATCATAGTCTCCATCATCCTTTCCTCACTGGGACAATGCTCTAATAATGATGATCATTACAATTTTATTTTTCTTACAACTCAACAATTACAACTCGATACTTAGAACAAAATATGACTATATGAATGCCTCCGGCGATGTATCGGGATGTGCAATGACTCATGAGCGACTTGTATGAAAGAATTATGAACGGTGGCTTTGCCACAAATACGATGTCAACTACATGATCATGCAAAGCAATATGACAATGATGAATGTGTCATGATAAACGGAATGGTGGAAAGTTGCATGGCAATATATCTCGGAATGGCTATGGAAATGCCATAATAGGTAGGTATGGTGGCTGTTTTGAGGAAGGTATATGGTGGGTGTATGATACCGGCGAAAGGTGCGCGGTATTAGAGAGGCTAGCAATGGTGGAAGGAAGGGAAAGTGTGTATAATCCATGGACTCAACATTAGTCATAAAGAACTCATATATTTATTGCAAAAATCTACAAGTTATCAAAGCAAAGTATTACGCGCATGCTCCTAGGGGGATAGATTGGTAGGAAAAGACCATCGCTCGTCCCCGACCGCCACTCATAAGGAAGACAATCAATAAATAAATCATGCTCGACTTCATCACATAACGGTTCACCATACGTGCATGCTACGGGAATCACAAACTTTAACACAAGTATTTCTCAAATTCACAACTACTCAACTAGCATGACTCTAATATCACCATCTTCATATCTCAAAACAATTATCAAGCATCAAACTTCTCATAGTATTCAACACACTCATAATAATTCTTACAAATCTTTTATGCTTAGCATATTAGGATTATTTAAGCAAATTACCATGCTACTTAAGACTCTCAAAATAATCTAAGTGAAGCATGAGAGATCAATAGTTTCTATAAAACAACACCACCATGCTCTAAAAGATATAAGTGAAGCACTAGAGCAAATGACAAACTACTCCGAAAGATATAAGTGAAGATCAATGAGTAGTCGAATAATTATGCAACTATATGAAGACTCTCCCATTTAATAATTTCAGATCTTATTACTTTATTCAAACAGCAAGCAAAACTAAATAAAACTACATTGCAAGGATAGCACAACTCAAGTGAAGAAGCAAAAACTTAGGTTCAACCGATACTAACCGATAGTTGTTGAAGAAGAAAGGTGGGATGCCTACCGGGGCATCCCCAAGCTTAGATCCTTGAGACTTCTTGAAATATTATCTTGGGGTGCCTTGGGCATCCCCAAGCTTGAACTTTTGTGTTTCCTTAATTCCTCTCATATCATGGTTTCTCTTTTTATCAAAAGCTTCATTCACAACAAACTCAACAAGAACTCGTGAGATAGGTTAGTATAAACCAATGCAAAACCTTATCATTTCCTACTGTAAAAATCACTAAAATTATTATTCAACATTGCATACTAAATGCCTCTGCATATTTAATACTCCTATCCTCAAATAGAATCATTAAACAAGCAAACATATGCAAACAATGCAAACATAACAGCAATCTGCCAAAACAGTATAGTCTGTGAAGAATGCAAGAGTATCAATACTTCCCTAACTCCAAAAATTATGAACTAAAATTCCCACTGTAATAAATTTATCAGAGCTCAATATTCAAAAAGATTCAACATTATACCACTCTCTGACTTTTCTAGGTAATTTTTGCAACATCGGTAAACTTTATGTTTTCAAACAGCAATATGTATACTAGCAAAATAAGCATGGCAAAGGCTATCCTTGACTTTTTTATTGAAACTAAAGATGCAAAACATTATTATAAATAACAGCAAGCCAATACTAACAAGATAAAATGTCACTCCAAGCAAAACACATATCATGTGGTGAATAAAATATAGCTCCAAGTAAAGTTACCGATGAACGAAGACGAAAGAGGGGATGCCATCCGGGGCATCCCCAAGCTTAGACGCTTGGTTATCCTTGAATATTACCTTTGGGTGCCTTGGGCATCCCCAAGCTTAGGCTCTTGCCACTCCTTATTCCATAGTCCATCGAATCTTTACCTAAAACTTGAAAACTTCACAACACAAAACTTAATGTAAAACTTGTAAGCTCCGTTAGCGAAAGAAAACAAAACACCACTTCATGGTAATGTAATGAACTCATTCTTTATTTATATTGGTGTTAAATCTACTGTATTCCAACTTCTCTATGGTTTATAAACTATTTTACTAGCCATAGATTCATCAAAATAAGCAAACAACACAATGAAAACAGAATCTGTCAAAAACAGAACAGTCTGTAGTAATCTGTAACTAACGCAAACTTCTGGAACTCCAAAAATTCTAAAATAAATTGGTGGACCTGAGGAATTTGTCTAGTAATCATATTAAAAAAGAATCAACTAAATATCTCTCTCCAGTAAAAATTTGAAGCTAATCTCGTGAGTGCTAAAGTTTCTGTTTTTTTACAGCATGATCGTAAAGACTTCACCCAAGTCTTCCCAAAGGTTCTACTTGGCACAAACACTAATTAAAACACAAAAACACATCTAAACAGAAGCTAGATGAATCATTTATTCCTATACAGAACCAAAAATCAAGAAACTAAAATAAAATTGGGTTGCCTCCCAACAAGCGCTATCGTTTAACGCCCCTAGCTAGGCATTATGATTTCAATGATGCTCACATAAAAGATAAGAATTGAAACATAAAGAGAGCATCATGAAGAATATTACTAGCACATTTAAGTCTAACCCACTTCCTATGCATAGGGATTTTTTGATAAAACAACTTATGGGAACAAGAATCAACTTGCATAGGAAGGTAAAACAAGCACAACTTCAAGATTTTAAGCACATAGAGACGAAACTTGATATTATTGCAATTCCTACAAGCATATATTCCTCCCTCATAATAATTTTAAGTAGCATCATGAATGAATTCAACAATATAACCAGCACCTAAAGCATTCTTTTCATGATCTACTTGCATAGAAATTTTATTACTCTCCACATAAGTAAATTTCTTCTCATGAATAATAGTGGGAGCAAACTCAACAAAACAACTATCATGTGATTGAAATTAAGATCAAGATGACAAGTTTCATGGTTATCATTATTATTTATAGCATACGTGTCATCAAAATACTCATCATAGATAGGAGGCATGCTTTCTTCATAGTAAATTTGCTCATCAAAGCTTGGGGGACAAAAAATATCATCTTCATCAAACATAGCTTCCCCAAGCTTGTGGCTTTGCATATCATTAGCATCATGGATATTCAATGAATTCATACTAACAACATTGCAATCATGCTCATCATTCACATATTTTATGCCAAGCATTCTATTTAATTCTTCTTCTAGTACTTTGGCACAATTTTCATTTCCATCATACTCACGAAAGATATTAAAAAGATGAAGTGTATGAGACAAACTTAATTCCATTTTTTTGTAATTTTATTTTATAAACTAGACTAGTGCTAAAACAAGAAACAAAAAGATTCGATTGCAATATCTAAAGATATACCTTCACTTACCTAGCCTCCCCGGCAGCAGCGCCAGAAAAGAGCTTGATGTGTACTACACAACCTTCTTCTTGTAGACGTTGTTGGGCCTGCAAGTGCACAGGTTTGTAGGACAGTAGCAAATTTCCCTCAAGTGGATGACCTAAGGTTTATCAATCCATGGGAGGCGTAGGATGAAGATGGCCTCTCTCAAGCAACCCTGCAACCAAATAACAAAGAGTCTCTTGTGTCCCCAACACACCCAATACAATGGTAATTTGTATAGGTGCACTAGTTCGTAGAAGAGTTGTTGATACAAGTGATATATGGATGGTAGATATAGGTATTTGTAATCTGAAATAATAAATACAGCAAGGTAACTAATGATAAAAGTGAGCACAAACGGTATTGCAATGATAGGAAACAAGGCCTAGGGTTCATACTTTCACTAGTGCAAGTTCTCTCAACAATAATAACATAGATAGATCATATAACAATCCCTCAACATGCAACAAAGAGTCACTCCAAAGCCACTAATAGCGGAGAACAAACGTAGAGAATATGGTAGGGTACGGAACCACCTCAAAGCTATTCTTTCGGATCGATATATTAAAGAGTTCCTACTAGAATAACACCTTAAGACACAAATCAATCAAAACCCTAATGTCACCTAGATACTCCATTGTCACCTCAAGTAACCGTGGGCATGATTCTATGATATGCATCACACAATCTCAGATTCATCCAACCAACATAAAAGTACTTCAAAGAGTGCCCCAAAGTTTCTATCGGAGAGTCAAGAACATGTGCCAACCCCTATGCATAGGTTCATGGGCGGAACCCGCAAGTTGGTCACCAAAACATACATCAAGTGGCACATGATATCCCATTGTCACCACAGATAAACACGGCAAGACATACATCAAGTGTTCATAAAAGACTCAATCCGATAAGATAACTTCAAAGGGAAACTCAATTCATCACAAGGGAGTAGAGGGGGGAAACATCATAAGATCCAACTACAATAGCAAAGCTCGGGATACATCAAGATCGTGCCATAGAGGGAACACGAGAGAGAACACAAGAGAGAGAGAGAGATCAAACACATAGCTACTGGTACATACCCTCAGCCCGAGGGTGAACTACTCCCTCCTCGTCATGGAGAGCGCCGTGATGATGAAGATGGCCACAGGTGAGGGTTCCCCCCTCCGGCAGGGTGCCGGAACAGGGTCCCGATTGGTTTTTGGTGGCTTTGGAGGTTTTGCCACGGCGAAACTCCCGATCTACTCTCTGTTCTGGAAGTTTTAGGGTACGTGGAGTTATATAGGCGGAAGAAGCACGTCAGGGGAGCCACGAGGGCCCCACGAGGCAGGGGGCACGCCCTAGGGGGTGGGCGCGCCCCGACCCTCGTGGCTTCCTCGTTCCTTCCTTGACATGGGGTCCAAGTCCATCGGGTAGCTTTCGTTCCAAAAATAACTTCTCTAGTTGATTTTGTTCCGTTTAGACTCCGTCTGATATTCCTTTTCTTCAAAACACTGAAATAGGCAAAAAATAGCAAATCTGGGCTAGGCCTCCGGTTAATAGGTTAGTCCCAAAAATAATATAGAAGTGGATAATAAAGCCCAATATTGCCCAAAACAGTAGATAATATAGCATGGAGCAATAAAAAATTATAGATACGTTGGAGACGTATCAGGCGTCATCACGGTCAATGGCAAGGCCGAATCCTCCCTCGGCACCAACAAGTACACCACTGCCTTAGCAGCAGAAGCAACGAGCAGCACTGCAGCCGAACCTCGAGTTGACGTCAGGATCCCGGACACCATCAAGGGACTCCGAACTACTTTGCGGAAGGATAGCCCGGCTCGTCCAGAGCTCAATTAAACACTCCGGCGAAGGCCAGGATAGGCCGCACTCAGCGGCTCAACCGCTCTCCGGCATGCAAACATTTCTTACGTTTCCTTCGCAGGTTCACCTTTGCGCCGACCAGGACGGGCTATACGGAGGCAGCTTGAACATGCAAGGGAATCCTTAGACATTCCCGCGGTGACCATCCGGCTATATTACGGATCCGCACTCAGCTTCTCCTCGGTCTCAAAGAGGTTCCGCAATCATATTCCTTTTTTATCACATTACCTGTACTCATACGCATAGACATACTATTCAAATACAACATGTGGATTTATATGACGCTTACCTACTATTATTTCTTATTAAAATTCTTTTGTCAAGTGGCATCCGTACACGGCGATATGCCTTAAATATGCCAGGGGCTTCACCCATAACATGGCTATAAAGTCCGAACACCTTCATGGAAGTTCGGCACCCCGAACCTATAGCATTATATGCATCAGCTCTGAATCATGTCTTGGGTCAATAGTTGGGTTTGCCCGGCTCCCATGTTTCGGTACCTTATGTTCTGCTATATCGGCTAAGGTAGCACTGGGGGAACTACTGCGATTGTGTCCCAGTTCTTCCGGACGAGCACCTCAGTAGAGAAAGCCGAAAACTGACTGTCATGATACGGCGAGAGCTGGTCATCTGTTCGAGAGGTCACAAAATCTTTAAGGATTTTTCCTGCATAATGCCATAACCAATGCAGCGTAAGCATTTAATCGGGTTTTTTCTTCCGATCGGTGCTCATAGAGCCCCTAATGCGGTCTTAGAACACCGAGGCTGCGCCTACCTTACTAAAGCTACTATGGCTAAGTGAGAGTGATAAAGCCCTATAGTCCGATTGCACGGTTCGTTGTGCTTGAGCACCTCCTTGAAGGACCCAAAACTGGGATAAAGAGTGCTCGGGGTTATCCGAACACCCCTGCATTTCTTACGTGAGGCGAAGCGAACGATCGCCAACTCTCAAGTTTAACATATAAAACAGCCGCACAGGAGGGTAAACTTTTATATAACAGGCAATAAACAAATGACCTTGTTCAAACATTACAAAGGACAACATGATTGCGTTGATGGAAATATAATGTCCTTGGTGCATAGCTCCGCTGCAAGGTAGGATCCTTTCCGGACAATCTCATAATATAATTCGGGCTTGCGGTGCTCCTTCCCCTCTGGCGGTCCTTCGGTCATCAGCTTTTCAGCATCCATCTTCCCCCAGTGCACCTTTGCACGGGCGAAGGCCATTCGCGCACCTTCTATACATACCGACCGCTTGATAACGTCAAGTCAAGGGCAAGGGCTTACAAGCTGCTTCACGAGCCCGAAGTAGCTGCTTGGAATCGGTTCGGCAGGCCATAGCCGGATAACCAAATCTTTCATGGCTAGTTCCGCCGCCTTATGCAGTTCGATCAGCTGTTTCAGTTGATCGGCAAAAGGCACCGGATAATTCGGTGCCAAATACTGCGACTAGAAGAGCTTATCTACAGTGTTCCTTTCTTCGTCTCGGTAGAATTGGGCGGCATCTGATATGCTGCGAGGTAGCTCGGCAAATACCCCTGAGAAATCCGGATTCAAAATTAGAAACATAGTTTTCCCCTCAAATACTTGCTTTACATGGAAAAAGCCTTACCCGCCGCGATCTTTCTTGCCTCTTGGATCCCCTGCAGGGCGCTTTGAGTTTCCCCTCGGGCATCGCTCGTGGTCTGATGCGCCTTGGTGAGTTCGGATTCTTCCTCCGTTAAACTCTGCTCCAAGGTCTCGCATTTCCTCCCAGCCTCTTGTAGCTCCTGCTCAGCTTTAATAACCCTGGCCTCGTGCTTCTCACGAAGAGCCTGCTCTGTGGCTGCCTTTTTCTCGGCCTCGGCCACAGCCTTCTTAAGGGCCTCGACTTCGGTCACAATCCCTAGCGCAAATCATGAGGCTTATTTCATACTGAAAATTCATTCGCGATAAACGCGAACAAGACTTGTGCATAACTTGTTTATCTCTCAACTGCATTTTCAACTGGCCAAGTTCTTCTTTGGCCCGCTCCAGACTTTGATCCAGTCTGGAGATCTCCGCAGCATGAGAGGCAGCAACCGATATAGACGCCTACTTATAACAGAAGAGAAATAGATGTCATTCAATGAGTCTTCCTGCGAACATAAATTCGATCCTCTGTCCGGTTCTTTCATTCACCGAACAGTGTATCAGGGGCTACTATCTATACTATGACACTCTTCGAAAACTCATATAACATACCTCACAGCCTCTTATAAGGCTGATACAGGCTTCATTCAGTCCACTCTCAGCTGACTGAATCTTCTAAATCACCGCACCCATAAGGGCACGGTGTTCATCAACGATGGAGGCGCTCTTCAGCGCCACCAACAAAGCATCCGACACCTCTGGTTGGACAGAGGTTGCCGGTGGAACAGGCACGCCCCCTCCAGCTGAGGGAGGCTGCCTGCTTGATTGGAGCCGTATAGATCTCCGAAATTGCATCCAGCTGGGAGCCGAATTCAAGATGGCCCCCGCCGTCAGCTCCCATGGGAATCTTTTTCCCCATGTGTCCGGCCCCTGAAATTTGACCTCCAGGCGCCGCCTTCATGGTCTTTTCCTCTCCTCCTTGGCCGGGGTCCTTCTGGGACGAAGCCTCAGTGTTATGCACCTGTTTGGAGGAAGGGGTCTTTGGGGCGTCCCGCTCTCCATAGCATCCAAGCTCAGCGAATCCTCCGATGAGGATTGTTTGGTACCAGACCTCGCCGGACTACAAAAAATATGGCTTAGGTTAAAATACTATGCCATGATAAGTCTGGACGCCTAAAACATACTCGGATTTCATATACTTACGAGTTCACCAGGGGCCGGGCCCTGGGATGCCATGCCGGGCTGCTGTCGGCGGTGGCAGTGGACTCCTCCGGAAGAGGAGCCTTTCCCCTTTTGGGCAGCTCGGCCTCCAAGTGTATGGCGGCCGTCCTCTTCTTTCTTCCCCCCGCAGGGGATTCGTCTTCCTCCTTGTCCTCGTCCTCTTCAGAGGCGGAATGGGCATCAGAGCCTTAGGATAATGTGTCCGAAGTGCCGCGGCGACGAAGGCCGCCCCGGGTCTTTTTGGCCTCCTTTTTGGCCGTCTTCTTCGGCACATTGTAAGGCGTCGGGACCAGCATCTTCGTCAGAAGTGGGATGGCCGGTTCTTCGGGCAGCGGGGTCGGACAATGGATCCATTCCGCCTTCTTCGTCCAGCCCTGGGAGAGTTGTATAAAACACGTTAAGCGCTTCCTTTTGGTTACGCGGATAAAAAGTTTGATGACTTACCGAACTTGCAGGGAGGGACAGTTGGTACCCGCGGTCCTCGGTGGAGTCCGGCCATGAGTTGCTGGACTTGAAAAGCACCTTCCAGATGTCCTTGTGCGAGGAGCCGAAAAGCTCCCGCAAGGTTTGGTGCCTGGCCGGATCGAATTCCCATAGATTGCAAGTCCGGTGTTGAAAAGGCAGGATCCGGCAAACTAACATCACCTGGACTACATTGACAAGTTCAATGTTCTTGTCTCCCATATCTTTAACGCGCGTCTGGAGCACCGACAGTTCGTCGGACGAGGACCTGTCCAGGCCCTTCTTGACCCAGGATGTAAGCCGTAGGGGGGCACCGGATTGAAACTCGGGAGTGGCGGCCCATTCCGTGCCGCGCGGCTCAGTGATATAGAACCACTGCTGTTGCCACTCCTTGACAGAATCATTAAAGGTTCCCGTTGGCCATATGACATTGGGTATCTTGCTCACCATAGCGCCCCCGCACTTAGCATGCTCGCCGCCAACCACCTTGGGCTTCACATTAAAAATCTTCAGCCATAAACCGAAGTGCGGCGAGATGCGGAGAAAAGCCTCACACACGACAATGAATGTCGAGATGTTGAGGAAGGAATTAGGGGACAGATCGTGAAGGTCGATCCCATAGTAATACATGATGCCGCGAACGAATGGGTGGAGGGGAAACCCTTGCCCGTGGACAAAGTGAGGGAGGAATACAACCCTCTCATGGGGTTCCGGAGTAGGGACGATCTGTCCCGCCGTCGGGAGACGGTGGCTGATTTTCTTGGCCAGGTACCCGGCCTCCCGAAGCCTTTTGATATCCCTCTCTCGGAAGGTAGAGGCCATCCATTTGCCTCCTGCTCCGGATCCGGACATCTTCAGAAGGCAGAGAAGATGAACGCTTGGGTGCTGGAGCTTGGGCGGAGGGGAATGAACCGGGAAGTGGAAAGCATGGGTGCGAAAGGGAGTCCTTATTCCCTTATAAAGGCAGCCGGGATTGTGCGCCTCCCCATTTGCCTGGTAAAACCGCTTATTCCCCAAGCACCGTAATTGATGGTGCAGTTGGGTTACCCACACCCGTATTGATGAGAATCCCGTGATAAGGGGACACGATCTCTGCTTCGACAAGACGTGCCAGGAAAATTGCCTCGCAATATGTGCAGTGGTTGGTTGACAAAAACGGTTTGAATAATGACCGGGCCATGGTATGATGTCATGCTGCAGAATGTGTCAGCAGATTAGATTTGTAGAAATATTATTCTCTCTACGGTGGTATGTCGAATTTGTTTTGCAGAGCCGGACACTATCCTTGTGTTCAAAATCTTCTATGGAGTATTCGGAGGAGGAACCCACCTTGCAATGCCGAAGACAATCTACGCGCCGGACTCATCGTCATTGAAGCCTGGTTCAGGGGCTACTGAGGGAGTCCAGGATTAGGGGGGTCCTCGGACAGCCGGACTATATCCTTTGGCCAGATTGTTGGGCTATGAAGATACAAGATTGAAGACTTCGTCTCGTGTCCGGATGGGACTCCCCTTGGCGTGGAAGGCAAGCTTGGCAATACGGATATGTAGATCTCCTCCCTTGTAACCGACTCTGTGTAACCCTAGCCCCCTCCGGTGTCTATATAAACCGGAGGGTTTAGTCCATAGGACAACAACAATCATACCATAGGCTAGCTTCTAGGGTTTAGCCTCTACGATCTCGTGGTAGATCAACTCTTGTAATACTCATATCATCAAGAACAATCAAGCATGAAGTAGGGTATTACCTCCATCGAGAGGGCCTGAACCTGGGTAAACATCGTGTCCCCCGCCTCCTGTTACCATCCGCCTTAGACGCATAGTTCGGGACCCCCTACCCGAGATCCGCTGGTTTTGACACCGACACTGACTGCCCCAAACACATACCTTGTGCCTCGTCGAGCCACCTGTTAAGAAGCGTGATGTCATCATCCGCCACATCAAGTTTTTGCTTCAGACCTGCAACCTCCGTAGCATGGGCAGTCGTCATGAAGGTAACAACCTGTGTTTCAATTAATTAGACTATCTCCTGGGCACATCTTTTACGATCCTCTGATTGCCTCCTTTGGACGCCAACCAGAGTCTCAGGGGCTACTATCTATACACAGGTGCATTTTGCGTATAGAGCACAATTGAAAATATTATCGTACGTACCTCGAAGCCCCTTAGCAGGCCCATGAAGGCTTCGTTCAAACCACTTTTCGCAGACAGAATCCTTTCAACCACCGTACTCATTAAGGTACGGTGTTCCTCCGAGACGGATGCATGTTGCAACATGCCCATCATTGTATCCGGTGCCTCCGGATTCCTGGGGCGGCAGTGGGAGCGTAGACTCCCTTTGAAGGGGCATGTTCACCTGACTCTGGAGTCGTCCCCGACTGTAAACTGGATAGTCCGAGACCTTTATGGCTGATCCCCATCGGGGCGACACACCCCGGGCCCTAGCCGACCGAAGTTTCACCTTCAAGCGTTGTCTTCGATGTCCCCCGCATCACTTGTTGATCGGGAAGGATCCTCCGGGACGACACCTCGAAGTCGTCCGCCCTATTGGGCGAGGAAGCCTGTGAGGCGTTTCGCTTTCCATCATCTCCGGAAGCAGATCCCCCGAGGAGGAGGACTGTTGAGGAAGACTGCACGCCGGACTGCAAATATATATATATATATATATATATATATATATATTAAATGCCACCCTGGTAATAGGAAGAGGAACAAGATATGTTAAAACACTTTGATTCACTTACGATTCTGCTGAAGGCTTGTCCTTATGGAGGAACTGTGCGACAACGTCGCCTTCCGAGCCCGAACCACCTGACAGGGGCGTCTTACCTCGCTTAGGAGCCTTTGCCTCCCAAATTTCGGAGGTGGCCCTTTTCTTACTATGAGGAGAAAGGATGACATATTCTCCTTCTCTTTTGTCTCCAGAAAAAGGAGCCTTAATCTCCCCGGACACAGTGTTTGGTGTACCTCCGAGGCTACCTTTGACTCCCTCGCTCTCCTTATTGTCCTCCCTCATAGGCACTTGGCATGGCGCCGGGACCAGAATCCTTGTTAGCACGGGACTAGCTGAGTCTTCAGCGAGAGGGGCCGAACACCGGATTCGCTCCGCCTTCTTTATCCAGCCCTAGAAAAAGGTGGTTTTCTCAGTATCCTATTATGAGATGTTTAATTAAAACTGTGTTCGGCAGTCAAGTGGTTACCGAGGTATCCGGATGGTTGCAATCGAGGCCTATGTCCTCTATCGTATCCGGCCATTGTTTTCGTGTCCCAAAAAATAACTTCCACATTCCTCTGTGCGTCGCACCAAAGAAGTGCTGAAGGGTTCGTGGTCCTTCCGGATTGAACTCCCACATACGGAGTGGCCGTCGCTGGCACGGGAGGACCCGACGGACTAACATTACTTGAATCACGTCGATGAGTTCGGTGTTCTTCTCAAGGAGATTCCGTATGCGGCTCTGTAGAGTCTGCACTTCATCAATTGATCCCCAGTCCAACCCCTTATTAACCCATGATGCGAGCTGAATTGGAGGGCCAGATCGAAACGCAGGTGTAGCTTCCCACTTGGTACTGCGGGGTTCAGTAATGTAAAACCACTCCCGCTGCCATAAGTCGGAAGATTCTGAGAAGGATCCTTTTAGCCAAGGAGCGTTGATGAGTTTGCTCACTGCAGCACCACCGCACTCCGCTTGTTTCCCGTCGACTACCTTCAGCTTCACATTAAAGGTCTTAAGCCACAAGCCGAAGTGTGGGGGAACACGGAGGAAGGCCTCACATGTGATAATGAACGCCGAGATATGAAGGAAGGAGTCCGGAGTTAGATCGTGAAAATCTAGCCCGTAATAGAACATAAGCCCTCGAACAAAGGGGTGGAGAGCGAACCCTAGCCCTCGGAGGAAGTGGGCGATAAACATGACCCTCTCACTGGATCTGGGAGTGGGAATAACCTGCCCTTGGGCAGGAAGCCTGTGGGGGATTTCCGCGGTCAGGTATCTTGCCGCCCGGAGCTTCGCGATATCCTCCTCTATGACAGAAGAAGCCACCCACCGGCCTTGAGGGTTGGGTCCGGACATGACTGGAAAGCTTGAAGCAACTAAATTGAACCTTGGGTGATGGAACTCGAGGTTGGAGAGGTTGAGAAAAGGTTTGACGCAGAGGGGAGGGACGGGTCTTAGCCCCTGTATAAAGGCGATGAATATCGACCGCCTCCTCCTAAGCCTTAAAACCTGCCTACTCCTAAGGAAACATGCCAACCGAACGGTTGGGTTACCCATGCTCGTATTGATGAGAATCCCACAATAAGGGGACACGATCTCTGCTTCGACAAGATGTGCCAATAAAACCGTGTCACAAAACGTGGAGCGACAGGCCAAAAACGGTTCAAAATAATAACCGGGAAGGGACGTGATGTCACGCTACAGAAAAGTTGTCGGCAGATAGGACTCGTGGAATATTATGCTCTCTGCGGTTTTGTGTGGGATTTGTTTTGCAGAGCCGGACACGTTCGTTGTGTTCGAAGACTGTGTTGGAGTATTCGGAGAAGGAACCCGCCTTGCAATGCCGAAGACAATCTGTGCGCCGGACATCTCGCCATTGAAGCCTGGTTCAGGGGCTACTGAGGGAGTCCTGGACTAAGGGCTCCTCGGGAGTCCGACCTGTTAGACATGGGCCGGACTGATGGGCAGTGAAGATATGAAGACCGAAGACTTTCTCCCATGTCCGGATGGGACTCTCCTTGGCATGGAAGGCAAGCTTGGCATCTGGATATGAAGATTCCCTTCTCTGTAACCGACTTTTAAAACCCTAGTCCCCTCCGGTGTCTATTTAAACTGGAGGGCTTAGTCCGTAGAGGATACAGAATCATAGTCATACAAGCTAGACTTCTAGGATTTTAGCCATTACTATCCCGGGGTAGATCAACTCTTGTAATACTCAGATTCATAAAGATCAATCAAGCAGGAAGTAGGGTATTACCTCCATAGAGAGGGCCCGAACCTGGGTAAACATTGTGTCCCCTGTCTCCTGTTACCATCGACCTTGCATGCGTAGTTTGGGACCTGTCGGTGTCAAAACCGGCGGATCTCGGGTAGGGGGTCCCGAACTGTGCGTCTAGGCGGATGGTAACAGGAGACAAGGGACACGATGTTTTTACCCAAGTTCGGGCCCTCTCGATGGAGGTAAAACCCTACTCTGCTTGATTAATATTGATGATATGGGTAGTACAAGAGTAGATCTACCACGAGATCAGAGAGGCTAAACCCTAGAAGCTAGCCTATGGTATGATTGTTGTTCCTCCTACGGACTAAAACCCTCCGGTTTATATAGACACCAAATAGGGTTAGGGTTACACAGAGTCGGTTACAATGGTAGGAGATCTACATATCCGTATCGCCAAGCTTGCCTTCCACGCCAAGGAAAGTCCCATCCGGACACGGGACGAAGTCTTCAATCTTGTATCTTCAAAGTCCAGGAGTCCGGCCAAAGGCTATAGTTCGGCTATCCGGACACCCCCTAATCCAAGACTCCCTCAGTAGCCCCCGAACCAGGCTTCAATGACGACAAGCCCGGAGCGTAGATTGTCTTCGGTATTGCAAGGCGGGTTCTTCTCCAATTCCTGTGTACTTGTTGAATAGTGTCCGGCTTCTTGTAAATATCGCGCTCCTTGGCTTCCACGCCCAATAATGGCCATCTTCCACGTGTTGAATGAATGCGAAAAGCAGGGGTATTTTTACATTTAGCCCCCTAGCTGCGCTGAATGAGCTGCCTATATAAGAGACGAGGATCTAGATCCGAATCACACCACCTTCCCTTCATGAGCTTTCATCGGAGCGCATCCGATGAAAACCCATTCCATCATGGACAGTCGACGCGGCTCCTCCTCTCGCCCTCCCAGTCCCCAGCCTGGAGATTGGGAGAGATGCTCCGTCCCACACAGCGAGTTAGTGACGCTCCAAAACAAGGGGTTTCTTCCCCCAGGCTTCATGGTTCCGGTTCGAGCCGGACTCGCCACTTATAAGGGCGGAAAACAAGCGGAGAGCGTCCCCAGTCCCTCCCGAGGAGAGTGGGTATGCCTTGTCCCTTATTTGATAAGAGGGCTCGGATTTCCAATTCATCCGTTTCTCCGGGGGCTCCTGGAGTTCTATGGCCTCCAGTTGCATAACCTTACGCCTGCCTCCATTCTGCATATTGCGGGCTTCGTGGCCCTTTGCGAGCTGTTTTTGGGCATCGAGGCTCATTTCGCTGTGGAAGAGGTTGTTACGCCTCGTACCCGTTCTCAGGAGGGGTCGATATATCAAGTGGGCGGAGCCGAACTATGGCGCATCGCCGGGACTGGATATCTATCCGGAACCCCGAAGAATGCGTCTGAAGACTGGCCTTCGGAATGGTCTTATATAGAAGATGTCCCCTTGCCGGACCCTGTTCGCATCAGCCTCCCGGAGTTCAGTAATTCTCCTTTGAAGAAACGCCTAAGCTGGCGTCCACGGAGCCCTCAGAGGGAAAATGACAGGGACGTCCTTTACCTGATGAGCCGAATAAGGTTGTTGGCTCATTCCGGACTAACCATGATCGGGGTCATGGCTACATGCATTATGCGGGGAGTGCAGCCGCTCCAGTATAGGGGCCACCCCATGTGGGATTTCAACGGGGAGGATGATGCCACCCGCCATGGCCGTAAGGCGCCGGGATCGGTCGCCCGATCCGATGAAGATCTTATGCGCATTGTACAAGGGAGAAGAGGAAGAATTTCTTCGCGTCAATCCTCAGGACGGGTTTTCTATGAACAACCCTCCAAGCTGGGTAAGCGGGCATTTCTTTATGCCCATCTGTTCCATATTCCCATAGTTAAGTACCTTATCTTGTGATTTTGACGCAGGAATTGCGCCGGGCCATAAAGGATATAAACAGCCCACCTCCACATCCTGAGGATCCGGAACGGTCCCTCGATCCGGCCTCCCAAGAGGATCCGGACATATCTGTGGAGCCGATCGATGGGGTATTTTACCAATTGAGCATCGACAATGCCTTGGTTGCCATTACGGCCGATTACCCCGGAATATTTCCAGCCTCACAGGTAATTGAGACCGAAGTCCCAATAATTTAGAATGATCCCTCTGTGCTTATCTTTGACCACCGTATATCATTGGTGTTTTGCAGGGGGAGCCCTTGAGGCAGAAGGCCGAACCTGCGGTGGCTTGCCAACAAGGGGCAGCAAGGCCCAACAGGCTGAAAAGAAGTGCGGTTCGGACTGAAGCGCCGGCGCAACGGTAAGGCATGTTGCCTTATTCCCAGGTTTTATTCCGGAAGGCATACTAACGCTCGTGCTCTCTTAAGGAAAAAGAGCGCTCGCCGAACTATATCCGGAGAGGTTTCCAATCGAGCCTCCGCCAGCCAGGCTTCAAAGCCAGGCCCAGAAGCAGAGGCGAACACTAGGCGTGCGTCGGATGCTCCTCCGATAGAGGATGCCGAAAAATTGTCCGCCACCAACTCCGAGGTGGAGAGTGCCATGAATCACAGGCGCCGCCGGACAATTCTTCGTGACACATGTTTCTCCCAAGAGGCGTTGAACGCCTTCAATTCGGGAGATGCGCACCTCCGTGCTGCTCAAAATGGTCTAGCCAGAGCCACGGAGCAGTATGTGAAAGACATACGAGTGAGGAAATTTAACGGTTATATATGCCAGTATCCCCCGAGACTTGAAATAGTTAGAATAACTGATTTAAGGATCATTTATTGTGCAGGATCTTACAGAAAAGAATACCCAACTGTCCCAGGAGCTTGAAGAGTGCAAAGCCCAACTTGAGGCTGCACAAGCCGCGACATGGGAAGCCAAAGTGACCCCCTCTGGTAATATACGCTTTCAGAAGATAAGTATGTTATGAAGTGCGGCGTGTGTATAGATCTGACAATGACATTGAAGATGGCGCCGGGGTAGATCCGGACAAGCAACAGCTCTTGCGCCGGTTAAAGGCCGGCGAGAACGTGCTTACGAGGGTGAGGCAGGAGAAAAATAATCTCCAAGATGCCAACACCCAGCTGGGTGAGGAACTAAAAGATGTTCGTGCCCAGCTGTCTGACTCCGTTAAGGAGAACCGACGGCTTCGACGCAACATTTTTAGTAAGTTCTTAAACAAACTTTGAAAAAAGAGTTCGGCGAGGAAGTCGACTAACAAAGTTATGTCTGTAGGTATGCTCACAGGCCGTTCTGCAGAGGAAATGGCCGGTTCTACGGGTGACCTTCTTCCCGAGCTCTTACAACTGCACGAACAAGTTCGGCAGGTGATGAAAGGCGTTGCCCAGGCCTTGTGGCCATCTGTCTCCCTGCCCGAAGGCCTTGGGGAGCTTGCGGAGAGGCTCCAGGGAGCGCGGCGGCGCTTCCAATTATGGAAGATATCGGCCTGCCATCAAGGCGCCAGGGAGGCCTGGGCCATGGTGAAGACACGGTACACAAAGGCTGACCCAAACAACATGGCCGAGGTCGGACCTGTGGGGCCAGATGTGAAGGAGATCCCTGTGAGCTTAGTGTACGACCAGGTAGAATTGTCCGCAAAGTATTCCCAGCAGGACTGTAAACTAGACAGCCTGTTAGATGGCATTGAAGAGGAACACAGTCAGTCAAATTGACTATAGAATTTAAGGTGACATGTAAAATGCCTTCTAGCCGGATTGTAGATTGTTTGTCATAGCGGACCTTTTCGCTTCAACCTCGGGACCCAATAGTCCGGAGTGTGTCCGAATACCCTCGCGGTTATATAAAAACCGGGCATGCGTGGAGACCAGGCGTAGGGGTCATTAGTGCTTTATCAGACAAGTGCCCAACTAGTTATGTTATATTACATGGTTAGTAAGAAACATCTTCCAGGGAGAATAGTTCCGTTAGGGGTTCCTTTCCCTGGGAGGCATGCCCTAAAGTACATGTCCGGACTGCGAAAAAAAGCAGAAAAACATCTGGGGGCAGATAAATAAATAGGTAAGAAATCTTCTGTTAGTTCACCGACCGAATATTCTCTTAAGAACGCTAGCTTTCGGCTTCACCTAGTCTGAGGTACACATCCGGCTGACCCGGCAGTAACAATCACAGATGTGCTCCCTTTACCACCTAGCCGAACAATCGGGAACGTAGGGGTAAGCACAGGAGCCAGTCAACCCAGCTTGGCCAAAGCTTAAGTCATATCGATGCATATAATGGTGAATAAAAGGTACATGCGGAAGTGTGACACATGTATAGGGCATGAAGCCCTTATAATTAAGCTTATGTGAAAGAAGCCCCCAGGTATAATGAGCGCTGATAGCGCGTCAAGTGTGTGCGAACAATGCGCTAACGAGCCTTCCAAGGCTTGAAAGAAAAAGGAGGGAGAAGGAGAAAAATAGAAGACATCTAAAATGTAAAATATGGACAGAGGAAGGAGACGAACTCAATATCCGGCGCTAGGAGTAGAATCTTCGGAGACGTGCTGCGTTCCATGGGTTCGGCTCGAGTCGGTTATCCGATGCATCTCGCAGACGGTACGCTCCACCGATCAGGACTTGGTCAATGATAAAGGGACCTTCCCATTTGGGCTTTAGTTTGTCCTTTTTCTTGTCCGGCAGGCGTAGAACTAGCTCGCCAATATTGTAAGTTTTGGCCCGTACTTCTCTGCTTTGATATCTTCGAGCCTGCTGTTGATAGAATGCGGAACGGGCTTTTGCTACGTCGCGCTCCTCCTCCAAGGCGTCCAAACTGTCCTGCCGATCGAGCTCGGCTTCTCTTTCTTCGTACATGAGCACGCCAGGTGAGTCATGAATTATGTCGCAGGGAAGAACTGCCTCTGCGCCGTATACCATAAAGAATGGTGTGAATCCGTCGTGCGATTCGGAGTGGTCCGCAGCCCCAGAGTACGAAGTCGAGCTCCTCTACCCAGTGCGTGTTAGATTCCTTGAGGGACCGCACTAATCTGGGTTTGATGCCGCTCATAATTAGACCATTTGCTCGCTCAACTTGACCGTTAGTTTGAGGGTGATAGAATGAAGCGTAGTCGAGCTTAATTGTGGCGATCGGTTTTCCGGTTAATATCTTCCAGAAAATGGCCGTCGTGCTCACCAGCCCCAGGATTACTGTTAGCTGATGTGGCACCAACTTGATATAGAAATTCCAAGCAATATACAGAAAATATGTGGTACAAGACCATTCTGGCCTGTGAGTACAACAATTGGTTTCTAGAGGTTGATGGCGGAAGCGGTTTGTGGATCATCAGTGTCTATGGGACTCATTTCCCACGGGAACAACTGACCAGGTTAACTCCTATCTTCGCGAGGCTGCGGTCTCCGTTGCTTAGATTCCGGGGCGGTCATCGCAATGCCCCTCTTCATGCAAGATATCTGGCCAAGACAATAGCCAGGGACAAGCCAGTGAGTACTTTGAATGTACTCGCAAACATTATGAACACGGGAATAATATAAATGATAATCGTGCACGGAAATATTCTATGATCGCATTGTCAGTCATAAAATAAAATCTCTGATGCATGCAAACAGGTTATTTATATGTAACAAGAATATGAAATGACAGAGGAAGAAATACAATGCACCATTCGGATGTCTGAAGCGACGTCTCGAAATGGTGGTAAATAACAAGCATGCCTCAGTCGGGCGTCTGAGCGACACCACATAAAGGGCTTATAAGGGAAATAAATAACCAGTAATGCCACAGTCGGGCGTCTGAGCGACACCACATAAAGGGCTTATAAGGGAAATAAATAACAAGTAATGCCACAAGAGGGCGTCGAGCGACACCACATAAAGGGCTTATAAGGGAAATAAATAACCGGTAATGCCACGATTAGGCGTCTCGGCGACACCACATAAAGGGCTTATAAAGTAAAAGAATAACAAGCATGCCACAGTCGGGTGTCTTAGCGACACCACATAAAGGGCTTATAAGGGAAATAAATAACCAGTAATGCCACAGTCGGGCGTCTCAGCGACACCACATAAAGGCTTATAAAGTAAAACAATAACAAGCATGCCACAGTCGGGTGTCTTAGCGACACCACATAAAGGGCTTATAAAGGAAATACATTCATAGTGAATATCCAAGAGGTAGAACCGTCCCAGGGATACTCAATAAATGAAGTAATGGCAATAGTTAGTCCATGATAAAAATAATCATAATCATCATAATCAACACAAGTCACAAATCATGATCCATGTTCTGGTTTAGCAGTTTCTCCTTCGAAGACCGACACTAAGACCGACACTTGACCCATCCTAGACTGTAATCCTTAACCATGGACACGGCTATTCGAATAGGTTTAATCTCTGCAGAGGGTGTACTCTTTACCCAAGAGTAACGGATTTCTTTAGTCCATCGGGACTAATTCCGTCTACGGTCTTTTAATTGAAAACACACCTGACTTGCACACACCAGCTTAACTCACCGATTATGCGGAATCACCCACGACACTGTCAAGCAAAACTCTAAGTGGGAGGCTACTACCTCGACGTAGCATGGGATCACAAAATTTATACTGGCGCAAGAACTAGGGGAGCTACCCCTTGGCTACAACCGAAACACCCATGTCCTCGGTCGGATGGCATGCCTACGGATGCCTCCGTATCTTCCATCATGGCCTCTCTCAGACGGCGTGTGCTAGGAAAGGGGTTGACAACTTACTGAACCGTACCCCACGTATGGTAGGGACAAGTGGTAGTCTGAAACAAGTATGGGGAGTTCTTTGGAACAAGACTCGATCTATGGTCGACTCGGGAGGTTTAAGTATTCCTGCATGATTAGCATAACGAAAATATTACATCCAACCGATAGGATCACCACTCATCATACCTCTCGTGCCATGCCGGACACACTCGTCTCGACGAGGAGCTAGGGACAAGCTCGGGTCTACACAAGACAGAGACTTTCCCATCTTCCTTCTGGTAGGCACGAAAGGCACACGAGGATGATCATTATCACAAGCATGTCTATTTCCCACAGCAAGGAAATCACTAACATGCATCCATGCAAATGATCATATCACATGAAATAACAAGTAATCCGAAATGAGGTGGTGTTATAAACGTATCAACGAACACACCAAAAATATTATGCCGGGTTCAGAATGCTTGCCTTCAAGGTGTGGAAAGTCAGTGTGCATTCCAATACTTTGAAAGTTTGCTCCTCTCTCTTCAAAATCCACGTCGAAGGCGTATTTTGGGTTTACGCCTCCACTTACTCCAACGTGGACGCGCGTGGGTCACTGACAGTGGGTCCAGGGGGCCCACTAGTCAGGTTTGACTAGTTTTCCCCCCTCCTTCCTCCTCTGTCCGAGCCGATGCGGGCTCGGCGATGTTCGCGGCGTGACAGCGGTTCCTCGAGGGCATCCGAGTGCGAGGATGGATCCGCCACTCCTAGGCGGTCCTCCCAAAGTGGTTGTAGGGTCATGGGGGAATCGCCGGCGGCGAGCTCTGCGGCGGAGGGTGGCTTCGGTGGCAAAGTGAGTTTGGGGCTATGGTGGTTTCCGCCGCACTGAAGTGCAGGCAGCTCCGCAAGATGGAGTGGAGTCGTTTGGTGGCGTTGGGAGGGCCGGGAGGCTCTGGTTGTGCGAACGGAGCCGGAGGCGGCGGTGGTCGAACCGGCGGAGAGGGTGAAGACGGCCTCCTCTCTGCGATGGACGACTCAGGGGGCACGAGCAGGAGGGTGTGCGGCTGCCCGCGTGCACGGAGGGGCTCGGGCGGGGGCTCCTTTTATAGCACATCCGAGTCGGTTCGCGGCGGCCGTGGATAAGCTCGCCGGCGACCGCCATTCTGTAGATAGCGCGACGTGGCGGCGACGCGCTCTAGAGGACGAGGCTGCGGATGAGCTTGAGCCGCTCCAGGGGATACCGGCGAAGGCCCGGTGGCTCGGCG
The DNA here is from genome assembly GCA_021605145.1 of Aegilops bicornis. Lineage (NCBI taxonomy): Eukaryota > Viridiplantae > Streptophyta > Magnoliopsida > Poales > Poaceae > Aegilops > Aegilops bicornis. The sequence goes on along the minus strand of CM038675.1, from coordinate 390,813,576 downwards.
GCGCCGACCATGGCAGGGCGCACTGTCGGGCGGCCGTGGCGGCTAGCTCTTGGCTTGTCGGAGACGTGGCTAGGGGCTGATTGGCGTGTTCTGGAGAGAGGGAGAGTGGGTGGCGCGGCTCTGCAGTGAGGGCAAAACCAGGCGCGATCTGGCGGCGGTTTCGGATCTTGGCGGCTGCAGTTGGCGCGCGCCTGGCACGCCGGCACGCCCACCAACTGCTCGGTGAAATGCCATGGCACTCCAGAGCGCTCGGGCGGGGTTGGCAAGCAACAAGATTAGGTTAGTGATAGAGGGGAGATCAAGGGACAAGGTGGTTAGGTCAGGAGACCAAGTTCACAATGCAAACAAAAACTCATGCCAAATCTGTTCATGCCCACAGGGTGTTTGACAAAATGCCAGAGGCATCTAGGCAGGTCTTGGAGTGGTCAAAAACTCCAGATGGTGGTCTCATTAGGTGAATAGAATGGAGGTGAGGTTAGGTGGCCAAATACAGAAATTAGTTAGTGCAAGTTTTGCAAAAACTCAATTCTGGACAGGAGACAAAAGGCATCACTTCTTGAACCAAAAATGATCCAATGGGTGCATGCTCCTTGACTTAAGGGTTTTGTAGGGTGGTCTACAAGCAGGGGAAAGAATCAAGGGCCAAAGAGCAGGCAGTAATATGGATGCTGTACAAACCATCATGTTGGACCAGAATGAAGATGAGGATGATTCACTCAAAAATTTCAAATAACAACACTAGGTTTTTGCATAAAGTTGAATCATATGCTACTACTAACATCCCATAATTTTGGTGGAGGCTAGAAAGAAGTATTTAAATAGGTTGTAGTGCAAAAATGCTCTCTGGACCAGATTTGAAAATATGGTATAGAGCTCAAAATATTCAATGGGCAGAAGATATTTTTGCACAAAAGTGGTTCAAATACTCCATATGACATCTCCAAATTTTGGTGGAATGTTTGAAAGAATTTATAAAAGGGTTGCAGTACAAAAAGGACCACAAAACCATGGGAAACCAATTTTCAAGAAATAAAGATTATGTAGATTATTATATAATTAATTACTCTGATGAAAAGAAAAGATTTTTATTGAGAGGATAAACAAGTCCAATAACATATTTGAAAAGTTTTCACTAGGGGTGAAAACTCCAAAACTTAGGGAAAAGAGAGGCTCTGAAATCAAGATTAAATCCAGAAAATAAAAATTAAATTTCCTGGCAAAATTTTACTTGAACAAACAAGGTTAAATTTTTTGGGGTGTTACAACACTACCCCCCTTAAGAAAAATCTCGTCCTCGAGATTTGCTAAGAGCTGGTTTGAAAACACAAATACTCCACGGTTACGAGATTTTGCAAGCAGTGAATGTGTTCGAGTGGTGGTGGTGTTGCGTGAATAAAAATAATCTATGCCATGAGGAGATGTACGATGCAGCAACTCAGGGGAAAGAAAACCTACTCCAGGATTTCTCGCGAGAGAAAATAGTAATACAATAGAGTCAAATCGCAACAGAACTACTCACACTATTAGAAACTAAATAATTTACTTGCCGCACAAACTCGGGGTACCACGCATAAGTTACAATGCATAAATAAATGTTGCAATAATAAACACAACAGTGACGTCTATAATGCAAATGGTAACTGGACGGGGTCCCGAGAAAACGTCTCGGCATCTTGGGATACACTCCTCTTTCTATCGGAGAAAGTGGATTGACCAGTCGATGAATGTGTCTCTCCTGGTCGGGCCTCAGTGATCTGCCGATGGCGATCTGAGGATTTAAATCTGCGAGACTCTGGAGATAACCCATCACGCGCTGGGTTAAACGCTCTTAAGCGATGACGTACTGGACGAGGTTGGCCAGGACTGGGTCTCTCTCAATACGTCCACCTGGAAAATAAGTTACTCCTCCGGGTGCTGCACGGCTTGGAAAGTAATAATACCCTCGTTCGCTGGCATAGGGCACCGTGAATCGAAGGCGAGCAAGCGCTTCATACGCAGCAGCTTCTACGGCCATAACTGGGGTCGGCATAGATTTCCCCACGAAGGAGACTTCCGTTGGGTCTTGGTTTGGGTTTACGGGAGGGATGTGCACTGCTGCCCAGTATCTCGAGGTGGAAGGGGTGATCCTTGATTTGAATAGCTCGTACTGGGGTGGCTGGGTAGCGCACATGGTACTGCAGGTAAAATCCCACAATATCTTGACAAAACTACCTGGGGTTGCATCTGGGGTTCTCAGATAAATACTAGGGCTCGACATGGTAAGAAATGGTTGTGAGGAGGGTGCACAAGTGAGGGGTGCTTGGCAGGGTCACGCGGTGGCCTTTTATAGCATTGGAACTGGGTCATTTTACCGTGGTGAAAGGTAATGAATTTGCCAGCTCGGCTCCGAGGGACTGGGTAGAAAGCCACATATACATATCTCACCAAAGTGACGTATCACTGTGGGGTTTGTCAGGGTGGTTTTTGGCAGCTGTGCCTGGGATAGAAAAATCACCCTGCATGCTAATATATCCATGCATGGCTACTATTTAAAACAGAGGCACGACGACAGGCTGTGTTAATTACAAGGTCACACGATTACAAAGTGAGGATACACTGGGACTCGACACCACTTGGGTGACTTAGTCTACCTCGTTTACATCCAAGCGGGCGTGCCTTGTGGATGTCGAGGCTTCTCCACAGTTCTCACCATCGGAATTAGCTGGAGAGGGTTGAGGGGCTGCAGGCTCGGGGTAGTGATGATGACCATCGCGATTGTTGACCACAACCCCGTTGGAGTGTGCTCCCAAAAGGCTGAAAAGCACTTACAGGGGTCATCAAAGCACCTTGGTGGCCAGTGGGGCTGACCTCAGGGTCTCGATCGGGTGTCCGAACAACACGACTGGGTTGTCGGTGTTGGGCTCGTTCTCTTCTCTCGCCGGGGCCCGACGAACCAGCTCTCCACGAGCTGCGATCAGATCAATGGTGATTTGATCGAACAGTTCCTCTAGTGCACTTACATAGCGCACTAGGTGCAGCAATGCAGGATCCGTCTCGTGATCTCCGTTGGCAACTTGGGGTGGTCTACCATAACCTTCACGCCTGGGGTAGTAGTAGAACGAGCGACAGTTAACTCTGGGCAACAACTGCCGGAGTTGAACTATAGCCTCTCGAGCAGCTAGTTGGATGGCTTGTGGCTCAAAGGTAGTTGTCCTTCCGGTGAACCTGTAGGGGCATTCTGGTGACAGACCCCTACCGTAGATGTGCACAGTGGCCCAGAATTGACGGCTCTCGCCGCTCATGGACCCTTGGTACACAACATAATGCAGGGGCTCTTCTAACGCATAGGCACGACGGGTGAGGTTTTGCAGTATGGTCACAAAACCTCCAAGGTTGGTTGCTGTAGTCTCATGGTGCACTACGGGACCAGGCATTGTGGCTCGGTTTGGGGTAGCGGCTGTGCTGTGCTGGGTTGAGGCGAGCGTGCCCTTTTTATAGGAAAAGGGACGGAGTCTTCCTTCGCACACTTGCGAATGAGTCATTATAGGCGTCGGTCACTGGCGCGTGATCGACAGGCTAGGTTGATAGGTTGGGCACCGACTGCCAAAAGTGTCGGGGTCACTGTGTGGCTATCTTGCACGGGAAGCTTGGCTGGGGTTCGGATATGGTCTGGTGGGTTGGCTTACCTAGGTTTATTGACCCGGCTAAGATAGGATTAGCCAATGGTCAGCCTGGCTCTGATACCAAGTCTGTGGCGACCGGTTTTCCGGTTAATATCTTCCAGAAAATGGCCGTCGTGCTCACCAGCCTCAGGATTACTGTTAGCTGATGAGGCACCAACTTGATACAGAAATTCCAAGCAATATACAGAAAATACGTGGTACAAGACCATTCTGGCCTGTGAGTACAACAATTGGTTTCTAGAGGTTGATGGCGGAAGCGGTTTGTGGATCATCAGTGTCTATGGGACTCCATTTCCCACGGGAACAGCTGACCAGGTTAACTCCTATCTTCGCGAGGCTGCGGTCTCCGTTGCTTAGATTCCGGGGCGGTCATTGCAATGCCCCTCTCCATGCAAGATATCTGGCCAAGACAATAGCCAGGGACAAGTCAGTGAGTACTTTGAATGTACTCGCAAACATTATGAACACGGCAATAATATAAATGATAATCATGCACGGAAATATTCTATGATCGCATTGTCAGTCATAAAATAAAATCTCTGATGCATGCAAACATGTTATTTATATGTAACAAGAATATGAAATGACAGAGGAAGAAATACAATGCACCATTCGGATGTGCAAGCGACGTCTCGAAATGGTGGTAAATAACAAGCATGCCTCAGTCGGGCGTCTGAGAGACACCACATAAAGGGCTTATAAGGGAAATAAATAACCAGGAATGCCACAGTCGGGCGTCTGAGCGACACCACATGAAGGGCTTATAAGGGAAATAAATAACCAGTAATGCCACAGTCGGGCGTCTGAGCGACACCACATAAAGGGCTTATAAGGGAAATAAATAACCAGTAATGCCACAGTCGGGCGTCTCAGCGACACCACATAAAGGGCTTATAAAGTAAAAGAATAACAAGCATGCCACAGTCGGGTGTCTTAGCGACACCACATAAAGGGCTTATAAGGGAAATAAATAACCAGTAATGCCACAGTCGGGCGTCTCAGCGACACCACATAAAGGGCTTATAAAGTAAAACAATAACAAGCATGCCACAGTCGGGTGTCTTAGCGACACCACATAAAGGGCTTATAAAGGAAATACATTCATAGTGAATATCCAGGTGGTAGAACCGTCCCAGGGATACTCAATAAATCAAGTAATGGGAATAGTTAGTCCATGATAAAAATAATCATAATCATCATAATCAACACAAGTCACAAATCATGATCCATGTTCTGGTTTAGCAGTTTCTCCTCAAGACCGACACTAAGACCGACACTTGACCCATCCTGCATCGTAATCCTTAACCATGGACACGGCTATTCGAATAGGTTTAATCTCTGCAGAGGGTGTATTGTTTACCCACGAGTAACGGATTTCTTTAGTCCATCGGGACTAATTCCGTCTACGGTCTTTAAATTGAAAACACACCTGACTTGCACACACCAGCTTAACTCACCAGTGTCTGGAATCACCCACGACACCTGTTAAGCAAAACTCTAAGTGGGGAGGCTACAACCTCGATGTAGCATGGGATCACAGAATTTATACCGCGTGCAAACTAGGGGAGCTACCCCTTCGGCTACAACCGAAACACCCATGCCCCCGGGTCAGATGGCATGCCTACCGGATGCCTCCGGTATCTTCCATCATGGCCTCTCTGTACGGTGTGTGCTAGTAAAGGGGTTGACAACTTACTGAACGGTACCCCACGTATGGTAGGGACAAGTGGTAGTATGAAACAAGTATGGGGGTTACTTGAACAAGACTCGATCTATCGTCGACTCAGGAGGTTTAAGTATTCCCTGCATGATTAGCATAACAAAAATATTACATCCTACCGATAGGATCACCACTCATCATACCTCTCGTGCCATGCCGGACACACTCGTCTCGACGAGGAGCTAGGGACAAGCTCGGGTCTACCCAAGACAGAGACTTTTCCATCTTCCTTCTGGTAGGCACGAAAGGCACACGAGGATGATCATTATCACAAGCATGTCTATTTCCCACATCAAGGAAATCACTAACATGCATCCATGCAAATGATCATATCACATGAAATAACAAGTAATCCGAAATGAGGTGGTTTTATAAACGTGTCAACGAACACACCAAAAATATTATGCCGGGTTCAAAATGCTTGCCTTCAAGGTGTGGAAAGTCAGTGTGCATTCCAATACTTTGAAAGTTTGCTCCTCTCTCTTCAAAATCCACATCGAAGGCGTATTATGGGTTTACGCCTCCACTTACTCCAGCGTGGACGCGCGTGGGTCAATGACAGTGGGTCAAGGGGGCCCACTAGTCAGGTTTGACTAGTCTTCCCCCTCCTTCCTCCTCTGTCCGAGCCGATGCGGGGCTCCGGCGATGCTCGCCGGCGAACGGCGGTTCCTCGAGGGCATCCGAGTGCAGGGATGGATCCGCCACTCCTAGGCGGTCCTCCCGGTGGTTGTACGGTCGCCGGGGGGGGGGGGGATCGCTGGCGGCGAGCTCTGCGGCGGAGGGTGGCTTCGGTGGCAAAGTGAGTTTGGGGCTATGGTGGTTTCCCGTCGCAGCTGGGGGTCTGGGCGGCTCCGCAAGATGGAGTGGAGTCGTTTGGTGGCGTTGGGAGGGCCGGGGAGGCTCTGGTTGTGCCGAACGGAGCCGGGAGGCGGCGGTGGCCGAACTGGCCGGAGAGGGTGAAGACGGCCTCCTCTCTTCGATTGATGACTAAGGGGGCACGAGAAGGATGGTGTGAGGCTGCCCGCGTGCACGGAGGGGCTCGGGGCTCCTTTATAGCACATCCGAAGTCGGTTCGCATGGCCGGGGATAAGCTCGCCGGCGACCGCCATTCTGTAGATAGCGCGACGTGGCGGCGACGCGCGCTAGAGGACGAGGCTGCGGATGAGCTTGAGCCGCTCCAGGGGGCAGCTGGCGAGCGCTGGTGGCTCGGGCGGCGCCGACCATGGCAGGGCGCACTGTCGGGCGGCCGTGGCGGCTAGCTCTTGGCTTGTCGGAGACGTGGCTAGGGGCTGATTGGCGTGTTCTGGAGAGAGGGAGAGTGGGTGGCGCGGCTCTGCAGTGAGGGCAAAACCAGGGGCGCGATGCGGCGGTTTCGGATCTGGCTGGTTAGCTGGCGCGCCTGGCACGCCAGCACGCCCACCAACTGCTCGGTGAAATGCCATGGCACTCCAGGCCTTCAAGGCGGGGTTGGCAAGCAACATGATTAGGTTATTGATAGAGGGAGATCAAGGGACAAGGTGGTTAGGTCAGGAGACCAAGTTCACAATGCAAACAAAAACTCATGCCAAATCTGCTCATGCCTGGCTGTGGTGTTTGACAAAATGCCAGAGGCATCTAGGCAGGTCTTGGAGTGGTCAAAAACTCCAGATGGTGGTCTCATTAGGTGAATAGAAGGAATGGTGAGGTTAGGTGGCCAAATACAGAAATTAGTTAGTGCAAGTTTTGCAAGAACTCAATTCTGGACAGGAGACAAAAGGCATCACTTCTTGAACCAAAAATGATCCAATGGGTGCATGCTCCTGGACTTAAGGGTTTTGTAGGGTGGTCTACAAGCAGGGGAAAGAATCAAGGGCCAAAGAGCAAGCAGTAATATGGATGCTGTACAAATCATCATGTTGGACCAGAATGAAGATGAGGATGATTCAGTCAAAAATTTCAAATAACAACACTAGGTTTTTGCATAAAGTTGAATCATATGCTACTACTAACATCCCATAATTTTGGTGGAGGCTAGAAAGAAGTAGTTAAATAGGTTGTAGTGCAAAAATGCTCTCTGGACCAGATTTGGAAATATGGTATAGAGCTCAAAATATTCAATGGGCAGAAGATATTTTTGCACAAAAGTGGTTCAAATACTCCATATGACATCTCCAAATTTTGGTGGAATTTTTGAAAGAATTTATAAAAGGGTTGCAGTACAAAAAGGACCACAAAACCATGGGAAACCAATTTTCAAGAAATAAAGATTATGGAGATTATTATATAATTAATTCCTCTGATGAAAAGAAAAGATTTTTATTGAGAGGATAAACAAGTCCAATAACATATTTGAAAAGTTTTCACTAGGGGTGAAAACTCCACAGCTTAGGGAAAAGAGAGGCTCTGAAATCAAGATTAAATCCAGAAAATAAAAATTAAATTTCCTGGCAAAATTTTACTTGAACAAACAAGGTTAAATTTTTTGGGGTGTTACATTAATGCCCATGTTTTTGCACCAGAGTTTGACCTCGTCGGCCGTAAAGTTCGTGCCGTTATCAGTGATGATGTTGTGGGGACACCGTAACGGTGCACGACCCCTGATATGAAGTCTATCACCGGTCCGGATTCGGCCTCTTGACAGGCTTGGCCTCTATCCATTTGGTGAATTTATCCACCATGACCAGTAGGTATTTTTTGCTTGTGGGTTCCCCCTTTAAGGGGTCCGACCATGTCAAGCCCCTGCACTGAAGGGCCAGTGATGGGTATAGTTTTGAGGGCGGTGGGTGGCATGTGGCTTTGATTAGCAAAGAGCTGGCATCCGACGCATCGTTGGACTAAGTCCTGAGCATCTGACTGGGTCGTCGGCCAATAAAATCCTGTACGGAAGGCCTTGCCTACAAGGGCCCAGGGTGCAGCGTGGTGCCCACCGAGTCCGGCATGTATTTCAGCCAGAAGATTCCGCCCTTCCTCTTCGGAGATACACCTTTGAAGGACTCCGGTTGTGCTTTTCTTATAAAGCTCTCCCTCATGGACTTTGTAGGCTTTAGATCGACGACTATGCAGCGGGCCTCGTTTTGGTCCTCGGGAAGTTCTGCCGTTAGGTTGGCTAGGAATGGTTACATCCATGGGGCAATGACCGCCATTATTACGTGAATGAGGATGTTATTTCATTGGTAGAACCACCAACCGTGTCGAATGTTTGGTGTGGGCAAGGCGGTTGGGTCCGGGTTGTTATTTCCAGACTCTCCCTCCCATAATACGGATGGCTTGAACAGCCTCTCTAGGAAGATGTTGGGGAGGACAGCATCGCGCTTTGCGCTGATGCGTGCCAACACGTCTGCTGCCTGGTTGTTGTCCCGGGCTATATGGTGAAATTCGAGCCCCTTAAAGCGAGCTGACATTTTTAGGACGACATTGCGATAGGCTGCCATTTTCGGATCCTTGGCATCAAAGTCTCCACTTATTTGTGATATCGCGAGGTTTGAATCCCCGCGCACCTCTAGGCGTTGAATGCCCATGGAGACTGCCATCCGAAGACCATGTAGAAGGGCCTCGTATTCGGCTGCGTTGTTGGAGTCCGTATACATTATCTGGAGTACGTATTGAACTGTATCTCCGGTTGGGGACGTCAGAACAATGCCAGCTCCCAGGTCAGCCAACATTTTGGAGCCGTCGAAGTGCATTATCCAGTTGGAATATGCAGCGTACTCTTTAGGGAGTTCGGCTTCGGTCCATTCGGCGACGAAGTCGGCCAAAACTTGCAACTTAATGGCTCTCCGTGGCTTATAGGTTATGTCGAACGGGAGGAGCTCAATGGCCCATTTGGCAATCCGGCCCGTCGCGTCGCGGTTGTTTGTAATGTCGTTAAGGGGTACTTCAGAGGCTACTGTTATTGAACACTCTTGAAAGTAGTGTCGCAGCTTCCGGGATGCCATAAACACCCCGTACGCTATCTTTTGATAATGCGGGTACCGTGACTTGCATGGAGTTAGGACAGTGGACACGTAGTAAACTGGTTTTTGAAGGGGGAACTTGTGTCCTTCCGTTTCTCATTCGACAACGAGCACCGCGCTTACAACTTGATGAGTTGCCGTGATGTATAATAGCATTGGTACGCCCATGTTGGGCGCGGCCAGGACCGGGTTTGTTGCCAATATGGCTTTTATTTCTTCGAGTCCGGCCGTGGCGGCATCCGGCCCACTCAAAGTGTTGATGCGTCGGAGGAGGCGATAAAGGGTAATGCCTTTTCTCCCAAAGCGGAGATAAAGCGGCTTAGAGCCGCCACGCATCCAGTCAATTTTTGTATTTGTTTGAGGTCTTTTGGGATATCCAATTGTGACAGAGCTCGGATCTTGGCTGGATTTGCTTCAATTCCTCTACCGGATACAATGAAGCCCAAGAGCTTTCCAGCTGGTACGCCGAAAACGCATTTTTCTGGGTTGAGCTTAATGTCATATGTTCGGAGATTATCGAACGTGAGCCTCAAGTCGTCTACTAGAGTTTCGACATGCTTGCTTTTGACGACCACATCGTCTATGTATGCCTCCACTGTTTTGCCAATCTGGTTTGCCAGACATGTCTGAATCATGTGCTGATATGTTGCGCCGACGTTTTTGAGCCCAAAGGGCATTGTGTTGAAGCAGAATGGGCCGTATGGAGTGATGAATGCCGTTGCGGCTTGGTCAGGCTCTGCCATTTTAATTTGGTGGTAGCCGGAGTATGCATCGAGGAAACACAATGAATCGTGTCCTGCGGTAGCGTCGATGATTTGATCAATGCGGGGAGTGGGAAGGGATCCTTTGGGCAAGCCTTGTTGAGGTCCTTGAAATCGACGCACAGGCGCCAGGATTTGTCCTTCTTTGGTACCATCACCAGGTTTGCTAGCTAGTCCAGATGTTTTATATCTCTGATCAATCTGGCCTCCAATAGTTTGGCTAGCTCCTCTCCCATGGCCTGTCTCTTGGGTTCGGAGAAACGCCGAAGAGCCTGTTTGACTAGCTTGAATCCTTTTAGGATGTTTAGGCTGTGCTCGGCCAGCCGGCGTGGGATTCCTGGCATGTCTGAAGGGTGCCAGGCAAAAATGTCCCAATTTTCGCGTAGGAATTCTCTTAGTGCGGCGTCTACATCAGGATTTAATTGTGCCCCGATGGAGGCCGTTTTTGTAGGGTCCGTAAGGATTCATCGGATCTAACTGCTCGGCGAGCTCCAAGTTAACGTGAAGATTGCTTTCGATGACCCGAGAAGTCATCGTTGGTGCGGCGGCCGAACAGGCGGTCATAAGAAAACCGCCTAGCCGGAGACTTTGGCCGACAGCCAAAGCCTCTTTAGCAACAGTGCCGTCTTTAAAGACGGGATGAGGCATCCTTCCTGACGTCGACGACACAGAGGAACTCTCAATGAAAGCACCAATGTCGGTGCCAAAACCGGCGGATCTCGGGTAGGGGGTCCCGAACTGTGCGTCTAGGCGGATGGTAACAGGAGACAAGGGACACGATGTTTTACCCGAGTTCGGGCCCTCTCGATGGAGGTAAAACCCTACCCCGCTTGATTAATATTGATGATATGGGTAGTACAAGAGTAGATCTACCACGAGATCGAGAGGCTAAACCCTAGAAGCTAGCCTATGGTATGATTGTTGTTCCTCCTACGGACTAAAACCCTCCGGTTTATATAGACACCGAATAGGGTTAGGGTTACAGAGTCGGTTACAATGGTAGGAGATCTACATATCCGTGACGCCAAGCTTGCCTTCCACGCCAAGGAAAGTCCCATCCGGACACGGGACGAAGTCTTCAATCTTGTATCTTCAAAGTCCAGGAGTCCGGCCAAAGGCTATAGTCCGGCTATATGGACACCCCCTAATCCAGGACTCCCTCAGGACCCCCTACCCGAGATCTGCCGGTTTTGACACCGACAATCGCCGTCACGATCCTTGCCCCGGCGGCACTCCAACCGCCACCGGGACAGAGGGGGAGAGACCCCCCTCCTTCTTCTTCTTCTTCCTTGGCCTCCTCCCTAGATGGGAGGAGGGTTTCCCCTCTAGTCCATGGCCTACATGGTGGTGGAGGGGCGAGATCCCCTCCTAGATTGGATCTATCTCTCTGTTCTCTTCTGTTTCACGTTTCTATTTTTCAGCCCTTCACCGTTTCTTAAATTCTCAGAGATACGTAACTCCGATTGCACTGTTAACACGATTTTTCCATAAATTATCTTTCTTCCGGCAAAATAAGGGCCCCAACCGACTTACGGGGTGCCCACTAGGCACCACCGCGCACCAGGGGTGTGGGTCGCGCTCTGGTGGGTAGTGGAGGCTATGAGCCTCTGTTTGCGTTGATTCCACCTCCCAAAATTCACATATATTCCAAATTAAATCTTCATAATTTTTTATCGCATTTGGACTTCGTTTGATATGGATATTCTATGAAACAAAAAACATGCAACAAACGGGAACTGGCACTGGATCAATATGTTAGTCCCAAAAAATAGTATGAAATGTTGCCAAAAGTATATAAAAGTTTTATAATATTGGCATGGAACAAAAAAAAATTATAGATACGACGGAGACATATCAGCAAGCAACATCCGAGAGGATGCATGGTGTCCAAAGGTTTCCGAATGAGTCTCCTGCCGATCTGTCGTCTTCCTTCTGGTGATATGTAGCATTGAGCGACTCCAGTGGTGCTTTTCTTATAAAGCTAATCTCCCATGACGGTGAAGGCTTTAGGTCGACGAACAATCTGACGAGCCTCAGCCTCATCTTCTGGAAGTTCTTGCACGAGCAAGTAAGCCAGATACGGTTCCGTCCACTCGGGAGTGACAACAAGGATTTCTTGGACCAGGTCGAGTACCACAGGAAAGTCCACCTCGGTCGGATCTGATGGACCGACTGCTTGCAGGGGCTCCTCCATTAAACGGTCTTCCTTGATCATGGGCAAGTGTAGGTGCTCCAGGAATACATTTTTCGGGACCGCCTTCCGAGTGGAACCTATCTTGCCCAAATTATCAGCTGCTTGGTTCTTGAGCCGCTGTATATGATGGAGTTCCAGTCCTTCAAATTTCTTCTCCGGCTTTCTAATGGTGTTGTTGTACCATGTCATTGCTAGACTACGGATATCCCATTCATTCATGATTTGATTGACTACGAGGTCCGAGTCACTGTAAACCATCAGTCGGCAAATCCCAGTAGAGATTGCCATTCGCAGCCCATACAGGAGAGCTTCGTACCCGGCTTCATTGTTGGAGTCGAAGTGAATCTAAAGCACATACCTGAGTCGGTCTCCTTTGGGGGATACCAAGACCACTCCAACTCTAGAGCCATTGAGCATCTTGGAGCCGTAGAAGAACATCGTCGAGTGCTCGGTGAGACTTGGGATAGGCTGCTCCTGCTCCACCCACTCCGCAAGGAAATCCACTAGGGCTTGCGACTTGATGGCTTTCTTAGCTTTGAACTTGGTATCCAACGAAGGAGCTCGATGGCCCACTTCGCCACTTGGCATGTAGCATCTCTATTATTTATGATCTCAGACAAAGGGGCATCGCTTATCACTGTGACTGAGTGGTCTTGGAAGTAATGTCCCACCTTCTTTACAGTCAGGTAGATCACGTATACTAACTTCTGGTAATGCGGGTACCTTTGCTTGGAAGGGGTTAGAACTTTGGAGATGTACTAGACTGGTCACTGGAGCTTGAAGCCTTTGTTCCTCCCGCTCCATAGTAAGCACGGTGCTAACAACTTGGCTCGTGGCCGTGATGTATAAGAGTAAGGGCTCTTTCCTGCTTGGAGCAGCTAGCACTGGCTGGGTGGAAAGCATGGTTGAGTTCCTGAAACGCGGCCTGTGCCACGGGAGTCCACTCGAACCTGTCAGACTTCTTCATCAATCGGTAAAGCGGCAGGGCCTTTTCACCAAGTCTCAAGATGAACTGACTTAGGGCTACCTAATAGCCTGTGACGTATTGTACGTCGTGGAGACGCTCTAGTTGTTTCTTTTAGACAATCGCTCTGATCTTCTCGGGGTTTGCATCAATCCCGCGTTCGAAAATGAAGAAACCGAGTAACTTGCCGGCAGGAAATCCAAAGGTACACTTAGCCGGATTGAGTTTTATGCCAAAAAGGAGCAAGTTTGCGAAGGTTTCGGCGAGGTTGATCAGGAGGTCGAAACCTTTCCTAGAATTGACCACGATGTCGTCCATATAAGCCTCCACATTCCGACTCATCTACTTCTGCAAGCGCTTCTGAATCATTCACTAGAATGTAGCCCCAGCATTTCTCTATCCAAATGGCATAGTGATATAGAAAAATCACCCGAATGGGGTGTGTCGGATGTGGGGTTCCGGTAAAAACCTTAAGGTTTGAACTCTGGGGTGCGCGCGAAGTTCTTTCCCTCCTACCGATCCACGCCCTAGCTTGCTAAGATCTCACAGACGAACTCGACGCACTCGCAAATACGTAAAAGACACGAGATTTATCTTGGTTCGGGCCACCGTTGTCGTGTAATACCCTACTCCAAAGGTGTGGTGGTGGATTTCCTCTTGGGCTGATGAAGAACAAGATACAGGGGAAGAACAACCTCCTGAGGTTGAGGTGTTCTTGTGCTCTGTGGACTTGTGGATGAGAACTCGATCAGTTCAACCTCCCTCTACTGTGGTGGCTAGCTCTACTTATATAGGCCTTGGTCCTCTCCCCAAATATTGAGCGGGAAGGGAGCCAACAACAGCGGGCGAATTTGAAAGGGGACAGCTAGTACAAGCTATCTTGACAAAAGCGGTCTTCGCCTGCAAAAGGCTCTGGTGGTGACGCTGCCTTGGGCTCCACATTGACCTCCGTCTTGCTGTCCTGCTGGTCTTGGTCTTGTTGCACCGATATGGAAACCTTTGCCTGATGCCTCGGTACTCTGCGCCTGCGCCTGCTTCCTTAGCACCAAAGAGGAAACATGAGGCCGCCACCGGGCGCTCCGCCTGGTACCGATCATCATGGCTCACGTCACGTGAGCCTCGTGAGGTTTGCTCCGCCTTGATATCTCCGCTTCTCGTGAGGCAGCCTGGTGAGGCCGCTCCCGAGGAGGTCTCACGCCGTATGCCTCGCGAGGGTATTGAATGCTTTGTTGATGAAGATGGGCCGTACATGCCCGCTAGTATAGCCATGCCATGGGCCGCAGGCAGGCAAGTCTGGGGACCCCCGTTCCCAGAATGCTGACAGTAGCCCCCGGGCCCAAGGTGCGCTCGGGCTTGGCTTCACTACGAAGCCAGGGGTCAAGTGCGGAGCGCCGCGAGCCCCAAAAGCCTGCGGCCTTGGTCGACGCGTGGCGATTGATTGGACGTGGGCGTCTCCACTTACCCACGCTGCCTCGGCAACTGCACGACTTGACAAGTCCCTGCGACATGCAAGGAAAACCATCATTACCTGTGATCGTGGGAGGCACTGGTTGGCCTTCTCTCGCTATAAATGGGGAAGGGGGGCAGAGCCCCCATCGCGCATTTCTTCCTTCCTTCATTCGCTTCTTCCTCCTTGCTCCATTGCTAGCAGCGCCACCAATGGCGCCACAAAGGAAGTTCTCTGCCGCCGAAAAGGGGAAGGCCCCTCGCGAGGGACCCGGCTCCCCGGCGCCCAAGCGCTGACGCGGCCGTCCGTGCAAGCACGTCGCGACCCCCGCCAAGGGCACGCCGGAGGGGTCGCCCCAGCCATGGCGCCTGGGCTGACGGCGAGGCGTGCCATGGTGGCGCGGCCTCCCCGTACACGCTTCCATTCGGCGGAAGTGTCGCAAGAGTTCGTCGTCTGGTCGGAGAACCCGGCCGGCAACTGGCTCCAACTTCCATGCTTCTTCGTCGACGAACTGCCGGCCTTTGGTCCAGGCGGGCTCTGGTTGCAGGCAGATGGTTGATGCAGTAAGGCCTCTTGGGTCGCGGTCGAGACTTCTGCCGCGTGCAACATAGGCCTGTCCCGCGGCTGGCAGACGTTCGCCCACGCGCGCGGCCTGGGCAGGCGGTGCACCCTCCACTTCAAGTACGATGGTGGATTGACCCTCTATGTGAGGGTGTTTGGGGAAGATGGTTGCCACGCCGGGTGCTGCCCCGAGGCGAACGACGGTGAGGAGGTGCTCGGCCTTGGTGACGGTCGCAATGAGGAATAGGGCGAGCCTACCCTCGGCGGCGACCGTGTCTCGTCCAGCTACGACGGATCTTCCTCCGGCGACAGCTCCAGCAGTGGTGGCTACGACCAGCCGCCGCGCTGCCGCGCCCGCTTTGAGGGCGGCAGCGGGTCATCTTGTCGCCGCGCCTCTGTGAAGCGCGAGGAAGGGTCTGGCTAGGCTCGGGGTGTCGCTAGGGGCCTGCCTCCGCGGATCACTGCAACACCGCTTTTGTTTTGCTCTTTTTCCTGCATAAAAAATGAAACCATTATGGGCCCAGAGGGGCGTGTATCGAACTTTGGTTCGTTGGTTATTGCACTGTGTGTGTTGTTCCCGTGCCGTATTGTTATTTTGCTCAAAGATAACTTAACCTGGTGCATTCGGGATGCCCTCTTCCTTACAAGGCGTTTGTTTCCTCGTGTCCATCTTGACCTGGTGGTCTGTGTTTGCTCAGGAACTACAAAAATTCGTTAGGAGGTGCGCTAGAAGATTTGCCGTCCACCCAAGCCTTGACCTGGCGCTTTGTATCGCGATACCCAGGGGGCACGGACTAGGAGAGATGCGCCAGTTTTTGGGCTCGAACAAGGGTGGCCCGCGAGAAGGCAGAGAGTGTCACGACCGGTTCTCCAATAAAATATTTATTGAGAAACCGACCCTTATGTTAATCCAGTATAGGAAAAATCCCTTACTGATAGACAAATCCTTGATATAGAGATCCAGAGGTACTAAATATTATACAAGGTTGAGCTGAGGCTGCTCAATAATTTATTACAAGCACGCCGATATAATACATAAGGGAGGATATGACACAAGGGGTGTGGTGGCATAACTACTGACTCGTAACACATGCGGTGGTGGATACGTCACAGTGGAGTGGGTGACGTGACTCCTAAATCTTACAGCTCATCGAGCGCCGGAGTGGGGCTCGATGATTTTATTCGGGTAGCGGAAGCGTATATGATACAAGTGACAAATTCCAGGATCGCATGCAGGACTGTTGGACTCCTCTAGGCGTCGGACTCGCATCGAACTATTCATCCATAAGATCGCCTTCACAACATCCGCCAAATCAACAAGCCAGGTGAGTACTTTGAATGTACTCGCAAGACAGTTTGGACATAAGATATAACAAATGCAAACATGATGCACATGAGCAGGTTAGTAATCCGCACTCAGATAATAAATTTCACTTTATGTAAAATAAAAAGAAAGTCAGGCTGTAGTCCTCCCGAAATCCCAAGAAAAGAAATAGCTGAAGACCGATCGGGTGTCTGAAGCGACGCCTCGAAAGGTAAAATTAAATTAACATGCCGCAGTCGGGCGTCGGCGCGACACCACATAAAGGTCTTAAAATGAAAGTAAATGACAAGGACGCCACAGTCGGATGTCTGAGCGACATCACATAAAGGGCTTATATCGAAAGTAAACAGTAAGCATGCCGCAGTCGGACGTCTGAGCGACATCACATAAAGGGCTTATATCAAAAGTAAATAACAAGAGTGCCACAGTCGGACGTCTGAGCGACATCACATAATGGGCTTATATCAAAAGTAAATAACAAGAGTGCCATAGTCGGACGTCTGAGCGACGTCACATAAAGGGCTTATATCAAAAGTAAGTAACAAGAGTGCCACAGTCGGACGTCTGAGCGACATCACATAAAGGGCTTATATTTCATCATTCAAATTCAAGTAGCTTATGAATTTAAATCATCCCAAGGAAATACTCAGTACATAATAATAAGTTGGTTAGTCCATCCACAGGAATAACACTCATGTTTATTTACCGGAGATTGTCACTGAGACTGACACTGAGACGGACGTTGAGACTGATACTGACACTGACATAGATGAGTTGATCACAGTCCTTGACCATAGATACGGTTACTCGAATGGTTTTGACTCTGCAGAGTATGTACTCTTTAACCACAACCAACGGATTTCAGTAGTCACGAAGGACTAGTTCCGTCTACGGTATTTTAGAAGAAACACATCTAACCAGTACACACCCATTCTACATTTCGCTACCAGGAATCACCCTAGGCAACGTTCAAGAAAAACTCTAAGACGGGGAGGTCACAACCTCGAATAGCATGGGATCAAATTTATATCGCGTGCTCTAAGGGGTGCCCCCCTCTCGGTCCAAGCCGGAAACTCCCATGCCCCCTGACCGGATGACGGGCTTTAATCCAGGGCCATGGAACCCTCATCGCGGTCCCTCTGTTTGGTGTGTACAAGGAAAGAGCTTTGCAACTTACTAAATTGCACTCTTTGCAGAAAACTTGTGGCAGCACGAAGGGGGAAATGAATGGGATCGAGACCAGATCCACGTTAACACTGGAGTTAGACGGTTGACGTAAGACTGGCATGCCACAACAATACCAGCTTACCACCTTCATGTCACCACATGATTATGTTGTCTTCCATCAAATGAATACACCAAGTTTCGAAGCTCACACGTAGTTGCCTTGCATGCAATATAACACTCACAGTTTGCTTATATGAACATGCCAAGAAATAACTACTCAAGCAAACATGCAAAACACTCATCATATCAAAGGTTCAAACATGCTTGCCTGGTTTGGAGTAGTCGGAGTCTAGCTCGGTGAAGTTTGCGGTTCCGTCACCTCCTCCGGTATCTATTGTATGAAGAAAACGCATACTAACGTAAATACCGTGTGTGCACAAAAAGTGTTCCAAATATTTTTAAAATAAATATGATAAAAGAACTAGACAGAAAAATAAAGATGACAGAAAAATAATGAATTCAAAATGATCTTTAGTTTAAAAGTTATTAAGGTTTTAGTCCAGGGACTCATCTATAATGAAACAGAAAGTTTCCAGGGGTTAGTTTATAAAAACAGAAAACGCTTCGATTATAAACATGCCAACCCCAAAGGAAAACGTATTCTGCCTGAAGGCGTTTTCAGAAAACGGTTCGAAAAAAAAGAAAAAGCTGACGAGGGGGTCCACCCGTCAGGTTTGAATTTCAAACAGAGCCACCGGCGCCCGAGGGCCGTGGTGGTCGCCGGCGGCGATCCACGGCGAGGTAGGGGGAAAGGAGGGTACCTACGTACTCATGGTGCTCTCCCGCGTCTGTGGGTGGTGGAGTTGGTCGTTGGCGAGCACCACATCGACGGCGGCCTTCACTCCGGTGGACGGTGGTTCGGGTGGTGGTGGATCTCGCCGAGGAGAGCTACAAGCGCCAAATTGAGGCTAGGGTCAGAAGAGTGGGTGCACTAGAGGGTTGCTGACGCGGTTTGGAAGACGGAGGTGCCCTCACCAGAGAGAATCGTGCCGGAGCCCGAAGCGGATCGGGGCGGCCGGAGTCGGAGAAGAAGGCCTCCCCGAGGTCTTCCAAGTAGCTAGGCGTGGCTCTGGTGAGGTGGAGGGGTGATGCCTGGTCGAGATCGAGCTCGAGGCCCCCTTTTATAGCCGGCCCGAGGCGGTTGCCGCGATCGGGATTACTCCGGCGGTGATTACGGCGGGGGAGTGGTTGAACGGGAGGTTTAGGGGTCGGGGCAGCAGCGGATAGGTTCACTGGTTCCATCCCCGGCGAAGTTTGGCAAAACTTGGGCGTTACTCCACGCTCTCGACAGAACGGCCTCACGGGGCTCGTCGGCTGCAGAGAGCATGCTCTGCGCCTCTCTGGTCGCGGTGACTGTGCAGCAGCGTGCACAGGGGAGGGGGTGGCCACACGGAGGTCTCTGGTGACTTGGGCGGTGCTGGTCGGTGCCGAAAGGCAGGGCCGGCCCCTGCTAGCCGCCATGGGTGGCTCTGCCACCGCAGAAGACGCCGGCGCAGGCGAGACACGTCGCCACCGTCGCTTGTGCCCGTCCAAATGGTCGTGCGGCGCATTGGATAAGAAGAAGGAGCAGTGAGCATCGCGCCAGAGCGGGCACTGGTGAGATTGACGCCGCGACGCTGAAGAAACGACACTAACGACAGGCTGAAACGCTGAACTTCTGAACTTTTCTGAATTTTGACAGAAACAGTGCATGCCAGGTGTTTGATGAAATGTTTTTGGCATGTGGGAAATTTTTCTGGAGTTGATCTTTGGTGAGGTGACCTCTCAATGCATCTGGGGGCTGCCTGATTTATCTCAGAATTTTTGGAGAAGAAAAATAATGAATTTTATCAAAAATGTTAAATCTGGTTCAAACTTGCAGCAAGAAAAATTTGAAAATTTTGAAATGTGGACAAGTGGATATTGATGGATCTAGGTTGGGGGTACTAAGGACTAGTCAGAGGAGTTTGTTTGGGATCAAAATTCAAAAGGGTTCTGGTGGTTCTTTTGTAAATCACCTAGGTCCAAAATAAATGACAGAAATAGTTTTGAGGATAAAATAAATAGAATAAAAATAAAAAATGGGTTGAACTTGCTGGGATTGGATATTTGACTTGACCCAAAGTGGAGGGAGGGTTTTTGGGAGAAAATTTCAACATGTGACAAGGAAAAAGAGAAATCTTTAAAAGGTAAAAGAATAAAACTAAAAATCCAAAGGATTTCTTTTTAATAGAAATAATTGCAAAACCCTCCAATATTATTGGTGTTGCACCAACATACTTTATTGAAAACCCTCAACACCAAAGATCAAGGTTGAGAAGGACCTTTCTTAGAAAAAAATATTTGTCATAAAAAGAAAAGATTTGAAAAGAAGAGTCCCTCTAGAAAAAATTCAAATACCCTCCTTTAATTCAAATAAAGATTGTAATCAAAACCAAATCAAAATTTTGGAGTGTTACAGAGAGGAGAAAAATGCTCGCGAGGGCACCTGCCTAGCCCCCTCGCGAGGTATGTGAGAGAGAGAACACGAGCGAACCAGAGCCGGAAAATGAGGTAAGATTCGAGGGGATCGAATCAGCAAGGAACACCAAAAGAAAACTTCGATTAAGGAAAAGCGAGCCAACTATGAAAATCAAATGAAAAGTTGCGTCCGGCACCTAGTCTAGTCTTCAAGTCTTCTCACCAGCGCGGAGCTAAGTGCTGCCACTAGGCTTGGGCGGGAGCCCCAGGGCCTGAGGCCGGCGCTCCAGAGACTCCGGGGCGTGTACAACCCCACTCATTATTACGTGAGAGTGTCACGGGCGGCGATTCTTCACAGGCACCGGGCCTTTTTCACAGGCTCTGGGCCTTTCTTCGCAGGCTCTGGGCCTTGCTTCATTGGTAGAACTTCCGGAGGTGCTGGATGTTCCAGGCATTCTGGATAGGTATCCCTTCCTGCGTCTCCAGGCGCACGGCGCCAGGCATGGAGACATGGACGACCCTGAACGGGCCCTCCCACATGGGTGAAAGCTTGTGCAGCCCTTCCCTAGAGAGGATCCGCCTCAGGACGAGGTTGCCTACCTCGAGTGCCCTGGAGCGGATGCTGCGGCAGTGGTATCGCCGCAGCGCTTGCTGGTACCTTGCCACCCTCAGTGCGGCTTCGCGACGTCGTTCCTCCCCGAGAACGAGGTCCATTCCCCGCGTGGCATCCTACTGCGTTTCATCGAATGCCAGGACCCGTGCGGAGCGATGCTTAACCTCGTGAGGGAGGACCGCTTCAGCTCCGTAGAGAAGGAAGAATGGGGTCTCGCCCGTTGGCTTGGTGGCAGTGGTGCGGATGGACCACAACACGGACTGGAGCTCGTCGTACCAGCGCCTGCCACAAGCCTCGAGCTTCTTCTTAAAGGTCCTGGTCTTGAGGACCCTCAGGACCTCCGTGTTGGCGCGTTTGGCCTGACCATTGCTCCTCGGGTGCGCCACCGAAGCGTAGAAGATCTGCGTTCCAAGGTTAGCACAGTAGGTTTTGAAGATGTTACTAGTAAACTATGAGCCATTATCTGTGATGCGTTTGGGGACCCCGAAGCGGCTCACGAGGCCCTTGATGAACTTGACAGTAGAGCCGGCTGGGATGGTGCGGACGGCTTCCACTTCCGCCCACTTGGTGAACTTGTCGATGTCGACGTAGAGGTAATGGTAGCAACTAGGCGCTCGAGGGAACGGGCCCAGGATGTCCAGCCCCCAGATAGCGAACGACCACGTGAGCGGAATGGTTTGGAGGCCCTGAGCCGGCTGATGAATTTGCTTGGCGTGGAACTGGCAGGCTTCACAGGACTTCACCAGCTCAGCTGCGTCGTAGAGCGTAGTGGGCCAGTAGAATCCACTGCGGAATACATTGCCGATGAGGTTCCTTGACGATGAGTGGTGCCCACAGTCACCATCGTGAATGTGAGTTAACAGCTCCTTTCCCTGGTCCCTGGAAATGCAGTGCAAGGAAACGTCATTTGGCCGCTTCCTGTACAGCTCGCCATCCCGGATGCATTACGTCGTGGCTTGTCGAACCACACATTCTGCATCCTCCTCCTTCTCTGGCAGCGCCCCTTGCATCAGATACTCCTTGAATTCCTTGGTCCAGCATCCCTCCTGAGGTTCAAGCGCCAAGAGCAAGCGAGCTCCTGAGGTCGGGCCACAGGCCGGGGCTCCTGAGATAGGAGGCTGTGGAAGCTCCTCCCGAGGCTGAGCTGTGCTTGAAAGTGGTGGTGTCGCCGATGGCTTGAAGAGCTGTTCCTCAAAGACACCGGGCTCTTGTGGCTGTCGCTTGGATGCTCTCCTGGCGATGTCGTCGGCTTCCTTGTTGGTGCCCTGGGGCACGTGCTGCAGCTCCAAGCCCGAGAAGTGCTTCTCCATCTTGCGCACCTCCGCGAGGTATGCCTCCATATGCTCGTCCTTTGGTTCGTATACTTTGTTGGAGAAGTTGACAAGGAGCTGCGAGTCGCCTCTAACGGTAAGGCGCTTCACCCCTAGAGCTGTCGCGGCCTTCATGCCAGCTATGAGGCCTTCGTATTCTGCAATGTTGTTGGAGATCTTCTCGCCATGCTGAAAGCAGAGTTGCACGGCATAATAGAGCTTATCCTGAGTGGGCGAGATTAGTACTGCTCCAGCCCCTGCGCCTTGGTGCGCGAAGGCGCCATCGAAGTACATGACCCAGCCGTCCGGTGCCTCGCTTCCCGGCGAGGTGGATCGGTCTTCGCCTTCTTCAAGTGTCGGGGCATCCGTCCATTCTGCCACAAAATTAGTGAGCACGCCCCCCTTGACGACCCTTGTAGTGCTGAACTCTAACTAGAATGCTTGCAGCTCGATGTTCCACTCGGCGACCCTTCCAGTTGAGTTGGGGATCCTGAGCACCCTCTCCAATGGGTAGGCCGAGACGACCTTGACGGGGCGGCCCTGGAAGTAGTGTCGCAGCTTGCGTGAGGCCACCAAGAGCACGAGCAAGAGCTTCTGAGGCATGGGGTATCGTGCCCTTGCGTCCCGCAACACCGTCTGACAAAATACACCGGGTGCACGACAAGGGCTAGCGCGGGTTCGAGGCTCGGGTCTTGCGGAGATTGGGGCGTCTCCTGAGGTGGAGGAGCTCCTGAGGCCTGACTGCTTTCGGGAATTTCGGCGACGTTGTCTTGCCGAGCTTGGTCTTCTCGTGTTGAGGCTTTTGCGGCGCCTTCCTGACCCTGCATTACTTCAGCTATAGCTTGGCGCGGTGCCCCCTTGTCTTGGTGCTCCTCCCGAACCGCCACCAGCACTGTGCTGGCAGAGTACGAGGTGGCGGCAAGGTAGAGCACTAAGGGCTCGAGAGGTCGTGGTGCCACCATCACCGGAGGGCTGGTCAGGTATTTCTTGAGGTCTTGGAAGGCTCGGTCGACCTCCGGTGTCCACTCGAACGGGCCCTTCTTCATGAGCTTGAAGATGGGTAAGGCGCGCTCTCCCAACTTGGAGATGAAACGCCCTAACGCGGTCACTCGTCCCGCCAGCTTCTGCATCTCTTTGAGGGTCTGCGGCGGGCTCATGTCCTCGATGGCCTTGATCTTCTTCGGGTTCGCCTCGATCCCTCTGTGGGATACGAGGAATCCCAGCAGCTTGCCGGAAGGGACACCGAACACACACTTCTCCGGGTTAAGCCGCAAGTTCACCTGGCGCAGGCTCTCGAAGGTCTCCTCCAAGTCTTGAATCAAGGTTCTCGCCTCCCGAGACTTCACCACTATGTCGTCGACATAGGCCTCTGTGTTTCTCCCGAGCTGCCGCCCCAAGGCGATGTGCATCAGCCGTTGAAAGGTTGCGCCCGCGTTGCGCAGCTTGAAGGGCATGCAGGTGTAGCAGTACACCCCACACGAGGTCAGGAAGGCTGTCTTCTCTATGTCTTCCACCGCCATCTTGATCTGGTGATACCCTGAGAAATGCGTCCAGGAAGCACAACAGGTCACACTCGGCGGTGGAGTCGACGATCTGATCGATGCGGGGGAGCGGGAATGGATCTTGGGGGCAGGCCTTATTAAGGTTGGTGAAATTGACGCACATCCGTTCCTTCCCGCCTTTCTTCGGCACTACAACGGGGTTTGCTAGCCACGTGGGATACCGAACCTCGCGAATGGCACCCGCCACCTCCAGCTTGCGGGTCTCCTGGACGATGAAGGCTTGCTTCTCCGTGGATTGCCGCCTCGCTCGTTGCTTGATAGGGCGCATGTTGGGGCACACCCTTAAGTGATGCTGAATCACCTCTCTTGGAACCCCCACCAGCTAATTGGGCTCCCATGCGAATATGTCCTTGTTTGCACGCAAGAACCTCACCAACGCCTCTTCTTGGACGGAATCGAGGCCGGCACCTATGGTGAAGGTGGCTCCTGAGGGTCCGTCCTCATTGACTGGCACCTGCTTGGTTTCTGCCTTGTCTTGGGTGAACAACTGCTTCTTCTTGGTAGGCGCGGCCTCCTTGGCTTCGGGGGTACCGGCGCCGGCGGGCTGCGCCGCCGCTGCGGTCTTGAAGGCAAGCTTGAGTGCCGTTACGGCCTCCTTGGTGTCCCCCTTGATGGTGAGGACGCCCTTGCTCCCAGGCATCTTCATGAGGTTGTAGGCCGGGTGAGTCGCCGCCATGAACTGGGCGAGAGCTGGGTACCCAAGGATGGCGTTGTATGGGAGGCCAATGCGGGCGATGTCGAAGTCGACCAGCTCGGTGCGGTAGTTGTCGCGCGTGCCGAAGGTGACTGGGAGACGGATCTGTCCCAGAGAGTGGGCAGCGCCGCCACCAACTCCTGAGAAGGGTTTGTTGAGACTGAGCCGCTCGAGCGGCACGTGAAGAAGGCTAAAGGCCTCCACGGAGAGCAAGTTGAGGCCGGCACCGCCGTCAATGAGGGTCTTGGTAACAACCACGTTGCAGATGGTGGGCATGCAGAGCATTGGGAGCATGCCTGAGGCGATGGTGGAGTCGGGATGGTCTTCTGAGCTGAAGGTGAGGTCGGCCTCTGCTGCAGCCCAACCTGGCGGAGCCCCCGGGCGCTTGGAAGCGGCCCTAATCTGACGGAGGAACGGCTTGACGTGGCGACCTAAAGGCAGTGCTTGAGAGTCGCCCAACAGGGCTGCGACTGCGTGGTGTGCCAGCACCGCGTAAGGAGCAGTGAAGAGGTCGCGGAGTTCCCCCCAGGACGCCACCGTGGATCCAGGGAGGTTGAGCAGCCAGGCGCGTGGCTCGCCGGCGAGGGCCATGGGGAACCAGTTGGCCGTGACCTTGTCGTTGCTCCCGGCCTCGAGGACGGCCTCCTCGTACGCCAGTAGGAACGGCAACGGGTCCGCCGCGCTGTCGTAGCGCGGCGGCATCTCCGGCCTGGACTTGGGTGGCCATCGCACCTGTCGTAGAGCGAGGGCCAGGGCTCGGAGCCCCCTGGCCTCGTCGTCAACACCGGCCACAGGAGCGGATGGCGGGGCACCCGCCATGGGGGCGAAGTGCGGCGGCGCGGGGCGTAGGCCGATGGAGAGAAGCTACGGCGCACCCCTACCTGGCACACCAAATGTCGGATGTGGGGTTCCGGCAAAACCATTAAGGTTCGGACTCTGGGGTGCGCGCGAAGTTCGTTCCCTCCTACCGATCCAGGCCCTAGCTCGCTAAGATCTCACGGACGAACTTGACGCACTCGCAACACAGAAAGACACGAGATTTATACTGGTTCGGGCCACCGTTGTGTTGTAATACCCTACTCAAGTGTGTGGTGGTGGATTGCCTCTTGGGCTGATGAAGAACAGTACAAGGGGAAGAACAGCCTCCTGAGGTTGAGGTGTTCTTGTGCTCTGTGGACTTGTGGATGAGAACTCGATCAGTTCAACCTCCCTCTACTGTGGTGGCTAGCTCTACTTATATAGGCCCTAGTCCTCTCCCCAAATATTGAGCGGGAAGGGAGCCAACAACGGCGGGCGAATTTGAAAGGGGACAACTAGTACAAGCTATCCTGACAAAAGCGGTCTTCGCCTGCAAAAGGCTCTGGTGGTGACGTCGTCTTGGACTCCACGGTGACCTCCGTCTTGCCGTCCTGCTGGTCTTGGTCTTGTTGCACCGATATGGAAACATTTGCCTGATGCCTCGGTACTCCGCGCCTGCGCCTGCTTCCTTAGCACCAAAGAGGAAACAAGGAAGTTGCGCATGCTGGCGCCCGCTTGGCACCCGCCTGGTGCCGATCGTCATGGCTCACGTCACGTGAGCCTCGTGAGGTTTGCTCCGCCTTGATATCTCCGCTCCGCGCGAGGCAGCCTAGTGAGGCCGCTCCCGAGGAGGTCTCGTGCCGTCCGCCTTGCGAGGCTTGGCCCCTCGCGAGGGTCTTGAATGCTTTGTTGATGAAGATGGGACATATAGGCCCGCAAGCATAGCCACGCCGTGGGCTGCAGGCAGGCAAGTTTGGGGACCCCCGTTCCCAGAACGCTGACAGGGTGATGAACGTTGTTTTTTTTCATCGGGACCATACATTCAGATCTGGTGGTACCCGGAGTATGCATCCAGAAACGATAGCCGCTCACACCCGGCAGTACAATCTACTATCTGATCTATGCACGGGAGAGGGAAATGATCCTTCGGGCAGGCCCAATTGATGTGTTTGAAGTTGATGCACATCCGGAGAGAGTTATTCTTCTTCGGCACCATGACGACATTGACGAGCCACTCGGCGGCTAAGAGCCCTGCGATTTCCTCGCCGATCACCTTGTGCTTCTCGGTGGAAGATCATCGAAGGTGCTCTTTGATAGGCTTCATCTTCGGGTCGACAAAGAGTCTATGCTCAGCCGGTCCGCTGGGCACACCCGGCATATTAGCAGGCTTCCATGCAAAAATGTCCCAGTTCTCACGGACGAACTGGATGATCCCACCTTCCTATTTACTGTCAAGGGTGGTGGAGATATTGGTTTGGGTGGCATTCAGATCTTTGGGGTCAACATGCACTGGCTTCATCTCTCCGGCCGACTGGAAAGCGGATTGCACAGTTGGCTTCTTAGACTTCACCAGATCACTCAAATCCATCGCTTTCTTGTACTCATCCAACTCGGCCATGGCCATCTGTTCATCAGCGATCTGGGAGCCCTTCTGGAAACACTCCTCGGCTAACTTTTGATTGTCTGTCACATGGATCACACCACTCGGCCTTGGCATCTTAAGTTTAAGATACACGTAACATGGACGGGCCATGAAACGTGTGTAGGTTAGCCTACCCAAGATGGCGTGGTAAGCACTCCGGAAGTCCACCACTTCGAAAGTTAGTCGTTCCTTCCTGAAGTTCCGCTCTTTGCCGAATACGGCGTCAAGGTCAATTTGCCCGAGTGACTTTGCCTTCTTCCCGGGGATTACCCCATGGAACTGCATATTGTTGTTGTTGAGTTGGGACATCGAAATGCCCGTTGCCTCTAGAGTGTCGGCGTAAATGATATTAAGCCTGTTGCCGCCGTCCATGAGGACCTTACGCAGTCGGACCCCTCCGACAGCCGGATCAACCACCAAAGCTTGCCGCCCAGGGGTCGGTATGTGGGACGGGTGATCTGACTGGTCGAACGCTACGGGCGTTTTAGCCCAGTCGAGGTATTTGGTGACAGTCGGAACTGCCATGTTGACCTCTTGTTTTATGACCTTGGGGCGGCTCTTCCTTTCGATGTCAGCGAAAATGATCAAGACTTTTTTGATGTTGGGGTACCCAGAAGTATCCTTGCCTCCATCGTCGTCATCGTCCTCGTCCTTGTCCCCCGAGGGATCTTGCCGCATCTTTTGCTTAAGGAGCTGGCACTCCCGAGTGGTATGCTTGGGCAATATAAAATTGCCATCCTCATCTTTCTTCGTGTGGATTTGGCAGGGCTGATCGAGGATGTCACTCTTATATGCGACTTGCTTCTTACCTTTCCAATCCTTCTTCCGCTTCTGTGAGCCTTGGCCTTGGCCGGCCAGAGCGGCGACCTTAGGATTTCCCGCCGCTTCAGTTTTCTGCTTGTGCTTCTTGTCCTTATTGTGACTCAACTGATTAGCATTGCCCGCTCGGCTCTTGCCGCTTCTCAGTTCGTATTCTTCCTCGTTGTTGGCGTATTGATTGGCTATCTCCATAGCCCAACTGAGAGACGGGATCTCAGTTCAGCCGTACTTTAGGTTCAGCTCTCGGTATCTGGCTCCGGTCTTGAAAGTGTAGATCGCGTGGTGCTCGGTTGTCAGGACCCCGATTCCAAGTCACATCGACCTAGCTGGTAGCACCTCATATCACTTTGTGGCCTCACGCACGGTATTCCCACGGGTGTCGCCTTACCATGGCCCGGGACCGTTTGCGTCTTTTGGCTCACGTATATGGCGATGTCGCTAGCATCCACATGACAAAGAACCCGGGCCGACATGGCTAGTCGTGAACCCAAAGCGGCACTAACCTATGGGGACAGGCATACATGAATCACATCGAGCATGTCGGTCATCAACGTATATATTCGGGCTGTAGCACTGGGCTAACAGGACTCCGGTACACCGGCTGTAGCAGAGCTAGGCAGGACTCGAATACCACCGCTGCGTGACATTTCCCGAAGGGATGACATAGGAACAGTGAAACACATGCCGCCAGTCAAGTGTCCAAGCGGTAGTCTTTGGGCTAGCAGGACTCCGGTGAACCGGGTCAGAAGCGGACTACTATCGCCGTAAGCACGAGACTTACATTTCCCCATATGAGAGGCTGCCAAGGATAAACAACTAGTTTGTCGGATCCCACTCATACCAAGCATTTCAATCATACACGCAATATGCCCGATATGAGTAAATACAACAAGGCATCACAACAAAACTCTACAACTCAGATACTTTATTTAAAAGGCTCCGAGGAGCCATACATAACATAATCATACAGGTAGGGGTCACATGACCCAACACTCAAGTCATACAATCATACAAGCACATGCGGAAGCAAACTAGTCTGAGTACAGACTCTAGAAAGAAAGAAAGCTTGTTGGATCCTTTCTATCTACAATGGCCCTTCACAAGTCTTAGATCGCCACCTGGGTGGCTAATTCACTCGTTGATGTCAAGGTCTACGTAGAACCCATCGGAAAGGGCAGTGTTGTCGCTCAAAAACATTAATTAAGCAAACATGAGTACGGAGGTACTCAGCAAGTCTTACCACAGAATCCTATCATACATGCACATTCTCAAGAAGGTGGTGGAGTTGTTTGCAGCAAGCCAGCTTTGACTCTTGGCTAATCTATCCTACGTGACACCACTTGAAAAGCATTTGTCGCACACGAGTCCACTAATCACCATCACAATACTCCACCGTGGATCCTCTCTCGTCATCCCACGAGAGGGCCATCCACGATACTCACACTTATCTTGAGGTTTTTAGTAGTATCCATTTACTTATCTATGAACTGATATAGGTAACCCAGAAGTCCTTCTCCGTGGACACGGCTATTCGAATAGATCATATTAAACCCTGCAGGGGTGTACTTCTTCACACACGCTCTCACCACTTACCGCCGTTTACACGACATGTACTCGGCAACCTTCAAGCCGGAAGCCCAACGTGGGTGTCGGCCACAGCCTATCTAAACACACAAGTCCCAAGTCCGTGTTGATCGCCTATTCGGGTTCCATCCGCAGGGAGTCCAGCCGAGGTTTCCCATACGGCCCCGAACGATGTGTACAGTGGTTCCCGAGACACCAAACGGGCGAATCGGTACACCGGGCCAAGGTGCCTACCGCAACACAACCCACCCCTATGGTCAGCGTTGCGTATGGCCCCCAGCGTACTACAAACACCAGAAACTACTTGCAACTCCCGGACTGAGGACCAGGGTGGTTAAGAAGCCGAGAGGGTCCATTGGTTTCGGGCCCAATGCGTGGTAGTAACTGCTTTCATGGATCACAAACACAGATCTCAGTTCTTAGGATCGTCTTCAATGAAACAACCCACCATGTACTCCTACATGGCCTCTCATCGATACCTTTTACCAAAACGTGTTCAACACTTTCACTCCCGAACCCGACACAACCTTTCACTCCAGTTCATCATCCCGATGAGCCAGACCTGACACAACTCTAAGCATAGCATGGTAGGAATCACAAACATGGCTCAATCAACTCCTACACATACTAGTGGGTTTCATCTAGTTACTGTGGCAATGACAGGTCATGCAAAGGAAGTGGGTTCAACTACCACAGCACACAACAGTTTGAATCGCGTTGTCTTAATGCAGTAAACGAGAGCAGAAGCGAGAACATGGGTTTGTATCGGAATGATCAATGAGTTGCTTGCCTGATGGAACTGGGGTAGAGTAATCGCCTTCAGATGGATAGTCGAGGTTATCCTCGGGGCGTAACCTATCATGAAAGCACACCGAAAGTAAACACACATGACAATATGCAACAATATGATGCATGCTATGACATGGCAATATGGATGTGTGTTGGCCTAATGCAAGCTGAAATAACTGGGGATGAACTCATTTGAATCAAGGATTCAAATGATAGCTCATTTGAGTTAGTCCTAAAGGTGCATTATCTTATTCTGGTTAAACAGCATAGTTAACTTGTTTTAACATGCATGAAACCTGTACCAATGGATAGAGTGGATTTTTCTGATAATTTTTCATATATAAATCTTTGCATTTGGAGTTACAGATTAAAAGTTATAAGCATTTGAAATTTTGAATTATATTCTGGAATTTATCAATTAGAATAAATCCAGAAATTAGATTAATGCGTCGACCATGCGTCAAGATGACGCCGAGTCAACAGGACGTCCAGGTCAAACCTGACAGTGGGTCCCGCATGTCAGGGTAATTAACTTAATTAAAGTTTAATTAAAACTAACCTATTTAGTTAGCGTGGCTGGGCCCCATCTGCCGCTGACTGTCGGTCAACGAGGGCCCACAGGTGGTCAACGTCCATTTCGGCTGCACTGGCGACTAGTCACGCCGCGAGCCCGACGCGGGCGGAGGTAGTGTGTTTGGCGATTCCGCGACCAAACGAAGTCGCGGAAGGTAGCTACGGGTAGCTAGGAGCAACCCACGACCACCGGTGGAGTCGGGCTTGAGTCGGGTGGCGGAGTTGGCGCCCGGCTGACGAGCTAGGCGGCCGGGGTTCGCCAACAATGAGCTAGGGGTTAGAGGGCTCGGTGAGGTGCGGAAGTACAAGGGAGACCCCTTGGGGTGCGGTGAATGCAACGGACACCATGGGGTGGCCGGAGAGTGACCGGGAGCACGTCGGCGACGAGCTCCACGGCGACGGGGGCGGGTGATCGTGGCTCGGTTGCTACGTTGCTCGAGGGCGTGAAAGAGAGGGAAGGGGAGTTAGGTGGGCTCACGGGCGACGTGTAGAAGCCCTCGTCGAGGTCGGGGATGAACCGGAGCGACGGCGGCGACGAAAGGGATATCCGGCGACGGCGAGCTCGGTCGAGGTCGGTGAGATGGACTCGGGCGCTTAGAGCGAAGGGGCTCGGCTGGTTCGGGTAGTGGAGGCGGCGGAGCTCCCGGACATGGTGAGGAGGAGCACGGGCGGCGGGAGCACGGTTGCAACGATGGTGCGGCGGTGGCGCTGTCGGCCAAGGCGGGGAGCACGATGGAGAGGGACCGGGAGGAGAGGGGTGTCCAGGGGGTTCGGGAGAGGAGGAGAGCGATCCACGCCGCTGGCCGGGCGAGGGAGCGGCGAGGCGGCGACCAGGTGCGTGGCACCCATGCGGTGCCCGCCGCCGAAAGCACTGGCTGCCTGCTTGCCGAGCCAAGCAGCCACCGGGCGCGATCGCTGGCTGGGCCGGGCAGGTGGGCCGGTGGGTGCGCTGTAAGTTTTCTGTTTTTTAATCTTTTCTAATTTCCTGCAACTTTGTGGGGTTTTCTAAAATACCAAAACAGTTTTAAAAATCACCAAAATGCTCCTAGTCCCTTGTTGGAATATTTCCAACATGAAACATTTTGGTTTGGTAATTTTTGGACATTTAAAATATTTTATATAATTTGAAATGCTCAAGTTTAAAAACTTATGAATTAATCCAAGGACCTTTGGATGACCTAGAAAATGATGCAACACCTTTGACATAGGCTCAACCAAAGCAAAGATGATGAGCATTTTGAAGGGCATTTCAGGTTCATTGAAATAATTTTAGTAAACCCTAGTTGAATTAAGGGGGTGTTCTGGGGGTTTCCTGTCTTCCCCATTTCAAATTCAAATGAAATTTAAACATGATGCACACCCTAATGCATGGTCTAACTGGGATGTGACATCGGTGACGTTATACACCGTATAGTGCAGGTTGGTCCACCGCTGAATGTACTCTCGGAGAGTCTCGTTTTGCCTCTACACGTAATGTTGCAACTCGGACAAACCACCTGGCCGCTTATACGTGCCCTCAAAGGTCCTGACAAACACTCGCTAGATCATCCCAGCAGAATATGCTACCTTGTCGGAGCTGACTGAGCCATGCCCGAGCAGAGCCTTCAAGTATCAACGGTAGATGCTTCATAGCCATGTTGTCATTACCGTCGCTGATCTGAATGGCCACTTGGTAATCTTCCATCCAGATTTCCGGCTTAGACTCACCGGTGAGCTTCTGATCCCCATGGTCAATCTGAAGTTATTGGGAATCTCTGCAGCCCGAATGTATCGACTAAAACACTCGGGCCCTGTGTCACGCCCAATACGCGACCCTATCCAAAAGGAACTCGAAGGTCCCACCAATGATAGACCCGCATATTGAAACGCTTTTGCAAGGTGGATATCATTACATCAACATTACATAATAGTGGGGATACATCCAATACATACAAAGTCACAAGAATACAACAATACATCATAAACAAGATCAACATCCGAATGCGGATGAAACATAAACAGAAACTCAAACGACATCCACCCTGCTAGCCCAGGCTGCCGACCTGGAACCTATCCCCTGATCGAAGAAGAAGCAGAAGAAGAACTCCAAAACAAGCAACATCGCTCTCGCGTCATGATCATCGCAAACCTGTACCTGCAACTGTTGGTGTAGTAATCTGTGAGCCACGAGGACTCAGCAATTCCATTACCATGGGTAACAAGACTAGCAAAGCTTAATGGGAAAGGAAGTGGTAAAGTGGTGAGGTTGCAGCAGCGGCTAAGCATATATGGTGGCTAACATGCGCAAATGAGAGCGAGAAGAGAAACAAAGGAACGGTCACAACTAGTAATGATCAAGAAGTGATCCCGAGCTCCTACTTACGCCGTGACATAACCCGTAAAACCGTGTTCTCCTCTCGATCAACCCGAAAAGAGACACTCACGATTACGCACACGGTTGGTGTATTTTAGAAGAGTTTACTTCAAGTTTACTACAACCGGATATTAACAAATTCCCATCTCGCCACATAACCACGGGCATGGCTTTCAAAGTTTATACCTCGCAGGGTGTCCCAACTTAGCCCATGATAAGCTCTCGCGATCAACGAAGGATATTCCTTCTCCCGAAGACCCGATCAGTCTCGGAATCCTGGCTACAAGACATTTCGACAAGAATAAAACAAGACCAGCAAAGCCGCCGGATGTGCCGACAAATCCCGATAGGAGCTGCATATATCTCGTTCTCGTGGCACACCGGATGAGCCAGACGTCGGGTTGGCATAGACCCTGATTGCCCGGGCGCTGGACATCGCCGGTTTGGACCAAAGACTTTCGAAGGAGAACTGGCCCGGGGCTAAAATAAAGATGACCCTCGGGCTCCGGAAACCCAAGGGAAATAAAAGGGCATAGGTGAGGCAAATGGTAAAACCAATGTTGGGCCTTGCTGGAGGAGTCTTATTCAAAGCGAACTGTCAAGGGGGTCCCATAAATCACCCAACCGCGTTAGGGACGCAAAATCCGGGAACATAATACCGATATGACAGAAAACTAGGGCGGCAAGAGTGGAACAAAACACCAGGCATAAGGCCGAGCCTCCCATCCTTTACCGAGTATATAGATGCATTAATAATATAAGAGATATTGTGATATCCCAACATAAACATAATCCAACATGGAGCAATCTTCATCTTCACCTGCAACTAGCAACGCTATAAGAGGGGCTGAGCAAAAGCGGTAACATAGCCAAACAACGGTTTGCTGGGAAGGGTGACAACAGGTTAGAGGTTCATGGCAATTTGGGATGCTTGAGCAGCAAGTGGTAGGTAACGCAGCATAGCGATAGAACGAAGCAACTAGCATAGCAATGATAGTAATGAGATCCAAGGTGACGGTCATCTTGCTTGAAATCCCGCTAGGAAGAAGAACGAGTCCATGAAGAAGATGAAGCCACGAAGACGAACCAAGCGTAGATTTAACGAATCCTCACGATCGCAACGAAACGGGAACCATCGAGAAGAAGCACACAACATAGTAAACACACCACACATGAACAAGGCATGATGCACAAACAAGCATGATGCATGACAAGACTACATGAAGCTACTCATGGCAAGAGATGATGCAAACAAGAGCAACACATCAAAGCAAGTTTAAATGAGGCCGGAAACAACATAGAACAACTCCTGTAAGTCCTCATATGCAAATTTCGAAATTGGTCCAGATGTGAATAACTTTATGTTCAAGTTGTTAAACAGCAAGTTAAGATGCACCACAATGATCTACACGAAATTCTAGTCAAGTTACATATAAAGTTCATTAGATTCGGAGCTACGGCCTAGAAGATATGAGCAAAACAAGTTAAACATGGCATTGATGCAAAATGCATTCAAACATCAAACAAACACCACAAAACAAGGATTCAACATGATAATATGAAACTACATGCAAATCTAAGCAAGTTTCATATAGAGCACACTCAAAACGGAGCAACGGTTCAACACATACACATGAAACAAGTTATAGCAACAATCTGTCCAAAACAGCAACTAGGCATATTGCAGGCATCAAAACACTATGCTACAGCATCTCAACGTGAAAACAAAAGGAATGTGCATGATTTAGGTAAAGCATAACAAAACATGAACACTGAGCTATCTCCAAAAATCACTAGAACATGCTCAAACACACATGGCAAGATGGCATATAATAACAGTTCAGACTTTGCAGAAAATAACATCAGGTTGCAATGTTTAGATCTATCAAACAATATGTTACAAGAACTTAACATGGCAAACAAAGGCATGTAATGATACTACTAAATGCATAGAACAAAAGTCCTTTAATGACCATGAGCCAAAAAGGATCATAAGATATGATGGCACCCATGTAAACATGGCAAGTTATATGACAGATTCAAACATGGCAGGAACAACGATATGTAGGCATGTTGGTGAGCTTGAACCACTCACCACAGAGCAATACATGGCATGGTAAGGCAACCAACAGTAGGAAGACATGTTTATGAAGCTAAGAATGGCAAGAGCTAGTTCATAGAGTGCATGGATCACTAAAAACAATCATGGCAACATTGAACTTAATGTAAACAGGCTGACTGCAGCATTATTTAGCAACTTTGAGAGCAAGATTACAACAAGTTACAGCAGGCTATAAATGCAACCAGGGGCATGAATGGATGGGCATGACATGTATAACAAAACATCCTTAGTGAACATCTCCATATTATGCATAGAATGACTTGTAGAAGCAGATTAACATAGCATCATGATATAGCAGATTCAGACATGCAAAACCGCAACAGCAAGTACCCTACTTAACAAGCTTCATGCACTCAGTACAAGACTCACAAAAGTACATGGATAGCACCCCTGTAAATATGGCATGACATAGCACAAAACACATGTAGAGCTCATGCTCATAGGATGCACACATCAAATGCAACAAAAATGACAAATCACCAAGTTATAACAGTTTCAGCAGGTTAACATCATATAGCACTCTTGCAACGATGATTCAGGCATCAAGATGAACTCAAAAGAACATGATGTAATGGAATGAACTGAAGTACTCGTTTAGGCGAACAATTTGACATATTACACGCACAAAACGGAGCAGTATGCATAGAGATATGATATGATGAACAGGGCTCCAGAATGCAAAATATTTCGGGACTGCAAAATATTACCCTCTCAGAAAAATCAACGGCGGTGTGGATCTCGCCGGAATGACGCCGGAGACGAAGGAGACGGTGGCCGGAGTCGAGGGAGAAGTCGGGGAGGCCGGGAGAGGACGGATCCGGGCCGGATCTCGCCGGATCCGGCCGGATCCCGGCAAGGGACGGCGAG
This sequence comes from Aegilops bicornis, assembly GCA_021605145.1. NCBI lineage: Eukaryota > Viridiplantae > Streptophyta > Magnoliopsida > Poales > Poaceae > Aegilops > Aegilops bicornis. The sequence continues at coordinate 390,777,619 of CM038675.1, read as the reverse complement.
GGCGCGGGGAGGAGGGCCGCGATGGAGCTGGCCTGGCCTCGCCGGAGTTGGTCGCCGGCAGGCGCGGATGCGCCGGGCGGCGGGGAGGCAAGGCGGCGCTGGGCGGAGGGCGGCAGCTCAGCGGCGGGCGGGGCGCGTCGGCGTGAGCGGGTCGGCCGGGCGCGGCGGAGGCCGAGGCGGCGGCGGCGGATGGCGGCGCAGACGGCGACGACGCAACGGGCGGGCGACGGGCGATCGGGCGAAAGCGGCCCGGGCGGCGCGATCCGGTCATGGGGCCAGCCACGGGCCGGGCCGGGCGGGCGCAGGAGCCGGCACCCACGTGGCGCGCTCTCGTTGGCCACGGGAGGCGGCGGCGCTGACGTGAAGGCATTTGATTGGCTGGGGTGAGGTGGCTGGAGGCGGTGGACACGTCCGGCGGCGGAACGGACATGTCCGGCAGCGGAAGGAGGAAGATGGCTAGGGTTAGGGTAGGAAATGATCCGGGATTTCGGGGGAGGGGGTGTTTTTATAAGTAGAAGGAGCTAGGAAGCTCCAAATGAGGAGCGGTTTTCGCCCACACGATCGTGATCGAACGACCGAGAGCATGGAAGGGGTTTGGATGGGTTTTGGGCCACTTTGAAATGGGTGTTGGGATGCACACAGAAGAGGATTTTACGGTTACCCGGTTAACCGTTGGAGTATCAATCGACCTCCAAATGGCACGAAACTTGACAGGCGGTCTACCGGTGCTATACCAAGGCCGCTTGACAAACCTCGGGCCATTCCGAGAAATTTTAACACCCGCTCACAACAGGAGAGAAAAGGGGAACGCCTGAGGGCATAGGAGCGCCGGATTGCAAAACGGACAACGGGGAAAAGGCTCGGATACAAGAAACGAACACGAATGCGATGCAATGCAATGCACATGATGAAACAATGCGAATGATGACATGGCAAAAAACAACACGCAAGCAAATGACATGGCAACGACGGCGAATAACTGGCAGACACCTGGCGCAACGAATCCGGGGCGTTACACCCTGAGGGTGCGGAATCATTCGGTGTGTTGGCATCCAGGCCTTCTCTCAAAGCCCGGCCCCTATCGACCAGGTTCTGAGCGAGAACGGATCGCGCATTGAACTGCGGGTCTCGGGTGTCCCTCGTATGACAAGGAGGACTCGGCCTTCGATCGGCACCAAGCTTCTGCATGTCATTGTAGGGCTGGAGATCGTATGCGTCGTCTCATGGTGGAGGTATCAGAGCATGATCGTAATCATCGTGTCGCCGAGGCGATGCTACCTGATCACGCCTTCGATCTTTGTAATGATCTCTCGAGGAGGATGAGGCTTGGCGTCTTTTGGAGCACAGTGGACCGTGAGCCGACTGAACGGTCTCCGCCCGCACAGATGCGCAGTGGATGTGATCCCTGGACTGGAACACCACCGCATTTTGCGACAGCACCGTCTCCAGGAGCACTTGGATCTGTCGAATCCCTTCTCCAGCAGTGGAGCCAGAGGGTTGTATGGAATCAGCTATCTGAGTAGCAGCTGCCAGATTTTGCAATAGAGTGCTGAGGACCTAATACTTCCGAGGTTGGTCACTCGGGAAAAGCCAGCGCTTGTGCCGACTAGAGCTAGGCTGGCGGCACGCACGGTCATCCAGCTCTTTCTGAAACCGCTTGAGATGATCATGCTCGGCCAGGGTGGCCAGGCGCGTTGACTCCATGGCCAGGGCCTCAGGAGTCGTCCCAGTGATGGGGGTTTTCCGGAACTGCTCATTCCTAGGGCGGAGCTCCACGCGCTGCTCCCGAGTGATAGCTTGTCGGACATACGGCTCATGAGCGGGGGACTGATTATCCTCGCCTCCACCATTGGTGTTCCTGCATGAAGTGCCCGCACGACCATCCCTGGGATCCACGTACCCCCGGGGGTGCGCGATGCTTGGAGTTGTCTTCCATGAGAACTTCGGCGGTCGACTCGACGCTCTCGCACTCAGACTCCTCGGAGGAATCATCAAGTAACCCATCGGAGAGGTCGAGGGCGGGCTCATCAGACTCGAGAGCCGCCACATGCACTACAAAAAAAATACACTTCCGTGATGATACGTGTATGTCACAGTAGATCACGTTTTCTGTCATGTATGTACATCCATGACAATTTTATGACAGAATCATGATAGTCATACCTGTGCTGTCATAGAAGTGTTCCATTACAATACCAAAATTATCATCACGGAAGTGTTCACCTCCATGACGATAAATGGCGCGTCATGGAAGTGCTTTCGTCAAGGGTAACCGACATGTGGCATCCACCGTAACGGGTCGCCGTTAAGCCATAGGGTCCGGTTTTGGATCCGATAACCCATTAACAGCCCGGACCAATGGGGATTTTCCACGTGTAAAATTCTCATTGGCCGAAGAAAAAACATGTCAGCTCGTCATTGGGTCAGATAGGCGCCTATGATATGTCGACACGTGCGACGGCCCAACACTGGCACATTTAGCATACAAAGGCCGGCCCGTCTGACTTGGTCAAAAGCCTGTTAACGGTCTATTGGCATATGGCCCATTTTACGGCTCGGTAACACACGACCCGTTAGGGCCTTCCCGAAGTCGGCCCAACAGCGTCATGTGGGCCGTCGAAATAACACCAGCCCATTTCACTTTTGGCCCATGACATCTTTCGGCCCATATGAGGCCTTTCGTATCATTAGGCCCTTTAGTGGCCCACGGTGACTTGGCCCATAATGAATAGTCAATTTCTGTGTACCCATTAACGGCCCATGATTCACATGGGCCGTTTCCAGCCCGCTTAGCTTTCGGCCTACTGATGGCCCATATGTTCTTGGGCTCCTTTCCGACCCTTCATTACTCCCGACGTGTTACTGGCTTGTTCCCCTAACGGGCAAAATTTGGCCCGTGGTTAGAATCGGCCTTTTTGTGGCCTGTTAACCCGTTGCACCGTTTCCAGCCCATCCTATATTCTAGCTCATTAACGACCCATTATGCCTGTGACAGAATTAAGCCTTTGCTGTCTTCCGGCCTGTTAACGGCCCGTTAACGTGCTGGCCCGATACCAATTACGCCCGTTTACGACCCATGTGGACCCATTTATCCGACGGCCCGAGGCCCACCGATTCTACGACCCGTTGGAGGCCCATTTATCCGACGGCCCGTAGGAGGCCCATGGATCCTACGGCCTGTAGCAGGCTCAAGGTTACCATGGTCCGTATATGACCCATGGTTGTTGCGGCCACTAGTAAACCAGGGAAAAAGAAGACTAGGAAATAAATAAGCTAGAAACTAACGCTAGGCTATTAAGGCGGTTCCATAGATTACATCCACTGGGCATCAAACTTCGCCATCAGTGCAAATATAGGGAACACCCTACACTATACAAAAAATGGCTTGCTGTTTTCTTCAGCCGGTGGTTTCACGTTAAGAACAAATTTTGTGTCGCAACAAAACAAATTACAACCATAAAACAAAAGGAAAGTTGGCATAAAAGTTAACAGTCTGGCAGATAAATGTACCACCAGAAGTTCAGAAGCTCAGTTCATTTGACCTGACCGTTACGTTTTCATGTTGTATTGTCCGATGGAGCACCATAACCTTCACCTTCATTTCTCCTAGGCTCCTAAACAACATATCAAATGTCTGATAGTCTGGTTTCAAAACCATGCATATCTTGACGACATCGAACAATGGTTGTCCTTGTTTCACAAAGGGTCTCTGTTAGGGAAGGGACTTGTGTCTGGAGCTCAGATATAACATTGTTTTGAGCTTGCATATCTTGATCATGAGGCAGTTTGGACGAGATTGCCTTAACAACCAACCCACTATTACGCAGGAACGTTCTTTTGGCACTATTAGTGGACAGGTACCGGCCCACTGCAGCAAGAGGTGACATTGTGGTTATAGTTGCCTCGTCACCTTCAGAAGGTGGCGGTTCCACCATTTTTTCCATAGCTTGCTAAAAAGTTGAGTTTTTTACATTAGTAGTACCAGAACAGAAGATATTAAGGAGGCAGCAAAACCAAACAAAATTGCTTTGGTCTATATACAGAACTTAATCTGGTGAACCCGTGTAAAATATTAGTTGTATTTTACTGCAAAGTACATAATAAAACCAGGTTCCAAACATATGACCATGTACCATGGCTAATGTATTGTCTATTTCTTCACATTGTATTGACAGCTAAGGATAAAGAGACAAAGTTTATAATACGGTAAGCATAGTATGACATCATTCATATCACAAAACAACTGAGAACAGACAAACATGCAATTGTAACATTGTGTGGGCAAGGCCAGCACTGAACTAGATTACAGATCAAGATCAAAGGAACATCACTCCTCTCTTTTAAACCTTGTAAGGTGCAATGATACGCTAAGACAATTGTGTATAAAATTGAAAAGAGTAATAGACATTGACTGAAAACGGTGCAGTTCAATGCACAAGTCAGAGTAAGTAGTTGTTAAAAGGCATGAGGATTAAGGACTTACAACAGTGGCTTTGACTGGTGTAGTCATGCCGTTTGTCTTGCTGGTGTGAAAACCCTTGAAGATTTCCACAACATTTGCTTTAGGTACTTTTTGGTCCTTGCGGGCTTTCCTCTGCATTTGGAACAAGTCAATATAGATTTGATAATATGGAACAATGAAAAGAGTGAAACAGCAGCTAATTACAAGAGCCTCGCAGTGTGCAATATAGCTACGTGAACCTGTCGTCTGTTGGAATTTCACTTTCGTACGGTTGGCCTTGTTCTTTGAATAGTTCACCTACAAGAAGATAGATTTGTGAGGCACATGCGTAAATAGGAGTTCAACATGTGATCTGATAACATATGTATAACGTACTTGATATGTTGGATCAGACTAGTGTTCAACGAGGCCTCTCCAGTCTTAATCCGATATATTTTCCACTGGAGATGTTTGGGCAAGTTCACTGTTAGCCTTGCCTTCAAAGTGAGTTTTCCTCAAGTTATACCGATATTGTCACAGAGCAGACTTGAAAACATGGGTGCAAGCTTGTCTGGTTGCATCATCTTGGCTATCCAACTTGAACCTCATCGTTGAAAATTATGGGAGTCTCATTATCAGTAACCTAGAAAGTATGGGACAGAGCAAGACGATATTACTAGTTTCCATGCATAACCATACTTACAGATAAATGGCCGAGGAAGGTGTTGAACTGGGTTTCATCTTTGTCATTCCTATGCTGAATCCATGTTGGGAGGATACGTTCATGACACCTAACGGCAACCGCTGCTTCTGATACTAACTTAGCTGACTCTGTAGCATCACGTGGCCTTTTTAAACCTGCCTCAAAACAGATCTCCATTCTTCCTCCTCTAGATTTAGTTAACCTATCGAGCATTATCCCTGGTGTTTGTTTCCTCTTGCACCTAGGTGCTAGTCCAACAACGAACATAGGAAGTGTTAGTGTACATCAAACTATGAGACTACATATAAAGAAGCATGCAACTGTAACTTGACTCCAGCAACTACCTTCTTGTTGTTGAAGATCACAAGGTTCATCTGATCTTGCCAACTCTTCTTGTGTCAAGAGTGCTTCGGAAGTAGTGTCAGGTGGCAATGGAGCATGGGAACGTGCTGCTAACTGAGTTGACTAACGAGTAACTCATGCAGCTGGTGGTACTATGGAAGGTGTTGCAACAACTAGGGCTATCGTTGCTTGTTTGGTGGCAACAATTAGTTTCTGTTTGGCTTGTTTTGCAGCTGGCGTAGCACGGGATACCGCATTTATACAATTTTCCGCTGGACTTTGACCTTCTATTGCACCATCAGTACCAGCAGAATCTGCATAATTCTCCCGCTTTCGTTTCCGTGTGTCCTTAGTACTAACACCATCCCCTTTCATTTTGTGTTCCTTCCTATTTCTCTATGCCATGTTAAGTCAAGCCGACAAGAAAAAGGAATAAAAATTTAGTTCTTCAGAACAAATTGATGCGTGATACGCATTTAACCGAACTTTGATGTTAGACAACCACATGATAGGAGGATGTAATACGTACGAAAAACAGGACGACATGAGATAATCAGAACTATGATGTGTAAAATAAGAAGAAGGCATTTCAATAAATTAGAAGCAATGCAATGGAAGGTAGACACCATATGAGAGATGCTACAAATATCACTCTGCCAAGTTAACAGTGTCTCGTCATAACTAGCGTTTAAACAAACGTGAAGCTGTACAAGAAATAAATCATATGCAAGATGCAAATAACATCACACTACCAAGTTAAAGGTCTCTCGTCATTAGTGTCATTGCATATTCATAGCATTGCATATTCACAGCTTATGATGTGTAAACTAAGCAGAAGGCATTTCAACAAATTAGACGCAATGAAAGCTAGACACCATATGTAAGACGCAAAGAATATCACTCTACCAAGTTAAAATTCTATCGTCATTAGTGCCATTTCAACAAGTTAGTAGTACAAGCAAGAAAATAATGTGAGATGTAAACTATATCAGACTCCCAAGTTATACGTGTCTTGTGAAAAGTGATTGTTGCAGGTTACACAACAGTAGTACTTTGATGTAAGAATATGGTGTGATAGATAGATATTGTATGTTCTAGAAACAGGAACACGTGTCTTATTCACAAGTATAATGTGTAAAGTAAGCAGATGGAATTCAACAAAATTAGAAGCAATAGAAGCTAGACATCATACATAGCATGCAACCGCATATATTAGTGCCATGTTAGAGGGAGCACCTATGATGGTGGACAAGGGGGGACATGCTCATTATCAACAAAGCTACTTTGAGTGTCTATGCATGTGTTGTCTTCCAAATCTTGTTGGGGGGATGGCCGAGTAGAATATGTAGAGTCCCTCCATTTGGAAGAAGCACCTTTATCCATTGCCTTGCTAATTTCCTTCTGCTTTATTGATTTTGCATTGTCAAGTGAAACCGACAAGAAAAAGCAATAAAATTCACTCTTCAGAACTCATTCATGCATGATACTGACAATCACTACCTTGATGTAAGGCAAACACAAGATACAAGGATGGAATATGTACGAAAACAGGACGGCATGCATATTCACAACTATTTGTGTAAACTAAGCAGAAGTAATTTAATCAAATTACAAGCAATACAAATGAGACACTATATGCAACACGCAAGACAATATCACACTGCCAAGCTAGAGAAAGCACCTGGGATGCCGGTTTCGCCAGAAGACCACCATCAGTCCCTGCCTTGTTTTTTTCCTTCCTATTTCTTAATTGAATTGCCTTGTCAAGTCAAACCCACAAGAAAAATGAATAAAAATTTACTTTTCAGAACTCATTGATGCAGGATGCTGACGAGCACTACTTTAATGTAAGGCAGCCTCATGATAGGACAAATGAATGTGTAAGAAAAAAGGAGAACATTGCATATTCACAACTATGACGTGTAAACTAAGCATAAGGCATTTCAACAAATTACAAGCAATGAAAGCTAGACACCATATGAAAGATGCAACAAATATCACTCTACCAAGTTAAAACTGTCTCGTCATAAGTGCCATTTCAACAAATTAGAAGTAGTACAAGCTAGAAAAGAATGCGAGATGTAACCTATATCACATTCCCATGTCAAATGTGTCTTATGATAAGTGATTGTTGCAGGTTACACAACAGTAGTACTTTGATGTAAGAACATGGTGTGATAGACAGATATTGTATGTTCTAGAAACAGGAACGTGTGTCTTATTCACAAGTATAATGTGTAAAGTAACCAGATGGAATTCAACAAAATTAGAAGCAATACGAGCTAGACATCATACATAACATGCAACCACATATAACAGCACCAAGTTAGAGGGAGCACCTGTGATGGTGCACTAGGGGAGACATGCTCATCATCAACACAACTACGTTGAGTGTCTATGCATGTGTTGTCTTGCAAATCTTCTTGGGGGGTGGCGGAGTAGAATCTGTAGAGGCCCTCCATTTGGAAGGAGCACCTTTATCCACGGCCTTGCTAATTTCCTCCCGCTTTATTGATTTTTAATTGTCAAGTAAAACCGACAAGAAAAAGCAATAAAATTCACTCTTCAGAACTCATTCGTGCATGATACTGACAATCACTACTTTGGTGTAAGGAAAACACATGATACCAGGATGGAATATGTACAAAAACAGACGACATGGCATATTCACAACTATTTGTGTAAACTAAGGTAAGCCATTTCAACAAATAAGAAGCAATGCAAGCTAGACACCACATGAAAGATGCAACCAATATGACTCTGCCAAGTTAAAAGCGTCCCATCATAAATGGTGTTTCAACAAATTAGAAGTAGCGCATGCTATAAATCATTTGAAAGATGCAACCAATATCACACTGCATATACTAAAGGTGTCTCGTCATAATGATTGATGCGGGATACACAAAAACTATAGTTTTATGTAAGGACATGCTTAATAGACAGATGTACTATGTACTAAAAACATGAAGGTGTGTCACATTAATAGGTATAATGTATAAACTAAGCAGAATAGCACATGCAATTTAACCAGATTGGAAGAATTACAATCTAGACACCATATGCAACATGCAACCACATATCACGCTGCCAAGTTAGAGCAAGCACCTGCGATGCTGGTGTAGGGAAAATGCGGTCATCAACTACAGAGCTACGTTCACTATCTTCATCTAGCCTTGCTGTTTCTTGAGAATCATGTGGGGAGGTTGACACTGCATTTTTTAAAAGAGCATATTTTCTCACAGTAACCCACTGGCGTAACTGTCTCATCATAAGTGATTGATGAGGGATACACAAGAGCATTAGTTTGATGTAAGAACATGGTTAATAGACAGATATACTAGTATGTACCAAAAACAGGAAGGCATGGCATATTCAAAGGTATAATGTGTAAGCTAAGAAGATGCAATTTAACCAAATTGGAAGCAATACAATCTAGACATCCGGCTGGAGTGATGAGCATGATCATTGAGGACCTTACAGCCTGGTGGGAGGCAGGCTGCTTCGCCACCATCGTGGATTTTTAGTTGGCTTCAAGGTGATGCATGTCTGTGTTGGGCTTGTCACTGGCTCAGCCAGTGCCCTGACTAGCTATTTGTCTTCTGGTGCTCCCGGGATGGTGGTTCATGTAAAAAATATCTTTCCTCATCTTAATAAAGACCGACTTTGGCCTTTCGAATACAAGCTAGACACCATATGCAACATGCAACCATACATGACACCGCAAAGTTAAAGCAAGCACTTAGGATGGTGGTTCATGGCGAGCGAGATCATCAACTCCAGAGCTACATTTACCGTCTCCATCTGTTGAGCATGCAACCTTTAAAGTGCCGAGATGTGTCTAGCCTGCCCGCGGAGAAAGCAGGAGCGACTTCTCTCTTTTATTTCGTGTTTCTGTCAAGGCAGAGTCTGAAATACCCATGCATAAAAACACAATAGTGGGAGTATGGGTGAAGTGTGTGCAGAACTAGTGCAATGTAAAAGTAGCAGATAGCAGGTGGCTGAAAAATAAATGACAAGAGACATATGATAGACCTACAGCATTGCATGGCAAACAAAATTAGATTATACTCTGTATGATTTTGTAATATATGAGCATAGGGATGGCTGGGAAATGCAGGTACTCCTCCAGCACACCACCACATGTGGTCCTATCAAAATAATAGTCGACTGAAAATAAATAGGTCAGTCGATTTTTTTATGAACTGTCCGATCTACAAGGAACGGGCATATGACCTTCGTCTACCTCCCGCCAGTCACTGTTGACGATATTTCTCGAACCGCTAACGGCCACCGGCCCAGACCCCTGCCTCTGCCACCCCACCCCACCCTCGACCTCACACCACCGTCGTGCTTGGCAGCGCCCCCGGGCATCCCTTTGAGCCTGTCCGACCTACAGATCGGGCACCAGCAGCTCCTAGGCCCCACACACACCTAAGATAAACACCGAGGCGCTGCTTCCCCGGCGTAATAGGTGGACTAGCGCCTGTTACGCCGGGGAATGCTTCCTTTAATTGGGAATCAACTGAGGAGGAATTGAAATACAGGGGGCGGCGGACCTCTAGCTAAGGTGAAATAGTATATGAGGAGAAACCTTGTGCATCGTGAGTTACTAGGGAAATCTAGTATCAGGAAAAAGCGGTCAACTAGTGTCTTCTGTGGGCTGAATACCGTGCAAGCATACACGTAAGATTTGCACGAATAAGGGAAGAGGAGTACCATTGCCAGTTGCCAGTGATGTGTCCTCCTGATGTCGCGGCGATTTTATTCTGTTTACCGGGGGAATCGATGTTTTGGAGGAGGGTGGAGCCTTGGACGAACCCATGGCCAAATTGTTGACTGTGTTGCGGTGGCCGTCTGTTGGCGGAGGGGAAGCAGATCTATGGCGGCGAAGGACAGCGTACCGGGAACAACTCCAGTGCGGTGGACGGTGGCGACATTGGAGCGGCAGCGCTGCCGCGCAGGACGGCGTGGTTGAACTGGCTCAGGTACGGCGCATGTCGGCACCCTGGAGGCAGCCTGACCTCGGCTTCAACTACTAGCCGTGGAGGGCGTTGCGGTTGCGGTTGTGGTGGATGATGGCGTCGGGGTATCGACTCCGGCGTGATGGAGGAGGGCGGTGGTTGATGGGTGGGATGGGGTGGCAGACAGAGGACGTCGGGGTTTCGCGGCTGATGGAGAGGTAGTTTTAATTCCCATGCAGTACGAATGGGGAATCGGACCGGCGGGATGGGGGGAGCTAAGGGGGAACCATGTTTTGGTCTGGGACGCGCTTGTTTTTGGTTTTTTTTAACATATTGGACGCACTTGTTTTTGAAATTTGGGGAAAGTACAAACTTTGCCCCCCTCTTAAATTTTAGACCTACTGCGGGTCGAGGGTAGGATGGTAATCCCAGGTGTCCCAAATAGTGGGCGGGAGCGATTTCGGCCGAGCGCATATGTGCTTAGGCGGCCATGGTGTATGAATGTTTTTCGGAGGCGGTTCCATGGCGTCTAGATGAAGCTACAAACCTACCCCGATTTAGACCTTTGGATGTCGGGCCGGTAGGTTTCATGGGTCGGAGTTAGAAAAGTAATTTCCTTCTACAAAACATTGGTCTCACGCGGTTTCGGGAAAGTAGAGGCTCTTTTGGTGCTTCGTTCGAAATTTTGAAACAGAAGCATTCACCTTTAGAGTACTCTTGAACTTTGAGGATTGACCTAAATAGACAATGTTAAATTTGACCTTGTATGCTTGAAAACCTCATTAAATTACACACTTCTTTTTGAAATTTTGACACTTGAAAATCCTATAACTACGATTATTTTTGAATGGATGAGGTAAATTTGAATCTATTTTGTACATGACTATATATGCTATTATGTACAAAAGCAGAGCAAAGATTGGTGCCCCCATAATTTAGGTATGATTTACAAATGCCATGATATCAAATTCAAATAATTGAATGGACTTCATGTTGAATTCGAATTTTTCAAACCACCTTAAGTTGAATTCAAATGTATGCTAGTTCATAGCTAGCTATTTATAATGTTCATTGTGTAACTTTTGTATGTATAATGTGCTTTACACACACAACATGAACTATACTCATGTTTATATTCGATTGCTAAAGCGATGCATTGTCTGGAGTTCAAAATACTAACTCTGTGGATCCATTATGTCGAATAATAACATAGACATGCTCAAATTTGGTAGAATATAGATGTCTGATAGATCAATGACCGTTCCTTACGCGAATTGCAAATATCATGATCCCATCCTAATATTTGGATACAATTTATATTTTTAATCAATGTGTACATCAGTCTTTTACGTGTAGTTTCACTCTCCATAGGTCCCTCCTCACACACACACGCTGACTTTATCTCTCATACATATGTGCACATGGTGAATATCCATCGGTGGTCTCTCACACATGCTCACACACTCTCTCCCGAGGTGTCTTTCTTGTAGACATGCTCTCAATATAACCCTCCCTCCCTCTTGTAACCATTTACGATTGTTTTCACTAACCTTTATCACAAGCACTCTTCCTCTCACAAGCATACACATGCACAATCCACATCGACCCTTTCTAAATACATAGACCTGCCTACATGTGTCCCGCACGCACATTATCTTTAGGCATGTCTCTCACGCATTGTCTCCACCTCTCTTCCTAATTGACGAGTATGATTCTAGTAGAGCATTCTATAGGATGCCCCTTAAAGTTAGGTTGGATGAATAGTAATATCTGAGGTAGGGGGTTACCTTAGTCTGAGGACCTAGGGTTACAAATCCTAGCTGGCTTTGTCAATGGACATAGAGTCCTTCACGACTCTACTCTCTTTGTCTTGTACGACTAGCCCTCCATGGGTCTCCCTAAATGCGTCACGGGCCGACCAATGTGGTGCAGGATGGAACCGAACCAAGGGCCTCATGTCGGCCCACCGGACCTCACGCGGTGACACACCCTCTGCCCCCAGGTCTCGTTATCTTCTCACACCCACACATACCAACACAGACACCACACAAAATATTTTCTCCCCGTGCCTTTATCCCCTCCCCCCCTTGCATATACACAATCAAGGGAATCTTTCACTGTAACATCATATGCGTCTCTCTCTAGACCTCTCTCATTTCTCGTGCTATCTCTCCCACGCCCCCCCCCCCCCCCGCCGGCCTCTCTATCCATGCCTCTCTCGAATATGTAATACATACACATAACTCTCTAGGCCCTGCCAAATACATCGACTACGCATTCACACATGTTACATCACATACCCCATTGATCTAAAAAGCCCTCTCTTCACATTTATTTCACATAGAACATTCCTTTTGAATAAAACCACACAAAGTGTGGCCAAAAAAATATTTTAGATTTTCTACATATATACAAGATTACAAATTTCTCTGGAGGAGTATGAACATTAATTTGCATTGCATGGTGCCCCCAATGATATTTATTCCGCACTGTGAATTTTTATATTTTTATACTATATATAAAGTTAGTCATAATAAAGAGAAACGAAGAGCATCTCTCTCTCCATCGCATACACCCCCTCTACGCCCCTTTCATGTACGCACACAAACTATCGCCCTATCCTCTAAAAGTATGCCCCCAGCACATTCACGCATGTTTCATCTTTCTCTCGCCATATATACAGTGACGATCATTGTATTTGAAGTGAAAGTACGATACGTACATTGGAATTCAGAATCCACTCATTACGATCACCATTTATGTTTGGGTTTTTATCACCTTTGCCACTAGTTGTGCCACACTACTCACTTTTGCCACTAAAAGTTTTCACTACTCAAAAATGCCACTGTTCCATTAGAAACACACTAAAAAATGCCATTTTCTCACGTTACCGTCAGTCAAAGGGTCGTTGACCGCGCAATATGACCGAAATGCCCCTGGTTCCATTACTTCCCGAACTGTGGGCCTGACATGTCAGGGTCTGGGAAATAATTTTTAGGATGTAAAAATAGGCAATAGAGGGGTTTGAACCCCAGACCTCCTAGGAGGCGCTCGCACACGCTAGCCACTACACCCAAGGTCACTAGTTGACTAATCAATGGAGATACGCTACATATCCTTACGTGACATCTAGGCATAGCTATTAACAAATCAAGTAAACTCGAGTTGTACACGCAACAGCAGCAACAAATGGTTCTCTAAATTTCTCTAAAAAATTTAGCATGACGCATGTACATAAGGTTGAAAACATTCGGCACACAAGCAAACATAATGTTCATTTCCTGGATTTTCAGCACACAAATGTCTCAGGTTCACAAACATAGATTAAGGTCGAGTAACATCCACTTGCTAGTTTGAAGTAAAAGGTCCAAATTCTCAACATAGATGGGAATGCCGATCCTTATACAAATGATGGATCCTCCTTATTATACACTAGAATAGGTCTGTCCTCCTCCTCCTCCTCTTCCTCCTCATCAACTAAACCCATGTCTCTATTCTCTTCTTCCTCTTCAGTGTCAGTGGATTCATATGCTGGAGGATCATCTTCCTCTTCTATACCTGTTGAATCATCTTCTATCGTAGACTTCTTGACTAAGTCAGGATACTCCCTCTCATCATAATTATCTGAGAGTATAGCATCATCAGGAATAGCATCATCGGTTATGTCTCTGTTAGGATCATCAATACTAGTAGACTGCTTGACTCCCTGTATGTTGACTATATCAACATCAATTGCCTGACTCCCTGTATGTTGACTCTCAATATAAGAAGGTTGTGTAGGTGGTTGCGGTTCAGTGTATTGGGAGTTGGGGATTTCTGAAGAACCTCAATTAGCATAGATATTTTCTTTGAATCTTGATGCTTTCCAAACATCAAAGCTGCATCATCATCACATGCAACATCAACCCATATATTATGTTCCCTCTCGTAGTACTTCAACTCCACAGAATCACGACACCCCCAAGGATAGGTATCACACAACTTGCACAACAATGTTTTGTATGTGATATTGGATTCGAAAAACAGAGGATAATCAAAGCCGCCAACATATCGCTTGCGGCCATCGCTACTAAGACGACTTGTTTCCATCCTAACGGACAGCATACAAGCAGTTTCCTCATCCATCCTAAGTCATCATGAACACATAACCAAATTGTGTGTAGTTAGTCACTATGAATTATACACAACAAATTCGACCGCTACATGCTACTATGAACACACACGCATCATCTAATAATTAGCATACTCACCCTGATAGAATATCAGAGGTTGCGAGCTGTACACTTAGCGCCATCTGGTGGTCGAGGCAAGCCTCTGATTCAGCCCTGTTGTCTGTCGCCATTGCCGTGGAACAACCTCTCTTCAAGCAATCACCGGCGGAGGCAGAACTGAGGAGTCAGATGGGAGTCATGTGGCGATGCTGGTCGGGAGGGAGGTCGGACCTGCGGCGAGTGGAGGTGCGCGGGGCGGGAGGCGTCGGAGCTGCGGGGAGGGAGGTGCGGGATGGGAGGCGTCGGATCTGCGGGCAGTGAGGTGTGGGATGGGAGGCGTCGGAGCTGCGGCGAGTGGAGGCGCACCGAAGCTGCGCAGGCCGCGCCGGTGACCGGCCGTACCCGAATGGAGGAATAAGGCGGGCGGCGGTGGTTTGTGGTTGCGGCTGCTAGTGGATAGGGAAAGGTACGAGTAGTTTTGGGATAGGATTAGGTATAATCGGTCAGGTTAGTCAGGTCAACACAAGTACACTATAAGATCTAGATCTTCATAATTAACAGATAGATGCGTTCTCCAACATGGTTTTTACGCGCGCATGTATTAGCTAGTCTGGTTGAAGGTACGAGGTTCGATCCCCACTCCCTCTCCTTGCTTTTCTTTTCTTTTCCTCGTCGCTACAAATGAACCCACATGTAATGGGACCAGGGGCATTTCGGTCATATCGCGCGGCCAACGACCCTTTGACTGACGGTAACGTGAGAAAATGACATTTTTTAGTGTGTTTCTAATTGAACAGTGGCATTTTTTAGTAGTGAAATCTTTTAGTGGCAAAAGTGAGTAGTGTGGCACAACTAGTGGTAAAAGTGATAAAAACCCTTTATGTTTTGTGGTTATTATACAGTCGCGGGCTCACCGTACAGCTCTGTATTTGCTCAAGACACAACTAGTTGACCAGTTAAACGCTCCACGTGGCACCTCTAGTGTTGCATCACATTATCTCACTACCATTGGGCCCACTTGTCGGCGTGTATAAGAATGAAAACAAACGATAAAAAAATATTGGACGGTGGTTCGAAGTCATGACCGTGGGCACAGCGGACAAGGTGGCCTTGTATTGGTATGCTGAGCCTTCTGTTTTAACACACAGGAGCTGGTGTGGTGATTATACACACACGCACGCATGCACACGAACTGCATGCACGCAACACTCACACGAACACATGCAACCACGCACGCACGCAACACTCACACGTACACACACATCCACGCACACACGCAACACTCACACGCACACACGCACACATGCATGCACACACCACACTGTCAGAGTTCTGGGAACGGGGGTCCCCAGACTTGCCTGCCTGCGGCCTGCGGCGTGGCTCAAAGGAAGCCCAGGACGGCCCATCCTCACCAACACAAGCTCAAGACCCTCGCGAGGGGCCAAGCCTCGCGGGGCGGACGACCAAGAGCTTCCTCAGGCACGGCCTCGTCAGGCTGGCTCACAAGGAGGCGGAGAGTTCAAGGCGGTGTGCCTCGCGAGGTGCCCGTGACGTAAGCCATGACGACCAAGGGCGCCAGTCGGGCGCCAGCCCATGCAGCGTCCTCCTTTCCTCTTTGGTGCAAAGGGGGCAAGCGCAGGCAAGGGCATCAGGCAAAGGCATCCGTTTCGGTGCAACAAGACCAAGACCAGCCCCAACGGCTGGAATGCAGTCATCGTGGAGCCCAAGCAGGCGTCATCACCAGAGCCTTTGGCAGGCGAGGACCAACTTTAGTCAGGATAAGTGTACCCGCTGTTCCCCTTCAAAATGGCCAATTGTTGGCGCCCTTCCCGCTCAATATTTGGGGACGAGGCCCAGGGCCTTCGCTTATAAATAGGGGAAGCCGCACTCAGAGGAGGATCGGATCAAGCAGTCGGAATCCAGAGAGAGAGAGAGAAACCCATTCCTCAAGCTAGAGCAACGGGGCACCACTTAGCAGTTCATCACACCCACCAAGAACAGGCCCTCGCGAGGCTGTTCTTCCCTCGCATCGTTTCTTCGCCGGCCCCTGAGGCAATCCACACACCACAAACCAGAGTAGGGTATTACACCACAATGGTGGCCCGAACTAGTATAAATCTTGCGTCTCTTGTGTTGTTCTTGTTAGTAGTTTAGATCCCTGCGATTCGGCAAGGTACGAGACGGTGGAGGATTGGATCTCCGCGCGCACCCCGGAGTTCGAACCTTAAGGGTCTGCCGGAACCCGTGATCCGACATTTGGTGCGCCAGGTAGGGGTGCACCGAAATCTGCCTTTCGTCGCCTCGTTCTTCCCCGACCATCGCAACCATGTTCGACGCCTGCCGGGTTTCGCGCTGAAGCCGAGCCGCTCGCTTCCACGCCGCCAGACAGCTCCGCCGGGCGACGCCCACGTCGTTCCTCGTCACCGGCTGTCAACTCCGCCACGGCCCGGCGGGGAACGAGCAGCAGCGTTGCCCCAAAGACTCCGCCCATGAGGCAGACGGCCGCACCGCCACGCCTTTCGCTCACCCCGCTGGTTCTTCGTCGCGCGCTTCGCGGCTGCCATGGAGGCCCGAGCTGCACTCATCGCGCCAACGAACTCCTGCGCTACCGCTTGCCGACGACAGCGTCACGAAGAATGGCTCGACCGCTGCCGCCGAAGCTTGTCCGCGCTGTGGAGGCGACCCGCGCCGTCCGTTTGGCTGCACCGCACCACATCCCGCTGCGGCGATGAAGCTCCCGGGCGCCTCGGCCGCCTCCTCCTCAAGACGGCGCTCGCCCCAAGGCGCTGCCCTGGGCGGAACCCGCTCCGCCAGGCGCCGGCGCGGCAAGAGAAGAGCTGCCAAGAAGTTCGTCGCCCACAAGAAGCTGCCTGAGCGCTCCCCGCTCTAGCACGTCAAGACCCTGCGCTGCCCCCAGCCGCGGCGCAGGGAGTCCTGCAAGACTAAGCTCTCTGCCGTCTGAGGCCCCCCGCGGCCACGGCGGGCTGCCGCGCCTTCACCATCGAGCCACGGGCGCCGCGGCCCGCCAAGTTCAAGCCGCACCTGCCCCCACGCTACGACGGCACGGCAGACCCTTTACGGAGTTACTCCAGCTACGAGCTGGGCATCGAGGCTGCCAACGGAGATGAAAAGGTCATGGCGAACTGGTTTCCCATGGCGCTCAAGGATGGAGCCAGCACTGGCTCCTGACCGCCCTGTGCACGATCTCTTCCTCGCCGAGATGCGCACCCGCTTCATCGCCAACTTCCAAGGTACTTCGCGATCGCCACCGCCGTGAGCGACATGCGCAGAATCAAGCAGCAGCCAGGGAAAACCCCGCAAAAGTACATCCAGCGCTTCAACAACGCTACGCCTCAAGATCCCTGTGGTGACGGAGGAGGCCATCATCTCTGCCTTCTCCGACGGGCGCGCGACATCAAGATGAAGGAGGAGCTGGCGATGCATGAAGATCTGTGCACCTCCCTCGAGCTGTTCAACTTGGCGACCAAGTGCGCGCCAGGCTGAGGAGGCGCCTCTCCCTCCTCGAGCTGCCCGCCGTGGATCCCAAGAGAAGAAGTCCAAGGCCAAGGATGTAAAGCGCAAGGGGCTGCCGTACTCGCGGGCCGGACTGCACACCAAGCGGGCAGAGATCAGCTGAGTCTTCCAAGGGCAGCCGGTATCGTGTACCACGACCTCCACACCCACAACACTAATGAATGTCAAGAGCCTGGGCCGCAAGGCGTGAAGGAAGGGTCGGCAGACGCCTGAGCGCAGCCGACCGGGCTACGCCGAGGAGGAGGAAGAAATGCAGGACGCTGGGAAGATCATGGTTCCGCGCCAAGGGTGGCGCGACCAACCTCGCGAGGACCGGTGGCAAGACCCACCTCGGGGGGGGGCTGGAGGATCAGCCTCGTGAGGATCGTCCGCAAGGAACGCAGGCCTCCCTCCGCTGCCGCCGCCACCAAGGAGAATCAAGACCATCATCAGACGAGGGGCCGGGGCTTCCAGAGCGCGCGATCGATCGCAGCATCCCGGGCGGAGCCCAAGCCCCAGCCTCCCACCGCATCTTCAAGCAGTTCGCCCGTGAAGTGAATGCAGTCCTCCCTAAGCTCGAGTCCACGCGCCCTCTCGTGGTCGGCGTGCGCCATCACGCTCAAATTAGTGGATCAGCTCAAGTGCGCAGCCACACCGGAGTCCTCCCAATACTTTGCTCCCCAATCATCAAGAACGTCTTGGTCACCAAGACCCTCATCGACGGCGAAGCAGGGCTCAACGTCCTGTCCGTGGAGACCTTCAACAATCTTCAAGTGCCCTACAGCCAGATTCAGCCAACCAAGCCCTTCTCCGGAGTCACCGACGGCTCCACGGTCCCGATCGGGCAGGTCCACCTTCCTGTCACCTTCGGGGCCCGCAACAACTACCACACCTTGCTCATCGACTTCGACGTCGCCCACATTCGCCTGCCGTACAATGCCATCCTCGGGTACCCAGCGTTGGCCAAGTTCATGGCCGTGACCCACCATGGCTACAACATCCTCAAGATGCCAGGAAGCGGCGGGGTCATCACGGTGCCCTGTGAAGAGAGAGATGCAGTGTGCTCCTTGGAGCGAGCTTTTCAGGCCGCATCGCTGGAAGACCCGGACCACAGCGGCAAGACGCCTCCCGAGGTAACACCCAAGAAGAAGAAGACATCGGCCGACCTGGCTCATCAAGAGACAGGCCCCTCAGGGCCCGCGCCGGGCCAGGGGGAGCCTCCTTCCATCGCATAGGAAGGCGCGCCCGGCGCCCTCCTCGGGCAGGGCTCGGGGGCTCTCCCCTGGAGGGCCACCGACCTCGCCAGGGTCTTGAGGGAGGCGCTTGGGCACCACGTGAGGCGTGAGCCAAGCACGCTTCCCGCAAAGGTGAGCAAGACCGGAGAATGTAACCCTCAAGAGTTCATCGGCAAGGCCATTCAGGGAGCTACATGAGTCAAGGGTCATGAGGGGCAGCCGCCACTCACTGTGGGCCCCCCATCCAGCGAGGATGGTGGGCTGCGCACAAGATCGACGCACTGTGGCTCAACCGAGCCGCATCTCAAGAGTGCCTCTGGCCCTCGCAAGTGGGACGGTGCAAGGGCCCGCCCCATAGCTACGTACGCATGACTTATGGCCTGCCAACCGCGGCTGCTGCACACTAGCATCTCATGAGGACCATCCTGGAGGCTCAAGAGGTCGCACGCTGCAGCCTCGGGCGGAGATGGAGATGGCCCGTGAGGGGCCGCCACGCCTCCAGAGCCTCCCGAGGCCCCCGAGCACAGGGGCTCGTGAGGATCGGCTCCGCAGCCCACCGAGTCTGCTACATCAACAGCCCTTCATCCCCAACATCACCAGTGACATCTTTAAGTTTTATTTCCTACTGGGAGCGCCTTCAGGTCCGCATTATTCTGTGCCGTGGGTCCGCCCTCGCTGCATGTATCCCTTTATTTCATGTCCTCGGCTTACCTGCTGGGGGCGCCTCGGGCTGCATCATCCCCAAGCCGCTCGGGCCACCCCAATGCATGTATCCTTCATGCGTTTTCCTTAGGATTATGCTCCACCATGCTTGTTATTTAGTGCCTTCTCTGGGCGGCGAAATCTTGCACGTTAAAGGGGGTGCACGAGCATCGCGACTCGTGGCTCCTACCGCCTCCGGCCCTCACCCTCTGGTCTTGTCCATGGCATCGCGACCTGGCTTGCCAGCGACGGTAGAGACCAGCCCGAGAGCCAGGACCCGAGGACGTAGAGTTTCGTCATCCAATCCAGCTTGCGCGTCAAAGGGGAGGTGCCTGAGCATCGCGACTCAGGGCTCCTACCGGCTCTCCAGCCCTCACCCTCTGGTCTTGTCCATGGCATCGCGACCTGGCTTGCCAGCGACGGTAGAGACCAGCCCGAGAGCCGGGACCAAGACGAGAGTTGTTGCCTCCGACCCAGCTTGCGCTAAAGGGGGTGCCTGAGCATCGCGACTCAGGGCTCCTACCGGCTCTCCCGCCCTCACCCTCTGGTCTTTTCCATGGCATCGCGACCTGGCTTGCCAGCGACGATAGAGACCAGCCCGAGAGCCGGGACCCGAAGACGAGAGTTGTGTCATCTAATCCGCTTATGCAGCGTTAAAGGGGGGTGCCTGAGCATCGCGACTCGTGGCTCCTACCGCTCTCCGCCCTCACCCTCTGGTCTTGTCCATGGCATCGCGACCTGGCTTGCCGTGGACGGTAGAGACCAGCCCGAGAGTCGGGACCAAGACGAGAGCACCGCATCTAGCCATTTTTGCAGGAACACACTCGAAGATAAGGCCTGAGCCAGCGCAACCCGCCTTGAGGTAGGGCCTCGTGAGTCCCGCTGTGGCTCATGGGTGCCCATATACACCTCGTCTAGCCCTACCGTGCCAGCCCACGTGTCGTGGTGGGGCAGAGCACGCCTGGGCTCCTCCAGGAGGGGAGCCCCTCCCACGCTCCAAAGGAAGCACCATGCTCCGCTATCGACGACACCGCCGAGGAGCGGCTATGCCCATACGCATGCGGAAGCGCTATGCTCCGGCTGGTGATAAACAATCGAGGGTGGGCCCGAGTCGCCAACCTCGTGGGATCCCAGAGCTCGCTGGCCTCGCTGCAACGCCTCCTCGGGAGTGCCGCACGAGGGGATGGACACGGGCTGCGCTCGGGTCACGCCTGCATGCACGCCACCTAGCCAGGGGCCCTCGGCCTGGTTCGCCGTGACGCCACTCCCGAGCGGAGCCAAGGCACGCATGCCGCTTGAGCGCCAAGGGGGACTCCTGAGCATCGCGACTCGTGGCCTAATCGGTCACGTAGCCCTCACCCTTAGTTCGAAAGGCTAACGGCGGTTGGGGTATGCAGGGCCGGGCCCTCGCAGACGAGAACGGTGGATCCGCCCGTGCCTCACCTTCCTACTTGCTGCTCGTGCACCAAGGGGGACTCCTAAGCATCGCGACTCAGGAGCCTAACTTGTCACGTAGCCCCTCACCCCTTGGTCCCGTCCTGGTTTCCGGTCGGGGCTAACGGCGGCTGAGGTATGCGCGGGGCAGGCTCGCCGACGAGAACATAAGCAAGTAGGAAGCACAAATTTCAAGGAGTTCAAAAGCAAATACTACAGTCCGCCTTGTTATCGCAGCATACCAAACGCAAGTTTAAACGCCTCCCCGAGGCATGATACATGTGCAGGAGTTACAAGCGAGGCAGGAGCCGCAGTGGAGTCACTTGTCGGCTGTGGAGCAGCGCGGAGTGGGCGCGCCTCGTGAAGCAACAGGGCCGACAGCGCCTCGCTTTGGCTTGGTGCTGAAGGCCTGGAACTTCCCGAACAGAGCCTCCGCGCGACCCTTCACAGCCTCGGCAGCGGCAGCTGCATGCTCGCCGCTCACCGGCTCCAAGAAGCTGTCCATGTCGACGCTGGGTCGCTAAGATAGATGTGGGTGAGGATCCGCGTCGATTACGCAGAAGACAAGACCAGCGCCGGCCTCGGCCGTGGGGCCAAGACCAAGGGAGACATCTTCAAGAGCGCGGATCATGAAGGGAAGCAGCTTGGCGGGGCCGTCCTCCGGCCGGCGATGGGCTCTCCAAGCCATTGCCATAAAGCTCCCTCAACAGGACGCGAGCCTTCACCTCCATATCCATGAAGGCCACGCGGTCTTCAGCCAGAACCCGCGCCTTGGCGTCCAGCTCGACCTTCCTCGCCTCCAGTTCCTGCCCCAACGCGTCAAGACGGTCGCGGCGCTTCTTCAGCTTGGCCTCCCGGTCCTTGATGGCCGCCTCGCGAGCCTTCATGCCTTCCTCCTGCTCCTGGCGGAGGCGAGCCTCCTCGGCGATCTGGTTCTGCAAGCCCTTTAGCTCACCCTCCGGCCTCGCGGCCTCGGATCTTTGGTCGCCTCCCCTGTGGCAGCATTGCGGGCTACCTTCGCTGGCGAACAGCACTGCTTCTCCTCGTCACAGCCCGTCGAAGCACAGGCCAGCGCCCGAATCGGGCCGGCACGAATCCAGCCAGAGGCGGCCAGCGCCCGGCCACCAAGCGAGGGTCGGCGCCAGAAGATCTCGCCAGCGGTCCAGTTCAAGAAGGCCAAGGGTCTAGGACCGCGGAGGAGTCGGAGAGACAGCAGAGGCGGAGTAGGAGGAGTTGGCGGCGGCAGAACCACTGCGCCGAGGCGGAACCAGGGCGCCACGATGACGGTGGAAGGCTGCCCAAAGAAGGCCGCCTGGAGCCGCTTGGGACGAGGGGCTGAAGCTCGCTTCGCTGGCTCAGCCAGGCCTCGCGAGGACGCCCGGACAGGAGAGGCCTGGGCGTCGGGGTCGTCTTCCTTTTCGGGCAAAGGCACCACCACGGATGAGGCCTCAGGAGCCCCCTTTAGCTTCTTCGCCGCAGGCGCCAGCCTGACCGAAGAGCATGGACATCAGATCTCGTCAACAAAGCAATAATCAAGGCAGGAGACGGGCACTTGCTGTGTCGCCTCTGGTGGACTCGAGCAGCCTCCGGCCATACTTGAAGCCCGAGAGCCGGCTGCAGGGATCGGCTTCAAGGGGACCAGGAGCAGCAGGCGCGTCCGCGGATCGCCCCGGGGCCGGGGCGGACCCGCGGGGGACCAGCCCAGTCCGGTCCTTCTTCGGGATCGGAGGCAGGCTTTTGCCTCCCCGCTCATCTTCATCTTCGTCGTCGTCACTTTCGGGGAGGCGGAGAACGCGGGGCCTGCGCCGCAGGGAGGGAGCCCTTGAATCCGCCCCCGAATCAAACCCCCTCTCCCGGCTCCCTCTCCTTCGCCTCTTCGCTGGAGTCGGAAGAGGGCACGTCCACCAGGTCCTCCGGAGCCTCCCCGGGCACGAGCCCGTCCCCATTGAAGGCGGGCATGAACCCCACAACCTGCTCCCAATCCTCGCGAAGAAACAGGGCTGGGCGCCCGGTCTCGCCACATCGCTTCTACCAAGGACTGGAGGACCGTCACGGATCCTCGCTGGCCAGGGCCACGGGGCTCAGGTTAGGCCTCCACATCGGAAGCGTAATCTTGGCGGAGCGGAGCCAGCTGGTGCTCCAGAACTCCCTCAAAGGCAACGACGCAGTCGGCCAACCTCGGCGCGCCGCGCATCGTCCGGCCAGATCTGCGTCCATCCTCTCCAAAGACCGGCCAGCGAGGATCCCAAGCTTCGCCGGGACCGGTCGTGGAGCTCTTGGCGGGCTCCGTGGGGAGGATCAGTCAGGTGGATCCGCTGGCATCCACCAAGACCCACTTGCTCTGAAGCCCTCAATCCGCTTCCAGTGTTTGTAATGGCAATAGCTCCGCCAGAGGCGACGAAGCTCAAGACGCTGAGACGGGACCACGGGAGAATCGGAGGAAGAAGTAGTGGCGCAGCAAGGCCACCGAGGGCTTCACCCCAACATGGGCCTCGCAGTAGTAGGAGAAGATTGCCAGGAGAAGGACGGAGTTGGGATGGAGGTGCAAAGCGTGAATGTTGTAACGGCAAAGGACGGAGAAGAAGAATTCAGAGAAGAGAGGCGACATACCAGCAATAATGGCGCCCGCGAAGAACGGGTAGAAGGCACTGCCCCGACCTTCAGGAGCGGAAGAGCCGGCCTTGAACACCGCCGTTCCGCTGATGCCCTGCGCCTCCGCCAGCCGGCGCATCAGGGCAAGGCTCGCCGCTGACACGTTCGGCGGGTCCAAAGCAGGAGAGTACCAGGCTCCGGCCGGGGTTGGCGAGGAGCCATGACTGGCTAGGGCACGGAGGCGGAGTGGATCGAAGGTCTTGGAAGGTGAAGGAGAGGCGCAAGAAAGGGGATCTGAGCAGCAACTGGAGAAAGTAAAGGAGGAAAGAAAGATGCCGCTCTATTATCAACCCGCGCGGTTGCAGAAGCGCCCACGCCCAATCAACCGCCACGCGGCGCCCAAGGCCACAGGCTGTTACGGCCCACGACGCTTCGCACTTGCCCTTTCGCCTCTCTGCACGGCCAAGTCCGGGCGCGTCGTGGCCCCAGGGCTCTTGCCGGTGCTCGGGAACGGGGTCCCAGGACTTGCTCGCTGCGGCCTGCGGGCGTGGCTCAAAGGAAGCCTGTGACGGCCCATCCTCACCAACACAAGCTCAAGACCCTCGCGAGGGGCTGAGATTGCTGGGCGGACGACCAAGAGCTTCCTCGAGCACGGCCTCGTCAGTTGGCTCACGAGGAGGCGGAGAGTTCAAGGCGGGGTGCCTCGCGAGGTGCCCGTGGCGTAAGCCATGACGACCAAGGGCGCCCGATCGAGGCGCCCGCTGCAGCGTCCTCCTTTCCTCTTTGGTGCAAAGGGGCCAAGCGCGAGCAAGGGCATCGAGCAAAGGCATCTGTTTGGTGCAACAAGACCAAGACCAGCCCCAACGGCTGGAATGCGATCATCGTGGAGCCCAAGCAAAGGCGTCATCACCAGAGCCTTTGGCAAAGCGAGGACCAACTTTAGTCAGGATAAGTGTACCCGTTGTTCCCCTTCAAAATGGCCAATTGTTGGCGCCCTTCCCGCTCAATATTTGGGGAAGAGGCCCAGGGCCTTCGCTTATAAATAGGGGAAGCCGCACTCAGAGGAGGATCGGATCAAGCAGTCGGAATCCAGAGAGAGAGAGAGAGAAACCCGTTCCTCAAGCTAGAGCAACGGGGCACCACTTAGAAGTTCATCACACCCACCAAGAACAGGCCCTCGCGAGGTTGTTCTTCCCTGTACTGTTCTTCGTCGGCCCCAGAGGCAATCCACTCACCACAAACTAGAGTAGGGTATTACACCACAACGGTGGCCCGAACTAGTATAAATCTTGCGTCTCTTGTGTTGTTCTTGTTAGTAGTTTAGATCCCTGCGATTCGGCGAGGTACGAGACGGTGGAGGGTTGGATCTCCGCGCGCACCCCAGAGTTCGAACCTTAAGGGTCTGCTGGAACCCTTGATCGGACACACACGACCAACACACACTCTCACGCTCAAGTGCTCAACCTACACGTGCATGCGCACACATCAGGCCCCGACAGACACATACACAACCAGGTGGTCCCCGCGCATGGGTTGGAGTCTTGTCGCACCTGCGTAAATTTGTGTTTATCTGACCTTTTTCCTATGCAAACTGACAGGTGGGACCCACAGGGAACATGGTCAATTTAACTAGTCAACATAGTGCCACACAGACTATTTGGCCAGTCAACAGAGTGCAATCCGGTGCTGAACGATGAGCAAGTGACCGTATAAATCACCGCAAAACGTATATAGTGATCGTAATGGGTCGTGTTTCAAAGTCCGGTTACCATATTACTCTTTTCTCTTGAAATACACTGACCACCCCTATATTTATCTCTTCTCTCGCTCTCTCTGTGGAGCCGAGTAGGCCAACATGCCAGTGCCTAAATTGGCGCACGCCACCCCATTATTGTTGTACTGGTTTCGTAAGAGCGAACAAGCATTCACATCAACTGTACAAACTGTAGATATGAGTTACAAATGCTATGAAGACGAATACAAATATTTGAATCCACTTTATGCCCAATTTCTCTCTGTAGGCCCTCCAAAGGTACACCTCTACACGTTCTCGCATGTTACATCTAACAACTATGCAATACAGCACTACTACTACACTCTAACACAATAAATCATATGTGTTTTTAGTTTTATTAGATCTCATATTGGTACTTAACTATTCAGTTTGCATACATCAAAATTGCCTTTGAAATGTATGGCTAGCATCATTTACCGCGCGGGAAAATCCTACCCTTGCCTGTTTAATCGGGTTTGTATCGATGGATTGTGCGAAACAACAAAACTATAGTACTACTACAGTACAAGTAATAGTTCACTGGGCCGCCGTGTCGTGTACTCCTCCGTCGTAAGAGTGGAGCGCTCGCTTTCATAAATGTTCTCGTCCCTTTTGCCGACATGTGGGACATCAAGCAACCGGGTCCATGTGCCATACCGAAATAACAGTGCATAGTAGCAGGGGTGAAGCACCCCAGTCATGGCGCCGGCATAGTAATGAGCAATGAGGCGTCAAATCACAGAGCTGCACCTTTCCCGCGGTTAAGTTGGAGGGACGAAGTAATAATGCTAAAAAAAGAAGTTGGAGGGATGAAGCAACCATCATGTCACTCGTTGCTGAATCCGCTTCTCCCTCATCTCCATCAAGTTAACCATGTGTTGCTTCTGCCGTTGTTCTGCCTCATGTGGGATGCAGATCGGCTTGGTAAAGCACTGACACGTGGGACTGTAAGTGCATCTAGTGCCACCCCTAGTTGGTTTTGGAGTATTGACGGCAAATTTGGTTGAGGGACTAATGTGTTTGTGAGAATTGCAGGATAACACAGGTAGTGTCCCTCATTGATTCGATTTACCCTCTGGAGATGACCCTAAAAATGTATGAAGACATTGACGACAATGGTGGTATATGAAGATATTCATATTGAAGACTATGACATGAGAAGACATTGAGTGAAGACTATGGAGCGCGAAGACTGTGTTGTTTCCTTGTTTCCTTTTCTTCTTTGTTGAGTCATAGGAACCACCCGTCTTTGTTAAGTGGGGTCCAAGTGAACAAAGTCGAATGATCAAGTGATGCTCAACCCAAATCCTATGTCTTCGAGCAAAGACAATGAGAGCAAATCTTATCCAGAGCTGGATGAGTCAGCTTTGCTTGTAGCCCAAGTAAAGTTGCCGTGTGTGTTTGAAATATGACCGTTGGAACACGTGTCAGTTCCTTTATGACCCAGGGTCATTTCGGACATATCAGGTCGGGTTGCCTAGTGGCTATAAATAGCCCACCCCCTACACCATAAATTGGTGGCTGCTTAGAGTAAGTGCACGGCTTTTGTCGTTTGAGAGCAACCCACCTCGAAGCCTTTGAGAGAGAGAAATCGTTGCGAGGACAAAGCCCAAACACCCAGAGCCAAAGAGTGTTAGGTATCACCAAGTCATACATCTGCGTGACTGAAGACTTGTTACACTTGAGGACTGTGAATCCTCCAGCCGGTTAGGCGTCGCGTTCTGTGCATCCAAGAGTCATTGTGGATCGCCGGTGAACGAAGTCTATGAAGGTTCGGAAGACTACCTTGAAGACTTACCAGAGTGATTGGGCGAGGACTGTGTGTCCTTAGCTCAAGGGGAATAAGGTGAAGACGCGGTCTTCTGAGTTGAATCTCAGCCTCCCTAACCAGACGTACAGTTGTCACAACAACTGGAACTGGTCCAACAAATCTTGTGTCTTCAACAAGTGACTGGTTCTATCCTCTCCCTTCCCTTACTTAGTGTTTGTCTTCGTGAAGTCATTGCCTATTTGTGTTACCTGTTTGACTTCATTGCTTGATTACTATAGTTGGTTGGCTTCATACTATCTTCCATCCCGATCCTTACTACTAAGCTGCTATTAGTCTTTGTACTTTCACTTTACTGCATACTTGACTATGGTTTGCTTGTTGTAGTTTATCTTCCGCTGCATATCAATTAGGTCATTTCTATTGGTTGTCTTGAAACTTCCACGCTTTTGAAGACTTTCATAAAAATCGCCTATTCACCCCCCTCTAGTCGATAACTAGCACTTTCAATTGGTATTAGAGCGAGGTACTCCCTTGTTCTGTGTGATTCGGTTTAACCACCTGGAGTTTTAGCTACGTCGACTGCAGGGATAAACAAAGTCTCCGCTGCTTCCCCGTGTTCGATGGAACTGAATATCCCTACTAGAAGAATAAGATGCGCATGCATCTTGAAGCCATTGATGTCGACCACTGGTATGTCGTCAAGAATGGCGTTCCCAAAACTGGTGAAGGTGTCACCCCTGCTGATGTCAAGAAGTTCATTCAACTGGACTCAACTGCCAAGAACATTATCTATGGTCATCTGACCAAAGGATAGTATGGCCGTGTGAGTGCTCTGGAAACGTCGAAGCTAGTCTAGGACTGGCTATCCAAGGTCAATGAAGGCGTCTCAACCCAGAGAGATCAAAGGATCAGTGTTCTTCGCAAC
The DNA here is from genome assembly GCA_021605145.1 of Aegilops bicornis. Lineage (NCBI taxonomy): Eukaryota > Viridiplantae > Streptophyta > Magnoliopsida > Poales > Poaceae > Aegilops > Aegilops bicornis. The sequence goes on along the minus strand of CM038675.1, from coordinate 390,749,015 downwards.
CTCTTCAACCTCTTCAAGAGAAACGACAATGAAAATGTCCAGCTCACGTTTGATCGTCTCACCGACATCACAAATGAGCTTCGTGCTCTCGGCGCCACTGAGATTACCAAGCATGAAATCGTCAAGACACTACTGAGATCACATGACAGGTCCTTTGACAACCTTGCCCACATCATACAAGAACGCCCGACTTCAAGACACTCGATCCGTCGATATACTTGAGAGGCTCAACACACATGAGTTCCAGATTCCGAGAAAAGAGAAATCTATGGTCCCAACTATGGACGAACTCGCTTTGAAGGCAAAAGTTGTTTCCTCATCGAAGAAGAATCTGACCGCAGCCTGATGATCCTGAAGACATTGGAAAGGAACTTGCTTTGCTTGTGAAGAAGTTCCAGAAGTTCACCAAGAACAAGGGCTTCAGAAAGTCTTCACGATCTAGCTCAAGAAATGATGAAGCTTCCACTCATGACCACAAGAAAAGAACATGTCACAAGTGCAAGAAACCTGGACACTATATATCTGAGTGTCCACAATGGGACAATGAGAAGAAGAAAAATAAGAGCAAGGAATATGATTCTGATGACAAGAAGAAGAATAAATCTTCAAAGTCTTCTTCCAAGTCTTCATCAAAGTCTTCATCTCATAAGAAGAGCTCATCTGGCAAGGCTCGTGCTTTTGTTGGCAAGGAAATGGATTTAGAGGAGGAGTCTGCTTCTGAGGAGGCGGAGGTGGAGTCTAGAGAGGATTCCGATCCTGGTGTTGCAAGTCTGGATCTAGCCACAGCCTATGTTGCCAAGTCCATCTTCAACAATGAAGACAATGACTTCCACACCACCGCTGATGCTGATGACAAGGACGACCCTGCTCCCACCTACTGCTTCATGGCACGTGGTGCCAAGGTAAAATCACGTGATGCTTACTTTCAGACATCAAGTGAAGATGACTCTGATTGTGAATCCAAGCCCAACTACAAAACACTTGCTAAAATTGCAACTGAACAACAAAAAGCTATGGAACATACTCAAAACTGTTAGACAAAAGCGATGACCTGTTGGACGCGGAAATGACACGTTCACAGTCCTTAGTTGAAGACATAAAAAATCTTCATGCTAAGTACCAAGAACTTGAAAGTCGTCATGAATCGCTCTCAACCACTCATGAAAAGCTCTCCTATGATTATCTTCAAAGGAAGCAAGAGCTTGAGAAATTGAGAGCGGCTCATGAAGATCTTCAAAAAGAGAATGAGTCACTTCACGCTCAATAGATCAGTCCCGCTCAGGATGGATTTGAACCACCATGTCTAAAATGCCTTAAGCGTGATAGCGTTACCTCTGTTGCTGAATGTTCAACTGCTGCTACTGTTGCATTGTCTTCAACTATTGATGTGATAACTAACCCTCTGCGGGAGGATACCACTGCTATTGGCGATGAAAATGCTAGGTTGAAGACATTGCTTGAAACAGGGATGTATAAAAGTCTGAAAGGACATCAGACACTTTGCGATGTCCTCAAAAAGCAGATTCTGAACCGAAACCCTAGGAAAGAGGGTGTTGGGTTCGAAAGGAAAATGAACGTTGATGGTTCCTACTGGAAGCCTGAGCAGTATCCCAAAACCACATGGGTTGCTGCAAAGGGACCTTCAGTGGATCCATCCACCTTATCTGGCTTTACCTATACTAATCCTATTATCATTGATGAATCCCTTGATGCAAACTATAAGCTGATCAAGAATCACCTTGATGCAAACTATAAGCTGTTCAAGAATCAGAATGGTGAAGTGTTTGCCAGGTATATTGGTACTAACTGCAGGAATGGACCACCTATGAAGAAGATCTGGGTTCCCAAAAGTTGTCTTGAGAATCTTCCAGTGAATGTGGTCATGACACCACCTGGATGAAGACAAACACGGACCTAAGGCGTCATATGGTCCAAAGGCTTCAAATGACAGAGGACTCCACCGAGTCACCCTAACGCCAATGTTTTGCGGGAAACCGTACTCAAATTTATGAATATGAGCGTGTGTCTTCAAACCGCTATGTTCATAGAACAAAGAACTTTTCTCGCTTATTCATATGAGTATCATTCATCTCCTGCAAGGCTATTTGCTAGGGCTCCAAAGCCGAAGTTCTCAGATGCTGCACTTAGACTCATTGCTTCTAAGCCACCCCTAAAGATGTGGGTGGTTAAGAAGAATTAACTTTCTTTTGCAGGGAAGGGTCTCCAGCCGAAAATCAAAGGCGTCTGATGATATTGCCGGGGACCTAAAACATCTTGTAGGGCGCAAGATCAAATGCCCAAATGGTCTCACTATGTATTTTGTTCCTGAATTGTTTGCCATTCATCCTATCAGTCCTAATCTTGATCTAAGCTTCAATAATCCTCTTGCCCGTCAAATGTTTATGCTTCACAATACTCTTGGTGAAGCCTATCACCCTAACTATACTGTAGGGTATGACACCTCATGCTTCAGAATGGATTATGGACAGTGGATGCACTAATCATATGATTGGTGATCGAAGTCTTCTCATGGACTCAACATTACATCCATCAGACAAGAGTCACATCACATTTGCTGACACTGGTAAAAGCAAGGTATGGGGTCTAGGTAGAGTTGCAATCTCAAAGGATCAACACATGGATAAAGTGATGCTTGTTGAATCCCTTGGTTTCAACTTAATGTCTGTCTCAATGCTTTGTGACTTGAACATGATTGTGCTATTCGGAAAATATCGTTGCCTTGTACTAATGGAATCTGACAAGTCTCTAGTCTTTGAAGGATATCGGAAATATGATCTATACATGGTAGATTTCTCAGCAGGTCCACATCTTGCCGTATGTCTTCTAGCAAAAGCTTGAATCGCCGGCTCGCATCGGAGGCTGGGGCATCTTGGCATGAGGAACTTACACACACTCGCCAAGAAGAAGCATGTCATAGGCATCGAGGGTGTCAAGTTCAAGAAGGGTCATCTGTGTGGTGCCTGCGAAGCTGGAAAGATGACTAGGGCAAAGCACCCGTCGAAGACAATCATGACGACATCTCAACCGTTCGAGCTGTTACTGGACTTATTTGGCCCTACTCACTACTCTACCCTCACAACAACTGCTTGTATCTATGGCTTCGTCATTGTTGATGACTACTCAAGATATACATGGGTGCACATAATTCTCTACAAGACTGAAGTACAAGATGTCTTCAGACGCTTCACCAATCGAGCCATGACCAATTATGGCGTCAAGACCAAGCATATCAGAAGTGACAACGGCATTGAGTTCAAGAACACCGGACTTGATCTCTATCTGGATACAATGGGAATCACTCATGAGTTCTCTGCTCCGTACACACCTCAGTAAAATGGCATCGTAGAACGCAAGAACAGAACCCTCATTGAGATGGCTCGAACAATGCTCGACGAGTACAAGACACCAAGAAAGTTCTGGCCTGAAGCTATTGATACAACATGTCACATCATCAACCGTGTTTACATCCATAAGCTTCTGAACAAAACATCCTATGAGCTCCCCATCGCAAGAAGCCAAATGCCGCCTACTTGAGTATTTGGAGCTAGGTGCTGGATCAAGGATCCCCATCACAAGTCAAAATTTGCACCTAAAGCTCATGAAGGCTTCATGCTTGGTTACGGAAAGGACTCGCACTCTTACAGAGTCTTCAACCTCTATCTCTACAAAATCGTCGAAACTGTGGACGTGCGATTTGATGAAACCAATGGTTCACAAAGAGAGCTCCTGCCAAGTACACTAGACGAAGCTCCGCCCAGCGAATGAAGTACAAATTGAGAAGATAATTGATAGCATCAATGCACCTGGCCCACTTACTCGCTCAAGAGCAACACAGTTAGCAAATTTCTGTGGACACTTTTCTTTTGTGTCAATATCAGAACCCAAGAAAGTAGCTGAAGCCTTTATGGAACCTGAATGGATACAAGCTATGCAAGAAGAACTTCAACAGTTCAAGCTGAACAATGTTTGGGAACTTGTCAAGCGTCCTGACCCTCGCAAGCATAACATTATCGGCACAAAATGGATATATCGAAACAAGCAAGATGAGCATGGTCAAGTCGTCAGAAACAAAGCACGACTTGTGGCTAAAGGTTATACTCAAGTTGAAGGAATTGACTTTGATGAAGCATTTGCTCCTGTGGCTAGGCTTGAAGCTATTCGCATACTGCTAGCCTACGCTAACCACCACAACATCTTGCTATATCAAATGGATGTGAAGAGTGCATTTCTCAACGGCAAGATTGAAGAAGAAGTATACGTCGCTCAACCACCTGGCTTTGAAGATCCAAAACATCCTGATATGGTGTACAAGCTAAACAAAGCAATGTATGGCCTCAAACAAGCTCCTCGCGCTTGGTACGATACGATCAAAGACTTCCTGAAGAGCAAAGGCTTCAAACCTAGATCCCTCAATCCAACACTCTTCACGAAGACATACGATGGTGAACTGTTTGTGTGCCAAATATATGTGGATGACATTATCTTCGGTTGCACCAACCAGAAGTATAGTGATGAGTTTGGATACATGATGCAAGAGCAATATCAGATGTCCATGATGGGTGAGCTGAAGTTCTTCCTTGGTCTTCAAATTCACAAGAAAGGAATGGCATCTTCATATCTCAAGAAAAATACCTCAAAGATTGTCTGAATAAGTTTGGAATGCAAGATTGCAAAGGTTACACGACGCCAATGCTAGCCAAACACCATCTGGGTCCCGACAACAATGGTAAAGAATTTGATCAAAAGGTATACCGCTCCATGATCGGTTCCTTACTTTACCTATGTGCATCTAGGCCAGATATTATGCTTAGTGTTTGCATGTGTGCTCGATTCCAAGCGGCACCAAAGGAATCGCATCACTTAGCGGTGAAGCGAATTCTTCGATATTTGGCTCACACCCCAACACTAGGATTATGGTATCCAAAGGGCTCAGAATTTGATCTGGTTGGATTCTCGGATGCTGATTATGCTGGTGACAAGGTGGATCGCAAGTCTACATCAGGCACATGTCACTTTCTGGCACGATCACTTGTCTGTTGGTCTTCAAAGAAGCAGGACTGTGTATCACTCTCGACTGCTGAATCTGAATACATTGCTGCTGGATCTTGCTACGCTCAGCTTCTATGGACGAAGCAAACTCTTAAGGACTATGGCATCAATCTGAAACAAGTACCTCTCTTCTGCGACAACGAAAGCGCCATCAAGATTGCCAACAATCCAGTCCAGCACTCGAAGACAAAGCACATTGAAATTCGTCATCACTTTCTCAGAGATCATGTCATGAAAAGGATATTGACATCATTCACGCCAACATCAAGAGCAATCGCGGATATCTTCACAAAGCCCTTGGATGAGAAAAGGTTTTGCAAGTTACGGTGTGAGCTAAATATCTTGGAATCCTCAAATGTCCCGTGATCGTGCACACATCCTAACACTTATGCATGTTGATGACTTAGATGTGCAACACACGAAGTAAAGTATATCTTCAATCAATGAAGACTTACATTCTAAGTGTGAATACATTAACGTGGAATTTGACTTCGGAGCGCCACGATAATTGTGCACCGTGTCTGGGTCTAATACTTCCTATACGGTGGGTAACGCCACCACCAAATTTCTCTGTTTGAAGTGTTTCACTCATGGTGTTATTTTAGCTATGTCTTCACATTTGGTTTGTCTTCAAAGTTCAACTTATCTTCATGATTTTCTTCACTATGCTGATTTGATTGCTTTCTGATATATATATACATACTAGTGTTCTGACCTCTACAGCATTCACTTATAGCTATGTCTTCCTAGTTGAATCTTTTGAACTAAGTGAATGTGATCGGACCCTAATCTCTCTATGCTTTCTATCTCAAACTCTATCTGTCCAAATCATATGCATTCTATTGAAACTGCCGAATGTCTTCTCTGCGTCCTTGTCAGTAGAAGACACATAGACAAACATTAAGACTGTTTTAAATGATTCATCCTTATTGTTTGAAATCCGGAGAAGCCGGAACGACCATCTGACAAACCTGGAGGGCGTGGGAACGTGGGACAACTCTGAGTATGTTGCATGCGTGCCACGTACCCCTCAGATGTGAACCGCCAGGGGCACCTGAGTAATTGTGCTGAGCCGCACACCTCCTTATAAATACATGTCCCCTGCGGTAAAGAAAACCTTCTTCCACCTCTCCACCTCGTCAAAACCCTAGCGCCACCGCTAGCTCGCGACGACGCCGGCGACGAAGCGCTTAGCTGCCACGACTTCTCCGACGCCGTCCTCACGCCGGCCGCGAACATCGTCCTCTCCGCCGCCGCCGTAGCTGTCCTACGTCGCCAAGTTAGGGCACGGTGGATTGAACTGCTTGGTCTCCTACTCATCCCGTCTAGCAGTTCTTCGAGTGGTAAATATAACTCTATTTTTACCATCTTTTTGATCCTCAAAGATTCATCTTGTTTACCAAAGTTGGTTTCTGCCTATACAATGTTAGATCTATTCTGTCTGCATCTCATACTGCCTAGTATATTCACTTAAGCTTCATATCTAGTTAGATTCCTCACTTGTACCTATTCACGGATTCGTACAAATCTGGAACCAACTCTCAACGTATAAGTGAATGTCTTCGCATCATGAGGTCAATGTCTTCAAACTGATTTATCTTCAAAATCTTACGGGAATGCATATGACCTCTTCCCTTCCTCGCATCTCTAATGCTGTCACAGGTACATGTCCGTGGGGAATCCCTTGGTTTTCATAGTCCGCATTCGTTTGCAGAATTCTTACTGACATCACATTAACTCTCCAACGCCAGCCTTCTGTTTGCTGCCAGTTTAAAGCTTGTGAAGCCTTTGAACGTGTTGAAGCCATTCAGTTTGAAGTTCATGGCTGCAGAGAAATCAGTAAGGAAGCGTGGCAGACAGCGTCGTGAGGGAACATCAAAAGATTTGCCTGATGACCTCGCAGAGCTTTACAAGACAGATCCTGAAGAGAATTATAATCAGCACAAGACACGAATCCAATGGATTCGATGATATTGGGCTGAACAATGGTTCAAATACAAGTTCGTGACCCAGGAATATGCTGAAAAGAATGTTATCAAAGGTCCTTGGGGTGATATTCTCTTTCGAGGCCTTCCACCCAAGAACAGAGCTGAAGCTATTGCACAGGGTTTCTATCCTTGTATGGTCCGTGGACCTCAGCCTGAAAATGCCGACCCATCGTCATTGCTCGGTGTCGTGGACGATAATCTCTTCAAGCGAAACTTCCCGGCATGCAAAGGCATCGGCCAAGGAAAACAAGAAGTCATTGGGATTAGACTTCAACCCTGGCCCCTCTGCTTCCCCGTCTTGTGGCTCCCGTGATGCGTAACCCAATGTCATCGGTCCTTTCTACAACCTTGATGGCCTAATCACTCACATCTCGGTCCAAGGTGCCAAAGTGGATCATTCGATGATGACACCGACATCGATGAAGCCCTGCTCCTACTCCAAAGCCGCAGAAGCAAAAGAAGGCTAAGGCTTCAAGATCAGTTGCTCCTCCAAAAGCTTCACGTGCGAAGCCACTGGCCACTGCGCCTCCTGAAGACAGTGTGCAGTCTGAAGATCAATCACGCATCTCCAAGAAGAAGGAGAAGAAAAAGAAAATCGTCAAACATTCTGATCAGGCACTGACTCCTGCTGCCATTCTGCGAGAAGAGCACATTGATCTATCCAGCGATGAAGATCTTGCAGATGATGCTCTTGAGCAACTGATCAAGAGAAAGGAAGAAGCAGAGATCTTCAATGATTTGCCTCTCTTTGATGTGGCAATCATCCATCACTTCATTGATGAGTGGTTTGACAACCCAATTCTCAGCTTTGAAGATCTGCAACTTGCCATTGGCCTCAGCGTCTCCTTCAATGGCGCCATTGCTTCTGAGCTAGCTCTTGCTCAGCGTCTTGTTGAACTGAAGCACAAGATCGACTATGAGAAAGCTCAGTTCAAGAAGCATGTGGCAAAGCTCAGCGTACAAGATGTCAAAAACTTCAAGACCATGCTGCACGAGCTCAAAGAAGCCTTTCACAAGAAGCGCGACAAAGCTAAAGGCTCTCGTGAGCGCATGAAGAGTCTAGCTGACAAGTGTGTGCTAGCCTACAATGAGGCTGAGAAGCGCAAGGCTCTTGGTCATCCTGGCATTGACCCCAGAATGGCTGCAAAGAAGAAGAAGTAATCAGCTGACCAATCTGCACCTTCAAGGCAAGAAGAACCTCGCATAGTCTTCCCAAGCAGCATGACTGGCTCGAAGCCAAAGGTCAGGTCAACCGCTTCTGAACAGAAACAGACGAGGGCCGCCGAGGCTTAAGCCAGAAAAAGGAAAAATCTTGAAGCCTCTGATGCTGCTCCCTCCAAGAAGAAGCGCAAAGCCAAGAAGGACCGGTCTGCTTCCACAGAGCCCTTAGTTGTTGAACCTATCTCAATGGTTCGACCTGCATCAGAAACAAGACAAGCATCATTATTGGCTCAAGCGACAGATGCAAAGCCTCTTGGTGGAAGTCAATCGCATTTGAAATCTTGCCACCAAGAATGATTTTGTCACTCATGAGACCTGTCATCGATCATGGAAGAGTTTAACGCTGCTCAGTGCTGATGCAGATCTTCAAGACGATCGCTTGACTGAAAGATTCAAGTTTGACTCCACTCCTCCACGGAATGCGGTCCTACGTCGAACTCCATCCCTTGAAGACTCTGACTATTCTTCCACCACGGCAATCGTGAATGCGAGTGATCGATGATGAAGACGATGCTACTTCCCCACCCCTACTTACGCACGCATCGACATCGCACCAAGTTCGCTCAAGACCGACAAACAACAACGACAACCCCGCTGCTTCATCTTCTCCTCATGAAAGCGTAGTAGATGCTCTATGTCTTCAAACCTTTTGGTCCTTCTTGACAAAGGGGAGAAGCGTATGAGTTTGATAGTCTTCAAGCGGGTTCATATGGGCGGTTGCTTTATATTTTGCCTAGTGTTTACAACTCTCGCTTTTGATACATTTGGTTCTTTGAGTTGTAACACTTAAACTCGATGGTCGTATGCTACTTATTTTCTTTTCTGTGATGCGATGATAAATTCCGCATGTGCGATGATAACTTCCGCACTTAGATCATTCTGCAGACGTCCATTTTTCATTATGCATGTCATTCTCTTAGTTATATCATTTCATGCATGATGAATTGTCGTCATAAGTTGAAGAGGATCTCCACAAGTACAACCTGCCATGTGCATTTGCATTCCAAAAGCAAATTACTTATATGCACATCTTCAGGGGGAGCCCTTGCCACTTATGAAGACAATACCCTATCCTTTACAATTTCACATACTTTATCCCCGTTGAAAACTTCAACCAGTTTGTCATCAATCACCAAAAAGGGGGAGATCGTAAGTGCATCTAGTGCACCCCTAGTTGGTTTTGGAGTATTGACGAAAAATTTGGTTGAGGGACTAATGTGTTTGTGAGAATTGTAGGATAACATGAGTAGTGTCCTCATTGATTCGGGTTTACCTACCGGAGATGACCCCTAAAAATGTATGAAGACATTGACGACTATGGTGGTATATGAAGATATTCATATTGAAGACTATGACATGAGAAGACATTGAGTGAAGACTATGGAGCGCAAAGACTGTGTTGTTTCGTTGTTTCCTTTTCTTATTTGTTGAGTCATAGGAATCACCGTACTGTTAAGTGGGGTCCAAGTGAAAAAAATCAGAATGACTGAACTGATGCTCAACCCAAATCCTATGTCTTCGAGCAAAGACAATGAGAGCAAATCTTATCCAGAGCTGGATGAGTCAGCTTTGCTTGTAGCCCAAGTAAAGTTGCCGTGTGTGTTTGAAATCTGACCGTTGGAACACGTGTCAGTTCCTTAGTGACCCAGGGTCATTTCGGACATATCAGGTCAGGTTGCCTAGTGGCTATAAATATACCACCCCTACACCATAAATTGGTGGCTGCTCAGAGTTAGTGCATGGCTTTTGTCGTTTGAGAGCAACCCACCTCGAAGCCTTTGAGAGAGAGAAATCCTTGCGAGGACAAAGCCCAAACACCCAGAGCCAAAGAGTCTTAGGCATCACTGAAGTCCTTCTGTCTGCGTGACCTGAAGACTTATTACACTTGAGGACTGTGAATCCTCCAGCCGGTTAGGCGTCGTGTTCTGTGCATCCAAGAGTCATTGTGGATCGCCGATGAACGAAGTCTGTGAAGGTTTGGAAGTCTACCTTGAAGAATTACCAGAGTGATTGGGCGAGGACTGTGTGTCCTTAGCTCAAGGGGAATAAGGTGAAGACGTGGTCTTCTGAGTTGAATCTCAGCCTCCCTAACCAGACGTACAGTTGTCACAGCAATTGGAACTGGTCTAACAAATCATGTGTCTTCAACAAGTGACTGGTTCTATCCTCTCCCTTCCCTTACTTAGTGTTTGTCTTCGTGAAGTCATTGCCTATTTGTCTTACCTGTTTGACTTCATTGCTTGACTACTATAGTTGGTTGGCTTCATACTATCTTCCATCCCGGTCCTTACTACTAAGCTGCTATTAGTCTTTGTACTTTCACTTTACTGCATACTTGACTATGGTTTGCTTGTTGTAGTTTATCTTCCGCTGCATATCAATTAGGTCATTTCTATTGGTTGTCTTCAAAACTTCCACGTTAGCAAACTACCAGGCCAACGTCCTCTAAAAATAAAAAACCTCCCCCGCCATCCGCTGGCAAAATCACCTCCTTTTTACTAATCTTGATACTATAATTTTTTAGATCAATATAATCGAGATTTGTATAGATAGCACACAGGAGAAAAACCAAGTGGTACGGTTAAGGGCATCCACAATGTGTAGCCAAATGTGAAAATAGCTTTCGGCATCGATGGGAACCATTGTGGACGGTGCTGCCAAAGCCAAAAAGATGGAACCAAAGATCCCTAATTGATTGATTGAAGGAATAGAAAAATGCAACCTCTCTCCTCTTTCTCCCGTGCTTGAACGCATGTACAGTATATAGCATAGAGTCTACTCCCATGTCCCTTCTATCACAAATCACAAAGCAGTGAGGCGTAAAATCACAAAGCACGAACGAAGCTACCATCATTTCACTCTTTGCTGACCCTGCTTCTCCATTGTCTTCTTCGAGAAATCACCTTACTGCACTAAGCTGGATGGGCAACGCTATTGTGTAGTACTAGTACATTTATGCGTCCTTTGGTTCAACGGACTTCCTGGATGCAAATAAGGTGGCTGTCTCATCTTGCATGCGGCACTTGCGAATGACTTACCGTGGTCTCCCTCAATGGTGTTCTCCGTCGAACGCACTTTGCCAAACCACAACATTCGAGATATCATCGACGTCACCGCAATGGGGAAGGAAGTCAAATAGTTACTACCTCCATTTTTTTGTACACAAGGCCAATATCAAAATTACAATTTGCCGAAGGCCACTAACAGTAATCGAGGCAAAATTGATGGAGTTTGCCTCATACTAGCAACCAAGGACATTAATATACCCTTGCATGCATGTGGAAGTGAGAAGGTTGGTTTGCATGGAACTGCATTAAACAAGCGGTGAGGAGTGAGATGGTTAGCTCTTTGGGCGTTGGAGAAAAAAATACGCATTAATTGACACGCCAAACAAGGACTTGTATCGATCAATCCCGCGAAGGAAAACCCCGCCTTTCTTTTTTAACACAAGTAGTACTCCTACGTACGTACTTGTATCCTGTTTGGGTCTAGGCCTTGCATTGCCATACTTCGCCACACATTTTTGCCAAGCTTGCCTAAAGTTTTCAAAATAAAAAGGAGGCACACTTGCGCACGGCTGTCGCGGTCTCACCGTGATACGTCTCCAACGTATCTATAATTTTTTATTGTTCTATGCTATTATATTATCTATTTTGGATGTTTTATATGCATTAATATGCTATTTTATATTATTTTTGGGACTAACTTATTAACTTAGAGCCTAGTGCCAGTTCCTATTTTTTCCTTGCTTTTAAGTTTCGCGGAAAAGGAATACCAAATGGAGTCCAAACGGAATGAAACCTTCACGATGATTTTTCTTGGACCAGAAGACAACAAGGAGATTTGGAGATGAAGTCGGAGGAGCCACGAGGCGGCCACAAGGATGAAGGGCGTGCCCAGGGGGTAGGGCGCGCCCCCCACCCTTGTGCCCCCCTGTGACTCTCCTCACCTAATTCTTTCGCCTACATATTCCCAAATATCCCCAAACCACCAGAGGAGTCCACGAAAACACTTCTCCACCACCGCAACCTTCTGTACCTGTGAGATCCCATCTAGGGACTTTTTCCGGCACCCTGCCGGAGGGGGATTTGATCATGGAGGGCTTCTACATCAACCCTATTGCCCTTCCGATGAAGCGTGAGTAGTTTACCACAGACCTACGGGTCCATAGCTAGTAGCTAGATGGCCTCTTCTCTCTCTTTGATTCTCAATACCATGTTCTCCTCCATGTTCTTGGAGATCTATTCGACGTAATACTTTTTTGCGGTGTGTTTCCCGAGATTCGATGAATTGTGGATTTATGATCAGCTTATCTATGAATATTATTTGAATCTTCTCTGAATTCTTTTATGCATGATTCGATACCTTTGTAATTCTCTTCAAACTATCGGTTTGGTTTAGCCAACTAGATTGGTTTTTCTTGCAATGCGAGAAGTGCTTAGCTTTGGGTTAAATCTTGCGGTGTGCTTTCCCAGTGACAACAGGGGCAGCAAGCCATGTATTGTATTGTTGCCATCAAGGATAAAAAGATGGGGTTTTCATAATATTGATTGAGTTAATTCCTCTACATCATGTCATCTCACTTAATGCGTTACTCCATTCTTTATGAACTTAATACTCTAGATGCATGCTGGATAGCGTTCGATGTGTGGAGCAATAGTAGTAGATGCAGAATCGTTTCGGTCTACTTGACACGGACGTGATGCCTATGTTCATGATCATTGCCTTAGATATCGTCATAACTTTGCGCTTTTCTATCAATTGCTCGGCAGTAATTTGTTCACCCACCGTATTATTTGTTATCTTGAGAGAAGCCTCTAGTGAAATATATGGCCCCCGGGTCTATTTTCCATCATATATTCTGATCTACTATTTTGCAATCTTTTCCTTTCCGATCTATAAACCAAAAATACAAAAAGTATTTACTTTATCATTTGTTACTTTTCATCTATCTGTATCAGATATCACTTTTGGAAGTAACCGTGAAGGGATTGACAACCCCTTTATCGCGTTGGGTGCAAGTTGTTTGATTGTTTGTGTAGGTATTCGGTGATTTGCGCGTTATCTCCTACTGGATTGATACCTTGGTTCTCAAATTGAGGGAAATACTTATCTCTACTTTGCTGCATCACCCTTTCCTCTTCAAGGTAAAAACCAACGCAAGCTCAAGAAGTAGCAGGAAGAATTTCTGCGCCATTGCCAGTGAGATTTACGCCAAATCAAGACTCGTCTCCCGTCAACTTGCCAATTCCTGGCGCCGTTGCCAGGGAGATCTACGCCAAGTCAAGACATACCAAGTACCCATCATAAACTCTCATCTGTTGCATTACATTATTCGCCATTCGCCTCTTGTTTTCCTCTCCCCCACTTCTAAAACAATTTTCGAAAAGATTCGCCCTCCTTTCGTTCATCTTTTTTGTTTACCTTTTTGCTCATTTGCTATCTTTGTTTGTGTTACCATGTGCCCTCTATTTGCTTGCATCTTCGGTTGCTAAAAATCTAAGTTTATGGATCCTCATCCACTTGCTAATCTTTTTAAGAGATCCAATTATGATGAACCAATTGCTAGTGAGTTTTGTGCACTAGATTATCTTTACGAAGTTTGCTTGAAATTCATGAATCTGAAAATTGTGATGAAGAAATTTATAAAGTGATTCACAATAGCTCCTTGAATAAAAAGCATGATTGCAATGATTTTACTATAAATTCTATTGATGTCTATTTTTCTAATAATATGCAAAACCCTAAGCTTGGGGATGCTAGTTTTGCTATGTCCACTACTTATTGCAATGATCATGATTGGGTGATTCTTCTTATGAGCTTGAATTTTTTTGAGCCTCATGATAATATTGTTTGCAATAATATTGAAAGTGGGTTTGTAAGAGTGTCAACTTGAGGAAATAAAGATCCCACTACTTTGGAGAATGATCAATCTCATGAAATTTTTGATAAAAGTGGGTTTGGAGAGGTCACAACTTTATTTGATGATAATCCCACTATTTTGGAAGAGTGTCAACTTTGCATGCATGTGGATCATGAAGAGAAAATTTTGTGTGATAGTTATATTGTTGAATTTGATTATGATCCTACATGGAATTATTATGAGAGAGGAAAATATGGTTGTAGAAATTTTCATGTTACTAAATTACCTCTCGTTATGTTGAGATTGCTATTGTCTCTTTCTTCTTCCTTGCATATGCTAGATCTTGCTTGTCTTGCTAATTTGTTTTCCTATAAAATTCCTATGCATAGGAAGCATGTTAGACTTAGATTTATTTGTCACATGTTTAATGATGCTCTCTTTGTGTTTCGATTATTATCTTTCATCTGAGCATCATCGAAATTTCAATGCCTAGCTAAGGGCGTTAAATAGTAGCGCTTGTTGGGAGGCAACCCAATTTATTTTTTTCTTTGCTTTTTGGTTCTGTTTTGCAATAAATAATTCATCTAGCCTCTGTTCAGATGTGTTTTTTGTGTTTTAATTAGTGTTTGTGCCAAGTAAGACCTTTGGGATAGCTTACAGTGATAGTTGATTTGATCTTGCTGAAAAACAGAAACTTTTGCGCCCAGTCCCAGAATTTTTAAAAATCACAGAAGCGTGATAAAATTCTGATTTTTTACACAAGATTTATATACAAATTGCCTCTGTTGCCCTAATGTTTCAGAATTTTTGGAGTTACAGAAGTATTTGAACTATCCATATTACTACAGACTATTCTGTTTTTGCCAGATTCTGTTTTCTATGTGTTGTTTGCTTATTTTGATGAATCTATGGGTAGTATCGCGGGGTATGAACCATGGAAAGGTTGGGATACATTAGATATTACACCAATATGAATAAATAATGAGTTCACAACAGTACCAAAAATGGTGATTTATTTTCTTATACTAATAGAGCTTATGAGATTTTCTTTTTAGTTTTGAGTTGTGAAGTTTTCAAGTTTTGGGTAAGGATTTGATGAACTATGGAATAAGGAGTGGGAAGAACCTAAGCTTGGGATGCCGAAGGCACCCCAAGGTAATATTCAAGGACAACCAGGAGCCTAAGCTTGGGGATGCCCCGGAAGGCATCCCCTCTTTCGTCTTCGTCTATCTGTAACTTTACTTGAGGCTATATTTTTATTCACCACATGATATGTGTTTTGCTTGGAGCGTCTTGTATGATTTGAGTCATTACTTTTTATTTTGCCATAATCATCCTTGCTGTACACACCATTTGAGAGGGACACGCATGAATCGTGATTTATTAGAATACTCTATGTACTTCACTTATATCTTTTGAGCTAGGCAATTTTGCTCTAGTGCTTCACTTATATCTTTTTAGAGCACGGCGGTGGTTTTATTTTATAGAAATTAATGAACTCTCATTCTTCACTTATATTATTTTGAGAGTTTTTAAACATCATGGTAATTTGCTTTGATTATAAATTTAGTCCTAATATGATAGGCATCCAAGAGGGATATAATAAAAACTTTCATATAAAGTGCATTGAATACTATGAGAAGTTTGATTCCTTATGATTGTTTTGAGATATAAATATGGTGATATTAGAGTCAAGCTAGTGAGTAGTTGGGAATATGAGAAATACTTGTGTTAAGGTTTGTGATTCCCGTAGCATACACGTATGGTGAACCGTTATGTGATGAAGTCAGAGCATGATTTATTTATTGATCTTCTTCCTTATGAGAGGTGGTCGGCGATGAGCGATGGTCTTTTCCTACCAATCTATGCCCCTAGGAGCATGCGCGTAGTACTTTGTTTCGATAACTAATAGATTTTTGCAACAAGTATGTGAGTTCTTTATGACTAATGTTGAGTCCATGGATTATACACACTCTCGCCTTCCACCATTGCTAGCCTCTCTAGTACCGTGGAACTTTCGCCGGTACCATACACCCACCATATGCCTTCCTCAAAACAGCCACCATACCTACCTATTATGGCATTTCCATAGCATTCCGAGATATATTGCCATGCAACTTTTCACCGTTCCATTTATTATGACACGCTTCATCATTGTCATATTGCTTTGCATGATCATGTAGTTGACATCATATTTGTGGCAAAGCCACCGTTCATAATTCTTTCATACATGTCACTCTTGATTCATTGCACATCCCAGTACACTGTCGGAGGCATTCATATAGACTCATATTTTGTTCTAGTATCAAGTTATAATTCTTGAGTTGTAAGTAAATAAAAGTGTGATGATATTCATTATTAGAGCATTGTCCCATGTGAGGAAAGGATGATGGAGACTAGGATTCCCCCACAAGTCGGGATGAGACCCCGGATGATATTCATTATAGCTCTAGTGCATCCGTTGCATGGCAATCCCTACTCACTCACATTGATATCTATTTATGGGCATCTCCATAGCCCGTTGATGTGCCTAGTTGATGTGAGACTATCTCCCTCTTTTTGTCTTCTCCACAACCACCATATTCTATTCCACCTATAGTGCTATGTCCATGGCTCATGCTCATGTATTGCGTGAAAGTTGAAAAAGTTTGAGAACATAAAAAGTATGAAACAATTGCTTGGCTTGTCATCGGGGTTGTGCATGATTTGAATATTTTTTGTGATGAAGATAGAGCATAGCCAGACTATATGATTTTGTAGGGATAAGCTTTCTTTGGCCGTGTTATTTTGAGAAGACATAATTTCCTTGTTAGTATGCTTGAAGTATTATTGTTTTTATGTCAATATTAAACTTTTATTTTGAATCTTATGGACCTGAACATTCATGCCACAATAAAGAGAACTACATGGATAAATATGTTAGGTAGCATTCCACATCAAAAATTCTGTTTTTATCATTTACCTACTCGAGGACGAGCAGGAATTAAGCTTGGGGATGCTTGATACGCCTCCAACATATCTATAATTTTTTATTGTTCCATGCTATTATATTATCTATTTTGGATGTTTTATATGCATAATATGCTATTTTATATTATTTTTGTAACTAACTTATTAACCTAGAGCCCAGTGCAAATTCCTGTTTTTTCCTTGTTTTTGAGTTTCACAGAAAATGAATGCCAAACGGAATGAAACCTTCAAGACGATTTTGGTTGGACCGGAAGACAACCAGGAGACTTGGAGATTAAGTTGGAGGAGCCACGAGGCGGCCACAAGGATGGAGGGCGCGCCCCCACCCTTGTGGGCCCCCCGTGACTCTCCTCACCTAATTCCTTCACCTATATATTTCCAAATATCCCCAAACCACTAGAGGAGTCCACGAGAACACTTTTCCACCGCCGCAACCTTCTGTACCCGTGAGATCCCATGTAGGGACCTTTTCCGGCACCCTGCCGGAGGGGGATTAGATCATTCAAGGCTTCTACATCAACCCTATTGCCCTTCCGATAAAGCGTGGGTAGTTTACCACAGACCTACGGGTCCATAGCTAGTAGCTAGATGGCTTCTTATCTCTCTTTGGTTCTCAATACCATGTTCTCCTCGATATTCTTGGAGATATATTCGATGTAATACTTTTTTGCGGTGTGTTTGCCATGATCCGATGAATTGTGGAATTATGATCAGCTTATCTATGAATATTATTTGAATCTTCTCTGAATTGTTTTATGCATGATTTGATATCTTTGTAATTCTCTTCAAACTATCGGTTTGGTTTGGCCAACTAGATTGGTTTTTCTTGAAATGGGAGAAGTACTTAGCTTTGCATTCAATCTTGCAGTGTCCTTTCCCAGTGACAGCAGGGGAAGCAAGGCACGTATTGTATTGTTGCCATCAAGGATAAAAAGATGGGATTTTCATCATATTGCTTGAGTTAATTCCTCTACATCATGTCATATCACTTAATGCGTTACTCCGTTCTTTATGAACTTAATACCCTAGATGCATGCTGGATAGCGGTTGATGTGTGGAGCAATAGTAGTAGATGCAGAATCGTTTCGGTCTACTTGACACGGACGTGATGCCTATATTCATCATCATTGCCTTAGATATCGTCATAACTTTGCGCTTTTATATCAATTGCTTAGCAGTAATTTGTTCACCCACCATATTATTTGCTATCTGGAGAGAAGCCTCTAGCGAAACCTATGGCCCGGGGTCTATTTTCCATCATATAAGTTCCTGATCTACTATTTTGCAATCTTTTACTTTCCGATCCATAGGGTCTATTTTCCATCATATAAGTTTCTGATCTACTATTTTGCAATCTTTTACTTTCCGACCTATAAACCAAAAATACCAAAAATATATACTTTATCGTTTGTTACTTTCATCTATCTCTACCAGATCTCACTTTTGCAAGTAACCGTGAAGGGATTGAACACCCCTTTATCGCATTGGGTGCAAGTTGTTTGATTGTTTGTGCAGGTATTCCGTGATTGTGCGTTGTCTCCTACTAGATTGATACCTTTGTTGTCAAACTGAGGGAAATACTTATCTCTACTTTGCTGCATCACCCTTTCCTCTTCAAGGGAAAACCAATTGTAGCGATCTGACCTCAAACAATCAAATCTCTGTGTATAAGTGTCATCCTTGGACGGTAATGCTGACACACACAGTACTTGAAGGATTTATAACAGAGTGCAATCACACACTTATTACATCGAATGTCTCCAAAAAGAACTTATTAAAATAATATGGCTTAAGGCATTCTAAATAAGATAACTGCGGAAGCATCAAAGGTAAATGAGTCCATCAACTCCAACGGCATAGCTGAGTGCACGACAACGACCTAGCGCACCTTACTCTTCGTCTGAAAAATATGCAACATGATATGTTGCAGCCCGAAACAGGTCAGCACATGGAATATGCTGGCAATATAACACAGTAGAGCAATGAACAGGTAAATGCTATCACTACTTGCATATATGGTTGTTGAGGCTCTATGGTTATAATGTTTTGCGAAAAGCCAATTTTTTCCTACATCAAAGGAATATATTTTGTTTAACTATCATGGTAGTTGATAAACATTGAGAATGGTAACCCCATCTCAATCCCAATTAAACAGTAATTAACAACCCAGCAAATTAATTTAGAGTGATGAGATCAACAGGATAATCCAAGAACCAGATACTCAAGATGTCCATAACCGGGGACACGGCTAACCATGATTAATTTGTAAACTCTGCAGAGGTTTGCACACTTTTCCCCACAAGACTCGATCTCCTCCGTTGGATTTCTCGCACTACATGATGTTTGAGAAACGGATGACCGAGACACGGTATTTTAGAAACATTAACTCTTTACTCTGGGTAGACAGTTACACCTACTATCCCCTACATCTGCTAGCCTACCACTGAAAAATGTCATGCAACATACTGAACTATGCTAGAGACCATAATAGCTTGTGGTTGCACACGGAAGTTTCTAGCATGAATAATCTTATGATCCCTTTGAGCCTGGGTGGCGAACCAAAGGACAACACTGGTATATCCCCAGGTGCCCGCAACCAATCCACCCAGATGTATATTTAAGTAGCCACCTTAAGTTAACCATTAATTAACAATCTCACATCTCTCATGGATCACTCAAACCAAACCATGTCTACGAGCATAGCATAGCAATATAAGCATAACGTAGAAGTAACTCCCAAGGTTTGATAATAAAAGGGCAATAGGTTCTACCTCATCATCCACTTCCCAATACCCACAAGTTAAATCACATCCTAATCATGCAGTGTTTGAGGATTGTAACTAATGCATAAAAACTGGGTAATAAAGGGGTATGATCAATGTGTTACTTGCCTTGCTGACGATCTGCAAACCCTAGAGACTCGTAGTAGCACGCTTCGCACTCCGGGAATTCTATCGCAAACAAACTATACCATACATAAGCACTCAAGCATATATGCACGGGTAAATCTCAGATGAGATAGTCAAATATGAAAGTCCAACTGAAGAACTACAATTTGCAAAAAGAATCGACCAAATCGGAGCTACGGAACTGAAACTACGATCAAAAGAACTTCGAAAACAAATCTGCTTTAAACCAAATTTTAAATTGTCAAAACCATGTTCAAGTTGGTTAACCAGAAAGAGGGGTTTGAGACGAAGATTTTGGCGTTGGTTTTACTGGATTTGGACGAACGGTTAGAAAGGTACGAGGGTTTGAAGATGAGGGGCTAATCTGCGATAAAAGTAATCGCGGTCCCTGGCCGAAAATAAAATAAAAAGAAAAAGACTACGGCGCGAACGTTCGTTAACAGAGGCAAATGAACGAATTCGTTCGTTAAAACGAACTAATCAGACGACGTTAACGTCAGAAATAATCTAAACCGAGAAAACCGAACCGATCTAAAAAAACCAATCTAGTGTTTTTAAAAAACGAACGGTTTATACCTAAAACCGGAAAACAGCGGTGACGAAGTCAAGGGCAGCAGCGGGATTCCGGCGGGCGGCGGCGGCTCGCACGGTCAGCGGCGACGGCGGCAAGAAGACGGGCGGCGGGTATGCGGCGGTTGGCCGCGATGCGGCGGCTTGGGACGAGGACGATAGGGCGTGGGCGGCGGTATTTATGAGGGCGCGTGGCGCGGCTCGGAGCCGGACTCCGGCCGGTGTCCGACGCGGGCACGACGGGGAAGGCGGCGGCGCAGCGGGCCGGCTGGGCCTTTCGCCTAGTGCGGTCCGGGAAACTTTTATTTTTTAAAATAAATTCCGCCGAAAGGAAAAATCCTAAATAAATAAAAAAAATTGTAAAAATGCCAAAAACAATTTTCACCATCTAAATAAAATATTTAGAACAAAATGAACATTTTTCTGGCCTAAATTTGCAATTTTGAAAAATGCATATTTTTCTAATCCAAATAAATTATTTATTTGATTTTAATATTTTCCTCCAATATTTCTTTTTATTTTGGAGAATTCATTTTATCTCCTCTCTTTTATTTTTATTATTGGAAATATTTTGGAGAGAAAAATAATTAAAACCAAAATAATCCTCTTTTCAAATTTGAGAAAAATTCAAATATGAAAATAAATGAAATCCCGAACTCTCTCCATGGGTCCTTGAGTTGCTTAGAATTTCTAGGATCAAAACCAAAATGGAAATAAAATATGATATGCATATGATGACCTATGTATAACATTCCAAATTGAAAATTTGGGATGTTACACCAACACAAGCTCAAGAAGTTGCACACCGCACCCTCACACAGTCGCTCCTGCATGCCGCAAACCCAACCAAGGGAATGCACCCACACTGACACGTGCTACGATATGTGATCAAACCAAACTCAGCCATCCTACCGCTCGCACACAATTTTCGTTCATACAATATGTTTATCTAACTGCATGTTGGGGAAGATCCTTACGGCCCGTGCGGTGGTCTGTTGGGGAAGAAGAGGTGAGGAAGAAGAAGGGTTAGGAGGCGTAGAATATTCATACAACCGCCTGAAATGGTCGATTGACCCAGATGATGAAAGTCAGACGACTTGCATAAATATCTCTACTCTTATAAAAAAACGAGTTGGTGATGATGGTGTGCCTGCCATCTTGAAATATAGACCGTCCGATCTATATCTGACTGATAGAAAGCAAACTATGAAAATTTTACATAAGATACCCGCACCTCTCTCCACATCTACAGATAAGGTGTTGCCTCATTCATCCTTATCTCCCACAACCTCATTGCTGAGCAATTAAAAAAGGAAGTCTTTGGAACAATCTCGCATGGTGGCTGGCCGGGCGCCTGGCCCATCCCCATGCCTCCGCCCAGTACGACCACCAGTCGCCACCACGCCCCACTCCTCCTCACCTTATCTCTCATCTTTCTCGAGATATCATTTTTTTGATGTAATTCTCGAGATACCATTTTTTCGATATAATTCTCGAGATATCATTAGTTTTTACACATGGGATTACTCCTGCATGGGTCAATCGCAATAGGTGTTATGTAAAAAAATGCATCTTGATGTCCCATGCAATGCACGGGCATCTTGCTAGTATGTTTTTACACAGCAAAAGATCCCTAAAAACAATAACATAAAGAAAAACTATCACTGCTCGTAGAACGAGATGGCCTCATCGTCTTTGGCCGCCGGTGCGAACCAGCCGAAGCTGCCGACGTGTGTCTCCACACTATGGTTGTCCTCGACCTCCAGCTACTCGTTCACGCAAAGCATGCGGGCACTCTGCACGGAGGCGAGCACCACCCGGTTCAAGTCTAGGACATCCGGTTCCGCCTGCAGGTGGACCTTGATGGCAGCGATATCCGCGCATTCCGCGTCGAGTTGAGCCTCCGCCGCCCGGTTCAAGTCCAGGACGTCCGGTTCTGCCTGCAGGAGGGCCTCGATGGCAGCGGCATCTACGCGCTCCACGTCAAGTTGAGCCTCCACCGCCTGGTTCACATCCATGACATCCGGTTCCGCCTACAGGAGGGCCTCGATGGCAGCGGCATCCGTGCGCTCCATGTCGAGTTGAGCCTCCGCCTCCCGGTCCTCCTTTAGGATCACCAGGTTGAACCGCTGGTCCACTTGCACCATGGGGGACCAAGAAGTCGGCATGAAGTCGACGTCCATCATCTCATACGCATCAAGGGCCTTCTGCACCGCGACCTCCGCCATCAACATTGGATCGGCTTCTTCCTCCTTGGAGCTTGGCTCTTGAGAACTTGGGGATTGGCCCGCCACAAAGCGAGCTTGGGAACGGAGGTCTGTGGCGCCGACCGCCGCCGTGATTTCTGCATGGCAATCCAGCGTCAGCATCTTGTAGTATGTGATCTTGCGGTGCACCATGGCTTTCCGGCAAACTAGGGGATGCTTGATGCAGGGTAGGGGATCGAAAGGTGGGGGATTGGGCTAGAGAGGAGGTGTGGTATTGGAGTGGTGACTGGCTGACAAGTTGCTGGCATAGGTCGAGCAACGAAGGATCTGGTGTGAATAGTGGGTCCGGTTACGACCAGTCAACCGGTTTTGACTACACATCGCTCTTGTCACGTTCGCATTGCACCTTGATACGTCTCCAATGTATCTATAATTTTTGCTTGTTCCATGATGTTTTATTATTAATCTTGGATGTTTTATAATCATTTTATATCATTTTTTGGTACTAACCTATTGACATAGTCCCAAGTGCCAATTGTTGTTTTCTCCATGTTTTTTACATCGCAGGAAATCAATATCAGACGAAGTCCAAATGCCACGAAACACCATGATGATTTTTTATCGGCCAAAAGGAAGAAGTTGGGCCCAGGCGTGCCCTGGTGGGTTGTGCCCACCTCGGGTGCCCCCCAGACCGCCTCTTTGCTCTATAAATACCCCATCCCAGAACCCTAGAAGAGTCGACGAAACATTCATCCAGCCGCCGCAGAGTCCAGAACCACCATATCCAATTTAGACACCATCACAGAGGGGTTCACCACTTCCATTGGTGCCTCTCCGATGATGTGTGAGTAGTTCTTTGTAGACCTTCGGGTCCGTAGTTAGTAGCTAGATGGCTTTCTCTCTCTCACTGAATTCTCAATACAATGGTCTCTTGGAGATCCATATGATGTAATTCTTTTGTGGTGTGTTTGTTGGGATCTGATGAACTTCGAGTTTATGATCAGCCATATCTTTTTATATCCTTGAAAGTTATTTGAGTTTCTTTGATCTCTTATATGCATGATCTCTTATAACCTCGTATTTCTTCTCCGATATTTGGGTTTTGTTTGGCCAACTTGATCTATTTATCTTCCAATGGGAAGAGGTGCCCGGTAGTGGGTTCGATCTTACGGTGCTCGATCCCAGTGACAGAAAGGGAACCGACATGTATGTATCGTTGCTACTAAGGATGAAAAGATGGGATCTATATCTACTGATAAACTGATCTTGTCTACATCATGTCATTGTTCTTATTGCATTACTCCGTTTTTCCATGAACTTAATACACTAGATGCATGCTGGATAGCGGTCGATGTGTGGAGTAATAGTAGTAGATGCAGGTAGGAGTCGGTCTACTAATCTTGGACGTGATGCCTATGTAATGATCATTGCCTGGATATCGTCATAATTATTTTAAGTTCTATCAATTGCCCAATAGTAATTTGTTTACCCACCGTTTGCTATCTTTCTCGAGAAGCCACTAGTGAAATCTACGGCCCCAAGTCATCTTTCTCATATATTTGCTTTGCGATCTATTTTATTTGCACTTTTTATTCAGATCTATTAAACCAAAAATACAAAAATACTTTGCTGCACTTTATTTTATTTGCGATCTATTTAATCAATCTATTACAACTTTCTCCCGTCAACACGCAATTTCTGGAGCCGTAACCCGAAAGGGATTGACTACCCCTTTAACACGTCGGGTTGCGAGGTGTTGTTATTTGTGTGCAGGGGCTGTTTATGTTGTGTTGCTTGGTTATCCGACTGGTTCGATAACCTTGGTTTCATATCCAAGGGAAATCCTACCGCCGTTGTGCTGCATCATCCCTTCCTCTTTGGGGAAATACCAACGTAGCTTCAAGCGACATCAAAAGGAATTTCTGGCGCCGTTGCCGGGGAGGATCTTCAACATAACCAGGTTCCCAATCACAAATCTCATCTCCTCGCAATTTACATTATTTGACATTTGCCTCTCGTTTTCCTCTCCCCCACTTCACAAAAATTTGCCGTTTTATTCGCCTCTCTTTCCCGTTCGCCGTTTTCTTGCCGGATCTGTTTTTGTGTGTGATATCTTGTTTGCCGTAATGGATAATTCCTCCTCTATTGCTTTCACTCTCTAGAACGAGGTTCTCAACTTTAAGCAAAGGGGAGGAGAAAGTTTAAAAGATGCTTGGTATATAATTTGTAATGCTCATAATAGATCTATCCGTAAGCAATATATCGTTGTGCTTCTACGTTGTTTTTATGTTGGCATCCCCACTTGGCATAGATTCGTCATTGATACGATTACTGGTTGAAATTTCTTAATGAGTCCTCCTTTTGATGCTCTTAATGCTATGGGAAATTTAGTGGGCTCACTACCTCTTATGGTTAATGAAACAATTTTGACCCTTGAGCATGTTATGGAAAGACTAGATGCTATTGAAAAGAAAATGCTCACCGAAGATCATATGGAAATTATACATAAAATGATGCATAATTTTTCCACTAATCTTGGGTCAAAAGCGGGCGACATCTTTAAGTTGTTAAAAGAGAGGGGTACCTTAATCCATGAAAGAATAGAGGAAAGTCCGTCTCGGATTGATAAACTGGAAGAAATCTTTAGTAATCTAAGCACGGCTTTTACTACCACTAAAATTATTTAGGAAACTCCCATAAAGAGAGGGAGATCTAAGAACAAGGGTGGAACTTCTAGTGATAGCAATAAAGGAGATCTTAAGATGATTAGTATCCACCCTGATCTTGTTGAAGTGATAACAGATCCTTTTTGCATGGATGAAATCTTTGAATTTATTCCTAGGAGTGTTGTTATTGAAAATCTTTATGCTAAATCTTTGAGGGATTCTAAGTGTTTGATTGAAGAGTTGGACAAAGATGACAAAACTTAGATCCTTGCCTTACACCTAGCTAAGGGCGTAAAACTATAGCGCTTCTTGGGAGGCAACCGAATGAATAAAATTTATTTTTGCCTTTTGCTTTCTGTTTTTGTGTGTTTGCACAATTATGCTACTGGTATGATTGTGTTTTTTGTGTTTTAATTAGTGTTTGTGGCAAGTAAAGCCTTTAAGGTCTTCTTGGGTGATAGTTGTTTGATCTTGCTGAAAAAGACAAAACCTTTGTGCTCACGAAAATAATTTTCATAAATTGCAGAAAAGAGATTTTTTCTATGATTCTTTTTGCATAAGATAAATATACAAATTACCCTGGTCTTCCTAATTTGGTAGAATTTTTGGAGTTCCAGAAGTATTCGCAAAAGTCAGATTACTACAGACTGTTCTGTTTTGACAGATTCTGTTTTGTTTGTGTTGTGTGCTTATTTTGATGGCTCTATGGTTTTCTTTGATGAGTTTTTGCCATTGAAAAGTTGGAATACAGTAGATATATTACAAAATAAAAATATGAATTGGTTTGATACAACACTTATAGTAGTGATTTATTTTTATTACACTAACGGATCTCACGAAAAGTTTTGTTGAGTTTTGTGTGATCGAAGTTTTCAAGTTTTGGGTTATCTTACGATGGATGAAGGAAGGATGTAAGAGCCTAAGCCTGGGGATGCCCCGGCATCCCAAGCTATTATCCAAGAATGAGAAACCAACTAAGCTTTGGGATGCCCCCGAGTGGCATCCCCGCTTTCTTCCAACAACTATCGGTATTTTACTCAAGGCTATATTTTTATTCGTCACATGATATGTGTTTTACTTGGAGCGTCTTGTATGATATGAGTCTTTTCTTGTTTTATTTTGTATTTTAAGTCATCAATCCTTTCTAGACACACTTGTTTGAGAGAGCCAAAATTATTTCATGACTTGTTAGAATTTCTCTCTATGCTTCACTTAAATCTTTTATGAGCTAGGATTTGCTCTAGTGCTTCACTTATATCTTTTTGAGCACGGTGTGCTTTGTTATTTTTTAAGAAATGCTCTCTTGCTTCACTTAGATTTACTTGAGAGTTAGTAAAATTTTGAAGAAATTATCTCTTGCTTCACTTAAATTATTATGAGAGAAAGAAAATTTGTTATGCTCATGATCTTCACTTATTTGTTTGAGCTTGTGAAAAGCAACACATGAAAATTAGTCCCAAAGTGATAGATATCCAAGAAGTATAAAGAAAAAATGTCATGAAGATCATTGGACAAAATAAACTTGATTCTTAGTAATAGTTTGAGATATGATATGTGATATGTGAGTTATGTTGATGAGTAATTGTGCTTTAGTAAGAATATTGGTGTTAAGGTTTGTGATTCCCTATGCATGCACGAAAGTCAATAATCATGCAATGAAATTATATCCTACTTATGGTGCATTATTCGGTGTTAATTATGCTTAATGCTTGCTTATGAGATTATTCGTTCCTTGGTTGGTCGCTTCTCAATCTTTTGCTAGCCTTCATTTTGCACCAAGTATGACCTCTACTTGTGCACCCAAAATCCTTTAAACCAGTTTTGCCACATGAGTCCACTATATCTACCTATATGCGGTATTCTTTTGCCGTTCTAAGAAAATTTGCATGTGCAATCTCTAATTTTCAAAATAAACTTCTCTTTTGTGTGTTTGTTTCGCTCTCGGAACGGTAACGGGTGGCTAATATTTTCCATGCTGGATGTGTTATTCTCACGACGAGTGTTTATTCACTTGTCATTGCACGAGAGTAAGGCAAAGGTTTTAGGGATGCCCAGTCCCGAAATGAAAAAATGAATTTACTTTATGTTATCAAATAATAAATTCCTTGGAAAGTGTTGGTGTGGAGGGCAACCGTGGATAGGGCTAGCCATGGAAAGTGAAAGTATGGTGGAAAAAGGAATAAACTTTATTTTTGATTTGGGAACCGCCTATGGCATATCTAGCATGGAAAGTGTTCGGAACTCTGAATCATTTTCGTTGGTGGGATGGATACACCTCCCAAAATGTTTTTATCTCTAATTTTTTCGCTTTGAGCTCTGGCACCTCTACAAATCCCTACTTCCTTTAGCGAAGGGCCTTTCTTTTACTTCATGCAATTTTTATTTTTATTTTGAGTCTCCATCTCCTCTCATAAAAAGCACTAACTAGGAGGCAATATGATCGTGCTTGAGTATCTAAATTATTATGTCAAAACAAGACTATTGGTTTGAATCACATAAAAGTCCAAATGTCCATGCTATAAAGAAAAGAATATGATATGACATGATGAACAACACCCCACATCAAAAATTCTGTTTTTATCACTTACCTACTCGAGGACGAGTAGGAGTTAAGCTTGGGGATGCTGATACGTCTCCAACATATCTATAATTTTGATTGTTCCATGTTGTTTTATTATCAATCTTGGATGTTTTATAATCATTTTATAGTCATTTTA
Organism: Aegilops bicornis; assembly: GCA_021605145.1. Classification (NCBI taxonomy): domain Eukaryota; kingdom Viridiplantae; phylum Streptophyta; class Magnoliopsida; order Poales; family Poaceae; genus Aegilops; species Aegilops bicornis. The sequence continues at coordinate 390,720,834 of CM038675.1, read as the reverse complement.
TATCATTTTTGGTACTAACCTATTGACATAGTGCCAAGTGCCGCTTGTTGTTTTTTCCATGTTTTTACATTGCAGAAATCAATATCGCATTTAAGTCCAAATGCCACGAAACTCCACGATGATTTTTTATCGGCCAAAAGGAAGAAGTTGGGCCCTGGTTGCACCTAGGGGGAGTCCCGAGGAGGGGACAACCCACCAGGGCGCCCTAGGAGGCCCGGGCGTGCCCTAGTGGGTTGTGCCGACCTTGGGTGCCCCCCGGACTGCCTCTTTGCTCTATAAATACCCCAAAAATCCCAGAACCCTAGAAGAGTCGACGAAATATTCATCCAGCCACCGCAGAGTCCAGAACCACCAGATCCAATCTAGACACCATCACGGAGGGGTTCTACACTTCCATTGGTGCCTCTCCGATGATGTGTGAGTAGTTCTTTGTAGACCTTTGGATCCGTAGTTAGTAGCTAGATGGCTTTCTCTCTCTCGCTGAATTCTCAATACAATGGTCTCTTGGAGATCCATATGATGTAACTCTTTTGCGGTGTGTTTGGTGGGATATGATGAATTTTGAGTTTATGATCAGTCATATCTTTTTATATCCATGAAAGTTATTTGGGTTTCTTTGATCTCTTATATGCATGATCTCTTATAACCTCGTATTTCTTCTCCAATATTTGGTTTTTTTTGGCCAATTTGATCTATTTATCTTGCAATGGGAAGAGGTGCCGAGTTGTGGGTTCGATCTTATGGTTCTTGATCCCGGTGATAGAAAGGGAACCGACACGTATGTATTGTTGCTACTAAGGATAAAAAGATGGGATCTATATCTACCGATAAACGGATCTTGTCTACATCATGTCATCGTTCTTATTGCATTACTCCATTTTTTCATGAACTTAATACACTAGATGCATGCTGGATAGCGGTCGATGTGTGGAGTAATAGTATTAGATGCAGACATGAGTCGGTCTACTAATCTTGGACGTGATGCCTATGTAATGATCACTGCATGGATATCGTCATAATTATTTGAAGTTCTATCAATTGCCCAACAGTAATTTGTTTACCCACCATTTGCTATCTTTCTCGAGAGAAGCCACTAGTGAAATCTACGGCCCCCGGGTCTTCTTTCTCATATTTTCTTTGCGATCTATTTTATTTGCACTTTTTATTCAGATCTATTAAACCAAAAATACAAAAAATTTACTTTGCTGCACTTTATTTTATTTGCGATCTATTTATTCAATCTATTATAACTTTCTCCCGTCAACACGCAATTTCTGGCGCCGTTACCCGAAAGGGGTTGTCAACCCATTTAACACGTCGGGTTGCGAGGTGTTGTTATTTGTGTGCAGGGGTTGTTTACGTTGTGTTGCTTGGTTCTCCTACTGGTTCTATAACCTTGGTTTCATATCTGAGGGAAATATCTACCGCCGTTGTGCTGCATCATCCCTTCCTCTTTGGGGAAATACCGACGTAGCTTCAAGCTAACATGTCGTGTAAAAGTTTGAAATGTAGTGAAAATTTGTCGTGTTTGCATGAATCTCGTCCGGTGTATATGAACTTTCACAATAATAGTAATATATATTGTAGGAGTATGATAATATATGGAATGATGATTCGTTTTTGTGTGTATAAACTTAGAAGATTTGACCCGAGACAAAGCTAACATGTGAAGTAAATAAACACATAGGGTCTACACACACAATTTATCTTAGGCACTCCAATAGTATGTCCACTACACATTCACGCATTTCACATCTTTCTACATCTACGGGAACCTACGACAGGGTTAACGTAAATTGCCTCTCTCTCCCCCCTAATTTTCATGGTGGTGGGCCCCTCCCTCCCCCCATCTCCAATCAACAGCCCACACGTTTCACATTACGTTAATTATGTAACTGGGATTACGTAGGTGTAGCATTACTCGTCCTAAAAAACCAACTAAGCCAATGATAATCCCCAAGTGCAAGGAATCATCGTAGCAATTTCCAAAGGTGGAAGTGATAAGTACGGAGTGTCGAACCCACAATGAGCTAAAGGTAAGATCAATATTCTCTCAAGTCCTATCTGCCACTGATACGACTCTACGTACACCGAACTTTTGCTTCAAACTAGAAACAAGAAATAAAACTACTTTGTGAGTATGAAGATGATAACTTTGCATGATATCGGAGAACTAAAATATAAAAATATTTGTTGTTAACATAAAGTTAGAATATATTGTTATATAATATAAATAGCGAGTGTGGAATAATGATGGATTGGTGTGCGGAATTATCCTAGGCAATTGTTAACAACATCGATAGTTGTCATTGCAATTTTATATGAGGGAGAGGCATAAGCTAACAAAATTTCTCTCCTTGGATCATATGCACTTATGATTGGAACTCTAGCAAGCATCCGCAACTACTAAAGATCATTAAGGTAAAACCCAACCATAGCATTAAAGTATCAAGTCCCCTTTATCCCATAGGCAAGAACCCCCTTACTCGGGTCTAAGCTTCTTTCACTCTGGCAACCCACTATAAGCGAATCATGAACGTATTGCAACATCCTACAGGGGAATGCTTCACGTGTGCGCGGCACGGAAGGCACCATAGGACAACACCAAAATAAAACATACAACTCAAACCAATCTAGATCATCAATCAACCCAAAGGACAAAAGAAATCTACTCAAAACAGTATAGGATGGCAACACATCATTGGATCATAATATGTGGCATAAAGCACCATGTTCAAGTAGGGGACTACACCAGGGTGCGGGTTAGTGGATGGTGATGAAGATGGTGATGTTGATCAAGATGATCACTGCGGTGATGGTTCCCTCGATGGCACTCCGGCGCCACCAAGAGAGAGGGGGAGAGGTTCTCCCCCTTGTGCTTCCTCCTCCATGGCCTCCCCCTAGATGGGGAGAGGTTCTCCCTTTGGTCCTTGGCCTCCATGGCGATGATGGCCCCCTCCGGCAGGGTGCCAGAGAGGGCCTAGATGGGTTTTTCGTAGCTACAGAGGCTTACGGCGGAGCAACTCCGGATCTAGGTTTTGTTCTAGAGTTTCCTAAATTTATAGGAGTGTTTGGCGTCAGGGACAAGTCAAGGGGACCCATGGGGCAACGACAAGATAGGGGGGTGCGCCCTAGGGGTGGGGGCGCCCCCACCCTTGTGGTTACCTCGGGACTCTTCTCTGGTATCTTTTCGCTCCAGTATTTTTTATATTTGCCAAAAATATTCTTCGTAAATTTTCAGCCCATTCCGAGAACTTTTATTTCTGCATAAAAAACAACACCACGGTAGTTCTGCTGAAAACAACGTCAGTCTGGGTTAGTTCTAAGAAAATCATACCAAAATCATATAAAATTGTTATAAACATGGCATGAATACTTCATAAATTATAGATATGTTGGAGACGTGTCAGCATCCCCACTTAATTCCTGCTCGTCCTCGAGTAGGTAAATGATAAAAGAAATAATTTATGAAGTGTGAATGCGAGCATAGTGTAAAAGTTTGATCAATGATAGTTCCAAACACTTTTTCTAGCATCATTATATATCATAAACAGTAGCTCATCTCATAAAACTTCTCATGATCAAGTACCAAGCTATTCACAAGTTAAAGTATAGACCATAAAGTTTCTGAAAACTAACAAATCATGTTCTTAGTCATCAAACAATTGCAATTCATCTTATTTTCAAGAAGGGTCTATGTAAGAGCTTTGATTTAGCAAATTCCACATACTCAACTACCATATAGTCTTCCATGATTGCTAACACTCAAAGCATATTTTTAGAAAAAATAGCATTCGTCAAACACAGAGAAAGATAGGGGCTTAATGTTTTGCCTCCCAACTTATTTATCATATAGATAATTGTCAACAATAATAATTCATGATCAAATATATTTGAATGGCCATTATGTTTGGATCTTTCCCCACCACATGATGCTTGCCAACTAAAGAATAATTGAGGTTTAAATAGGAAGGGATACTATTGACTCTTGCATAAAAGTAAATACATGAAAGTAAAAGATAGGCCCTTCGCATAGGGAAGCAGATGTTGTCATGCGCTTTTAAATGTTGGATGTGCAAACCCTTAATGCAAAGGAACGCCATGTCGTATTGCCCTTTGTGATAGCAACCCTTATTATGCAGTCCGTCGCTTTTCTTTCTTTACCACCACAAGTTCGTACAACGCTTATTTTCCCTTACAATAAAAGATCATACATAGCAATTTTTATTGCTTTTTGCACTGATGACAACTTACTTGAAGGATCTTATTCAATCCATAGGTACATATGGTGGATACTCATGGCATGAAAATGGGTTTGAGGGTTTTGAATGCACAAGTAGTATCTCTACTTAGTACAAAATTCTGGCTAGCAAAAGATCCTAAGAAAGCACCACGTGTTAGAGGATCCATAACAATATAACTTCTATGAAAATATACCTAAACATAACTCACTACGTTTTCTTCCTTGTCCAACTCCAACTAATTTTCTCAAGTTTGAAAATAATTAATGGGGCTCATAATCATAGTCTTCCTTATTCTCCTCGTATCGATATCTCACCCAAAACTTGAAAACTCCAATCACACAAAACTTAATGGAACTTCGTGAGATGGGTTAGTATGATAAAGAGTAAATCATTCACTTTGGTACTGTAAAAGACAAGATTCATAATTGTTCTTACACAATGCCTACTATACCATATTGTTTCTACAATTTATATTGAGCAATATAAGCCATAGAAACTAGAAAACAAGCAAACTATGCATTGAAAACAGAATCTGCCAGAAACAGAATAGTCTGTAATGATCTGAACAACAACCATACTTCTTCTACTCCAAAAATTCTGAAAACTTAGGAAAACCTAGGAAATTTGTATGTCGGTGTGGAACGACACCTATGGGATCACAAGAATCCCTACTACGGTTGTCGGGGCGCAGGGTTGTGAGGAGAGCAGGGCTAGTAGACAGCACAAGGATCGTTTACCCAGGTTCAGGCTGCGAGGATGCGTAAAACCCTAGTCCTGCTTTGGTGGGTGTATTTCTGAGAGTTCTTGAGCCCTCGAACTAGCTGTGGTCAGCGTGTGGTTTGAAAGATCCGAATCCCTCTCCTGGTCGCCTCGGGCCTCCTTTTATAGGAAAAGGGGTTGCCACAGTGGCGCACAGGAGGTGGAAAAGTGTACAGTGTTGCGAGGTTATCCCGCGTATTACAGGACAAGATGCATTTAATGCATCGCTTAGCTGTCCCCTTGCTTTATCGGGGACGGGGGCGAGGCCCGTCCCGTCCGTTGCCGCTCCTCCTCGCTTCGACATGCGCCCCGGCCAGTGATGCGTGCGGTGCCATGTAGGCAGGCAGGCAGCTGAGGTGGCGCGATCTGCATGCCGCCACGCAGGCACTTGATGACTTGGCCTGGGAGCTGCATGTTGCCATGCAGGTGCCCGCCCAGCTAGTTCGGCTGGCAGCTGTATGGGAACGGTGGTGGAAGCTTGGTTGTCACGGGCCTGGCGGTGGTCCCTTTGGCGTATTTGGTGAGGGCCTTGCCGGGTGGCCCGGCATGGGTCTTGCCGTGGCGCGCTGTCGTCCCCGGCAAGGTCTTGCAGGGGTCTGGTAGCCTTCCTAGGCAAGGATCTTGCCGGGGATCGTCGTCTTCTAATCCTCATCTGATCTTGAATATGTCTTCACAAAGATCTGCATGGCACCATAGAGGTGCCTTCCCGAGCCCTGGCCCCACATTGATGACGGTGTTGGCGGCCATAGGCTCAAGGGTGGCTCGCTCTATTGGTGTGGGGTGAGCTGTCCTGGCAAGGATCTTGCCGGGGCCGGGGGAACCTACTTCGTCCCTCTGCTCTTTGTGGTCTTGGCCTTGGCGTTGCTCTGATCGTCATGGGCTTCGGCCTTACCTTGGCTCACCTTCCCTGCTCTGCTTGGTGTGGTCGTGGGCGCGGCTCTGACTGTCTGTGCACAGGTAAACGGGTACAAAAGCGTGCCCTTCCTTTTGTACACCGACAGGAGCCCCCGGGCCTGGGCCACACATAAGCGCGACACGTTGTTGGGTCAGGCCCAAAACTGTGCGCGGGCAGGCGAGGCGGTTTTTACTGCGGTAAGACTTTTCGCACGCTCCGCTTCCCACGACCCGCGTGCATGGCGCGGCGTGCAGGGGCGTGCGTGACGTGGGCGGCATGCGTGGGGCGGTTTCTACACGCATGCGTCACATCACAGTAAAGAGGCAGCGCGCGCCTTCCCCGTAAAGAGGGAGGCGTGGAGGCGCGGCTTATTTACTGAATGGGGTCGGCGCTCAGTCTTCAAGGCGTCCACTCCCCACGATCACGGGGTGGGGAGAGGTCGCTTCGCCTGTCCCATCGGTTCTGCACGTCCGCCACGTGTTCCCCATGCACTTGGGGTAGCAAGCGGCAGAGACGGGAAATCGGGCCGTCGTTGGTTGGGGCTGCGGGTCGGTCCCGATTCCGCGCGCCTCTGGTGGCTGGACTGGTCGAACGGGGTGGCCGAACCCCGACCCCGCTCCTTTATAAGGAGAGGAAGGGGGGATGGCGTCCCGCACTCTTCTGTCATCCATCTTCTCTTGCATCTGCTTCTTCCTTCCACTTGCCATGGAGAAATGGAATCCTGGTCCTTCGACGGTGGCAGCGAGGGGCGAGGCCGTGGGCGAGGCCGAGGCAGAGGTCACAGCACTTGGGGAAGAGGAGGACAGGGCGGCGCCACGGCTTTGCCCCTGCCAATGATGCATGTCCCGATGGAAGGCCATGTCGAAGACCAGCCCCGCGAGTTCTTCATCAGGCTGCGCCGGCCTCCGCGTCGTCGTCTTCGTCTTCCCGCCCCGTTTGCTCGGGAGATGGAGCGTGACCGGCCCCAATCCCTCAGGTTGCACATGAGGGGTTGCGGGAACGGGGGCACGTGGGTTGTCTTCGACTTCCTGGCTCCTCGAGTCATGTACCTCCGCCGTGGGTGGAAGACGTTCGCTCGCATCCAAAGCCTGACGGCGGGGCTCGTCCTCTACTTCAAATTAATGGAGGACGGCCTACTCTCCGTCAAGTTCTTCGGAGAGTTCGGGACTCGCCTTAAGTGCTGCATGGAGAGCTCCTCCGATGGAGATTTTGACGATGGAAGCTCTTCCTCGAGCGAAAGTGATGAGGAGCACAGCGGGGCGGATAGTGGTGATGAGTCCGACTAGGCGTCGGACGCCCCGCGCCTGGGCGGGTGCGGCAGCAGCAGCATCTGCACCTGGCTGTTCCTCCGGCAGAGGTTTGCTGGGGGCGGGGCCAGCTCCTTGAACTTCTCGGGGCCGTCTCCTTGGGCGGCTAGCGTTGGGAGGCTGCGGAAGAGGAAGAGGGCGGGTGGCAAGGCCGTCAACTCGGAGTACGCGGGCACCGACGCCTTCATCGCGTATCGCCGGTCCTGCCGCCTCGTCTTCCAGCTCCTTTTCCGGCACCGTCATCACCGGCCCGCCCGTGGGCGGCCACCGAGGTGTTCTCTTGGTGCTTTCTGCTGCTCGTAGCTCGCCTAGGCGCCCCTTTTGCCATTTCGCCTCCTTGACCTACCTCCTGAGGAGAGGGACAAGAAAGGGATTACGGGCATCTTATCTCTTTTTTAGTTTGTAATCCTGCGGGCCTTTGTTAAGTTTAAAACTTGTAATCCCCTTGCTCATGTTTTTCATCTCGCACGAACTGTACCTGCATGGGATGTTTTTAATGAAAAAGGGATGCTTGGCGGGTTTTTCGTTCGCGGGTAAATCCCGCGACAAGGAGCAAATCCTTGTTATTGTTTAAGATAAACGTTTTTCACCCGGCAATAGGCCTTGCCGTCCCACCACCCCACTCGACCGTTCTCGCACTCTTGGCGGAGGCAGGGATGAAGTGGGCACCAGGCTCCTCGTCCCACCTCCTTGCCCCCGCGGCTACGACCAAATCCGGACCTAGGAAAAAGGGGAGCACGGCAGCCTAGAGATAAAAACGAGGTTTCACATACCCCAGTCCAGTTCCGAAATGCATGATAGAGGATAAAAGACTTATCTGGATTTGATGCCCCCGGCAATCTCATCTTGTCGTGGTTGGATCCTTGTGCTTGCAGCCCCCGGCAACTCTGGTTGCCGGGGTCGGGGCGCCGGTCCGTTTCCTTCTTTTTGAGTAGCTCAGCAGAAATGCTCATGTACCCTGCGAACCAAAGGAGGATAGGAAAGTAACAGATAGACGTGCACTCGACCTCTAGGCTAGGGGTTAGTCGCTGCTAAGCACTATCAACCCTAACCAAGGAAGAGACTCGACCTAGCATGCATGCTATAACTTAGGGCGTCAGCGCTTCATTTATTTATGCTCAGGGTCTGCGCCTGGCTTTGTACAAAGGGTCACATGCCTTGCCGGCAAAGCTTGTACAAAAGGTGGCTTGCCGGGAGGCCCGGCAAGCCACGTCTTATGGGCAAAACTTGGGAAGATGCTCGATGTTACAGGAGTTGCTCATTGGGGCGGCATCTTCAGTCTCTAGGCGGACTGCGCCACGCCTGGTTACTCGTATTACCCGATAAGGGCCTTCCCACTTTGGCGTCAACTTGTTGGAATTCTTGGCCGACTGAACGCGCCGAAGAACAAGGCCGCCTTCCTCAAAGCTCCGGGCATGAACCTTGCGGCTATGGTAGCGGCGCAAGGCTTGCTGGTAGCGTGCCGCTCTAACAGCCGCCCGAAGACAATCTTCCTCAAGGAGCGTTGCGTCATCTTGGCGCAACGGCTCTTGCTCAAGCTCTTCATAAGCGAGCACTCGAGGTGATCCGTATATGAGTTCCATGGGGAGAATCGCTTACGCCCGTATACCAGGGCAAAAGGTGTCTGGCCGGTGGCTCGATTTGGCGTCGTCCTGATCGACCAAAGAACCGCCGGCAACTCATCAACCCAGCGCCTTCAGCTCTTGTGCAGCTTGTCAAAGGTCTTCGCTCTCAGGCCTCGCAACACTTCAACATTTGCCCTCTCCGCTTGGCCATTGCTCCGTGGATGTGCCATGGAAGCAAAACAAACCTTGCTGCCGAGGTCTTGGATGTACTGCATGAAGGTGTGGCTTGTGAACTGCGTGCCATTGTCGGTGATGAGTCTGTTTGGCACACCAAAATGGCAGACCAGTCCTTTGAAGAACTTGACGGCTGACTGAGCAGTCACCTTCCTCACTGCTTCCACCTCCGGCCACTTTGTGAACTTGTCGATTGCAATGTACAAGTACTCAAAGCCCCCAACAACGCGGCAGAAAGGGCCCAGTATATCGAGCCCCCAGACCGAGAATGGCCAGGAGAGAGGTATTGTTTGAAGGGCTTGGGCTGGTTGATGAAGCTTCTTTGAATGGAACTGGCACGCTTCACACTTGGTTACTAGTGTCGTCGCATCCTAGAGGGCGGTGGGCCAGAAGAAACCTTGCCGGCAAGGGCCCTCGACCCTATGTGGGAGCCACATATGCCTCCATGTATCTCCGCCAACAGCTCCAGTCCTTCCTCCCGGGGGATGATGCAGTTGAGTTTCACACCGTTCGGCCTTCTCCGGTACAGGATGTCATCAATGAACTGGTACAGGGCGGACCGACAGGCTACTTTCTCCGCTTCTTCCTGCTCCTCAGGAAGCTCCCCTGTTTGGAGGAATTGGACGGTATGTTGTGCCCACGCTTGAGCACAGGGCTCGGCGGCAAGGACCAAAGGCATCTCTTCCGCCATGGGAGCGGCCGTCTCCACGTGGCTTGACGCCTGCCGGAGCTGCTTGCTCTTGGGCAGGCTCAGCGTCCGCGACAGCACCCTTGCCGGCAGCCCCAGGGGGCTCGGTAGGAAAGTACTTGTCGGGACCTGATTTTCTCCGCTTGCTCTGCCCCGCTGATGTTCGACGGATGGTTGATTTAACCGGAGCAAAAAGGTACCTGGTTCCACAGGTAGCTTGAATGCGGCGCGCTTTGACAGGTAATCGGCGATGTCGTTCTCCGCTCGGGGGACGTGCTCCGCCTAGATACCGTCAAAGCGTTCCTCCAGCTTCCTCACCTCATCTACGTAAGCTTCCATCAATGGGCTCTAATAATCCTTGTTGACCTGCCTGACGATGAGCTGCGAGTCACCCCTAACGATGAGCTTCTTAACCCCGAGGTCTGCCGCGATCCTGAGACCGGCAAGCAATCCCTCGTACTCAGCGTTGTTGTTGGTGGACATCTCTCTGGGGAAGTGCATCTGGATCACGTACTTGAGGTGTTCTCCGGTGTGTGCGACGAGTAGCACACCGGCACCGGCACCTTGCAGCGAGAAGGCCCCATCAAAGTACATGATCCAGTCGCGGTCTGCTTCTTTGTCAGGGAGAGTGGTCTCTTTGATTTCTTCGTCAGACGTCGAGGTCCATTCTGCGATGAACTCCGCCAAGACTCAGCTCTGAATTGTCGAGGTACTTTCAAACTTTAAACCGAAGCTTGACAGCTCCAAGGCCCATTCCACAATCCTTCCGGTTGCGTCCGGGTTGTGCAGTATCCGTTGCAACGGGAAGTGGGTGACGACGGTGATCTTGTGGGCCTGGAAGTAGTGACGCAGCTTCCTCGAGGCCATAAGGAGGCCGAAGAGCAACTTTTGCACGCCGGAATACCTCGACCTAGCCCCCTGCAAGACGGAGCTGACAAAGTAAACCGGGTGCTGCATCATCTTCTTCTTTGGCACCACTTCACTCGACTGCGCGGGCATTGCCTTGGTGGCACCAGACTCTGCCAGGAGCCACGCCTTGTCGGCATCAGGCCTTGCCGGGGGAATCTTTGGCTTGCCATCCACTGGTTCTGTCGCCATTGCTGCCTCCTCGTCGACCTCCCTCTGCACCACCAGTGCGGCGCTGACCACTTGATTCGTCGCCGCCAGATACAGCAGCAGCGGCTCTTGTGGTTTAGGCGCAACTAGTATTGGTGTGGAGGAAAGGTATTTCTTCAGATCCTGAAGTGCTGCCTCGGCTTCTGGGGTCCACTCTATTGGTCCTGCCTTCTTCATGATTTTGAAGAAGGGAAGGGCGCGCTCGATGGATTTGGGGATGAATCGGCTCATGACAGCAACGCAGCCGGTGAGCCGACGCACATCCTTGATCCTCTTGGGTGCCTCGATTTGCTCAATAGCCTTGATCTTGTCTGGGTTTTCCTTGATCCTGCGCTGCGACACAAAGAACCCGAGAAGCTTGCCGGACGGAACGCCGAAGACGCACTTCTCAGGGTTCAGCTTGAGGTTGATCTTGCGCAGGTTAGCAAATGTCTCTTCTAGATCTTGCACAAGGGTTGGCCCGTCCTTGGTTTTGACCACTATGTCATCCATGTAGGCCTCCATATTTCTATGGAGCTGAGGTTCAAAACCAATTTGACTGCTCTTGCAAACATTGAGCCAGCATTCTTCAACCCGAAAGGCATCCGTAAAAATCAATATGTACCACATGGGGTGATGAATGTTGTCTTCTCTTCATCCTCTCTTGTCATGAAGATTTGGTGGTAGCCTGAGTAGGCGTCGAGGAATGATAACACATCACGCTCGGCCATGGAGTCAACAATCTGGTTGATGCGCGGCAACGGGAAGGGATCCTTAGGACAAGCCTTATTGATATGTGTGTAATCAATACACAGCCTCCACTTCCCATTCGCCTTGCGCACCACTACCGGATTGGCCAACCACGTCGGGTGGAGCACCCCTCTCACCAAACCTGCCGCTTCCAACTTCCTGATCTCCTCTTTGACGAACTCCTGCCTTTCCAGAGCCTGCTTTCTGACCTTCTGCTTGACGGGCCGCGTGTGGGGGCAGACAGCTAGGTGGTGCTCAATCACCTCCCTGGGAACACCGGGGATGTCGGACGCTTGCCGTGCAAACACGTCGACATTTGCCCGCAGGAAGGTGACGAGCGCGCCTTCCTATTTGCTGTCGAGGGTGGAGCCTATGATGAAGGCCCCTCCCGTGCCATCCTCCGCGACGGGCACCTTCTTGGTCTGCAGCGGCTCGGCTCTGGATCTCTTGCTCTTGTCGGTAGAGCTCTCTGGCACGTCCTCAACGGTAGCACAAAACTCCGAGGAGGTGCGCTTGCCGGAGTGGGTGCGAGAGGTCTTGTCGGGCTCCTTCTTCCCTCCCGGGACTTCGGCGGCAGGAGCAGGTGCCTTGACGGCAGCTGCTGCAACTGCTTCCCAATAGAGTTGGTCAGTGGAGATCATCGCGTCCTTCTTGCCGGAGGGGACGGAGATGATGGTCAACGGCCCGGGCATCTTTAGCATGTTGTAGGCGTAGTGTGACGCCGCCATGAACTTGGCTAGTGCCGGGCGGCCGAGGATCCCGTTGTAGGGAAAGGGGATCTCGTCCACGTTGAAGACGATCCTCTCTGTCTTCTAGATCAACTCTCCTCCAAATGTCACGGGCAGTGTGACCTTTCCCTTCGGCTGGCTCCTCCCCGGATTGACCCCTTGAAACGTGCCCGTTTCCTCGAGGTCTCCATCATGGATTTGCAACCTTTTGATCACAACAGGCGAGATCAGGTTCAGGCCGGCCCCGCTGTCAACCAACATCTTGTTCACCCTGAGGTTGCGTATTGTTGGCGAGACCAACAATGGCAAACACCCGACCGCGGTAGTGCAATCAGGGTGGTCCTCGGCGTCAAAGATGAGGGGCGTGCTGGACCACTTTAGCGGCTTCTGAGCGTCGACGACGGCTCTGCTGTTGTAATCTCACGCGCCCACTACTTGAGCTAGCGGTGAGAGGTATGCAGCGAGGCGCCGCCGTCGATGCACATGGCCTCCGTAGCCTTTTGGAACTCTTGCTCTCCAGATTCGTCGTCCTCGTCGTGATCGTTGTCTTCTTGTTTCTTGTCGCGGACCCGGGCGGGCCTCTCTTGCTGGTTGTCCTTGCCGGGGTGGCCTCCTTGGCCGCCATGCTTCTTGCCGGATCCCTCAGCACAGTCCTGGTCCTTCTCCTAGTCCCGCCTTTAGTACTCAGCCATTTGCTTCTCAGCAAGCAGCTCGACTTGTCGGCAGTTCTGGAGATCGTGGCCCTTGGTGCGGTGGATCTTGCAGTATTGCTTGCTGGAGCTTCCTGGCTTGTCGGTGGCCTCCAGGGCCCGGCAAGCGCCGCACCCGGCAATCTCCTTGCCGGGGGCGTCTGCCTTGACCTTCTTGCCGGCACCGGTATCGTCAGATCCCTCAACGGCAAGCACAGCCTTGCCTTTGCGTTTCCTGTTGCGACACCGGCTCTTCTTCGTCGGGGTGGCGGCGTCTTCATCGGTAGAGTCGGTTTTCGTGTCGGCTTCTTCGCCGGGGTACTTCCTTCCCTCTTTAGCCCGGGCACACCTATCGGCCAGAACGTAGAGCTCGGCCACATCCTTAACCCTGGTCATCGGCAGCTCCTCGCGCATCTTGCGATTGCGACGTTCTGACGGAACGCGCTAATCACAGCGGCGGGATGAATGTCGGGGATGTTGTACTGCACCCGGCTGAATCTCTGGATGTACTTGCGTAGGGTCTCCCCTTCCTTCTGGGAATGATATGCAGATCACTGGCATGGCCATGAGCATGGTGGCCTCCTGTGAAGGCGTAACGAACTCATGGCAGATCGACCAAGAAGAAATGGAGTCCACCGGCAAGTGCATCAACCAAGACATCACATTGGGCTTGAGCGCCCGGTGATATAGTTGGCAAGCACCTTATAAATCGTGAGCCCGGCCGCCTGCATCGCGATGGTGTAGATGCTGAGGAACTAGGACGGATGGGTCTTGCCGGTTTACTTCTCGCCGACGTCGGGCTTGAACGTGCGGTGGGACGGGCACTGGAACTGCCTCAGCTCACGGGTAAAAGCCGGGCAGCCCACCTTGTCGGGTGGTCCATAGCGGGTCCCGCCCGCTTGTCCGACTGGCGGCGCGTTTCATGCCACCACTCGACGGTGGTTTGAGCGTCTTCGTGAGCTCGCTGCCGTAGGACCTGGCGCTGGTCACGGAGGGTCCGTGGGTCGGACGACGCTATGGAGATGTTATCACAAGCGTCATCGCGACGGGCCGACGCCCGCGGCGGCTGGCGAGGAGGAGGAGAGTGCACCGTGGCTGCAGCTCCCCCGGTCCTCCCAGCGCCAGCATGTGGTGGCTCGGTGGAGCGCCGACCCAAGGGCCCCGCCGGTCGTGGATCGTCTTTGTTTGCGACGGCGACGAGGCTCCAGATGGTGGCCCTCCACTCATCGAGCTTCTCCGTAGCACGAGGGAAGTCGAGGAGCAGCTGTGTGTGCGCCAAAGCTTCCGCTGGCGTGGGCGGCGGCGACAACTGCGTGAATTGCGGCGCACTTCGACTTCTAACTATGTTGGAAGGAGCTCTGTCACGACCCATCGGCTGCGTGCCATTTTCACCAGCGCTTCGGCGAGCGTGCTGAACTCCTTCATCTTGCTGACGACGCACGGGGCTCTTCCCACGGCGGTGCCCAGGGTCACCAACGTGGTCACGCTGCTCGGCGCGCACACCATGGGAAGAGCACACGGTGGTCGCCGGTGTATGCGTCCCGGAGGTCGCCGCGCCGCCCGGAGTCGGCACAACGACACCCCCGGAGGGCCCCGCGCCGCCTGCGGGGGGCCCAGCTCCGTCTTTGGATCCGGCGGCGTGTAGCCGGTCGTCGGGCGCACGAACGACGCCGCTCGCCAGGCTCCGACTGCCTGGGCGATGCTGGTGCTCGCGGGCCGCGGCCCGGGTCCTGTCCGCGACCGGTCCGCTGCTCGTCCGCACTGGCATGGGCCGTTCGGCTCACAACAAGCGGATCGCCGCGGCCGACTTCTTCTTAGGGGCCATGGCGACGAAGAGCTGCTAGGCTAACTACCAGACCAGATTCTCACAATTGCGCCCCCTACCTGGCGTGCCAAAGATGTCGGTGTGGAACGACACCTATGGGATCACAAGAATCCCTATTACGGTTGCCGGGGCGCGGGTTGGGAGGAGAGCAGGGCTAGTAGACAGCACAAGGATCGTTTACCTGTGTTCGGGCCGCGAGGATGTGTAAAACCCTAGTCATGCTTTGGTGGGTCTATTTACGAGAGTTCTTGAGCTCTTGAACTAGGCGTGGTCAGCGTGTGGTTCGAAGAGCGAATCCCTCTCCTGGTCGCCTCGGGCCTCCTTTTTATAGGAAAAGGGGTTGCCACGGTGGCACACAGGAGGTGGAAAGGTGTCTGATGTTGCGAGGTTATCCCTCGTATTACAGGACAAGATGCATTTAATGAATCGCTTAGGTGTCCCCTTGCTTTATCGGGGACAGGGGCGAGGCCTGTCCCGTCCGTCGCCGCTCCTCCTCGCTTCGACAAACGCCCTGGCCAGTGATGCGTGCGGTGCCATGTAGGCAGGCAGGCAGCTGAGGTGGCGTGGTGGTGGAGCCTTCACGAAGATCTGCATGCCGCCACGTAGGCGCTTGATGAGTTGGCCTGGGAGCTGCATGTTGCCACGCAGGTGCCCGCCCAGCTGGTTGGGCTGGCAGCTGTATGGGAACGGTGGTGGAAGCTTGGTTGTCGCGGGCCTGGCGATGGTCCCACCGGCGTCTTTGGTGAGGGCCTTGCCGGGTGGCCCGGCAAGGGTCTTACCGTGGCGCGGTGTCGTCCCCAGCAAGGGTCTTGCTGAGGGTCTGGTAGCCTTCCTCGCCAAGGACCTTGTCGAGGATCTTCGTCTTCCAATCCTCATCTGATCTTGAATATGTCTTCACAAAGATCTACATGCCACCACAGAGGTGCCTTCCCGAGCCCTTGCCCCACGTTGATGACGGTGTTGGCGGCCATAGGCTCAAGGGTGGCTCACTCTGTTGGTGTGGGGCGAGCTGTCCCGGCAAGGATCTTGCCGGGTCCACTGAGGTTGCCCCGGCAAGGGTCTTGCCGGGGGAACCTACTTCGTCCCTCTGCTCTTTGTGGTCTTGGCCTTGGCGTTGCTCTGATCGTCTTGGGCTTCGGTCTTACCTTGGCTCACCTCCCTTGCTCTGCTTGGTGTGGTCGTGGGCGCGGCTCTGACTGCCCGTGCACAGGTAAAGGGGTACAAAAGCGTGCCCTTCCTTTTGTACACCGACATTGTATATCAATCTTGTGCAAAAATATCAGATCAAAAGCACGCTTCTGTGATTGTTTAAAATTTTGGCAATGAGCGCAAAAGTTTCTGTTTTTCAGCAAGATCAAATCAACTATCACTGTAAGCCATCCCAAAGGTCTTACTTGGCACTTTATTGAAATGAAAGCTATAAAACATGATTACTACAGTAGCTTAATCATGTGAACACACAAAAACAGTAGGGGTAAATATTGGGTTGCCTCCCAACAAGCGCTTTTCTTTAATGCCTTTTTAGCTAGGCATGATATTTTAATGACACTCTTCCAAGCCCAATTTCGATGATAGTCTTATTCATAATTTAGATATAAGTGAAGTTCATGGAGCATTCTATAAATAATATAGATTTACCAACATCCAATCTCAAAATATATAAGTGAAGCACACAAAGCATTCTTTAAATCCATACTCAAAAGATTTAAGTGAAGCACAAAGAGCATTTTATAAAGCCATACTCAAAATATTTAAGTGAATCACATGAAGCATTCTATAAATCAATGAAGGACTATCTCATACTAGCATGGTACATAAAGTAAAAAGACAGGAAAAGACACATATCATTTGAACAAAACAAAAACCGAGGTATACCGATAATTGTTGAGGAATAAAGATGGGATGCCAACCGGGGCATCCCCAAGATTAGATGCTTGAGTATCCTTGTAATATTTACTTGGGGTGCCTTGGGCATACCCAAGCTTGAACTCTTGCCTCTCCTTATTCTTCTCATATTGATAACTCCTGGTTCTTCGAACACTTCATCCACACAAAACTTAACTGTCGGGGATGGCTGATCTGGCCCACGAACACCTATGGGACCGGCGGACCGAGCCCCTTTCGGTTCGGCGGGGGGCGGAGGTCGCACGAAGAGCAGATCGAGGCGAAGCGCACGAGCGGTTTACCCAGCTTCGGAGCTCTCCGGAGAGATAACACTCCTACTGCTGCATGTCTGAGTGTATTGAGTGGTTCTTGCTCGGGAGCACTTGAGTGCTACAGTACACACAAGCTGCTAACGAGACCGAGCGTGAGTGTTCTCTGGCTTCGAACCTTTTGAACCTCTCTCCTCCTCCTCTACGTTGCGCATGGGCTTCCTTTTATATGCTCAAGGGGTCTCCGACAGGTGGCAACGTAGACAAGGGTAAAAATGGAAAAGGAGTGGTTGGTACAGCTACTTGTACAGGTGTATCCTACCTAACCACGACGGCAGGGGACAAGGGCATTAAATGCCCGTCACGCCGCCTCTAACAAAGGTGCAAACAGGGACCGTCAGGGCGCCACCGCTTGCCGGATGGCAATCTTGTCACGTCGCTTGCCACCGCGCTTCCATCGCCGCCTGACCTCTTGCCACGCTGCTACCGGAAAGGTCCTGTGGCGACACGTTAGTGGACGTCTTTGGAGCGCAGTCTGTAGTGGTGGTCTGCGCGGCAAGCGCCTTTTGCCGGTTGTTGTCTTGTCGCGTCCGGAAGCTTGTCGCTCACCGGGCCTTCCCGGCAAGCTCCTCTTGCCGGGGCCTTGTTTCCTAGGTGCCTTGGGTGGCCTTCCCGGCAAGCTCCTCTTGCCGGGGCCTTGTCTCCTAGGTGCCTTGGGTGGCCTTCCCGGCAAGCTCCTCTTGCCGGGGCCTTGTCTCTTTGGCTCGAATACTTTGTTCTTGAATGGCTCCAAAAGAACCACGGAGGACCTTGGCGGTCACCCGGTAAGCCTTGCCGCGGAGGGCTGCAACTGCCCGTGCACAAGTTCGGGATACTAGGGTACCCCTACTCTAGTACACCGACATTAACAAAAAAACTTGTGAGATCCGTTGGTATAATAAAGCAAAGCACTACCTTTAGGTACAGTTGTAAACTCATTCCAATTTCATATTAGCATTATATATACTGTATTCCAACTTCACCATGGTTCATACCCCCCGATAATACCCATAGATTCATCAAAATAAGTGAACAACACATAGAAAACATAATCTGTCAAAAACAGGACAGTCTGTAGTAATGTAGAACTTTCGGATACTTCTGTAACTTCAAAAATTCTGAAACAGTAGGACAATCTAAAAAAATTGCATAGAAGTATTGTGTAAAAATTTCAAGATTTTATCACGCTCCAGTAAAAGACGTAAATTCAATCACTAAAGAAAAAGTTTCTGTTTTTTCTGCTGCACACACGAAACAAGCAATCTAATCATCCTAAAAGCAAACCTTGGCAAATTATTTTTATAATACAATGAATATATACAAGGGGATAATTATTTTTGAGAAACTTCCATGAAAAAAATCTACATGCTTCCATGAGCATGAACACAAGTGTTCAAGGTCAACCCTCACTTCTCCAATGCACAACCTTCCAATCACTTCTCTTTTTGAAAAAGTTTTTATGAATAGGAGGCAAATATTATTATTTTTTTGCATTTTGTAATTTTTTGTTTTTTTCACCCACAACTAAATAAAAACAAAAGGGAAAACAAATCCTACTTAGTGAAGAAAGCAAAAAATCATACACGAAAATATCAACCCCACGCTATTGCTTCCCGGCAACGGCGCGAGAAAAGAGCTTGATAATCCCCAAGTGCAAGGAATCATCGTAGATATCTAGTTATTTATAAAGGTGGAACTGATAAGTATGGAGTGTCAAACCCACAAGGAGCTAAAGGTAAGATCAATATTCTCTCAAGTCCTATCTGCTACTGATACGACTCTACGTACATCGAACGTTTTCTTCCAACTAGAAACGAGAAATAAAACTACGTTGTGAGTATGAAGATGATAACTTTGAATGATATCGGAGAATTAAAATATAAAAATAGGTGTTGTTAACATAAAGTTAGGATATATTATTATATATTATAAATAGCGAGTGTGGAATAATGATGGATCGGTGTGCGGAATTATCCTAGGCAATTGTTAACAAGATCGGTAGTCGTCATTGCA
Source organism: Aegilops bicornis (assembly GCA_021605145.1). Taxonomy (NCBI): domain Eukaryota; kingdom Viridiplantae; phylum Streptophyta; class Magnoliopsida; order Poales; family Poaceae; genus Aegilops; species Aegilops bicornis. The sequence goes on along the minus strand of CM038675.1, from coordinate 390,701,850 downwards.
ATTTTATATGAGGGAGAAGCATAAGCTAACATACTTTCTCTCCTTGGATCATATGCACTTATGATTGGAACTCTAGCAAGCATCTGCAACTACTAAAGATCATTAAGGTAAAACCCAACCATAGCATTAAAGTATCAAGTCCGCTTTATCCCATACGCAACAACCCTCTTACTCGGGTTTAAGCTTCTCTCACTCTAGCAACCAACTATAAGCGAATCATGAACATATTGCAACACCCTACAGCGGGAATCCTTCACGTATGCGCAGCTCAGAAGGCACCATAGGACAGAACCAAAATAAAACATACAACTCAAACCAATCTAGGTCATCAATCAACCTAAAGGACAAAAGAAATCTACTCAAAACATCATAGGATGGCAACACATCATTGGATCATAATATGTGGCATAAAGCACCATGTTCAAGTAGGGGATTACAACAGGGTGCGGGAGAGTGGACGACGTAAAAGAGAAGAGGATGGTGATGAAGATGGTGATGTTGATGAAGACGATCACCGCGGTGATGGTTTCCCCGATGGCACTCCGGCGCCACCGAGAGAGAGGGGGTTAGGTTCGCCCCCTTGTGCTTCCTCCTCCATGGCCTCCCACCTAGATGGGGAGAGGTTGTCCCTCTAGTCCTTCGCCTCCATGGCGATGATGGCCCCCTCTGGGATCCTCCTCCATGGCCTCCGGTGATGATGGCACCCTGCGGCAGGGTGCCAGAGAGGGCCTAGATGGGTTTTTCGTGGCTACAGAGGCTTACGGCGGCGGAACTCCTGATCTAGGTTTTCTTCTGGAGTGTCCTCAATTTATAGGAGTGTTTGGCATTGGGGACAAGTCAATGGGACCCACGGGGCGATGACAAGATAGGGGGGCGCGCCCTAGGGGGGTGGGGGTGCCCCCCACCCTTGTGGTTACCCCAGGACTCTTCTCTAGTATCTTTTCGCTCCAGTATTTTTTATATTTTCCAAAAATATTCTCCGTAAATTTTCAGCCCATTCCGAGAACTTTCATTGTTGCACAAAAAACAATACCACGGTAGTTCTGCTGAAAACAGCGTCAGTTCGAGTTAGTTCTAAGAAAATCATACCAAAATCATATAAAATTGTTCTAAAAATGGCATGAATACTTCATAAATTATACATACGTCGGAGACATATCAGCCAACCTCCCAGCATATCGCGCGGGAAAAGACCCGGCCATGCCGTTTTAGTCGGGATTATTGATGGATCGCGCGAAGCACCAACTTTAAAAGGAAAAAAGGCGGTACACTCATAGCACGCCCGTTGCGGTCGCATTGCACCCCTCACAGAGTCGGTCCTGCACACGGCTCACGCAAACGGAACCCCCTTCGGCTTGCCTCTTCACTGACACGTGGGACCGCACTTGGAGAAACCGACCATGCGCCAAACTCTCCCGTCAACCGCGCGAAAATCCCCCCCCCCCCCCAAATCCCAAATTCAACCACCCTTTGGCCAACTAGCCAATAATATTCCCCAACCCCCCCCCCCCCGGCCCCCTCCACTCCAATAGCTCCGCCAAAGCAGCCCGCCCCGCCGCGCCGATACGTCGGCACCGCGGTTCATCGAGGGGACGCAAGGCGATCCACTCGCTCCCACAGTACGCTCTAGTAGACTACAGTCCTCTAGCCGCGCCACCACCGCTAGCAACGTTCTTGTGGAGACACACAGCTGTCGGCTTCTCCCATGGTATGCGCATTCTAGACTAAGGCCACGTGCATGTCAGAGTAGCACTGAATGCTAGCTGATAGACGCTGTTAATCTCACTGTTTGCCAAAGTAGTTTACAGTCAATATGCTCTGCTTAAGAAGCTTCCTTGCCCTGTTCTGCACTCAATCTGCTTAGCTGAGATGGCATGCCACGCCCGATTAGTTGCTATATATACTGCCATATATTTATTGTGACGTAGATTGCCATGGTCTAGTAGCCAATCTGTTAGGTGAAATAGCTCTACTCCGTGTTATACTCGATCTTTGTTGCTAAGATGGCCTTCAATGGTTGCGTGCTCGGACTCATTGACTACTAAAACATACTGCCATAATTTAGCACTCAAATCTGTTTGCTGAATTAGCTTTACATATATATATATATGTATATATATATATATATATATATATATGTATATATATATATATATATATATCGTTACTTAGATCTGCTTGTCCAAATATCTTGCCATATCTTTAGACATCAATCTAGGTATTTTTTTCTAGACTTCATAAAAAAGCATACATGTTTTTCCTGTAGTATCTAGTAGAAGAACTAATTTGTATGTCTAACAGATGGACAGGACTTGGATAACTTCTGCTCAAAGATTCTCCGTAGCATATGTCGAGGGGGTTGAAAACTTTACAAACTTTATCAGAGCTGAGTACGGTGGTTCGAAATCAGATGTGCTCTGTGCATGTAGCAGTTGTATGAATTCAGTTACAAAGACCCCAGTCAAGTGTGCAAAATCATCTACACTTGTCTGGGATGTCGGTCACATATACTTGGTGGGTTCATCATGGTGAAGCTGTGAACATTAATTCATTTATAACTATGTGGAAGCAGCAGATCACCATCTTGATCTGCCTGATGCTCAGGTGGAAGAGGAGGAGGAGGTGGTGGTGGTGGAGCCAGTGAGTTTGACCAACATTGAAACAATGCTACAAGATGCTTTTCCATTTCGTGAACTTTCACCTGCAGAAGAAAAACGGTGGGCCCGCATGTTGGAACAATGCAACGTGGTTGTCACCCCAGGAAATAAGTTGTCAGTATTCTTAGCTATGGTCACCTTTCTTCAGGTGAACACATCTGAGCGGATGACCAACAAATCATTCAATGCGATGTCGGATGCTTTCCGCAAATCTTTCCCGGATGCGTCTGAGCTGCCACACACCTATAGTAAAATGAAGAATTTCTTTCGTGCAGTTTCTAAGAATAATTGTGTTCTGTTCCGGAAGGATTATCCCAACTTAAGTGAATTCCCAAAATGCAAATCATCAAGATGGAAAGATGGCGATGTTGTGAAGAGGATTCCTCATAATGTTCTGAGACATTTTCCAATTATACCAACATTGCAGAGGTTGTTTCATGATGCTGAAACAAGAGAGGATGTACTGTGGCATTCTAGGAACCAGGAGTACAGAGATCATAATGTAATGAGCCATCCATCTCATGGTAGTGACTGGAAAAGCTTCAATCCGAAACACAAAAGTTTGTTGCTGACCCAAGAAACATTAGATTTGGCTTAGTTTCAGATGGATTTAACCCCTTTGGCCACCAAAGCGCCACATATAGCATGTGGCCAGTGCTTGTTATCCCTTACAACATGCCTCCAAATGTCTGCACAAAAGAATCAAACTACATGATGGCCTTGCTCATCTCAGGTCCAAAAAGTCCTGGAAAGGATTTTGATTTATTCATGGAGCCTCTTGTGGAGGAACTTCAACAGCTATGGAGGGGTGTTCTCACTTGATACCTATATAGCAGCCCACCAGCTGATTTCTTTCTGCGTGATGTTATAATTTGGTGCATCCATGATTATCCGGCTTTGGGCACTATGTCAGGGCGAACGACACATGGTTACAATGCATGTGTTTGCTATGACAGGAATCCTCTATCATACGCAATACTTAGCAAGATCTGTTACATTGGACACAGTCATTTCCTTGCCAAGGAAAAGTCGTGTCCTACAAAATACCAAATAAATGTCTTCAATGCAAAGCATGAAAACCGTGATGCACCAAAGAGGCTCACCGCCGATGAGTTGCACGTGAAATTAGAGAAGGTCAGGCATATTACACCAGGAAACCATCCTGATAATGGTAGCGGGAAAACGGAGGATGGCAGGGTAGAAGAGAGATTATTGTTTACCCACAGGTCCACTTTGTGGGACTTGGAGTATTGGAAAGATTTGGATTTGCGGCATAATCTTGATGTGATGCACATCGAGAAAAATATATGTGATAGCATTATCAGCACACTTCTTAATATTGAAGGCAAGACGAAAGATACCTTAAAATCTAGGATTGATTTGACACATCTGGGTATCAGAAATTTGCAGGTGGAAGATGAAGGTAAACCACGGGATATGGCACCAGCTATGTACATCTTGGACAAGGTAAAAACAAAAGAATTATGCGAGGTCCTGTGACGTGTGAGATTCCCACATGGATTTGTTTCCAACCCTGAAAGGAGAGTCAGTGCAGATGGAAACAAGGTATAAGGGTTGAAAACTCATGACTGCCACGTCCTACTTCAAAGGGTTTTACCTGTTATCCTTAGAGGATTGGACCACCCTGACTTATATAGAGCAGTTGCAGAGTTGGGACAATTCTTCAGGGAACTCTGCAGTAGAAATATCAGGATAAATGCTTTGGAGCGTCTTAGAGACAAGATACAACTATCCTATGCGACCTTGAGAAGATATATATATCCTCCAGCCTTCTTTGATGTGATGGTGCATTTGGTTGTTCATCTACCTGATGAGGAACTACTTAGAGGTTTAGTACAGTATGGTTGGATGTACCCTATTGAAAGGCGGCTAGGCACTTTCAAGGGCTATGTTAGGAACAGAGTTAGACCCGAGGGTTCCATTGTAGAGGACTACATTGCTACAGAAGCATTGACATTGTGCTCAAAATACATTGAAACAACTGATCAACTTAGCAAAGAGGTGGGTGAAGACAATCCCGGGCTCAATGTTTTCGATTGTTCTATTCGAGTTACAGGGAAGAGTCGACAAGACGACAAACCTAAAGATTTGGACAAAATGGTTTGGTATGTGTTGAATAACTGTCATGAGATTCTACCTTATACCGAGTAAGTGCTAAGTACTGTAGGTTATACATCGTAATCTACTAAACATGCATCACATTCTTATATATTTAGATGTTTGACGCGATCACTATGTTGTGCAGCATCTACAAAAAGGAGTTACTGCCGCAAAATCCAAGAAACATTGACAAACTGGTTATGGCAGGATTTGCGAAATGGTTCAAGAGCCATGTAAGCTTTTGAATTGCACTATCAGTTTTTTTAATATATTGAGTACATAAGATGATCAGCTTGTCTATTTTCTAACCATAGGTTAAGAAGATGCGGGAGGATGGGTAGGCAGTTAATGATGCCCTTTACGCACTAGCAATGGGTCCTAATACTCGGGTAAGACATTATGAATCTTGCGTTGTTGGAGATGTGCGCTACAACACCGTTGCACGCGACGAAGGCAGGAAGACACAAAACAGTGCCATCATGAGCACGGATAAGTACGACAAAGAGATAACTGAAACGTATGCTAACATAACAGACATTGTTCAGTTGCAGTATATCTCCAGTTTCGAGGTTCATCGGTGTGTGGTTCTATTGTGCTGCCGTTGGTATAACTTGTTTTCCAGGATCGCAAAACCCAGAGCTGATGATTATTTCAAATCCATCAATGTCAAGGTGGCGTACCAGACCTACGAGCCTTTTATTTTGGCAAATCAAGCAACATAGATATTTTTCCTGGAAGACACATTTGCACGTAGCGATGACTGTAGAGTATTGCAAAGGTTTGAGCAGAGGAATTCGTTTAATGAAGTTGCACAACAAGTTGATGCTTACACTGCTCCTGATGTAGAATATTCCACAGGTGTTCCTAATATCTTTGAGAACCATCACGTCAATGACGCTGGCGAAAAGATTGCCTACCGGGCTATGGACATATGAGAGTTGATCAATAAGAAACTAGCGTTCGAGGACATTGAGGATGAAGAAGAAGATGACACTGGGGGGAATTACCATTTAGATTGATACACATGGCGAAGATGTTGACGCTGCTGTTGCGGATGATGCATGATTGGATTGCTTTTGTCGTATTTCCCTATTAGAAGACGTTTTTTATATCTACTATGTGAAATTGTGTTTGCTATGACAACTGAAACCTGATGAAGTTGTTGTCTAGTATTTTGTTGTGAGAATATCACTTATTATGTATGTTGATTTGTGTTTGGTGATTGTATGATGACTACAACATGATGACATTGTTGTTTAGTTGTACTCATATTTGGCTGTGAAACTTGTATTTCATGACATAGTTTGCTATTGGACTGCAATTTGCTTGACGTCTTCGAATAGGATCAAAGCTGACCCGGCAGGGCCTCTGCTAACTTATTTATTTACTTATTAGCAAAAGGGCATCTGCTATTTATTTATTTATGAGAAAAAGGGGATACCCCCTGATTTCTGTTAATAGAATTCATTAGATGTTCACAACACTACGCCCAGCCTGCTAAACAGGTTTCATTCATTACTAGTTTCAACAAAGTGCTCATGGCATAGCCACTGAATACATCACGAGTGCTACATACACTGCAAATAAAGAGACAATCATCCTACAGAGCACATTTATTTTTCCCATTATCTTCACAAGCTCTTTCATCTCCTCATTGTTGTCAAGGTCATTCATCATCTGTTGCTTGGCCATGATCGGAGGAACTGCATCTTCAACCATCTGCTCTGCATCTTCCTCTTCTGCCATTCCTTCAGTTACTTGTCCAACACCCCAACCTGCTAGTATTGGGATTCCTCAGCTAACTATATAATTAGCGTAGTTGCATTCCCCCACATCAGCAACTTCCTAGAAATAAAAATCACACGAATCTTCCCTTTTCTGCACGAATCAAATTGGAAGATCATCAACCAAACTATTAAAAAATCAGCAACTGAAAGCAGCGGAACAACACTTAAACATATTATTACCCCATGATTCGGGCATTTGTAGAAGACTCAGCCAGGGTTGCGGATTGTGGTTGAGACGCGATGGATGACTCTGCGTGATTTGTAGCAGTGGCACCACACCAACGGCAGTGGGTTGCGATGAGCAACCGGTTGTGGTGCATGTGTTGGCGGGGGGTGATGAGACCCACAGGCGATGGTATAGGTGGCGACTTGGTGCATATCTGGTTGTTGCCTCCTGAAGATCAAGTGGACGAGCCGCCAGCGGACATGATTACTGCGGCCAGAGCTTCTGATGCTAGGCAGAGTAAGTAGAGAAGAGGAGAAGCAAACGTTGGATATGTTGGTTTCATTACTTGCAGAGTAGCATAATACCATATATAGTCATAGTCTAGGTTTGTATTCGAACTAGCTACAGGAGCACATCTCTCTTTTTTCTAGAATTCAGCAACGTCTCTTTACTGGTACACTAGCTTGTTCTGTACGCCTTCTCAAGTCTTTGATTTTCTTTCTTTTTTGCGAGGAAGGAAGGAGGACAAAATTGAGGGTTCCTGGGACTCGAACCCAAGACCTCTCGGTTGAAAACCAAGGGTGCTAGTCACTTATGTGACGAATGTTCCCTGGGAGGAGAATGGTAGACAAATGCATTTTCCTCGCAATTTTAGTTGCAACGCAAGATCGAACAGTCGCAGTTTCGAGAATGTTATTAGGCGAACGAGCCCAGTTTTTCTTTTCTTCCTATATATAAAAAGTATGCTACTTGGTGTCAGCTTAGTCAATAAACAATTGTGATAAGACCGTTGAATTGACATTCAACATCTGTCGTGTTTCTTCAGTCTCTTCTTCCTCTAGCCGCCAAAGCCAAACCAGCACCGGCGGGACCGCCTGCTCCCGCCTCCCACAGCTGGTTGTGCTACCGCGCATGCATCATGGACACATTGCACCCTAAAACTCTGTGCATCTTCCCCGGCTCCTGTTCGTTCCCGTCCAAGGCCTCACCATCGTCCTCCGCCTTAGTTCGCCACATGGCTCATCGCCCTCGATGTTGTCAACATGGTCAACAACCGAGAGGAATAAGGAGATGATCAGACACGGTGAGGATGACAAGGGACCCACCAGGATCATGGCGATGAGGCAAGCAAGTGCCTCCTTTATTACAAGATAAAAAGGGTTCCTCCTGATTGTTTCCTGACATCTGGGTCGCACGCCACTGTCAACATAGTCAATAAGCGAGATAACTACACAAGGAGCGGCAGACACCCGGGACCCAGCAGCGCGTGCAGTATTTTTTTTGAGACGGAGAAGGGTATCAACTGGGTTGTGCGGGAGCTGTGGCCCGTCTAGCCCATGCTTTTATTTCATCTGTTTACCACAAGACCAGCCCAGTTTTTTTTCCTTTCTGAAAATGGCTAGCCCAACTATTTTGTTTTTTTTACAGAATAACCAATGTAGACCTACTTGCTTTTCTACGCCTTGCTGGGCCGAAAATCTTTCAAGACGAGGAGGGATACATTCGGGCTTGCCCAAAAAATGGGCTATAAGTAATAAGAAATGGGCTATAAGTAATAAGAAATGGGATATAAGTAATAATAAATGGGATATAAAATGAAAAAATACAGCAAATAGGCAATTAGTTCCAAAATACTTTTTTCTTTTGGATTTTGATATTTTAAATTTCATTGTTTTTGTGCGGGTAAAATTTCATTGGATCTAAATTAAGGTATGTTTAGTTTTAAAATTGATTTGAATCTGGCTAGAAATTTTGGGTTGTATGCTGTTTGGGACAAATTTTGAGGCTGACTTGTGGGTCTCTAGGTTGACGTGTACGAAAGGCTTTGTCAACTTAGTCCACAAACGATTCTAGCAGTAGTGACCATGGGATGTTAATCCAATGGCCGTGCTGCTTCTTCAATATCTAATCTTCTGCCTCCATCCACCCAAACCAGCACTGGTGGGACTGCCTGCTCTCGCCTCCCATGGCCGGTTGTGCTGCCGCACAGGCTGCACTGCCCCACCCTACTCCATCGCTGGCCAAGCCATTCCTCTACTCACCCATACCTCCTGTTATTTTCCGGCGATGGCAGCAGAACCAGTAAACCCTCGTACTCCCCACTGCACACCTCCTGTTATTTTCTGGCAACAGCAACCGAACCAGTAAACCCTCGTACTCCCCCTTTGTGTGGGCAACACGCCGAGTCTTCCCCGGCTCCGGGTCATTCCCTTCCTAGGCCTCACCATTGTCCACCGCCCTGGTGCTCTCGGCACAGCGTGGTCAACTTGGTCAACGAACAACATCCATCGGAAGAGGACTGTACATGGAGAGGCTGACAGCTAGGTCAATGGTTGCACGCAAGGAAGTGCCTCCTTATTACGCACAAAATAATGATTCCTCCACCTGACAGCAGGGACCCACTGGAAGGGCCTCTGTATTTCATGAAAAGAATGTTCCTCCCGCTGATAGCTCGGACCTGCCAGCTATATCTTCGCATGGAAGGAAGTGCCTCCTTATTATGCGCAAAAAAATGAACACTCCCCTGCTATCTGGGACCCACCATAGTTGGAGGCTGACTTGTGGGCCTACTGACGTGGATGGAGGGCTTTGTCAACTTAGTCAATATGAACGATTCTCCAGTGACCATACGATGTCCATCCAATGGCCATAGTTCTTCTTCAACCTCTAGTCTTCTTGCTCCAGCCGCCCAAACTAGCGCCGGTAGTGCCGCCTGCTCCTACCTCCCGTGGCCGGCTTTGCTGCCACACAGGCCTCACTACCCCACCCTACTCCCATCGCTGGTCTGGCCATCCCTGTACTCACCCAGACCTGCTGTTATTCTCCGGCGACGGCAGCCTCACACTACAGCCCAACCAGTAAACCCTCGTACGCCCCTCCGTGTGGGAAACAACTGTTGAGTCTTCCCCGGCTCTAGGTCATTCCCTTCCTAGGCCTCGCCGTCGTCCACCGCCTTGGTGCTCTTGGCGCGGTATGGTCAACGTGGTCAAGGAACGACTTACATCGAAAGAGGACTGTACGTGGAGAGGATGCAGGTGGGTCAACAGCCGCAGCAAGGAAGTGCCTCCTTATTACGCGCAAAATAATGATTCCTCCACCTGACAACAGGGACCTACCGGAAGGGCCTCTATATTTTGTGGAAAAAATATTTTCCCCTCTGACAGATGGGCATCACCAGCTATATCTTCGGACGCAAGGAAAGTGCCTCCATATTAGGCACGAAAAAAAAATCCTCCCCCCTGATAGCTCGGACCCACCATCAATAACTTCGCACACAAGGAAGTGCCTCCTTATCCTCCCTGACAGCTGGCCTTTCTTTCGTCATGTGCCTTGGGCAAGGCTGATTTAACAGGCGCTCAAGATTGACACCTGATCCTCCACCCCGCGGGGGCGGTCTACCCTTACGACGCTGACCATTATTCTGCGTGTTACTGTTAGCCACAAAATCTAAACTATTATCCGCTTTACGCTTACCGTTGTTTCCATGGCCTGCTTGGTGCAGCCGCTCTTCTTTCCCTTTCCCGGCTTTTCATCTTCAGACTCAGGGTCCTTGGTACTATCAGAGTCGGCATACTTGACCAAAGCTGCCATAAGCGTCCCCATGTCATTGCAGTGACGCTTGAGTTGTCCCAACTTCAGCTTCAGAGGCGCAAACCGGCAATTGCCTTCCAAGGTTAAAACTGATGTATCAGCATTGATGCGGTCTGATGAATGCAAGATTTCTGAAACCTGGCGCACCCAATGGGTTGTCGATTCACCTTATTATTGGACACAGGCGGCTAAGTCCACAATTGACATGGGCTGCTTGCACGTGTCTTTGCAATTCTGGATAAACCGGGCCTTTAACTCGGCCCATGACCCAATGGAGTTAGCTGGTAAATTTTTCAGCCAAGTGTGAGTTGTTCCTTCCAACATCATGGTGAAGTATTTAGCACATGCCGCCTCATCCACATCGAAAGTCTCCATTTCCATCTTATAGCTTTCGATACATGACTCGGGGGGTAAATCGGCAGTGTAATTGGGCACTTTACGTGGACCCTGGAAATCCTTGGGCAGCCGTACATTACGTAGAGCCGGGGTGAGACACGGCACCCCCAAAGAACTGGAGGTAACTCCTAGTTCCACCGAAGTTGTTGGACGAACCGGAGTAAGCTGACGGGCCGCGTACTGTGCCGCTAACTCGGCTTCTCGACGTGCCCTACCATGATCCACCACATCCTAAGCATTAGCACCACCACCCGCCGGGTTATGCCCTCGAGGTGGGTTACGGTTCCGTGCACTGTTCGATGCTACGTCTTGAGCTTGCGTTGGTTTTCCTTGAAGAGGAGAGGGTGATGCAGCAAGTGTAGCGTAAGTATTTCTCTCAGTTTTGAGAACCAAGGTATCAATCCAGTAGGAGGCTCCTCAAAAGTCCCACGCACCTACACAAACAAGCGAGAACTGCAACCAACGCAATAAAGGGGTTGTCAATCCCTTCACGGCCACTTGCGTAAAGTGAGATCTAATAAAGATAGTATGATAAGATAAATATATTTTGGTATTTTATAATATAGATGCAAAAAGTAAAGATGCAAATAAAAGTAGATTGAAAGCAAATATGATAAGAGATAGACCCGGGGCCATCGGTTTCACTAGTGGCTTCTCTCAAGAGCATAAGTATTACGGTGGGTGAACAAATTCCTGTCGAGCACTTGATAGACAAGCGCATAGTTCTGAGATTATCTAGGCATGATCATGTATATAGGCATCACGTCCATAACAAGTAGACCGACTCCTGCCTGCATCCACTACTATTACTCCACACATCGACCTGCCTGCATCTAGAGTATTAAGTTCATAAGAACAGAGTAACGCATTAAACAAGATGACATGATGTAGAGGGATAAACTCATGCAATATGATAAAAAACCCCATCTTGTTATCCTCGATGGCAACAATACAATACGTGCCTTGCAACCCTTTCTGTCACTGGGTATGGACACCGCAAGATTGAACCCAAAGCTAAGCACTTCTCCCATGGCAAGAAAGACCAATCTAGTAGGCCAAACCAAACTGATAATTCGAAGAGACTTGCAAAGATAACTCAATCATACATAAAGGAATTCAGAGAAGATTCAAATATTATTCATAGATAAACTTGATCATAAACCCACAATTCATCGGATCTCGACAAACACACCGCAAAAGAGTTTACATCGAATAGATCTCCACAAGAGAGGGGAGAACATTGTATTGATATCCAAAAGAGAGAAGAAGCCATCTAGCTAATAACTATGGACCAGTAGGGTCTGTGGTAAACTACTCACAACTCATCGGAGGGTATAAGGTGTTGTTGTAGAGGCCCTCCGTTTTTGATTCCACATCCGGCAGAGTGCCGTCGATGTGTCCAAGATGGGATCTCGCGGATACAGAAGGTTACGGCGGTGGAAATTGTGTTTCGTGGTGCCCCTAGATGTTTTCGGGGTACGTAGGTATATATTGGAAGAAGAAGTACGTTGGTGGCCGCCCGAGGGGCCCACGAGAGAGCGGGGCGCGCCCTACGGGGAAGGGGGGCTCCTTTCTCGTGGCTGCCTCGGCTGCTTATTGACTTGCACTCCAAGTCCTCTGGATCACGTTCATTCCAAAAATCATGCTCCCGAAGGTTTCATTCCGTTTGGACTCCGTTTGATATTCCTTTTCTTCGAAATACTGAAATAGGCAAAAAAAACAACAATTTGGGCTGGGCCTCCGGTTAGTAGGTTAGTCCCAAAAATAATATAAATGTGTAAAATAAAGCCCATAAACATCCAAAAGGGGTAATATAATAGCATGAAACAGTCAAAAATTATAGATACGTTGGAGACGTGTCATTTGACATAACCGGTTCATCAATACGCCTGCTGTAACTCCGGCTTGGACGGGGAGTGGAATGAATCCTCTCGCGGCTGTATGAATAAGCTTGCTACTAAGTCAGGGCTGTTTGAAGGAGCTCTCTAGCCCGTCGTGTCTCAACCGCTACTGGGGACTCGCCTTCGATCGGGAGAGCCGCAAATCGTGAAGCGGTGGCGACTATGTTATCCAACGGGTTAGAGTAATGACCGGAGGCGTTGAGACGTGCTGTGACAGGACATTGTTCTGACGAGGTGGATCCATCGGGCGCGGCTGAACCGGCGCCCCCGTTCCAGGTGCCTCCACCCGGTTTACCACTGGCTGGTTACTGGTTCCTACTCCTGGCGTGTTAAAGAGATTCCTTGCCTCATAAACCGGAGGCAGGTGAGATCGGTACCTTCTCCTCATGACATCATTTTACGCGCTCTGATCCAACATAAGCCGGTAAGTCTGTGCATCCAACTCGGCCTGCTCTGCAGCCATCCTGGTGTCCTTAGCTACCAGGTCTGCCTTGGCCTGAGCTATCCGATCCTTCACTTTCGCAACTTCTGCGTTATGCTCATCCTGATTCGCCGGGTTAACTTCTGCCGCTAGTAACGTTGCCAAAGCGTCAAATAAGTCAGATAAAACCTGGTGGCGGTCGCCGACAGGGGCCTCCGCCTGCTGCTTTCATCACCGCTGGCGACCGGAGATCATCAACTGCTGCGATCGAAGAGTGCTGCGGTAATGTACCGGCCATGAAGATCGCAACCCGGCTCGGCAGATCGAAGCGGTCCGGAATACTGTCGCCATCGGAACAGCCCCCAAACTAGCCATCTTGCAGTTGGTACAATGACTCGGTCTCTACGATAGATGACTCGTCATCAAAGTAAATGACGGTTTCACCACTCTGTGGATAACTCCGACGAAGGCACGCTTCATAGCAGGCTGAACCCGGGCGGGTCTCGCACGCTGAGCCGTTTCGATGATGTCGGTGCAGATGTCCGGCTCAGGGCCCGGTTCACCGATCTTGCCAATGAAGACGTGAATGCCGCTGAAGGGGACCCCGTACCCGTACTCAATTGAGCCGGCCTCGGGGCCCCAGCCTGCGTCATTGATGTAGAGCTTGCCGCGACGACTCTTGGTCATCCGGCCCACAGCGTATCCCTTGAGCCCTTTGAAGCTGCCCTCTAAGAACTTGAAACCATCGTGCAATAGCCCCACGGTGGGCGCCATCTGTCATGGTTTTGTCACGGTAGATGTCCTAGTGTGTGGACTTAGTCGTGGAGCCATCGCGGCAGGTTAGCTTAAAGGTGTTAAAGCAGGACAAAGGACGCAAGGAGTTTATACTGGTTCGGCCCCTTGCGGTGAAGGTAAAGGCCTAATCCAGTTGAGGTGGAATTGCTAGGGTTTCGATGGCCAGGGAGCGAATCCACTTGACCTGGCTCTCGAGTTGTTGTTTGTTGCCCCTAGACCGCCGCCGGGTTGTCCCTTTATAACGCCCGGCGATTTACAGAATCCCGGCCGGCTCATAAACGTGTCCGGCTCGGTTTCTACCCTTTCCTATCTTACAACACAAGTTACATGTCATATAGCGGTTTATGTCTACGGGCCCTAATCCGCCTTTGGGCCCTGGGCCTTCGTGTAGATCTCCTCCGTAAAGCGCCATACTCCTTGTCTTCATGGGTTTCAACGTGTATAACTCATTATGGGTATAACCCAGCCCCTCCTGGCCGGTTTATATTCAGTAGTAATATCCCCAACAACAGCAGTGCTCTCAGGTTCTAGCGCTTATTTTAGAAGGTGATGACACAACATAAAAGTAAATAGAAAGTCCCTTCGCAAAGGGAAGCAGTGATTTGCAGAGCGTGCCAGAGCAGAAGTTTTAAAACAGAGGTAAATGAAATTTTGAGAGATGCACCCTTCTTGTTTACTTTACGACCATCAGTTATCAATATCTTCCATGCTAAACACATTAGTAGTGGTTCCCAAGCGATAAAGTAAAGGTTATGACTCCGTAGGAGTTTTTGTTTGATTATTTGTAAGATCTTTTGTGTTTGCAGTTTGGGACTGGGAATCCCTATTACTGCCCCTTTCTCATGCGAAGTCGAGTGAATAAACACTTGATCTAAGAATAATCCACTTAGCATGGAAGATCTCCTGTCGTTCCATGAACGATCCAGGCACACAAAAAGGATATTTATTTGAAGTTTTTAGAGATGGCACATGCAAATTTACTTAGGATGGCAGGGTAATACCGCATATAGGTAGGTATGGTGGACTCATCTGGAATAACTTGGGTTCAAGGTTTTAGATGCACAAGCAGAATTCCCACTTAGTACAGGCGAAGGCTAGCAAATAGGTTGAGAAGCAGCCAGCTAGAGAGCAACAACGGTACATTTTGCATAAGTAACATTGGACACTAGCATGAGTAGGATATGAACACCATGAACATAAATATCATAGAGTCTATGTTGGTTTTGATTCAACTACATGCATGAACATGGGCCAAGTCAAGCTACTCGAACATTCAGAGGAGAATACCATATCATCATACTACATCGCAATCATTTTAACGCAATGTTGACATCCAAGATAAATCAGTATCCACTCCTAGCTACTTATGCATGGAATGAGAAACTATAATCTCTAATTGTCATTGCAAACATGTTTAATCGTAATGAGCTGAATCATGGATACCAGGTTAAACATATTTACAAAAAAAGAACAAGTCCAGTTCATACATGTTTCTCTCTGCCACGACCAGTTCATTAAATGTCATCATTATTGCCTTTCACTTGCACGACCGAACGATATGAAAATAATAACAGTGCAAGAGTGTCGTGGACTAAGCTGGAATCTGCAAACATTTTATTCAACAAGAGAAGACAAGGTAAAATGGGCTCTCTGTCAGATCAACAATTATGCATGTGAGAGCCACTCAACATTTTCATCGTGATCTTCTCATCGGCACGACTCGATAAAAAGAAAAGAAATTCAGAGAAACACACTGAAGTGTTTTTTGATTTTTTTTGGTTTTCCTGAACAGGCAAATTAAAGGGAAAAGCAATAACGAGAAAAACTATTTATACGGGAAAGCTCCCAATAAGCAAAAGAAGAACAAGGAAATCTTTTTGGGTTTTCTTTTTAGTGCTATAGCTAACTACTCTAGAAAGAAAAATAAAAAAGAAGCAGGAAATATTTTTAGATTTTCTCAAAGTTTTTCAAACACACAAGAAGAAAGCAAGAAAATAAATTTAACATGGATAGTACAATGAAAAAGTATGGACATCGACAAATGGAATGAAATGTGTGAACATGAATGTAATGTCGGTGGAAATATGTACTCCCCCTAGCTTAGGCTTTTGTCCTAACTTGGTAATCAGTCAGTAGTCTACATAGTAGTCGAGGTGATAGCTCACGGAGGCTCTCGGTGTGGATGCCTCAGCCTGCCGTGCAGCCACAACCACCGCGTTATGAGCTCGGGCCTCTCTCTCAAGAACAAAGTATCTTCCCCTGTTGTGAGCATTAAAGAGAGCAGGCGCAGGCAAATTTATGTGTACAACGGAGTCTTGATGAAACAAAAATTTATAGGTGCCCCCCCCCCCCCGCTGGTTCTTGGCTCCACAAATTCTCATTTATTGTATAAAAAATCCTCGCAAAGTTTCGTTCCATTCCGACAACTTTTATTTCTGCACAAAAACAACACCAAGGTAGTTCTGCTGAAAACAGCGTCAGTCCATGTTAGTTTCATTCAAATCATGCAAATTAGAGTCCAAAATAAGAGGAAAAACGTCAGGAAAAGTAGATACGACGGAGACGTGTCAGTGCGGTGGGTAGGTGAGCGGCCACTCGGTATGGAGTGCTACTTCTTGAGCTTGTGTTGATTTTTTTCCTTGAAGAGGAAAGGGTGATGCAGCAAAGTAGAGATAAGTATTTTCATCAATTAAGAACCAAGGTATCAATCTAGTAGGAGGCACAAACAAGTCTCCAATGTATGCACCTACACAAACTAACAAACACTTGCACTCAACGCGAAAAAGGGGTTGTCAATCTCTTCACGGTCTCGAACAAGAGTGAGATCTAATAGAGATAGGTATAAAAGATAAATAAAAAGGCAAGCTAAATTAAATATAAATAAATTGCAGCAAGATAATTTTGGGTTTTTTGGTGTATAAATCTGAAAACATATGATGGAAAATAGACTCGGTGGCCATAGCCTTTGCTAGAGGCATCTCTCTTGAAATACAGTAAAACATACATTGGGTAAAAATATACTATCGAGCAATTGATAGAAAAGTGCAATGATTATGAATATAGGCATCACGTCCGTGTCAAGTAGACCGACTCTTGCCTGCATCTACTACTATTACTCCACACATCAACCGCTATCCAGCTTGCATCTAGAGTATTAAGTTCATAAGAACGGAGTAACGCCTTAAGTAAGATGACATGATGTAGAGGGATAAACTCAAGCAATATGATGAAAACCCCATCTTTTTACCCTTGATGGCAACAATACAATACATGCCTCGCTACCCCTACTATGTCACTGGGTGAGGACACCACAAGATTGAACCCAAAACTAAGCACCTCTCCCATTGCAAGAAATACCAAGCTAGTGGGCCAAACCAAACCGATAATTCGAAGAGAAATACAAAGATATTTAATCATGCATAAAAGTGTTCAGAAAAGACTCAAATAATATTCATAGATAATCTGATCATAAATCCACAATTCATCGGATCTCGACAAACACACCTCAAAAGAATATTACATCGGATAGAACTCCAAGAACATCGAGCAGAACATTGTATTGAAGATCAAAGAGAGAGAAGAAGCCATCTAGCTACTAGCTATGGACCCTTAGGTCTGTGGTAAACTACTCACGCTTCATCGGAAGGGCAATAAGGTTGATGTAGATGCCCTCTGTGATCGAATCCCCCTCCGGTAGGGTGCCGAAAAAGGTCCCAAGATGGGATCTCATGGGAACAGAGGCTTGCGGCTGCGGAAAAGTATTTTGGTGGACGCTTCTGTTGATTTGGGAATATTTGGGAATTTATAGCACAAGAATTACGGTTGGAGGACTCCCGAGGGGCCCACAAGCCCTCAGGGAGCCCCCCTAGGGCGCACCTGGCCGGCTTGTGGCCTCCTCGACCATCTTCTGACCCCCTCTCCATGCTCCGTGGATGTCTTCTGGTCCAAGAAAAATCATCATAAAGTTTTATTACGTTTGGACTCCGTTTGATATTCCTTTTCTGTAAAACTCAAAACAAGGAAAAAACAGAGACTGGCACTAGGCTCTAGGTTAATAGGTTAGTCCAATATATATATATATATGTATAAAATATATATAGGGCTGGAATATTCTGTTACTCATAACATAATAATATTCTGTTACCCCCCCCCCCACCCTATATAGGCACGACGCGCCGTCCACCGTAGAATCCCCCCGACCCAGCCCGAACCCAACCCGCCTTGTTCCGCCGGAGGCAGCCGTCGTGGGCGAGCGAGCAACAGCGGTAGCCGGAGCGAGGGAGCCCGCGGCACCGTGACTGGCCGGCGACAGATCCGCTGCCGTCTCCTGCCTCCTTCCGTTGCCGGATTCATCGACGGGGCCGTGATCCATCGTCTCGTGCCTCCTTCCGTTTCCGGATCCATCGACGGGGCCGTGATCCGCCGTCTCCTGGCTCCCTCCGTTGCCGGATCCAACGACGGGGCCGTGATCTGCCGTCTCCTGCCTCCCTCCGTTGGCGGATCCAACGACGAGGCCGTGATCCGCCGTCTCCTGCCTCCCTCCGTCGCCGGATCCAACGACGGGGTCGTGATCCGCCGCCGCCTCCTGCCTCCCTCCGTCAACGGGGCTCCTTCTCTGGGGCAGTGATCCCCGCAAGGTGCTACCTCCCCGGACCTCTTCGCCAGACGTCCACCACAAGCAGGAGCTGCATCAATGGCGCCACCTCCCAAGAACATGCCAGTACGCCGCTGATACGTCTCCAACGTATATATAATTTTTGATTGATCCATGCTACTTTATCTACTATTTTGGACTATATTGGGCTTTATTTTCCACTTTTATATTACTTTTGGGACTAACCTATTAATCGGAGGCCCAGCCCGTAATTCTTGTTTTTGCCTATTTCAGTGTTTTGAAGAAGCGGAATATCAAACGGAGTCCAAACGGAATGAAACCTTCGGGAACGTGATTTTCTCACGAGCGTGATCCAGGAGACTTGGACCCTACTCCAAGAAGCAACAGGCGGTCACGAGGGTGGGGCGCCCTAGGCGCGCCCGCCTCGTGGGCCCCTGTTGCTCCACCGACGTAATCCTTCCTCCTATATATACCTACGCATTACCCCCAAACGATCGTAACAGAGCCAAAAACCTAATTCCACCGCCACAACTTCCTGTATCCATGAGATCCCATCTTGGGGCCTGTTAGGAGCTCATGGGAGGGCATCCACCACGGAGGGCTTCTACATCATCACCATAGCCCCTCCGATGAAGTGTGAGTAGTTTACCTCAGACCTTGGGTCCATAGCTAGTAGCTAGATGGCTTCTTCTCTCTTTTGGATCTCAATACAATGTTCTCCCCCTCTCTCGTGGAGATCTATTCGATGTAATCTTCTTTTTGCGGTGTGTTTGTTGAGACCGATGAATTGTGGGTTTATGATCCAACTTATCTATGAATAATATTTGAATATTCTCTGAATTATTTTATGTATTATTGGTTATCTTTGCAAGTCTCTTTGAATTATCCGTTTGGTTTGGCCAACTAGATTGGTAGTTCTTGCAATGGGAGAAGTGCATAGCTTTGGGTTCAATCTTGCGGTGTCCTTACCCAAAGGATGTAAAGGGTTGCAAGGCACGTATTGTATTGTTGCCATCGAGGATAACAAGATGGGTTATTTATCATATTGCATGAATTTATTCCTCTACATCATGTCATCTTGCTTAAGGCGTTACTCCGTTTTAACTTAATACTCTAGATGCATCTGGATAGCGGTCGATGAGTGGAGTAATAGTAGTAGATGCAGAATCGTTTGGTCTACTTGTCTTGGACGTGATGCCTATATACATGATCATACCTAGATATACTCATAACTATGCTCAATTCTGTCAATTGCTCAACAGTAATCTGATCACCCACCGTAGAATATTTATGCTCTTGAGAGAAGCCACTAGTGAAACCTATGGCCCCCGGGTCTATTCTCATCATATCAATCTCCATAATTGTTATACTTGCTTTGTTTTTACTTTGCCTTTTACTTTTCACTTTGCATATCTATACCAAAAATACCAAAAATATTATTTATCATCTCTATCAGATCTCACTCTCGTAAGTGACCGTGAAGGGATTGACAACCCCTAATCGCGTTGGTTGCGAGTAGCTATCGTTTTGTGCAGGTACGAGGGACTTGTGCGTGGCCTCCTACTGGATTGATACCTTGGTTAAAAACTGAGGGAAATACTTATGCTACTTTGCTGCATCATCCTCTCCTCTTCGGGGAAAACCAACGCAAGCTCAAGACGTCGCAAGAAGGATTTCTGGCGCCGTTGTCGGGGAGTCTACGCAAAAGTCAACATACCAAGTACCCATCACAATCCCTATCTCTCGCATTACATTATTTGTCATTTTCCTCTCGTTTTCCTCTCCCCCACTTCACCCTTGCTGTTTTATTCGCCCTCTCTTTCCCAATCTCCTCCTCTTTTCCCTTTGCCTTTTGTTTCCTCGTGTGTTAGTTTGCTCGCTTGTCGCTATGTCTGAAATTGGGGAAATTATCGCTGATATGGGTGATAATAATATCATGAAAAATTCTAAAGCTCCTGTTGAAGAATCCCCTACCTATCACACAAAAAGATTTCGAATCGGTAGTGGTAATATTATTGGAAAAGGAGTTATTCAAGATTTCTTTACTTGTGCTGGTGCTTTACCCTCTATGGGTGGTTCTATTCTCCAAAGAACTAGTAGCCTTGCGGACGCTATTGCCATGCTTATCGTTGAACTTGAAAGGCAATTTATGTATATGCACCCTTCTATAGAGAGAATTTTCCTAGAATTTTCTAATATTGAACACTCCTCTGTTAAGCGTGCCGCTACTATCTTTTTGGCTCATGAATTCAGGTTTATAATAAAAGAAGCCAAAGAAATCTTTGCGCATTATAGGGTGGACGATGGCCGTCCTCCCATAGAATCTATCTTTTTTTATCAAGAAGAAATAATGCGTTTTCAATCTATCGACTATGTTGCTTTCAATGAAAATCTCAGAAAAAAGGTGCCTACCAATATTTTAATTGATAGAATCTCTGAGCTTAATGATGATTTGGCTATTCGAAATAATGAGCTAGGATTCTCTCTTGAGTATAGGCTCACCAAGTTCTGTCAAAAGAGCGCTTATAATGATGAATTGGTTGTGCAATACGAAGGGCCAAAAGAGGGACCTATACCTCCTAAAATTGATCTTGGGGACTTTTGTCCTATTAAATTTAGCCATTTTGATTACTTTTTCTTGCCTCAAAGAAAACTTGCTGCCGAACATAGAGAATATGAAATGAGTTCCACCAATCTATCTTATTACTACGGCACCACTTAGATCTATCCTTGCTTTTATGCCTACCTAGGGGCGTTAAACGATAGCGCTTGTTGGGAGGCAACCCAATTTTATTTTTAGTTTTTTGTTTTTGCTTTTGTTTAGGAATAAATAATCCACCTAGCCTCTGTTTAGATGTGGTTTTATGTTTTAATTAGTGCTTGTGCCAAGCTAGACCTATTGGATCTTCTTGGATGATAGTTATTTGATCTTGCTGTAATTTCCACAAACTTTGCGCTCAGTGCCCGAATTGTTAAATATCACCAGAACGCGATAAAATATTGATTCCAATTTCTTCTGATCAACAAACAAATTTTCTAGGTCTTCTAATTTTGGTAGAATTTTTGGAGTTCCAGAAGTTTGCGTTAGATACATATTACTACAGACTGTTCTGTTTTTGACAGATTCTGTTTTGCGTGTGTTGTTTGCTTATTTTGATGAATCTATGGCTGGTAAAATAGTTTATAATCCATAGAGAAGTTGGAATACAGTAGGTTTAACACCAATACAAATAAATAATGAGTTCATTACAGTACCTTAAAGTAGTCTTTTGTTTTCTTTCTCTAACGGAGCTCACGAGATTTCTATTGAGTTTTGTGTTGTGAAGTTTCCAAATTTTGGGTGAATTCTTTTGATGGATTATGGAACAAGGAGTGGCAAGAGCCTAATCTTGGGGATGCCCATGGCACCCCCAAGATAATCCAAGGACACCAAAAAGTCAAAGCTTGGGTATGCCCCGGAACGCATCCCCTCTTTCGTCCACTTCCATCGGTAATTTACTTGGAGCTATATTTTTATTCACCACATGATAAGTGTTTTGCTTGGAGCGTCTTGTATTATTTGCGTCTTTGCTTGTTAGTTTACCACAATCATCCTTTCTGTACACACCTTTTGAGAGAGCCATACATAAGTTGGAATTTGATACAATACTCTATGTGCTTCACTTATATCTTTTGAGCTTGATAGTTTTGCTCATAGTGCTTCACTTATGTCTTTTGAGCGTGATAATTTTTGCTCTAGTACTTCACTTAGATCTTTTAGAGTCGGTGGTGGATTTGTTTTAAAGAAACTATTGATCTCTCATGCTTCACTTAGATTATTTTGAGAGTCGTTAATAACATGGTAATTTGCTTAATGTTAATATACTTGGTATTCAAGATACGTGAAACTTTCTTTTGAGTGCGTTGAATACTAAGATAAGTTTGATGCTTGATAATTGTTTTGCGATATGGAGGTGATAATATCAAAGTCGTGCTAGTTGAGTAGTTGTGAATTTTAGAAATGCTTGTGTTGAAGTTAGCAAATCCCGTAGCATGCACATATGGTTAAAGTTGTGTAACAAATTTGAAACATGAAGTGTACAGCTTGTGCATCCTTATGAGTGGCGGTCGGGGACGGCGATGGTCTTTTCCTACCAATCTATCCCCCTAGGAGCATGCGCGTAGTACTTGATTTTTGATGACTTCTAAATTTTTTCAATAAGTATATGAGTTCTTTTGACTAATGTTGAGTCCATGGATTATACGCACGCCTTTGCTAGCCTCTCCGATACCGTGCGTTTCCCTTTCTCACCTTGAGAGTTGGTGCAAACTTCGCCGGTGCATCCAAACCCCGTGATATGATACGCTCTATCACACATAAACCTCCTTATATCTTCCTCAAAACAGCCACCATACCTACCTACTATGGCATTTCCATAGCCATTCGAGATATATTGCCATGCAACTTTCCACCGTTCCGTTCATCATCATCATGACATACTTTACTTTTGTCATATTGCCATTGCATGATCATGTAGTTGACATCGTATTTGTGGCAAAGCCACCATGCATTATTTTTCATACATGTCACTCTTGATTCATTGCACCATCCGACATCACTGGAGGCATTCATATAGAGTCATATCTTGTTCTAGTTTTGAGTTGTAATCCTTATGTTGTAATCAATAGAAGTGTGATGATCATCATTATTAGAGCATTGCCCAAAAAAAGGAGAAAGGCCAAAAAGAAAAAATAGAAAGGCCCAAAGAATAAAAAATAAATAAATAAGGGCAATGCTACTATCTCTTTTTCCACACTTGTGCTTCAAAGTAGCACCTTGTTCTTCATGTAGTGAGTCTCATATATTGTGCTTCAAAGTAGAACCTTGTTCTTCATGCAGTGAGTCTCATATATTGTGCTTCAAAGTAGCACCATGTTTTTCATATAGTGAGTCTCATGAGTTGTCTTTTCATACTAGTGGAATTTTTTCATTATAGAACTTGGCTTGTATATTCCTACGATGGGCTTTCTCAAATGCCCTAGGTCTTCGTGAGCAAGCAAGTTGGATGCACACCCACTAGTTTTCTTTTGTTGAGCATTCATAGCTCTAGTGCATACGTTGCATGGAAATCCCTACTCCTCATGTCGACATCAATTGATGGGCATCTCCATAGCCCGTTTATTTATCCTCGTCAATGTGAGACTTTCTCCTTTTTTGTCTTCTCCACACAATCCCCATCATCATATTCTATTCCACACATAGTGCTATATCCATGGCTCACGCTCATGTATTGCATGAAGGTTGAAAAAGTTTTAGATTATTTAAGTATGAAACAATTGCTTGGCTTGTCATCGGGGGTATAGAAGTTGGGAACATCTTTGTGTGACGAAAATGAAGCATAGCCTAACTATATGATTTTGTAGGGATGAACTTTCTTTTGCCATGCTATTTTAAGAAGACATGATTACTTTGATTAGTATGCTTGAAGTATTATTATTTTTATGTCAATATGAACTTTTGTTTTGCATCTTTCGGATCTGAATATTCATACCACAATTAAGAAGATTTACATTGAAATTATGCCAAAGTATCACTCCGCATCAAAAATTCTCTTTTTATCATTTACCTACTCGAGGACGAGCAGGAATTAAGCTTGGGGATGCCTCGACACGTCTCCAATGTATCTATAATTTTGATTGCTCCATGCTACTTTATCTACTGTTTTGGACTATATTGGGCTTTATTTTCCACTTTTATATTATTTTGGGACTAACCTATTAACCGGAGGCCCAGCCGAAATTGCTTGTTTTTTGCCTATTTCGGTGTTTGAAGAAGCGGAATATCAAACGGAGTCCAAACGGAGTCCAAACGGAATGAAACCTTGAGGAACGTGATTTTCTCACGAGCGTGATCCAAGAGACTTGGACCCTACTCCAAGAAGCACAGAGGCGGTCACGAGGGTGGGGCGCGCGCCTCGTGGGCCCCTGTTGCTCCACCGACGCATTCTCCTTCCTCCTATATATACCTACGCATTGCCCCCAAACGATTAGAACAGGAGCCAAAAACCTAATTCCACAGCCGCAACTTCCTGTATCCACGAGATCCCATCTTGGGGCCTGTTCCGGAG
The DNA here is from genome assembly GCA_021605145.1 of Aegilops bicornis. Classification (NCBI taxonomy): domain Eukaryota; kingdom Viridiplantae; phylum Streptophyta; class Magnoliopsida; order Poales; family Poaceae; genus Aegilops; species Aegilops bicornis. The sequence goes on along the minus strand of CM038675.1, from coordinate 390,677,293 downwards.
CTCCGCCGGAGGGGGCATCCACCACAGAGGGCTTCTACATCATCACCATTGCCCCTCCGATGAAGTGTGAGTATTTTATCTCAGACCTTCGGGTCCATAGCTAGTAGCTAGATGGCTTCTTCTCTCTTTTTGTATCTCAATACAATGTTCTCCCCCTCTCTCGTGGAGATCTATTCGATGTAATCTTCTTTTTGCGGTGTGTTTGTTGAGACCGATGAATTGTGGGTTTATGATCCAGCTTATCTATGAATAATATTTGAATCTTCTCTGAATTCTTTTATGTATGATTGGTTATCTTTGCAAGTCTCTTGAATTATCCGTTTGGTTTGGCCAACTAGATTGGTAGTTCTTGCAATGGGAGAAGTGCATAGCTTTGGGTTCAATCTTGCGGTGTCCTTACCCAGTGACAGAAAGGGTTGCAAGGCACGTATTGTATTGTTGCCATCAAGGATAACAAGGTGGGGTATTTATCATATTGCATGAATTTATTCCTCTACATCATTTCATCTTGCTTAAGGCGTTACTCGGTTTTGAACTTAATACTCTAGATGCATGCTGGATAGCGGTCGATGAGTGGAGTAATAGTAGTAGATGCAGAATCGTTTCGGTCTACTTGTCTCGGACGTGATGCCTATATACATGATCATACCTAGATATACTCATAACTATGCTCAATTCTGTCAATTGCTCAACAGTAATTTGTTCACCCACCGTAGAATACTTATGCTCTTGAGAGAAGCCACTAGTGAAACCTATGGCCCCCGGGTCTATTCTCATCATATCAATCTCCATAATTTTTATACTTGCTTTGTTTTTACTTTGCCTTTTACTTTTCACTTTGCATATCTATAAAAAAACCAAAAATATTATTTATCATCTCTATCAGATCTCACTCTCGTAAGTGACCGTGAAGGGATTGACAACCCCTAATCGCGTTGGTTGCGAGTAGCTATCATTTTGTGCGGTCACGAGGGACTTGTGCGTGGCCTCCTACTGGATTGATACCTTGGTTCTCAAAAACTGAGGGAAATACTTACTCTACTTTGCTGCATCATCCTCTCCTCTTCAGGGAAAACCAACGCAAGCTCAAGACGTACCAGCCGCCGATGAGAGGAAGAAGAAGAAGTCAGTCCACTGGAGGTAATGTCTTCTTCCCACGTTTGTGTCAGTTCATCAGTCCTGCTATGAAGAAGAACGTGATAGTACATTGCAAATGCTTGATAAGTTCATTACACCCTTGCCACTTGATGCATAATTTGGATGTCGAGGTTACTGTCAGTACCTCTAATACGCTAGCTTCAGTTCAAAACCAAAAAACATAAACTTATGCATAAGATTCAGCTACCACTGAAAGTTGTATGATGTTATTTCTAATAGTACATGCCGTGTAGTTGCGTCAGTTTGAACTAGTGAAAGAATGTTGTTGAAAATAATATACACATGTTACACAGTAAGTTCAATGATACATACACTAGGAGTACTTCTAGTGTAGTTGCATAAGTTATAGATGAACAAAAGAGAAGACATGCATCAGTTTTATATATATGCATATCCATACATCTCTGAAGTTCAATGTTCAGTTACAAGCAGTGCTAAAAAATAGTACATCAGTACATCAGTGTTGAACATGTACGGTTATACTGTTTGACTGAAAACGAAACTATATACAAAATAGAGAACAAAAGTTTAAAAAACAACATCGATGCAAGTTCAACTTGTACATTGTCTTCAGTGCATGACATGTTACCCATAGCATGTATACGAGAAAAATGCAGAAAAGATTAATCCCAAAACTGTTGAATGTCATTGCAGAAGCGAGCAAGGCGGCGCACGCAGCAAGCATTTGATGAGCCAAGCAGATATGGGGCACCACCTGGTTGGGTGACACCAGAAATACCACCTGGATACTTCAACAATACAGGCATATTTCAAGATACACCGGAATCATCAGAAGCACGGACAAGTTCTTATATGCAGGAAACACCAATATATGGGAATACAAGCTTTGTCACTCACAGGTTGCAACAAGGCCAACAATATCCCCAACAACAAATGTTTTCCTTCCCTAGCGCATGCAGAAAGCCAAGGACAGGAAGCCGTGGATGGGTTGCAACAAGGCTTCCACCAGTCGCTCCGTCAACATCAATCATCCGTGCTGCAAAAGCGGTTGCGACGGGAAGACCAGGCCAAAGAGACAGAAATTTTGGCCGCTCTAGCAGGTTCCAAAGTACAAGATATGAGCCATATAGACAGGAGCAACCTCACAACGAATCTGAGGGGAGACGGCCGTACAATGAGAGACGAAGATCTTCGTCAACATTGCTCCCTCCAAGAGATGCATTGCTGCATGTGCCAAGGGTGACACTACCCGCGCCCATACACCAGGGTGAACAGCAAACACGGAGGCGACAGAGCTATATACATGTAAGTATCCATATAGAAAAAAACATACAAGCACAGTCCATACCATGGTACTGTGACCACCCCATCTAACATTTTCATAACTGTGTTTTTGTTTGCTCACTGTTGCGTGCAGCCACCTAACATTGAAGCTTACGTTCTGCCAAGACTAGAGATGCGCTATGAAACTTTTGAAGAAGCAAAGAACTTCTACAACGTCTATGCGAAGCACGCGGGTTTTGCTGTCAGGGAAGGCCCCAAGTTTAAGACCAGAGCCTACCTTTATTGCACGTGCTATGGAGTCTATGAATCGAAGGTGTCTGAAGCAAATAGACAGCGGAACAAAACGACAGCCAGGACTAACTGCGGGGCTAAAATGAGGCTGAAGAAGGAAAATGATGGAACATTTGTCGTAAAAGAGATAGTCTGGGAACACAACCATAGGCTACAGCTCACTCCGGAAATGCTTGTCTTCTTGCACACCCACAAAACTTTGACAAAACAATCTTGGAGTATGTCAAGTACCTGCAGTTCAAAGGCATTGAACACGCGCAAATCATGAGCATACTGGGCGGTGATGACCCCGGTAGCTACTTCCTCGAAATGAATGCCAAAGACCTGATTAACCTGTAAGTACAAACTTGTTCTCCTCCCATAAACCGCCTCCGTCTTTTTTCCTCTGTCAGTACAAACATATTATGCAATGCATGACTGGCCTTGATTCAACATGCATTTTTCAATGAACTTTTAATATGCAGGAAAGCAAAGAATTCAAGGATGGATGACGTGGACGATGTCCTAAAGACTGTCAACTTCTTTAGGGAGATGCAATCTATAAACAGGGAATTCTTCTGTGACATGCAACTCGATGAGTCCGACAGAGTTAAGAACATATTCTGGGCGAAGGCAAGCTGCCGAGGGGCCTATCAGGACTTTGGTGACTATGTAACATTTGACACCACATATAAGACCAACAAGTACCATATGCCACTTGGGGTGTTTGTCGGTACTAACAACCACTTACAGACTACATTCTTTGGTTTCGCCCTGATAAGAGATGAGGATGCAAATTCATTCAGACGGCTGTTCAAGACATTTTTAAGGTGCATGAGAGGCAAGGCCCCAACCTCCATCCTCACTCGGACCCCCGCCAAAACCACCCCAACCACCTCCCCCCCCCCAAAGAACACGAAAATAACACAGTAAAAATGTTGTGTCAGTTCTATTTGTATATATGCACCACCATCTGCTGACCACTCCACGTCTCTTTTCTCATTACCAGACCAGTGCCCGACAATGGCTTCGGCGATCCCAGATGCTTTCAAGAACACAGTACACAAGTTGTGCCGCTGACACATTATGAAGTATAGGGAACACCTCACATTCCTGTACTACCTGCACGAAGACATTAAGGATGAATTCACATCAATCCTCAACTGGCCCCTCATGCCAATTGACTTTGAGGATGCCTGGAAAGGACTCATGGATAGGTACAACCTCCATGATGATGCCACGATGGTGGCCTTGTGTAACGAGCATGAGAAATGGATATCAGCCTACTTCAAAGAAATTTTCTGCGCCAAAATGACATCCACAAAGCGAAGTGAGAACATGAACTATGTGCTCAAGAAGAACTTTGTAAGTGAGAGACAAAACCTACACCAGTTTGTCAGCCAGGTAAACTCCTGCGTCAAAACCAGGAGGCAGACAGAGAACCAAGAGACAATGGATAACAGGGTATAGCTCTATCACCTGTCGTGAGACAAAAAACATGCTTACTAAAGTAAAACTTTATTAGTTAGACAAGTTTTTGCTGCGAGAAAACTAACAATTTGGTCATCATTCTTGCATGTGCAGAAGGAACAAAACACGCTGACCTTCTATGGTTCAACACCCAGATGGCAAAGGTTTACTCACGAGCTGTGTACAGCGAGATCAGAAAAAGGCTAAAACTGAGCACACTCTTCACGGCGATAGATACGGAAGAGCCCACAAAGTACCTCGTGCGCTACAACAACCCGCAAAAACTGTCTGCGTGGTCTCAGCACGCGTTCCAGGTGGTCGCAGACCCCGTGGGAGAAACATATGAGTGCGAGTGCAGACTATGGGACCACACAGGTGAGGACTAAAAAAAGATGTTACATACTGTTCTACTTTTTTTGCAAAGTTTTTCTTCGAATGAAATGACAAAAAACATGCACCTCTTCCAAAAAAATACAGGTATTTTCTGCGTGCATATCCTATGCATGATGCAGACAATTAAGGCTGCCAGCGTTCCAGAGAAATACATCCTCAGGAGATACACCAAACGCCCGAACATCCAGCCAACATTCAACAGAAATGACTTGAGGACAGTAGCGTTAAACAAGGCATCCCAATACTGCATTGAAAGCTCACTGCTACCGCTGAACATGAGGGTGCACAGAAAAACCCTGAGAAGCCAAGAGCAAATGGCGAGGTCACGGGTCGTATTGGACAAACTTGAACAAGAACTCGACGCCATGCACTCTGCTGAAAATGGAGGTGTCGTGGACAATGAAGCCATTGAGCAGGATATTGCTACAATGTTATCCGAGATGAACCATCTGGGAGCTGTTGACCCGTTCGACAACGAGGAAGAGGAGCAGCAGCAACCAGAGCTTGCCCATGTGCACACTCAACAGCAGCAACATGCTCACATGCACGATCATGAGCTTGATGGTGTTGTAGGCGAATGACATGACAACAGGACATCCTACTGGCAGCAGTAGGAAAGGGTGATTAAACCACCCATATTCTCAAACACAAAGGGGAGGAAGAGTAAAACGCAAGCAGCGAAAGCAGCAGCCAAAAAGCCGCCACGCCCCATTAAGCGCGTGGAATTTTGCCCGGACAGCAAACCTCTCGGGATAAGGGCATGCGGATTCTGCAATGTCGTGAGCAACCATAACTAATGCACATGCCCACTCCGCACAGATGGCACTGTCAACAAGCAAATGCTGCACAAGCAGATTGGAGCCACCCAGGTTTCTACCAATGGAGACAACACACGTAATAGCTACACTTGCCACAAGTGTGGGGGAACTGATGGGCATAATGCCCGCACGTGCAAAGTGGGCAAGGAGGTCGATGTTTGAGCAGGACCACAGGGCAAGGTGCAGAGTTCCAAAAAATCAAATGAAGACAATGAAGAAGAAGAGTTTGACAAGAATGACGACCAATCAGACGAAGACAATGAAGATGACAGTGTAGGGGACGAGGAAACTGAAACCGACGATGAAGCTGCCAAGGCTCAACCAGGAAAGGGCGCCGGCAAGGCACAACATTCGGGGCCAGTTAGGAGAAGCTCAAGACTGAACAATACATAGTGGTTATGCTGCTGCGTCAACCAAAAAATAAGCTTGTAGTCTCAGTTGCCTTGGCACACAATGAGGAAAGATTTCAGAAAAACTATCGTTACCAAAACTTATTTAGCTTTATCGTCGATTTCTCGATCAGTACTATAGTTAAGATATAATTTGTGATTTGTGCCCGCTGGACCAGTGACATTATTATGTAAACCATTTGATAATCATTTTGAATGCAGTCACAAATACATTTGAAAAAACTTATCTAGAGTTATCTGACGCAAACTCTACTGTCGACTAGTAACTCAGCAAAAATATGTTAAGGAAAATTTAAATCTTATAGTACATCAGTACTGATAGTTCTCAGTCGTCAGTACAAAGGTAGAGTACACATCAGTACTAATATAATTTGTGATTTGTGCCCGCTAGAGCAGTGACATTATTATGTAAACCATTTGACAATCCTTTTGAATGTAGTCACAAATACATTTGTACTGACGAAAACACTACTGTCGACTCAAAGAACTCAAAGAAAAAAATTGTTAAGGAAAATTTAAACTATTATAGTACATCAGGTCGATAATTCTCGATCGTCGATTACAAAGGCGAGTAAAACAAACACACCCGTGAACACCTCAAAAACATCATTTTGAAAAAACAAAGCTATGTCTGCTTCTGCCAGTCCCAATTCAGAAAGACTATCAGTACATAAAAATAATTACCTCAAACAAAAATGCGAATATAATACATTCTGTACTGATGAAAATCTAATTTATCTGTAAAAAATACTCGGAGATTATCTTGATATAAACAATCCTCTAAAAAAGACAAAAATTGTTTTAAAAAACATTAGCATCACACATTGTCTCACTGGTATTTGGTAAGTTCAATTACACTTCAATCACCAGTCCAAGTACCACAATAGAGGAGTACATACCTCCATCATCACCAACCCTGACACGTGCAAGTGGGATAAGCAGCTGATAAGTACAGCTTGACAAGACGAATCGGTCACGACGGTAAAATGCCACCATCACCACCCACGAGGCGTGCAAGTAGGATTTAGCAGGTCATAAGTACAGCTTGACAAGACTAGTCGGCAGCAGTAAAAACCATTTGACTTGGACGGTTAGTTCTTCCAGGCCACCACCCGCGCCACCCACTGAGCGGTTGCCACAAGGGACTGCAAACGGCGACCCCACGCCACTACCCCCACTACATCCACATCCCCCGACGAACCGCCTCCCACAAATCCCCGTCGACGCACTGCAAAAAACCCCCCATTCTCTTCCATCTCTCCCTCATTCCCACAAACCACCATTGCCGCTTCCAACTCCACTGCACACAAACCACAAACTTCTCTCGCACAAGCCCACAACCGCCGGAGGAGGGCGATGGCGGAGGAACCGTCCGCCAAACGTCATCAAGGTGAGCCGTCGGACAAGAGCAGCAACCTCGTCGACGTTCATGTCCCCGGCGAGAAGCGCGAGTACACCACAACACTCACAGGGGTTGAGCTCCACGGCAAGGAGACGCTGGAGATCGTCTGCACCAGCGAACTAGACAAGGCCGACGAGGTGATCTCCAGGCTCTGGAGGAAGCTTGGCGGCATGCTTCGTAGGATCGTCGGCGTTGGTGTGCAGTACACCAACGAAGATGAACCTCCCCAGATGGCAGCAGTCCTGCAGTTGTGCGTTGGCGACCTCTGCTTGGTGTACCACATCGCAGCGGCCACAAAATGGTGAGCCATCCTACTCATTTGCCCTGTTTGGTTTATCTGTTTTATTAGTACTGTATTCTGAAAATCTCATCAGACTTGTTTCCCAACTAGATGCACTACTGTGGTTTGTGAAAAGTGGATGCACTACTGCATTTTCTCAAGTAGATACACTATAAATGTATTTTTGAACCTGGTGCACTGGAATACTATTTGGAAAATCTTGCGGAAGATTAATTTCTGAAGTTGATCGACTAGTGTAGTTTCTGATCTTGATCCAATAGTGTAGTTTATGTACTCGATGTATTAAAAAGGTGTTTCTGAACTTGATGTAGTGAAGTATTTTCTGAATTTTATCTAATGTTATTTTCATAAGAAAATAAACTAAGGACTTGGTAAAGCACTGGTTATGTGTTATCCTATTCAACAAAAGTAGACTAAACTACTACCAAAGCAGAACATACTTCATCGACTAAACTACTACTAAGAAAATAAACTCATTGACTGAAACTATGTATAATCCAAAAAGAAGAATAACATGATGTACTTAATTTAATTTCAGAACTTTGTTTACTAGTTTTTGAAGTATATTCATCCATTATTTATGCTACATAAACATCTACTTCATGGATTCATCGCTTGTAAAACAAAACAAAAATGAATAATTCAAACATCAAAGTAATGCAAATTTACAAAAATGTCTCTCCCCTTGCAGGCCCAAGCGCCTGAACGAGTTGCTGCACCATGAGACGTTGTTCACATTTGCCGGTTTCAGCATTGAAAGTGATAAAGAGAAGCTGAAGTTGTCCGGTTTGGAGATCAACCCCAACAAGTTCATCGACATTCAGCGCGTGGAGAGTTCCATACACCGGAAAAGAGTACGACTCCTTGACTGATGTTGCAGCCAGCGTCATCCACCCATTCTACAAAGGCATGAAGAAGAACATCAACACACAGGAAGACTACAAACTGTGGGGGACCAGCCCGCTGCCAGACAACCTCATCGTGTACACATGAGTAGATGCATACGCCACGTACAAGTCATGGAGCATGATCAACTACATCACAGGTGGTTCGGAACTTGCAAAAGAGCGGGAGGATGCGAAATTCTATGACCACCCCTATTGCCCCTTTTAGGAATGAAGATACATCAGAGCCTGCCTTCGTTTTCCTTCCACTTGTGCTTGCCTTTTATCTTGTTGTTTCAAATTAGTAGTTTGCTCTTGTTGGGTTGAACCAGTATGATTATGTCGTGCTTGTCATGGTTGAACAAGTTTACTTATGTCATCAAGTACAATGTTTTGCTTATCACATTATATAAGTTTGGTAGCTTCGTATGTTGTTAATCCATCATTTCAAATTCAAACGTAGCTTCTGAATGGAACTTTGTGGCTGCTCTAAAGTACTAGTTATGATGCAACTAATCACACAACGTTGTTCCATGTCTAGTTTCGATCAGTATTGTATAGAAAACATAACATTGAGAATAATCAGCACAATTTGAGTTGCTTAACAACACTTCAAAAGTTGAAGCAAAAATTCTTAGTACTTCATATAGTGTTCTCATTCATATGTAGCTGCTAGAAAATTAACAAGTACTACAAACAGAAAAAGTTAAGAAGCATCAGCACACACTTATGTTGGTCGCTTGCAGATTAAGAATGACAGTACTAGTAAACTTGATCGGATAGTAGATACTTACTACAATAAAAAGTACATAGAAGCATCAGTCCGTAAGCTCTACTACGAATGGACTACCAGTACAACTTAGTCTACACGCAAGTACATCTTAGATTACACTTACACAAAACTCACAAGAACTAGAACAAAAAGTTTCAGTCCAAGTTACTGATGGAGTCAAGTACTAGATTCAAACAAACAAAAAAAGAAAAAACTAACCGCCCAAGGTCAGGCGCAGGCCCTGACGCTGCTAGATACTTGAACTCGAGCCCATAGGCGAATCCCTAGTAATCCACACAACGCAGGGTCCACCGATCAGGGCCCATAGGTTAAGACAGAGAGCGAGCGCCGTGTATAAGCGCTCAGGTAAGTATTCAGAGAAGTTCGGCAGTGAGTCTCGGTTGCGCTTATAAACAGGTCTGGAGCCCCCTCGACTAGCGAGGTGGGACTAAACCAGGCGCATCAAGACGCCAAGACTGCCTGACGCCGGGACGAGCTATCTGGGGCGGAAAACGGCCCAATAGCATGCATCGTTTACAAACACCACACCAATAAGCCCAGTTAAACAAACCAGAGAGCGAGGCAAATAAATATAAACTACAAGAAAAATGTTCGAAACTGAAAATATATAAATACAAATACTAGTTCGCAGAAAATAACTTTGAATACGAAAAATAAAAATAAAAATAATTTAGCTCTGCACCACGGATGATAAAAAGGGAGAAAATATGATACAAAAACAATGAACCTCTAAAAAGAAGAGAACTTAATAGCCTATCTGTTAAATGTACATATATTTAAAAATCGAATTAAATATTACTTTCAAGTTCAACTACTAAAATGCAAAAAGTTCAAACATATAATGTTAAATCAATTATGCTAAATTTCTTATTTATATAAAATCTGACAAGTTCAACTACTAAAATGCAAAAAGTTCAAAACATATAATGTTTGTCAATTATGCTAAATTTCTTATTTATATAAAATCTGACAAGTTCAACTACTAAATAAAAGAAGTTCAAATAGAATTTATTTGTCAATTCTGCTAAATTTCTAATTTATATAAAATATGTACACACCTCAACGAACGATCTGGTCGTAAAATAATCTCAATCCCACAAACTACCCAAAAAACAAAAAAATCAGTTCAAACATACATATGACATCAGTACTAAAAAAGCAGGATCAGTCAGGCCACTCACACCACTACGACACCAAATTTCAAAACCGCACGCTGTATGAAATTACACTTCAGTTCACACAACACTAAACCATAAGTGTAGTAAAATGAGAATACAAAAACTATAAAGGCCTAACTTAGGTAGGTACATATGAAAATAAAATAAGTACCAGTTTTGAGCAACAACTCCCAGGGCACTGAAAAATGTTTTCAGATAAACTAGTATATAAGACTTCAGTGGAAAAACAATACTTAACATCCTCACAGAAGAACATCACAAAGCATATGTCATCCTAAACAGTCCAAAATGCCATCATCCCCACCCCTGAGACGTGCAAGTGGGATTTAGCAGGTCATAAGTACAACTTGACAAGATAAGTCGGTGCAGCAGTAAAACCATTTGAATTGGACGGTTGCTTCTTCCAGGCCACCACCCGCGCCACCCACTGAGAGGTTGCCACAAGGGACTGCAAACGGGGACCCCCATGACCACCACACCCACGCCCCCGACGAACCGCCTCCCACACATCCCGTCGGCCTTGCGCAAAATACCCCATTGTCTTCAATCTCTGCCTCATTGCCAGAAACCACCATTGCCGCTTCAATCTCCACTGCACACAAACCACAAACATCTCTCTCCCAAGCCCACAGTCGTCGCAGGAAGGCGATGGAGGAGGAACCGTCCGCCAAGTGTCATCATGGCGAGCCGTCGGACAAGAGCAGCAACCTCGTCGACGTTCACGTCCCCGGCGAGAAGCGCGAGTACACCAGAACCGTCACAGCGGTTGAGCTCCACGGCAAAGAGACGCTGGAGATCGTCTGCACCAGCGAACAAGACAAGGCCGACGAGGTGATGAGCAGGCTCAGGATGAAGGGCGGCGACTTGTATCCGAGCTTCATCGGAGTTGATGTGGAGTTCACCAGCGACGATGAACCTCCACAGATGGCGGCAGTCCTGCAGTTGTGCGTCGAGGAACTCTGCTTGGTGTACCACATCGCAGCAGCCACAAAATGGTAACCCATACTACTGTTCATTCATCTGTTGTACTAGTACTACTCACTAAAAACTTCATTAAACTAGTTTCCCAACTAGATGAACTACTATAGTTTGTGAAGTGGATGCACGAGTACATGTTTCTCAAGTTACATGCATTTACGAAGCTGTGAAGTGGATTGTTTCACCAGATTAGCATCTGAAAAAATGTTTATAGAATTCTGAACTTGATGCACCAAATTAATTTCTGAACTTGATGTGCTAGCATAGATTCTGATCTTGATGCACTAGTATAGTTTATATAATTGATGTATTAAAAGATGTTTGGTGAAGTGGTATAGGTCCATATCTTGATGCACATGTTTCTCAAATTAATTTCTGAACTTGATATAGAATTGATGCACAAAGATGTCTCAAGTTTGGTATAGGTCTTTTATTCAACAAAAAAGAAAACTAAACTTGAATCAGGCAGCACATATATCATTGAATCTGGTAAAATGATTCTTGAATTTGGTGAAGCATTTGGTGAAGCACTGAAGATACCAAAAAAGAAAAATAATATGGTGTTGGGGATATTACCACTGGGCGTAAACTGGCCAGGAGAGGCCAGGTTAACCCCATCAATAGTTCATTATATCTGAAGCCCATGAAGATGGATGGTGACACTTTATGAAGGCCCAGGGCCCAAAACCGGTTTAAGACCTGTAGACATAAACCGGTATTGATATGTAAACTTGTGTTGTAAAAAAGATAGAAAGAGCGGAGACCGAGCCGGACATGTTTATGAGCCGGCCTCGGGATTCTGTAAACCGACAGGCGTCAACCCATGTATATAAGGGGCGACCAGCGGGCGTTCAATGACAACAGACAACAACACGAGACCCAGGCAAAGTGTATTCGCTCCCTGGTCATCGAAACCCCAGCAATTCCATCACAACTAGACGTAGGCTTTTACCTTCATCGTAAGAGGCCGAACTAGTATAAAACTCTCGTGTCCCTTGTCCGGTTTAACCCCTTTAAGCTAACCCGTAGCGATGGCTCCACGACTAATTCCTTTCACACATCTGTCGTGACAAAACCACGACAGTTGCCGCCCACCGTGGGGCTATCGCACGATGGTTTCAAGTTCTTAGAGAGCAGCTTTGAAGGACTCAAGGGTTACGCGGTGGGCCGGATGACCAAGAGTCGTCGCGGCAAGCTCTACATCGACGATGCAGGCTGGGGCCCCGAGGCCGGCTCAATCGAGTACGGGTACCGAGTCCCCTTCGGTGGCATACACGTTTTCATTGGCAAGATCGGCAAACAGGGTCCTGAGCCGGATATCTGCACCGACCTCGTCGAAACGGCTCAGCGTGTGAGATCTGCCCGGGTAAAGCCTGTCATGAATCGTGCCTTCGTGGGAGTCATCCATGGAAGGGACTCTGAGGACAGATCAGATTCTGGTGGTGAAACCGTCGTTTATTCCGGCGGGGAGTCATCGACCGGAGAGACCGAGTCGTTATATCAGTTACAAGATGGTCGGGTTGGGGGCTGTTCCAATGGCGACAGTATTCCGGACCCCTTTGATCTGCCAAACCGAGTTGCGATCTTCATGGCCGGTACGCAACCGGCGCTCCACTCTTCGACCGCAGCGGCGATGATTTCCGGATCGGCAGCGGCAATAGCGGCTGGGGCAGGAGGCCCTGTGCGACCGCCAGCTCAGGTCCTATCTGATTTGTTTGACACGTTGGCAATGCTGATGGCAGAGGTTAACCCGGCGGATCAGGATGCACACAATGCGGAAATCACTAAGGTGAAAGATCAGATCACCCAGGCCAAAGCCGACTTTAGCGTACCGAGGATACGGGATGGCTGCGGGCGGGCCGCTTTGGATGCACAGGCTTACGGATTATCTTTGGATCAGAGTCGTCGAGCGAAGTCTGAAGAGGAGGTACCGATCTACTTCTGCTGCGGTTTATGACGCTAGAAACCTCTTTAACACCCAGGCGAGGACGATAATCCACGGTGGTAAACCGGGCGGGCGCTGGAGCGGGGCGCGGTTCAGCCACATTTGGTGGATCCGCCTCGTCAGAACAACATTGTAACACCGCATGTCCCAACGCCACCGGGTCATTACTCTAACCCGATGGACAACATTGTCACTGCTGCTTCCTGGCTGGCGGCCATCCCGATCAAAGGCGAATCTCCGGCGGCGGTCGAGACGTGTCGGGTTAAGGAGCTTCTTCAGACAGCCATTGTTCAACAGGAGGCTTATTCACATAGTTACGATCAGATTCATTCCACTCCCCGTCCAAGCCGGAGTAACAGCAGGCGTATGGATGAACCGGCAGTGTCAAGCAACGCGCCGAACCGTGATCCGCCCCGTGGCAATAACCCGGCGGGTGGTGCTGGTGATGCTCAGGTGGTGGTGGACCGGGCTCGGGCACGCAGAGAGGCCGAGTTAGCGGCGCGGCATGAAGCCCGTCAGCTTACTCCGGTTCGTACAACCACGTCGGTGGAACCAAGAGTTACTTCTAGTTCTTCGGGAGTGCCGTGTCTCGTCCCAGCATTGCGCAATGTGCGCCTGCCCAAGGATTTCAAAGGCCCGTGCAAGGTGCCGAATTACATCGTTGATTTATCCCCTGAAACATGGGTCGAAAGCTATGAGATGGACATGGAGATGCTGGATGTGGATGATGCGGCATGTGCAAAATACTTCACCATGATGCTAGAAGGGACGGCCCGCACTTGGCTAAAGAGCTTGCCGGCTAATTCTATCAGGTCATGGGCCGAGTTGAGAGCCCGGTTTATCCAGAATTTCAAGGATACATGCAAGAAGCCCATGTCAATTGTGGACTTAGCTGCCTGTGTCCAGGAGGAAGGAGAGTCAACAACCCGTTGGGTGCGCCGGGTTTCGGAAATTTTGCATTCATCGGACCGCATCAACGCTGATACCGCAGTTTTAACATTGGAAGGCAATTGCCGGTTTGAACCCCTGAAGTTGAAGTTGGGACGGCTCAAACGTCATTGTAATGACATGGGAACCCTCATGGCTGCTCTGGTGAAGTATGCTGACTCTGATAGTACCAAGGATCCCGAGTCTGACGATGATAAGACAGGGAAGGGAAAAAGGAGCGGCAACGCCAAGGGGTAGCACCACAACCCGACGGGTCATGGAAACGGCGGCAAGTGTAAAGCGGACCACGGCTTAGACTTTGTGGCTAATACCAGCACGCAGGACAAGGGCTAGAGGCGTAAGGGTAAACCGCCCCAGCGCGGTGGAGGACCAAGTCCTAACCCGGACCGCTTGTCTTATCTGTTGAACCAGCCTTGCCCAAAACATGGGACGAAGGAGAATCCGTCCACACACCTCTGGAAAGATTGCTACATCATGCAAGAGTTCAAAAATTCTAATTCTTTCCGATATGATCATGGACCGGGTGGCAGTTCGGGCCCCGGGTCTCATGGGCCGGGTTATGGTGGAGGTAGTTCCAGTTCAGTTTTTCACGGTAACCAGAGCGGGCATGGCAATCAAGGCAATCAGGGCAACCAAGTGGTTATAACAATCGGGGAATCAGCAACAGCACAGCAGCAGTCGGGTTACCAGAGCAACCCGAAGTAGTTGAATAGCGGACCGTATCATGTCTTCACCACTAGCCTGGACAAGCGCGATCAGAAGCTTCATAAAAGGGCAGTGAATGCCGTTGAACCGGCGGTGCCCCGTTATTTGCGTTGGTCCGAGCTGCCGATTGTGTGGAGTAGAGAAGAGCATCCGCCCCGGGTTGACAATTCGGGTCATCTGGCACTGGTGGTGGCACCTCAGGTGGGAGGTTATAAGTTCACTAAGGTACTCATGGATGGAGGGAGTAGTATCAATATCCTTTATTATGAAACTTTCCGTCACATGGGGTTAACAGATAAAAATCTTAAACCGTCCAATACGGTGTTCCATGGTGTGGTGCCTGGTAAATCGGCATATCCTAATGGTAAGATAGCTCTGGAGGTGGCTTTTGGAGATGAGCATGACTCAAGATCAGAAACTTTGACCTTTGAAGTGGTGAAAATCAAAAGCCCGTATCAGGCCCTGTTTGGATGGCCAGCTTATGCTAAGTTTATGGCACGACCTTGTTATGTCTATCTGCAACTCAAGATTCCAGGTCACAAGGGAACTATAACCGTGCATGGGAGTCGCAAGATCACTCTGGAGTGTGAAGAAGGTGATGCCGCTTATGCTGGGTCGGTTTGTGCAACAGAAGAGTTGAAGTTTTACAAAGACAATGTTGATCCGGCAGATATGACTTCATTGAAGAAACCAACTACAGAGCATGATCTGGCCCTGAAATTTAAATCGGCTGATGAGACTAAGCTTGTTGACTTCGTGCCTGGTGATTCGTCCAAGCAGATTAGCATCAGCGCTAACTTGGATCCAAAATAGAAAGCACGCTCATCGAGTTCATCCGTGAGAATTGGGACATTTTTGCGTGGAAGCCTTCTGACATGCCAGGTGTACCGAGAGAACTCGCTGAGCACACTCTCAATGTTGACCCCAAGTATAAACCGGTCAAGCAGTTTCTCTGCCGGTTCAATGAAGAAAGACATAAGGCTATTGGAGAAGAAGTAGCTAGGCTCTTGGCGGCTAAATTTATCATTGAAGTATTCCACCCTGAGTGGTTGGCTAATCCAATGCTGGTCCTTAAGAAGAACGGCACTTGGCGTATGTGTGTGGACTACATAGATCTCAACAAAGCTTGTCCGGCAGATCCTTTTGCCCTCCCTAATATTGATCAAATTATTGATGCTACGGCGGGTTGCGAGCGTTTAAGCTTTTTGGATGCATATTCTGGTTATCATCAGATCAAGATGGCAGTTAAGGACCAGGAGAAGACAGCCTTCATAACTCCCTTTGGAGCCTTCTGCTATGTGTCCATGCCCTTTGGGCTCAAGAGTGCCCAGGCGACTTATCAACGGTGTGTGCAGAATTGTCTTCATAAACAGACCGGCCGCAATGTTCATGCCTATGTGGATGATATTGTGGTGAAATCAAGGAAGAAGGAGACGTTGATTGATGACTTAAAGGAAACCTTTGATAACATGCGGGTTTACAAAATGATGCTTAATCCAGCCAAGTGCGTCTTTGGTGTACCTACATGCAAGCTCTTGGGTTTTTTGGTGTCTAACAGGGGCATTGAAGCTAATCCCGAAAAGATCAAAGCCATCACCTCCTTGGCCAAACCAAAGTGTATCAATGATGTCCAACGCCTGGCGGGACGGATTGCCGCGTTGAGCCGGTTCATCAGTCGCCTTGGCGAGAAGGCCATTCCTTTGTATCGAATCTTTGAAGAAAGCGGATAACCGTGCAGGTGGACGCAGCTAATGAAGCGTTTGAGGACTTAAAGCGGCAGCTGGCTAATCCGCCGGTTCTCGCTGCTCCGGTTGACAAGGAGCCATTGTTGCTATATGTGGCAGCTTACGCCCGGGCTGTTAGTGTGGCTATTGTGGTGGAGCGCAAGGAGGCCGAAAAGGAATATCTGGTTCAGAGGCCGGTTTACTATATCAGTGAGGTACTTGTTGAGTCCAAGCAGAGGTACCCGCATTGGTAGAAATTGGTGTATGCAGTTTTCATGGCAAGCCGGAAGCTTAAGCAGTATTTCCAAGGTCATCCCATCACGGTCGTCAGCTCTGCTCCTTTGGGGGATATAATCCAGAACAGGGAAGCAACTGGCCGGATTGCTAAGTGGGCTATCGAGCTCGGGCCTCACGGGTTGAAATACATACCCCGAACAGCGATCAAATCTCAGGCACTTGTGGATATCATCAATGATTGGACAGTGCTACAAGCGCCAGAAGAGAAGCCGGCTCATACTTACTGGACTATTCATTTTGATGGGTCCAGGCAATTAGAGGGCTCGGGGGCTGGAGTCGTATTAACTTCCCCACGAGGTGATAAGTTTTGTTATGTTCTCCGTTTAATGTTCCCTTGCACTAACAATGCAGCTGCATATGAGGCTTTGCTCCATGGTCTTTGGATGGCTAAGGAGATGAACCTGAGCCGAGTTAAGTGCTTCGGTGACTTGGATCTGGTGGCGCAACAAGTGTCCGGCACTTGGGATTCCAAGGACCCACTCATGTCAGCATATCGTCGTGAGGTGGATATTGTTGCAGGTCACTTTAAAGGTTATCAGGTGGATCATGTGGACCGGCAGAAGAATGAAGCGGGGACGCTTTAAGCCGCCTGGGTTCCCAACGTAAACCAGTTCCACCTAATGTCTTTCTGGATGTTCTGCATAATCCATCTGTCAAGCTCCCTGGTGAAGATGATTTGGCTATTCCTGATCCGGAAGCTCAGTTGGTGGCGGCTCTTCATGTTATCCTGGATTGGACGGTTCCATATCTGGCGTATATGAACCGGGGCGAGTTACCAGAGGATGAGACTTTGGCCAGGCAGATAATCTGGCGGTCCAAGTTCATGACTATCATCAATGGAGAGTTATATCATTGTAGTGTGACAGGGGCGTTTCAACACCGTGTGTCTCCTGAAGAAGGCCGTGAAATTTTGCGTGAGATCCACGAAGGAGATTGTGGTCACCACGTCGGTTCAAAGTCTTTGGTGGCTAAGGCATTTCGTCACGGTTACTATTGGTTGACAGCTCATGCTGATGCTGAGGACTTGGTCAAAAGATGTGATGGCTGTCAGAAATTCTCAAGGCGCGCTCATGTACCGGCTCAAGAATTGAGGATGATTCCAATCACCTGGCCGTTTGCAACTTGGGGGATGGATATGGTTGGGCTTTTCAAGAGGTCCAAGGACAAGAAGACCCACCTTTTGGTGTGACGCAGCCACGGCAGTTCAATTCATCAAAAAGGTGATCTTCCGGTTTGGCTTTCCACACAGCATTATAATAGACAATGGTACCAATCTGTCAAAGGGTGCCATGAAGGAGTTCTGCCAACGTGAGCACATCCGGCTTGACGTGTCATCAGTGGCTCACCCCCAGTCCAATGGTCAAGCGGAGAGGGCCAATCAAGAGATCTTGAGAGGCATCAAACCACGGCTTATGGTTCCTTTGCAACGGACGCCGGGTTGTTGGGTTGAGGAGTTACCTTCTGTGTTATGAAGCATCAATACCACACCCAACAGATCGACAGGATACACATCATTCTTCATGGTTTATGGAGCAGAAGCGGTTCTTCCTAGTGACATCCGTCATGACTCACCTCATATAGCGGCATATGTTGAAGCTGACAACGAGAAGGCATGGCAGGAAGCTCTTGACCTGTTAGATGAGGAGTGTGACATGGCGGCAGCCCGTTCGGCGATTTATCAGCAAGATCTGCGTCGTTATCATAGCCGCCGGGTTAGAACCAGAACCTCTCAAGAAGGTGATTTGGTGCTTCGACTCATCCAGGATCAGACGGATATGCACAAGCTATCCCCCCCTTGGGAAGGACCCTTTGTGGTCAGCAAGAATCTACACAACGGGTCGTACTACCTAATCGATGTTCGAGAGCGCAAAGACTCACGTAAATCGGAGGAGGAGACCAACCGGCCATGGAATATTGCTCATTTTTTGCCTTACTATACTTGAGCCATAGGCTCTGCTTATGTACATATTATGACAATGTATATATTATGATCAATATAATAAACCGGAACCTCAGCTAAGGCGGGGTATCTGTTGTTTTCTTACATCATGTGTGGTTACATGGAGCTTCTGTTTATAAAGCGGCGTCCAGTTTACCCCTTGATTTAGCTTCTCAAAGCTTTATATTACATCACTTGCGGGCTTGGTCGTATCCGAACCATAGCTACACCTCTTGATCGGCGCAATGCCACAACATCACTTGGGGGCTTGGTCGTGTCCGAACCATAGTCACACCTCTAGATCGGCGCAAAGCCAAATCAATCCGGGGCCAAAGAGAGTGTTGAAAAACAACAACTCAAACATAGGCACCCACTGAGCACAGCTCAAAATATTACTTGGGGATTCTTTGCTGTCGAAATGAACTAAGAAACTACACTTGTAAGGCTATCAAGCCATGGCTTGGAAGCCTGGTGTATACACCTAAAACCCCGAGTTAACCTGCCTATTTAAGTAAGTCACTCCACCCAGGTAGACCTGGTATGTCCCTTTGAACTTTGACAAGTTACTCTAAAATGAAGACCCTGAACTTGTCAAGTTAAAACAATGATTGGTTAAGGATTGAGGACCATCTTAAAAGGCTTTGCAAAAATGCTTTAACTCACTGGCCTGGCAGCCCATGAAAAGCCTCGAATTTGGGGCCTGGAAGCCCGTGAAAAGCCTCGACTACCACGGTTTTTATTTGCCTTTTGCTAAGTTTTCTTTGTTTTCATAAGATTTGTGATGTTTTTTAAACCGGTATTTATCAACCTGGTTAGGCTGTCAACTACAAGTTGTCAGTACACGATCAAATTATAATCCGGAGACTATCAGCCCGGTCTGGTTTTGACTCAAAGTCACCAGTACGGAATAAAACGGTGTTTATCACAACCCGGAACAGTTTTATTGTAAACCAGCATTATATAACAGGAGTTACTTATCCTCCAAAGTAGGGTTATGACCCTCACTACAACGTCGGTCAGCCAACATTATGCCTAAAGGTCACAGGTATTATATATTTCCATATTTGGTTATCTTTTACAACCTTGGTCATATATATATATATATATATATATATATATATATGTGTGTGTGTGTGTGTGTGTGTGTGTGTGTGTGTGTGTGTATTTGGGTATCATGACCCGCCCGGGGGTAAACCGCCAGGGCGCTTTAAGCTTCTTACATGCAGGAACAGCTTGAATAAATGGTTATGGATTATGAATATCATATCTTAAGCATGTCAGATTAAGCAAGCATCAGCCGCAGATAAAAATGCACGAAGGCATACCAGACCAAGTATTTTTACTAGCCTATTAGAAGGCATTTCCGTGCCCAAAAGGATAATTGTTTTCTCAAAATACATGTTGCAGCATGTAGAAGACTAAACCGGCCTCCGGTTCATGATTGGTCACCAGCTTGGCCTGACGGCTGCGGATCATCTCGCGCCGGTTCAACTCCCTCCTCTCTACCCAGTGGCTGGAAGTCAACAGTTGCCCAGTCGATTCCAGTTAGGGCTTGGAATACAGCTTCATCGCTTATAAGCGTGGATGGTTCAATGTCAGGGGCATAAGTGTGCTTACGAATTGGTGGGATAAGATTTCGCGCTTCTGGAATTGGTGCAGCAACCCGTCTGTTCTTATCATCATAAGTCGCCTGATAGTACGAGAGATCTGCTTCTTCAACCAGTTGACAAGCCAATGGGCGTACTTCCCGGTTTATGATTTGGAGATCATCATTGCCAAATTATGTTCCGTCTTCCTTCAAACTGGGATAGCCTTGGGCCGCTTCCACTGGATCAAAGTCTGGTACCCATGCTTTTGCTCGAGTTAGTGCGGCCAAAGTGCCTTTTCTTGCAGCAGACTTTTTTAGCTCGTCTACTCGGGCAGGAATCATAGATAACCTTTCTAAGGTATCCTTGATCAAAGTGGGAGGAAGATTATTGTGTGAAGTAGTATAGATGATCCGCTGCGCACCGGTATACAGCTGCTCTATCAGAGTATAGGCCGCTTTCAATTTCTTCTGTACATCAGAGCCCAGATGGCTATCTGAGTTCTCGCACCATTATACACATTAGTAAACCGACAACACATGGGAAGATATGTTGGGAGTATTAAGGAAAAGATGTTTACCGAACACAGCAGCAGTCATGGCATGAATCTGCCGCTTTACGCTGGTCAGTTCATCAACCACCAGTTTAAGAGCGGCTTCTGCGTTTTCAGCCCTTTTTATCAAAGCGGATTTTTCAGTCTCCCAATCCGCCCGCTCCTTGTTGAAGCCCTCTTTCAGTTTCTCCATAGCGCCTAGAGCGCTGGTCAACTCTTCCTTGGCTTTGGAGATTTCGGCTTGCTGGGATTTGAGATTCTCTTGCAGATCAGCGGTTTGGCTTTCCTTCTTGCTCAGTTCAGCCTATAAAGAGATAGATATATAATAAGTTGATAGTACATATTTGAAGTACCAAGCACATAACAAGTTATGCCCTTGGTACTTGGGGGCTAATGCATATTTGCTCTTTATCAGAAATTTTTACAAGTCCCAAGCACAATACAAGTATTAAGCTTGGCACTTTGGGGCTAATGTGTATTTGCTCATAAATTGCTGATATGGGAATTCTTCTACAAAGTCCCGGTTCATCTTTATAAAGTTAAACCGGCCCTTGGGGGCTACATCAGTGAAGTTAAGATGCATTGTTGCAAACATGAAATTGTTACTAAGTCCCGGTTTAGATTGGTATCTTAAACCATCACTTGGGGGCCACTAGAGTTGATAAGCTGCAATTAAATATAAGAGAGAAACACTTATGAAGTTACCTCATATCGCTCCTTCATTAAATTTACCAAACCGGCTTCATAGTCACGGCTGGTGTACAGACGGTTCAGGAAGCTGGAGTGAAGGTCTTCAGCATTCAGACGGGCATAATTTGACAAATCGGCGTTCCATTTTCCTTTGCCAATTGCAGAGAGCTTGTCTTTGGTAGTATGCTTTGACAAAGCAACAGGATTGCCAGGACTAGTATGGCCAATGCCAGTAATCATAATATCATCATCTTTGTCATCAGCAGCCGTCACTGGGGTTGGCGGTTTGTCCGTATTTTTAACTGGACTGGCTGGTTTATCATTAGTTCGGACAGGGCTGGTTGGCTGGTCAGCATGGCATGCGGTGTCAACTTCTATCTGCTCAGCAACAAAGTCATGATCTTGAGACAGTGGGTCATTCAGTATGGCATCAACGTTGGTTTCTTCAGGATCTAGAGTTTTTTCCGGTTCAGCAGCCACGTCATCATCGGACGGTTTATTCAACCGAGCCTTCTTGCTGGGTCTGGGCTTGGCGCTGAGAAAAATAAACATGAGGATCAGTACATTATATCAAAAATAACATATCAAGGATAAAAACAAGTATATAGCTCACCCAAGAACTGTTTTGAGGGGTGGAAGTTTTGTGGTCGACGACTCGCCAGAAGATGAGTGAGAAGTGCCCTGATAATTTGAATCAGACGGGTTAAGAGGCTGGCAGAAACAACCTGCTTTGGGGCATGAAGTGTCAAGGCGATAAGAGACCTCTGGTCGGCGTTTCTGAACCGGGCTGTTCGGTAAACCGGCGGAGGTAACTACCTGGCTGCTGTGCCAGGTTGTGCGGCGAGCCTCGTGCTGCTGTGTATTCAAAAGAAAGTTTGGTTCCAAGTAAGCAAGGGGGTGAGAACATTTTACTTTCCGGTTTGCTCGACGGATTTTTGATGTTGGCAGATGATCTGAATCAGAGGAAAGAATGGTTACCTCTACATCATCAGCGTGACTGCATTTAGCGTCGTCTTGATAATAATCATTGTCAATGAGGTGTATGAAAAATGAACCAAGAGAGTCAAGTTCTACCCCTGATTCCGGATTACCCACATCGTCATGAGCTGGTAGCTCGGAGGATGCAGTGGTCCTTTTCTTGCCAGGTTTCTTAACAACCTTGGTCTTTGGGCGAAGTGGCTTGGCCAGTTTGTCTTGCGGTTTTGCCGGTTTTTCTTGTGGTTTCTTGTTCGAGCGGATCATTACCTTGTCAGAAGATAATCACAAATTCAGAATTTTTTTGGACAGAAGCAACTTCGGATAAAAAGATTATATGATTCTTACAGCTGGCGGCTTGTGGAAGGTACAGAAAGGGAGCAGTCCAGTTTGGGCACAGACAACCTCCGGTTCATTCAGCATCTTCTTTACAGCCTCAGTAACCTCCGCATCTGTAAGTTGAATGTCAATGTGTAGTTGAGCATCCTTCAAACTCCCCGTGTACTCACACACCAAACCGGAGCGTCGGCTTAAGGGCAGAATACTCCAGCTTATCCAACAACGAGCAAGATCAACTCCTGTCAAACCATTCGCCATGAAGGCTCTAAGCTTTGATAGTTGAGGAGCATAGTTGGCCCTTTCTTTTGTAGTCAACCTCTGAGGAAAAGGACGTGTATTGCTAAGGCGTTCAGGGCGGTAACCCGGCAGGGGGTTTTCATCAGGTGGAGATGTATCTTTGCAATAAAACCAGGTCTCGTTCCACTCTTTGGGGTGACTGTGGAGCTTAGGATGAGGGAAGGTGACTTCTT
Organism: Aegilops bicornis; assembly: GCA_021605145.1. NCBI lineage: Eukaryota > Viridiplantae > Streptophyta > Magnoliopsida > Poales > Poaceae > Aegilops > Aegilops bicornis. Next base: position 390,653,822 of record CM038675.1, on the reverse strand, counting down.
TCCTTTTCTAAACCGCCATTCCGCCCAATTTAGTATTGGGTCCATCCGTGAATTCTGTGCGACGGTTTAAGTGAAAGAAATCCCTAAACAGTTCGACTGTAGGTTCCTCTTGTAGGTAAGCCTCACAGAAGACTTGGAAGTGGCAGATGTTGGTCACAGAATTTGGACCGATGTCTTGAGGGCGCAGTTGAAAACTGGCCAGTACATCCCGGAAATTTTTTGAACCGGGAGGGCTAAAACCTCGATTCAGGTGATCAGCAAACACAACTACCTCTCCATCCTTGGGTATAGGAGGATTTTTCGGGCCAGGACCCTCCGATTGGATGACATCTTTCTTGGCTAAAGCGCTGTTTTAACATAGTTGTTTAATTGCTCTTGATTTACTCGAGAAGGAGCCCAATTGCACTCATAGACTTGCTTGGCCATGGTAATGAAGATCTGAAACATGATTATTGCGGTTTAAGATTTCTCGTGGACAACTATACAATGTATAAGGATGCAAGCATATTGTTAAACCGGATTTGGTTATTCGTAAACAGGAGTCTGACAATGGAAACAGTACAATGATGAATGCATTGGTGGTTCAATAGGGGACTAATGGTATCGACTGGGTCATCATTTTTCTGGGAAGTTAAACCGCCTAATCTGGTATTAAAGGTATAAGTATAAAGATGTATAAAGTGAAGGAAAAATAAGTTTCACAGTTTGGCATGGGAATTTCATATCTGTCATGCGTTGGATAATCAAAATATATTCTGGTCTAATATCAAGCGCTCAAAAAGTTCAGTAAGTTCAGATGAGTTGGATATCAAGCAGATGCCTTAACAAGAAGAAAGTAGTTTAAACTACAAAAGGCGCTGAAAACAGTCAGATCTAACCGGCCATTGGTATTACCGAAGGAAGAACAGCTTCAAGCTATGAAGAGCACCGAACCCTAATGGCGGATCTAGGGCGAGGAGAAGAGGAACTTACTGGTGCAGGAGGAAGTAGCGGAGGATCACCGCTTTTCTCTGATAAGATCAGGTTGATGCAACAGCCTTTGTCGAAGAAGAGGCGAAGGACGACGGCAGCGGCATACCTCGAGGGTCGGTCGGCGCGAGGAAGACGACGACGCGAAGAGGCGTGAGGGGGAAAAGTAAAAGTGACCCCTCGGCCCTATTTATAAGATGAATGGATAAAAGGCAGGCGTGAGAATCGAGGAGCCCGAAAAATGGGGTGTGTGACAGCTTTGTTGCCTCGATCCTCGGAGGTCCATTAATGAAGATGGGTTATACACAGTTTTAAATAACAGATGGTGTCATGGCGGTTTACCATGGTCCTGGAAGGTGACGTCATGGCGGTTTAAAAGAGTATGTGAAGATGTTGAAGACGAAATTTTCTTAAGTGTTGAGGATTGACATGAACCAGTTCAAATCAATCTGGGGCCTAATGTTGGGGATATTACCACTGGGCGTAAACCGGCCAGGAGAGACCGGGTTAACCCCATCAGTAGTTCATTATATCTGAAGCCCAAGAAGACAGACGGTGACGCTTTATGAAGGCCCAGGGCCCAAAACCAGTTTAAGGCCTGTAGACATAAACCGGTATCTATATGCAAACTTGTGTTGTAAGATAGAAAGAGTGGAGACCGAGCCAGACATGTTTATGAGCCGTCCTCGGGATTCTGTAAACCGATGGGCGTCAACCCATGTATATAAGGGGACGACCCGGCGGCAGTTCAAGGACAACAGACAACTACTCGAGACCCAGGCAAAGTGTATTCGCTCCCTGGTCATCGAAACCCCAACAATTCCACCACAACTAGACGTAGTCTTTTACCTTCATCGTAAGGGGTTGAACTAGTATAAAACTCTCATGTCCCTTCTCCAGTTTAACCCCTTTAAGCTAACCCGTAGCGATGGCTCCACGACTAAGTCCTTTCACGAGGACATCTGCCGTGACAAAACCACGACATGTGGTGTAGTTTAATTTAATTTCAGGACTTTGTGTACTAGTTTCTGGACTACATTCATCCATGACTTATACTATATAAGCATCTACCTCATGGATTATCACTTTCAAAACCAAAAAGCAGAAGAATTAAATCTTCAAAAAGAAAATCTTCAAATGTGTGTCTCCTCCCTTGCAGGCCCAAACGCCTCAAAGACTTCCTGCATGAGGATAAATTGTACACATTTGTCGGTTTCAGCATTGGAGGTGACAAGCGGATGTTGAACAAGTCTGGTCTGGAGATCAACCCCAACAACTTCATTGACATGCAGCGCAAGTGGAAAGATCCAAAGACCAGCAAATACTACGACTCCTTGGCTGATGTTGCAGGAGGCGTAATCCACCCATTCTACAGCGGCATGAAGAAGAAGATGGACAAGGGAGAACACAAACTGTGGGGGACCAGCCCGCTGCCAGACAACCTCATCACGTACGCAGGAATAGATGCGTACGCCACGTACAAGTCATGGAAGGCAATAGACAACATCGTGACAGGTTGGGATATTTCAAAAGAGCAGGAGGCTGACCCCTACTACCACTGCAACTTCGCGGGATGAAGATGCATGAAAGTCTGCATTCGTGTTTCTCACACTTCTGCATGTCCTTAATATTGTTGTTTCAGATTTGTAGTTTGCTTGCGTTATGTTGAACTAGCTACCTTATGTTATGTCTGTCAGGGTTTGAACAAGTTTGCCTATGTCTATCATGTACATCGTTTGCTTATGTCATTCAAAAAGTTTGCTAGCTTCCTATTTTGTTCATCCATCATTTGAAGTTGAAGTAGGTTGAAGTTGAAACTAGTCATGCAGAAACAAAAATCACACATGGATATTTTCACAAAAAAACAAAAACAGTGCAGACTAACTAAGGACAACAACAAATAGTAGAATTGGACGCTCAGTACAGCTTAGACATTTATGGTAGTACTATCACACTAAGAAAACAGTTTTTAGTTTCAGAAGAACACATAAAAGACTAAGTTTCAGCCGAGGACAACATTCACTACTAACAGCATCGTGCTAATAGTAGTTAGAAATTTCTTGAAATCTTTAGCAGGAAAAGAAAAGAACAATCAGTACGTATTTCCCAGTCACTAGCATCCTAGGACTGAGAGTTTTGGTACACTTGAACAAACGGTACATTCATTCTACAAAATATAAAAAGGAACGGGAAGCTTCAGTTCACATTTCTTAGAATTGACGCACTAAAGAATAACAGTAATAGTACAACTGAAATGTCAGTACAACTTAGTCTGTAAGGCAAGTACTATGATCATACCAAACATTGCCTTGAGAAGAACCACAACCTAGAAAAAAGAAGGCCAAAACTAAATAAAAAAGATATCAGTTCGACCAAGGAGAAAAATCACAAGAAAGACAACATAAGCATTAACCCACATTGACCAAAGTACACAAGAAAATAAAATGATCAAAGTACCAGCACAATTGAAATCTCAGTACAACTTAGTTTATTTGGTAAGTGCTATGATGATACCAATTAATACCTTGAGAAAGATGGCCAAGACTCAACCAAACAGATTACAGTTCAAACCAAGGACAAAAATTAACAAAAAAAAACAAACAACAGAAGCATCAGCCCACATTGACTAGTGAAGTCATTATGAACTTTATACGGCTGTCTGTTAAATGTAGCTAATTTAAACCAGTGCTTTAAATTTTTCTATGAAGTTCAACTACTACAATTCAAGAAGTTCAAACAAAAATTTGGCTCTCAAATCTTGCTAAATTTCTTATACTTGAATAAAATCTGGCTAGAGATGACGTAGCAACTTGGTCGTAAATAATTTCGATCCCAAAAAAAATTTTAGTTCTAATACATTATATGAAATCAGTTCTACATAACAAGGAAGCGTCACTCCACTCACGCTAGATCCACAAGTGCTATCGTGACACCAAATATTAAAAGCCTTACGCTGAACGACATTACAATTCAGTACTAACATGCATATGCTATAAGTACAAGAAAAGAGGGTACATAAACTATAAAGGTCCAACCTAGGTTGGGACAGATGAAAACCAAATAAATCACACTTTTCCAGCAACAACTCGTAATGAACTTGGAAAAGGTGTTTTCAGTTCAACTAGTTTACAAGACTTCAGTACAAAAAAATAGAACTTAACCAAAACGAATTCCCAATGAATCATACACAAAAATTGTTAAACATTGTGCCACACTTGAACACAACACAAAATATACCAGTAATTACATAGTACTTGACTAGACATCCAAACACTACAATCAAAGCATGCAATGCTTTCAAGAGATATATCACACAACTATCCATTTCACTACGCAAATGATGACCATTTCTTCTATGCACCAGGAGCCAAAGGCTGAAACTCCTTGGGAAGCTCCGTCACCAGAAGCTGGTTATTCCAGTTGAACACAACTCTATACAGATCCTCAACATTCCAATCAACAATACGAGGCTACAAAGCATTAAAACAAATTATTAAAAATCATGACACATTAAAAAGAAGAATACACAATAAACCAAACACAGAAAAGTGAAAAGCTCAACTAGAACCCACATCATTATTTCGAATGTTCCCAGCGATCTTTTTACCATCATAGCATTCCGCATACTTCAGAGTATAATGGCCACATTCATTCGCCCCTTAAAGTGGAACCTTCACAAACGTAGGTTTCTTTGCAAAAAGCTCCCATTTGGGTTGCTTGCTCGCATTGTACTGAGCATCACCATAAAAAGCCTTCATTACTTGGACCATCCTGGAGATCTGTAAAAAAAGAAAAGAAACCACACATCTTCAGGTCTCAGAAAAGAAGAAACAAAGACGCGGAAAAATTAATCCAGTATAGATAATAAATGTCACTCACAATCTTCTCGCAGTCTTTATGATAGGTGTTCTTTGAAGGACGATGGTTCTTCGGATAAGGTAAAGAGTCAAGGATGTCGACACTACTTCGGTACCGATTCATGACATATAAGGAAAAGTGGTTCACTTTATTATCCTTTGCTAAAACCATAGGCTTGAATAGAGGCATCATGATCTAAAAACAAATGACCAAAAAAGAGATGTTAAACATTCAACATAAAAACCAGCATGACAACAAACAATTAAAACCCACAATCAGCTAGTAGAACTCACAAGGTCGGCAGTGAGCAAGTCTTCCTTTTCTTTGACATAGCTCTTGAAGTCTCTCACTGCACTGTCGACATTAAACGCTTTATTTTCATCATCGTAAAACGTACAGTCAAGCACAACCTGCAAAAAGCCCAGAAAAGAAATAGACAGATGGAAAGGATCAACAAGCAAAGTATTATTAAAACTTGTTAAAAAATAGGCAGTCTTGTTTGAGAGAAACAAACGATCTAATTGATTACCGTGATGAAATATGGACTAAGCAATACCCTTTTCCCAGACGCAAAATCAACATTTCTATCGGGATCTTTCTTCCAATCATCAATGAGGAAGTCCATTACATCACCCTCCATCATTTGCCCAGGTGCAAAAACATCCCAGATGCGTTTCCCAGTGAAGCTAGTAACGTTATCACCAGGCTGAGGTATCATTGAGAATGTATTCCTGCAACACACACAAGAACAAAAAAGCAGGGGAAGCAAGATAAGGCATTCATAGCAGTTCAAGTTGTATAAAAAGTAACAGTTCAGGTCATATTTATCTAGCAGTTACAAACAACAGAGGAAAAGAAGAGGAAACATAATGAGAGATACTCACTCGGCATACTTCTCACATGCTTCATCGCTAAGCAACAGATTATACAACTTGCGAGCCTTGTCCAGGTGAGGGAATTTATGAGGGTGAAGCTGCTGCACAGGGGAGCAAAACTTTATAGGAGCTCTGGGTGCACGCTTCGTGCTTGTAACATTGCCAGAATCCAAAGCATGATCCTTCCTAGCACCACCAGCTCTACGGGCCACTATTCCAGCAAGTGGGGATAAACCCTTGGTAGCAGCAGTGCTCCTGGTGACTCTTCCCATGCCAGCAATCTTGTCAAACGCATCATCATCGCTGTCTATCAATTCCACAATGGGATTCTTGGGTGTAGAGGGGCTCTCTGCACAAGCAGCCGTAGAACCTTTCAGAGCTCCCAACCGCCCCTTAATAAGACCAGACCTTGGCTAATATCAATAGATACGTGCTCGAGCTCTGAGAACTGGCTGCCAAAGATCCTATAATCATGCTCATCAAGATCTAGCCACTCACCTGCAAAAATAAAATAAAATAAAAGACCGCATCAAGGGTAAAGTTAAAATACGTAATTCATGACAGTACAATCAAGAAGTACAAGCTGCAAAAAATTACAAAAGTTCATGCATTACGTACAGGGTTCGATGCCAAACAAACCACGGAAGTCAACATCAAACACATCGCTAGTTGTGCAGGTATACAGAAAAGTCTTCCTAATGTCAAGAATGTCTTCGTGGCTGTAATCTAACATTTCAATCACACCATCCTCCCGGCAATGATAGGTCTTGCAGCTTTGTAGCATAAAGAATCCACAATCATGCCTGTTAACAAAAGAAAAAACAAATGGGTACATCACAAATCCAAAAATACAGGAACACCACCCTCCCAGCAACAAAAACAACTAACAAAAACTCATTAAAAACGGATACTCACGTGTTTTTCTGCTGCGGCACTCGCACAAACGCAAGAGAAACCATCAATATCCACCGGCGAGAATGGTTTGGCCCTGTCTATGCTGGACTCCCTCCAAAGCTTCTTTATGTTATCTGTCATAGTCCTTAAGAATCTAACTGCATCACTCTAGGTTTCATCGCCGCAGTGAATCAAGACACTCAAAATGACGGAACCTCAAATTCAGAAAAATCAAGCACTAATGCCCAGATTCTTTGCTAGGCTTCATGGTAGCCGCAAAGGACGGCGGATCAAAAGTAGGGAAGAGAAGCTGACAAAAAAATTGCAGAGGAAAAATGAATTTAACAAATCATAATGAAACAAAAAAATCAGCCTTCAAACAATAAAATAAAAGAAGAAAATTGAAATTCAGAAGTACAAACAAAAATAAGATAATCATAAGTTCTAATTGAGTAAGCAAAACACTACAAAAAATATATGCTACTCAAGTTAAAATTACAACAAAATATCATTTCAATTTCCTTGCGACAATAAGTTCAGCATCAAAAAAAGAAGCACACATCATTCATAAGTGCAGGGCTAAAAGCAGGCTGCTCAAGTTCATTCCCCCACCTCCCAAACTTGCAAGAAAACAGGACAGTTCTAGTTCATGAGTACAAAAAGTTCAAGTTCACCTACCTGGTAAAAACCATCAGCACACGATCTCGTGAACCAATTTAGCACATTGGAATCAATATTTCCATCACGGATCTTAGTCTGTTGTACAAAAAGAACAACAACAGTTAGAAAATTGGCAAAACAAGTTATCATCCTATCTACAAAGCAAAATACTGTTGTCACCCATAAGGAACTATCAACTTGTCGGTGTCTCGGCATTTCAGCGTAGAGAATATAAAACAACATCAACCTTTATGCGAGTTGAGCATGCCGATGGGGACAAACGCTTTAGCAATAGAACCAACACCGGCATCACATTCTTTATTTTGAAACATCGGCTTGTGACTAGAAAAACACAAAAGATTACATGAATTAAAACTACTGCAACAACAACCATTCTAATATGCGAGAAAGAAAAAGAGATAAAATGGTACGGGCAAAATCCCAAACTAACCATTTCGTACGGTTCGTGCGCAACCTCGTAACAGCGAAGTAAAACATATCAACCTTAACAACATTACCACTTTCTGCTTGCAGAAAAAGAAGAAAAATAAAAAGTTCAAGCACTACAAGTGAACATGTCCAAAGTGCCAAAATTGAGTAGTACGCCTCATTTACAAGTCCTTACCTGCACTATCAGTGTTTGACGACGATGGTAGTTCCTGTGATGAGACCAATATGCCTCCAGTTTCAGGGTTTGATGATGGGACATCTTGAGAGGACACCAACATCGCTGCGCTTTCAGGGTCTGTAGAAAGAAAATCCTGGGACGACACGAGCGCCTCCTGTGTCAAGGGGCCAGAAGAAATCGACAGAAGTAAATCATCATCCTCGGATGGCACCTCCTCCATGCTAGAAGCATCTTGCAATGCATCATCGTAATCAAGCCCTCCAGGCGGGAAATTTTCCGGCGGTAAATCTTAAAAATCAGAAAGATTTTCATTCCTAGCAATACTAACACCAGACGGTTTGGCATCAAGTATGCTAGCAGCACCACCATCCTCATCAGCAACTCTGGTACCAACATCACGCCCACTACTCAATGGAACACCACGAGCATCATCTCCACCACTAACGACAGCCTCACACTCAACATCAGTCATCTGAAGAAATAAAATTTAGAAAAAGTGAATAGTATGAGCAAAACTAACAATAAAAAATAAGCTAGCAAGAGGTGCACAGAAAAACAAACCTTAGAAGCATTCACAGCAACATCATCGATCTTGCTGGTGCTAACATTCAAAGCAACATCACCAACGGGCGAACAAGGCTCCTCGCCAACAACAGGACCCTTATTTCATATGTAGTGAACCGAAAAAAGAATGCTATTATTAGCAACAATAAACACAAGGAATTGAACCACAATAACAAAAAAGGTAGGTGTCACCTGCAAAACTCTTAACAGTGTGGAATAGAAAAATGAACAAGCAAGGCACATTGGAGCGCATGAAAATTCAAGAAATATGAATAAACACATTAAAAATAAAAATAACCTTGCACTTATCAGTAGATGATCATTAACTCCAAGGTCAACAGCAGCCTCAACATTATGACTGGTCTCCTGCATGAAAAGAAAAAATTAATAAAAAGACGAAGATCAGGAAGTTCAACTACAATACTGACAGCAGAACAACATAGTAAAAACATACAAACACCGAGGACTGACTCACATCAACAACAGGGTGCTCCAAGCCAACATCGTTCGTATGGTGATCAGAAACATTAGCCTCAGTACCATCATCAGCCCTGCTGTCGGTGGCAGCAGCCTCATCCTGCTCAATCTGCATGGAAGAAAAATTAATAAACAGATGAAGATGAGAAAGTTCAACTACAATACTGACAGCAGAACAACATAGTAAAAATTGCAAACACCGAGGACTGACTCACATCAACAACATGGCGCTCCAAGCCAACATCATTCGTTTCGTGATCAGAAACATTAGCCTCAGTACCATCACCAGCCCTCATTTGTCGGTGGCAAAGACCTCATCCTCGCTCAATCTGCTGATAACAACTTTTGCACTTTGTCTTCATATGGCTTGCAGCGAGAGTCTTGCATAGTTTTGAAACGCTTCATGTTGTTCAACAGACGAACCGAGCTCTGAACAAGATCAGTAGCACCGTCATGCATATCACCAATAAAAATTCTCTCCATCTCAATATAGTCCACTGCTTCCTCGACATTATATTTATGTCCTTCAGGAAGGATACCATTGATACAGCTCAGACGCTCAACAGTCGTTGGGACCTTTTGCAGCTAAGAACACACATTACTTAAAATATGCTCAACACGCTCCAACGCAGAAACAACAACATCAATACCAAAACCCTGCCTATGTGAAGTACTAGCATTACTAGGGCCAGGGGGAACATAACCACCACCCTCAACACCGCGGCCATCTCTCAACTCATCGTGCAGAAATGAAGACTTGGGAACCTGAGACGACGGCATCTCCAGGACTGGTTGTTTATACACTCGGAAAAAAATAACCTCCTCTTGAGTTTTCCACTACAAACAAGGGGGGAAAAGAGTTAATTAATCAGTGCAACACACAGGGGAAAAAAAACATGATATTAACAGATTTAAATCAACACCACTATCAATCTTTAACTGTTAGTGCCAATTTGTTAGTATTTACCAAGAGGACAGTTGAACAAAGATATTCAGTTCAACCACACAAGAAAAAACAGTACTAAAAATCGTACCTAAACCTCACAAAGCTTAAGAAATGACAAAATCTAAACACGTAACTCTGCGGGACACATGTTCACTCCAGCAAAAATAGCTATACCTAAATAAAAAAAGGTCTGCAAGACACGAAAGAAATAAAACTCACCGAAGCTTCCCAAACACCCAAGTCTTTGGATCTGCATTGCCTTTTTTATCAAATCTGCATCAACCAGATTAGAAAGCAGCGGGATCCATGAAACATATGCGGGGACTCGCATGTCAGGCTCCGCAGTCTTGCCATGGATAAGGCAGTCAAGGTACATTAGTACAGGCCCTATAGCACAGCTTGTGATTGCCTTCCCAAGGGTAACACCATCTTGGTACCTGACAACAGCCCTTCTAAGTTCATCAACCATCAGCTGACAATAATCCATATTAGCCGTGTCCTCAAAGACGAGACCCTCAAACATTGCTGCCTCTCTGGAAACACGCGGGGTGGCACCAGGCAACACAACCTTCATAAACACAATAATGAAGAACACTTTCAGAGCAAGGTCATCTTTGCTAGGATCCTTGACGAGCACCTTGAGCTTATTCCTCAAATCCTTTGTCTTGATATCTTTGTTCTGCTAATGTCAAGCTCCGATCTTAACTTCATCAGAGCGTCGTCATATCCATCCTCTGACGGCCTTGGCGGAGAACGACCACCACGAGGGAACCCAAATAATTGTTGTATACCATCGCTAGTGATGCGAAGCTTCTTATTAGCCTCACCCATGTCAAGAGTCATCGTATCAGGATCTATCCTCAGGTACAAAACTCCCATCAGAGGGCGGGAAATGTTAGACTTCACCCTCCAATTGAAGATAGAACCAAAACCAGCTGCATGAACCCTAGCCACATGCCGACTCTCAAGCAATTTAGCACAAGCTTCAACCTCTCCCACCGAACATCGCACATTTAAGTTCAATTTCCGTTGGTCACCTTCATCCAAGGCAACTTTTCCGGCATTGCCTCCCACCGGCTTCACCGGACTCATAACGCTAACAGGCTGTAAATGAAAATAAAGAAGCCACACCTTAAAATAAATGAATATAAAAAACAAAACAAGCATATGAAGGCAAGTAGAAAAAAGAAAAGATTGCACAAGTTCAACTCTTGAAACAACATCAGTACCCCTTCGATTGATGCAAACAATGTCCAGCCTCGCCTGGCCAGCATACCAGACCATACACAATTAAACCATTGCAAGTACAACTAGTTAGTCACATACAGTACAAAAGACATACCACTGCAAATTCATCTTCAGAATCAACTTCGATATCATGTTCTTCAGATACAACATCTTCAGCTTCGACACGAGCACGCTTCTTAACACCTTTGTTCACCTTCGCAGGATGAACTTTACGCTTATTATTTATTTTCAACAAAGAACACTCTCGAAGAGGAGGGGAAGAAGGCTTCTTATTTGTCAAAACCCGTGGACTACGACGAACAGGGGAGTCATCAAGTTTGCTTGGACCAATCTTCACAGCAACACTATCCCCATTTGCGTTGCTATTACCAGGTTGGGAACCAGCTTTCACACATGGGCTACGCCTCTGTGTGCCATCAGGATTTTGATCTGACATCTTCCTCTTCAAAACAGCTTTCTTCTCCTTAACTGCATCACGAGTAAACACTTGTGTCAAACGAGTTTGCATCAAGTTTGTCTTCACAGGCATGTCACTTCCATGAGATCCAGCATCAACAGTTGAAAAGGTTGGGTCACCACCTTCATCACCTACACCTTCAGGAGCTTGAACAACATCCCGATCACTTCGTTGAACATAGGCAGCCTTTTGACGCCGTTCAAACTCCTTTCTCCTCTGGAAATCAGACTTCTTCTTTCTTATCCTTTCATCCTCGAGCTGTAACTGCATAGGAACATCCTCAGCCTGAGTAACAGGCTCAGTGCCATCAACACTCTGTGGATCGAGTAATGCATAACCGCAAGCTGCCATCAACATCATCAACATTAAGAGAATACATTCCATCATTAATATCTTTGACAACATCAGCAATGTCCTCAGGAGCACCATGGCTGTCATTAACTGCATAAACCAACAAACATAAGCACGCACGTATAAAATCAAAACACAATTAACATTGTAGAGACATGATAAATAAAGCGCATAGCATCAGACACAAACAAAAGGAACAACTGATGTAGCTAAACATATTTATGTATTCAAGGCTGATAAAAAAGCAAATATAAGGGAAACACCAGCAACATCCGCAAGTTCTTCTAGAGGATTTGGTGTCTCAAAAATAACATTCACAAGATCTTGAAAGCGTTCTGATTTTTCAAAATCAGGAGGCACCGGCACTCCAACATCTGCAACAACATCAGAATTAGCAAAAAAATACATGAACAAGCAATCAGTTCAACTATATGAACACTACAAGTGCACCCAATAAAACAATATGAACCCACCACTGGCACAACAAACTTCAGAATGAAAACTCTTTCAACATCATACCAGTTCTTCACTGACTACTACAACCTATTCAAATGCCAGGACAGCAGTTCAAACTACAGATGGTGATCAGTACTACAACCTGTCTGCAGGTCACATCAACCGCCAAAACTATACACACCACACAATCCAGGGCAAATTTAACAGCTATCAAAATACATACAACTTATAAAGTCGATACGACCACACCTATACAACCTAAAAACCAGATCTCTTAAAACATCATCCAAATTACAGGGAAAATCACATGCATTCAACTTGTCCAGACTGGATGATGTACCCATTGAGATCTACAGACCTAAAATCTGCCGAACCAGATCTGCAAGACACATGAACAAAAATTTGGTCTCTGACCAATTTCAGAAACGAAGCATGCCATACAAAGGAAAACTCTTACAAGCAAACACAAAATCCGCCACGGAATCGAGTATCATTGTCGCCAACCGCTCGTTCAAGAGAAAATGAACCCTAGCGAATCCAGCCTGAGACAGCAAGAGAGCAAGAGCTAAGAAATAGAGGGAAAATCTATACATAAGAGGACGCAAGGGAAGTCAATCGCAGACCAAATGGAGCAAACAGAGCACCCAGACCTCCACCCCTGGGGTTCAACCCGCCGGCAGACGCTCCCGCGGCGAAACAGGAGAAGCAACTTCTCTGCGAGAAGAGAGGAACGAAGAAGGAATCGATTTGGAGAGGGGAGCGGAGCGGAATGGGGGAGAGCGGAGGTTAAAAGGTGAGTGGGAGAAAACCGACGGATAAAGCCCAGAACCGTGGCGAAGCCCACTATCTCTGGGCAGTTACCAAAGACAATAGCAAAAATTAAATACAATAAAAAATTAATATAGGGGGAGAAAACAAACCGCTAAAGTACAAATAATAACTCAGAACAGTACAACAAAAATTATCAAAAAGTACAAATGAATTAATAATTCATAACGGTGTTGGTTTTTCCCCTAAAAAATAAAGATAAGATAACGGGGGCAAATCATGTACTACTATGCCCCTCGGTGCGGTGCGGTGACAAGTCATGTTACAGAGATGTGTCAGTACTACTATGCCCCTCGGTGCGGTGCGATGCGGGAGCAAGTCCATACAAGGATGATGTGTTAGTACAACTATGCCCCTCGGTGTGGTGCGGTGCGGGGGCAAGTCATGTTACGGACTCGCCTCCGCATGCGACGCCGCGTCATTGCCTATTACGGCTAGTTCCTGGCTCGGCCTCGTCGGGATGGGGGGAGGGGGGTCCATCCCCCCGCCCCCCGGCTCGGCCTCGCTCTAACGTGGCAGTGCGCTCGTTTGACAGGCGCAGTGCGATTAATCTGTTTCCCCGCCACACGCACCCACACACCCCTAAAGATAGATACTGGGGGCAAGTCCATACAAGGAAGATGTGTCAGTACAACTACGCACCGAGGGGCAGTGCGGTAATTCTGTCCCCCCCCCCCCACACGCACCCACAAACCCCCTAAAGATAGATAATGGGGGCAAGTCATGTTACGGACTTGCCTCCGCATGCGATGCCGCGGCGCGCCGCATCGTCGCCTCCTACGGCTCGTTCCTGGCTTGGCCTGCCGGGATGCGGGAGGGGGGTCCCTCCCCCCCGGCTCGGCCTCGCGCTAACGCGGCAGTGCGCTTGTTTGACAGACGCAGTGCATTTATTCTGTCCCCCCCCCACACGCACCCACACACCCCTAAGATAGATAATGGGGGCAAGTCCATACAAGGAAGATGTGTCAGTACAACTATGCACCGAGGGGCAGTGCGGTTATTCTTTTTTTTCCCACACGCACCCACACACCCCTAAGATAGATAATGGGGCAAGTCCATACAAGGAAGATGTGTCTGTACAACTATGCACCGAGGCGGCAGTTATTCTGTCCCCCTCCCCACCCCCCCCACACACACACACCAACACACCCCTAAAGATAGAAAACGGGGCAAGTCCATACAAGGAAGATGTGTTAGTACAACTATGCACCGAGGGCGGTGGGTTATTCTGTCCCCCCCCCCCCCCACACACACACACGCACCCGCACACCCCCTAAAGATAGTTAATAGAGGCAAGTCATGTTACGGACTCGCCTCCGCATGGGACGCCGCAGCACGCCGCGTCGTCGCCTGCTACGGCTCGTTCCTGGCTTGGCCTCGCTGGGATGGGGGAGGGGGTCCCTCCCCCCTCCACCCCCTCCCCCCCCCCCCCCGGGCTCGGCCTCGCGCTAACGCGGTAGTGCGCTCGTTTGACAGGCGCAGTGCGGTTATTCTGTTCCCCCTCCCCCCCACACACACCCACACCCCGAAAGATAGATAATGGGGCAAGGTCCATACAAGGAAGATGTGTCAAGACAACTAAGCACCGAGGCGGTCTGGTTATTTTATCCCCCCCCACACGCACTCCACACACCCCTAAGATAGATAATGGGGCAAGTCCATACAAGGAAGTTGTGTCATTACAACTATGCACCGAGGGGCAGTGCGGTTATTCTGTTCCCCCCCCCCCACACGCACCCACACACCCCTAAAGATAGATAATGGGGGCAGGTCCATACAAAGGAAGAGGTGTCAGTACAACTATGCACCGAGGGGCAGTGCGGTTCTTCTGTCCCCCCACACACACACACGTCTTGTGGCACTCCCACACCCTCTAAAGATAGATAATGGGGCAAGTCATGTTACGGACTCGCCTGCACCGGCCTTGCGGCACACAGCGTCGTCGCTCTGACTCCTTCTGGCTCGGCCTCGCCGGGATGGGGAGGTGGTCCTGACCCCCTCCCGGCTCGGCCTCAACGCTTCTGGCAAGGCGCTCGTTTGACAGCGCGGTGTGGTTATTCTGTCCCCCCCACACGCACCCACACACCCATAAAGATAGATAATGGGGGCAAGTCCATACAAGGAAGATGTGTCAGTACAACTATGCACCTAGGGGTAGTGCGGTTATTTTGTTTCCCCCCCCCCACCCCCACACGCACCCAAACACACCTAATATTGATAATGGGGGCAAGTCAATACAAGGAAGATGTGTCAGTACAACTATGCACCGAGGGGCAGTGCGGTTATTCTGTGCCCCCCCCCCCACACACACACACACGCACCCACACACCCCTAAAGCTAGATAATGGGGGCAAGTCCATACAAAGGAAGATGTGTGAGTACAACTATGCACCGCGGGGCAGCGCGGTTATTCTGTCCCCCCCCCCCCCCACGCACCCACACACCCCCTAAAGATAGATAATGGGGGCAAGTCATGTTACGGACTCGCCTCCGCATGCGTCACTGCGGCACGCCGCATCGTCGCCTGCTACGGCTCCATCCTGGCCCGGCCTCGCCGGGATGGGGAGAGGTCGACCCCCAGCTCGGCCTCGCTTCTGTGGCAATGCGCTCGTTTGGCTGACAGCGCAGTGCGGTTAGTCTGTTCCCCCCTCCACACACACACACACGGACCCACACAGCACTAAAGATAGATAATGGGGGCAAGTCCATACAAAGGAAGATGTGTTAGTACAACTATGCACCGAGGGGCAGTGCGGTTATTCTGTCCCCCCCCCCCCACACGCACCCACACACCCCCTAAGGATAGATAATGCGGGCAAGTCCTATTACGGACTCGCCTCCGCATGCGACGCCGCGGCACGCCGCGTCGTCGCCTGCTACGGCTCGTTCCTGGCTCGGCCTCGCCGGGATGGGGAGGGGGCTCGACCTCGCTTAACGCCGGGCAAAGGCGGTCGTTTGACAGGCGCAGTGCGGTTATTCTGTCCCCCCCCCCACACGCACCCACACACCCCTAAACATAGATAATGGGGGCAAGTCCATACAAGGAAGATGTGTCACTGCAACTATGCACCGAGGGGCACTACGGTTATTCTCTCCCCCCCCCCCCACACGCACCCGCACACACCTAAGATAGTTAATGGGGGCAAGTCTATACAAGGAAGATGTGTTAGTACAACTATGCACCGAGGGGCAGTGCGGTTATTCTGTTTCCCCCCCACACGCACCCACACACCCTTAAAGATAGATAATGGGGGCAAGTCCATAGAAAGGAAGATGTGTCAGTACAACTATGCACCGAGGGGCAGTGCGGTTATTCTGTCCCACCCCCCCCCCCTCCCCCACACGCACCCACACACCATCTAAAGATAGATAATGGGGGCAAGTCATGTTACGGACTCGCCTCCACATGCGGCGCCGCGGCCCGCCGCGTCGTCGCCTGCTACGGCTCCTTCTTGGCTCGGCCTCGCCGGGATGGGGGAGGGGGTCCCGACCCCCCCTTCCCCCCGGCTCGGCCTCGCGCTAACGCGGCAGTCCGCTCGTTTGACAGCGCAGCGGTTATTCTGCCCCCCCCCACACACACACACGCACCCACACCCCCTAAAGATAGATAATGGGGCAAGTCCATACAAAGGAAGATGTGTCTCAGACAACTATGCACCGAGGGGCGCGCGGTTATTCTTCCCCACACGCACTCCACACACCCCTAAAGATAGATAATGGGGGCAAGACATGTTACGGACTCGCCTCCGCATGCGATGCTGTGACACGTTCTGGCTCGGCCTCATTTGGGATGGGGAGGGGTCCTCCCTCCACCCCCGGCTCGGCCAGACTAACGCGGGCAAAGGCGCTCGTTTGACAGGCGCAGTGCGGTTATTCTGTCCCCCCCCCCAGGCACGCACCCACACACCCCCAAAAGATAGATAATGGGGGCAAGTCGTGTTACGGACTCGACTCCGCATGCGACGCCGCGGCACGCCGCGTCGTCGCCTGCTACGGCTCCTTGGCTCGGCCTCGCCGGGATGGGGGAGGGGGGTCCTGACCCCCCCTCCCCTCCCGGCTCGGCCTCGCGCTAACGCGGCAGTGCGCTCGTTTGACAGGCGCAGTGCGGTTATTCTGTCCCCCCCCCCCACACACGCACCCACACACCCCTAAAGATAGATAATGGGGGCAAGTCCATACAAGGAAGATGTGTCAGTACAACTATGCACCGAGGGGCAGTGCGGTTATTCGGGCCCCCCCCCCCCCCCGCGCACACACACGCACCCATACACCCCCTAAAGATAGATAATGGGGGAAAGTCATGTTACGGACTCGCCTCCGCATGCGGCCTTGGCACGCCGCCGTCGTCGCTACTGACCCGCTCTGGCTCGGCGTCGCCGGGATGGGGAGGGGTCGACCCCCCGTCTCGGCCTCGCGCTAACGCTGACAGTTCTCTCGTTTGACAAAGCGATGCGGTTATTCTGCCCCCACACGCACTCCACACACCCCTAAAGATAGATAATGGGGCAAGTCCATACAAGGAAGATGTGTCAATACAACTATGCACCGAGGCGGCAGTTATTCTGTTTCCCCACACGCACCCACACACCCCTAAAGATAGATAATGGGGCAAGTCTATACAAAGGAAGATGTGTCAAGACAACTATGCACCGAGGGGCGCGGATATTCTGTCCCCCCGCCAAGACGCACCCACACACCCCTAAAGGTAGATAATGGGGGCAAGTCCATACAAAGGAAGATGTGTTAGTACAACTATGCACCGAGGGGCGGTGCGGTTATTCTGTCCCCCCCCCCACACGCACCCAAACACCCCCTAAAGATAGATAATGGGGGCAAGTCATGTTACGGCCTCGCCTCCACATGCGGCCTTGTGACACGCCAGCGTCGTCGCCTGCTCTGACTCGTTCTGGCTCGGCCTCGCCGGGATGGGGAGGGGTCCCACCCACCTCCCCGGCTCGGCCTCGCTTAACGCGGCAAAGGCGCTCATTTGACAAAGCGATGCGGTTATTGTCTCCCCCACGCACTCCACACCCCCTAAGATAGATAATAGGGGCAAGTCCATACAAGGAAGATGTGTCAGTACAACTGTGCACTTTGGTGCGGTGCGGTGCAGGGGCAAGTCATGTTACGGCTCGTTCCTAGAACAAAACTCAGAAGAACTAGAACAAAAAAGTATCAGTCCAAGTTACTGGTGGAGTCAAGTACTAGATTCAAACAACTACAAAAAAAAGGAAAAATTGACCGCCCAAGGGTCATAAAGTATCAGTCCAAGTTACTGGTGGAGTCAAGTACTAGATTCAAACAACAACAAAAAGAAAAAAAATTGACCGCCCAAGGGCAGGCGCATGCCCTTACGATCCTAAATACTTGAACTCAAGCCCGTTGGCGAATCCCTAGTAAATCCGCACAACGCAGGGCCCGCCGTCCAGGGCCCACAGGTCATGAGAGAGAGCGAGCGCCGTGTATAAGCGCTCAGGTAAGTGTTCAGAGGAGTTTGACTAATGAGCCTCGGCTGCGCTTATAAACAGGTCTAGAACCCCCTCGACTAGCGAGGTGGGACTAAACACATAGTGCACGCGCACGCCGCGCTGCACAGCCGCGCGGACGAGCTATCTGGGCCGAAAACAACAACTCGGGCAGATGGCCCAACACAGTACTCGCCCCATTACAAAATTCCAGCCGATCACACACGACAAAAAAATGCAGATAATTTTAAAAAACCTCACAAGAAATAAGTTCAAAAACAAATAGTGCAAAAAGTTCAAACACATCTTAATTGTAAGAACTAAAAAATAGAAATACACATATTTTTTTGGAAAATTAAACGTAGAAGATTGTAAATAAAAAATTTCAAAAACAAATTTATAAAAATTTCAACTACTACAATTCATAAGGTTCAAGTAAAAAAATAATGTTCAACAAAGATTAAAATCTTTTAATTTTAAAAAATACTAGAACTATCATTATTCAACTGTAAAAAGAAAAAATGTGATCCAAAATTCATGTAAAAAAGTAAGAAAAAATGTTATACAACAAACAAATTTGATTGGTAATTGACAACCTAAAATAGTTCAGTACTATCATTAACAGAATGTAAGTTCAGCAAACTCAAACAAAAAAAAAGGGGTTCTACAAACATCATCAGCGTATAGTTCCGTCTGCGAGCTATGTACATGAAAATATACCAGTCAACACAAAGGATGCCTATCAGTTCAACTATAGAATTGTTCCAGTACTAATATAAAGAATATATAAGTAAAACAGTTAGACTTGAGCAAAAACAGATAGGAAAAGCATTACATAAATTGTTCCAAACCATCTGATAATACAATAGAATTCAACCATCTCACATGCAAAAGTTTTAAAGAAAAAATACTGCAACATAATCAACCACACACAAATCTCACAACCGGCGTCATTTGCCACATTTAAACCTACAGCACATAAATTCTGAACGTCAGAGAGTCATCATCCCTGGAGAACATAACCATAACCACATCACCATCGTTAAATCCAGACTCTGCCTCAAACTCCTTCCAACCAGTAGTTAGGTTGATGCGACCATCAAAGTCGATGTAGTAGGCAACTTCCATCAACTGATACCAATTTTAGTCTGAAGTCTCCATCTTCAGAACACCGGAACTAGGAGCAACAATCCTGATCCTGGGTGACATTTCCTGCAAATGGGCATGGGAGTTCAAAACAAAAGTGGACATCTGACATAACTGAATTTTTACACACATATAGGAACGGATTGCATAACGAACTGAAAAGAAAAAATCTGAACCAAAACAATAACACAAAAATGACTAGTCATGTGAACTGACTAAACTGAAGAAATATACATATCAATACACCTACACTAAAAACATCTGACAAAAAATAGATCAAGGATTATACAAAAATGGATAAAAATTGTTTAGTAATGAAAAATACACACAAAAATCCCTACTGTTAAATTCCGACAAAACCAAATAAAAAAATATAGACAAACTATTCATAACACTAAACTACAGATCCAGTCCATGGGATTCAAAAAGAGACCAACAAAAAAGTAGAAAACAAAACAAATAGAAACACATACCCATGATTCCTTCAAGTCACCAACCGTCAGGCGACAAACATATGGTGCACAAAACCCATGGTTGTTGTACAGCATACAAGAAAGTTGCCCACGGCGCTGAGTCTGGGTGAGCTCCAAACCAGATTCGTACACACGGCCGTCAGCTATGCGCGCCATCTTTGCCAGGCATCCGCATGAACAATCCTCCATGGAACACACAGGAACAGGGAAGAAAAAACGGAGAGAAGAGGGAGGAACCTATATCTAATTCTGGAAGAAGGAAGAAAAAGGGCGGGGAGACTGAGCCACACACCACACATAGATGGATAGAATTTATAGCCAGGGAGACTCGCAGATTATAAAAATAATAAATAGGCAGGTGGGCAGCCAGCTGGTAGGAAATAGTTATTATACAAGCCATGCAACATTTGACCGCAAATCAGTTCAACTTCTGACAAACAAGCAGTTCAAAAGTGCACATGTCAAAACATATGCAGATAAAAAAACACATTCGGAGATAAAACAGTTCAATTCAGTTAGTCATTCAAACATCTGCTCCCTCACAACAAAAATCTTAAAAACATAAGCTTCACTACTTCAGTCATAACGATAAAAAAAACGACGCCATTTGGCCCTGGTGGATGGATGTCGAGTCGTGGCTGCTCTCGCCCTAGCCCAACTGATGATCTGAATATGGTTCCTTCCCCTGCCCTCTCGGAAAAGAAGCTCCAATTCATTGGAGTTGCAAGTATCCATCACCTCGCGCGCAAGGCGTCTGTTGAACTCTGCCTCCAGTTCCTCCTCGGCAGCACGTCGTGCCATCTGCCTGCGCCTGCGCCTCCTCCTCCTCTGCTCCGCTACTGCAGCCCTCACATCGACGGCATCCCCCTCCTCCTCTGTGACCTCTCCCAACTCAGGATCCATCTCGCTTTTCTTTGCTTGCAGCTGGTAGAATGAAAGTGACAGAGGGCTCGGGCTTTATAATCAAAGTGCAGAAGTATCGGTAGGCAGCCAGTTCCGATGTCGACGCACAGTAAGACAACTTTGGCACGCATCAGTCCAACTACACATACGGCAGCAATTCAAACAAACACTGAAAAACATGCAACTTAATTACACAGTTTGACCAGATTACAAGAAAAATCAAAGCCTACAGTCAGCCGCCATACACCTACTCCGCCAACGACAAAATAACATGGGAATCCACGGTAGAAACAACTCAAAAGAAGCAAAATTGACAATGCAAATCTTTTCATACAATCCTCATATCTCTCCCTGCAACACCAATTCGAAAGTAAAACAACAGAAAAAGAAGGACACATTTACATGGCAGGCGTGGAAAACGACCAAGAACACCAAAACTTGTAATCAAAAATTACAAATGAAATTAATATCCAAAAACTCTAACATACCGATAATTCTCACATCCAAAACAACAAACAGGACGTAAATTGAGGCCTACGAACACCACCATAAATACCAACGCCCAAAACACGGCCGCCGCCAAATACCCACGCCGTCACTTCCGGTGACTACAGATCGCAAAACACGACCAGGTGAGCGCGCGCACGTGCGGAACCCCTTACATGTCTCGTCTAGCAACGAATGGCCCGCAGCACCGCGCCGGAGAACGCCCAGAAGCTCCATGTTGCATCCCCTGTTTCCGCCCATCATACACGCAGGAAGATCATTTCAAGAGGAAAACTACGTCAGTCCAACCTGTAAACCACGTCAGTTCAAGAAGGTAACAGAATAATATTATGTTACGCGTAACAGAATAGCCCAGATGTGTGTGTATATATACACACATATAATAGCATATTAATGCATATAAAACATCAAAAACAAATAATATAATAGCATGGAACAATTAAAATTTATAGATATGTTGGAGACGTATCAAGCATCCCTAAGCTTAATTCCTGCTCGTCCTCCAGTAGGTAAATGATAAAAACAGAATTTTTGATGTGGAATGCTAACTAACATATTTAGCCGTGTAATCTTATTTAACGTGGCATGAATATTCATATCCATAAGATTAAAAAAAGTTTAATATTGACATAAAAACAATAATACTTCGAGCACACTAATAAAGCAAACATGTCTTCTCAAAATAACTTGGCAAAAGAAAGTTATCCCTACAAAATCATATAGTCTGGCTATGCTCCATCTTCATCACACAAAGTATTTTATCATGCACAACCCCGATGACAAGCCAAGCAATTGTTTCATACTTTTGGTGTTCTCAAACTTTTTCAACTTTCATGCAATACATGAACGTGAGCCACGGATATAGAGCTATCGGTGGAATAGAATATGGTGGTTGTGGAGAAGACAAAAAGAAGAGAAAGTCTCACATCAACTAGGCCTATTAACATGCTATGGAGATGCCCATCAATAGATATCAATGTGAGTGAGTAGGGATTGCCATGCAACGGATGCACTAGAGCTATAAGTGTATGAAAGCACAAAAAGAAACTAAGTGGGTGTGCATCGAACTTTCTTGCTCACGAAGACCTAGGGCAATTTGAGGAAGCCCATTATTGGAATATACAAGCCAAGTTCTCATAATAAAAAATTCCCACTAGTATATGAAAGTGACAAAATAGGAGACTCTCTATCATGAAGATCATGGTGCTCCTTAGAAGCAGAAGTGTGGAAAAAGGATAGTAAAATTGTCCCTTCTCTCTTTCTCTCTCTTTTTTTGTTTGGGCTTCTTTGGCCTCTTTTATTTTTTATTTGGGCTTCTTTGGACTCTTTTATTTTTTATAAAGTCTGGAGACTCATCCCAACTTGTGAGGGAATCATAGCTTCCATCATCCTTTCCTGACATGAGACAACACTCTAATAATGATGATCATCGCACTTTTATTTACTTACAACTCAAGAATTATAACTCGATACTAGAACAAAATATGACTCTATATGAATGCCTCCGCGGTGTACCGGATGTGGAATGATCAAGAGTGACATGTATAAAAAAATATGAACAGTGTCCTTGCCACAAATACTATGCCAACTACATGATCATGCAAAGCAACATGACAATGATGGTATGTGTCATAATAAAACGGAACGGTGGAAGTTGCATGGCAATATATCTCGGAATGGCTATGGAAATGCCATAATAGGTAGGTATGGTGGCTGTTTTGAGGAAGTTATATGGTGGGTTTAATGCACCGGCGAGAGTTGCGCGGTACTAGAGAGGCTGGCAATGGTGGAAGGGTGAGAGTGCGTATAATACATGGACTCAACATTAGTCATAAAGAACTCACATACTTATTGCAAAAATTTATTAGCTATCGAAACAAAGTACTACACGCATGCTCCTAGGGGATAGATTGGTAGGAAAAGACCATCACTCATCCCCGACCGCCACTCATAAGGAAGACAATCAAAAAATAAATCATTCTCCGACTTCATCACATGACGGTTCACCATACGTGCATGCTACGGGAATCACAAACTTTAACAAAAGTATTTCTACCAATCCACAATTACACACTAGCATGACTCTAATATCACCATCTTTATATCTCAAAACAATCATAAGGAATCAAACTTCTCATAGTATTCAATGCTCTTTATATGAAAGTTTTTATTATATCCCTCTTGGATGCCCATCATATTAGGACTAAATTCAAAACCTAAGCAAATTACCATGTTGTTTAGAGACCCTCAAAATAATATAAGTGAAGCATGAGAGTTCAAAAATTTCTATAAAAAATACCACCGTCGTGCTCTAAAAAGATATAAGTGAAGCACTAGAGCAAAATTGCCTAGCTCAAAAGATATAAGTGAAGCACATAGAGTGTTCTAATAAATTCACGATTCATGTGTGCCCCTGTAAAAAGGTGTGTACATCAAGGATGATTGTGGGAAACTAAAAAGCAAAGACTTGTATCATATAAGACGCTCCAAGCGAAACACATATCATGTGGTGAATAAAAATATAGCCTCAAGTAAATTTACCGATGGAACGAAGATGAAAGAGGGGATGCCATTCGGGGCATCCCCAAGCTTAGATGCTTGGTTGTCCTTGAATATTACCTTCGGGTGCCTTGAGCATCCCCAACATTAGGCTCTTGCCACTCCTTATTCCATAGTCCATCAAATCTTTACACAAAACATGAAAACTTCACAACACAAAACTCAACAGAAAACTCATGAGATCCATTAGTATAATATAGTAAACCACCACCTTAGGTACTGTTGTGAACTCATTCTAAATCTATATTGTTGTTATATCTACTGTATTCCAACTTCTCCATGGTTCATACCCCCCGATACTACCCATAGATTCATCAAAATAAGCAAACAACACATAGAAAACAGAATCTGTCAAAAACAGAACAGTCTGTAGCAATCTGAAAACTTCATATACTCTTGTAACTCCAAAAATTCTAAAAAAATTAGGACAATCTGGGAAATTTGTATATCAATCTTGTTTAAAAATTCAGATCAAAAGAACGCTTATGTGGTTTTTTTAAAGTCTGGCAATGAGCGCAAAAGTTTCTGTTTTTCAGCAAGATCAAATCAACTATCACCATAGATCATCCCAAAGGTCTTGCTTGGCTCAAACATTAATTAAAACACCAAAACACAATTACTACAGAGGTAATAATGTGTAATCTCACAAGAACAGAAAATAAAAATATTGGGTTGTCTCCCAACAAGTGCTTTTTAAGCCTTTTAGCTAGGCGTTGATAATTTTAATGATGCTCACATGAAAGATAGCAACTGAAAAACGAAGAGAGCATCATGTAGAATGTGAAAAACAAGTTTAAGTCTAACATATTTCATATGCATAGGCATTTTATAGGGAAAATATTTATCAAGACAAGCAAAAACTAGCATATGCAAGGAAGAAGAAAGAAACAATAGCAATCTCAGCATATCGAGAGGTAATTTAGCAACATGAAAATTTCTACAACCATATTTCCCTCTCTCATAATAATTACATGTGGGATCATATTCAAATTCAACAATATAGCTATCGCATAACATATTCTCTACATGATCCACATGCATGCAAAGTTGACACTCTTCCAATATAGTGGGATTATCATAGAATAAAGTCATTACTTCTCCAAGCCCACTTTTATCAAAAATTGCATAAGATTTATCAATCTCCAAAGTAGTGGGATCGTAATTTCCTAAAGTTGACACTCTTCCAGACCCACTTTCAATATTATAGCAAACATATTCATTATGAGGCTTAAATAAATCTTCAAGATCATAAGAAACATTATCACCCCAATCAGGATCACTGCAATAAGTAGTGGACATAGCAAAATTAGCATCCCCAAGCTTAGGGTTTTGCATATTATTAGCACAACTGACATTAATAGAATTTATAATAACATCATTGCAATCATGCTTTTGATTCAAGGAACTATCAAGTATGGGTGCAATAGCAACAATCTCGTGTTTAACATAAGGGACTATAGCAAATTCATCTCCATAAGCATAATTAATATTGGAATCATGGACATAAAATAGCAAGCATCATGTTCATAATTAGCTATAGATTCATGCATATCATTATTTTCAACAATCATTCTCTCAATAAATTCTTTGACATAGGCATTATGAGCATAGTTTTCATAGCAATATTTAAGTATGTCAAAAAAATTAGATTTGTAGAGAGTAATATCATACTTTTGAATCAAAGAAGCAACTTCATAAGCACCCTTAAAAGCAACAAATTCTTCAATTTGTTTGATATCATAGTAACTGTAAACACACTTTTCATAAGAAGATAAGATTTCATTATCATTATACTCACATAGGTAGGGAAGGTGTTTTTTAGGATTCTTAGAGCAACAAGTAAAATCACAAAGTTCACAAAGATTCCAAGCATAACATAGCAAACAATTTATTTGATTCCATAAGAGTCTCCCTTTTTCAGACAAACGGTGACGCACAAAATGAGCATGCTCATCTAAAGATTTTCCCTCAACTAAACTAGTTGGGATTTCAGCACGAGCACATATGGATCAAAGATGATCCAAGTAGAAAACTTTAAATGGATCCATAAATCTTTTTGTTTCTGATTTTCAGTAAACACACAATTATACCAAGCAAACGAGCAAACGAGCCAAGTAAGACATAAAGGCAAACGAAAGAAAGGCGAATAAAAAGGCAAACATTTTTTAATTTTTCTAAAAACGTTTTAGAAGTGGGGGAGAGGAAAACGAGAGGAAAATGGCCAATAATGTAATACAAGAGATGAGAGTTTATGATGGCTACTTGGTAGGCTTGATGTAGAACCTCCCCGGCAACGGCGCCAGAAATTCTTCCTGCTACTTCTTGAGCTTGCATTGATTTTTCCTTGAAGAGGAAAGGATGATGCAGCAAAGGAGAGACCCTTAGTTAAGAACCAAGGTATCAATCCAGTAGGAGGCACAAACAAGTCTCCAATCTATGCACATGCACAAACTAACAAACACTTGCACTCAACGCGAAAAAGGGTCTGTCAATCCCTTCACGGTTTCGAACAAGAGTGAGATCTAATAGAGATAGGTATAAAAGATAAAAAAATGCAAAGTAAAGTAAATATAAATAAATTGCAGCAAGGTATTTTTGGGTTTTTTGGTTTATAGATATGCAACTATATGATGGAAAATAGACCCGGGGGCCATAGATTTCACTAGAGGCTTCTCTCTTGAAAGAAAACATACGGTGGGTAAACAAATTGTTGTCGAGCAATTGATAGAAAAGCGCAAAGTTATGATGATGTTCAAGGAAATGATTATGAATATAGGTATCACGCCAGTGTTAAGTAGAATGACTCCTGCCTGCATCTACTACTATTACTCCACATATCGACCACTATCCAGCATGCATCTAGAGTATTAAGTTCATAAGGACGGAGTAACGCATTAAGTAAGATGACATGATGTAGAGGGATAAACTCAAGCAATATGATGAAAACCCCATCTTTTTACCCTTAATGGCAACAATACAATACGTGCCTCGCTATTCCTACTATGTCATTGGGTGAGGACACCGCAAGATTCAACCCAAAACTAAGCACCTCTCCCATTGTAAGAAATACCAATCTAGTTGGCCAAACCAAACTGATAATTCGAAGAGAAATACAAAGATATTTAATCATGCATAACGGAGTTCAGAAAACACTCAAATAATATTCATAGATAATCTGATCATAAATCCGCAATTCATCGAATCTCGACAAACACACCGCAAAAGAATATTACATCGGATAGGACTCCAAGAACATCGAGGAGAACATTGTATTGAAGATCAAAGATAGAGAAGAAGCCATCTAGCTACTAGCTATGGACCCATAGGTATGTGGTAAACTACTCACGCTTCATCGGAAGGGCAATAAGGTTGATCTAGATGCCCTCCATGATCGAATCCCTCTCCGACAGGGTGCCGGAAAAGGTCCCAAGATGCCCTCTGTGATCTCACAGGAATAGAGGTTTGTGGCGGCGGAAAAGTATTTTGGTGGACGCTTCTGTTGGTTTCGGAATATTTGGGAGTTTACAGCGCAAGAATTAGGGTTGGAGGACTCCCGAGGGGCCCATAAGCCCTCAGGGCGCCCCCCGGGGGGCGCCTGGTAGGCTTGTGGCCTCCTCGGCCATCTTCTAACCCCCTCTCCAAGCTCCCTGGATGTCTTCCGGTCCAAGAAAAATCATCGTAAAGTTTTATTCCGTTTGATATTCGTTTTTTGTAAAACTCAAAAACAAGGAAAAAACAGAAACTGGCACTGGCTCTAGGTTAATAGGTTTGTCCCAAAAATAATATAAAATAGCATATTAATGCATATAAGACATCCAAAACAGATAATATAATAGCATGGAGCAATCAAAAATTATAGATACGTTGGAGACGTATCACGGAGCCGAGTGCTGCCGGAGAAGGACTCTGTAAGAGGACGCGCGGAAATACGTCCCGCCACGGATGGGCAGCGCCTCCACGTCTAGCGGGGCCTCGCGAAGCCACGCTGAGTCGTCGGCGATGAAGCGGAGTGTCCCGAAACGGATCTCATCGCCGATCAACATGATGATGAAAATCCACCTACGCCGTGAAACTTTTCTAGACACCTAGCCCCACGGTGGGCGCCAACTGTCGGGGTTACGATCCTGACAATGAGTACTAGGGGTACGAAAGAGAGGCAGAGCCTAGCTATAGCGCGGGTGTAACACTCGGTGTTTAACGAGTTCAGGCCCCTCTCGGTGGATGTAACAGCCCTATGTCTCGTGCCCTAAGGCTTGGTTTTTCTTGATGGGTATGTTTACAGAGATTGCTTAACCCTAGCTAAGGAGGAGTGCAGCTTATATAGAGTGCGCCGTGGCTCCAATGTCTCCACATCGCCGGGGCACTTAATGCTCATTACTACGGCGGCTACACGTATAAAGCGCCACAACTACAGCAGTTACAGGTAACGGTAGCTATGACTCTACTTAAAGGATGACTTAGGATTCCTCGACCGTTGCAGCTCCCACGTCGTCCCTCCACCTCCGTGGTCCGAGTGGTGGTCGTCGTGCCGACTGAAGTGTGGTCGCCGAGTAACGTCGAGGTGTCCGAGTGGACCTCCTGGTATATTCATCCGAATGAGAATGTGGTCCTGAGACCCACCAGTGATGGGGCCCTGGGAGGACCCCGTATGACAGGTCCTTGACCCTACCTATAGTAGGTGACCTCATCATCACCCGTTCTCGTCCATTAGATCATAAACATGTGGCTTAGATTAGTTAGGTTGTTTTTTAGACTAAACCGGTACGTGGTTAACCGCGGTTTTATCTTAAAACAATTAGTCATTTTTTTATTTAGCAGCCGCGTAGCGCTTTGTTTAATTGTGGACGTCCGCCACATAGCCTCCGCAGCTGACACTTTTTCAGCCAGTCACCGGCCGCCACATGGCCAGGACTTAGTTGTAGTACTTACAAATTAGCCCCTAAACTTCGAATAGCCGCATCTTTTTAACCGTAGATCCAAATCTGATGAAACCGGAGGCAAAATGTTCATCTCAATATGCCTTATCCAGAGAACCCATCTATGCAAACT
The DNA here is from genome assembly GCA_021605145.1 of Aegilops bicornis. NCBI lineage: Eukaryota > Viridiplantae > Streptophyta > Magnoliopsida > Poales > Poaceae > Aegilops > Aegilops bicornis. The sequence continues at coordinate 390,624,509 of CM038675.1, read as the reverse complement.
TTTGATAATTTCAAATTTGAATTTTTTTTAAATTGAAACTCTATTTGGTCATATCTCCTAAACCGTAGCTCCGTTTGAATTAATTCTTTTTGCACTTTGTCACCGTAGCCAAATCCTATTACTTGAACCATTGTCACGGTATTTTCACACAATTAGGATCTATCCATGATAGATTTATTGCTATGCCTTGTATGCACTTTAATTCACATCACATTTTGAACCATATGTCACATGCGTTTTTGCACTTAGAATTTTTTTATGATAGTTAAGTGTGTTGGATTTTTCGAGTCTTTTCATGTTGCATGTTATTTTGGTTCTCTAAAATTATTGATTATATATGTTTATTTACTTTCTGATAGATTGTTCGGAGTGCGAAACTGAGTACTATCATTCTCTAGACTTGAACCAGCAGTACGAAGGCAATTTTACATCTTGATCATATTTTACTTACCTATCTTTTTATATGCACTTAGTCCTTCGTGGTAGGATTGCATGGTAGGAATTTATGCCGGATGGCTATGCTTTACACCCAGTAGTTCATTAAGGTAGGTCTAAACCTTACAACATTGTCGCCACTATTTTATATCATACTGCTTCACTAGTAGACATGGATTGGGAAGTGATTCATCATAAAGTATGAGTGAGAATGTAGTAAACAGGACCTAAGATAATTAATGAACTACCTGGGTGGAATTAGTTTGAATGATGGTGAAGTACACTAGGAGTATTCATGGGGAATCCATGGGAGTGCACACTAGTGGTCTGTCCGCTCAGGATCAAAGGGATCAAACATGTTTTCATGTCTAGAAGCCTACGTGTGCGGCCACAAGCCATTATGGGCTGTCTCTTGGTTGAGTAGATAGTGTGACCTCTTCCGGGATGGGCTAGCAGATGTAGAATATGTAGGTGTACCGGCCTATCCGTGGGTTAAGGGGGAATACTTTCGAAAGACTATGTCTCGATCTTCCGATCATGGAGGTGGTCGAGTCTTGTGGGGAAAAGTGTGCAACCTCTGTAGAGTGTTAAACCTAATCGATTAGCCGTGTCCCTGGTTATGGACAATTTGAGCATCTAGTAGTGGAAATGCCAGGAGGTCTCATCATCCTTACTTTAATAAATTGGGTTTTAAATAAACTTTGGGAATAGATTGTGATGGGGTACCATCTCAATCATACGCTATATTGTAGTGGTAGAATAAGTTCTATACCTACTAATAAAGCAAGGTGCGTTTCGCCAATTTTTTCATACATTCACTGCCGAAAAGAATTTTTCTATCGAGGTGGTACTAAATTCTTATGCGTTCTTGTGCTAGAAAAAAATGATTTTCCACAATTTTGTACGTGGGCCGCGCGTTGTGGCCTAGAGAAGCCAGCCCACTTATTGTTCTGCCCACGCAGCTGTGAAAATTCTAGTTTCCGCATAGGGCGACAAATAGTCGAAGCTTTGCACAAGACAACCAATAATGGGTTGGGCCATTTTTCTTTGTTTCTATGTTTTATTTCTATTTTATTATCCTTACCCTATCTGTTTTTTCACTTCCATGTTTATTTTCCTTATATTTCATAATAGAGAAAATCAGTTTTATGCAAAATTAAACTTAGAGCTTTCCACCAGCCAAATTGCATGTACAAATAGGTTCATTATACTCTTATGATGTGACTTGCCAGTACATTCATTGACTGACCTATATGGCTGCAGCCACTGGTATAGCGATGAGCTATACAAACGGTTTTTAACCCCTTTCCGCGACGGCATTTGGAACCATCGCCAAGTGAGTGTGGGCGATAGGGGGGTCCTTCCCACACGACCCAGAAACCGTCGGGCATAGGCCCTCCTGGGACACAGGCTGGGGAAAAATGAGCTCGTGTGCGATCGGGCGAGGCATCGAAACCCAATCATTTCCATTCATATGTACATCCCTCACAGTGAATCCCAGAAAAACATTTTCGTTCGTATGTATATCACACACAGTCAATCCAAGGAATACGTTTCCATTCTTATGTACATCCGACATAGTCAATCCAGGGAAAACGTTTTCGTTCGTATGTATATCACACACAGTCAATCCAAGGAATACGTTTCCGTTCTTATGTACATCCCACACAGTCAATTCAGGAAAAATGTTTCCATTCATATGTACATCCCACACAGTTTTATGTGTAGGCTCGTGTGTGAAAGGTGTAACTATCACACACGCTCTACCTTGGTTAACTATTTGCTTTTATCAACTACATCACACACGATTTGATGAAGAAAACTGTGTGGCATTGGGCTATCCATCACAAGCGCTTTTACTGCTGAACCGTTTGCAAAGTTACATGACACATTTAGCAGGTTTATTAGTTTACAATTAATAATTCTAGTATTACGCAAATTCACATTTCATATCAAACAGCTGTTTGCCAATTTCATATGAGGCACATAAATACATTATAACATCACAGTACGATAGCTACATGAAAACAGCACAGTACAACATATAGCTAGTTCAACTTCATAAGAACAATATTAGAACAATATATTCATTTCCCTAACCGAGATCATCCAGGCTCGTCTTATCCACCTCTGCTTTTAGTTTAGTAAGAACCGGTTTTGCGCTAGCTAACTGGGAAAGTGCCTCCTCCTTACACCATCTTAGCAAAGTCGGATTTAAAAATTTTGAGCTCATTCTCCACCTTCCTCTTTTTATCCTGCATCTTCAAATATTCTTTAGCATTTACAACACTTTCTCTAAGCCTACCTCTGTTCTCTTCCTCATACATGCTCCAGAGCTTTGCTAGGCACATCTTCAAAGACTGTGGCCACTCTTGATCAACCCACTCCAAGTAAGAACACTTCCATTCATCCTATAATATTTAAAACTAGATTAGTAGCAATTGTAGGGGAAATGTGTTCATAGCAACATAGAAAATCACCAATGCTTATTTTGAAAAACCGAACAAACATGTTAATTATGACATATCTTCTCAAAAAGATCAATGTGCAAATGAATTAATTGCTACTGAGACAACAACCAAATTCTGAAACATCAGAAGCTATAATTAGCTACAACAATGCTACAAGTTCTTACTCATGTACAATAAATAAAAAATTGAACATTTTATGACGAAGGTAAATATAACTGCAACAGCATAGCGACAGTGTTTGGATGACAGCAAATTGACACTAGCAGGTGTGTAGATGCACAAATTTAGTAACATTGAACTAATACCACTAAGGCCGTCCACTATGTATGCCAAAACTGGTGTAAAGACAACTATTGCTACATCTACGCATTGCCTGCCTTTGGCGAGCCGATGCAGCGGAAAAAATCAGGACCCGGACTCCGGAGCACCTAGTTGCTCTGATGCCCAGTTCCTTCGTGCCATAAAGATTTATTATTTTACTGCTTGGCTGCTCGGATGTGTGGACCAAAGTTGGCTGCACAAACTGCTGAAGCGGTGCCAAATAATTTTCTAATGGCACTGCTGATGAGATGGCAACAATTTTAGATAGTAGATACAAACTGTGACACTGTCTTAGGATGCGTTTGGTTGAAGGTGTGGTATGAATGGGTTGGGACCGTGACAGTGTCTGAATCACATCTAACAAATGATTTGTAATAACGAAAGAGGGTCTAACCTTCTCTGCACATGCCAAAAACTTCCACCCATTATCCACAGATTCAAACACAACTAGCTTCACCGCATGGAGATTGATGGTGACAACGAGCAGATAGATCTTCAGCCACCCCGCTCCATTCGTTGCCACTGATGGTCCTAGGGAGCTACAAGAGGAAGGAATGACTCAAATCGACCGCCGGGTAAAAATCCTTCATTCCAAGTCATAGCCCGAGAGAGAGTAGAGAGGCATACCGGGTGGTTCGCTGGAGGAGGAACCGATGGAGATGTCTTTGAAGAAGACCATGGCGACCCCAGCGGTAGGATGCGAAACCTCGAGAGCGAGGAAGCAAGCGAGGAAGCAACTATAGCTTAGGAAGGAAGGAAGGAAGGAGGAAACAGGGGAAATATGACTTATGGTCTGGGAGAAAAGGGGGTGGGGAAGGGGGAGGGGGCCAGGGGTAGATATTTTGGCGGTAGGCCAAAATTTTGGAAATGTGGAGGGAAACTTTGCGTTCGGTGCCGCCGGACCATTCACTTTGAAAGATTGTGTGCATCACAAACGGTTCTTTTGCTTTACGCACATGGTATGAGTTTGATAATTCAAATTTTGTTGGAAATTTCCCCGGGTACGTCATTGCATAATTTAACATTGCTTGCTAATTTGGGCACACAAAAGAGCGTACAGCAAACAGACTACACTTATTGAATCGAGCAATTTTAGTAATTAAACAGAGCCAGTTGACCTAAACATTGCTCTAACGAAAGACCAGCATTAAAAACAAAGCCTAAGTACGCATAATTTTAACAAATCCGCCGTCGCACCAGCCTATGCATCGCCGGTGTGAGATGAGACGTCGATGACTTGTCCTGGCGACATGCCGCTGTTGGTGGACTCCGTGTCCCCCTGCTAAAGTCGACCATGTCCTCGTCCTTGTCCTTGTCCTCGTCCTCGGCGCTGCCCTCAAGGTTGTAGTACTCGTAGTAGTGGCTGCACCAGAGCTCGCGTTGGTACTCCACCGCCGATTCCTCGACGGACAGACTCCTCTCTACCTCGACCTCGGCCATGCGCAACTCCTCCTCCCGGCACTCCTCGATCTCCGCCGCCTCCTGCATCTCCAACTCCCGCTCGGCGACCTCATGAGGAAGCAGGTGCTCCATGGCCACCGCCGCCTTTTCGACGTGGGTTGCATGCTAGATTCTGAGGTGGCCTGGAATATCTTGGCGTGCGCATCCTCGATCTTGGCATGGATGGCCTCGACCTGGTCCAGGGTGACATCGGCGGCACGGACAGCAGCTCGAGTGCTCTCGATGTTTGCAGATGCCGTCGCAGTAGCAGCTGCAGCCGTCTCGGCTGCTGCAGCTGCCCTGTCGGCTGCCGCAGACACCCTCTCGGCGGAAGCGGCCGTGCTCAATGCGGATGCGGCGGCATTCTTGGCGTAGGAGGCCGCGCTCTAGGCGCAGGCGGCGGCGCTCGGGGGGACGCGGCCATCGTACGGGCCTTCACGAAGCGTTTCCACAGCGTCATCTTTGTAAGAAGGGCGTGCAGGAATGGGGATCGGGATTCGTGGATTCGGGGGTTGCCTGCACTGGAGCAGACGAGCCGGCAAAGCTTAAGGAGGAAGACTTAAATAAACCAAGATATTTTCATCGCAAACGGTTCCTACAAAACAACTGTGTATGATGTTGTATATATTTTTTATTAGTTGTGAAAGACGAATTTGGCGTAAAGTGGCAACGGATGGTGTTTTCAATGTACGAGAAAATTTGTAGTACTAATACAACTGTCATGTCAAATTTTGGAAAATTTCAGGGGTCATTTGACCTTTTAAGACATTTAAGTGATTTTCTAGCCATTTAATGACCGTAGTTGAAATTTGGCAGGACCCCGATCCTAAGTCACACCGATCTAGCATGTAACACTTCATATCACTTTGCAGCCTCACCCACGGTATTGCCACGGGTGCCACCTTACCTGGCCCAGGACTGTTTGTGCCTTTTGGCTCACGTATATGACAGTGTCGCTAGCATCCATATGACAGAGAACCCGGGCCGACATGACTATTCGTGAATCCAAAGTGGCACTAACTTACAGGGACAGGCATACATGACCCAGCAACAAACGTGTCAGTCATCAGCGAGTGAATCCGGGCTGTAGCAGCTGGGCTAACAGGACTCTGGAGAATGCAGGCTGGCAGGCTAAAGGACTCCGGTAGACACCGCGTGACATTTCCCCGAAGGGACAGACACAGGAACGAAGAAGGACACATGCCGGCCAGCCTAAGTGTTCCGGAGCAGTAGCAAGCTACCATGGCTCAGTGGAAGCACTAGGAGACATTTCCCGGTAAGAGAGGCTACCAAGGATAAACAACTAGGTTGTCGGATCCCACACATACCAAGCATTTCAAATCATACACACAATATGCTCGATATGTGCAAATACAACATGGCATCCCAATAAAACTCTACAACTCGAAGTATTTATTCATTAGGCTCCGAGGAGCCAAGTATTACAAACATGGGTCTCATGACCCACCATACAGAGCATATAAGCAACAAGCGGAAGCATAAACATGTCTGAGTACAGACAACTACAAATGAAAAAGGCTGAGAAGCCTGACTATCTACAAGACCCTCCCAAGGGTACAAGATCGTAGCTGAGGTAACAAGCTAAACGTCGAAGTCCACGCGGAACTACTAGCGAGACTGAAGTCTCTCTGCAAAAACATAAATTAAGCAAATGTGAGTACAAATGTACCCAGCAAGACTTACATCAGAACTAGCTACATATGCGTCAGTATCAATAAAGGGGTGGTGGAGTTTGACTGCAGCAAGCCAGCTTTGACTCAGTGGCTATCCTGAACTACGCCTGCAAGTAACTCTTTTGAGGTGGCGCACATGAGTCCACATATTCACCAATCAATACACCACTATGGATCCGCTCCCGTCTCCCAACGAGAAGGCCATCCATAGCACTCACGCTTATCTTGCGCATTTTAGAGTATCCACTTTCACTTGTCTATGAAGCATGCAGCAACCCAGAAGTCCTTTACCGCGGACACGCTTATTCGAATAGATAATTTATAACCCTGCAGGGTATACTTCTTCACACACGCTCGCCACTTACCACCATGTACACGTCGTGTATCTCGGCAACCTTCAAGCGGAAGCTTTGGCGAGGAGTCGGCCACGACCGACTAACCACACAAGTCTCTAGTCCAGGTTTATCGGCTATTCGAGTTCCATCCGCAAGGAGATCCGGTCGGGGTGTCGCTCACGGCCCCAAACGATGTGAGCAGGGTTCCCAAGCCCACCATGCGGGTGCCACTTGGTACACCGTACACTTTGTGCCTAGTCTGTCCCAAGCCCACCTGACCGGGTGCCACTTGGTAGACTACTAACACTACCTACATACACCAGAAACTAATTGCAACTCCTGGAAAAAGATTAGGGTGATTAATAAGTCGAGAGGGGCACTTAAGCATTCCAATGCGTGGTAGTAGCTGTTCATGGATCACAAACACAGAACTACATTTCACGAGGACGGCTGCAATGAGACAACCCACCATGTACTCCTACATGGCCTCTCACCGCTACCTTTACCAAATCGTGTTCACACACGTAGCTCTCAACAGTAGGACATGTTCACCACATTCCAATTCATCCCCGACGAATCAGAGCTGACTCGACTCTAAGTAGTAGCAGGCATGACAACAAGCATGAATGAGTAGGCACATCAAGGCTCAAACAACTCCTACTCATGCTAGTGGGTTTCATCTATTTACTGTGGCAATGACAGGTCATGCAGAGGAAAGGGGTTCAACTACCGCAGCATGTAACAGTCGAATCGTTGTTGTCCTAATGCAGTAAAAGAGAGCAAGAGCGAGAGAGTGGGATTGTATCGAAATGAAAAAGGGGGTTTTGCTTGCCTGGCACTTCTGAAGATAATATAGCTCATCATCGGTGTCATTGATCTTATCGTCGGAACCACGTCTACTGAGGGGGAACAATTACCGACAACAGAGAGGAAACACAATCAATGCAATGCAACAATATGATGCATGATCATGACATGGCAACATGCTGGTGTTTTGAGCTAATGCAATTAGTAACAAAGTTAAATGAAGTTGGTTTGAACCAAAGGTTCAAATTCAAACTCCATATGTGATTATTTAAATGCCAAACATATGATTTGTCCTAAACAGCAGCCATAAGTTGTTCTAACATGCATGAAAATGGTACAGATTGATAGATTGGATTTTTCTGATAATTTTTCATGTATAATTTATTTCATTGGGAGTTATGATTTAATTTCTATGATTTTTCAAAGTTTTGAACATTTTCTGAAAATAAATAAATCATTTAGATTTATTTAAATTCTATATGACGTCAGAGTGACATCATCACTACGTCAGCGGGTCAAAGGCGCCAGCCCAGGTCAAACCTGACGGCCGAGACCCACATGTCAGTGGCTATGGCTAATCCTATTATAAATTAAACCTAACCTAGTTTAATTCATTGGGCGGGGCCCGCATGTTAGTGAAACAATGGCTTAACTAAACTTACTTATTAAATTAACCAAAAGTTAGCAGAGGCCGGGCCCACACGTCAGTGACCCACTGGGGTCAAATGGTGGTCAAACCCGAGTCAACTGGGTCAAAACCTGTCGGCGACTCAACGCTGGCGAGCCAGACGCGGCGGAGAGCTGAGGGTTTCGCGATCCGGCGACCAAAACAGCGGCCGAGGGCATCTATGCGTAGCTGGTGTGTGCGCGCATCGAACCGTGGCATCAGTTCGTGCTGGGGAGGCCGGACTTGGCGACAGCGGCGAGCGAGGCGGCGGCCGGAGCTCGGCTTCGTGCGAGCGTGGCGCTAGAGCAAGCAGGCGAGCGCGTAGAGGGGCTAGGCGTCCTCCTGGAGGCACCAGGAGCGCGATGCGGTGCAAGGGCGCGGGTGGTTCGATTTCAGGCGACGGCAGCGACAAAGTCGGGCGGCGGTGAGCTCCGGTCACGGCGGGAACGACGCTACGGCATGTAAACAACAACGGGATCAGCGGTGGAAGGGGGAGTGGCTCACGGCGCTTGCAACGGAAGGCTCAGCATGGTTGGGGAAGCTCTGGAGGTGGCGCATCGATGACGGCAATATCCGGCGATCCGAGGACGAAGACGACGAGCGAAGGCGATGCAGAGCTTCTGGCGAAGTGTGGCTCGGTGAGGATGAAGAGGGGAATGAGGCGGGCTTCTAGACTTCTCCAGGGGACGAGGGAGAGGCAACGACTGCGGTGGTGCTCGTCCGCGGTGGTGGGCGTGTTCGGTGGTGAGAGAGAGAGGTCCAGGGGAGGGGGTGAGGATGAGGGGAGTGAGAGAGAGAGGCAGGGAGGTGCGTGGCATCCTCAGGGTGACGAGGAGACAGGCAGAGAGGTAGGAGGTGGCGGGCGTGCGGCGAGCACACGCCCTCGTGCCTACTGGCACAAGGTTGAAGACGGCGGCGCTATGGGCTGGGCCTGCTACAATTCTGGGCCGCACAGGTAAGCAGGTGAGTTCTGCTGCTCTGTTTTAATTATGTTCTGTTTTCTTTTTATTTATTTATTTTCCCACTGGTTTTGAATTCAATTTATGTTACAAACAATGCCAAAACATTCTGAATAAATTTATGTCACTTCTCTGGACTAATCCAAAAGAACACAAATTATATCAGAGATATTTGAAGATATATTCCATATATTGAGAATAACAATCCAAATTCAAATACAATATTGATTCAAAATCAGAGCCCAAATAATTCCTTAGAAATGTTCCAAAATTTTGGTTTGATTTATAACTCTTGACAAAATTCTCTGAAATATTTCTAGGGCATTTTGGATTCACCTATTGCAATTTTAGGGTTCTTGCCCCTTTATTAAAATGATTTTTGAGGCTTTGAAAATTCCTCAATTCAATTTCTTGAATTTAAACATGATGCCTGGATGCCACTCACTTGATGCAACTAATTACAAAGCGGAAATCAAGGGCTGTGACAAAATTTGAACTACATGTACATGCAAGAGCTAACCATAACGGTTTGAAAAGTCATATTTTGTGTACTTGTGTGTGATTTAATTCCATGTGCAGTAAATTGGAAGGAATTTTCAAACATATTGGTCTAACGGCTATGACACAATTAAGCATGGAGTGCCATGGCATTTAAATTCCAAAAATTTAAAAAATATCAAAAACACATGAAACCTTGGTTGATGTAATGTCATGCCACCAAGATGATGTGGTAAAAATTTTGGCATGTGTGACGAAAGTTTGGACACACACCCCTCACAAACTGGAGCAACTCACTAGAAGGCTCGTGGTTCCGAGAGGGAACAGTGCATGTTTGATGACGAACGGGAGATAGCTTCCTCTTACATCCTTCTAATTTTTTTCTACGTTTAACGTGCACTAACAACTATCATGTGAATTTTTGGAAAAATTTAGGGGTCATTTGACGTTTTGAAGACATTTAAGTGATTTTCTAGCCATTTAATGACCGTAATTCAAATTTGAACCACATCTACATACAACGGCTAACCATAACGGTTTGAAAAATCATATTTGTGTGCTTGTGTGCGCGTTAATTGCATGTGCAGTAAATTAGAAGGAATTTTCAAAAATATTGGTCTCACGACATGGACACATGCATATGTATGCATGGAGTGCCATGGCATTTTAATTCCAAAAAATTAAAAAATGGTCAGAAAAACATTAAACCTTGCTTGATGTAATGTCATGCCACCAAGATGATGTGATAAAAAAATTGGCATGTTTGACGAAAGTTTGGACACACACCCCTCACAAACCGGAGCAACTCACAAGAAGGCTCGTGGTTCCGATAGGGAACAATGCATGTTGATGACGAACAAGAGATAGCTTCCTCTTACGGCCTTCAAATTTTTTTCTACGTTTAACATGCACTACTACAACTTTCATGTGAAAATTTGGAAAATTCTAGGGGTCATTTGACCTTTTAAAGACATCTAAGTGATTTTCTAGCCATTTAATGACCGTAATTCAAATTTGAACTACATCTACATGCAATGGCTAACCATAACGGTTTGAAAAATAATATTTGTGTACTTGTGTGTGAGTTAATTCCATGTGCAGTAAATTAGAAGGAATTTTCAAACATATTGGTCTCACGGCATGGACACGTGCATGGAGTGCCATGGCATTTTAATTCAAAAAAATGACCAGAAAAACATGAAACCTTTCTTGATGTAATGTCATGCCACCAACATGACGTGGTAAAAAAATTGGCATGTTTGACGAAAGTTTGGACACACACCCCTCACAAACCGGAGCAACTCACAAGAAGGCTCGTGGTTCCGAGAGGGAACAATGCATGTTTGAAGACGAACGGGAGATAGCTTCCTCTTACGACCTTTAATTTTTTTTCTACATTTAACATGCACTAATACAACTGACATGTGAAAATTTGGAAATTTCAGGGGTCATTTGACCTTTTAAAGACATTTAAGTGATTTTCTAGCCATTTAATGACTGTAATTCAAATTTGAACTACATCTACATGCAATGGCTAACCATAACGGTTTGAAAATCCATATTTGTATACTTGTGTGCGATTTAATTCCATGTGCAGTAAATTAGAAGGAATGTTTAAACATATTGGTCGCACTGCATGGACACATGCACGGAGTGCCATGGCATTTTCATTCCAAAAAATTAAAAAATGATCACAAAAACATTAAACATTACTTGATGTAACCACCAAGATGATGTGGTAAAAAAATTGGCCTGTTTGATGAAAGTTTGGACACACCCCCTCACAAACCGGAGCAACTCACTAGAAGGCTCGTGGTTCCGAGAGGGAAAAATGCATGTTTGATGACGAACGGGAGATAGCTTCCTCTTACAGCCTTCAAATTTTTTCTACATTTAACATGCACTAACAACTATCACGTGAAAATTTATAAAATTTTAGCGGTCATTTGACCTTTTAAAGACATTTAAGTGATTTTCTAGCCATTTAATGACCGTAATTGAAATTTGAACTACATCTACATGCAACGGCTAACCATAACAGTTTGAAAATCATATTTGTGTACTTGTCTGCGAGTTAATTCCATGTGCAGTAAATTAGAAGGAGTTTTCAAACATATTCGTCTTGCAGCATGGGCACATGCATGGAGTGCCCTTGCATTTTAATTCCAAAAAATAAAAAAATGATCAGAAAAACATGAAACCTTGCTTGGTGTAATCTCATGCCACCAACATGACGTGGTAAAAAAATTGGCATGTTTGACGAAAGTTTGGACACACACCCCTCACAAACCGGAGCAACTCACTAGAAGGCTCGTGGTTAGAGAGGAACAATGCATGTTTGAAGACGAACGGAGATAGCTTCCTCTTACGACCTTTAATTTTGTTTCTACATTTAACATGCACTAATACAACTTTCATGTGAAATTTTGGAAAATTTCAGGGGTCATTTGACCTTTTAAAGACATTTAAGTGATTTTCTAGCCATTTAATGACCGTAATTCAAATTTGAACTACATCTACATGCAACGGCTAACCATAACGGTTTGAAAAATCATATTTTTATACTTGTGTGCGATTTAATTCCATGTGTAGTAAATTAGAAGGAATTTTTAAACATATTGGTCTCACTGCATGGACACGTGCATGGAGTGCCATGGCATTTTCATTCCAAAAAATTAAAAAATGATCACAAAAACATTAAACATTACTTGATGTAATGTCATGCCACCAAGATGATGTGGTAAAAAAATTAGCATGTTTGACAAAAGTTTGGACACACCCCCTCACAAACTGGAGCAACTCACTAGAAGGCTCGTGGTTCCGAGAGGGAACAATGCATGTTTGATGACGAACGGGAGATAGCTTCCTCTTACAGCCTTCTAATGTTTTTCTACGTTTAACGTGCACTAACAACTATCATGTGAAAAATTGGAAAAATTTAGGGGTCATTTGACCTTTTAGAGACATTTAAGTGATTTTCTAGCCATTTAATGACCGTAATTCAAATTTGAACTACATCTACATGCAATGGCTAACCATAACTGTTTGAAAATCATATTTGTGTACTTGTGTGCGAGTTAATTCCATGTGCAGTAAATTAGAAGGAATTTTCAAACATATTGGTCTTGTGGCATGGGCACATGCATGGAGTGCCCTGGCATTTTAATTTCAAAAAATTAAAAAATGATCAGAAAAACATGAAACCTTGCTTGATGTAATCTCATGCCACCAACATGACGTGGTAAAAAAATTGGCATGTTTGACGAAAGTTTGGACACACACCCCTCACAAACCGGAGCAACTCACTAGAAGACTCGTGGTTCCGAGAGGGAACAATGCATGTTTGATGACGAACGGGAGATAGCTTCCTCTTACGACCTTTAATTTTTTTTTCTACATTTAACATGCACTAATACAACTGTCATGTGAAAATTTGGAAAATTTCAGGGGTCATTTGACCTTTTAAAGACATTTAAGTGATTTTATAGCCATTTAATGACCGTAATTCGAATTTAAACTACATCTACATGCAACGGCTAACCATAACGGTTTGAAAAATCATATTTTTGTGTACTTGTGTGCGAGTTAGAAAATTATCAGACGATGTAAATATCTGGTGTTCAAAAAACAAAATGTAAAGATCTAGCAAGACAACCAGCCCCCACACGACTGGCACTCTTTCTCGCAGCTCGATGTTTGGTAGGTGAGTGGCAGGGGTAATTAATCAGACACGGTTATGTATTGGAAACCGCCAGCTATTATGATCACACACGGATTTCGCTGCAGGGATCGTGTGTAATTCAAACGACAGTACTCGTAAATTTCGGCGACCGACGTGTGTACTGTTCCCGTCGATCTAGATTCCGGCCACCAATAAATACTACCTTGCTCATGTCGTCCCTCCTGCATTCTCATCTACATCCTCCCCTCGCTCGCCCCCTCTCTCTCTCTCTCTCTCTCTCTCTCAAATCTCTGCCATGGCATCGCCGGTCTGCCCACGCACCGACGAGGAGTCGCCGCCCCCCGAGGACGCTCACTCGAATAGCAGCGACGAGGACCCCTACGCGCCGACGGACTTGGTTGCGCCGGACCCCCCAACTTTGGTTGGTTTTGGGGCCGGTACAATCTTTGTCTGTGGAAGTCGCTACCGCCGGCTGAGAAAGCCAGGCAAGTGGCGTTCGAGAAGGAGATTGCGGAGGATGAAGCCAGGTACCAGGCGACCTGTGAAGCCCGTGATGCCGCCTGGAAAAAGGAGGCGGCGGAGCTTTGGGGGCGGGCGCGTTGTCGTGCGGAGGAGGTGTATGGAGACGGGTACATCGCGAGGAAGGTCAAAGGCGATGGGAGCCTCGTCGCTGCGTGGAGGTGGGCCGATAAGCTCCTGCGTGCCACCAATGAGGAGCTCCAGTGGGTGCCCAACGAAATGGCAAGATCGTTCGCGCTCGTCCGCCAACAAGAGACATATCAGTACGTCAAGCGCGAAGGCGGAGGAGGCGAATCTTGCCTCCGACTGGGAAGACGCCGCGCAATGTGGGAGGCTGTGGCGTAGGGGCTGCCGGAATACTGGCCACAGGAAGGATTATTAGTTTTAGTATTGTTCGTTTTCAATTTTATGCATTGTACCTAGTAGTTAAGTAGCATCACGTATATGTGATGATATTATATATATATATATATATATACATATATATATATATATATATATACACATCTGGGCTATTCTGTTTCGTGTAACAGAATATTATTCTGTTACCCTACTTGAACTGATGGTTTCAGGCGGTTGTACTTGGATCGTCTTTTTATCAAAATGGGGCATGTAATATATCCTTGGAAAGCTCTTGACATCTACATTACAAATATATAGGAATTTTTTTGCAAAATCATCAGGGTTTAAGAGCAGTTTTGAAAAAAACATTTTTTTCAAAACTAAAAACGTGAAATGGTATTTTGGACTGAATTTTCAAACGTTTTGTCGGAATTGAGCAAATAAGATGGCATTTGAAAGCTGGTGAAAATCCGATTCTTCCATATATCTATTGTTTTTTCAAATTCTATACAATTTAAAAGTAATTTGAAAAACGGTGAAATTCTGGGCGAAAGGTATTTTCGTGTTTTTTTGCAAATGGTTTGTCGGATTGACGCAAATGATATGTCATTGGAAACCTATGGAAAATGCGCAACTTTTTCATATAGAAATGTTTTCCTAATTCCATACGGTTTAAACTTGAATTCAAAGACGGTCAAATTTGATTTCGAATGCGATTTTTAAAAGTTTGTTGAAATGGGGCAAATAATATACCGTTGGATAGGTATCGAAAATGCGAAACTTAGTCATGTTGAACGTTTTCTCTACTTCATAACCATTTGGGACTAATTTGGAATAAGGTGAAACCAATCGTATTGTTTTTTTCCTGTCTAAAAAATAGAGTACTCGCACTGATCTGTGTCTATGTTTGTACTGAGGTATTTTTCACAGAGTAGTTTTGAATGGTTCCAAAAAAAGAGTACTTTGGACGGATGTCTTTATGATTTTGTACTTGCTCCCATCTTTTAAGAGTAATTTTGAATACAGTGAGACTCATCGTGTTGTTTTTCTGTCCAAAAAACAGAGTACTCGTGCTGATCTATGTGTGTTTGTATTAAGGTATTTTTCAAAGTAATTTTGAATGGTTTCGAGAAAAGAGTACTAGCACTGATGTTCATATGGGTTTGTACTGAGCATGTTTTCACATACTAGACTTCACTTTGTTTTCTGGGTATCATAGTCCCCGAACTTGCATGGTTTATCTCGCTGAACTGAATGATATTTTTCAAAAGGAAAAAATTGTGTGTTTGTTTTTTAACTCAATTTTCTTGCAAGATGTTTTGGACTTCTGTCGTTTTGCGACTTGAACTTTTATCATTTGATTTTTCATTGTGTTTCATTTTGTTTGAGCTTTTTTCTCAAACTTATCTGGGACGTCGTGTTGAACTTACAACTTTTTTAATTGTGAACTTACTGTGTTTTTACAATGCCAATATGCAACTTTTTTAATTGTGAACTTGCTATGTTTTTACAATGCCAATATGCACGAGAGCAGAGCGAGGGCAACTATAGAAGGAAGCTATGTGTGGTGATCGTGGAAGCACTGCAGGCTGAAACCACAACGGTGGTTGATGGCAAGCGACACGACCTGACGATGTGGCGAAGAGGCATGGGGATGAGTGGGCTGCGACCGACATGTCACTTGAGATGCTTTCTTTGGACTAACCTCATTGTCCCATCTAGACGGTTCAGTTGCAGAACTTGGACGTCAGGTGTCACGAGAATACCAAAAGCTAACCATTTTTATTTTTCAAACTGATCATTGTTTTTAATTAAATGCTTGATCAATATTTTTATTCAAACCATTTTTTTCTTGTATGCACATCAAGATGTCATGTACTATACCTTCTTTGAAGAAGTAGCAATCATCTCATCATATACATAAATTTTCTTGTCCGAACTTATGGTATCATCATCACTGAACCTAAAATAAAATTTTACCCAAATAAATGTGAACATTGGGACATTTATACAACAAAAACTGAATCTAATACCAATATTGAACTTGCAGGTTCCATACGCAAGCTAGCTACCAACGTCAAATTTACTGATCCTAAAATCAATGACCACCACAAGAAGACAATAAAGTTCTCCAAATGGTTGCCCGAGGAAGAGCTAGCTTCTGAATCCGACTACGTTTACCGATGGGAGCAGCCAACCACTAGTGCACAAGAGATATTTCTACCTTGAGAATCAAACCAAACTTTGATTAGCAAGACATTTCGCACCTGAGAATCAAACCAAATATTCAGGCAAATAAATAAGTGCACAAGAGATATTTCTTTAGCAAGACATTTTCACGGAACAGGCAAACCAAACTTTTTCAATGAACATGCAAATCAATTTCTTATAAAGCTTCCTAGCCCATTAGCTTCAACCTTTACAAGACAAACTTGTTTCTAGGGGCAGAACAAAAGATGAACTTCTAACCAATAGTTTTTCGCACTGATTTCCAATCACATGTTGAACTTTCTAACCTGCAGTTGCAAAGAAGCCGTACAAGTCAGGCTAGACAAAAACGTTATGTTGGCTCTTGCCGTATATGGAGAATTTCTAGATTTTGGTAAAACAATTGAAGTAGCTTGGTGCAGTTAGTATCACTATCACCATAACTACATACATGTACCACTTTTTGACTATAACAAGAAAAGAAAGCACTAGCTAGTGTTCAAAATATAGAAAGGGTGATATTTCTTAAATACAAAATTCAGAAAAGAATGGTGCTCTCTATCAGATTTGTTGATGCATGAAAATCGCATGAATTTCATATAGTGCAATAGAGTTGCATCAAGTGCACACACACATTGGCGCACGTCTTGCTACACCGAAAGCTTGTGATGAACTATTTAAAGTTTGAAAACTGAACCATTTGTTCTCAAGTACTGACACTACAAAATATAAATATATATCCATTGTTTCTAACAAAAAAGAGTGACCACAAATACCAGCACTACAAAAATGCATTCTACAGGTATAGATTACAACATACTTCACATTACCAGATTGCAATCCTTTTTGTAGATGATATATTTTTCCGACGAACTGATGAACTGAACAAGATTCACATGAGACATATGATTTCTAGGTATTTCCTCAAGATTATGCGCAATAAAGCATCCGGACCGAAAAGAACAGACAAGTTGAACTGAAAACCAAGATAAATGGCCTCTGGGTTCCTCATATAGCAACTAAAACTTCAGTACAGCTACAACTTTTATTGCTGCACTACTCAGGGTAAATCAATAAAAAACTGAACTAACAAACTTCTACTTAATATCTTTGTGCATGCCCATGGCGGCAGTGTGCGACCGTCGAGCATGTAGCTAGAGTGTTGGACGCAAATGCCCTTAGTGGTGGCCGCTATCGCCGCAAGAATGTTGGATGTATTGCCAGCTAGCATCCACGAAAACCGAGACAAAATTGAGTCTTGCACAAGATCAAACTAATATAAACGCTTGCTACATCCGTCAGCAGTCATGAATAACAAAGCAATGTGCAAAGCAAAGGGGCTGGTGTGTTCTCCCTGTGTGTGTGCTCGACTTGGACGGATGTGCGGTGCTTGGTGAAGATGGTGGCCATAACCCACGATTCTAATTGTACTGGTGTCAACGCTCCACTTGGACGGCTGCCAGAACCCCGGTGCATGAGCTCGCGCCCCATGGCAGCAAGGCAACCAACGGAACTATACACGGTCGTTCTTTTTCCTCAAAGAACGAACCACAACAAGGTGGAGGTGAGGAGGGAAGCAGGCGGTATGAGACCATCCTTTTAGAAGGCATAAACAAAATTAAGCCACTTGCCCGGTTTATGAGATGACTGAACAAGTTTTGTCTAAGTCGAGCAACGACCCTCTCATTAGCGTAATTGAATAGCCATGCAGAAGAGTCAGGCAAACCGACCAAAGCAGGCAGAGTTGGTTTCTAATATTTCAAGCAAAAATAGCTACTTGGGTTTAGCACATTAACATGAATTCTTCTCTAGAAGGAGAAAGTAAGTAGAGAGTAATGGTTTAGTTATCAGTACCAACTAAAATTGCAGCCTACCTAGATCCACCAAACATAAACTGATTATAAAAGATGGTAGTGGCAGTTTTGTATAACAGAATATCCCTCTATGATCCTCAAAATTAAGTTTTCAAGAAAGATACCCGGTCACAACTATTAGCACAATGTACAATATTGTGCCCTTCACATCCGTCGGGGCTTGGGCCTTATCCTCCGTCATTGAACATCTCTCGACACAATATCAATTATCTTGCATCCGTATTTGGGCTGTAGAATAATGTAAGATGATCCATCCATTAGACTTTTTAAAAAAATATGATCCATCCATGAAGACAAGAAACATGTGCCACATTGATGCTCTTTATAGGTGCAAGTACAACTTGTTGTGTACGGAGTAGTATTTAATCCTGTCACACAGGAACCAACGCACACTCACCACACCCCACTCCTATTTAATCATGTCAGTAGTATGGTAACAATTGTCTTCATTCATTTACCAACTATAGTAAGATGGCATGGACAATCTTAATAAGCATAACAAAATAGCATGGACAATGAGACCAGACTTGCAACAAGAAATTATTCATTTATTAACTCATCAAGTTTCTAGAAACTATTAGCAGGATACAAACAGTACTATCTTGTGCTATATGATGGCAAAGAAAATTAGTACTAAGACAGAAAGAAGCTTTGAAGCTCGATTAGATACGGAGGAGTAGTATCTTAGAAGCATGAAAATGAAGCACTTTTCGGTTACTCAAATAACATTTGGAATACATCAGATAGCTGAAGTAAAAATAAGAGTTGACTTACCTAAACTAAAAATAAGAATTGAACTGAACTAAAATGGAAATTGAACTGAACAAAAATTAGAAATTGAACTGAAGCAATAAACTCAACCGAGACTACTATGAACTTATATATTTCGTTTGCACAGTAAATTATAAATCACATTTGAACCACTGAGCTTTTGCACGGTGAAGTTATATTTTCTTATAGCAAGCTACAGTAGAATTGAAAATGTTTTGGATCCAAAGAGACACAAAACGAGGAATATTCAACTTGTTTTTTATACCATTTTGATCACTTGAACTGATAGCGAAGAAGATGCATCGGTGCAGCAAATGCTAAGTATTGTAAATTATAGCAATTTGCAAGCACAAGGAAGCTACAAATGAACAATGAACACAGCAAAACTAGTAGTCCGGTGCACTAAGACATTTTAGAAAACACATGGCGTGCACCAAAAATGGGAATTTCGAGATTTATGAACTGCTGGTGTTTTCTTCGTTGAACTGACACTGTAAGAATTTGCTATCTTACCAAGTGTTACAGGGAGTCAAAACCAGAGACGAGGTTGTTTGGCGCATGTGCCTGACAATGAGCTCGTGGGCGAGGATGGTGGAGGAGCGGTCGTGCAAGGGATGAAGGAGCAAGCAAGTTCAAGTTCGAGCGGCAAAGCGGAGCACCTCTGTGAAATCGCGGGGCTTGGGGCGACGGCAGAAGGAGGGAGGCTCGAGGCGCCGGACGGCGGGAGGCCCATGGCGGGAGGAGGTGGTGTGCCACCGGGAGCGGAGATGCTTCATGGATTGACGAGGGTAGTGGTTGCTGGCCCGGTGGCGAACGGTGGTGGGTGGGGATGGGGCGCCGGAGATGGGGGTCGCCGGGGGATGAAGCGCCACGCTGGCCAGCTGGTGAGGGAGTGGGGGCGCCGGGGATGGGGGGCGCTGGGGATGGGGGTCGCCAGGGCTAAGAGCATGGGGGCTGGGGGTGTAACATCCCAAATTTTCAATTTGGAATATTATACATAGAGCATCATTGCATATCATATTTTTGTTGCATTTTTGCTCGATCCTAGAAATTCTACACAACTCAAGGACCCACGGAGAGAGTTGGGGATTTCGTTATTTTCATATTTGAGTTTTCTCAAATTTTGAAAATGGGATCATTTGATTTTAATTATTTTATCTTCAATTATTTCTAGTATCAAAATATGAGAGAGGGAATAAAATGACTTTCCCAAAATAAAGAAATAATGAAGATTTAATAATAAAATCAAATAATATTTTATTTTGGAGTTTTTCGCCTTTTTATTTGAATTTAGGAAAAATGCGCGTTTTCAAACTTGCATTTAGGCCCCAAATAAATGTTCATCTAGGCCGGCTTGATTTTAGAAGCCGGGGAAATTTTATTTCGGGATTTTTGGAGTCCGTTTAGTATTTCTTTTTATTTTTCTTCTGCTGAATTATTTAAAAAATCACAAGACCGACCTTGGGCGTGCCCGAGCGGGACTCCGCCGGGGGCACTTCAATAAGCGCGCCCGGGCGCCCCACTCGCCACGCCGCCCACACCCCGCCTAAACCCTAACCCTAGACTCGCCACCGCCGCCGCCAGATCCGCCGCCGCACCCCGCCGCCACCGCTGCCGACCCCGCCGCCGAGGTTCGCCGCCGCCTAGTTTTGCGTGCCGTTGGTTTGTATTTAAAACCGAGCGGATTTTTCTAAGGTTTTTCGTCGGTTTATTTTATTTTTTTAGATCGGTTTTTTTTCTGGTGCGGTTAAATAGCGAACGTTCGTTCGTTCGTTCGTTCTTAACGAACGCGTTCGTCAGATCAATTTAGTTAACGAACGTCCATTCGTTAACCTGTTCGTCGTTTTTCTTTTTCTCAGATTTAATCCGTGATTTTTCTGATCGCGATTCCTGATCCGATTTTCGCTTTTAGTATAACTTATCGCCGTTTATCTAATCGGCGATTCAAGCGCCTGGAGTTTCGTCTCAAAACCCTCTTTCCGAATAACCAACTTAAACAAGTTTTTGCTACTGTAAAATTTGACTTAGATCCAGATTAGTAAAACGAAGCTATTTTCTTTCGCCGTTTGACTTTCGTTGCTTCGTTTGATTTGCTTCTTTTTGCAAACCGGAGTTCTTAAGTTGAACTATCTGGTTAGATCTATTTGAGTTTTACCTGTGCATTTGATGAATACTTATTGTATTATTGTTTGTTTGTCTGTGATAGAATACCCGGAGTGTGCAGCCTGTTACTTCGAGTCTCTGGGTTTCGCGGATCATCAGCAAGGCAAGTAACACTTTGATCATATACTTTTCATACCCAGTTTTTATGCATTAGATCTATTACTCAAACATTGCATGAATAGGATCTAATTAAATTGTGGGATGGGAAGTAGATTGAGGTAGTACCTATTACCTGTTTATTTTCAAACCCTTGGGAGTTACTTCTACGTTTGCTTGTTATGCCATGCTATGCTAGTAGACGTGGATTGGGTGAGTGTATTCCATGACAAATGTGATATTGTTAAATTAATGGTTTATTTAAGGTGGCAACTTAAACACACATCTGGGTGGATTGAGGCACCTGGTTTCTATCAGGACTTGCTCAGTATTTCTTGGACCGCCACCTGTGCTCAAAGGGATCAGGAGATTATTCATGCTAGAAACTTCCGTGTGCAGCCACATGCTACTATGGGCTCTAGCATAGTTGACTAAGTTGTGCGAACTCTTACGGGTAGACTAGCTGATGTAGGGGTTGTAGGTTGGTACGGTCTACCCACATGTAAGGTGCTAGCGCTTCTGAAAGACTATGTCTCGGTCATCCGTTTCTCAAACACCATGTAGTGCGAGAAATCAAACGGAGGAGATCGAATCTTGTGGGGAAAAGTGCACAAACCTCTGCAGAGTGTATAAACTAATCATGGTTAGCCGTGTCCCCGGTTATGGACATCTTGAGTATCTAGTACTTGGATTATCATGTGAATCTCATCATGTTACTTTAAATAATATTGTTGGGTTGTTAATGAGTACTTTTAATTGGGATTGAGGATCTTGTCAACCATTCTCAATGTTCAACAACCACCATGATAGTTAAATAAATTTATTCCTTTGCAGTAGGGAAAAATTGGCTTTACGCAAAAACTGTAACCATAGAGCTTTCCACCAGCCATATATGCATGTAGTATAGGATTATTCTTCCATTATTCTCTATGTGTTACTTTGCTAGCATATTCCATGTGCTGACCCGTTTTTGGGCTGCAATCTTTCATGTTGCAGACTTTTCAGACGACAAGTAAGGTGCTTAGGTCGTGATTCTATACTCAGTGATGTCGTTGGAGTTCATGGACTCGCTTTTTCTTCCAAGCCTTCCGCTGTTATCGTTATTAGATGGCCTGAAGCCATATTTATTTTGTTAAGTTCTCTCTTGAGACATTCGATGTAATAAGTGTGTAATTGCTACTCTGTTATAAATCCTTCGAGTACTGTGTGGTGTCAGCATTACTGATCCAGGGATGACATTTGAGCACAGAGATCAGACTGTTTGAGGTCTGGTCGCTACAAAGATGGTATCAGAGCACACGTTAATTGTAGGACACGACCATTAAGCTAAAGCCCTAGATCACTACTCTCTTCTCATTTCTGACTCCTCATCTTTTCTACTCTTTTAGGATGATGGAAGCGAGGATCAAGTTCACCCAGCCGGATGAAGATACACCCTTTGGGCGACACTGAAGGAAGTCACTAAGTACCTAAACATCGGAATACCAAGCTTCACCGGACCTACAATTCCACTTTACCCGAAGAAGATTTGGAAGATTCAAGCTCAAGTTCCGGAAGGACGTTTGCACCAATCACGGAACCCATAGAGTGTGTTTTCAATGCACCAACCGAGTGCAGGAAAGAGCATGGCAGCTCACATAAGCATGGGACGCATTGGAGAAGTTTACAAACAAGACCTCAAAGATACTATCTACCAGATTTGT
Source organism: Aegilops bicornis (assembly GCA_021605145.1). Lineage (NCBI taxonomy): Eukaryota > Viridiplantae > Streptophyta > Magnoliopsida > Poales > Poaceae > Aegilops > Aegilops bicornis. The sequence continues at coordinate 390,601,524 of CM038675.1, read as the reverse complement.
GGGCGCCGAGATGAACAATGGAGATAGTTGGCACTAAGAAGGATCAATCCGTTGCAGCTTTCATCCAGGAGTTAAATCAGCATATTCGACGCCAGGAGAACCAGACGTGCGCAGACATGATGGGGTTGAAGACGGCAAAAGCCAAGATTATCGAACTATAAGGAGAACTGAAGGACACTCGCAAGGACTACATGGAGGAGATTGTGGCTCTAGTGAGACAAAACGGCGATCTTAAGGAGAAGATTGAAGAACTCATGGGAAATTTAGCACCCGGAGGAGAAGAGGAAGATTGCACCTGTCCAGAGAACTACATCATCATCGACGACACCGATTCTGATCCTAGTGATGATGATTTCAAAGATTAAGCTGGAGCAGATATCATGGAGTCTTCATCGGAGCAGTTTTTCTAGTTGACCACCATAACAGTAGTAGATTTTCCCCCATTAAAAATTAGTTTTAGTCCCAACACTTTGTAATGATAGATAGACCGTTGTATGCCCTTGTTTGAATTGATTGGAGTGATATTGTGTGATTTGTCTCATGTGCATATGGGTAGTGTTTTCTCCCTAGACCTCATTCTATTCTTAACTCTCGTCTTTTCTATAAACCCTCAGATGCCTCCGAGACGCGACCCCGGATTTGTTTTCCCGCCAGAGATCACCAGTTGATTCAGCGTGAGAATGCCTTGATTCAAACATTGGTACAGAACCAAGGCAACAACAACAACAACAACAACAACAACAACAACCCCACCACCACCACCACATGTTGACCATTTGACCCATTTCTTAAAATTTGAACCCGGTGTTTTCCAAAGAGCACCGAGCCGATTGTTGCAGATGATTGGCTCCACAAAGTAGGGAGGAGTTGACCGCTGCGGGATGTACAGACGGGGAAAAGTGAAATTTTCCGCACATCGGCTTGAAGGACCCTTGAAGCATGGTGGGAGAATTTGCTGACCACTTACCCTGTGAGACACGGTCACATGGGATCGATTTGACAAGCTTTTCGTACTGCCCATGTTTCAGCAGGAGCTATGGCCATGAAGAAGCGTGAATTTCGCAACTTACGCCAAGGAGGACGGACAGTTGGCCAGTACGTGGATGATTTTAGTAAGCTAGCACGTTATGCCCCAGATGACGTTGCTACGGACGCAGCTAAGCAGGAGAAGTTTCTAGAAGGACTGAATGATGAGCTGAGCATGCAGTTGATGGTAGCCACCTTCAATAACTACCAGGAGTTAGTAGATCGTGCTCTTATGATTGAAGGGAAGCAGCAGCAGATTGACAATCGCAAGAGAAAGTACGGACGGGGAAGTATAACTCGAGCTCTTGAAGCTTCGCCTTACCCCAAAGCCAGGAGGACAATTTCAGCATACTCACGGAGGAGGTAGCTCGCACAACCATAATGGCACCAAGAATGGAAACGGGAATGGAGGAAGCAATGGACAAAACCGAACCACCCCGTCAAACCATCCAAAGGTAGACTGAGCCATATCACCTGTTTTAAGTGCATAAGATCGGGCATTATGCAAATGATTGTCCGAAGGCCAAAATGGTAACGGCAATGGAAGCTCGGAAAGAAGCTAAACCCTTTCAAAGGGACAAGTAAACCACGTTACCGTGGAGGAGGTTGAAGCTTCGGCCGGATGATTAATAGGTAAGTTTTGGTTAAGACTTTTATCAGCTTGTTCTTTTTGATCTTTGGTGCATCGCATTCATACATATCAAGGGATTTGTGGATAAGTATAAACTACCAACCCAAGCCCTTAGGTCACCCATGCTAGTAACCTCACGGAGCAGAATATATGGCAATTATATGGTGCGATCGACTGCCATTAAGGATTGGAAACTATGTATTTCCCTCGGACCTAATAGTTTTGGAATCCCAAGGATTGGATGTGATATTAGGAATGGATTGGTTATCGAAGTATGGAGGGAACATAGATTGCGCCAGTAAGTCGATTTTCCTTACCACCCCAGAAGGAAGAAGAATCAAGTATGTATCAAGACATGAGCCGAGGAGAGCGCATGTAAATTCCTTAACAGGAGTTGTGCAGGAGGAAGTACCAGTGGTAAGGGATTACCCGGACGTGTTTCCGGAAGAGTTGCCGAGCATGCCACGGACAAAGACATCGAAATTCTGATTGAACTCTTGCCGAACCTTTGGGCGATATCTAAGAGACCGTATAGGATGCCAGCCCAAGATTTGGAGGAAATTAAGAAGCAGATTAAGGAGTTACTGGATAAAGGTTTTATTCGTCCAAGTTCTTCACCTTGGGGATCACCAGTACTTCTAGTGGAGAAGAAGGATGGATCATTAAGAATGGTTGTTGATTATCGAGGATTGAATGAAGTGACCATTAAGAACAACTACCCACTACCGATGATCAATGACTTGTTTGACCAATTGCAAGGAGCTAAGGTGTTTTCCAAGATCGATTTGTGATCAGGGTACCATCAGTTGAAGATTCGAGAGCAGGATATACCTAAGACGGCTTTTACCACAGTGCGGGCTGACGAGTATACCGTTATGTCATTTGGACTGACTAACGCCTGACCTATTTTATGAACATGATGAACAAGGTGTTTATGGAGTTTTTGGATAAGTTCGTTGTGGTATTCATTGACGATATCTTGGTCTACTCAAAGGATGAAGAAGAACATAAGGAGCATTTGCGTTTGGTACTCGAGAAGCTCAGGGAACATCAGTTGTATGCCAAGTTCAGCAAGTGTGAGTTTTGGTTGAAGGAAGTTGGATTTCTCGGACATGTTATATCCGGAGAAGGTATAGCAGTAGACCCCACTAAGGTTGTCACGGTGACAAACTGGGAAGCGCCAACAACAGTTGGAGAGATCCGGAGTTTCCTAGGACTCGCAGGATACTACCGGAGATTCATTGAGAATTTCTCGAGAATTGCAAAGCCCAAGACAGAATTATTGAAGAAGGATACCAAGTATATTTGGACTGAGGAGTGTGAGGTTAGTTTCCAAGAGTTGAAGAAGCTTTTGGTTACCTCACTAGTATTAATCCTGCCAGACCAAAGCAAGGATTACGAAGTTTATTGCGATGCTTCACGTCGAGGACTTGGAGCAGTGCTTATGCAGGAGGGAAGAGTTGTTTCGTATGCTTCACGACAGCTGAAACCTCATGAATTAAACTATGCCACGCATGATTTGGAGTTAGCAGCCATAGTGCATGCGTTGAAAACATGGAGACATTTCCTCCTTGGAAATCATTGTGAGGTGTATACGGATCACAAGAGTTTGAAGTACATCTTCACTTGAAGGAGTTAAATCTCGTGCGAGAGAAGATGGTTGGAGCTCATCAAGGATTATGATATGAGATTGCATTACCACCCGGAAAGGCTAACGTGGTAGCGTACGCGTTGAGCCGTAAGAGTCATGTTAACATTCTAATGACCGGAGGTTTACCAAAAGAGTTAGCAGAGGAATTTCGGGAGCTATGTTTGGAAATAGTTCCGCGAGGCTATGTAGCAGCGTTGGAGATTCAATCTACTTTGATGGACAAAATCAAAGAAGCTGAAAGGACAGATAAGGAAGTTGCTTCTATTAAGGAGAAGATGAGCAAGGGAAAAGCAAAGGTATTTCGTGAGGATGAGCACGATACCTTATGGTTTGAGGACCGCGTTTACGTACCAAGTGATCTGGAGATCGGAAGTTGATTTTGCAAGAGGCACATGATTCACCGTATTCGATCCACCCCGGAAATACCAAGATGTATTTGGATTTGAAAGATACTTTCTGGTGGACCGGAATGAAGAAAGATATCGCAGAGTATGTAGCAGTTTGTGATGTGTGTCAGAAGGTGAAAGCGTAACATCGAAGCAGCCAGGATTGTTACAGCCATTGCCTATACCCGAATGGAAGTGGGCTAAACTAGGTATGGATTTCATCACGGGATTGCCCAGGACCCGCTCAGGCTATACTCAATTTGGGTTGTAGTCGATCGTTTGACGAAGGTAGCTCATTTCATTCCAGTAAAGACTACCTCTGGCGATTGCCAAATTGGCTAAGATATACATGACGAGGATTGTATGCTTGCATGGAGTTCCGAGGAGTATCTTATCAGACAGAGGAACCCAATTCACCTCAAAGTTCTGGAAGCAGTTGCACGAAACTTTGGGAACAAGACTGGAGTATAGCATAGCTTTTCATCCATGAGACGGATGGACAAAGCGAGAGGGTCAACCAGATCTTAGAGGATATCTTGAGAGCATGTGCATTGGATTATGGATCAAGTTGGGATGACAACTTGCCCTATGCGGAGTTTTCTTATAACAACGACTACCAAACCAGTTTGAAGATGGCACCTTCAAGCCTTATGCGGAAGGAGGTGCGAGAATCCCTTCTTGTGGGATGAAGTTGGAGACCGCCCGATTGTTTGGACCAGATTTGATTAAGGAGTGCGAGCGGAAAGTAAAGTTAATTCGCGATAGGCTCAAGGTAGCCCATTCAAGACAGAAGAGCTAGCAGATTCAAAACGCATGAGAGGCGAGAATCTGGCCGGAGATGAGTTTATCTTCGAGTATCTCCGCTTGAGGAGTTAAGCGTTTTGGTGTTAAAGGAAAATTAGCGCCACGTTTTGTGGGACCATACAAAGTTTTGGAGCGCATGGGAGAAGTTGCGTACAAGTTGGAACTACCCGAAGGATTGCCAGGTGTTCATGATGTGTTTCATGTTTCTCAGTTGAAGAAGTGTCACGCAGAGATGGCTGATATACCACTGAGAGATCCAGTGCCACTGGAAGCGATTCAGTTGAATAACGATTTGACCTACGAGGAGAAACCAGTTAAGATTCTGGAGTATGCCAGCCGAGTCACCCGCAGCAAGGTCATTAAGTTTTGCAAAGTTCAGTGGAGCCACCCACTGAGGATGAAGCCACCTGGGAGCGAGAGGAAGACCCGCTTAAGGACCACCCTCACCTATTTTCTAGCCAACCCGAATCTCGAGGTGAGATTCATCTTAAGGGGGTAGGTTTGTAACATCCCAAATTTTCAATTTGGAATGTTATACATAGAGCATCATTCCATATCATATTTTTGTTGTATTTTGCTCGATCCTAGAAATTCTACACAACTCAAGGACCCACGGAGAGAGTTGGGGATTTCGTTATTTTCATATTTGAGTTTTCTCAAATTTTGAAAATAGGATCATTTGATTTTAATTATTTTATCTTCAATTATTTCTACTATCAAAATATGAGAGAGGGAATAAAATGACTTTCCCAAAATAAATAAATAATGAAGATTTAATAATAAAATCAAATAAGATTTTATTTTGGAGTTTTTCGCCTTTTTATTTGAATTTAGGAAAAATGCGTGTTTTTCAAAATTGCATTTAGGCCCAAAATAAATGTTCATCTAGTCCGGCTTGATTTTAGAAGCCGGGAAAATTTATTTCGGGATTTTTGGAGTCCGTTTAGTATTTCTTTTTATTTTCTTCTGCGGAATTATTTAAAAAATCACAGACCGACCTTGGGCCGTGCCCGGCGGGACTCCGCTCGGGGCACTTTAAATAAGCGCCGCCGGCGCCCCACCCACCGAGCCGCCTCGCCCACTCGCCGCCATTACCACAGCAAACCCTAACCCTAACCCTAGACCCGTTGCCGCCGCCAGATCCGCCGCCGGACCCCGCCGCCAACCCCGCCGACCCTGCCGCCGAGGTTCGCCGCCACCTCGTTTTGCGTGCCGCCGGTTTTTTTAAAAACCGAGCGGATTTTTCTACGGTTTTTCGTCGGTTTATTTTTTTAGATCAGTTTTTTTTCTGGTGCGGTTAAATAGCGAACGTTCGTTCGTTCGTTCTTAACGAACGCGTTCGTCAGATTAGTTTAGTTAACGAACGTCCGTTCGTTAACCTGTTCGTCATTTTTCTTTTTCTCGGATTTAATCCGTGATTCCTGATCTGATTTTCGTTTTAGTATAACTTTTCGCTCGTTTATCAAAATCAGGCGATTCAAGCGCCCGGAGTTTCGTCTCAAAACCCTCTTTCCGAATAACCAACTTAAACAAGTTTTTGCTACTGTAAAATTTGACTTAGATCCAGATTAGTAAAACGAAGTTGTTTTCTTTCGCCGTTTGACTTTCGTTGCTTCGTTTGATTTGTTTCTTTTTGCAAACCGGAGTTCTTAAGTTGAACTATCTGGTTAGATCTATTTGAGTTTTACCTGTGCATTAGATGAATACTTATTGTATGATTGTTTGTTTGTCTGCGATAGAATACCCGGAGTGTGCAGCCTGTTACTTCGAGTCTCTAGGTTTCGCGGATCATCAGCAAGGCAAGTAACACTTTGATCATATACTTTTCATACCCAGTTTTTATGCATTAGATCTATTCCTCAAACATTGCATGATTAGGATCTAATTAAATTGTGGGATGGGAAGTAGATTGAGGTAGTACCTATTACCTGTTTATTTTCAAACCCTTCGGAGTTACTTCTACGTTTGCTTGTTATGCCATGCTATGCTAGCAGACGTGGATTGGGTGAGTGTATTCCATGACAGATGTGAGATTGTTAAATTAATGGTTTATTTAAGGTGGCAACTTAAACACACATCTGGGTGGATTGAGGCACCTGGTTTCTATCAGGACTTGCATGTATTTCTTCGGACCGCCACCCAGGCTCAAAGGGATAATGAGATTATTCATGCTAGAAACTTCCGTGTGCAGCCACATGCTACTATGGGCTCTAGCATAGTTGACTAAGTTGTGCGGACTCTTACGGGTAGACTAGCTGATGTAGTGGTTGTAGGTTGGTACGGTCTACCCACATGTAAGGTGCTAGTGCTTACGAAAGACTATGTCTCGGTCATCCGCTTTCTCAAACACCATGTAGTCACGAGAAATCAAGCGGAGGAGATCGAGTCTTGTGGGGAAAAGTGCACAAACCTCTGCAGAGTGTATAAACTAATCATGGTTAGCCGTGTCCCGGTTATGGACATCTTGAGTATCTAGTACTTGGATTATCATGTGAATCTCATCATGTTACTTTAAATAATATTGTTGGGTTGTTAATGAGTACTTTTAATTGGGATTGAGGATGTCAACCATTCTCAATGTTCAACAACCACCATGATAGTTAAATAAATTTATTCCTTGCAAGAGGGAAAAATTGGCTTTACGCAAAAAGCTGTAACCATAGAGCTTTCCACCAGCCATATATGCATGTAGTATAGGCTTATTCTTCCATTATTCTCTATGTGTTACTTTGCCAAAGATATTCCATGTCTTGACCCGTTGCTGGCTGCAACGCTTTCATGTTGCAGACTTTTCGCATTTGACAGTAAGGTGCTTAGGTCGTGGTTCTATACTCAGTGATGCCGTTGGAGTTGATGGACTCGCTTTTTTTCCAAGCCTTCCGTTGTTATTGTTATTAGATGGCCTTAAGCCATATTTATTTTGTTAAGTTCTCTCTTGAGACATTCGATGTAATAAGTGTGTGATTGCTACTCTGTTATAAATCCTTCGAGTAATCGTGGTGGTGTCGACATCTTGATCCGTGGATGACACTTGAGCACGTAGATCGATCGCTTGAGGTCTGAGTCGCTCTGGGGTCACCGGAGCCGGGGCTCGCCGGGCCGGCGTGGCCTTGAGCGAGTGGCCGAATGAGGGCGTCGCATGCGGGAGATGTCGGAGTAGCTCGGTACCGGTTCGGGCCTGAATTGACTCGGGAACCCAGGATCGGGCCCGGAGCGGATGGTAACAAAATAGGGGGATGATAGGCGCCGGTGCGCCGGCCCAAACGTTGGGCCGGTCGCACCCCAGCCATACGATGCGAGCTGCGGTGTCGGATTTCGGGTTCCGGCGGACCCTTAAGGTTCGAACTCTGGGGTGCGCGCGGAGATCCAACCCTCCACCGTCTCGTACCTCGCCGAATCGCAGGGACCCAAACTACTAACAAGAACAGCACAAGAGACGCAAGATTTATACTAGTTCAGGCCACCGTTGTGGTGTAATACCCTACTCTAGTTTGTGGTGTGGTGGATTGCCTCTAGGGCTGATGAAGAACAGTACAGGGAAGAACAGCCTCGCGAGGGTCTGTTCTTAGTGGGTGTGATGAACTGCTAAGTGGTGTCCCGACGCTCTGGCTTGAGGATCGGGTCTCTGTCTCTCTCTCTGGATCCCAAAATGCCGCGCGGGAGGAGAGGATGCCCTACTATGGTGGCTAGCTCTACTTATATAGACGAAGGCCCTGGGCCTCTTCCCAAATATTGAGCGGGAAGGGCGCCAACAATTGGCCATTTTGAAGGGGAACATCGGGTACACTTATCCTGACTAAAGTTGGTCCTCGCCTGCCAAAGGCTCTGGTGATGACGCCTGCTTGGGCTCCATGATGACTGGATTCCAGCCGTTGGGGCTGGTCTTGGTCTTGGTGCACCGAAACGGATGCCTTTGCTTGATGCTCTTGCCTGCGCTTGCTCCCTTTGCACCAAAGAGGAAAGGAGGACGCTTGGCTGGCGCCCGGCCCGGCGCCTTGGTCGTCATGGCGTGCGTCATGGGCACCTCGCGAGGTACCCTGCCTTGAACTCTCCGCCTCCTCATGAGCCACTGACGAGGTCGTGCTCGAGGAAGCTCTTGGTCGTCCGCCTCATGAGGCTTGGCCCCTCGCGAGGGTCTTGAGCTTGTGTTGATGAAGATGGGCTGTCCTGGGCCTCCTTTGAGCCACGCCGCAGGCCGCAGGCAGGCAAGTCTGGGGACCCCCGTTCCCAGAACGCCGACATGCGGGGCCGTTAGATTCCGCCCGACGCCCAGCTCACCCTGTGCCCTTGCCCTTCCTCCTGCTCGTGCCCGTTGACCAAATCTACAGATGGTCCCCTGCCGCGACACCGCTCCTCACCGGAGGCAGCGCCGCTCCTCCTCGACCGGATTAGTCGCTGCATCGCCCCGGCACCAAAAAGGACTAAATCTCTTGCTCGTCGGCCACCCGTGCCACCTGCACTCATCCCTCGGCCGCCACATGACATTGACGCATGCAGCTCGCCCATCGGTCGGTTCCAGCTCTAGTCGTCATGGTTGCAAAATCCCTGAGGCACCGCCGGCGCCTCCGCTCGTCACCGTCGTTCAGTTCGAAGCACCTTGTCCTCGGCAAAAACACAAACTTCATTAGTTTGCGAGTAGTAGCAAAATCACATGCTGGTTGCAGCAAGAAAATCATCGAATCCAGCAAAAAGAACCACCATCGGGTCGACCACTTGCAAAAATTCTCGTGTATCTTCCCAGCAAAACACATCTCGACGCCGTCCCGTTGCATCACCGAGCATTAGAGGTTGCAACCTTTTCTCTGTTCGCTTCCAGCAAAAAAACTATATGGTAGTAGCATCGTACCTCGATGTCTTCACCCCGGCAACTGCTGGTTGCAACAAAAATAGAAGATGGTTCCAGCATCTCTAGGATCCGGTTCCAGCAAAAAAACTCTTTGGTATTAGCATCATACCGCCTTTCTTCACCTGGCGGTTGCTTGATTGCGTAAAAAGTGGATGATGGTTCCAGCTCCAGAGAACACCGCTTCCAGCATATTGTGTGGCCGGTTGCAGCTTTACGGTCAGTGAGGTCCTGGCCTTGCCGGTTGAAGCTCATCGCTTGAACGGCTCCACCACCACTACCGTCATCCGGGATGCAGCTCTCACGGAAGGAAATCGGAAGCTAGCCATGGCGACTAGCGCGTTCGGCCGCGGCGACCATGGAGAGGAGCGCTCGAAGCCAGCCATGGCGTTCGCTCGCCATTTACCGCAAGGTTGCTTGGCTGCTGTGGCGCATCGCGCATCAGCTTTTTGTGCCCCTCCTCGTCTTATTTTGCTGCAGGGAAGAAGGAAGGGGATGCGTAGAGGAGGAGATGGAAGGGAGAGAAGAAACATGACGTTGGGAGGGGTGTGGCTGAAGGTAGGGGATGAAGTGCGAGGGGAAAAGATAAGGCAGGAAGGGGCGGTCTGCCTGGGTCCACCAAATACACGTCTGCCTCGCTGGGGCTGATTGATGCGATGGGCGCCGACGCGGCCGATGGCGTCGCGTCCGTGGAGAAAATTAAATGCAGGTGCCCGTTCTCCAACGATTCCCAACAAAATAATATTCTGTTACCAGTAACAGAATAGCCTTGTCCTACATGTATATATATATATTTATTTATTTATTTATTTATTTATTTATTTATTTATTTATATATATATATATTATGAATTTCATTTTCTATCTATTTTTGTGTACTAATTTGAATCTAGTTGTTATCAACCACATATACAGAATGGAAAGCGTATATACACACATTGAAATAAAACATATAAGAATGGAAGACAGAGTACACACATTGAAACAGAGCAATACTATGATTGATGTGAATACATAGCTATCCACGTCGAAACGACTCAACAAAATAAAACACGTCCATGAGACCATGACCAGCAGCCCTTGCCTATGGTAGCTCTTGGCTCTGCCTGAACTCGTGCAGGCGTTCGTCCAAGCGGTCGACACGCTCGCGGTACATCTGGAGCGCGATCTCGAGCTCCAAGTTGGCTATTTCATCGGAGATCACCAACTTGAGGATGCGACGGCCATGTTCCTCTACTGCGCCCAGGTGGACACCTGGGCCAAGGAGGCGGTCGAGCCTACCGACCAGCGCGTTAGCATAGAGCGGGCCGCGGACAAGGTGAACGGCCCGACCCATGCGAACGGCATGGCGGGCGTCTAGTGCAAGTACGACAAGGCCAGCCTTTGGTGCAAGTACGGCGCAGAGGGCCTCTGCCCACTCCTGGCGGAATGGGGGTACTGACGGGATGTGTACCCAGCTGCGACGCCCTGTCGACAGCAGGCAAGCGCCGATGGATCCGCTCTTGCTGTGCGGCGCGCCGCGCCTCTTGCTCTGCGGCGCTCCAACGGTCTCGTCGTGCGGTGAGCCGCAGCCTATCGGCGCGGACGCGCCTCGCTTGCTATGTGGCGCGCCATCGATCATGTTGTGCGGTAAGCTGCAGCGTGTCGGCGCTGACATGCCTAACTTGATCTGCGGCGCTGAAGCGCCATGAGCCAAGGGTCTTCTCAACCATGGCGATGACGTGCATCACGGCGTCATCCATTGTGTTGCCGGGGAGCGCCTCGGCCTCGACAGGCCGTGGCGCCTTCTCGTTTTCCTGATCGACGAGGTTGATGGCAGAGGCGGCGCTTTGGTGGGTTTCCATGCTTGGAAAGGTGGATGTGCTACAGGTTGCGCTTGTTGCCTTTGTGCGTCGTGCGCCGCCTAGGTTTATGCGCAATATCGCTGGGTGGCAGAAAACCAGTGAGGAAATGGCGGGAAACGGTGGCGTGTTCATAAAATGCCATCAATTAATGGAAACTTAGCATATAAGGAACATCGAGCTAGCACAAGAAGTAGATGATGATCAGATGAACACGGACCACACTACGGAATCCGTCATGATGAATTCATCAATCGCAAACAGTTGTATACTAGCAAGCGTTTTCCCACAACACACACGGCTTATTCCATCAGAAACAGGTCGGATGGATCAACTTATGCCACGTATCGCACATTGTCAAAAAGTAATGCGCATTTGTTAAGAAAAACAGAAAATTTGAAAACAAGGACCATGAGGTTAATTCCACCCCACAACTCACACGACTTATTCCATCACAAACAGGTCGGATGGATCAACTGTATGCCACGTATCGCACATTGTCAAAAAGTAATGCGGTAGACCTTCTTTAACATGTGTTAAAAATAAGGACCTCGAGGTTAATTTAACTGATGGGATGGATCATAGAGGTCATTTAATTTGACCTTTATGACCCATCCTATCAGTTAATTTAACATCAAGACAACTTCTCATCCAGTCACCCATCTGATGGCTGCTCCAGCCTGAGCACACTTAACTTGAGAGTTCTCTTAGATGAGCTATTGGTGGAACAGCTAGTCCTTGCTGATATAGGATGCCTCTTCGCATCCTTATGTCAGGTAGATGTTGTGTAGACAGAGCATATCACATACGTCTTATTAGAAGCAATCGTCTGTGTTATTATCGATCCTTGCACACATTTTACATTTCTGAGACACTGTTTGCAGCGTGCTCGCATACACATCCTGTTAAATTGAACCGTTTCTGTTCTCTTGGCTCAAAGCAAACAGTTCATCCAAGTGAACCGTATATCGTATATCACACACACCTTGATCTGGCTGACCATTTCTTTTGTGTTGCCTAATCACAAATAGTTCATCCGAGTGAACCATATGTTGTATATCGCACACACCTTCATCTGGCTGCTCGTTTATTTTCTTCTTCCTCATCGCAAACAGTTCATTGAACTGAACTGTATGCCCTACATCACACGCGCAACTAAAATCTGAACCGTGTTTGATGTGCCCGCCATCGCAAACGTTTTGCACCTTTTTTGATGGTTATTTTACACCACCGTTTGTGATTATTACATCGCATGCAGTTTCGTCGAAGGGTCTCTGATCGTAGTGTCGCCTTAGCAGCATCCTGCAATAGTGAACTTATCACGTTGCAGATATATCCGACGAGGACTAAGATGCGATAGGTCGATATTCTACACTCAGCTTTTTCTCGTGGAGTTGATGGACTCATTTACTTCTATGCTTTTGTAGTATTTGTTTTATTTGGCCATATGCCATATCTTTGTAATAAATTGTATTGCTCCTGGACTATCGATGTAATAAAGAGATGTGTGTTATTTTTGTTAATTCATCGAGTACTGTGTGTACTAGCAAGTCGATCCAGGGACTAGCACGGTAAACACAGAGACTATGATCCTTACCGGGTCTGGGTCGCTGCACTAGCTCTGATCATCAAATTTGGAACCCCTTACCCAAGATCTGCCGGTTTTAGCACCGGCACCGGGCGTCGAGAATGTAGTCCAAGCCGCGCTCGATCGCCCACGCGCGAACCTATCCGCTCCACGCCGTGGAGGCAATCACCTCGCACCATCGCATGTCATTGTCGTCTTCGAGCAAGACAAACTCATCCAGTAGGTAGGGGCGGTGAAATTAATATGCTCGGTCTCATCAGCAAAATCACACTGTTGTCGGACTAATGGAGCACGAGTTGTTTTCAAAAACGGTAGGGTTGTCTTTGCAAAAAAAAGCCTGGCCCCTACTGGGGTATATGGCGGCACCAGAGCGAGCAACCGTCGAAGGGACCATAGATTGGACCGTCGATGCTATGTATTTTCATGTATAAAGAGGGGTATGTGGCGGCACCAGAGCGATTGACCGTCGAGGGGGCCTTGGACCATCGATGCCACATACTTTCATGTATAAAGACAGTATTGGGGTGTTTCTTGAGTTACAGTACCAAAGTATTACACGCTAAAGACTTACAGGATGAAAAGTGTAATTTTATACGTGAAGCTTCACTATCAGACGGTAGAAGCAGCGTTCGGGTATCCGTACTTTCCGCGAAACCCTAAAACCCTCCCTGGCGGCGGTGACTAGGGTTCGGGGGAAACTGCAGCGTTCGTCGACCTCGGTCGACGGTTGTCGGTGTCAAAACCGGAGGATCTCGGGTAGGGGGTCCCGAACTGTGCGTCTAAGGCGGATGGTAACAGGAGGCGAGGGACACGATGTTTACGCGGGTTCGGGCCCTCTCGATGGAGGTAATACCCTACTTCCTGCTTGATTGATCTTGATGATATGAGTATTACAAGAGTTGATCTACCACGAGATCGTAGAGGCTCAACCCTAGAAGCTAGCCTATGGTATGATTGTTGTTGTTCTACGGACTAAGCCCTCCGGTTTATATAGACATCGGAGGGGTCTAGGGTTACACAGAGTCGGTTACAAGGGAGGAGATCTACATATCCGTATTACCAAGCTTGCCTTCCATGCCAAGGAGAGTCCCATCCGGACACGGGTCAAAGTCTTCAATCTTGTATCTTCATAGTCCAACAATCCGGCCAAAGGATATAGTCCGGCTGTCCGAGGACCCCCTAATCCAGGACTCCCTCAGTAGCCCCTGAACCAGGCTTCAATGACGATGAGTTCGGCGTGCAGATTGTCTTCGGCATTGCAAGGCGGGTTCCTCCTCCGAATACTCCATAGAAGATTTTGAACACAAGGATAGTGTCCGGCTCTGCAAAACAAATTCCACATACCACCGTAGAGAGAATAATATTTCCACAAATCCAATCTGCCGACCGCATTTCATAATGTGATGTATTGTCGTGGTCTGGTCATGACGAACCGTTTTTCTGAGCCTGCCACTGCACGTGTTGCGAGGCAGTTTTTATTGGCACGTCTTGTCGAAGCAGAGATCGTGTCCCTTTTTTCACGGATTCTCATCAATACGGGTATAGGTAACCCAATCGTGCTTGTTGGTATGACTCCTCGATTTAGGCAAGTCCCAAACGGCCACGCGGAGGACGCTTGATATTCATCCCCATTATAAAGAGGCCTAGGCATGTCTCATTCCTCTCGCGCTCAATCGAATCCTCCCCCCACCTCGAGTTCCAACACCCAAGGCTCAGGCTAGGCGCTTCGGACCTACAATCATGTCCGGATCCAACCTTAAAGGTCGGTGGGTGCCCTCCTCCGTCACAGAGGAGGACATCAAGAAGCTAAGAGAAGCTAGGTATTTGACCGGCGAAATCTCGCAGAGGCTGCCTGCTAGAGGGCGGGTCATTCCCACTCCCGAACCTGGCGAGAGTGTCGTATTCGTCTCTGAAAGTGCAACTATCCCTAGGTGGTTTTGGTAATTCATAACAACATATATCTCATTGAGCTAATGCTATTCCAAGACTATTATTTCAGGAAAGCTCAATGAATGGCATGGCGTGGATGATGAAAGTGGATCCCTCAAAATACTAAGGGCAAAGGATTGGCTCAAGCTCAAAAGCTCAAGACTCTTCATTTTACATTTTAGTGGTCCAAGATCACATTGAGTCTATAGGAAAAGCCAATACTATCAAGGAGGGATGAGGTGTTGCTTAATGAGCCTCTTGCTTCATGTGCTTAGTGATATGCTCCAAAACCCTCGGCTACTTTCTCACAATCCACAAATGACCTAAACCTAAAGCCAAAATCGGGTCACACCGAATCTTCCTACCGCTAGCCACCGATTTCAAAAGTCATAGCCACCGCCACAAACCCTAGGCAAATTGGTCCTACCGATAGGGATCTCGGTCTCACCGAGATGGGATTGTAATCTCTGCTTTCCCTTCAGAACGCTTCGGTCTAACCGAAGTGAGCGATCGGTCCCACAGAGAATGCAATGTAAACAAACTGTTTCCCTTATCTAACATTTCGGTCTCACCGAAAAGAGCAAATCGGTCCCACCGAGTTTACCTCACCAACTCTCTGGAAAGCTTATTACCAAAATCGGTCTCACCGAGTTTTTGTAATCGGTCTTAGCGAGATTACGTTATGCCCTAACCCTAACTGAATCGGTCTCACCGAGTTGCATGTCGATCCCAATCAAAATCACTCACGGTCACTAAGTTTACTAAATCGGTCCGACCGAGTCTGTTGAATCGGTCCCACCGAGTTTGGTAAATTGTGTGTAATGGTTAGATTTTGTGTGGAGGCTATATATACCCCTCCACCTCCTCTTCATTCGTGGAGAGAGCCATCAAACTGAACCTACACTTTCAACTTACCATTTCTGAGAAAGAACTACCTACTCATGTGTTGAGTCCAAGATATTCCATTCCTACCATATGAATCTTGATCCCCAAGTTGCTTTCCACTCAAACCCTCTTTCCACCAGATCCAAATCCTATGAGAGAGAGTTGAGTGTTGGGGAGACTATCATTTGAAGCACAAGAGCAAGGAGTTCATCATCAACACACCATTCGTTACTTCTTGGAGAGTGGTGTCTCCTAGATTGGCTAGGTGTCACTTGGGAGCCTCCGACAAGATTGTGGAGTTGAACCAAGGAGTTTGTAAGGGCAAGGAGATCGCCTACTTCGTGAAGATCTACCGCTAGTGAGGCAAGTCCTTCGTGGGCTGACGGCCATGGTGGGATAGACAAGGTTGCTTCTTCATGGACCCTTCATGGGTGGAGCCCTCCGTGGACTCAAGGCAGATTGCTACCCTTCATGGGTTGAAGTCTCCATCAACGTGGAGGCACGATAGCACCACCTATCGGAACCATGCCAAAAACATCCGTGTCTCCAATTGCGTTTGAATCCTCCAAACCCTTCCCTTTACTTTCTTGCAAGTTGCATGCTTTAATTTCCGCTGCCCATATACTCTTTGCATGCTTGCTTGATTTGTGTGATGATTGCTTGACTTGTCCTAAGATAGCTAAAATCTGACAAACTCTAAAATTGGGAAAAGGTTAAGTTTTTAATTGGTCAAGTAGTCTAATCACCCCCCCTCTAGACATACTTCAAGGTCCTACAGTCTCCCACTTCCTCCGAGGGCTAGGTTTCAATCTAGATCCCTTAGAGGGCTCATGCTCTACTACGGGCTCGATTTCCATGATCTGGCTCCGGATTCCATCCTTCACATCTTGTCGTTCATCGTCGTGTGTGAAGCCTTCCTCTGCATTACCCCACACTTCGGCTTATGGCTTAAGACCTTTAATGTGAAGCCGAAGATGATTGAGGGGCGACATGCAGAGTGTGGAGGTGCCGTAATAAGCAAAGGCGCCGATGTTCCATGGCCAAAGGGTTCCTTCCCGGAGGTCTCCAGTTTATGGCAACGGGAGTGGTTTTATATCACAGCTCCCCGGGGTACCAAGTGGGTAGCCGCCCCTGCCTTCCGCTCGGGCGCCCCGCCACAACTGGCGTCATGGGTCAACAAGGGATTGGACTGGGGGCCAGTAAATGATGTACTAACATTGCAGAGTCGCATCCGAGATCTCCACGAGAGAGATGTCAGCCTTGTTAAGGTAATGCAAGTTATGCTAGTTTGTTGAGCCCTACCTTGCAAACGTCGACCTCTCCGTATGTGGGAGTTCAACCCGGAAGGACCGTGAACTATTCAGCACTTCTTCGGCGTGACGCTCGAAGAGATGTACAGATCGTTCTTCGGATCACAAATAGAGTGTCCGGACACCTCCGAGGATGTTGGTCTGAACTGCAATCGTCCAGACACTCAAGTAAGTAATTCTGTGGCCGAACATGTTGTCTTTTAATTTATCGCAACATCATTCTGAAAGGTCACCTTTTAACCAGGACTGGATAAAAAAGGCGAAGATGATCAGGTGTCCGGCCCCCCTTCCCGAGGGCTCACTGAATCATGTACTAGCCAGGATGCTTGAGCTTGCGCCTTATCAAGCGCCATCAGGGGAAGGTAAAGGGAGGAACAAAGAGGCCGAGAGCGATCCTCACTCACTATTCATCCAAACCGGGGGAATTAGTGCCTCCTCGAAGGAGGATAACCGGGGTGGAGAATCTAAAATTCCCTCTCCCCAGGGAAGGAAGAGGACCGCCTCTGAAGACTTGGAAGTAATGGTCTCCAAGCGAGGGAAGAATCCTTTGTCGGAGGGTCCTACCCCGGAGGGCATCCTTACCAAGACAAGACTCCGCAAGGGGACCAGCCCTCTACCGAGTTGTACGTAAACGAAAGTACTTTATAGTAAATATATCCTGCTTTGTTTCCGAGAATGATAACCGAAGCATGCATCTTGTAGTTCGGATCGTAGCCCTTCTCGACAGAGTTCGTCTTCGGGGGATATTCTTCCGGAGATGATGGAGAGCGAAACACCTCCCCGTGCCTCCCCGCCTCATGAATCGGGCGACCCTGAGGTGTAAATCACGAAGCGATTTCTCTGATCCGCCAAGGCGGGGTAACCTTCGCCCCGAAGTCCGGAGTATTCGGCTCCTAAGGAGAGCCACAGAAAGAGTCCGGAACCGTCCGATGTGCGATCAGACGCATTGATGAATCTTCTGGAGCAAGCGGCTGTCTCGAAAACGCATCGTGCTCTAATGGGCACGGTGGTTGAGAGGATTTCCTCCGCTGAAAGCGGGTTGCATGAAGCTTTTATGAGTCTGTTGAAAGGCTTTGAGGTACGTGAGGTAGTATATGTTTTTGACGGTACCGCACACGCTAGGTGTGCCCTATGCAGATAGTAGCCCCTGAGACTTTGGTTGCTGTCGAGAACGGCGGCAAACAGAGGATCATAGTCCCAGGTAATAATCATGCCGCCTTCATGTGCAGGTGACTGGAGGTCCGGTGGCTAGCCGGACTGGTAAGTCTGTCGGGCTGAAACGGCAACTTGATGCGGCAGATGCCGACATCGTGCTTGTAAACAAGCGGCTTGACGAGGCACAGGGTATGCATTTTCTCCGGTGATCAACACATATTAAGAGGAGCATGATGCTAGTATCTTTAATATGTTGTGACTGCAGATGGGGTTGCCGCCGTGGAGACCCTTCGGGCGGAACTTGCCCGAGCCAAGGAACAAGCCAGGAAGAGTGATGCGGCCGCTCTAAAGGCGGTCGAAGAGCTGAGAGCCGAACAGGCTGCGCATTGCCAAAGCAAGGATAAAATAGCCAAGATGGCTGTTGAGTTGAAAGATGTCGCCTACCGTTACGAGCTTCTTGAAAAGGAAAACCGAACGAATATGGCGGACCTGGAGAAGGCCATGGTAGCGGACAAGGACGCCCGCTCTAAGATCAGAGCGGAAAAGGAGGAGCTACGTCAAGCCAGGGATATCGCGGCTGGGAAGCCCTTTTTATTGCGGACGAAGTTTGGAGATCCTAAGTATGCCCCTCTTAATCAACTATGGAGTTCTGCAGACGCATATGCGGATTTGGCAGCGAGTGCTGCTGATGCGGCCGAGTTTTTCAAAGATCAAAAAGATCGTGAAGTGGAAAAGTTGTTCTGGTCACAGTTCAATGTTCCAGTGCGTCCGCTGTTGTTGAATGAGCGAATGGCCAAGTGGGCCGAGCTCCATAGGTTGTCCGGGCTTGCCATGAGGTCTGTTGTGGATCATCTTTGGCCGGAAGGGCCAAGGCCGAATAGTTATTTTAGTTTAGTGTAACAGTTCCTTGGTGCTGTGTTGTGCATCGATGCTACGAAGAGGTCGGCATGCATAGAGGGTGCGCGGATGGCTCTTTCCCGTGTCAAGACATACTGGGCAGAGATGGAGGCCACAGCTATTGTGACCCAGAGTTCGGCCGTGGGCCGAGTATCGGCCGAGCACTACTTTGAAGAAGTCCTTGAAGGCGCTCGTTTAATAGAGGCTCAGTGCTCGAAGAATATTATGTTCTAGTGACATGTATTCCCATTGTAAGAACAATGTTTATTAAATTATAAAGGCTGTGTTTATACTTTTGCCTGAAAGTATTATGGTGCCTCCTGTGCGGCCGTTTATGTATATATGCATATAACCTGAAAGTTTGCGTAAATCGTCGGCATTTACGCATATAATGTGGGGGTGTTCGCAAAAAACGCGTATTCACACTTGATCCAACGTCTTGGTCCATTAAGGAGGTGATAGCGCAGCGAACGAGGCAAATGGGCTATATTGCTTTAACACTTTCACTTAGACATAGGAGTTTGATGGTGGGACTACTATATAGCCCCTGGTACCTCCGCGCTCATCTGAATACGGGGCGCATACATACATGACCGGGAAACGGCCCTTCGTTAATGCAGAGGAATCCCGAAGATTCCGCTAAGTCATTGAGTGGTTGACCAGTCTCGCGCTTTATCATGACAGTCAGTTTTTGGCTTTCTCTACTGAGGTGCTCATCCGAATGACCCAGGGCACAATCGCAGTAGTTCTCTCGGTGCCACCTTAGCCGATAGAGCGGAACGTAAGGTAGCAAAACACGGGAGCCGGGCAAACCCAACATTTGACCAAAGACATGATTCGGAGATGATGCATATAAGGCCAAACTCGCGACGCCGAACACGCCCTAAGGTATTCGGTCTTTACAGCATATGTCGGGCTGAATAACACCCTTGATGATGATCCCTGAGTGTCCAGGTACATGCATCGTTCTGACGTGGTGAAATGCCAATAACGTCAGCATCCCTCTCGGTTATACTGAGTATTCGAAGGATGTGAACAACAAGAGACAGTAAAAAAGGTTTACACAGGGTCTTAATCTAAAAAGAAACCTTTGAGCGGGTCCCTGCTGCACGTCTGCGCCTGTGTCTCCGCGCAGCCAGATCCTGGAAGGGTGTAGCACGATTGTCGTCTATAAAAGAGAAGAACTTAGGTGAAAGTTGTCGTGCGAAAAATTGGTTATTCTCGATAAACCATGAAAATTCAAGATAAGCAAAGTTGAGCCGAACTAGCCCTGTTTACACGCGGGAAGCCCCTGGTACCGCCTATGGGGGTATAATCATCAAACCAATCTCGGGTTTATCTAAGCTGTTATAGCTAGTAATGCGCCGGACTCGTCTAGCCGTGTCCGCGGTCTTGACGACCGATCATTTATTTTGGTTGGAGGGGTCGTTTAGTGTTCGGCTGTTAAAGTTGTCGTACATTCTTCCACGCGTAAGGAACGTTCAATATTTCCGCTAATTGTGATGATGCCACGTGGACCGGGCATCTTGAGCATGAGAGAAGCGTAATGCGGTACTGCATTAAAATGAGCAAAAGTTGCTCTTCCGAGTAGTGCTTGATAGCCACTTCGGAATGGAGCGATGTCGAAGGTTAACTTTTCGCTTCGGAAGTTGTCGGGAGAACCGAATACAACCTCTAGTATTAGAGAGCCCGTGCAGCGGGCTCTTCGCTCGGTATTACTCCTTGAAGGTAGTATTACTGTGGCTGATTTTTGTCGGGTCTATCCCCATTTTGCGGACTGTGTCCTGATATATCAGATTAAGACTACTGCCGCCGTCCATAAGGACTCGTGTGAGATGGTACCCGTTTATTATTGGGTCTAACATCAAGGCAGCTAATCCTTCGTGCCGGATGCTTGTCAGGTGATCCCTGCGATCAAAAGTGATCGGGCAGGCCAACCGAGGGTTGAACTTGGGGGGTGACACGCTCTACGGCGCGTGTGTCTTGGAGTGCATGTTTGCTTCTCCTCTTCGTCACGTGGATCATGTTCACTGTTTTGACCTCTGGTGGGAATTTTTTCTATCCCCTTTGCTTTCTTTGGCGAGGCTCGTCCTCGTCTTCACTTGGTGTCTCCCTCCCCTTGTGTTCGGCGTTTAGCTTACCGGCCTGCTTGAAGACCAAGCATTCTTTGTGGGTGTGATTTGCAGGTTTATCGGGGGTGCCATGAATCTGACATAGTTTGTCTAGAATCTTGTTTAGGCTGGACGGTCCATCTCTGCTGCCTTTGAAGGGCTTTTTCCGCTGACCCGGTCGAGAGCTCCTAAATCCGGTGTTTACCATCGTGTTATCTGGGTTGTCTTCTTTATTTTGATGCTTGCTTTTACTGCGTCGTGGTTTTCCATTGCCATCCCTGACTTCGGATGTGCCTGGGTCGCTGGTGCTACTACGAGCTAGCCAGCCATCTTCGCCCGCGCAAAAGCGGGTCATGAGGCTTGTCAGGGCTGCCATTGTTCTCGGTTTTTCTTAGCCGAGGTGTCTGGCGAGCCATTCGTCTCGGACGCTGTGTTTGAAAGCTGCTAAGGCTTCGGCGTCCGGGCAACGATTTATTTGGTTCTTCTTAGTGAGAAATCTGTTCCAAAGCTTTCGGGCTGACTCTCCGGGTTGTTGAATTATATGACTTAAATCGTTTGCATCCGGAGGTCGGACATAGGTCCCTTGAAAATTAGCCAGAAAAGCATCCTCAAGCTCCTCCCAACTTACAATTGAGTTTTTGGGGAGGCTCTTCAGCCAGTGCCGAGCTAGTCCTTTCAGCTCGAGGGGCAAGTACTTGATGGCATGGAGATCGTCTCCGCGAGCCATATGGATATGGAGGATAAAGTCCTCAATCCAGACCCAGTGCAATGGTTCCGCCATACGCCTCTATGTTCCTTTGGTTTGAATCCTTCCGAAATTGTGGTCCAGCACCTCATCGGTGAAACATAGGGGGTGTGCGGCACCCCTGTATTTGGATGTGTCATGGCGTTCTGACGGTTGTAGTGTTCGGTTTTGATTGTGCGCTGGAGCGCGTTGCCTTGATCCATACATGGACCTGGTCGCGCCGGTCTTCTGATGCAAGTCCTCACGTGAATCGTGTGCCAACTTATGTGCGGCCTTGTTAGCCGCTCTATCGCGGCCACAAGGTGGTTGATCCGACCGGTCGACCGTTTTGTTTTTCGACTGTGTGGGCTCTAAGGCCTCATCATCAAATTCAGGCAACAGCTTGCGCTTTGGATAGCTCGTTGTGTGGTAACTACCACCATACTTTTCTTCATTGTCGAGCACTTTGTTCCATCTACTATTGAGCGTATTCTCACGCGGCCTTAAGCCTTTGCTTCGCTTCTTGAGACTTCCTCGCGGTGGCAATAAGCCTTACGTGGAGGTTCTCTTGTTCCAAGTGCCTTTCCGGGATGATGTGTGCATCCTCGTCCGACTGTTTTCCTCTCACGGAGGGAGGTTGATGAGCTTTATCCTCGGCGTCGCCGTGTTCGGACAATGGATCCGTACTATGTTCGCCGCTTGCTGGTTCATCCTGCTTTCTGCCCATTGAGTCAATGTGGTTGTCGTTTCCTCTGGAGTCGACCGGGTGTTATTTTCTCTTGCGCTTGTTATCGCTGTTTTGCCGAGGCGGGATTTGGGCGGCGCTACCGACACTTTGGCTGCTTCTCGAGGGAGCTATCCTTCGCTGCATCCTTTCGTTCCTCATCATTGTTTTCTTTGGGTGTATCCACCATGTATATGTCATGTGATGAAGTGGTTGTCCAGCGCCCTGTGGGCGATGGTTCCTATTCCTCTCATGCATCGTCGTTCATGCCGTCGATGTCTTCGGAGTCGAAATCGAGCATGTCGGTTAAATCATCGACAATGGCTACTAAGTTGGTGGTGGGTGGGTCGCGAATTTCTTTGTCGTCCGCATCCCATTCTAGCCGGACATAGTTCGGCCAAGGGTCTCCTGACAGGGAGAGAGACCTTAATGAATTCAGCACATTGCCAAAAGGCGAGTGCTGAAAGATATCCGCGGAGGTAAACTCCATCATCGGCGCCCAATTAGATTCGATGGGCACAGACACAAGCGGCTCGGAGTCCGTGGCCGGGGACGAATCCAACGGTTCGGCAACACGGGTCTCGTAGGAGGTGAAGTCAGTATTCGGCGCTATCGCCACTAAGTGTGCGGCCTCCGTGGCGGGGCCCATCCACCCGTCCACAGATGGCGCCATTTGTTCCGGATTGAGGACCGGAGTAGCTGCAGGTGTGATCTCCCGAACACAGTCCGACGGTAGAGCTAAGTCATGCTCGTCGTGATTGTGCGGCGCACCTGACATGGGCTCGAATCCATCGAAGATCAAGTCTCCACGGGTGTCGGCGGTATAGTTCAAGTTTCCAAACCTGACCTGATGGCCAGGGGCGTAACTATCGATCTACTCCAGATGGCCAAGTGAGTTAGCCCGCAGTACGAAGCCGTCGAATACGAAGATTTGTCCGGGGAGGAAAACCTCACCCTGGATCGCATCGTTGCCGATGATCGAAGGAGCCATCAAGCCTTACGGTGACGGCACAGTGGAACTCTCAATTAAAGCACCAATGTCGGTGTCAAAACCGGCGGATCTCGGGTAGGGGGTCCCGAACTGTGTGTCTAAGGCGAATGGTAACAGGAGGCGAGGGACACGATGTTTACCCAGGTTCGGGCCCTCTCGATGGAGGTAATACCCTACTTCCTACTTGATTGATCTTGATGATATGAGTATTACAAGAGTTGATCTACCACGAGATCGTAGAGGCTAAACCCTAGAAGCTAGCCTATGGTATGATTGTTGTTGTTCTACGGACTAAGCCCTCCGGTTTATATAGACACCGGAGGGGGCTAGGGTTACACAGAGTCAGTTACAAGGGAGGAGATCTAGATATCCATATTGCCAAGCTTGCCTTCCACGCCAAGTAGAGTCCCATCCGGACACGGGTCGAAGTCTTCAATCTTGTATCTTCATAGTCCAACAGTCCGGCCAAAGGATATAGTCCGGCTGTCCGAGGACCCCCTAATCCAGGACTCCCTCAACGGTGCGCACCAGACTTTTCCCGTGAGGATGGCTACATCTGACCATGGAAAGGCCCCGGCGGTGGGACCAGACTTGCCGCGCATGGCTAGGGCTCGCCTGGAAGAGGCCCTAGGGAAACTAGGAATCACAGATGAGGAAGCTACTCCACTGGTCATTGATGATCGCGAGGAGAACGCGCCGAAGAAGTGGCATTTAGCGGGGAAGGTGTTGCACCGCAACCTGTTTCATATCCAAACCATCACTAATGCACTCCGACCGGCATGGGGTAACACTCGAGGCCTCCAGTTCAGATCTATGGGGGAGAATATGTTTGTGGCTGAATTCGAATCAAAGCGAGATCGGGACTGTATTTGCGACGGATCCCCATGGCACATCAGCAAGAACGCGACGATTTTGGCTGACTTCAAGGATTGCATGAGGCCGGATGAGGCCAGTTTCGATCGACTTCGCCTATGGGCCAAGGTGCTGAATCTACCCTATAATCTTCGGGACAATTCATGGGGGAAGGTGATTGCAGCACAGATAGATCAAAAAGCTAACTCTGCGCAGTTTGACCACATGGGTGGTTTTCTGTGAGCAAGTGTGTCAGTAGACATGAACAATCCTTTGAGAAGGTGGACTGTGATTGATTCGGCAAAAGATGAAGCAAGAGCCATCGATATCCAATATGAAAAGCTGTTACATTATATGTGGATTGCACTAGTCCTTTCCATCGATTCGGACTTTTGGTTGGGTTGGCTAGTGCATGAAGCTTAACATTGTATCAGAGCTGAGGTCTTGAGTTCAAGTCCTGGCTTTCGCAATTTATCTAAAAAGTTGATGATGCCCCCCTTTGTGTCCACGTATAGGCCTCTTGAGTCATATGTGAGTTTCGCGCGCCGTCACTCTCTTCCGGTTGCACGTGTTGACTTGTCTTCCCCGTCACACGTGAGGGGGGGTGTTACATTATATGTGGTTTGCATTAGTCCTTTCCACTAGTTCGTACTTTTGGTTGCGTTGGCTAGTGCATGAAGCTTAACAAAAACGTCCCTCGCTTCTGCTTTTCTTGTGCCCGACTGGGACACTCTGATCCATATTGCCCAACTCCAGGCCTGCCTGATGCAAAGGGGGAGCTGCCCATCGGTCCGAAGTTGAGGGCCTCTGATGAACGTAGGAAGACTGTCTCAGGGGATCATACTAGTAAGGATCAACAATCGGGTCCGAGTAGCCAGAGGGAGTCCAAGAACTCAAGCAATGCACCAGAAAGTGGTACAGAGGTTAATTCTCCTAGGAAGAGGAATCAATGGCATAAACGAAAGGAGGCACCAAAACAAATGTATCGCAGAGTTGACCACGCACCTCCTCTCTAGTTGATAGAAGAAGGTGAACCCACAGAGAACAATGATCTGACGTGCTTAAAGGAGAGTGGGAAGGATGATGATCTTGGGACAGCAGGGGAGTTTGAAAGGCTTCCAAAAAAGAAGAAACCAACACCTGATAACTAGGCAGAGGCTGCGAGACAGCCCTACCCGTCCCAATGCATTGCATGAGCTGGAACTGTTGAGGGCTTGGGAACCCATCGATAGTCCGAGAGCTTCGCAAGATTGTGAAGCGGGAAGGTCCCTCCCTTCTCTTTCTCATGGAAACTAAGATTAGGGGGAAAAGAGTTGAGAGTTTGAAGAATTTACTTGGTTTTGTTGGATGTTTTGTTGTTGATAGCAGCGGCTTAAGCGGTGGAATTGGCTTGTTTTGGACAGATAATATTGATGTAGAACTAAGAAACTACAGCCAAGCACATATTGATGTGAACGTCGGGATGAATGATCAGTCACAACCTTGGCGGTTCACAGGATTTTACGGAGAACCCCGAGTTGAAAATAGGTACCATAGCTGGGATTTTTTGCGTACATTATATGGAGTACAACATCATGGTTAGCTTTGTATGGGGGACTTCAACGAAACTATGTACTCTGAAGGTGCTTCAGTGCCCACACTAGGCCGGAGTGGCAAATGCGAGTGTTTCGTGAAGTCGTAGATTTTTTTTCCTTCCAAGATCTTGGGTGGAGAGGTGTTCCCTTTACTTGGGATAATAAGCAATAGTATAACTCTAATGTAAAAACTAGAATTGATCATGCTTTTGCAAATGCAAATTTTCTATCTTCGTTTGGGTATTCCAGTGTCAAACATATTAGCTCGACAGTTTCTAATCACTGTTATATCCTTGCTGAAATGAGGAATGTGCAGGCGCAGCAGAGGCGACGTGGGCCACACCCATTTCGTTATGAGAATGTATGGCAATCTCACATTGACTACGATTCCCTTGTGGAGGAGATCTGGCGGTCAGAGACTGTCCATGGTAGTTTAAATGGAGTAGTGCATGCACTAACTTCAGTTCAGAATAGACTCGGGTCTTGGGGAGACCACGAGTTTGGCAACATAGCCAAGAAGGTCGAGAAACTACAAAAGCAGCCGGAGCGTCTTCGAGCAGCGTAGATTGGCCGGGGACCAAATGCAGAGGAACTTGCGGTGTCGACATAATTGCGAGAGACCTTAAGGCAGGAGGAGGTGTGGTTGAAACAGAGATCAAGAGTTCAGTGGCTGAGTAAAGGGGATCGGAACACCAAATATTATCAAGCACAAGCAGTCTAGTGTACCAGAATCAATCGTATTGTTTCCTTGGAGAAGGCGGATGGATCAACTTGTGAGGACCCAGCCGAAGTGGAAGCCAAAATTTTGGGGTTTTACCAGAACCTTTATCTAACTCAGGGGCACAATGACATGAACAATTTGTTGCAGTTTGTTCCCGTCCGTGTCAATGACGCCATGAATGCTTTTTTAGAGAGTGAGTTCATGGCAGAGGAGGTACGGGTAGCACTTCTCCATATGGCGTTGTCAAAAGCGCTGGGTGTGGATGGCTTTACCGCTAGTTTCTTCCAGTGTCACTGGGACACTGGGACGTGCTGGGCAATGATGTTACTGCGGCCGTCCTAGAGTTTCTGAATGGTGGGGAGCTACCTTTGGGTCTTAATGACACGGCGATCACACTTATTCCAAAGGTACGAACTCCTCAGAGGATCTCCCAATATCGACCAATCTCTTTGTGCCCAGTTCTATACAAGATTGCAGCTAAGGCAATAACCAATGGGTTACAGGGTCTGATGGATGAGATTATTGGGGAGGAGCAGAATGCTTTTGTGCCGGGTCGTTTGATTACTGATAATGTCTTGGTAGCATATGAAAGCATGCATGCGATGAAGAAAAAGGAGCGATGCAAACAAGCCTCGTGTGCTGTAAAACTCAATATGCTGAAAGCATACGATCGCGTCAAGTGGCATTACTTAGAGGCAATGTTGACCAGATTGGGTTTTGTGACAAAATTGTACATCTAATTATGAAGTGGGTCACCTCGGTCCACTTTGCAGTCAAGGTAAATGGCTTGTTACTGCCATTCTTTACGCCATCGAGGGGTCTTCGCCAGGGTTGCCCAGCATCCCCTTTACTTTTTCTCATATGCGTAGAAGGGCTTACTTCACCGATGAACTATTATGGTGGTGCGTATGTGGACAGAGGCATTAGGGTGAGTGTTCATTCCCCTAGGATTAATCATTTGCTCTTCGCTGACGACAACTTGATTTTCATGAATGCAAAAGTAGAAAGTGCAAATAGATTGAATGAAATCTTGAGGATTTATGCGGCCTGCTCCAGTTTAGCAGTCAACCGGGAGAAAAGTGTAGTTTATTTCAGTCCAAATGCTTCACAGAAACTGAGAGTGGAGATTAAACAGAGATTGGGTATTTTTGTGGAAGCTTTTACTGAACGCTACCTTGGCTTACCAACTGTTGTTGGCAGGATTACGAGCAGAAGTTTCGATCATATTGGGGAAAGGAGCCAAGGTAAAATGCAAGGTTGGTCAGAGAGAAATCTGGCTTATGCAGGTAGGGAAGTTTTGCTCAAATTTGTGGTCCAGGCCATTCCTACTTTCAGCATGACTTGCTTTCAATTTACCAAGAAGGTGTGTACGCAACTCGCATCTTCTATGGCAAAATTTTGGTGGAGCAGCTCTATAGACAGACGATCTTTGCATTTGTTGTCATGGAAAAAACTCTCAGCACCAAAGATACAAGGAGGCATGGGTTTCCGGGATTTTGAACAGTTTAATTTAGCCCTGCATGGTAAGCATGGGTGGAGGCTTATGACACATCCCAACTCATTGTGTTCCAGAGTATTGAAGGGGAAGTACTTTCACAACTGTGATTTTATGGATGTGCATGCTCCTCGTTCGGCTTCAGCGACATGTAAGGCCATCATTGCTAGTTGAGCTGCGCTAGAACGAGGATTGATCAAAAGAGTTGGGAATGGTGAGTCCATCTCCATTTGGACCGACCGGTGGATACCCAACACTGATATTCTCAAACCCAGGGGCGCATTGGAACTGATCCGATTGACCATGTTTCTGATTTGTTCGATCATGACAGTGGTACCTGGGATATTGAGTTGGTACGGAGGAATTTTCTAGCACCAGATGCGGACGCCATTTTGAACATACCCTTGAGAGCTTCCGTTGGAGAGGATTTCCTTGCTTGGGACTCGGAGAAGTCTGCTGTCTATTCTGTTAAAACGGCCTATCGTCCTCTAGTGACTCATAATGAGCGTTTAGCTCCAGAGGAAGGAACGGTAGTGGATCATTCATTTTCAGATAAACACTTATGGACTGCTTTGTGGATATTGAAGGTTATTCCTAGAATATGTGTATTCTGGTGGAGAGTGCTTCGAGGTATTCTTCCTGACTATGCTACTCTACAGTATCGTCATATTCGGATAGTGGCGAGATGTGACTTATGCAAGGCTCTAGATGAGGACCTGCGGCATGCTCTAATAAACTGCTCACATGCTCAGCAATATTGGGCAGCAGGAGAGACTACTTAGGTCTCAGCTTACCAAGGCTACATCCTATCACTTGGGCAAAGGATGTGCTGATGGACGACTTGATTGCGGACCAAGACAGGTGCAAGATAATAACTGTGATGCATGCAATTTGGTCTGCGTGAAATCGTTGTACCCATGACCAGTTATCTTTTGATCCGATCATAGCAGTGAAAAGTGTACGTGATGATCTACTGATGCTTGAACTACCAAAGGCCCGCCATGGAGTAACAGGGTTCAGTGGCGTCCTCCTGATGTGGGGTGGATCAAGATCAACACGGACAGTGCAACGAATAGTGAAACTCTATGTGTAGGAGGAGACGGTGTTGCTCGATCTCATCTTGCATTCATGGGAGCTTGGAGTAAACCATTCCCGGGTGTGACAGATCCTCTAACCGCTGAAGTCTTGGCTCTCTGGGAAGGGGTAATCTTTGCACAGCTTCGTGGCTTCTCACATGTTGTGATGGAGGTGGATTGCTTAGAGTTTGTCAACCTCTGGTCTTCGCGTGACAATTCGAGATCAATTGTCGCGCCTATCTTAGATGAAGTAAGGTAGAAATCGTCATGTTTTATTTCTTTTTCAGTTAGGCATGTCCCGAGGGGTGCTAATGCGATGGCAGACCTCTGTGCTAAACAGGCTTGTTCCTTGTTGGTTTCAGACTGTTGGCTACAAGAATACCCATCCTTTCTTTCCAGTAGCCTGAGGGCTGATGGTAATTTCATGCTACTTAAGCAATAAAGCTCCCAAAAAAAGCAGCGTTCGCTTCGAACACATAAAAGTATGATATCATATTTTAGCATTTGGGATTATTTTGCACCGCAGGTTCTCTTAGCTTGTTTCATTAAGAATTTACCTACGTTTAGTATACAAATAGTACATTTAATTCACCATGCAAAATTTGATATAAGAAAACAAAAATATAAGTCATAAGTCCACAAAATTACATTATTTTCATGTATATTTTATACTATTTTTTACACCCGTAATTTTATGTAACATAATAATGTTTTTACTTATTTGACACAAGAAAAATCTTATAACGCGGCTCTGGAAGAAGGGAAGAGAAGGAGTATGGATTTCTCTCATGCGTCGGGGAAAAAGAAAAATGCAGGCGTGCCAGTGTACCGTAGTACACAAAGAAAAGTGATACGGGAAACAAGTATTTCATTTATCTCTTTGGATGAACAAAATTACAAGATCCCATAAAAAATGGTTGCGCTCCGTGGTCTACTAGCGCGGCCTGCCTGACTATGGCGATGTGCGGTCTCCTGGTTCCCGGGGCCTCGAAAAGCTCCTGGTTAATTACCCCCACGGGTTGCTCCACGAGATACCTTCGATAAAGTCGTGTGGTCGTCTTCGTTGTCTTCGCTTCGCGTTCTCCATGCATGATGATGATGGTGTGTGTGTGGTGTGGACGGCGGCAAAGCCCGTGTCCTCGTCGGTAAACGTGTCACTCAAAAATTGGCTTTGTGCTAGCCGCGTTCGCCCTCGCCGTCGTGCCTCGTCGGTCTTGACAGCGTTGATGTAGTCGGTGTTGAAATTGCATGGGTCCTGCTCTGCTCGGACTTCTTGGCAATGTAGCGGCTTTGTCGGGGTACGCAAGGGGTTGCCTCGCGGTAGTATTCTTTTATGAAGACCGCTGTCGGTGTAAAACCAACGGCCGCTCGCATCGGCATTGCCGGTGTGGTTGGTGCCTCGTCTCAACTAGATGCCGAGGTTACGACTGTCTGTGAAGACAAAGACTCCGCCTCACGAGACCGTGGAAGGTAACATCTTAGAGGGGTGTGGTGGATGCCTCGTCTTGGCTAGAC
Organism: Aegilops bicornis; assembly: GCA_021605145.1. Lineage (NCBI taxonomy): Eukaryota > Viridiplantae > Streptophyta > Magnoliopsida > Poales > Poaceae > Aegilops > Aegilops bicornis. The sequence goes on along the minus strand of CM038675.1, from coordinate 390,570,795 downwards.
GCCCGTGACCGGTGGTGCCAAAACAAGGATCGCGCTTGTGAGGCGAAGAAAGATAACATCATGGAGGGGCGTGGTTGATGCCCCGTCACAGCTAGACGCCGTATTTTATGGTCTGCTAAGACAAGGATCACGCCACCCGTACGACAAACGAGACCTGATGCAATGAAGGGTGCACCTCGTGTCGTTTGGATGCCGTATTCGGTGGTCCAACAAGACAAGGGCAAAGCATCACGGTGCCGAAGAAAGGTGACATCATGGAAAGGCGTGGTTGATACCCCGTCCTAGCTAGACGCCGTATTCGGTGGTCTGCTAAGACAAGGGGCACGCTGCCTGCACGCCGAGACCTGTACGCCATGAAGAGTGCACCTCGTCTCGGCTGGACGCCGTATTCGGTGGTCCGCCAAGACAAAGGAAACACATCGCGTGATCGTGGTAAGGGTCGGTGAAGACGTGTCATAGCGTAGCACCATATTCTTCGTATCGCGGGCTCCGTGTTGCGGGCAGCACCGGGGGCGTGTGTCATCTTCATGGACTCCGCGCCGCAAGCTCCGTCTTGATGAGGTAGACATCGGTGGTGCCGTCCTGCGAGCTCCACGCCTCCGTCCACCGCAGCATGTTGACGATGGACGTTGTCCTAGCGAGCTCGGTGTCGCCATCCTACGCGACAAGGTGGCCCTGCAAGCACCACGCCTCCATCCCTCGGCACGCTCCAGATTGATGATGAAGGCGGCGGGCATCGTCCTTGCGAGCTCCACGCCACCATCCTCCGCGGCACCGGGTCGATGATGTTGGCAATGGGCCTGGTGGTGTCGCTGTAGTCTCCTGGCCTGGCGGCATCATCCACCGTCTCGACAGCACCTTGTACGAGAAGAGCGCCCCTTCGTTTGGGGCCGCCTACGTTGGGCGCATCGTCCGCCGCCTCAACTGCTCCTGGTACGGGAAGAGCGTTGTATCGTCCGCGGCCACCTCTGCTAGGCGTGCTTTCCGAAGGTCATTCTGCAAAATAGATGATAACACATAGAAAAAGAAAGATTATTGCGGCGACGTTGCAGATGGTGCATGCGCCCTCAATGCTCGGTTTCCCGCTTGGAGCAGGTCCTCCTCATCTGTACATCACGGCTGCCGTGTCGCTGCTCGGCGCGTCTTCTTCTCCTCTACGCTGCCGCCAAGGCGTGTATTTTGCCTCAGCAAGACGTGTTGCTGCGTGCGTTTGTACGTTGGCTCCGTGGGTTGCCTCTCGTCGGTACATCATGGTTGCCTCGTCGCTGCTCGGCGTGCGATGCCGCCGCCATGGGTGCGTCCTTTACGCTTTCGATGCTACCGGCAGGGCTTCGGCGAGATACCGTGCTCCCGTTCGTGTTGTTGCACTGTACGAAAAAGAGAAACAATACACACATACCATAGAGAAAGCTAGCTTCGTATGATCGTCATGGCACATGTTCCTTCACGGATGCTCCGCCATGGCTGGCGTGCGTTAAATGCGCCTATGGCGCATATCGCTACCACCGCCCGGACAAAGGCAAAGCTATGTGCGTCTTGCCCGTAGTGCGCCGCCCTTGTGGACGCGCCTTTCTCTACCTAAGTCCTCTGTACATGAGTTGTGCCCTCCTGCTTTAAGCATGCCTATGCCTCTATATATATGCCACGAGAGACCGGCTATAGATGGCAGTAGATCAGGTGACGTCCGGTGCAAGTTTTATGCGTATCTCCGTTCTTCTTGCCGTGCAAGGCTGCAAAACAAATATACCTTAAACATATTTAGTTACTTTTAATTTCCTCTTGTACTTCCTTCCTTCATCTGTATATAATAAAAAAAAGGAAACCATCCAATACGTGTGTTGGAAGGGAGAGAGGGATTGGTGGAATAGTTCGTTGTATTGCTTGAGCCTCGTGGGCATATATATAGGAGTACAAAGACCAACTTGAAGTACAAGACAAGGCAGGAACAAATCCTAGTCTATCCTATACTTCCTAATAATCCTTATACTCAACATCCCCCAATCCTAGCAGTAGCGACGCAGACGGTGAGGCCGGAGAAGAATCGAAGGTAAGCCGACGGACATCCCCCACGGTGAACGGTCGACGCGCCAGCGAGTCGTGGCTCGAGTGGCAACCGACGAGGTTGCTCAAGCAAGGCGGTAGCCCTTTTGTGCCGTTTGTCGATGTAGCCGAGAGCGTGGGTGGTGGAGCTGTGGTCGAGGTAGCCGTGCGAAGAATGCCGTGGTCGATGTCGAGTCGGGGTAGCCGGTGTCGAGGAAGTCGCCCTGGAGCAGCCATGGCGCAAGAGGGCGCCGGGTTAGTCATGGGCGTGATGGTGTCGAAGTAGCGGTGCGCCGGGAAGAAGATGTTGTTGACGGCAGCGTCGCGGCGGGTTTGCCAAGCCTGGGGACACATCGTGGGCGAAGGCGCTGTCGGTGTTGCCAAGACCGGGCATGCGTGAAGCAGACGAAGACGGAGTTGACGAAGTGCCGCACCAGCTTGCAGCCCGGAACACGTCGTGGGCGAAGGCACGCGGCGATGTTGCGGCACCGGGCATGCGTGAAGCGAGGGACCTGCATGAGCTGTACGCCATGTCCGGAGAAGTCGAAGGGCGGCGAGAGAAGAACTCGACGACGATTGCGGCGTCCATCGGCGCGGGGCCGACGTCACCAACGGTGGTCGGAGTAGACGAAGTGGTCGGGGTAGATGACGGCGACGCTGGCGACGGGCTGGTGCTTGGACAAAGAAGAAGGGGGTGGACGAGCGGCGGCGGCGGCTACGAAGGTAGCGGCGGCAGCGGCTAAAGAAGAGCGGCGGCGGCGGCACGGCGCGGTGGCGGCTAAGGGTTAGGAAGTGCGCGGCGGTGCTAAAGTAAGCGAAAGAACCACGGTGATTAAGAACCGGCGCGGACGGTGGCCTTCCACGCCAAGGAAGACGGCGCGGGCGCATACCACGGGAGGTCGACGCGGTGACGGCGAGCGGACGGACCGTGGGCAGCGGCGCACGGCCGAAGAGGCGGCGTGGGCGGGCAGGTCGGGAACGGCGGTAAGACCTCGGCGGCGGCGGACACTGGAACCGTGGCGCAGCGTATGGCTGAAGAAGCGCGGTGGAGGAATCTTGGTCGGTGTAATGAGGGGCGGCCTCGGCGTTGCATGGACCGCGTGCAGCACTCTGACTACGGCCGAAGCGGGCTGACAATGACGCTGGTCGGTGCGGTGGGGAAGAACCGCAGGGCGGCGGCTGGCGGCCAGGCGGCGACTGTGCCCGTTGCTTTCGATCGGTGGAGGACGGCCTGAACTGGGGGCGATCTTCACGGGACTGCGGAGGCAGCGTAACCGACGGGCGGGTCGGTCATGTGGCGTAGATGAGGCGGATCGCGACAATGGCAGGTGATCAAACCGATCGCCTTGCGAGTCGGGGACGCCGCTTCGGTGAAGGCGTGGTGGCGGCGGAGTCCGAGATGAAGCCGGCGGCAGCGTGTGGCGGCTATGATTGGCCGCCGAATGGCGCAAGGCCGTCGGGTCGGGTGATGCAGGAGTCCGGTCGGAGCAGGCGATGACGGCGGCAGGCGACAGGCGGGCCGGGCACGGACGACGGCCTTGAGGCTGCGTGTCACGCGAGGTCACGGTCGGTGAAGTAGCCGGCCGATCGCGCGATGTCGGAGTAGAGGCGCGAGGTGTCGGCTGCGGTGGGCGGCATAAACCGATCAATAATCGGAAAACCAAAAAGTAGACGCCCGATCAAAGCGACCGGCGAGAGAGAAAACCGGATCAAAGGATCGGAAAAGACTCTCTAGGGCAGCCGGCCAACACGGCCGTGACGAACCCTAAATCTGGTACGGCGCGGCCCCGGCATGATCATCGAGGCCGACCGCCTGGCGCGACAAAGTCTTGAAGCGGCGGCGGCTAGGGTTTAGAATCGACTTGCGATAGATACCATGTTGGAAGGGAGAGAGGGATTGGTGGAATAGTTCGTTGTATTGCTTGAGCCTTGTGGGCATATATACAGGAGTACAAAGACCAACTTAAAGTACAAAACAAGGCAGGAACAAATTCTAGTCTATCCTATACTTCCTAATAATCCTTATACTCAACAACGTGAGCTTGCTGTTGGACACGTGCTTTACATCCTTATTTTTCAAATTTTGTAATTTGCCGATTCTTCGCACTCGCCGGCCGGCCGTGAAATACATACACACAGTGTATATGTACGAACTCTAGCCATGCCAAGTGTTGTCACGTGCGTGCATTGCATGTACGTATGCATGTAACAGGGCGCTCGACCAATACAAGACAAGGCAGGAACAAATTCTAGTCTATTCTATACTTTCTAATAATCCTTATACTCAACAACGTGAGCTTGCTGTTAGACACGTGCTTTGCAGCTTTATTTTTCAAATTTTGTAATTTGCCGATTCTTCGCACTCGCCGGCCGGCCGTGAAATACATACACACAGTGTATATGTACGAACTCTAGCCATGCCAAGTGTTGTCACGTGCGTGCATTGCATGTACGTATGCATGTAACAAGGTGCTCGGCCAAACAACTAGTCGGCCATTAGCCTATTAACCATTACTTTGGGCCAGGAGTACTTCATATGTATGAGCACATACAATATAGATGCATACACACATATAGGCACTTCTTGGCTGAATCCTATTCGTACAGGGCATTTCGTACAGGGCGCACACCCTGTTTACACTTGGTTTTCATAGCGGGCCGGCCCATCCTACTTTGCTGTTTGTTTCTTGAAAACCCCAAAAAAAAGGTGCGCCTGCTGCGACTCGAACCCCACCGGTTCGTTTAGCTAGCGATCGCACCAACCAGTTGGACTAGTTGACCTCATGAGGCAGAATTGTTCTTTTTCTTTTCTTTATAAAATGAGAAAAAGGCATCTGTTTTTCCAGTTTTCTTTCTTTTTTTTCTATCTTTGTTTTTTCTCTTTCTTAAAATTCGTGAACTTTTTCAAAGGCGACCAAAAAACCGGTGAACTTTTTGCAAAAATCGGTGAACTTTTCTTCAATTTGATGAACTTTTTTTCAAACTCGATGATTTTTTTGTCGAACTCGATGAACTTTTTGTCAAATTCGACGAACTTTTTCAAACTGACAATCTTTTTTTAAAATTCGGTGAACTTTTTTCAAATCCGATGAATTTTTTTCAAATCCGATGAACTTTTTTTCAAATCCAATGAATTTTTTTCAAACCGATGAACTTCTTTTCAAATCCGATGAATTTTTTTCAACTTAGATGAACTTTTCTCAATTTTTGTGTTCAAATTTTGATTAACTTTTTTTAGAATTGATGAACCTTTTCAAATTAGTGAACTGTTTTTGAAATTCGTAATTTTTTCAGATCCATGTGTTCTTGAGATTTGTGAACAAAGCAACAGAAAAAAAAAGAAAAAAACAACGAAGGAACAAAAGGTGCACGAAGGAAAAGGAGCTAGCGATCAACAGTTGACCGGTCAACCACGAGAAGTGAACCACGATGCGATCGTCCTTTTGTGTTAGAAACAGGAAGCGATGGTCGAAAGACGCACGTTGAACGAGCTGCGCGGCTCGTTTTCAGGCCGGCCCACATAACCAGGCGCGTGGGCGCTGGGTTCGTTTGCTGGCGCATAAGGCGCCAGCGAGGAGCTCTCCACTTCTTGCTCCATGCCTCCATGTGTATGGCTAAATATTATTGGTTCAAGCCACCATTTATACAACTTTTATTTTTGCATTATCCTCCCTCATTATTTTCATACTCTTCATAGTGCAAAAATCTCATCGAACATTACTACCAATACAAATTTTCTTTTTTGAGTTACGAGGTAGTAATAAAAAAAATACTGGACATAAAAATATGGTGCAATGATGTAAAAATGGAGGGGGTGAGGAATAACAATACTTCATCCTGGGTGATGAATAGCCTGACCCTTGCTTGTCCTAACTCAAAACTTACTTGAATATCAAAACAATACTAGCATGTTTTTATAGGCTTGGTCAAACTCCAAGAAATTTGATATAAGACAAAGCTAGAACTTCTATTAATTTGGAATGGAGGAAGTAGCACACAATAGTGTTCAACTTCACTATACAATAAAATGGTAGAGGCGGATTGTGGATAAAAGAAAAAAGTTGTAGTCTAACATCTGCAGCACAAGAAACCTAAAGAATCAATTTTGATATCTCAGTGTAGAATGAAAATTGTACAACCTACAAGGTCAAACCGCCTACGCAAAATTGAACTATCACTTGTAACCAAACTCAGACACGAATATTGGCACAGTGCACCCTGTGGAGTTCATGAACTAGATGAGGAAATTATCCATCATGTGACTGATAACGTCTGCCCCATCTGAGTTAAGCCAATAGCTCTTTACCTGACGTTCATAGAGTAAATAGAAGTATGATCAAAATGTATGTATTATTGCATTGGCATATTCTACTAAGCAACAAAGAATCAGGTGCCCAGAGTTTCTAAGCGAAAATTGTTGAAGGGTATTGCCGCAATGTCACTTTTGCTTCACGTTTTTTTAACTTTCTTCTTTATATGTACTGAATTAGTATATATGTGAAATACTTTTTCCTGTTTGAATATACAACATGGTTATCAATACCATCAAGTTACGATAATAATGGGCCTAGTACACAGAATAAGCAATTCCATGCAAGGTGATTTTGCTATGATATCTGGGTGCATTTGACTAGATTGGATTTTAACTTAGAAAAACGCCCCTCTGTTTTTTAGAGCAAAAGTTCAGATGCCACTGGATGGAAGCACCAAATTCAGATACCAAAAATGAAAACAATACTTCAAGTCAGCTTGGAAAGGTCAAAAATCACACCTGGATGGTGTTATGCGCAACCAATCTTTGACTACTTTTCTGGAAGCTCACATCAACACGTTCCCACTGCAGTTGTGTTAGGCCTCTTATCATCTCCTCTGCATGTAATGTTGCCACTTGTCAACAATTGATGAACAATGATTTAACATGTTTGGGCTAGCGAACAGCTCATATGAAGATGATCTCAAGGTTATTTTAAACCAGATGCATGAGGAACTGATTAACAGCAAACTCAGTCTATGCCACTCGACTTCCTAAAAGGCTGGCCGAATACCAAAAGGTCCAATGTAAATAACTCAATAAGAGACTTGGAACTAAAAAGTCTGATGCAACCATGATGGGAACTAAGAAAATGTTAAGGCAACAGCAGACAATAGAAAGCCAGCATACCTTCTGGGCCACAGAGATTAGCACCCACTTCGGTTTCATTTCTGTCCATAATTCCTCTATCAACATGGACTATATGTGGATACTTCTCATCACGAACAAGAAGGCGATGCTGCAGAAGGGGTTGAATTCAATTAAAAATCAGTTCGTTTACTTACAGGGAAGAAACCATAAACATAAAACCATTCCTGATACATACTTTTGGCAACTCGTGTTGACGCCGGATTGACGATGTTCTCCAACCCACCATATCTTTTCAGCTGGTTAAGTGGGTATACAGTTAGAAGTAAAATATGCAATTCACAATACACAGTGAACACAAGTATGTCATTCCGCAGTTAAAGCATACGGTTGAAATTTCAGCAGTCAAAGGATACGGTTGAAATTTCATCAGTTAAAAGGATACGGTCAAAATTGGCATTCGCATATGCCACACGTCGTTTGAAAGAGCGCAATCCGGATCTGCACAGCAGAACATGGTATACTTTAGAAATGATGCCGTATACACTTCTAATTAATTAGGACAACTGGAGCGCAATACAGAAAATAACCTGAATTTTATATCATCATGATCCTGAACCATTTGAAGAAGGAGTGGACGCCTACCATCATCACTGTCTGTAAGGAATAAATGCTTTCCAGTTCTTCCAACAATCAAATGTGCAGTTTCTGATGCTCTTCGCTCCAGAAAATGCAAGCCACATAGAAAGGGGAGCTGGTGGAAGAATCTGAACATGAGACTAACATTACTGAAGCATTAGAATGTTCTTGTTCTATTGCAATCTGAATTCGAAGAGTGTCAGTGTTCTGATCCCGTGGTAGCTATCAAGGGTGCATGATGGATAGCTAAATTTGTTCGGACGGCTTACGAGTGGCAAATCAGGATGGCTGCACACAAGAGACAACAATCTACCCAGGTCCAGGCCCTCCCTGGAGAGGTAACATCCTACTCCTACTGCTAAGATGTATTGCTTTATGTGTTGGCCTGAGATCAGAGAGATCTCAGCTAGGGTTCTTGGTACAAGGTAGGCCGTGGTGGTGGTAGAGGTGGAAGATGAAGGGTTAGGTGAGGAACCCTGGATCTCACTAGTGGTGTGTAGAATTATCTGAGAAGATTTGGTCCCGACCGAGGGGCCACTAACTGGCCTTCTATGCGTGGTCAAGCTAGGGTTACATGGCTCGGGTAAGTTTACAAGTTGGTGTGTGCTACTGGGTCGCGCTGGACCCTGACTAGTTGGGTGAATTGGTTGCCTACCTTGTCCCTCGAGATGATGAAGGCATCCCGTATAGAAGGTTGGCCCAAGTCACCAATTAAGCCCATGCTAAGGTCGTTGGCCCACTTTCGACCTTGCTGCCTAAATCCGGGTGTCGTATGCTCGTCAAAAGCCCCTGAGTCTTACATGATTCCTCTATCCTGGGAAGTGGAGCTCTTGGACCATTCCCACCAGCCAAAGGAAGTCGCCGCCAAGTACTTCCCCAGGCAGCCAGGTGGGTTGAAGTACTTCAGAATGTGCCTTCTGAGTTACAGTTGGCGGATTCCTTCATGAAGGCCCAGACTAGAGCACAACGTGGCTTTTACCTCTTGGGGAGGGGTATATACGCTGGCGTATGGCCTCATAGGAATACAAATTGCATATTCCTAAAAGCTTAAGGTTAGAATCGCAAATACATTAGTTTACTAATTGCACTAAATAATGAATGCATTGAATGGAGTGTACCGGTTAAATCTCTCTCCCATGGGTAGGTTAAGTGGGTATGTGAACCGGGGAAAGAGACACTTGAATGATCAAACTCTAGTTTATAAAACAATAGAAGAGAGCAGTGATATTGCTACCTGTTTGTTTCCACTTGAACCCAGATGTGGTGATGCAAAAGTTATAAAGTTCATAGGTTTTAAGCCGGCAATGAGACCCTCCAAGCATTCAACTTGCTCTCTGTTGTTCCCAATGGAACATTTATTTCTGTTACTACATTCGTAAAGCCTTCCTATAGCATATCTGGCAACAAGACCACCCAGAGAGTGCGCCACAATTGAGATCTTCTTCACACCTCTTCTTTGCTCGACAACTGATAGAACCTATACGGGTTCCGTTAGGACAAATATGAAATGATGTGATGAAAGCATAGTACTTCCAGTAATAAAAGGATCACATAAGATCAATATAGACCTAATTTGCCTTGCTTTGATACCAACGGGTCACAAAGTGAAGCTTAACAACCTATCATGATATCACCCTGCATGTTAACGTAAACCATAGCTAGTTTATGATTAATCAGCTTAGTAACATCTTATCATGCCATTACCCTACATGTTAACCTATTAAGCCCAAGTAGTTTATAATTAATCATCTCAGGAAGCAGATGTCGTCTAGCACACAGACAGACAACAACAACAGCAGCAGCAGCAGCAACAACAACAATTAAACCCTTAGTCCCAAGCAAGTTGGGGTGGGCTAGAGCTGAAACCCATAAGATCTCGAACCAACTCATGGTTCTGGCAAGTGGATAGCTAACTTCCACGCACCCCTATCCATGGCTAGTTCTTTGGTGATATTCCAGTCCTTCAGGACTCTCTTTATGGACTCCTCCCATGTCAAGCTTGGTCTACCCCGACCTCTCTTGACATTATCAGCACGCTTTAACCGTCCGCGAGGCCTGTGTTGTATATGCCCAAACCATCTCCGACAATGTTGGACAAGCTTCTCTTCAATCGGTGCTACCACAACTCTCTCACGTATATGCTGTCTACCGGACAGAAATAAAGAAAAAATAGACAAAGTTTAACAATACTTGTACGTGTGCACGATAACAAGTAGTCAAGTACACGTTGCGCGAATGTGGTTAATTTGTATTAAAAGGGCACAAATAAGATGAATCAACGAACGAAGCAGTCACAGCGTCTCAAACAATCTGCCTCGACTATTGCTAAAGGTAAGCCACGTCCACAAAAAAAGCATTTAGAAAATGGTGAGAAGAGTAAGGAGAGAGATGAGGTTGTTGCTCTAGGTAGAAATGGCATGGCACTTCTAAAAAGACACTAGTAACACCCAAACGTGCTATTGGAGAGACCCTTATTTGTGCGCTCTGTGGATTGTCAATATTTGCATTGATCGTATGCCGTAGCATATATAGAGTACATGGGCAGGAGTATCTCAACCGTATCCGCTATAAAAGGAAAGGACCGGGAGATATCCGTAGACTAGGAAATAATAAAACAAGATCCTAGCTGCCTAATGTACACGTGATATTGATCATGCACAACACCCCCCCCCCCCTCGCCCCGCGCGCAGTCGATACATCGCCAGTGACGCAGAGACTAGACCGGAACTCCTCGAAAGTAGAAGTCGGTAACCCCTTGGTCATGACATCGGCAAACTGCTGAGCGGTGGGAACGTGCACAACACGGACGCAGACGGCGAGAGCCACCTGCTCACGCACAAAGTGTATATCAATCTCGATATGCTTCGTGCGACGATGATGAACGGGGTTGGCGGAGAGGTAGACGGCGGAGACGTTGTCACAGTATACAAGGGTAGCATGTGAAACGTCATGGTGGATCTCCTGGAGAAGTTGTCATAACCAAGAGCACTCAGCAACCGCATTGACCACTGCCCGGTACACTGCCTCAGCACTGGAACGGGAGACCGCAGGCTGCCGTTTCGAGGACCAGGAGATGAGGGCCCGGTACTCTGCCTCAGTACTGGAACGGGAGACCGTAGGCTGCCATTTCGAGGACCGAGAGATGAGGGACGGCCCAAGGTAGACGCAATAGCCAGAAGTGGAACGACGCGTGTCCGGACAGCCAGCCCAGTCAGCATCAGAGTAAGCGACCATGTCGGTGGAGGACGGTGCTGTCAAGGTGAGCCCAAGAGCCATAGTGTCGCAGATATAACGCAGAATCCGCTTCACCAGGTTCTCTCGGGGAGCATGCATATGTAAGCACACCTGCTGCACTGCATACTACACTGGTGAGGGTCAAGTACTGCAGGGCGCCGATGATAGACTGATAGAATGGGTCGTCCGGTGCTGGGGAGCCATCAAGCGCGGAGAGTTTTGCCTTTGTATCAACAGGGGTGGCAACGGGCTTGCAATTAAGCATGCCGGCACGCTCAAGAAGCTCATGGGCGTACTTCTCCTGATGAAGGAAAAAACCGTTGGGGCGCCCAGTGACCTCAATGCCAAGGAAGTAGTGGAGCGGTCCCAAGTCCTTCATGGCGAACTCGGCACTGAGACCAGCAGTGAGCTGTCCAAGAAGCTCGGCCGAGGATGCCATGAAGATGATGTCGTCGACGTACAATAGTAGATAGGCAGTCGCCGAGCCGTGATGGTACACGAACAGTGAGGCGTCGGAGCGAGTAGCTCGGAAGCCCAACTGCTGAAGAAAGGCGGCGATGCGCTGGTACCACGCTCTCGGCGGCTGTTTCAATCCATAGAGGGACCGAGAAAGCAGGCACATGTGATCAGGGTGTGGCGTCGACGAAACTAGTGGGCTGCTGGCAATACGCCTGTTCGGCAAGATGGCCGTGGAGGAACGCGTTGGAAACGTCCAACTAATGCACCGGCCAGGCACGAGACACCGCAAGCTGGAGGACGGTGCAAATCGTGCCCGGCTTGACAACCAGGGCGAAGGTGTCGGTGAAGTCCACTCCGACACGTTGCCTGAAACCGCGAACTACCCAACGAGCCTTGTACCGCTCCAGGGTACCATCGGGGCGCGTCTTGTGACGAAACACCCACTTCCCGCTAATCATATTAGCATGCCGGGGAGGCGGGACGAGCTGCCAGGTGCGGTTGCGTTGCAATGCGTCGAACTCCTCCTGCATAGCGGCAAGGCAGTTGGGGCCGCGAAGAGCGGCCCGGGCCGAGGACGGCAGCGGCGATGGCGAGGAGGTCGATGCCGCGCAGAGGTAGTGGTCAGACGGGTAGCAGGTACTCGATCGGAGGGCACCAGTGCGCGACCGAGCCGTGATGTGGAGCGGGGGCACCGTGCCGAGCGTCCGGTCGTCGAGCGGTATAGACGGAGGCCAGGCCGACCCCGTCGGGTCCAATGAGGGAGCGCGTGAAGCCAGGCCTGTGGCTGCCGAAGGCGCCGTGGAGCCCGAGGCCGGGGCGTCTGAAGCCACGCCTATGGTTGGGCCCAAGGCAGCCGAGGCGCTCTGGTCAGCCGAACCAGAGCCCGAGGCGGCGGCAGCCAAGCGCGTGCGTCCCCCGCGGAGGTGCGGCTGCACCGGAGAAGGCCCGCCAAGGGGAGGAGGGGATGACGAAGTCGGTGCATCAGCTAGAGGTACCTGCCGAAAGGTAAACACTTTTTCGTCAAAGTAAATGTGCCTTGAAGTTATCACCCGATGAGAGATTGGGTCGTAGCACTGGTGGCCCTTGGTGTTGGAGGGGTACCCAAGAAAGATGCATGCAAGGGAACGCGGAGCAAGCTTATGTGGGGCGGTGGAAGCAATACTAGGATAACAGAGACAACCGAAGACTCGAAGTTCATCATAGGATGAAGGAGTGCCATAAAGTAACTGATGCCGCGCATGTTCCAACGAACGCGGCAAGGCCGGAGGTTGACCAGGAGAGACGTCGTGGCAAGAGCATCTGGCCAAAAACGAGGCGGGATGTTGGCGTGAAACAGGAGGGTGCGAACGCAGTCATTGAGAGTGCGAAGGACACGTTCCGCCCGCCTGTTTTGCTGCGAAGTGTAAGGGCATGTTAGACGAAAGATAGTACCATGTGTGGCGAGCAAAGTGCGAACGACAAGATTGTCGAACTCTTTCCCATTGTCTATTTGAAACGCAAGAATGGGACCACCAAAGTGCGTAGAGACAAATGAGTAAAAAAAAATAAGTGTTGAGAGAACATCGGATTTCTGCCGTAAAGGAAAAGTCCACATATAGTGAGTAAAATCGTCTAATATGACAAGATAGTAAAGATAGCCGGAATTGCTCGCAATGGGAGATGCCCAAACATCACTATGAATCAACTGAAACGAATATGAAGCAATAGTAGTAGAGTTGCTAAAGGGAAGACGCACGTGTTTGCCAACACGACAAGCATGACAATTATGGTCGGCGAGCTTATTACAAGTGAAAGAAAAACTCCTAAGAATGTGATGAAGTGTAGCAAGATTGGGATGGCCCAAACGAGCATGCCAGAGGTCCACACCGGCGGAGAGGGCGACAGGAGCGGTGGTGGTGGAGGAGGGCGGTGGACCGGGTAGAGCTCATCGAGGCTGTCACATCGGTGAAGTACCATCCGGGTACGGGAGTCCTTCACAGAAAAACCACATTCATCAAATTCAACGATAATTGGATTTTCACGAGTAAGACAGCGAACAGAGACAAGGTTCTTGATTAAGTCAGGAGAAACAAGGACGTTAGACATATTGATGGGTGTAGAATAAGATGGAAAAGAAGCATGGCCAATATGTGTAATGGGGAGAGAGGAACCGTCTCCGACAGTAATGCGAGTGGAGGTGTTGGTGGGAAAAGAAGTGATGAGGTTACCAGGGTTAGAAGACATGTGGGCGGTTGCCCCGGTGTCCATGTACCAATCTCCGCCGCCGGTGTAGTTGTTGGGCATGGGGGCGGAGTGCAGCGTGGCTAGAAGAGTCGGGTCCCAGGGCAGCGGCGAGGGCGCCATGTTGAAGAAGGGGGCGCCGGCCTGCTGCTGAGGAGGCGCCGGCAGCGCTGGGCATGCCCCATACTGTTGAGGCGGCGAGGGCTGCTGGGGCGGCGCGTATAGCTAGGGGCAGCGTGGTAGGCCTGATGTTGGGCCGAACTAGGGCCCAAGGTGCCGGGGGCGGTCGGGCGAGGCACCGGCATGGAATAAGCATGCACGACGCCGGTCCAGGGATTGTGCCCGAAGGCCCACGGCGGCGTGGGCTGCTGCTGCTGCTGGGTGGCCCGAGGCGGCCCGCCAGGGTTGGCCGCCCGATGTTGGCCCTTGCAGCCCCTTGTTGGCGACGCCGTGACCGGGAATAGAATAGCAGTCTGGCGTCCCGAGGAGGAACGTGAACGGCAGCGGAGCAGTGGGGCGGGCTGGAGCAGGCCACGGCCGCTGCTTTGGGAGGCGCAGCGTGAGGTGCCCGATGTGAGGCGGTGTGTCTGGCCTTCATCTGCTTCATCCGACGTTCCTCCAAACACAAGTAGGCGACGACCTTGGGAAAGGTCGGGTTAGGGATGAGCGTAAGGTTGGCGGCCGCGTGGGTGAACTCCTCGTTGAGGTCGGCAACAAGGGTACTGAGGAGGAGGTCGTCGGAGAGTTTCTCGCCAATGTCACGGAGCTCGTACAAAGACACTTCAAGCGCATGCAGAAGTCGTCCACGGAGGAGTTATTTTGATGGCACCCGAAGAACTCTTGCTGAAGAAAAACGAGCCGCTAGAGCCAATTGTCGGTGAAGAGGCCATTGAGCTTCGTCCAGACGGCATGCGCATCATCATCATCCTGCACCACCGTGTAGAAAAGGTCCTTGGAGATGGTGAGGAAGAACCAGCGGATGAGAGTTGTCTCGACGGCCGACCACTCGGCGTCGAACTCCATGGCCTTGGCGTCGACGGTGCCGTCAACGTGCTCCTGGAGGTGATACTCACGGAAGACAAGGTTGAAGTGGGTCTTCCATGCGTAATAGGAGGAATCCTCCTGGGAGAGACGGATGGGCACGCGGGCGAGGATGTCAATGTTGAGGATGTCCTTGGCGGGAATGGGGTTGAGGCCGGCGAAGGGGTTCGAGCCACCGGAGAGGGAAGAGGAGGCGATGGACATGGTGGCGATGAGGAGGGGTTAGGGTTTGGCTTGGGATGAAGAGAGGGGAAGGGATGGGACAACGGCCGCAGGGCGGTGCGGCGGCCGGGGAGGGGGTGGGTGTGGCAGCAGGTGGACTGCGGAGGCAAGGGGGCGGCGGCGGCGGCAAGGGGCGGCGGCGGCGGCGGCGTTAGGTTAGGAAAGATGTGCGGTATCTGATACCATGTGGATTGTCAATATTTGCATTGATCGTATGCCGTAGCATATATAGAGTACATGGGCAGGTGTATCTCAACCGTATCCGCTATAAAAGGAAAGGATCGGGAGATATCCGTAGACTAGGAAATAATAAAACAAGATCCTAGCTGCCTAATGTACACGTGATAATGATCATGCTCAACACGCTCCACCCTCTCACAAGTGACACCAACATGATACTTTTCTTTATCTTTGCAACAAGTCTTATTAGCAACCTATTTGAGAGGTTACTACTGATGATACTAGCAGTATTAACTGTCTACTAAGTAATGTACTTAGTAACAATCTGTTAGGGGATGCTATAAGCTCTTACACAGAGGACAATATTTTGTCGTAACAAAAGTACCTCGTTTGCTAACCTTTCTCCCATCAAGTCAACTCCGTCAAATGTCTGTGTAGCAGAGTTGCATTGACTCCCTGCATGAAAAGCCGCAGTCCAAATCTCTTTATAGGAAACCAGTAGTAGCTGGAACAACTTATGACAGAACACAGAATGAAGGAAAGACAAAAGCTGCGTGAATGTATTCATCGGTTATGAAATCTGCCTGGTCTGGAGAGTCATGTTCTGAATGAAACTAGTACTAAAGCAGAATGATTGCACAATATTTGGCATGAAACTGGGTGATGGCCTAAGACCAATGCAAATACTATCAACATTCAAATAGCATTGGCTAATGCAGCTTTTGCTGGTTGTTATCACTCCATCTAATTCCAAGTTGTGTGGCAAAACCAGAAGGAACCAGCATTTTACGTGTTTACTGTACTGGATGGTTCTCCGCTGACAGTTTGCTGTTTAATCCAAGTCATTTAATCTCGACTACATGTCGGCACCGGCATGTTGTATGAAATTCTTCAGCACAAGTTTAGGCTCAGGTATAAATCCAATTACAAAATAACCATTGAATTGTCATGTATGTAAACTTGATTTTCTATCATAAAGTGGCACTCCCAATATCCCGAAATGGCATGCACACACGCGGACAGGCGCACTGACAATATCTTACTTAGCACTACAATTCAGAGGATATATACTAATACTACCAAGAAACCCGGCACGAAATCGCATAGCATGTGGATTGGGGATACTCACGGTGGATGATCACTTTGTCTGGCATCCGCCTCACAAACTGCTCAGCTGCAAACTTCCAGTCATCCGCACTGTAAAACAATGATCACATTTTGCCACTGAAACTAAGAACCCCAAAGTCGTACAAACCCACTGCAAAGACGACCAAAATAACAGTATATACGGATCCACCTCCCCACGAGGCCATTGACCATGATGACAAGGTGCTCCGGGTACTCCCCGCCCTGCGCTACCTCCGCCTCGGCCTGAACGCTCCATAAGTCCTCCCCTCCGCCGCGTGCCGGCTCCATATCCACCTCCGTTGCCTCCGGCCGCTTCCCCCTCCCCTCGTTCACCGCCACCGTAACCGCCGGTGACGACGGCGCGGGCACCGGCGCCGGCCTGAAGCATCCCATCCAGCGCCCGCTGCTACCACTCCGCGCGGCTGGCGAGCGGAGAGCCAGGTGGAGCTGCGCAACGGCACACGGCCACCGGGACTGGGCACCGGGGGTTGGAGTGGTGGCGCGGCCCATCGGGGTAGCGATGGAGGCGATCATCTGGCGGGGAGGTTGGACGAGTGGAGCTTGCTCGGAGACCTAGATGCGGCGATGATAACTGGAATTGCTTCGGTGAAGGTGAGAGAACGTGGAGCTGAGGATGAAGAAACTTCGAGCGAGAACAAAGATGACAATGATTGGAGGGTGTGTTAGGTAGCAAGAGCAACGTGCTTCGATGCTTAGGTGAACATTGGTATCCTAGCCCATCAGGATTTAAGTTCCTTTGTTTGCATTTATTTTGAATTTATTCCTGATTTTCAGCGATACACGTATAGCGGGAGGAGACGTTACCGTCGATTACGACACGCCTATGATGACTTCATGAAATCTTAAGATGATATCCTGGCTCGGTCTTTCGAAGATGCTCATATGGATAGGTTGTGTGTGTGTTTCATAAGGGTAAGTATATGTGTATATATATGGCAGTATGCATCTTGATGTTTAAAAAAAAGTCAAGTAAGAGTATCTACAACCAGACCCATGAAACACAATAAGCGTTGGCAGAAGGGCGCGTCCTCATAACGTCCACGTAGGATTAGCTACGAGACAAAGAGGGTTGCTTCGTCTCGAGAAGAAAGAGAAAGGGATTGGCCAGCGGCCCTACCCTGATTCCTCTTCTTTTCCCCCATTACTGTCGGCACCACCGGTGACCTCCTCGCAGCCATCACCATCACCCGCGCCCTCCCCAATGGTTGACTCTCCCACCCCTTTTCTCCTTCTCTTAACTTCTTCTCACCATCGGCGACCTCCCCTCTCCCTCGCACCAGATCAAGCAGAGCAGAGCGTAGCGGATGGCTCATGCCAGAACAAGCGTAACACGGTTGCGGGCGGAGAGGGTGAGGCCGAGTCGCAGGCGGCGGTGGCTCAAAGCCAACGGAGGAGCAGGTGTTGGTGGTGGTTTTGATCTATGATTTGTCGTGCGGGTCGCGACGACGCGATCCTGCCTTGCCGTGGGAGGCCGAAGTCCTGCGACGATGTGAGAGAGGATAGTGGGTGAGGAGACCACCAGCGGCACCATCCACTGGTTCCTCCAGCAGGTGGAGCCCATGGCAAGCGGGTCGCAGACTCCCTGTGCTCGCCGCCACCAAGGGCTTCGGTTGCCACGCCATCGGGGGCCTCCATGACACCCTCTACCACGTCACCTCTAGCCAAGGTCTCCTTATTACCCGTGTTTATATCACCCACAAACCTCTCACTATTGCTCCGGAATTCCCTTTGAATTTGAGGATGAAACATGAATCAATTGATTGGTGGCACGCAGACGACGGGGGTGGGATACTACATTTGGGAGCCGCTATGGATCGTCTTTGAGGTTGTCCGGCGACATCCGAGACCTACCTCCAGGCCTCCTCCCACAAGACCATTGAGGATAACGGGTCAGGCTCACCGGCAAGGGCCTCCGGCTCAAGGATTGCCACCACGTCATAGTTTGCAACCTCTAGTTCGAGGTTGGCCGCAACCACAGCGTCACGACATCCAGAGCATCGTCGATATAACATGCCAGAGCATCGACATCGTCGTCTCCAGGTCATTCCCTTTTGTGTTGTTTGCCCTGCTGCTAAGTTTTTCAGCCTCGGGACCATAGAACAATTGTTCTACGGTATTTTCATTAATAAATAATTTTTACAAGTGCAAAAAAATACATTGGAGGAATGATCCTCAGCCATCTCCTGTTCGGGGAAATAACAACATTATCATAATCTAAAGATTATTTTCTATCTTATGCTTGATCTTGTCTGTAGTACTGGTGTTTGCTCTGATCTTGCCATTTCTAGGCAGTCCTTAAGATAAAATGTCCAACTGTGAAGGTGAGGTACAGCACTTTTGAAAATCGTGTCATTGCGTACCAACCAAATGCTCCAACAACTTGCAATAAGTATTGTCAATCCAATGTCTCCTTGTAAATGGTTTGGTGATAGACTGAGCTCATCAAAGTTTGAAATTCCTCTTGGTTTCTGTGGCAAGATATGTTCCCAGCAAGAGAGTGCAAATGTGCAATCCCAGAACAAGTGAAGGAGGGTTTCTTTAAAAAATTCAGAGCACAATGCGCAGTTGTAGCTTTCCAAATACATGGTCCTGGTGTTGATCCTGTCATACAGAAGAAGCCAGAAGAAGATTTTGTGCCTGAGTCTGATTGGGCTCTTCCATGTAAGTTTGAATATGTAGTGTGCATCTTAATTGAAGAATATTGGTTTGATCCCCAGCAGTATCGCCAAGAATCTCTTTGTTGATCTAAATCTCTGTTAACAAGTAGTGAATTGAGATGAGTGTATTGCTGATAAGCTTGTAGAGAGACCGGCGTATGAATGAATTGAGCCAGGTCCTCAGCCATCAGTGACTTCTCCAATGATATCTCTAGATTGTTGGTAAATGAGTACAATTCAGGTAGAGCCGGCTTCAGTGGCTGCTGATGCCAAACATCCTCCCAGAATGAAACAGTGTTCCCTCTGCCTGCAATGCATGAAACTTGTTGCTTATACCGTGGCAAGAGCTTAAGAATAGATTTCCACCAGAATGACCCTACATCTCTGTTGCCTGGGAAAGTGTGCTGGTAGTAAGTCTCCCAAATGATGTTGACCCAGGGAATGTCTTCCTGATTAAAGAACTTGTGCAAGTATTTCATCATGAGTGTTGTCGAAGTAAATGACCACGGGTAGCCTCATCGACCCCTCATGGTATTTCAAGACATCGGGGCTAGCTGCACCCCTCACACCTCCCGGACAAACGGCCGGCTTCTTGGGCCGGCTGGTCTAGGAGGCCGGCTGCTAGAAGACGGCAAGACATTAGAAGGCGGCCACGAGGGAGCCGACTCCTAGCAGGCGGCCCCTCGTGCCCTCAAAGTTTGCACCCACATAACCGCGACGGGACGGGGCGTGGCTACAGTGCGACCTGCCACCCCCGAATCCAGAGCGGATCGTGGCCATAGTGCGGTGTACCAAGCGGATACCCCTCACCCGGCGCGGCACTGTGGCCACGCAACCCGTGACATCACTTACGCGAGAGGGAGCCACACTCTCCTGTTGGGGAACGTAGTAATTTCAAAAAAATTCCTACGCACATGCAAGATCATGGTGATGCATAGCAACGAGAGGGGAGAGTGTTGTCCACGTACCCTCGTAGACCAAAAGCGGAAGCGTTAGCACAACGCGGTTGATGTAGTCGTACGTCTTCACGATCCGACCGATCAAGTACGAGCATACGGCACCTCCAGTTCAGCACACGTTCAGCCCGATGACGTCCCTCGAACTCCGATCCAGCCGAGTGTTGAGGGAGAGTTTCGTCGGCACGACGACGTGGTGACGATGTTGATGTTCTACCGACGTAGGTGTCGGTGCCAAAACTGGCGGATCTCGGGTAGGGGGTCCCGAACTGTGCGTCTAGGCGGATGGTAACAGGAGACAAGGGACACGATGTTTTACCCAGGTTCGGGCCCTCTTGATGGAGGTAAAACCCTACGTCCTGCTAGATTAATATTGATGATGTGTGTTACAAGAGTGGATCTACCACGAGATCAAAGAGGCTAAACCCTAGAAGCTAGCCTATGGTCGATTGTTGTTAGATCCTACGGACTAAAACCCTCCGGTTTATATAGACACCGGATAGGGTTAGGGTTACCTGAGTCGGTTACAATGGTAGGAGATCTACATATCATGACGCCAAGCTTGCCTTCCACGCCAAGGAAAGTCCCATCCGGACACGGACGAAGTCTTCAATCTTGTATCTTCATAGTCTTGGAGTCGGCCGATGATGATAGTTGGCTATCCGGACACCCCTAGTCCGGAACTCCCTCAAGAGCCCTGAACCGGACTTCAATGACGATGAGTGCAGTGCGCATGTTGTCTTCGGCATTGCAAGGCGGGTTCTCCTTGATCTTCATGTTCCCGTCGAATAGTGTCCGCTTCTTTATAAATGTTGCGCTCCTTGGCTTCTACGCCCAATAATGGCCTTCTTCCACGTGTCGTCACGAATGCGAAAGGCTGGGATATTTTTACATTTTACCCCTAGCCGTGTAACGAGCCGCCTACAAGAGAGGCGAGGATCTAGATCCAGCTCACACCATCCTCCATCCGCAAGTTCTCATCAAGCGCCTCGACAAAAATCCATTCCATCATGGATAGCCGACGCGGCTCCTCCTCTCGCGCCCCGGCCCTAAGCCGGGAGATTGGGGAGATGCTCGATTCCACACAATGAGCTAGTGGTGCTTCAAACCGAGGGATATCTTTCCCAGCTTTCATGGTTCGGTTCGAGCCGGAATGTCCACCTACAAGGGTGGGAAGCAAGCGGAGAGCGTCCCCAACCCTTCCAAAGGGGAGCGGGTATGCTTTGTCCCCTATCTAATAAGGGGACTCGGATTTCCCATACATCCGTTTCTCCGGGGGCTCCTAGAGTTCTACGGACTCCAACTTCACCACCTCACGCCCGCCTCCATTTTGCACATCAGCGGGCTTCAGATTTTTGCAGCTGTTCTTGGGCATCGAGCCCCATTTTGCCCCTGTGGAAGAGATTGTTTTGTCTCGTACCCGTTCTCATGAGGGGTCGATATACCAAGTGGGCGGAGCGAAATATGGCGCATCGCCGGATCGGATATTTATCCGGCACCCGAAGAAGGCGTCCAAGACCGGCCTTGAATGGTTCTACATGGAGGACGCCCTCTGCGGATCCAGATCCGATCGGCCTCCGGAGTTCAACAATGCTCCCTTGAAGAAACGCCTGAGTTGGCGCCCATGAGCCCTCAACGGGAAGATGACAGAGGCGTCCATTATCCGATGGGCCGGATTAGGTTCTTGGCCCATTCCGGATTGACCATGATTGGAGTCATGGCCACGTGCATTATGCGAGGGTGCAACCACTCCAATATAGGGGCCACCCTATGTGGGATTTCAATGGGGAAGATGGCGCCACCCGTCATGGCCGCAAAAGGGCTAGGCTCGTGACCGATCCGGCAAAGATCTGTCCGGCTTGTACAAGGGAGAGGAGGAGGACTTCCTCGCAAGAATCCGTTGAATGGATTTTCTATGCATAACCCTGAGCTGGGTAAGCGGATGTTCATCTACCCGATCCATACCTTTTTTAAAGTCAAGTATCTTACTGTGATTTCGACGCAGAGGCTGCGCCGGGGCGTGGAGGGCATCTGAAGCCTAGCTCCACGGCCGAGGATCCGGAACGATCCCTTGATCCGGCCTCAAGAGGATCCGGACATAAAGGTGGAGCTGATTGACGGGGTGTTCCACCAACGTAGCATAGACAATGCCCTAGTCGCCATTACGGCTGACTACCCCGGTTTGTTTTCGGCCTCCCAGGTGACTACGACCGAGGTCTTGACACCATCGTTTGATCCTCGCTCAATTCTGACCATCCCATGCTGATGGTGTATAGCAGGATGTGCCTTTAAGGCGGGAAGCCGAACCCGCGGCGGCCGACCAACAAGGATCAGTCCAGCCCCATAGGAGGAAGAGGAGTACGGCGCGAACCGAGACGTCGCCGCAACGGTACGGAGCACCGCTATTTTTAAGGAAGGATCCCGGAAGGTATATTAATGCTCATAACTTTTCCAGAAGAGCACTCGCCGGACGGTGTCCGGAGAGGTTGCCAATCAAGCCTCCGCCGCCATGCTCCAACGCATGGTCCGGGAGGGAGGTGAATACAAGGCGAAACCGGACGCTCCTCCGACGGAGGATGCCGACAGGCTGTCCGCCACCCGTCTCGAGGTGGAGAGCGCCATGAATCACATGCGTCATTGGACAGTTCTTCGTGGCGTGTTTCTCCCGGAGGCGTTAAATGCCTTTAAAGCGGAAGCAGCACCTCCGTGCCGCTCAAGATGGGTTAACGAGCCACGGAGGCGGTATGTGAAAGACATACGGGTAAGTAATTTTAATAGTTATATATGCCAAGAGCCCCGAGACTTAAAATAGTTGAAATAACTGATTTAAGGATCAATTATTATCTTGAGGTCTTGCGAGAGAAGAATACCCAGCTGTCCCAGAGCTCCAAGAGTGCAAGGCCCAACTTGAAGCCGCATTGCCGCCATACGGGAGCCACAGAGACCTCACTGGTAAGGCGTGCTTTGAAAAGATAATTATTTAGCAAAGTGTGGCGTGAATCGACAATAATATTGCGAGGGCGGCGTACTAGATCCGGACAAGCAACGACTACTGCGTCGGCTAAAGGTCGGCGAGAGGGTGCTTATGAAGGTGCAGCAGAGAGAAACAAGCTCCAAGATGCCCACACCCGGCAAGGAGAAGAGCTGAAAGGTGTTCGGGCCCAAATATGCAGCTCCGTGAAGGAGAATCAGCGGCTTCGTCGCGGCATTTATAGTAAGTGCTTGAGCGAATTCCTTTGAAAAGAAGAATTCGGTGAGGAAGACGATTAATGAAATATGTCTTTAGGTGTGCTCACAGTGTCGCCTGCGGAGGAAATGCCTGAGTCAACGGGTGACCAACTGCCCGAAGCTAGTGCAATTGCTCGAACGTGTTCGGCAGGCGATGAGTGGCGTCGTTCATGCTTTATGGCCATCCGTCTCCCTACCCGAGGGCCTTGGTGAGCTTGCTGAGAAGCTTCAGGGAGCACGGCGACGCCTCCGTTTGTGGAAGATATCGGCTTGCCGTCGGGGCGCCAGGGAGGCCTGGGCCATGGTGAAGACACGTTACCCGAAGTCTGACCCAAACCACATGGCCGAGGTCGGACCTGCGGGGCTGATGGGAAGGAGATCCTGTGAGCTTGATGTACGGCCAAGTAGAACTGGCGCGAAATATTCCCAACAGATCGTAAATTAGACACTGTTAGATGGGATTGAAGAGGAGTACAATCAGTCGGTTTGACGATGTAATTTGAAATGACATGTGAAATGCCTTCTAGCCGGATTGTAGATTGTTTGTCTTTGCGGACCGTTTCGCTTCAACCTCGGGACCCAACAGTCCGGAGTGTGTCCGAATACCCTTACGGTTATAAAAGAACCGGGGCATGCATGGAGACAAGGCGTCGGGGTCATAATTGCTTTATCGGACAAGTGCCCAACTAGTTATGTTATATTACATGGTTAGTAAGAAACATCTTCCGGGAGAATAGTTAGTTAAGGGTTCCTTTCCACTGGGAGGCATGCCCTAAAGTGCAATCTTGGGACTGCGAAAATAGCAGAAAAAGCATCCGGGGCAGATAAATAAGTAAGTAATAAATCATCTTTCAAGTCACCGACCGAATATTCTCTTAAGAACGCTTAGCTTTCGGCTTCACCCAGTCTGAGGTACACATCCGGTGACCCGGCAAGAATAATCGCAGAGGTGCTCCCTTTACCTCCTAGCCGAACAATCGGGAACGTAGGGGTAAGCACAGAGCCAGCAACCCAGCTTGGCCAAAACTTAAGTCATATCGATGCATATAATGGTGAATAAAAGGTACATGCGGAAGTATGACACATGTATTGGGCATGAAGCCCGTATGAATAAGCTTCATTAAAGAAGCCCCGTGTATAATGAGTGCCAGGGGCACATCAAGTGTGTGCGAACAAAGCGCAAATCAGCCCATAAAAGGTAAAAAAGGTGGGAAGAAGGAGGAGGAGGAGAGACAGTAAAAAACAAGGAGTGGACGGGGGAGTGAGACGAACCCGGAGTCCGGCGTTAGGCGTAGAATCTTCGGAGACGGGCTGCGTTCCATGGGTTCGGCTCAAGTCGGTTGTCCGATGCGTTACGTGGGCGATGCGCTCTGCCGGTCGAGGACTTGGTCGATGATGAAGGGACCTTCCACTTGGGCTTGAGTTTGTCCTTTTCTTGTCCGGCAGGCGTAGAACAAGTTCGCCAACATTGTAAGTTTTGGCCTGTACTTCTCGCTTTGATATCTTCGAGCTGCTGGCGATAAAATGCGGAACGAGCCATTGCCACGTCCCGCCTCCTCTAAGGCGTCCAGACTGCCCTGCCGATCTAGCTCGGCTTCTCTTTCTTCGTACATGCGCACGAGGTGAGTCATGAATTATATCGCAGGGCGGGACTGCCTCTGCGCGTATACCATGAAAAATGGTGTGAATCCGGTAGTTCGGTTTGGCGTGGTCTGCAGCCCCAGAGTCTGGTCGAGCTCCTCTACCCGTGCGTGTTAGATTCCTTGAGGGACCGCACTAGTCTGGGTTTGATGCCGCTCATGATTAGACCATTTGCTCGCTCAACTTGACCGTTAGTTTGGGGGTGATAGGCGAAGCGTAATCGAGCTTAATGCCCATGTTTTTGCACGAGTTTAACCTCATCGGCCGTGAAGTTCGTGGCCGTTGTCGTTGATGATGTTGTGGGGGGCCAAGCGGTGTACTACCCGGATATGAAGTCTATCACCGGTCCGGATTACGCCGTTTTAACCGGCTTGGCCTCAATCCATTTGGTGAATTTGTCCACCATGACCAATAAGTATTTGTGCTTGTGGGTTCCCCCTTTAAGGGTCCGACCATGTCAAGCCCCGGACCATAAGCGGCGGAGTAATGGGTATAGTTTTGAGGGCGGTAGGTGGCATATGGCTCGATTAGCAAAGAGGCGGCAATCGACGCATCGTTGGACTAAATCTCGAGCATCCGCTTGCTGCCGGCCAATAAAATCATGTACGGAAGGCCTTGCCTACAAGGGCCCGGCTGCGGCGTGGTGCCCGCCCGAGTCGGCGTGAATTTCAGCCGGGAGATTTCGCCCTTCCTCTTCGGAGATACACCTTTGAAGGACTCGGTTGTGCTTTTCTTATAAAGCTCTCCCTCATGTACCTTGTAGGCTTTAGATCGCCCGAACTATGCGTGGGCCTCATTTTGGTCTTCGGAAAGTTCCTGCCGCATTAAGTAGGCTAGGAATGGTTACATCCCACGGGCAATGACCGCCATTATTTCGTGAAATTTGAAGGTGTTATTTCGTTGGCTGAGCCGCCGATTGTGTCAGAATGGTCTGTGTTAGGTGATGCAGCTGGCTCCGGATTGTTATTTTCAGACTCCTCTTCCCATAATACGGATGTCTTAAAGAGCCGTTCCAGGAAGATGTTAGGAGGGACGGCGTCTTGTTTCGCGCCGATGCGTGCTATAGCACGTCTGTCACTGGTTATTATCCGGGCTACATGATGGAATTCTAGTCCTTGAACCGGTGACATTTTTAGGACGGCGTTATGTAAGCTGCCATTTTGGATCTTTGGCGTCGAAGTCTCCATTTACTTGGGATATTGCGAGGTTTGAATCCCCGTGCACCTCTAGGCGTTGAATGCCCATGGAGATTGCCATCCGGAGGCCATGTAGAAGGACCTCGTATTCGGCTGCGTTGTTGGAGTCCATGTACATTATTTGAAGTACGTATTGGATTGTGTCTCCCGTTGGGGACGTCGAGACGCCTTGACCCCAAGCCAGCCAATATTTTGGATCCGTCGAAATGCATGATCCAGTTGGAGTACGCGCCGTACTCTTTGGGGAGTTCGGCTTCGGTCCATTCGGCGATGAAGTCCGCCAGAACCTGCGACTTTGTAGCTCGCCGTGGTTTGTAGGTTATGTCAAATGGTAAGAGCTCGATAGCCCATTTTGCAATCCTGCCCGTTGTGTCGCGATTGTTTATAATATCGTTGAGAGGTACTTCGGAGGCCACCATTATTGAACACTCTTGAAAGTAGTGATGCAGCTTCCGGGATGCCATGACCACCGTGACACGCTATCTTTTGATAATGTGGGTACTGGGATTTGCATGGAGTTAGAAACGGTGGATCGTAGTACAATCGGTTTTTGAAGAGGAATTTGTGCCCTTCGCTTTCTCGTTCAATGATTTAGTACCGCGCTAACAACTTGATGTGTTGCTGCGATATATAATAACATAGGCTCACCGGGTTGGGCGCGTGAACCGGATTTGTTGCCGATATGGCCTTTATTTCTTCGAGTCCATTGTGGCGAAGATCCGTCCATTCGAAATGTTGGTCTTGCCGGAGGAGGCGGTAGAGGGCAGAGCCTTTTCTCCCAAACGGGAGATGAAGCGACTTAAGGCCGCCACGCATCCGGTTAGTTTTTGTATCCGCTTGAGGTCTTTTGGAGTATCCAATTGTGGCGAGCTTCGGATTTTGGCCGGTTTGCTTCAATTCCTCGGCCGGATACGATGAAGCCCAAGAGCTTCCTACCGGGTACGAAGACGCATTTTTCCGGATTGAGCTTAATGTCATATGCTCGGAGGTTGTCGAATGTCACCCTCAAGTCTTCTACTAGAGTTACGACGTGTTTGGTCTTGACGACCACATCGCCTATGTATGCCTCTCTTGTTTTGCCTATCTGGGTAGCGGACATGTTTGAATCATGCGGCGATATGTTGCGCGGCGTTTTTGAGCCCGAAGGGCATTGTGTTGAAGCAGAATGGCCCATATGGAGTAATGAATGCTGTTGTGGCTCGGTCTTTCTCCGCCATCTTGATTTGATGGTATCCGGAGTATCGTCGAGGAAGCACAATGAATCGTGCCTGCGGTAGCATCGATGATTTGGTCGATGCGAGGGAGGGGAAAGGGTCCTTTGGACAGTGCCTTATTAAGGTCTTTAAAATCGACGCAGAGGCGCCAGTGATTTGTCCTTTTTGGTACCATTACTAGATTGGCTAGCCAGTCCGGGATGCTTTATATCTCCGATGAATCCGGCTTCTAAGAGTTTGGCTAGCTCTTCTCCCATTGCACATCTTTTGGGCTCGGAAAATCGCCGAAGAGCTTGTTTGGTGGCTTGAATCCTTTTAGGATATTTAGGTACGTGCTCTGCCCGACTGCGTGGGATTCTGGCATGTCCGAAGGATGCGGTGCAAAATGTCCCAATTTTCCGAAGGAATTCTCGTAGTGCGGCCTCGACATCGGGACTTAATTGTGCCCCAATGGAGGCCGTCTTTGTGGGGTCCGTTCGATGGACCTGAAATTTGACTATCTCTTCTTACGGTTTAAAAGAGGTGGATTTGGACCTCTTATCGAGTATCACATCGTCCCTATCCACCGTGGAGGCGGCGTAGCTAGTTTCTCTGCCGCTAGGGCTTGGACAATGCCTCTAGGGCCAGTGCGGTACATCTTATTTTCAGCGTAGTGCCGATCTCGGATCATGGCGAGAGTGATTATCCCATTGGGTCCGCATTTTGAGCTTCGTGTACCCGTAGTGGGGTATAGCTTGGAAGATTGTGAATGCCTCTCGCCCTAACAAAGCGTGATATCCGCTGCCGAATGGGGCCACTTGAAACGTGACCTCCTCGGACTGTAATTGTCCGGTGAGCGAACACTACATCTAGTGTGATTTTTCTGCGCAGTGCATTTCTCGACTAGGGATTATCCCTCCGAAGGTTGTGCTTCGCTCAATGCGGCTCGATCAATTTCCATTTTTGAAGGGTTTCCTCATAGATGAGGTTTAATCCGTTGCCGCCATCCATGAGTACCTTAGTAAGACGAAAACCATCCACTATCGGACCGAGGACCAATGCGGCCGGTGCTCTAGCTGTTCGAATTTAGGTTCGTCATTTGGCGTTGAAGGTGATAGCCGTGTCGCTCCATGGATTTGTTGTTGCTACTTGGTAGACTTCGGCGAGGCTGCGAATTGTTCGCTTCCGCATGTTATTTGATGCGAAAGTCTCAAGGCTGTTAATACCTGCATCGGTATCGCTGGGTTGGTTGCGGGGCTAAAAAGCCTACGCCACTTTTGGCCACTTGTCGTAGTATCCAACACGCTCGAAGGCTGTGTGTTGGAGTGGCGCCCTCCGTGCTGTGGATATTGCAGGGTCCGTTGAGCCAACCCTCCAATACGGTTCCGTACCCTTTAGGGGGTTTTGGTTTTTTGGTATTCAACCCGGGTGCTTGATAATGATGCACCCTTTTGTTTCGGACTAGGGATGTATTCGGGGCGGATTATCCCAAAATTTACTTTCGGTTTTCCAGCGCTCTCCATCGCACAAAGATTTTTTGTACTATGGTCGCCAAGTCAAGAAAGCGTGTAATTTCATGACGACTTATGGCGTTTAGGATTCCCTTGTCCGTGCAATTATTGCAGAAAATTGGGATTAAGTCCTCCTCTCGGCAGTCCTTTATCCTGTTCTTAACCGGGAGGAATTTGGCCCGATAATGATGTCTTTGTTTTAGCGGGCTCTTGCGAATTCGAGAGAGATCGCTAATGTTTGGGTGGGCGGGTGGAACTAGATCCGGAACCTGTCCAATTCAGGACTCAAGGGCCGAGAAGTTTCGAACTTGGAAGTTTGGATTTTTGAGTGTTATCCAATGAGTCCAACCCGCCACCGACTTTAAGTTCGGGGCTTGGTCGACGTCCGTCCCCTCTGCGGGAATCCGGCATGGAGGGATCGGGAATCGAGCATAACTAGTCTTTAAGATACAAGAAGAATCGCCGCATTCCTGCTCTATCACAGCAACATGATGGGTAGCCTGGGGAGAGTTGATCTCTCTCAGATCGGTTTTAGGCCCGATCCGGTCGTAGTCTGTGGCGACTCCCAAGGCAGCGATGCGATCCAAGAGCTCGTTTATGGAGGAGAGCTCGATCGGATCTAACTGTTCGGCAAGTTCCGAACTAACCTGGAGATTGGTTTCGATGACTCGAGAGGTCATCGTCGTGTGATGGCGGATGGCGTTCATAAGAAAACCACCTAGCGAAGAGTGCGGCGTGACCAAGGCTCCTTTGGCGATAGTATCGTCTCTAAAGGCGAGATGAGGCATCCTACACGGCGACGACACAGAGGAACTCTCAATGAAAGCACCAATGTCGGTGTCAAACCCGGCGGATCTCGGGTAGGGGGTCCGAACTGTGCGTCTAGGCGGATGGTAGCAGGAGACAAGGGACACGATGTTTTACCCAGGTTCGGGCCCTCTTGATGGAGGTAAAACCCTACGTCCTGCTAGATTAATATTGATGATGTGTGTTATAAGAGTGGATCTACCACAAGATCAAAGAGGCTAAACCCTAGAAGCTAGCCTATGGTCTGATTGTTGTTAGATCCCTACGGACTAAAACCCTCCGGTTTATATAGACACCGGATAGGGTTAGGGTTACACAGAGTCGGTTACAATGGTAGGAGATCTACATATCCGTATCGCCAAGCTTGCCTTCCACGCCAAGGAAAGTCCCATCCGGACACGGGACGAAGTCTTCAATCTTGTATCTTCATAGTCTTGGAGTCCGGCCGAAGATGATAGTTTGGCTATCCGGACACCCGCTAGTCCGGAACTCCCTCAGTAGGGCTTCGCCTAAGCACCGCTACAGTATTATCGAGGTGGACTATGGTGGAGAGGGGCACCGCACACGGTTGGGAGAGATCAACTGATCAACTTGTGTGTCTAGAGGTGCCCCTGCCTCATATATAAAGGAGTAAGGGGGTGCGGCCGGCCAAGGGAGAGGCGTCTTGGGAGGAGTCCTACTCCTACCGGGAGTAGGACTCCCCTTTCCATGTTGGACTAGGAGAGAGGGGAAGTGGTGGAGGGGGCGCCGCCTTCTCCTTGTCCTATTCGGACTGGGGGCAGGGCGGCCCTGCCTCGGCCTCCTCTCCTCTCTCTTCCACCAAGGCCCACTAAGGCCCATTAAGTTCCGGGGGGTTCGGTAACCTCGAGGTACTCGGTAAAATCTGATTTCACTGGAACACTTCCGATATCCAAACATAGGCTTCCAATATATCAATCTTCATGTCTCGACCATTTCGAGACTCCTCATCATGTCCGTGATCACATCCGGGACTCGAACAACCTTCGTTACATCAAAACATATAAACTCATAATAGCATCATCGTAGCGTTAAGCGTGCGGACCCTACGGGTTCGAGAACTATGTAGACATGACCGAGACATGTCTCGGTCAATAACCAATAGCGGAACCTGGATGCTCATATTGGTTCCTACATATTCTCTGAAGTTCTCTATCGGTCGAGACCGCATAACAACATACGTTGTTCCCTTTGTCATCGGTATGTTACTTGCCCGAGATTCGATCGTCGGTATCTCAATACCTAGTTCAATCTCGTTGCAAGCAGAATCTCTTTACTCGTATTGTAATACATCATCCCGCAACTAACTCATTAGTTGCAATGCTTGCAAGGCTTAAGTGATGTGCATTACCGAGAGGGCCCAGAGATACCTCTCCGACAATTGGAGTGACAAATCCTAATCTCGAAATACGCCAACCCACCAAGTACCTTCGGAGACACCTGTAGAGCTCCTTTATAATCACCCAGCTACGTTGTGAAGTTTGGTAGCACACAAAGTGTTCCTCCGGTAAACGGGAGTTGCATAATCTCATAGTCATAGGAACATGTATAAGTCATGAAGAAAGCAATAGCAACATACTAAACGATCCTGTGCTAAGCTAACGGAATGGGTCATGTCAATCACATCATTCTCCTAATGATGTGATCCCGTTAATCAAATGATAATTCATGTCTATGGCTAGGAAACATAACCATCTTTGATCAACGAGCTAGTCAAGTAGAGGCATACTAGTGAGAATCTGTTTGTCTATGTATTCACACATGTATTATGTTTCCGGTTAATACAATTCTAGCATGAATAATAAACATTTATCATGATATAAGGAAATAAATAATAACTTTATTATTGCCTCTAGGGCATATTTCCTTGATCTCCCACTTGCACTAGAGTCAATAATCTAGATTACACAGTAATGATTCTAACACCCATGGAGCCTTGGTCTTGATCATGTTTTGCTCATGGAAGAGGCTTAGTCAACGGGTGCGCAACATTCGGATCTGTATGTATCTTGCAAATTTCTATGTCTCCCACCTGGACTAGATCCCGGATGGAATTGAAGCGTTTCTTGATGTGCTTGGTTCTCTTGTGAAATTTGGATTCCTTCGCCAAGGCAATTGCACCAGTATTGTCACAAAAGATTTTCATTGGACCAGATGCACTAGGTATGACACCTAGATCGGATATGAACTCCTTCATCCATACTCCTTCATTTGCTGCTTCCGAAGCAGCTATGTACTCCGCTTCACATGTAGATCCCGCCACGACGCTTTGTTTAGAACTGCACCAACAGACAGCTCCACCGTTCAAAGCTTGCATCAACGTAACTGTTGGGGATATGACTATTTGTGTAAGCCGCCCAGGAGGGGCCGGGTTACGCAAAGAGAGACTCATCAGAAGAAGCCCAAGACAAAGCATGAAGATGGCGGTTCAATAAAGGGTCTAAGGCCCATAGGCGACTTAAGGCCCATGGTGATAAACCGCCATGATGGCATGACTTGTATTATAAGGTAGAATTAACTAGTCACCGAAATGCGGACTTTGTCTATAAGCAATTTGGGACTCTGTGAGGCATGAGGCGTCAACCCGTGTATATAAGGGGACGACCTGCTGGCGGCTTAGGGCAAGAAACAACTCATCGAGAGCCGGGCATAACGTATCTCGCTCCCTGGTTATCGAAACACCAAGCAATACCAACCCAACTAGACGTAGGCCTTACCTTCACCGTAAGGGGCCGAACTAGTATAACTCTCTCGTGTCCTTTGTCCACGACAGTTGGCGCCCACCGTGGGGCCGGCGCACGGTGGATTTGAGTTCTTGAAGGGAAGCTTCGAAGGGCTCAAGGGATACGTGGTTGGCCGGATGACCAAGAGTCGCCGCGGCAAGATCTACATCGATGATGAAGGCTGGGGCCCCGACGCCGGCTCAATTGAGTACGGGTACCGGGTCCCCTTGGCGGAATTCACGTCTTCATCGGCCGGATTGGTGAGTCGCGCCCTGAGCCGGACAACTGCACCGACCTCGTCGAGACAGCTCAGCGTGCGAGACCCACCCGAGGTCAACCTGTCATGAAGCGTGCCTTAGTGGGCTGCGTCCAAGGAGAAGAACTTTCTGAAGGATCTAAAGATGGTGGTGAGACGGCCGTCCCCTCGGATGATGATTCGTCCGCTGGTTCAACAGATTCGTTATATCAAGTACAAGATGGCGTGCTTGGGGGCTGTTCCGATGGCTCCAGTTTTCCGGACCCTATGAGCCGCCAAGCTGGGCGAGAGTCTTCATGGCTGGGACTCAACCCGGCCAAAACTCTCTGGCACTGCGGCAATAACATCCGGGTCGGGAGGCGGTAGGCAGGAGGCCTGTCGCCCGCTCGGACATCTTGATGGATCTCATGGATAAGCTTACGGCCCTGTTAACCGCCACAGTTATTCCAGCAAATCAAGATGAGCATAACGCGGAGGTGGCACAGGTGCGTGGAGCGATAGCTCGAACCAAGGAGGCCTTGGAAGCTGAGGACACCAGGTTAGCTACAGAATGAGCGGCTTTAGATGCACGGGCGCAGCGACTCCAGTCAGAGGCTTTCCGGCTTAATATGAGCCTGAACGCATCTAATGAGGTAATGAGAAGGAGGCACCAGAAAACTCAATCCCGTTTGCCTCCGGTTTACGACCCTCGGAACCTTTTCGCTACACCCGGTGCCGGCCCTAGCAACCCGCCCGGAGCAAATCAGTTCACAACAGCCGGAGCGGGGGGGGGGGGGGGGGGGGCTCAGCTTCAAGAGATGGTACCTCCGCATGGGAGTATGGCCCCGCCCCACTGTGTACCAATACCACCGGGTCACTTTTTCAACCCCATGGAGAACTTAATCGCAGCATCGGCGCGTTTGGCGGCTCTCCCAGTGGACGTGATGATCCGACAGCGGTGGAGACCCGGAGGATCAGAGAACTTGTTCAGACGGCCCTGGCGCAAAGAAGAGACCTATTCTTCTGGTAGGGACAGGATTCATTTAACTCCTCCGCCTTTGGCTAGCACCGCCTCGTCAAAACCGGAGTCCGAAAGTTACGAGGCACATGGAGTCGAAGCTTTGTCAAGCAATGCCTAGCATCGTAACCAGCCGGTGGTTATAACCGGTGCAAGACCGAATACGTCAGAGGACGGGCGGCTCAGCTAGCACTCGTGAAAGCGGCTCATCAAGATCTCCTGTGAGTATCCGACAACTTCATTGGAGCAGGAGTGGCTACTAGAACCGGCGGTGTTCCTTGTTTGGTGCCAGCTCTCTGCGGGATGTACGTCGCCCAAGGACTTCAAGGGACCTCGAAAGGTGCCGAATTACGGCCGACTTACAACCGGAGCATGGATCAAAAGTTACGAGATGGCCATGGAGCTCTTTGGAAGTCGGCGACACGACAATGGCTAAGTACTTCACCATGATGTTAGACGGACGACCGGTCTTGGTTAAAGGGTTTGCCGCCCAATTCCATTAGCTCATGGGCGAAGCTAAATGCCCGGTTTATCGAACTTCAAGGACACTTGCAAGCAATCTATGTCAATTGTGGACTTGACCAATTGTAAGCAGGAGGAGGGTGAATCCACAACTCATTGGGTGCGTCGGGTCAAGGAAATAATACATTCGTCCGATAAGATGGATGCCGTCTCTGCAGTCCTCGTGTTGGAGAAGAATTGCCGCTTTGAGCCGCTGAGGCAGAAACTGGGGCGCCTTAAGCGTGATTGCAACGATATGGGTACGCTGATGACGTCTTTAGTCAAATACGCCGATTCTGATAGTACCAAGAATCCCGCGTGTGATGAGGAAAAGACGGGGAAGGAAAGAAGAACGGCAATGGAAAACGTCAGCAGCATAACCCAGCAAATCAAGGAGGCAACAAGCGTAAGGCGGAGGGTAACCCGGAGTTTGTGGCCAATGCCAATGCACAGGGTAACAATCAGAGACATAAGGGAAAACCGCCCCCTCGATCTGGCGGGTCAGGCCCATCTCTTGAGCAGCTTCTCAATGAGCCTTGCCCGAGACACGGCACTCGGGAACGACCCGCCACCCACTTATGGAAGGATTGCGCGATCATGAAGGCTTTCAAGAATTCCAACATGTTTGATGGCAATCATGGATCGGGCGGCGGTTCAGGGGCCGGCGGCTTTCATGGCCCGGGCGGCGGTTCAAGTTCAAGCTTCGAAGTCAAAGGCGGCTATAATCAACAGCAGCCTGGTCAAGGGGGACAACAGTAGCAGTAGTCGGGTTATCAAAGCCATCCGAAGCAGCTGAATAGTGGGCAATATCATGTGTTCACCACTAGTTTATGCAAGCGAGACGAGAAGAATCGGAAAAGGGCCGTGAACTCTGTGGAGCCGGCAGTTCCCTGTTACTTGAGGTGGTCAGAGCAGCCTATTGTATGGAGCAGGGAAGATCACCCGCCCCGGGTTGATAATCCGGGTCAGTTAGCCTTGGTGGTGGCGCCTTAGGTCGGTGGATATAAGTTTACAAAAGTACTCATGGACGGAGGTAGCAGTATCAACATCCTCTATTATGAGACCTTTCGACGCATGGGTTTGACTGACAAGGATTTAAGGACGTCCAACACTGTTTTCCATGGCGTGGTTCCTGGTAAGTCGGCATACCCGGTCGGTAAGATTGAATTGGAGGTGGCCTTTGGAGATGAATATGATTCCAGGGCTGAGAAATTGACGTTTGAGGTAGTCAAAATCAAGAGCCCGTATCATGCTTTCTGTTTGAATGACGGCTTATGCCAAGTTCATGCCACGACCGTGTTATGTTTATCTGCAGCTCAAGATGCCGGGTCACAAGGGCACCATCACTGTGCATGGGAGTCGAAAGGTAGCCTTGGAGTGTGAAGAAGGCGACGCGGCTTATGCTGAGTCTGTTTGTGCAGCGGAAGAGCTGAAGTTTTATCAAAATAATGTTGACCCAGAGGATATGACCTCTTTAAAGAAGCCAACTACAGAGCATGACCCGACGTTGAAGTTTAAATCGGCCACTGAAACAATGCTTGTTGACTTTACTACAGGCGACTCTTCCAAGCAGTTCAGCATCAGTGCCAACTTGGATCCCAAATAGGAAAGCGCGCTCATCGAGTTCATCCGTGAGAACCGGGACATCTTTGCATGGAAACCTTCTGACATGCCGGGTGTCCCGAGAGAACTCTTGAGCACACTCTTAATATTGATCCAAAGTATAAGCCGGTCGTGCAATTTCTTGACGGTTCAATGAGGAAAGACGGAAGCTATTGGGGAAGAGGTCGCCCGGCTCTTAGCGGCTGGGTTCATCGTGGAAGTTTTTCACCCGGAGTGGTTGGCTAACCCGGTGCTGGTACTCAAGAAGAACGACACTTGGCGAATGTGTGTGGATTACACGGACTTAAATAAGGCTTGTCCAGCTGATCCCTTTGCCCTCCCCCGTATTGATCAAATCATCGATGCTACGGCAGGTTGCGAGCGATTGAGCTTTTTAGATGCTTACTCTGGCTATCATCAGATCAAAATGGCAGTTAAGGACCAGGAGAAGACGGCTTTCATCACTCCGTTTGGAGCCATCTGCTATGTATCTATGCCGTTTGGGCTCAAGAGTGCCCAGGCGACTTATCAGAGATGTGTACAAAACTGTCTCCACAGTCAAATTGGGCGCAATATTCACGCTTATGTGGATTACATCATGGTGAAATCCAGGGAGAAGGAAACCTTGATATCTGATTTAAAAGAGACCTTTGATAATCTCCGGGTTTATAAGATGATGCTTAACCGGGACAAGTGTGTGTTTGGTGTACCTGCAGGCAAGCTTCTGGGTTTCCTGGTCTCAAACAGAGGCATTGAAGCTAACCCGGAGAAGATCAAGGCGATCACCTCCTTGGCCAAACCGGCGTGCATCAATGATGTTCAATGACTGGCGGGTCGTGTTGCCGCTTTAAGCCGGTTCATAAGACGGTTAGGTGAGAAGGCCCTGCCGCTATATCAGATGATGTAGAAAACGGATGCTTTTGTCTGGAGCGATGCTGCTGACGCTGCCTTTGAGGATTTAAAGAGGCAGTTGTCTGAGCTGCCGGTCCTTGCTGCTCCCATTGATAGAGAGCCATTGCTATTATATGTGGCTGCTAACGCCCGAGCCGTCAGTGTGGCCATCGTGGTGGAGCGCAAGGAGGTCGGCAAGGAGCATCGGTTCAATGGCGGTTTACTACATCGGTGAGGTGCTCATTGAGTCCAAGCAAAGGTATCCACATTGGCGTAAACTTGTTTACGGAGTGTTTATGGCAATGGGAAGTCAAGCAAGATTTCCAAGGTCATCCTATCAACGTGGTAAGCTCGCCCCTTAGGAGATATCATACAGAATAGAGAGGCCACAGGATGAGTCGCCAAGTGGGGAATTGAGCTTGGACCCCATGGTTTGAAATACATGCCTTGGACTGCTATCAAGTCTCAAGCCCTGGTGGATTTTATCAATGATTGGACAGAGTTGCAGGCACCTGAGGAGAAGCCAGATAACACATATTGGACTATTCACTTTGATGGGTCCAGGCAGTTGGAAGGCTCGGGGGCTGGAGTTGTTTTAACTTCCCCTCGAGGTGACAAATTTTGTTATGTGCTCCGGCTTATGTTTCCCTGTACTAACAATCCAGCTGAGTACGAGGCCTTACTCCATGGTCTCCAGATGGCCAAAGAGATGAATTTGAGCCGGGTAAGGTGCTTGGGCGATTCAGACCTCGTAGCTCAACAGGTGTCAGGCACGTGGGACTCCAAGGATCCCCTTATGGCGGCCTATCGTCGTGAAGTTTATGCTGTGGCTGGACACTTCAAAGGTTATCAAGGGGAGCACATTGACCGGAGGAAGAATGAGGCGGCTGATGCTTTAAGCCGGCTAGGATCTCAGCGTAAGCCGGTGCCACCTAACACCTTTCTTGATGTTTTGCATAACCCTTATGTCAAAGTGCCTACAGAGGAAGAACTAGTAGTGCAGGACCGGAGGCTGGCGGTGGCAGCTCTCCACGCTTATCCTGCATTGGACGGTCCCATATTTTGCCTATATGACCTGGGGAGAGTTGCCTGAGGATAAGACCTTGGCAAGACAAATCATCAGGCGGTCCAAATCTATGACAATTGTTCATGGCGAATTGCATCACCGCAGTGTTACTGGGGCGTTTCAACGTTGTGTGTCGCTGCGGAGGGCAGGAGATGCCATTGAGATCCATGAAGGAGATTGTGGTCATCATGCGGCTCAAAATCGCTGGTGGCCAAGGCTTTCCGTCATGGTTTCTATTGGTGACGGCTCATCGCGATGCGGAGGATCTAGTCAACAAATGTGACAGATGTCAAAAATTCTCACGACGAGCTCATGTGCGGCTCAAGAGTTGAGGATGATTCCAATTACTTGGCCGTTTGCGATGCAGGGGCTTGACATGGTTGGACCTTTCAAGAGGTCTAAAGATAAAAGACACACCTCTTGGTGGCGGTGGATAAATTCACAAAGTGGGTGGAGGCGAGCCGGGTCAATAAGTGTGATGCAGCCACGGCGGTTCAGTTCATGAAAAAGGTGATCTTTCGTTTTGGTTTTCCACACAGCATCATAACTGATAATGGTACTAATCTCTCCAAGGGTGCCATGGAAGAGTTCTGTCAACGAGAACATATCTGGCTTGATCTTTCGGCTATTGCTCACCCTCAATCTAATGGTCAAGCAGAGAGAGCTAATCAAGAGATCTTGAAGGGCATCAAACCCCGACTCTTGGTCCCCTTACAGCAAACTCCGGGTTGTTGGGTGGAGGAGCTGCCCTCTGTACTATGGAGCATCAGCATAGCGCCTAACGGATCTACGGGTTATACACCTTTCTTCATGGTGTACGGAGGCGAGGCAGTTACGCCAAGTGACATCCGGCACGACTCACCCCGTGTGGCGGCTTACGTTGAGGTTGATAACGAAAAAGCTCATCAGGATGCACTTGACTTGTTGGATGAGGAGCGAGACTTGGCAATAGCCCGCTCGGTGATTTACCAGCAAGACCTGCGCCGCTATCACAGCCGCCGAGTTAGAAGCTGAGCCTTTCAGGAAGGCGACTTAGTGCTCCGGCTCATCCAGGATCGATCGATATGCACAAGCTATCCCCTCCTTGGGAAGGACCCTTTATGGTCAGCAAAAATCTGAACAACGGGTCATACTACCTCATCGATGTTCGAGAGCACAAAGACTCACGTAAGTCGGAGGAAGAGACCCGCCGGCCGTGGAACATAGCTCATCTTCGGCCTTACTATACTTGAGCCACCGGCTCTCAAGATATATATATATATATATATATATATTTTTTTTTTCTTTTTTGGCAATGTATATATTATATAAAGCAATAAAGCAGGACCTCTTTTCTTTTCACCCTCAAAGGTTTACATATCTTCTTTGCCAGGTGGTGGAAACAACCAACAGGGAGCGGATCATATCTGAACCCGGCTTTCCCTTTGGTCCGACTTATGATCATATCTGAATCTAGCCATGGTCACTTGGGGGCTTCCTGTTCAAACATAGGTCGTATTCGAACCAAAGAGAACATAGCTGTCGATACCCAATTGATCGGCATACTGCCAAACCCACTTGGGGCTTCTTGATCATATTTGAATCATAGCTTAACCCTTTGGATTACGGCGTGGATCGTATTTGAACCAGCGTCATTAAACAACTCTCATGGTCACTCGGGGGATTCCTGTTCAAACATAGGTCGTATTCGAACCAAAGAGAACATAGCTGTCGATACCCACTTGATCGGCATCGCCAAAGCCACCGGGGGCTATATGATCGTATCTGAATCTTAGCTTAACCCCTTTGGAACGGTTCAGTGATCGTATTCGAATCAGAGGCCTTTCTAAATTCAGTATACTTTGTAAAGTGTAAATGTTATTAAGGGCCAGGTGAACATCATATGTGCCAATTTTCAGGAGTTAAACTCACTATCATGATTTGGGTCACATAAGCCGGTGAGAATACCAAAAAGATCGGAGGTATGCTATTGTGATTATAATCATAAGCCGGCCTTTATATGATGTTTTGATTCGTGCTCCGGGTTATCAATACTTTATGTGACCCCGGATGCGATAAGTCGCCAAGGGAATTCTGTTTAACATCAAGGAAAGATCAACATAAGCTGGAAGTATATAGCGATGGCGGCTTACGAAAATATTAAGCGCCACAAACATGCGCGAAGGCATGACAAAGTTGAGAGGTTTTTCTACCCTATTACAAAACTCCCCGAGTGTGAATAATGAAGCATTGTTTTTGCAAAGTCATAACGCCTGGCGGTTCACTCCTTTGGTGGGCTTGAAGATTCCGGGTTATCCTTCTCCGCCTCTCCATCTGCTGCCCTGTCCTGGAAGGTTGACGAGGCCCAGTCAATGCCGCTCAAGGCTTCAAACTCAGCTTCATCATCTATTAAACCGGCCGGGTCAACTTCAGGGGCAAAGGTGTGCTTACGAGTTGGAGGGATCAGGCTGACGTCATCATAGTGAGGTGTTGGAATTCTCCGGTTCTCGCTATCATAGCCTGGCTGATACTTGGTAAGATCAATATCATTCCCAATGATGGTAGGCACATGACGTACAACTCTCACACAGGCGGTAAAGTCTGTTTCGTCGAATACAGAGTCGTCTTCCTTCAAGCTGGGACATCCAAGAGCAACGTCTGCCAGG
Organism: Aegilops bicornis; assembly: GCA_021605145.1. NCBI lineage: Eukaryota > Viridiplantae > Streptophyta > Magnoliopsida > Poales > Poaceae > Aegilops > Aegilops bicornis. The sequence continues at coordinate 390,530,604 of CM038675.1, read as the reverse complement.
TCTAACTCTAGAAGCAATGCCTTGGCCCGGCTTAAGGCAGCTATGGCCCCGGTTCTGGCAGATGCCCGCCTTAGCTCTTGAATCCGATGGGGTAGCACGACAAGCCGCTTTAGCACATCTTGCAGGAGATGGGGAACCTCATTTGATAAAGCCACAACGGCCAAAGCACATTGTGACCCGGCGTACAGCTGCTCCACCAGAGTGTAAACCGCCTTTAGCTTGACCAGCATGTTCTGCTTAATGTTTGTGCTCCTGGGGCCTGCGTTTATACACATAAGGTGAGCCGGAGATGACAATTAAAATAATCATCAAAGGAAGGATTGCGATATTCAAGGTTATATATAGTAACTCATCAAGATTGCTTTGAGACCATTTGAGATATCCGGGCGCTTTAAGACGGACAAATTTCATTGTTATACGCAAGTGATGTTTCATTGTCTCGCCCGGGCCACCGATGAGGCCTTTTCATCAGCCCAGATTTTCTTCTCAAGATCAAAATTCTTCTTCAACTTCTCTTGTCAGAGACGCTGAATGCAAATTTGGAGTTGGCGTTTTGAATTTCAAGTTCTTGAGCTGCCAGGCGGTTCTTCAGGTCAGCAATCTCCGACTCAAATTGACTTGTGGTGGCCTGCGTTGATGCCGGGTTATAATCAAAATTATGGTAAGATATCATTAAGTCCCAAGCACTTTGCAAGCAAAGGTACTTGACACTTGGGGGCTAATGTATGCTGAAGAAATTTAATGTACAGTGCCGGTTCATGAGAAATTAAGTCCCAGCAAGCAAAGATACTTGAGACTTGGGGGCTAATGTGTATTGCAAATTCAAGGTATCATGTTACAACCGGGTTAAATATTTTCATATAAACCGGACAAGGCAGTGCTAAGTAGGTTTTTAAGTCTACAACATATTCATCCATAAGCAATAGACTTGGGGGCTGATACAGTAAGTATGATTAAGGAAAGTAGCATAAAGTTGTACCTCAGATTTTTGCTGTATTTGTTTCACCATATTAATTTCCAGGTCACGGCTGCTATGTACTTGATTGATATAGCCAGAGACTATATCTCCAATGCTCAAATTAGTATAATCTGCAATGTCTAATTTGGCCTTCGCGCTCAAAAGCTCTTTTTGGCGTAACACTTGGCAAGGACGGTGGGCTGACTTGGCTCGACAAATTGAGTCTCTGTAATTTCAACCTCCGGATCAATTGTCTTGACAGGGCTAGGAGTTTCCAGTTTATCAGAGCCGCCAAAAGTTTCTTCAGCGGGCGGATCTGAGGATGGTCTGGAATTTCATAAGCCGGTTCAGCGGCGGTTGATGAGTGGAACTGTCGTAGGCATCGCTAAGTTCGATTCGATTACTACCGGGTCTTGGGATGGCTTATTCTTTTTGCCCTTCATCGGGCTTCACTTGCACACTGTGGACAAGGTAGAAAGGATGAGTACAAAAGCATGAGTAAGGTACAACATAAAATAAACAAAGTTACATTACCCAGGGGCAGTCTTGAAAGCCGGCATGTTAGATTGCATAGAATTGCCGGATGAAGGAGAGGTATCCTGATAATTGGAGTCAGATGAATTGAGAGGTTGACGAATTAAACCCGCCAAAGGGTAAACAGAACGTAAATCAGAGATAACTCGGCCCGACGCTTCCTGGTTACATCAAGTAAGTCGGAGGAGAGCTCTATATCCTTCTTGGTCCGGGTGCGCCTCCGCTTTCAAATTGATGTTGCTTCAAAAGAAATTGAGGATCTTGGTAAGCCAAAGGATGTGAAAATCTTACTTTCCGGGTTACTCTTGAATTTTCCGACGCGTGGCAGGGCTCGGAGTTGGAGGAGATTATAGTTACCTCTTCCTCGACGGCTTGGCTGTTCCCCGTATCCTCCTGAAAAGATTAAGGGTCAGCAAGGTGATGATAAAGAGTCAAGGGAGTTAAAATTTACCTCTTCTTCGTCGTCAGAAGTGTCATCTAATTTAAGTAAATAGGAAGCGCTTGGCTTCCTTTTCCTTGAAGTTCTAGTCTTGGTGGTTTTCCTTTCGGCTCTTTTTGCCGCTATGGCTTGTTTGGCCGCCTCATGATTATACTTGACCTTCCAGAAGTTATCATCAGCCTGTGGAGAATGATAAGGGGTTATGAATAAAAGTAAGGTATAACACAATAAGGAGTAATTATTGAGGCTGATGACTTCATCGCAGAGCCGGGTTCTTCTTGCGTAAAGGAAGTAAGCCGGCGCATCGGGTCACCGTGCCCTCTTTCAAAGAACGTTCGGGTCGTAGCATCCACCACATCATCCGGTAAGTCGTCGGGACTATGACACAAGGTCATTCTTCTACGCTGAGTAAGTGCACATTAAGCCGGGCGGCTTAACGGAATCACTCGCCAAGCGACCCAGACTCGGACCAGGTCAACACCATCTAAGCCATTTCCCAAAAGAGCTTTGATTTTGCTAATGGTGGGAGCAAGTGGCGGACGCTCAACGGCAGCCAGTTTATCCGGCAGCGGGTGGTTGGATTCAAGGCGCAAGGCGCGAAAGCCGGGCAGAGGATTTTCGTCAGCCGGAGAAGTATCCTCGCAAAGAAACCACGCCCGATTCCAATCCTTTGGATGACTCGGCAGCTTTAGCGAAAGGAAAAGATAGTCTCCGCCGCTTGAATCGAGATGCCACCAAGTTCCGTGATCGGACCCGTTGGCACGCTCGTTCTGCCGGTTTAAGTAAAACAGTTCTTCGAATAAAAGTATGCCGGGTTCCTCCCCAAGATACACCTCGCAGAAAAACTTGGAAGTTGCAAATATTTGACATGGAATTGGGTCCGATGTCTTGAGGTGCGAGATCGAAGAAATGCAAAACATCCCTGAAGAATTTTGAACCGGCTGGAGCGAAGCCCCGGTTCATGTGATCAGTAAACACGATCACCTCCCCCTCCTTGGGTTGAGGTTTCTCCTCTGACGGGTCAGGAGCACGATAAGACATGATCTCTCTCTCTTGGGCAGATGGCCAGATTTCACAAAGTCAGACAAGGTGCTTTCTGTCACAGTGGATTTGACCCAGTTGCAGGTCACAGGAGCTTTAGGATGGCCGGATTCCTTGGGTGCCATTGTATAAATTGAAGCCTATGACAAAATAAGAAGTTCCGGTTCAAATTTAACCCGGAGGAAAGCATTTTAAAATTTATTCAAATGGCGGCTTAAGAAGGGGCCTAATGACATATGGGTAACTATGCAGTAATATTTAAAATGTTACAGGTATCAAAGGCACTTAAATTTTCTTAAGTCGCCGGAACAAGCGAGGTTGACAACCGGTGTTATCTTAAACCGGCCGTATGTGGTACCATGGCTAAACATATTCAACAGATGCAGGTTTTGGCTAAGTGTGGAACAAACAGGTTTCACAATTTTCCGAAATTATTTTGGATCAGCTCTGAAAAGAAAAATTTCTAGACCTAAAACAGTGCAGAGAAGCTCATACACTCGAAGAGGGCTTCCGAACAAGGGAAATGAGATCTGTTTCTATGCAAGTCAAGCACAAACAATCACCGCAACAGTTCTACGTTATTTTTACGATCTAACAAGGCATTGGAGATCTTAGAAAGGGAAGGATAGGAACTCACGGATGTGGACGAGCTGCGGAGATTCATCGTCGATTTCTGGTCAGAGTCAGGTTGATGTAGCGGCCTGAGTCGGTGAAGACGGGGAGTTCGATGGCGGCAGCGGCAGAGCTCGAGAGACAGAGAGGCAGCAAGAGGAAGAAGACGACTGAAAGAGGGGAGAATGGAAGACCTAGGTCGTGCCTTTTTATAAGGAAAGGCCGACTGAGACGGCGCGAGAAACGAGGAGACCAAACATCATTATCCAGCGGCCCCGACGCCTCGGTTTTCGGAAGGGTCAGTAAACGCAAAGATCTGTTGGAGGATACGACGGAGTAAAATATGAATTTAATTGAAGATGACTTCACGGTGGGTTAACACGGATCCAGAAGATGACGTCACGACGGGTTATAACCTTTTCGCAGGACTGAAGACAGAAGGACTGGTTGTCAAGGTATTTTAAGATTGACATGAACCGGTTCAAATCAATCTGGGGCCTAATGTTGGGGATATGACTATTTGTGTAAGCCGCCCAGGAGGGGCTGGGTTACGCAAAGAGAGACTCATCAGAAGAAGCCCAAGACAAAGCATGAAGATGTCGGTTCAATAAAGGGTCTAAGGCCCATAGGCGACTTAAGGCCCATGGTGATAAACCGCCATGATGGCATGACTTGTATTATAAGGTAGAATTAACTAGTCACCGAGCGGACATCGCCTATAAGCCGGCCGGACTCATGGCATGAGGCGTCAACCCGATGTATATAAGGGGACGACCTACCGGTGGCTTAGGGCAAGAAACAACTCATCGAGAGCCGGGCATAGCGTATCTCGCTCCCTGGTTATCGAAACACCAAGCAATACCAGCCCAACTAGACGTAGGCCTTACCTTCACCGTAAGGGGCCGAACTAGTATAACTCTCTCGTGTCCTTTGTCCCGATTAACCCCTTTAAGCTTCCTAGTTGCGATAGCTCCACGACTAAGTCCTTGCAAGAGGACATCTGCCGTGACAATTCCACGACAGTAACCATTTACGATGAGCTCTCTATCACCTCCATAAACGAGAAACATATCCTTAGTCTTTTTCAGGTATTTCAGGATGTTCTTGACCGCTGTCTAGTGATCCACTCATGGATTACTATGGTACCTCCCTGCTAGACTTATAGAGAGGCACACATCAGTGCAGTACCTGACATTGCATACATGATAGAGCCTATGGCTGAAGCATAGGGAACATCTTCCATCTTTTCTCTATCTTCTGCAGTGGTCGGGTATTGAGTCTTACTCAACTTCACACCTTGTAACACAGGCAAGAACCCTTTCTTTGCTTGATCCATTTTGAACTTCTTCAAAACATTGTCAAGGTATGTGCTCTGTCAAAGTCCAATTAAGCGTCTTGATCTATCTCTATAGATCTTGATGCCCAATATGTAAGCAGCTTCACCGAGGTCTTTCATTGAAAAACTCTTATTCAAGTATCCCTTTATGCTATCCAGAAATTCTATATCATTTCCAATCAGCAATATGTCATCCACATATAATATCGAAATGCTACTGAGCTCCCACTCACTTTCTTGTAAATCTGAGGCTTCTCCAAAAGTCTGTACAAAACCAAATGCTTTGATCACACTATCAAAGCGTTTATTCCAACTCCGAGAGGCTTGCCCTAGTTCATAAATGGATCGCTGGAGCTTGCACACTTTATTAGCTCCCTTTGGATCGATAAAACCTTCCGTTGCATCATATACAACTCTTCTTCCGTAAATCCATTCAGGAATGCAGTTTTGACATCCATTTGCCAAATTTCATAATCATAAAATGCGGCAATTGCTAACATGATTCGGACAGACTTAAGCATCGCTACGGGTGAGAATGTCTCATCATAGTCAATCCCTTGAACTTGTCGAAAACCTTTCGCGACAAGTCGAGATTTGTAGACAGTAACATTACCGTCAGCGTCAGTCTTCTTCTTGAAGATCCATTTATTCTCAATTGCTTGCCAATCATCGGGCAAGTCAACCAAAATCCACACTTTGTTCTCATACATGGACCCCATCTCAGATTTCATGGCCTCAAGCCATTTTGCGGAATCTGGGCTCACCATCGCTTCTTCATAGTTCGTAGGTTTATCATGGTCTAGTAACATAACTTCCGTAATGTGATTACCATACCACTCTGGTGCGGATCTTACTCTGGTTGACCTATGAGGTTCAAGAACAACTTGATCTCAAGTTTCATGATCATCATCATTAACTTCCTCACTAATTGGTGTAGGTGTCGCAGAAACCGGTTTACGTGATGAACTACTTTCCAAAGAAGGGAGTAGGATGCAGTTACCTCATCAAGTTCTACTTTCCTCCCACTCACTTCTTTCGAGAGAAACTCCTTCTCTAGAAAAACTCCGAATTTAGCAACAAAAGTCTTGCCATCAGATTTGTGATAGAAGGTGTACACAACAGTCTCCTTTGGGTATCCTATGAAGACACATTTCTCCGATTTGGGTTCGAGCTTATCAGGTTGAATCTTTTTCACATAAGCATCGCAGCCCCAAACTTTAAGAAACGACAACTTTGGTTTCTTGCCAAACCATAGTTCATAAGGCGTCGTATCAATAGATTTTGATGGTGTCCTATTTAACATGAATGCAGCCGTCTCTAAATCATAACCCCAAAACGATAGCGATAAATCAGTAAGAGACATCATAGATCGCACCATATCAAGTAAAGTACGACACTGACGTTACGACACACCATTCTGTTTGTGGTGTTCTCAGGCGTGAGTTGCTGAAACTATTACGCATTGTTTCAAATGTAGACCAAACTCGTAACTCAAATATTCTCCTCCACGATCAGATCGTAGAAACTTTATTTTCTTGTTACGATGATTTTCAACTTCACTCTGAAATTCTTTGAACTTTTCAAAAGTTTCACTTATGTTTCATTAAGTAGATATACCCATATCTTAAATCATCTGTGAAGGTGAGAAAATAACGATATCCGCCATGAGCCTCAACATTCATCGGACCACATACATTTGTATGTATGATTTCCAACAAATCTTTTGCTCTCTCCATAGTTCCGGAGAACGGTGTTTTAGTCATCTTGCCCATGAGGCACGGTTCGCAAGTACCAAGTGATTCATAATCAAGTGGTTCCAAAAGTCCATCAGTATGGAGTTTCTTCATGCGCTTTACACCAATATGACCTAAACGGCAGTGCCACAAATAAGTTGCACTATCATTATCAACTCTGCATCTTTTGACTTCAACATTATGAATATGTGTATCACTACTATCGAGATTCAATAAAAATAGACCACTCTTCAAGGGTGCATGACCATAAAAGATATTACTCATATAAATAGAACAACCATTATTCTCTCGATTTAAATGAATAACCGTCTCGCATCAAACAAGATCCAGATATAATGTTCATGCTCAACGCCGGCACCAAGTAACAATTATTTAGGTCTAATGCTAATCCCAAGGTAGATGTAGAGGTAGCGTGCCGACCGCGATCACATCGACTTTGGAACCATTTCCCACGCCAAGATCGTCACCTCGCCCTTAGCCAATCTCCGCTTAATCCGTAGCCCTGCTTCGAGTTGCAAATATTAGCAATGTAACCAAAGATCAAATACCAGTGCTATCATGCGAGCATTAGTAAGGTACACATCAATAACATGTATATCACATATACCTTTGTTCACCTTGCCATCCTTCTTATCAGCCCAAATACTTGGGGCAGTTCCGCTTCTAGTGACCACCGCTTGGCAGAGAAGCACTCGATTTCGAGCTTAGGTCTAGACTTGGGTTTCTTCTCTTGAGCAGCTACTTGCTTGCTGTTCTTCTTGAAGTTCCCCTTCTTCTTCCCTTTGCCCTTTTCTTGAAACTAGTGGTCTTGTTGACCATCAACACTTGATGCTCCTTCTTGATTTCTACCTCCGCAGCCTTTAGCATTGTGAAGAGCTCGAATCGTCTTTTCCATCCCTTGCATGTTATAGTTCATCACGAAGCTTTTGTAGCTTGGTGGCGTGATTGGAGAATTCTGTCAATGACGCTTATCATCCGGAAGATTAACTCCCGGTTGAATCAAGTGATTATTATACCCGGACATCTTGAGTATATGCTCACCGATGTAACTATTCTCATCCATCTTGCAGCTATAGAACTTATTGGAGACTTCATATCTCTCAATCCGGCATTTGCTTGAAATATTAACTTCAACTCTGGAACATCTCATATGCTCCATGACGTTCAAAACGTCGTTGAATTCCCGGTTCTAATCCGTAAAGCATGGCACACTGAACTATCGAGTAGTCATCAGCTTTGCTCTGCCAGACGTTCATAACATCTGGTGTTGCTCTTGCAGCAGGCCTGGTACCCAGCGGTGCTTCCAGGACGTAATTCTTTTGTGCAGCAATGAGGATAATCCTCAAGTTACGGACCCAGTCCGTGTAATTGCTACCATCATCTTTCAACTTTGCTTTCTCAAGGAACGCATTAAAATTCAACGGAACAACAGCACGGGCCATCTATCTAGAATCAAACATAGACAAGCAAGATACTATCAGGTACTAAGTTCATGATAAATTTAAGTTCAATTAATCATATTACTTAAGAACTCCCACTTAGATAGACACCCCTCTAATCCTCTAAGTGATCACGTGATCCAAATCAAGTAAACCATGTCCGATCATCACGTGAGATGGAGTAGTTTCAATGGTGAACATCACTATGTTGATCATATCTACTATATGATTCACGCTCGACCTTTCGGTCTCCGTGTTCCGAGGCTATATCTGTTATATGCTAGGCTCGTTAAGTTTAACCTGAGTATTCCGCGTGTGCAACTGTTTTGCACCCGTTGTATTTGAACGTAGAGCCTATCACACCCGATCATCACGTGGTGTCTCAAAGACGAAGAACTTTCGCAACGGTGCATACTCGGGGAGAACACTTATACTCGATAATTTAGTGAGGGATCATCTTATAATGCTACCGTCAATCAAAGAAAGATAAGATGCATAAAAGATAAACATCACATGCAATCAATATAAGTGATATGATATGGCCATCATCATCTTGTGCTTGTGATCTCCATCTCAAGCACCTCCATGATCACCATCGTCACCGCGCGACACCTTGATCTCCATCATAGCATCGTTGTCGTCTCGCCAATCTTATGCTTCTACGACTATCGCTACCGCTTAGTGATAAAGTAAAGCATTACGTATGCGATTGCATTGCATACAATAAAGCGACAACCATATGGCTCCTGCCAGTTGCCGATAACTCGGTTACAAAACATGATCATCTCATACAATAAAATATAGCATCAGGTCTTGACCATATCACATCACAACATGCCCTGCAAAAACAAGTTGGACGTCCTCTACTTTGTTGTTGCAAGTTTTACGTGGCTGCTACGGGCTTAGCAAGACCCGTTCTTACCTATGCATCAAAACCACAACGATAGTTTGTCAAGTTGGTGCTGTATTAACCTTCGCAAGGACCGGGTGTAGCCACACTCGGTTCAACTAAAGTTGGAGAAACTGACACCCGCTAGCCACCTCTCGTGCAAAGCACGCCGGAGAACCGGTCTCGGCGTAAGCGTCACGCGTAATGTCGGTCCAGCCGCTTGGCCCAATAATACCGCCGAACCAAAGTTTGACATGCTTTGGTAAGCGATGACTTATATCGCCCACAACTCACTTGCGTTCTACTCGTGCATATGACATCTACGCACAAAACCAGGCCGGATGCCCTTTGTTGGGGAACGTAGTAATTTCAAAAATTCCTACGCATTACGAAAAGATCATGGTGATGCATAGCAATGAGAGGGGAGAGTGTTGTCCACGCACTCGTGAGACCGAAAGCGGAAGCGTTAGCACAACGCGGTTGATGTAGTCGTACGTCTTCACGATCTGACCGATCAAGTACCGAATGCACGGCACCTCCGAGTTCAGCACACGTTCAGCCCGATGACGTCCCTCGAACTCCGATCCAGCCGAGTGTTCAGGGAGAGTTTCGTCAGCACGACGGAGTGGTGACGATGTTGATGTTCTACCGACGCAGGGCTTCGCCTAAGCACCGCTACAGTATTATCAAGGTGGACTATGGTGGAGGGGGGCACCGCACACGGTTGGGAGAGATCAACTGATCAACTTGTGTGTCTAGAGGTGCCCCCCTGCCCCCGTATATAAAGGAGCAAGGGGGGGTGCGGCCAACCAAGGGGAGAGGCGCGCCGGAGGAGTCCTACTCCTACCGGGAGTAGGACTCCCCCCCTTTCCATGTTGGACTAGGAGAGAGAGGGGGAAGAGGTGGAGGGGAGGAAGGAAAGGGGGGCGCCGCCCCCTTCTCCTTGTCCTATTCGGACTGGGGGGGGGGGGGGGGCGAGGGGCGCGTGGCCCTACCCGGGCCGCCTCTCCTCTCTTCCACCAAGGCCCACAAAGGTCCATTAAGTTCTTGGGTTCCAGAACCTCCCAAGACTCCAAAGAAAATCATGATTTCACCCAGAACACTTTCGATATCCAAACATAGGCTTCCAACATATCAATCTTCATGTATCGACCATTTCAAGACTCCTCGTCATGTCCGTGATCACATCCGGGACTCCGAACAACCTTCGGTACATCAAAACATATAAACTCATAATATAACTGTCATCGTAACGTTAAGCGTGCGGACCCTACGGGTTCGAGAACTATGTAGACATGACCGAGACACGTCTCCGATCAATAACCAATAGCTGAACCTGGATGCTCATATTGGCTCCCACATATTCTACGAAGATCTTTTTCGGTCAGACCGCATAACAACATACGTTGTTCCCTTTGTCATCGGTATGTTACTTGCCCGAGATTCGATCATCGGTATCTCAATACCTAGTTCAATCTCGTTACCGGCAAGTCTCTTTACTCGTATTGTAATACATCATCCCGCAACTAACTCATTAGTTGCAATGCTTGCAAGGCTTAAGTGATGTGCATTACCGAGAGGGCCCAGAGATACCTCTCCGACAATCGGAGTGACAAATCCTAATCTTCAAATACGCCAACCCAACAAGTACCTTCGGAGACACCTGTAGAGCTCCTTTATAATCACCCAGTTACGTTGTGACGTTTGGTAGCACACAAAGTGTTCCTCCGGTAAATGGGAGTTGCCTAATCTCATAGTCATAGGAACATGTATATGTCATGAATAAAGCAATAGCAACATACTAAACGATCGTGTGCTAAGCTAACGGAATGGGTCATGTCAATCACATCATTCTCCTAATGATGTGATCCCGTTAATCCAATGACAACTCATGTCTATGGCTAGGAAACATAACCATCTTTGATCAACGAGCTAGTCAATTAGAGGCATACTAGTGACAATCTGTTTGTCTATGTATTATGTTTCCGGTTAATACAATTCACACATGTATTATGTTTCCGGTTAATACAATTATAGCATGAATAATAAACATTTATCATGATATAAGGAAATAAATAATAACTTTATTATTGCCTCTAGGGCATATTTCCTTCATCCCCATGATGGGCGGTTTGACGGCTCAGCGGTGAAGCGCCACTGCTCATGCGAGCCACCGTATACAAACCCCAAGCAGGCAAAGAACGAGGTGGGCCGACTCTCAAAGTGCCCCCTCCTCGGAGTCTGCGCGCCATTAACCAGATGAGACGGGGTGTGGCTACAATGAGCGACCGCCAGGCGGCGGGACTGTAGCCATGCTCTCCCCGACAAAGCCTCCGTCATCAGGAGCAAGGCTACAGTATAAAGTAGTCAGCATGGCCCGCAGGCGGCGGGCCCTACTTGTCGGCCGAGATCACGACAGCCGGCAGGACCCACCAACCGGCGAGCCCCAGCAGCCGGCGGAGAAGCCGCCGCCCAGAGACACTGACGGCCAGGTCCTACACCCGGCCGGATTACCATTGTACCCCTGGGGGGTAGGCCTATATAAACCCCCCAGGCTCCCCCATGCAAGGGTTCAGAACCATTGAGATCAGACACACCCATATGGAGAGAGGAGTAGAGCTAGCCTTGCCTTTCTTCCTCCTCTGGCCGAACAGCTCAAGGAGCAATCTTGTAGCTACTCTATTGACGATAGTCATCATGCGGAGACCCCGCAAAGCAGGACTAGGGATGTTATCTCCACGGAGAGCCCCGAACTTGGGTAAGATTCGCAGGCATATGCAGTCTCGCTCACTCCCGCTTCTAGAGCCCGGCGACGTACTCTTGTCCCCATCCATGATTAGCCACCCCCTGGCGTATGTCGCTAGATATCCCCGACATTTGGCGCCCACAATGGGGCAAGGTGCACCGTTGTCTGGAAACTCATTCTGGACGAGAACCCTCTTCCTTCCTGGCGAGCACAGCCAGCCCGGCACGCCTGATGACGTGTGCGTCGACATGCTGCGCGACACGGAAGCCGCCTGCACCGCGAGCGACCTTGCTGATCTCATCGGCGGGATCCGCATCTCCGACGAGCCTACGCCCTGCGCAGGGGCAGCCAGCTCTGAGAGCTACCTCGTCGACCTCCTCGGCAGGCTCCACATCGCCAATGAGCCTTCCTCCGATTTGGAGTCCGTCGGCTCCACCGACCCGCCTGTTGACATGATCATCGACACTGATGCCACGCCCTCTGATGCCTTCCCTGGTGACGTGGTGATCGTCGATGACCCTCTCCCTCGCACGGACAGCGGCGCCAGCATTGTCACGAAGGTGCTGGTCATCAGCCATGATGGAGCTTCTGATGGAGCCGGCCAGGACCCGCTGCAGGCAGCGATGCGGGACCTGTCCGCGTCCATAGCGCCTGGTGCAAATGGCGAAACACTGGAAGCATGCTGCGTTGCGCTCCTCAACAGCGCCGGCAAGCTGGCGGCCATGAGACGCCTCACCGAGGTCTACCAGCGCGAGATCGACCGCGCCGTCTGCGGCACACCGGCTGCCGGTGAACCCAACCGCGCGGGCACGGTCCGGCAGCGCGGTGCGACCATCGCCAGCATGCTGGGGGCCGACCGCCCGGTCTACGCCACACCCGTGGAGAACATACGCGCCGCGCAGGCGGCGACAGATGAGCTGGATCACTTGAAGGGCGATGAACAGCGCTGCATGACGGCGCGCGTCTAGCAGCTCCTCAACGCGGCCGCCATGCAGCAGGAAGCTCGCCGCCGTGTGCTAGAACCCGGCGTGCAAGCTGAGAATCACCCCCCCCGTCGCTGTGAGCACGGGGCGACCTCCCGGGCACCGACAGTCGGTGTCCGCGATCGACGAGACCAAGAGCCGGCTGCTAGCCGCAGCCACACACGCATCACCATCGAGCGTGACCAAGACGGCCTCCCACGAGTAGTGGAATGACGGGACGATCGTTCGCCTCCCCCGCGCAGGGAGAGGCGCGCTTCCCCGCCGCCTGTTGAGCACCCGACTCTCGGAGGCCAGCTAGGCCCCCGTGAAGGAGTCGGAGAAAGCGATGCCTGCCACCAAATCGACCGACTGGTTTGGTCCCTAGCGGTAGAAGAAGAAGATGCAATCGGACCGACCTGTTTTGGCCCCCACATTCGCGACGAGCCCTTCCCCAAAGGGTTCTCGCTCCCTCGAGATACGCCCAAGTACAACGGCTCTGTGAAGCCGGAGGATTGGCTGGTTGACTACTCCACCGCCGTCAGCATAGCAAACGGCAACAAGCGCGTTGATGTGAAGTACGTTCCGCTCATGCTCCAGGGCATGACCCGGACATGGCTGAACAACCTCAAGCCCTAGAGCGTCAACAGCTGGCTGGATTTTGCCGATGTCTTCATATGCAACTTCATCAGCACCAACAAGCGGCCGCCCAAGCCCCGCCAACTCTCCCTGTGCATCCAAGGCCCGACCGAGTCCACCCGCGACTACTTGACGCGGTGGGCTAAATTGCGCAACTCTTGCGAAGGGGTGCACGAGGTGCAAGCCATAGAGTACTTCACTACCGGGTGCCGAGAGGGCATCCTACTCAAGCACCGACTCCTATGTGATGAGCCGGCCACACTCAACGAGCTGCTGATCATAGCAGACAAGTACACTACTGCGGACTCCTCCATGAAGTCGGAGCTCCGGGTGGACGCGTCCGGAAAGGTGCTCCCTCCGGCTCCTCAGACGCCGGCTGGTGATTCTAGTCGGCGCCAGCAGTCGAACGACAACAAGTGCAAGGCCCCGCAGCCGGCTTCCACCAGCCGGCAGGTGGCAACAGTTGAAGATCAGCAGCCGGAGGATCAACCCGGCCCCAATAGCGCTAGAAGGGCGGCAAGCTTGCTTGGTTGCCCGCCTTCTCTTTTGAGCAAACCCTTGATGCTCCCTGCAAGTTCCACAGCGGCGCGAAGCTGTCCAACCACACCACCCGGAAGTGCCACTGGCTCACCCGCATTGCCAAGGGCGAAGGACTGCCATGTCCGTCTGCCGGCCCGCCGACTCCGCCTCCTCAGCAGCTGGCGGCCCGTCCAGTCGCCGCCATCCAAGATGAATTCCCCGAAGATCACGGAGCCTACATCGTCTTCACCAGTGTGGCCGATGACAAGCACAGTCGGCGTTAGTAGCACCAGGAGGTGAATGTTGTCGCCTCTGAAGCCCCAGAATTCATGCATTGGTCCGAGAGGCCCATCAGCTGGAGCCGTGTCGACCACCCAGAGGTGATGCCTTCTCCGGGTTCCTACGCCATGGTACTGGATGCCACCTTTTCAACAGAGAGGCGAGCTTGTCGCTTCTCCCGAGTCCTGATAGACGGCGGTAGCAGCATCAACATCCTCTACCGCGACACTTTGGAGAATCTGTGCATCAAGGAGAAGCAGCTCCAACCCAGTCGGACTGTCTTCCACGGCATTGTACCTGGCCTTTCCCGCTCTCCAGTCGACAATATCAAGATAGACGTCCTTTTCGGAGACAAAGATCACTTCCACCGCGAGCCCATCTAGTTCGAGGTGGTCGACCTGGAGAGCCCCTACCACGTGCTCCTAGGCTGGCCGGCAATAGCCATGTTCATGGCAGTGCCGCACTATGCCTACCTCAAGATGAAGATGCCTGGTACCAAGGGCATCATCACCATAGCCGGCGACTACAAGAGGTCGGCGGCATGTGCTGCCACCAGCAGTCGGCTGGCCGAGTCCCTCGTGATTGCTGCAGAGAAGCGGCTCCTTGACCGGGTTGTGGCCATGGCCAGCAAGCAGCCGGACCTGTCACCAGACCCCCAGGAGTCGGAAACCCAGGGCTCCTTCTAGCCGGCCAAAGAAACCAAGAAGATACCCTTGGACCCGGAGCACCCGGAGAGGCACGCTATCGTGGGGACCAACCTCGATAGCAAATAGGAAAGCAAGCTCGTTGATTTCCTCCGTGAGAATCGGGACATCTTTGCATGGTCTCCCAAAGACATGCCGGTGATAACCCACAAGTATAGGGGATCGCAACAGTTTTCGAGGGTAGAGTATTCAACCCAAATTTATTGATTCGACACAAGGGGAGCCAAAGAATATTCTCAAGTATTAGCAGTTGAGTTGTCAATTCAACCACACCTGGATAACTTAATATCTGCAGCAAAGTATTTAGTAGCAAAGTAGTATGATAGTGAAGGTAACAGTAGCAAAAGTAATATTTTTGGGTTTTGTAGTGATTATAACAGTAGCAACAGAAAAGTAAATAAGCGAAGAACAATATGTGAAAAGCTCGTAGGCATTCGATCGGTGATGGGGAATTATGCCGGATGCGATCATTCATGCAACAGTTATAACACAGGGTGACACAGAACTAGCTCCAATTCATCAATGTAATGTAGGCATGTATTCCGAATATAGTCATACGTGCTTATGGAAAAGAACTTGCATGACATCTTTTGTCCCACCCTCCCGTGGCAGCGGGGTCCTAATGGTAACTAAGGGATATTAAGTCCTCCTTTTAATAGAGTACCGGACCAAAGCATTAACACATGGTGAATACATGAACTATGGTCATCACCGGGAGTGGTCCCGATTATTGTCACTTCGGGGTTGTCGGATCATAACACATAGTAGGTGACTATAGACTTGCAAGATAGGATCAAGAACTCACATATATTCATGAAAACATAATAGGTTCAGATCTGAAATCATGGCACTCGGGCCTAGTGACAAGCATTAAGCATAGCAAAATCATAGCAACATCAATCTCGTAACATAGTGGATACTAGGGATCAAACCCTAACAAAACTAACTCGATTACATGATAAATCTCATCCAACCCATCACCGTCTAGCAAGCCTACGATGGAATTACTCACGCATGGCGGTAAGCATCATGAAATTGGTGATGGAGGATGGTTGATGATAACGATGGCAACGAATTCCCCTCCTGAGTCTCGAGCGGACTCGAGATCAGCCCTCCCAAGAGAGATTAGGGCTTGGCGGCGGCTCCAGATCGTAAAACGTGATGAATCCTTCTCTATTATTTATTTTCTCCACGAAATTGAATATATATTGTTGGAGTTGAGGTCGGTGGATCACCAGGGGCCCACGAGGCACGGGCGCGCCCGAGGTGCGGCCTCCCACCATCGTGGACAGGGTGTGGGCCCCCTGGCCTTGATTGTTTCGCTAGTATTTTTTATTATTTCCAAAAATAATCTCCGTGATGTTTCAGGTCATTCCGAGAACTTTTGTTTCTGCACAAACATAACACCATGGCAATTCTGCTGAAAACAACGCCAGTCCGGGTTAGTTCCATTTAAATCATGCAAGTTAGAGTCCAGTACAAGGGCAAAAGTGTTTGGAACAGTAGATACGACGGAGACGTATCAACTACCCCAAGCTTAAACCTTTGCTTATCCTCAAGCAATTCAGTTGATAAACTGAAAGTGATAAAGAAAAACTTTTACAAACTCTGTTTGCTCTTGTTGTTGTAAATACGTAAAGCCAACATTCAAGTTTTCATAAAAGTTTATGAACTAACCATATTCACAATAACACTTAGGTCTCATATTTACTCATATCAATGGCACAATCAACTAGCGAGCAATAATAATAAATCTCGGATGACAACACTTTCTCAAAACAATCATAATATGATATAACAAGATGGTATCTCGCTAGCCCTTTTGAGGCGCAAAACATAAATGCAGAGCACCTTTAAAAATTAAGGACTGACTAGACATTGTAATTCATGGTAAAAGAGATCCACCATAGTCATACTCAATATGAACTAATAGTAATGCATGCAAATGACAGCGGTGCTCTCCAACTGGTGCTTTTTAATAAGAGGATGATGACTCAACATAAAAGTAAATAGATTGGCCCTTCGCGGAGGGAAGCAGGGATTTCTAGAGGTGCCTTCGATTTTTGAAGTAGAGATTAATAATATTTTGAGCGGCATACTTTCATTGTCAACATAACAACCAAGAGATGGCGATATCTTCCATGCTACACACATTATAGGCGGTTCCCAAACAGAATGGTAAAGTTTATACTCCCCCACCACCAACAAGCACACTCCACGGCTGGTCCGAAACAACGGGTACCGTCCAACTAACAACAATCCTGGGGGAGTTTTGTTTGTAATTATTTTGATTTGATTTGCTTAAAGCATGGGTCTGGGCGTCCCGGTGACCAGCCATTTTCTCGTGAATGAGGAGCGGAGTCCACTCCTCTTGAGAATAACCCGCCTAGCATGGAAGATACAGACAACCCTAGTTGATACATGAGCTATTCAAGCATACAAAACAGAATTTCATTTGAAGGTTTAGAGTTTGGCACATACAAATTTACTTGGAACGGCAAGTAGATACCGCATATAGGAAGGTATAGTGGACTCATATGGAATAACTTTGGGGTTTAAGGGATTGGATGCACAAGCAGTATTCCCTCTTAGTACAAGTGATGGTTAGAAAAAGACTGGGAAGCGACCAACTAGAGAGCGACAACAGTCATGAACATGCATTAAAATTAATAAACATTGAGTGCGAGCATGAGTAGGATATAATCCACCATGAACATAAATATCGTGAAGGCTATGTTGATTTTGTTTCAACTACATGTGTGAACATGTGCCAAGTCAAGTCACTTGAATCATTCAAAGGAGGATACCACCCTACTATACCACATCACAACCATTTTAATAGCATGTTGGCACGCAAGGTAAACCATTATAAGCTCCTAGCTAATTAAGCATGGCATAAGTAACTATAATCTCTAATTGTCATTGCAGACATGTTTATTCATAATAGGCTGAATCAGGAACGATGAACTAATCATATTTACAAAAACAAGACAGGTCAAGTTCATACCAACTTCTCTCATCTCAATCAGTTCATCATATATCGTCATTATTGCCTTTCACTTGCACGACCGAACGATGTGTATAATAATAATAGTGCACGTGCATTGGACTAAGCTGGAATCTGCAAGCATTCAATAAATAGGAGAAGACAAGGCAATATGAGCTCTTGGTCAAATCAACAATAATGCATATAAGAGCCACTTCAACATTTTCATTATGGTCTTCTCCTATCGACCCCCAAAGAAAAGAAAAGAAATAAAACTATGTACACGGGAAAGCTCCCAAAAAGCAAAAGAAGAACAGGAAATATTTTTGGGTTTTCTTTTAGCTAATACTACTACAACATGGAAGGTAAACTAGCTAAAAGCTACAACTAATTTTTTTTGGTTTTTCTTAAGGTTTTTCAACACACACAAGAAGAAGGCATAAAAAGAAAAATAAACTAGCATGAATAGTACAATGAAAAAGTATGAGCACCGACAACTAGCATGAGTGTGTGAATATGAATGTAATGTCGGTGAGAAATACGTACTCCCCCAAGCTTAGGATTTTGGCCTAAGTTGGTCTATTGCCATGGCTGGCCTGGCAGATATCCAAAGTTGTAATTGGGGTTGTACTGAGATGCAGCAGCTATTGCCTCATGAGCTGCCGCTTGGAGGCGAGCTGTCTCCGTCCTCCTCTTATACTCGTTCGCCTCCTCCCTAGTTATGACATATCTCCCCTTTTCCTGAAAGTCAAAGAGGGTAGGAGCAGGGAGAGCAATATTGACAGTGTGACGCCTGTCGAAGATTAGTCGGTACTGGAGAGGTGGTTCATTCTTCTCAACAAACTGATGATGAACCATGGCATTAAAATCCAGATAAGAAGGAGGCAATTCCATATCATAATCACGAATAGGTATATCAAGAAAATTAGCTAACGGGTTGCATAAATTCCACCAAAGAAATCTCCATTAATTCTATTATTATGCAACCTACATGCAACAATGGCTCCCAAATTATAATGTTTATCTCCTAATACAAAGACTCCACGAGAACACCGAGGTCGTGGACACACATGTGACATGCTTCATCCCTACCATTTATGCACCTACCTATGAAGAGCGCAAAATAATGTATAGCAGGAAAATGAATGCTCCCTATGGTAGCTTGTGTTATATCTCTAGACTCCCCCACAGTTATACTAGCAAGAAAATCTCTAAACTCAGATTTGCGAGGCTCACTAGTGCTATCCCATTGTGGAAGTTTGCAAGCAGTATTAAAATCCACTAAATCCATAGTATAAGAATTTTCATAAAGATCAAACAGGACAATTTGAGAATTCCGTGATGATGAAAATTCAAACCTTCTCACAAAGGAATCAGTGAGATAGTGGTACTGACGGCACTTATCTGCCTCGAAGCTTACAAGATTAGTGTTACGCACATATGCGTTAAATTCTTCCTTGATTCCTGCTCGGTCCATAAAGTCCTCTGAAGGCCATTCACAAGCCCGCACTTGAGCTTCCCTCGGTGGTTAATCGTCCGCATCGCGTATTGCGGGCCTGGGCCCTTGCTTCCTTGAAGGACCATCTTGGTACATCTTCCTAAACATATTTCTTCCTCTGAAAAATTTCTGAAAATTTTAGTAACTCAAAATAAAAGTGAACCAAACTCAACAAAATTGATAGCAACTACTCCCACAAGTGCCTAGAGACTACATCATGCATCAAAACTACTTGGGACCAAATAAATTTGACATGCAAGCTCAAGAACATGGTCACCTAGGCATTAAAAATTTGCAATGAATAAAGCACTAGAACAAAAACAAATTGGACCATTGGAGGAGTCACATACCAAGGAACAATCTCCCAAAGCAGTTTTGTGAGAGGTGCTTTGAGCAAGGAGATCGAAATCGCAACAAAATGTGCTAGAACTCATGCTTGAGCTGGTTGGTGATTTTTTTGGGAGGAAGAAGGAGTGTGTGGGTGCAGGAATAAGTGGAGGGGAGCCACCATGGGCCCACGAGGCGGGGGGGTGCGCCCTGGACCCTCGTGGCCAGGTGCTTGCTCCCCCTGATGTGTTCTCGGTGCCAGATATTCTCAAATATTAGAGAAAAAAAAACATATTTCAATTTCGGGGCATATTTTCGGGGTATTTTTTATTTCACAGCTAATTCAGAAAACTGACAGAAAATACTATTTTTGCTTTATTTAATCTAAATAACAGAAAGTAAAAGGAGGGTACAGAAGGTTGTGCTTTCTAACTTCATCCATCTCATGCTCATCAAAAGGAATCCACTAACAAGGTTGATCAGGTCTTGTTAACAAACTCATTCCAAATTGCATGAAACCGGAGAAATATCGAATAACACTATGTTACCTCAACGGGGATATGCACATCCCCAATAATAAGAATATCATATTTCTTCTTGACAGTAGGAAGAGGAAGTTCAAAACCTCCAAAAATAATCGATGGAACTTTTCCAATAGAGTTTATACTATGAACTTGAGGTTGTTTCCTCGGAAAGTGTACAGTATGCTCGTTACCATTAACATGAAAAGTGATATTGCCTTTGTTGCAATCAATAACAGCCCCTGTAGTATTCAAAATGGGTCTTCCAAGAATAATAGACATACTATCATCCTCGGGAATATCAAGAATAACAAAGTCTGTTAAAATAGTAACATTTGCAACCACAACAGGCACGTCCTCACAAATGCCGACAGGTATAGCAGTTGATTTATCAGCCATTTGCAAAGATATTTCAAGAGGGTGTCAACTTATTCAAATCAAGTCTACGATATAAAGAGAGAGGCATAACACTAACACCGGCTCCAAGATCACATAAAGCAGTTCTAACATAGTTTCTTTTAATGGAGCATGGTATAGTTGGTACTCCTGGATCTCCAAGTTTCTTTGGTATTCTACCCTTAAAAGTATAATTAGAAAGCATGGTGGAAATTTCAGCTTCCAGTATCTTTCTTTTATTTGTAACAATATCTTTCATATACTTAGCATAAGGATTCATTTTGAGCATATCACCAAACGACACGCAAAAAAGATAGGTCTAATCATTTCAGCAAAGCACTCAAAATCCTCATCATCCTTTTTCTTGGATGGTTTGGGAGGAAAAGGCATGGGTTTTTGAACCCATGGTTCTCTTTCTTTACCATGTTTCCTAGCAATGAAGTCTCTCTTATCATAACGTTGATTCTTTGATTGTGGGTTATCAAGATCAATAGCAGGTTCAATCTCTACATTATTATCATTGCTAGGTTGAGCATCAACATGAACATCATCATTAACATTATCACTAGGTTCATGTTCATTACCAGATTGTGTTTCAAAGATCGTAAATAGAAATATCATTGGGATTCTCAGGTGTGTCAACAACAGGTTCACTAGAAGCATGCAAAGTCCTATCATTTTTCTTTTTCTTCCTCTTAGAAGGACTAGGTGCATCTAAATTATTTCTCTAAGAATCTTGTTCAATTCTCTTAGGGTGGCCTTCAGGATACAAAGGTTCCTGAGTCATTTTACCAGTTCTAATAGCCACTCTAACAACAAAATCATTATTCTTACTATTTAATTCATTGAGCAAATCATTCTAGGCTTTAAGTACTTTTTCTACTTGAGTGGTAATCATAGAAGCATGTTTACTAATGAGTTTAAGTTCAGCTTTAACTCTAGACATATAATCACCCAAGTGTTCAATCATATAAGCATTGTGTTTTAATTGTCTACCAACATAAGCATTGAAGTTTTCTTGTTTGACAATAAAATTATCAAACTCATCTAATCATCGGCTAGCAGACTTATAAAGAGGAATATCACCTTCATCAAATCTATAAAGAGAATTTACCTTTACTACCTATGTCGGGTTACCAAGACCATGTGTTTCTTCAATAGGCGGTAAATTAAGACCATGTATTTCTTCAACAGGAGGTAAATTCTTAACATCTTCAGCTTTTATACCTTTTTCTTTCGTAGATTTCTTTGCATCTTGCATATCTTCAGGACTGAGAAATAGAACACCCCTTTTCTTCGGAGTTGGCTTAGGAGATGGTTCAGGAAGTGTCCAATTATTTTCATTTGTCAACATATTATTCAATAAAATTTCAGCTTGATCAACAGTTCTTTCCCTGAAAACACAACCAGCACAACTATCCAGGTGGTCTCTGGAAGCATCAGTTAGTCGATTATAAAAGATATCAAGTATTTCATTTTTCTTGAGAGGATGATCAGGCAAAGCATTAAGTAATTGGAGAAGCCTCCCCCAAGCTTGTGAGAGACTCTCTTCTTCAATTTGCACAAAATTATATATTTCCCTTAAGGCAGCTTGTTTCTTATGAGCAGGGAAATATTTAGCAGAGAAGTAATAAATCATATCCTGGGGACTACACACACAACCAGGATCAAGAGAATTAAACCATATCTTAGCATCACCCTTTAATGAGAACAAAAATATTTTAAGGATATAATAGTAGCGAGTTTTCTCATCATTAGTGAACAGGGTGGCTATATCATTTAATTTAGTAAGATGTGCCACAACAGTTTCAGATTCATAGCCATAGAAAGGATCAGATTTAACCAAAGTAATTATATCAGGGTCGACAGAGAATTCATAATCCTTATCAGTAACAAAGATAGGTGAAGTAGCATAAGCAGGATCATATTTCATTCTAGCATTCAGAGATTTTGTTTCAGATTAGCTAGTAATTTCTTAAGATCACTTCTATCATTGCAAGCAAGAAAATCTCTAACAGTTTCTTCATCCATAACATAGCCCTTAGGCACAACAGGAAATTCATATCTAGGGGGAGAATCTTCATCATCACTTTCATCAATATTATCAGTTTCAATAATTTCATTCTCTCGAGCCCTAGCAAGTTGTTCATCAAGAAATTCACCTAGTGGCACAGTAGTATCAAGCATAGAAGTAGTTTCATCATAAGTATCATGCATAGAAGAAGTGGCATTATCAATAACATGCGACATATCAGAATTAATAGCAGAAGCAGGTTTGGGTGTCGCAAGCTTACTCAAAACAGAAGGTGAATCAAGTGCAGAGCTAGATGGCAGTTCCTTACCTCCCCTCGTAGTTGAGGGATAAATTTTAGTTTTCTCGTCTTTCAAGTTCTTCATAGTGACCAGCAGATATAAATCTCAAGTGACTCAAAGAATAGAGCTATGCTCCCAAAGAATGGGCGCTTTAAAATAGTCTTGATAACCCACAAGTATAGGGGATCGCAATAGCTTTTCGAGGGTAGAGTATTCAACCCAAATTTATTGATTCGACACAAGGGGAGCTAAAGAATATTCTCAAGTATTAGCAGTTGAGTTGTCAATTCAACCACACCTGGATAACTTAATATCTGCAGCAAAGTATTTAGTAGCAAAGTAGTATGATAGTAACGGTAACGGTAGCAAAAGTAATATTTTTGGGTTTTGTAGTGACAACGGAAAAGTAAACAAGCGAAGAACAATATGTGAAAAGCTCGTAGGCATTGGATCGGTGATGGAGAATTATGCCGGATGCGATCATTCATGCAACAGTTATAACATAGGGTGACACAGAACTAGCTCCAATTCATCAATGTAATGTAGGCATGTATTCTGAATATAGTCATACATGCTTATGGAAAAGAACTTGCATGACATCTTTTGTCCTACCCTCCCGTGGCAGCGGTGTCCTAATGGAAACTAAGGGATATTAAGGCCTCCTTTTAATAGAGTACCGGACCAAAGCATTAACACATGGTGAATACATGAACTCCTCAAACTATGGTCATCACCGGGAGTGGTCCCGATTATTGTCACTTCGGGGTTGTCAGATCATAACACATAGTAGGTGACTATAGACTTGCAAGATAGGATCAAGAACTCACATATATTCATGAAAACATAATAGGTTCAGATCTGAAATCATGGCACTCGAGCCCTAGTGACAAGGATTAAGCATAGCAAAATCATAGCAACATCAATCTCAGAACATAGTGGATACTAGGGATCAAACCCTAACAAAACTAACTCGATTACATGATAAATCTCATCCAACCCATCACCGTCCAGCAAGCCTACGATGGAATTACTCATGCATGGCGGTAAGCATCATGAAATTGGTGATGGAGGATGGTTGATGATAACGATGGCAACGAATTCCCCTCTCCGGAGCTCCGAACGGACTCCAGATCAGCCCTCCCAAGAGAGATTAGGGCTTGGCGGCGGCTCCATATCGTAAAACGTGATGAATCCTTCTCTCTTATTTTCTTCTCCCAGAACGTGAATATATAGAGTTGGAGTTGAGGTCGGTGGAGCACCAGGGGGCCCACGAGGCATGGGGCGCGCCCAGGGGGGCAGGCGCGCCTCCCACCCTCGTGGACAGGGTGTGGGCCCCCTGGCCTTGATTCTTTCGCTAGTATTTTTATTATTTCCAAAAATAATCTCCGTGAAGTTTCAGGTCATTCCGAGAACTTTTATTTCTGCACAAACATAACACCATGGCAATTCTGCTGAAAACAACGTCCGGGTTAGTTCCATTCAAATCATGCAAGTTAGAGTCCAAAACAAGGGCAAAAGTGTTTGGAAAAGTAGATACGACGGAGACGTATCAGCCGGGTGTTCCGACGAATTTTGCCAAGCACAAGCTACATGTCAGATCTGACGCAAAACCAGTCAAGCAACCCCTCCGCCGCCTGTCAGAAGAGAAGAGAAGAATTGTTGGTGAAGAGATCGCCCGGCTTTTGGCAGCCGGCTTCATCATGGAAGTGTTTTACCCGGAGTGGCTTGGCAACCCGGTCCTTGTACTGAAGAAGAACAACAAGTGGCACATGTGTATTGACTAAACCAGCCTCAACAAAGCCTGCCCCAAAGATCCGTTTGCTCTGCCCCGGATAGATCAAGTGATTGACTCCACAGCCGGATGCGATCTGCTGTATTCCTTGCCTACTTCGGCTATCACCAGATCAAGTTGAAGCCGGCCGATCGGCTAAAGACCGCCTTCATCACACCATTCGGAGCCTTCTGCTACCCGACCATGACATTCGGCTTGAGAAATGCCGGTGCCACGTTTCAGCGTTGCATGCAGAAGTGCATCCTCAAGCAACCCGGCAGAAATGCCCACGTCTATGTAGACGACATTGTGGTGAAAATGGAGAAGCGAGGCACCCTCCTGGAGGATCTCAAGGAGACCTTTGATAATCTGCGCCGTTTTCAAATCAAGCTCAACCCAGAGAAGTGTGTCTTCGGAGTCCCAGCTGGCCAGCTCCTTGGTTTCCTTGTCTCTAAACGTGGCATCGAGTGCAACCCTGTGAAGATCAAGGCCATTGAGCGGATGGAGAGACCCACCCGACTGCGTGACGTCTAGAAGTTCACCGGGTGCTTGGCACCCCTCAGCCGTTTCATCAATCGGCTGGGCGAGAAGGCTCTTGCCCTGTACCAGCTAATGAAGAAAACCACTCACTTCGAGTGGAACGACAAGGCGGACAAGGCCTTCCTCTAGCTCAAGAAGATGCTGACCACGCCACCTGTCCTGGCGGCTCCGGCTGCTAAGGATCCCATGCTCCTCTACATCGCTGCCACCAGCCGGGTGGTTAGTACAGTGATGGTGGTCGAGCACCCAGAAGACGGCAAGGCACAGCCGGTCCAGAGGTCCAAGGCACAGCTGTCGGCCTCCAAGCAAAACTACCCCCACTACCAGAAGATGTGCTACGACGTGTACTTTGCTACCAAGAAGCTCAAGCAGTACTTTCAAGAGCACTCCATCACGGTCGTCTGCACTGCCCCACTTGCTGAGATCATAGGCAACAGAGATGCATCAGGCTGGGTGGCGAAGTGGGCCATCGAGCTAGCTCCCCACACCATCCTCTACCAGCCACGCACCGCCATCAAGTCCCAAGCACTGGCCGACTTTCTCGTCGACTGGGCCGAGACCCAGTACCTGCCGCCAGCGCGGGATTCCACCCATTGGCGGATGCACTTTGATGGCTCGAAGATGCGAACCAGTTTGGGAGCCGGCATCGTCCTCACCTCTCCCAAAGGCGACAAGATCAGATACACAATGCAAATTCACTTTGCCGCCTCCAACAATGTGGCCGAGTATGAGGCACTCGTCCACGGGCTCCGACTAGCCAAAGAAATTGGCATCCGCCGAGTGCTGTGCTACGGTGACTCAGACTTGGTGTTCCAGCAGTCGTCTGGCGACTGGGACACCAAGGATGCAAACATGGCGAGCTACCGCTTCCTCGTCCAGCAGATGAGTGGATATTTTGAAGGGTGCGAGTTCCTTCACGTGCCACAAGCCGACAACGAGCAAGCTGATGCCCTAGCATTGATCGGCTCCACCCGGCAAGCGATACCAGCCGGTGTCTCCCTCCAGTGCCTCCGCAAGCCGTTCATCAAGCCTTCACCGGAATCAAAGTCCATCTTTGTGCTGGCTGTCCCCAGAGCAGTCGGATCCGGCTTGGGGACTGCAGCAGTCGGCACGGGGACTTCGGCAGGCGGCTCGGGGACTACAGTAGTCGCATCCGGCACGGGAACTTCAGAACCCGGCCCGGGGGCTGCAGCAGTCGGTCCGGGGACTTTGACAGGCGCCTCGGGGACTGCAGCAGTCGCACCCAGCCCGGGGGCCTCATAACCCAGCCCGGGGGCTGTAGTAGTCGGCCCGGGGACTTCAACGATGTAGCAAAGAGCGGCCAACTTCAACCCGCCGCCTCCCAACCCAACCGCCCTGGTACCAGTGGCCGTGATGACAGTGGTCGAAGCACCGTCATGGGCACAACCCATTCTCAACTTCCTGGTGAGCGGAAAGCTACCAACCGACGAGATCTTGGCCTGGCAGGTGCAACGCCGAGCAGCAGCATACACAATAGTGAACAGAGAGCTTGTCAGGCGCAGCGTGACTGGCATCTTCCAGCGCTGCGTAGAGCCAGAGAAAGGCAAGGCAATCCTCACAGACATCCACCAAGGCGAGTGCGGCCACCTTGCGGCCTCCAGATCCCTTGTTGCCAAAGCTTTCCGCCATGGATTCTTCTGGCTGTCTGCTTTGGACGACGCCAAGGACTTGGTCAAGAAGTGCAAAGGGTGCCAAAAATTTAGCTCCAAGCAACACTTGCCGGCTTCTACACTCAAGACCACCCCCTCACTTGGCCATTTGCCATTTGGGGCTGGACATGGTGGGCCCATTCAAGAAAGCACGCGGCAGCATGACCCATCTGCTTGTCGCTGTGGACATATTCACCAAGTGGATTGAGGCGAAGCCAATCAAGAAGCTGAACGGTCCGACTGTTGTGACCTTCATCGCAGATATCACCGTCCGGTACGGTGTACCACACAACATCATCACCGACAATGGCACAAACTTTGCCAAAGGCGCCTTGGCCCGTTTCTGGGCATCCGACTGGACTTAGCGTTTGTTGCCCATCCATAGTCAAACGGCCAAGTCGAGCGAGCAAACGGCCTCATCTTGTCCGGCATCAAGCCCGGACTGGTCGAGCCGCTGGAGCGCTCGGCCGGCTGCTGGATTGAAAAGCTGTCGGCCGTCCTCTGGAGTCTCCGAACCACTCCGAACAAATCAACCGGCTTCACTCCCTTCTTCCTCGTGTACGGGGCCGAGGCGGTCATCCCAACAGACATCGAGTTTGACTCGCCTCACGTCACCATGTACACGGAGGCGGAGGTGGAGGAGGCGCGAGAAGACGGTGTCGATCTGCTGGAAGAAGGCCGGCTGTTGGCACTCAGTCGGTCTGCCATCTACCAGCAGAGCCTGCATCACTACCACAGCCAGAAGGTCAGGCCACGATCTTTCCGAGAGGGGGACCTTGTGCTCCGGCTGATCCAGCGAACAGCCGGCCAGCACAAGCTCTCGACCCCTTGGGAAGGGCCCTTCATCATCAGCAAAGCCTTGGGCAACGACTCCTACTACCTCATCGAAGCGCAGAAGCCTAGGGCGCGCAAGAGGGATGATTCTGTCAAGGAAACAGAGCGCCCATGGAACACAAATCTTCTCCGAAGATTTTACAGTTAATGCAATATGTATCACACTACCTTTTGTATTAAGAGCAAAGACATCGGGTCCCTCGAGGAGCACTCGGGGGCTACCCTTTTTTATCTATATGATAAGATTATGCCTGTGAATGTATTATTTCATTCTTCTGCCCGGGACCGGGTCCGACCAGTCGGCCCGGGGGCTCGCCGCCTTGTCCTACGTTGATGCCACCTGCAGTCGGACAAGTAGTGTGCCGACATCTAAGCCCTCTCTTGCCTTAAGCTGCAGCTTGCAGAGCGACTGTCTGGCTGGCAAGAGCTAAAGGCAAGAAACAGTGTCCACACGAAAAATGACTTAAGGAAAAAACATCAGCATAGGCCAAGCCGGCTACTTGCCTCACCGTCCGGGTGCTGAGCAGCCGGCAGGCCGTCTTCTCACTTGACTTGCTACGTTCTAAGCAGCCAAAGTACTTGTCTATCCTAAACGGCCAAGTCCCTGACCCGGCCACAGACTGCAGAGCGGCTGTAAGGCTGGCAGGGCGGCAGCCAAAGGAAGGCGGCAAAGGAAAAAGCCAAAAAGAACAGAAAAGCAAGACAAAGTTAGAACCCGGCAAAGCATAGCTTGTGCGAGAATAAGTTAATTTACATAGCAGAGGCTCACAGCCAGCATTCAACAAGGTTTGAACATACACCCCCAGTGGGTGGAATTGCGAGAATTTAACTTGTTCAAAAGATTACAAGAACAGGAAAGCAGGAAAGATAAAGTGGCCGCCTAGGCCAGAGGAGCAATAGGCGGATCCAACAAGTCGGTGGAGGCAGAGGCGCCAGGTGGTGGAGCGGCCAACCAGTGGGTCTCGGCCTGGTCGGCACCGCCGACTGTCAGCGCGACTGCGCGCGACT
The DNA here is from genome assembly GCA_021605145.1 of Aegilops bicornis. NCBI lineage: Eukaryota > Viridiplantae > Streptophyta > Magnoliopsida > Poales > Poaceae > Aegilops > Aegilops bicornis. Next base: position 390,501,892 of record CM038675.1, on the reverse strand, counting down.
CGCTGGTCGAGGCTTGATTAGGCTGAGGCCAGCTGTCCGCTCCATCGTACGGTGCGATGTCTTTGCGTCCTCATCTTCTTCTTCCTCGCCCTCGTCACTAGAGGCGATCTCCTCCGTCGAATCCTCCCCATCCTCCGGGTTCAGCCCGAACCAGTTGGGCCGCGCCTCAGCGCCTTCCTTGTCCAGCTCGAGGATGAAGACGGTGGTGTTGGCGTACTCGGCGATGGCCGTCGCGCGTTGGGTGAGCGCGCGGCTCGCTGCCGCCAGCTCTGGTGCAGCCTCCTACCGGAAGCTGGCCAGCTGGGCCAGATCCAGCCCCAGATACCATGCCTTGACGAACTCCAAGGCCGTCTGAGCACCCGCCCGAGCCGCGGCGCCCTTCCAGGCCTCGAAGCGCCCGACTGCTATCTCCAGCCAGTCGGCAGTCCGGCTGGGGGTGCGTGGGATCTGAGCGTCTGGCCAGAGGGCGGTCAGCACCTGAGACCTGGCGCGCTGCAGGCGGAGGAGCATCCGATGAGCCGGCTGCAGGCGCGTCTTGACGGCCAGAAGCTGCTCGCCGAGATTCCAGGGTGCATTGGGTGCAATGTCCGTGCCTGCCCTCCTCCACACATCGTGTCGCGTCTCGATGGGCTGGCTGATGACAACGGGATGATCGGGAAAGAATTCTTTGCAAAGAGAAGATCAAGAAATTAAAAGCCAGAAGCCGGCTCATGCAACAGTCGGCGGCTGATCAAAAGAAAAAAAGAAATTACCATCGATCATATCCTCGATCTTGCCATAGCCGTCGCTCAAGAACTTTTCCTTCTCGGCCCAGTTCGAGCGTTGTGTCTCGAACTCAGCCCTGAGGAGGTCTTTGCCCTCCTTCAACTTTTGGAGCTCCGCCTTGTGCCGCTCCGCCTGGGCCGCCAGCTCCTTGGCCAGGCGGTCGCGCTCCTGAGTCGCCTGGCTGCGTTCCTACTCCTTGGCATGGAGCGCGGACTCAGCCTCGCCCAGGAGCTTCTGCAGATCTGCGGTGGCCTTTGCAAAGACAAGAAAAAGAAAGCGTCAGCACCAACCAAAAAGAAGTAGTTACCGGAAGATCCGGCCTGACTGCTCAGCAGTCGGCCCGAATCTCGGGGGCTACACCCAGCGGGTGCACTGACGCGCTCCCGCGGAAGAGAAGACGGAGTGCTTACTCCGGCTCTGGTTCAAGTCGGCGGTCCGCTTGGCCAGCTCCTGGTCTGGGAGTTGTAGGCTGCCACGCAGAGGTTGTGGTAGTCCTGCAACGAAAACAGTAGAAGAAGAAAATGAGTCAGCACTCGGAGTTTACCTTGAATTTCCGAGCCGCCTGCTTAGCAGCCGGCCCGGAACTCGGGGGCTACACCCAGTGGGTGCACTAGCGCGTCCCCACGGAAGATTGAAAGAATTGAAAAACAAGAAGTAAATGACGTACCCAGACGGCCGCCCGCGTTGCCAAGAACTCCTGCATGGATTGCTGAAGGGTGGCGCCCTGGGCGTTGAACTGGGCCAAGACATCCTGCACGACCACGTTCAAGACACCTGTGCCGGCCCCAGACGTCTAGTCTGGTGGGGCGGCGCTGGTGGCCTCAGTGTCGGGTGCCGACGGGCTAGCAGCCCCGACCTCCAACAGCCTCGGCTCCGAGATCGCCCTCGCCGGGCGTTGGCGCGCGGGAACACGGACCGTGGGAGTCGGACCCACCACCAACTCGCCGCCAGATGGCGGCACCAACGGTGCTTCAGGCCAATTGCCCTGCGCGTTGGCAGTCGGCAGGCGCCGAGGCTCCTTTGCCTCCAGAACAATGGGGCCGCCTCCTCCCCTCTCTAAGGCCGGCTGGTCATCACCGGCCCCACCTGTCGGCGCCTGGCCCTCCGGCACCAGCGGCTCCGCGTGCTGGGGGCCGGTGGGCTCTGGAGCCCGGCTGTGGGACGCCTCCTCCTCCTGCGCCTTGGCGGCCGCGTCTGCCTGCTCCTTGGCCGTTGCCTCGGCTTGAGCCCTGGACGCCGCATCGGCCTCCGCCTCTGCCGCCTTGGCCGCCTCCGCCTTCTCCCGGGCCGTGGCCTCCCGCTCCTCTCGCACCTATCGCGCGTTCCTCTCCGTCGCCCCCTGGAGGGTGGCGAGTGGGTCCACATGGCGAGGGTACACGGAGCCGTCTGCTACCCCAATCACCGAGCCAGACGAGGCTCGTGACAAGGAAAGTGGAGCACTACGCGCCAAAGGAAGAAGGAAATAAGAAGATCGTGAAGATAGAAGAGAAGAAAAGCAAACGCAAAACAAATGCGAGGAAAGTCAAGACACTTACGCGAACACCAGTGGGAGCCGCTTTGGGCCCTTCTGGAGGAGGGCCGCCTTCGCGGGGCCTCTTGTCGCTTGGTCGCGGCGGCTGTCGGTGTCAAAACCGACGGATCTCGGGTAGGGGGTCCCGATCTGTGCGTCAAGGCTGATGGTAACAAGAAGTAAGGGACACAGGTGTTTACCCAGGTTCGGGCCCTCTCGATGGAGGTAAAACCCTACTTCCTGCTTGATTAATATTGATGATATTGGTAGTACAAGAGTAGATCTTCCACGAGATCGTAGAGGCTAAACCCTAAGAGCTAGCCTATGATGGTATGATTGTAATTGTGATCGGCCTTCTAAGGACCAACCTCTACGGTTTATATAGGCACCGGAGAGGGCTAGGGTTTACATGGAGTCGGTTACAAGGAAGGAAATATAATATCCGGATCGCCAAGCTTGCCTTCCACGCCAAGGAAAGTCCCATCCGGACACGGGCCGAAGTCTTGAGTCTTGTATCTTTACGCTTCAATAGTCCGGACGTTGTACACAGTCTGGCTGTCTAGATACCCCCTAATCCAGGACTCCCTCAGCGGCCGAGGTCTTGGTCTTCTTGGGCCGACTGCCGAACAACCCGTCGACAGCCTGGCGCTTCGGCGCGCCGCCTGCTGCAGTCGGCGCGACCGAGGAGCTCGCGCCTGCCCTACCGGCACCAAAGGAGCGGCGCGGCCCGTCATCCTCCTCGTCATCGTCCGGCCACTCCCCGAGGCCACCTCCTGAGGAGCCGCCTGCTCCCTCGCCGCCACCTCCAGTGACGTCGTCCTCCTCCACGGCGGCCGCCCCCAGTTCAGGGTCGTCCAAGTCGCTTTCCGCGCGGTCTGCCATGTTTTGGTGGCCGGGTGCCAATGCGTCATTTTCCATCTGTCCCGGGAAGCGCTGCATGGCGACCGAATGGTCAGGCGGCTAGAAGAAACCCAGGCAAACAAAGAAAAAAGAGAACTAGAAAGCGTACCACAGGTGGCGGGTTGGCGCGGCTATACGGCTCCTTGCTGAACAGCCAGTCTGTCTCCGAGAGCTTGCAGTCGGAGAAGAAATTCACCAGTTGGACCACCTCCACGTTCGGCAGCACTTTGGTGCACATCCGGCAGGGGTCCTGGCGCCCGCTCATGCAACTGATTATGTGGGGCCGGGATTGAAGGGGCAGCACGCGGCGCTCCAGGAAGGCAGCCAACAGGTCTGAAGCCCGGAGGCCCTCCGACTCCGTCATCTCCTGGAGCCGGGCGAGAGCGGTGGAGGAGGTGACCGACAGGTTCTTCAGCCGTAACTTCCAGTTAATGCGCGGCTCAGCAGGCGGGCCGGCTGCGTAAGCCGGCAGGTTGACGTAATCCCACGACGCGTGGATGTTCTGGACATAAAAATAAGATTTCTTCCACAGTTTGGACGACCGCAGTAGTGCGAGGGCCGGGAAGCGGACCCCGCTGCCGGTGTGCTGCACCATGACATAGGCCCCGCACTGAGCCGCCTCGTCCTTGGCGGCGGTGCCGAGCTTGAGGTAGAAGAGCTCCCCCCACAGCTCCAGCATCGACAGGACACCGAGATATCCCTCGCAGAGGGTGACAAAGGGGGACAACAACACCACCATGTTCGGCGTGAGGTGGTGCGGCTAGAGGCGGTAGAAGTCGAGGAACGAGTGGAGAAAACCGCTTGCCGGCAGGCCAAAGCCGCGAAGAAAATGCGACCGGAAGACGACGCGCTCGCCATCCTTCGGTGTTGGCTAGATCTCCGCCTCAGGAGGAACGTGCATTTTCACATTCAACGTGTGGGAAAGCCGCCGCGTTTGGTGGAAGAATGCCAGGTAGTTGTCGTGGACGTTGGAGCCATCCCAGTCGCCTGAGCGTTCACCGTGCGCCATGGGCTCCGTGTTCGGCGGTAGCGCGAGGGCAAAATCGCGGCTATGCGGAGAAATCCGGCGACAGCGGGCAGCGACTGCGCTTAGGCGAAGAGGGAGGGCGCAGCGACAGCGAGAAGAGGCAGAGGAAGAAGAAGGCGTAGGGCGAGGGGGGCGATCTTCCGTTCTGCCGCCCCCACCTCCCCCTACTTATAGCCCCCCGGCGGCGGAGCCGAGGGGGCGAGATGTGGGGGGCGCGAGATTAACTGCGCCCATTCCCCCCACTACCCCGCATCTCCCGCACCATAACGGCGTGTATTGGACGTGCCTGGGAAGCGCAACCGCCCGCTTCGGCCGCAACGGATTCGTACGCGTGCCGAGGCCTTATAGTGGAGGGGTCGGGCCTGCGGCGACGTTCCGTCGCACGCATGGGCTGGCAGGCCGGCCTGACCTGCTGATGCCGCGTGGCGGACGAGCAACGGGCGGCAAAAGCCTACCACCCGGCTGGCTCACCACCCGGCCCCCACCAAGACGATTCGAATTCACCTGGCGGCCAGTCCGGCCCCGACCGGCTCCTGGCAGTCGGCACCTCCCGAAGATGGACGAAGCAAGATTACCAAGACACTCAGAGTAGGAAGCTGCTGAGGCTCCTCGATTTTTCAGCCGCGGCGCCGCACCAGCTTCGGGGACTACTGTCGGAGTAAATGACCACGGGTAGCCTCATCGACCCCCCATGGTATTTCAAGACATCGGGGCTAGCTGCACCCCTCACACCTCCCGGACAAACGGCCGGCTTCTTGGGCCGGCTGGTCTAGGAGGCCGGCTGCTAGAAGACGGCAAGACATCAGAAGGCAGCCACGAGGGAGCCGACTCCTAGCAGGCGGCCCCTCGTGCCCTCAAAGTTTGCACCCACATAACCACGACAGGACGGGGCGTGGCTACAGTGCGACCTGCCACCCCCGAATCCAGGGCGGATTGTGGCCACAGTGCGGTGTACCAAGTGGACACCCCTGGCCCGGCGCGGCACTATGGCCACGCAGCCCGTGACATCACTTGCGCCAGAGGGAGCCACGCTCCCCATGATAGGCGGTCGGTACGGCCCGCAGGCGGCGGGCCCTACCTGTCCACGAGCCACCAGAAGGCGGCGAACCCCAAGGACGCGCCAACGAGGACGGGCCGACTCCGAGCAGGCGGCCCCCTCCCCCTCGGAGTCTGCGCGCCACTAACCAGATGAGACGGGGTGTGGCTACAGTGAGCGCCCGCCAGGCGGCGGGACTGTAGCCATGCTCTCCGCGACAAAGCCTCCGTCATCAGGAGCAAGGCTACAGTATAAAGCAGTCAGCATGGCCCGCAGGCGGCGGGCCCTACTTGTTGGCCGAGATCACGACAGCCAGCGGGACCCACCAAGTGGCGGGCCCCAGCAGCCGACGGAGAAGCCGGCGCCCAGAGACACTGACGGCCGAGTCCTACACCCGGCCAGATTACCATTGTACCCCTGGGGGGTAGGCCTATATAAACCCCCAGGCTCCCCCATGCAAGGGGTTCAGAACCTTTGAGATCAGACACATCCATATAGAGAGAGGAGTAGAGCTAGCCTTGCCTTTCTTCCTCCTCTAGCCGAACAGATCAAGGAGCAATCTTATAGCTAGTCTATTGACGATAATCACCATACGGAGACCCCGCAGAGCAGGACTAGGGGTGTTATCTCCACGGAGAGCCCAGAACTTGGGTAAGATTCGCAGGCGTATGTGGTCTCGCTCACTCCCGCTTCTAGAGCCCGGCAACGTACTCTTGTCCCCATCCATGATAAGCCACCCCCTGGCATATGTTGCTAGATATCCCCGACAAGTGCCTTGTTATGTATAAAGATGTCTAATATACCCAGACCACCATGAGTTTTTGGCATACATGCTTTCTCCCAGGAGATAAGGTCCACACCTTTGTCCAAGGTACCATATTTCCTCCAGAAGTAGTGCTTGAGATATTTGTCCATCTGGTTGGTAACTGTTGTAGGGATGGATAGGGTACACATGAAGAAGATGGGCATGCTAGAAAATACTAACTTGATAAGTGTGAGCTTATCTCCAAGTGAGGGAAAAGTAGAGCATCCCATCAGTCTATTTTCAACCCCCTTGAGTAGTGGAACATAATCATGTGTCTTAGGTTTAGTGTTTCTTAATGGTAGGCCAAGGTAGGGTAAAGGGAGCGAGCCAATCTAACAGCCCAGAAGTGAAGAGAGATGTTGCATCTTGTGGCTTGGTGTGTTGATGGAGATCATGGTGGATTTGGCATAATTAACTCTCAATCCGGTGTAGGCCGCAAAATATTGAAGTAGATTCTTAATATGTTGCAATTGTTTCTGCTCAGCTGATAGAACTAAAATGGTGTCATTTGCATACTGGATAACTGGGTAGTCTGGTCATGATTATTGTTGGATAGGTGGTGTAATCATATCATGGTGCATTGCCTCATTGTGATGCCCCGACTTAATCGTGCACTAATCATACACACAAATTTACACGATCAAGATCAGAGACTCACAGGAAGATATCACAACACAACTCTAGACACAAATTAAAGTCATACAAGCTTTATATTACAAGCTAGGGGCCTCGAGGGCTCGAATACAAATGAGTCAGCGGAAGCAACAATGTCTGAGTACAAACATAAGTTAAACAAGTCTGCCTTAAGAAGGCTAGCAAAAACATCAATGACGATCGAAAAGGCAAGGCCTCCTGCCTCGGAGCCTCCTAACTACTCCTGGTCGTCGGCAATCTCAACGTAGTAGTAGGCACTCTCGAGGTAGTAGTAGTAGTCGTCAGTGAGGCATCTGGCTCCTGGGATCCGTTGATAACCCACAAGTATAGGGGATCGCAACAGTTTTCGAGGGTAGAGTATTCAACCCAAATTTATTGATTCGACACAAGGGGAGCTAAATTTTTTTCGCAAGTATTAGCAGGTGAGATGTCAATTCAACCACACCTGAAAGACTTAATATTTGCAGCGAAGTATTTAGTAGCAAAGTAGTATGATAGTAACATTAGCAGTGGAAATAGTAAAAGTAGTAGTCTTGTAGTGATTGTAACACCAGTAGCAACGAAAGTAACTTAGCAAAGACCAATATGTGAAAAGCTCGTAGGAATTGGATCAGCGATGGATAACTGTGTTGGATAATATTCATCATGTATCAGTCATAACCTAGGGCGATACAGAACTAGCTCCAATTCATCAATGTAATGTAGGCACGTATTCGTATATAGTCATACGTGTTTATTGAAAAGAACTTGCATGACATCTTTTGTCCCACCCTCCCATGGCAACGGGGTCCATAAGGAAACTAAGGGATATTAAGGCCTCCTTTTAATAGAGAACCGGAACAAAGCATTAGCACTTAGCGAATACATGAACTCCTCAAACTACGTTAATCACGGGAAAGAATCCCAATTACTGTCACCTTGGGGTATGCAGATCATAACTCATAATAGGTGTCTACAACTTGCAAGATAGGATCAAGAACACACATATATTCATGAAAACATAATTGGTTCAGATCTGAAATCGTGGCACTCGGGCCTTAATGACAAGCATTAAGCATAGCAAAGTCATAGCAACATCAATCTCAGAACATAGTGGATACTACGGATCAAGCCCTAACAAAACAAACTCGATTACATGAACCCATCACCGTCTAGCAAGCCTATGATGGAATTACTTAGTCCCGGCAGCGAGCATCATGAAATTGGTGATAGAGGAAGGTTGATGATGACGACAGCGGCGGATTCCACCCTCCGAAGCCCCGGACCGACTACAGATCAGCCCTTCCGATGAAGAACAAGAGGTGGCGGGGGCTCCGTATCGTAAAACGCGATGAATCCTTCTTTCTGATTTTTTTCTCCGTGAATAGGTATATATGGAGTTGGATTTATATGACCCTGAACTAGTCAAGGTTAAAACGGTGGCTTATGTCATGTTAGAGCGGGCTTATAGGAAGTATGGATACACTAAGGCTGTCATGCCAAGCTTCCTTGAAGCAAGACTCGAGCTTCAAAGGCCGGTCTTTTTGTTGAGCCTTGAAAGCCGACTTATAAATATTGCGATATACATGTTTGTATTATCTATTTTTGTCTTTGCAGGAATTTTATGCTTTTGATCATATTCATGCGCAGAATTTAATTCTCCAGGTCAAAGGAAGATCAGGTTAGCATTGATCAGTATTCAGTTTATTGTGGCTAGGAGCCACCGGGTTATCACCTCATGATTTTCATGACCATGAGTCATTGGGTTATTAACCAGCCATTGCTTCTAAGCAATTAGGTATTGTGACTATAAGTCGCCGGTATGGGAATTGTTGGGTTGTTATTACAAACCCCATACAACTTATGCGTCAAAATATTAGATGGGCACCCTTATTCAAAGGGTGGTGCAAAGAAAGGATGCATATCAGGCTAGATAAACATCCAAGGTGGATTGGTAATACAGTGTTGGATCACGTGATTAAACGTGCACGAAGGCACGACAAGGCAACCAAATGTTTTTAACTAAGCCTATTACAAGGCTTCAGTTGAGCCCAAAGGTTTCAAGTAGAGTTTTTAGGAGTTATGTTACTCCTTTAAGCCGGCCTCTGTGCCATCTGGGTTGGTACCCTTTGGGTTAACATCTTGTTGGTGCCCTATGTATAGGTCCCTGGATCATCCTGAGCCGGCTCTTCTTCATTCCCGATCCGAAGATTGCCTGAGGTCCAGTTGACACCAGTTAAAGCTTCAAAGATTGCTTCATCATTGATGATAGAGGAAGGGTTTATATTAGGGGCAAAAATATGCTTACGCCTTTGAGGAGTCAGGTCTACAACGTCAAAAGAAGGCGCCTTGATTCGAGTGTTGTCGCTGTCGTAAGCCGGCTGGTACTTCTTCAGATCAGGTTCTTGCACAAGTTGACACGCCAATAGCCGCATTTCCCTAATACACTTGGCATAATGTGCTTCGCTGAATACAGACCCGTCATCTTTATATTCCGGAAACCCGCTAGCCATCTCTTCAGTGTCCAACTCTGTTTGATAAGCCTTTGCCCGGCTTAGAGAAGTTATTGCTCCTGCATGAGCGGCTGACATCTTCAGCTCTTCAATTTGTTTGGGCATTGTTGATAATTGATCTAGTACATCTTTCATAATCTGTGGTGGTTTCTTGCCATTTGATGCAGCCACAAGAGTGCGAAGACTTCCAATATATAGTTTTTCCATCAAGGAATAGACGGCTTTCAGCTTCACCAGCATGTTTTGCCTAAGGTTGGAACACCTGGCACCTGCCATGAATTCGAAACAAGAGTCTACACGCGAGTTACATTCAAATTTTTCAAGGCGCCAGGCGGATTATTTCAATTGATTTAAAGTTTTACTTGCCGAAGATAGCTTCGGTCATTTGAGAAATATGGCATTTTAAGCCAGTCAACTCTTCAGCTACTGGTTTCAACTGATCTTTGGCGTCTTGGGCCCATTTCAACAAAGCAGCCTTGTCAGTTTCAAAGATGGATCTTTCTAATTCAAAGTCCGCCTTCATTCTGTCCAGTTCTTTCAACGCCGATTCCAAGCATGATTCAACTTTGGATCGTTCGGCTTGTTCCAACTCAAAAATTTTTCAGGCCAGAAAAGTTTGAGTCGGCCAAAGATAATGCTTCCTGCAAAATAAAGGTGACTTTTTATTATCAGATTCGTTGGTTAAGCCGGCAATAAAGGTTAACCCGACACTTGGGGTATATCCCAAGCACGATAAATTCATTCCAAGTCCCAAGCAGATTGCAAGCAATATACTTGGCACTTGGGGGCTAAAGCTATCGGTGTTCTGGGAATGGGGGCCCCCAGACTTGCGTGCCTGCGACCCACAGCGTGGCTCTGCGAGCAGGCTGATACGTCTCCAACGTATCTATAATTTTTTATTGTTCCATGCTATTATATTATCCATCTAGGACATTTTATATGCATTTATATGCTATTTTGTATAATTTTTGGGACTAACCTATTAACCTAGAGCCCAGTGTCAGTTTCTGTTTTTCCTTGTTTTGAGTTACAGAAAAGGAATACCAAACGGAGTCCAATTGACGTGCCAATTTTGACGGTTTTTTATGGACCAAAAGAAGACCCCGGAGCAAAAGAGTTGGGCCAGAAGAGTCCCGGGCTGCCCACGAGGGTGGGGGGCGCGCACACCCCCCCTGGGCGTGGGCCCCTGCCTCATGGACAACCCGGAGACCCCCCTGACGTGAGACCTAGCCAAAAAATCCTATAAATACTGAAACCTCCAGAAAATAACCTAGATCGGGAGTCCCGCCGCCGCAAGCTTCCAGAGCCATGAAAAACCAATCGGGACCCTGTTCCGGCACCCTGCCGGAGGGGGGATCCATCACCGGTGGCCATCTTCATCATCCCGATGCTCTCCATGACGAGGAGGGAGTAGTTCACCCTAAAATTTGAGGGTATGTACCAGTAGCTATGTGTTTGATTTCTCTCTCTCTCTCTCGTGTTCTTGATTTGGCACGATCTTGATGTATCGTGAGCATTGCTATTATAGTTGGATCTTATGATGTTTCTCCCCCTCTACTCTCTTGTAATGAATTGAGTTTTCCCTTTGAAGTTATCTTATCAGATTGAGTCTTTAAGGATTTGAGAACACTTGATGTATGTCTTGCGTGGGATACCCGTGGTGACAATGGGGTATTCTATTGATTCACATGATGTATGTTTTGGTGATCAACTTGCGGGTCCCGTGACCTTGGGAATCTATGCATAGGGGTTGGCACACGTTTCCATCTTGACTCTCCGGTAGAAACTTTGGGGCACTCTTTGAAGTTCTTTGTGTTGGTTGAATAGATGAATCTAAGATTGTGTGATGCATATCGTATAATCGTACCCACGGATACTTGAGGTGACATTGGAATATCTAGGTGACATTAGGGTTTTGGTTGAATTGTATCTTAAGGTGTTATTCTAGTACGAACTCTATGATAGATCAAACGGAAAGAATAGCTTCGTGTTATTTTACTACAGACTCTTGAATAGATCGATCAGAAACAGTAACTTTGAGGTGGTTTCGTACCCTACAATAATCTCTTCGTTCGTTCTCCGCTATTAGTGACTTTGGAGTGACTCTTTGTTGCATGTTGAGGGATAGTTATATGATCCAGTTATGTTATTATTGTTGAGAGAACTTGCACTAGTGAAAGTATGAACCCTAGGCCTTGTTTCAACGCATTGCAATACTGTTTACACTCACTTTTATCTCTTGCTACCTTGTTGTTTTAATATTTCAGATTACAAATACTCATATCTATCATCCATATTGCACTTGTACACCATCTCTTCGCCGAACTAGTGCACCTATACAATTTACCATTGTATTGGGTGTGTTGGGGACACAAGAGACTCTTTGTTATTTGGTTGCAGGGTTGTTTGAGAGAGACCATCTTCATCCTACGCTTCCCACGGATTGATAAACCTTAGGTCATCCACTTGAGGGAAATTTGCTACTTTCCTACAAACCTTTGCACTTGGAGGCCCAACAACGTCTACAAGAAGAAGGTTGTGTAGTAGACATCAACCTCTTTTCTGGCGCCGTTGTCGGGGAGTTGAGTGCTTGAAGGTATATCTTTAGATCTTGCAATCGAATCTTTTAGTTTCTTGTTTTATCACTAGTTTAGTTTATAAAAGAAAACTACAAAAAAATGGAATTGAGGGTGCCTCATATGCTTCATATTTTTAATGTCTTCCGTGAAAATAAGGATTCCGATAATTGTGCTCAATTGCTAGAGGAAGAATGTATTAACATGTTTGGCACTAAATCTTTGAATGATGAGCATGATTGCAATGTTGTTAGTATGAATTCTTTTAATAGCCATGATGCTAATGATATGCAAAGCCACAAGCTTGGGGATGCTATGTTTGATGAAGATGATATGTTTAGTCCCCCAAGTTTTGATGAGCAAATTTATTATGTTGAAAGCATGCCTCCTATTTATGATGATTATTGTGATGACACGTATGCTATAAAGAATAAAGATAACCATGAAACTTGTCATCATGATTTTAATTTTCAATTGGATTATGCTTCACATGATAGTTATTTTGTTGAGTTTGCTCCCACTACTATTGATGAGAATAAATTTGCTTATGTGGAGAGTAATAAAATTTATATGCTTGTGCATCATGAAAATAATGCTTTATGTGATGGTTATATTGTTGAATTTATTCATGATTCTACTGAAAATTATTATGAGGGAGGAACATATGCTTGTAGGAACTGCAACAATATCAAGTTTCCTCTCTATGTGCTTAAAGTTTGAAGTTATGCTTGTTTTGCCTTCCTATGCTAGTTGATTATTGTTCCCATAAGTTGTTTGCTCACAAAATCCCTATGCATAGGAAGTGGGTTAGGATTAAATGTGCTAGTCATATGCTTCATGATGCTCCCGTTATGTTTCAATTCTTATCTTTTATGTGAGCATCATTGTCATCATCTTGCCTAGCTAGAAAGGCAATAAAGAAAAGCGCTTGTTGGGAGACAACCCAATATTTACCCCTACTGTTTTTGTGTGTACACATGATTATGCTACAGTAGTAATCATGTTTTATAGCTTTTGTTTCAATAAAGTGCCAAGTAAGACCTTTAGGATAGCTTACGGTGATAGTTGTGTTGATCCTGCTGAAAATCAGAAACTTTTGCACCCAGTAAATTAGTTTTCGTAATTCACAGAAGTGTGCTATTGATCTGATTCTTTTTGCTCTAGATTGGTACACAAATTTCTCAGATTTTACTAATTTGGTAGAATTTTTGTAGTTACATAAGTATTCAAGAGTTACAGATTTCTACAGACTATTCTGTTTTTAACAAATTCTGTTTTCTATGTGTTGTTTGCTTATTTTGATGAATCTATGAGTAGTATCGGAGGGTATGAACCATAGAGAAGTTTGAATACAGTAGATATTACACTAATATGAATTTGGAATGAGTTCACAACAGTACCAAAAGTGGTGATTTATTTTCTTATACTAACGGAGCTTACGAGTTTTCTGTTGAGTTTTGTGTTGTGAAGTTTTCAAGTTTTGGGTAAAGATTCGATGGACTATGGAATAAGGAGTGTCAAGAGCCTAAGCTTGGGGATGCCCAAGGCACCCCAAGGTAATATTCAAGGACAGCCAAGAGCCTAAGCTTGGGGATGCCCCGGATGGCATCCCTGTTTAAATCTTCATTCATCGGTAACTCTACTTGGAGCTATATTTTTATTCACCACATGATATGTGTTTTGCTTGGAGCGTCATTTTGTTTTATTTTGTTTTGCTTGCTGTTTGAATAAAATACCAGGATCTGAAATTCTTAAATGTTAGAGAGTCTTCACATAGTTACATAATTATTCGACTACTCATTGATCTTCACTTATATCTTTTGGAGTAGTTTGTCATTTGCTCTAGTGCTTCACTTATATCTTTTTAGAGCACGGCGGTGGTTTTATTTTGAAGAAATAGATGAACTCTCATGATTCACTTATATTATTTTGAGAGACTTTCAGAACAGCATGGTAATTTGCTTTGGTTATAAAATTAGTCCTAATATGATGGGCATTCAAGATGGGTATAATAAAAACTTTCATATAGAGTGCATTGAATACTATGAGAAGTTTGATACTTGATGATTGTTTTGAGATATGAAGATGGTGATATCAGAGTCATGCTAGTACGGTAATTATGAATTTGAGAAATACTTGTGTTGAGGTTTGCAAGTCCCATAGCATGCACGTATGGTATCCGTTGTGTGACAAATTTGAAGCATGAGGTATTTCTTTGATTGCCCTCCTTTGTGTGGAGGTCGGGATCGCGCGATGGTTAACTCCTACCAACCCTTCCCCTAGGGGCATGCATGTAGTACTTTGTTTTGATGACTTGTAGATTTTTGCAATAAGTATGTGAGTTCATTATGACTAATGTTGAGTCCATGGATTATACACACTCTCACCCTTCCATCATTGCTAGCCTCTTCGGTACCGTCCATTGCCCCTTCTCACCTCGAGAAGTTGGTGCAAACTTCGCCGTGCATCCAAACCCCATGATATGATACGCTCTATCACACATAAACCTCCTTATATCTTCCTCAAAACAGCCACCATACCTACCTATTATGGCATTTCCATAGCCATTCCGATATATATTGCCATGCAACTTTCCACCGTTTCATTTAATTATGACACGCTTCATCATTGTCATATTGCCTTGCATGATCATGTAGTTGACGTCGTATTTGTGGCAAAGCCACCATTCATAATTTTTCATACATGCCACTCTTGATTCATTGCCTATCCCGGTACACCACCGGAGGCATTCATATAGAGTCATACTTTGTTCTAGTATCGAGTTGTAATCTTTGAGTTGTAAATAAATAGAAGTGTGATGACCATCATTAATAGAGCATTGTCCCCAAAAGAGAAAGGCCGAATGAAAAAAAGGGGCCAAATAAAAAGAAAGAGAAAAAGAAAAAAAAAGAAAAAAAGGGACAATGCTACTATCCTTTTTCCACACTTGTGCTTCAAAATAGCACCATGATCTTCATGATAGAGAGTCTCTTATTATTGTCACTTTCATATACTAGTGGGAATTCTTCATTATAGAATTTGGCTTGTATATTCCAATGATGGGCTTCCTCAAAATGCCCTAGGTCTTCGTGAGCAAGCAAGTTGGATGCACACCCACTTAGTTCCTTTTGTTGAGCTTTCATACACTTATAGCTCTAGTGCATCCGTTGCATGGCAATCCCTACTCACTCACATTGATATCTATTGATGGGCATCTCCATAGCCCGTTGATACGCCTAGTTGATGTGAGACTATCTTCTCCTTTTTGTCTTCTCCACAACCACCATTCTATTCCACATATAGTGCTATGTCCATGGCTCACGTTCATGTATTGAGTGAAGATTGAAAAAGCTTGAGAACATCAAAAGTATGAAACAATTGCTTGGCTTGTCATCGGGGTTGTGCATGATTAAATACTTTGTGTGATGAATATAGAGCATAGCCAGACTTTATGATTTTGTAGGGATAACTTTCTTTGGCCATGTTATTTTGAGAAGACATGATTGCTTTATTAGTATGCTTGAAGTATTATTATTTTTATGTCAACATTAAACTTTTGTCTTGAATCTTATGGATCTGAATATTCATGCCACAGTAAAGAAGATTATATTGATAAATATGTTAGGTAGCATTCCACATCAAAAATTCTGTTTTTATCATTTACCTACTCGAGGACGAGCAGGAATTAAGCTTGGGGATGCTTTATACGTCTCCAACGTATCTATAATTTTTGATTGTTCCATGCTATTATATTATCCATCTAGGATGTTTTATATGCATTTATATGCTATTTTATATGATTTTGGGACTAACCTATTAACCTAGAGCCCAGTGCCAGTTTCTGTTTTTTCCTTGTTTTTGAGTTTTACAGAAAAGGAATACCAAACGAAGTCCAATTGACGTGCCAATTTTTGACAATTTTTTATGGACCAAAAGAAGAACCCGGAGCAAAAGAGTTGGGCCAGAAGAGTCCCGGGCTGCCCACGAGGGTGGGGGGCGCGCACACCCCCCTGGGCGTGGGCCCCTGCCTCGTGGACAACCCGGAGACCCTCCTGACGTGAGACCTGCGCCAAAAAATCCTATAGATACTGAAACCTCCAGAAAATAACCTAGATCGGGAGTTCCGCCGCCGCAAGCCTCCAGAGCCGCGAAAAACCAATCGGGACCACTGTTAGGCACCACTGGGAGGGATCCATCACCGGTGGCCAGCTTCATCATCCCGGCGCTCTCCATGACGAGGAGGGAGTAGTTCACCCTCGGGGCTGAGGGTATGTACCAGTAGCTATGTGTTTGATTTCTCTCTCTCTCTCTCTCTCTCTCTCTCTCTCGTGTTCTTGATTTGGCACGATCTTGTTGTATCGCGATCTTTGCTATTATAGTTGGATCTTGATGTTTCTCCCCCTCTACTCTCTTGTAATGAATTGAGTTTTCCCTTTGAAGTTATCTTATCTGATTGAGTCTTTAAGGATTTTAGAACACTTGATGTATGTCTTGCGTGGGATACCCGTGGTGATAATGGGGTATTCTATTGATTCACTTGATGTATGTTTTGGTGATCAACTTGCGGGTTCCGTGACCTTGGGAATCTATGCATAGGGGTTGGCACACATTTTCGTCTTGACTCTTCGGTAGAAACTTTGGGGCACTTTTTGAAGTTCTTTGTGTTGGTTGAATAGATGAATCTGAGATTGTGTGATGCATATCGTATAATCGTACCCACGGATACTTGAGGTGACATTGGAGTATCTAGGTGACATTAGGGTTTTGGTTTATTTGTATCTTAAGGTGTTATTCTAGTACGAACTCTATGATAGATCGAACGGAAAGAATAGCTTCGTGTTATAATACTAAAGACTCTTGAATAGATCGATCAGAAAGGATAACTTTGAGGTGGTTTCATACCCTACAATAATCTCTTCGTTCTCCGCTATTAGTGACTTTGGAGTAACTCTTTGTTGCATGTTGAGGGATAGTTATATGATCCAGTTATGTTATTATTGTTTAGAGAACTTGCACTAGTGAAAGTATGAACCCTAGGTCTTGTTTCAACGCATTGCAATACCGTTTACGATCACTTTTATCTCTTGCTACCTTGCTGTTTTAATATTTCAGATTACAAATACTCATATATGTCATCCATATTGCACTTGTATCACCATCTCTTCGCTGAACTAGTGCACCTATACAATTTACCATTGTATTGGGTGTGTTGGGGACACAAGAGACTGTTTGTTATTTGGTTGCAGGGTTGTTTGAGAGAGACCATCTTCATCCTACGCCTCCCACGGATTGATAAACCTGAGGTCATCCACTTGAGGGAAATTCACTACTGTCCTACAAACCTCTGCACTTGGAGGCCCAACACCGTCTACAAGAAGAAGGTTGTGTAGTAGACATCACAGGCCCGTACGACCCATCTTCACGAACAAGCTTTCAATACCCTAGCGAGGCGGACGACACACGACCTTCTCGGGAGCGGCCTCATCGGGCCGGCTCGCGAGGGGCGGAGAGATCAAGGCAAGGCAAACCTCGCGAGGTTCTCGTGACGTGAGCCATGAAGACCAAGGCCAGGCGGGCGCCAGCGCGCACAATGTCCTTGTTTCCTCTTTGGTGCTAAGGAGGCAAGCGCAGGCGAGGAGTTCCGAGGCGTCAGGCAAAGGTTTCCACATCGGTGCAACGAGACCAAGACCAGCATGACGACAGGACGGAGGTCACCGTGGAGCCCAAGACGGCGTCACCACCAGAGCCTTTGGCAGGCGAAGACTACTTTTGTCAGGATAAGCTGTACTAGCTGTCCCCTTTCAAATTGGCCGTTGTGGGATCCCTTCCCGCTCAATATTTGGGAAGAGGACCGGGGCCTCTATAAATAGGACTAGCTACTACCGTAGGAGGAAACTCATTCAGAGGCAGCTTGATCTCACCTTGATCGGATCCTCACACCCTCAAGTTCACCAATCACAAGAACACCTCTCCTCAGGAGGCTGTTCTTCCCCTTGTACTGTTCATCCTCAGCCCTAGAGGCAATACACCACCACACACTAGAGTAGGGTATTACACCACAACGGTGGCCCGAACCAGTATAAATCTTGTGTCCCTTGTGTTGCGAGTTCGTCGAGCTAGCCTAGAGATCGCGAAGCGTGTGAGGGCATGATCTGTGACGGAGAGATCTTCGCACACACACCAGAGTTCGAACCTTAAGTGTTTTGTCGGAACCCGAGATCCGACATTTGGTGCGCTAGGTAGGGGTGCGCCGAAGCTTTCCTTCCGTCGCTCCGCGCCCCGTTGCTTCGTCATCTCCATGGCCGCCCGCCGAGCCCGCGCTGAGCGTAGGGATGCCCTTGCCACCCATGTTACCCAGATGGCTCTCATCGGCGGGCCACCTCATCGTTCTCCGTCGCCTGCCGCCAACGCCGCCACCGGCACGACGGGGAACAAGCAGCAAGCCTCCTCGCTGCACCCCTCGGTGCGGCATGACGGCCGCACCGCCACTCCGACGCTGACCCCGGCCGGTTCGTCGTCCCACGCTCACCGCGCTCCCGTGGCTGCGCATGCCGCGCTGTCATGGCACGTGAGCTCCTGCTCTACCGCCCCGTCGACGACCTCTACGAGGACTGGCTGGACCGCATCGCCGAGCTTGTCAGTGCCGCAGGGGGCTCCCCTGCACCGTCCCTCTCGCTGCCTCGTCGACCACCAGCTACAGGCGACGTAGCTCACGGAGCACCTCCACCACCTATGCACCAAGAGGGCACCCTGGCGCCAAGGCGCGCGGCTCCGCGGCGCGACCCACCGCGTCCGGCGCCCGTGCGCGAAGAAGGAAGCTGCCAAGAAGTCCCTCACCCGCAAGAGAACGCTCCACCACTCCCCGCACCACCACGTCAGGATCGTTTGCTGCGGCAGGGCCCTACACCACTCGCCGTGGCGGCGCGCGGGCGCCAAGACCAAGCTCCACCTCCAAGACGGGCCCCGGTGACCATGGCCGGTTTCCGTGCCTTCACCCCCGAGCTGTGTAGCGTCGCCTGGCCGGGCAAGTTCAAGCCGGATCTGCCTCCTCATTACGACGACACCCCCGACCCCATGGAGTTCTTGCAGCTCTACGAGCTGAGCATCGAGGCGGCCAACGACGACGAGAAAGTCATGGCGAACTGGTTCCCCATGGCGCTCAAAGACGGCGCTCATTCGTGGCTCCTGAACCTGCCTCCAGGCTCGATCTCCTCTTGGGACGAGATGCGCGACCGCTTCGTCGCCAACTTCCAGGGCACCCGCGACCGCCCCCGGTCGTGGGTGATCTGCGCCGGGTCAAGCAACAACCAGGAGAGACCCTCCAGAAGTACATCCAGCGCTTCAACAATGTTTGTCTCAAGATCCCCAAGGTGACGGACGAGGCCATCATCTCGGCGTTCTCCGATGGCGTCCGCAATGTCAAGCTGAAGGAGGAGCTCACCATCCACGAGGAGCTATGCACATCCCTGGAGCTGTTCAACTTTGGCGACCAAGTGCATAAGAAAGTGAGGAAGGGCGCCTTTCCCTTCTCGATCTCCCAGCTGCCGACCTGGAGGAGAAGAAAGCCAAGGCCAAGGACGTGAAGCGCAAGGGAGCAGCTGTACACGCGGCAGAGCCAGACACGAAGCGCGGCACAGACCAGCCTGATTCATCCAAGAGCAGTCGACCGTTCTGCGCCTTCCACAACATGCACAGTCACAACACCAACGATTGTCAGGAGCTCAGGGCCATTCGTGATGGACGCTTCGGTTGACGCCCCGAGCGCAGCGACCGAGGCTACGGCCGAGGAGGAGGACATGGCGGAGGACGTTGGGACGACCGTGGCCCACGCCAGGAGTGGCGCGACCGGCCTCATGAGGACCGCACGCAGGATCAGCCTCGCGAGGGTGCCTGCAGGGATCAGCCTCGGGAGGACCATCCTCAGGGCAATGCTAGGCTTCCTCCGCTGCCGCCCCCACCAAGAAGGAACGACGACCACCATCAAGACGAGGGGCTGGGGGCTTCTAGGAGCCGCGTGCTATCGCCTGCATCTTGGGCGGAGCTCAAGCCCCAGCCTCACAGCGAATCTTCAAGCAGTTTTCTCGTGAGGTGGACGCAGTTCTTCCCAAGCTCGAGGCCACTCGCCCGCTCAGGTGGTCCAAGTGCGCCATCACTTTCAGTTCGGCAGATCAACTCAAGTGCGTGGCTACCACTGGCGCTCTCCCAATGCTTTGTTCACCCGTCATCAGCAACGTACAAGTCACCAAGACGCTCATCGACGACGGCGCAGGACTCACCGTCTTGTCCGTCGACACGTTCGACAATCTTCATGTGCCCTACGACCAGCTTCAGCCTACGAAGCCTTTCTCAGGAGTGACCGACGGTTCCACCACACCGATAGAGCAGGTCCGCCTCCCTGTTACCTTTGGAGAACACAACAACTACCGCACCGAGCTCATCGACTTCGACGTCGCACACATCCGTTTGCCGTACAATGCCATCCTCGGGTATCCAGCCCTGGCCAAGTTCATGGCGGTGACGCACCACAGCTATGACATCCTCAAGATGCCAGGGAGCGGCGGGATCATCACGGTCCCCTACGAAGAAAGAGATGCGGTGTGCTCCCTCGAGCGCGCCTTCCAAGCAGCGTCAATCGAAGACCCTGCCAACAGCGCAGCTCGATACCCTCCCGAGGTTGTCCCCAAGAAGAAGAAGAAGCTACTCCGTGCAGGACCTCAGGAGGGTGGCGTCGCGAGTGGTACCTCGTCAGGATCAGCGCCCGCACCTGGGGTGTCGGGGATATACCCCGTGGTATAAACCGGCCGGAAATATGACCCGGCCGGAACTTGGCGGTTTACTTGAGACCCGGTTTACACTTGGCGATTCACTGGCGACCCGCCCTGACCAGACGGTTTACGAACAACCCGTCGGAAATGATGACTCACTGGTAACCCGGCAGGCGGGACAGATGGATGACAAGGCCCAAGGCCCAGAAGGCCGGTTTATGTTAATGGTGAGCCGGTTTACAAGGAAAGGCATAAGGAATATTTACCTTACAAGGAGTTAAGACCCGGACTTGTATCCGGTTTGTATTAGAAGGTAGACTAGTCCTAGTCCTAATAGGACTCCACATGTAACCCGCCCCTTCAACTTATCTCAGGTGGGGCAGGGCTCTCCAAAGGGGGAGAGGCAAGAAGAAACAATCTCGAGGGCTAGACACAAAGAGCCGGTTTACCGGCGACTCCATCGTAAGCATAATGAGACCTAGCCACAAACAGCATGTAGGGCTATTACCGGATGTTGTTTCCCGGGGCCCGAAGCTGTCTAAATCCTTGTCTTGTGTGATGATCCGCCTCACGTCTCTCGCCCCGATCAACCCCTCTCAAGCTACCATATAGATGCGCTGGCCTCACGACTAAGTCCTCACACTAGGACATCTGCCGTGACAATTCCACGACAGTTGGCGCCCACCGTGGGGCTGGCGCATGGTGGTGTTGAGTTCTTGAAGGGATCTCTTTAGGGTTCAAGAAGCTACGACATGCCGGATCCGCAAGAGCCGGGGCGGAAGAATTCATGTCAACTATGAAGTTCATTAGTCAAAGATAGAAAAAGTTTTTCAGCGTCGGCATATACAAGTTTGAAACGAGAGAAGCTAGGGTTCGACATCCTGTGCACCGCCGCCGACGCGGCTTGACGAACCGAAGCCAGATTGATTAAGGAAGCCGACAGGATTTCCGCTGAGCCCCCGTACGCTGCTTCATATCAATCCGCAAGTTGCCACTGCTGCGTATATACGCTTGAAGCCCCGAGTACGCAGTGTCCCGTTTGCTGTTTTGAGAGAATCAACCGCTGCTGCTGTTTCGAGTCCCAAGGGCCTTCACGTGAAGCTAAGCAGAATTGTTTTGTGCTTTCATTACCGATCAAGAACTAGTACTTTGATCAGCCAGTTAGTAGTGCTAGTGCTTGTCACGTCAAGCTGCAGTTCTTTGGTTCCGAACAGCACGTCAAGTTACAGAGAGCACGCGTCTGGGCGTTCCGTTGAATCCAGATGAAAGATCAATTTTTTGCTGCCACAGTTGTGTCGGAGTAATGGGCCACGGGTAGGCTAACCTGAGTCCCAAGACCTTTCAAGACATCGGGGCTGACAACGCGCCTCAAGACGATGAGGCGAGGTGCCGCCTTCTGGAAGCCGACTGAAGGAGTGGCGGCTTCCCATGAGCGTCCGAGTCCTGGACGCAAGGCTGAGTCAAGCCGACTCCCGCCTGGCGGCTCCCAGAGAAGCCGGCTCCAGGGAGTCGGCCCGCGACACCTGCCGATCCTGTGCCCTCGTCAGGAGGACGGGACGGGGAGTGGCTACAGTACATCCCATCCCCTCCTCCAAATCAGGCAAGCATGGCCACAGTGCCCCGTACCGACGGAGATCTCCGCCCGGCGCAGCACTGTTGCCACCGCTTCCCTGACATCACCCCGTATATATGAGTCATGTTCCCACGACGGCCTGTCTGTACGGCCCAAGGACAACGGGTCCTGCACGTCAGCGAGAGTCCAGAAGACCGCAAAGAGCCCTACCAGTCGGACCCGAGGGAGGTCGGCTTCTAGGAGTCGGCCGGCCCCTTCCTCGGGGTCCACGCGCCATCAACCAGACAAGATAGGGAGTGGCTACAGTAATCGCCCGCCAGGCGGCGGGGCTGTAGCCATGACCCCCCGACCAAGCCTGCGTCATTAGAGATGCGGCTACAGTAATCAACCGTCGAGAAGCCCGGGAGCGGCGGGCACGACCTGTCGGCCCGCACCTCGCCAATCGGCGGGACCCACTAGTCGGCGGGCCCCAGTAGTCGGCGGAGAAGCCGACACATGAGAGACTGACAGTCGGGCCCAGCCCGGCCGATTACCAATGTACCCCTGGGGGGGTAGGCCTATATAAACCCCCCAGGGCACCCATCCAAACGGTTTGGAACCAGTGCTAGTTAGACAAGATCCTAGAGGAAAGGAGAGAGCTAGCCTTGCCATCTCCTACCTCTAGCATACAGCTCGAGGAGCACTCGTGTATTCACTTGAGCCTTAGTGATCATGCGGAGACCTCATGAGCGAGGAGTAGGGTGTTATCTCCTAGGAGAGCCACGAACACAGGTAAAAATGCGCGGCGTTCGTGTCTACGCCTCATCCCGCTTCCGGGCACCGGCGACATGTCGCACCCATGATAAGCCATCCTTTGGCATATGTCGCACCCAACCCCCAACATTTGGCGCCCACCATGGGGCGAGGTGCACCGTCGTCCAGAGACCTATTCTGTACGGGAACCCTTTTCCTCCTTGGCGAGCGCAGCCAGCCCGGCACGCCAGACGGCGTCTGCATAGACGCGCTGCATGGCACGGAGCTGGCCTGCGCGGCGAGCTGCCTCGCTGATCTCGTTGGCGGAGTCTGCCTCTCCGACGAGCCCGCATCCGACGCGGGCACCGATGGCCCCGAGAGCCTCCTCGCGGGCCTCCTCGAACAACTCCACGTCTCCAGCGAGCCTGCTACGGACCTGGAGTCGGTAGGCTCCACCGACCCAATGTTGGTTGACTCCGACACCGCGTCACTTGACGCGTTCCCCACCAACGTGGTGGTCTACGACGAGCCGCTCCCTCGCGTGGAGAGCGGCGGAAGCACCGTCACAGAGGTGCTGGTCATTGGGCACGGCGAGCACTCCGGTGGAGGTGCTCGTGACCCACTCGACGCGGCGCTGCAAGACCTGTCAGCGCCTATTCCCGAAGACGCCGATGCCGAGACGCTGGAGGCATGCCGCTTCCAGCTCATCGAAGGCGCCAAGAGGCTAGCTGGCATGAGGCGCCTGTCGGAGGCCTATCAGCGCGAGATGGACCGCGCTGTGGGCGGCACGCCGGCTCCCACTGGGCCCAACCGCCTTGGCATGGTCCAGCAGCACGGCGTGGCCATCGCCAACCTGTTCGGGGCCGATCGCCCCGTCTATGCTACGCCTACGGGGAACATCCGGGCCGCCTAGGCGGCGGCAGAAGAGCTAGACAAGTTCGAGGGCGAGGAGCGTCGCCAGATGGCGGAACGCGTCCAGCGACTCCTCGACGCGACCGCCGAGCAGCACGAAGCCGGCTGCCGCACCGAGGTGCCGCGTCGGCAAAACGACGATATGCCTCACCGTCGAGATCAAGGTGCGACCTCCCGGACGCCGACTGGTGGCGTCCATGCTAAAAAAGACAAGGGGCTAGCTGCCAGCCGCAGTCGGACTCAGATCTCCATAGAGCGCGACCAAGACAGCCGCCCAAGAGCAGTGGAACTGCGGATGACTACCTGCCTCCTCCCCCTCACAGGGAAAGGTGCGTTTCCCCGCCGCCCGTTGATCACCCATCACTCGACGACCGCCTTGGCCGCCGAGAAGGAATCGGAGAGAATGATGCCCGCCACCGGATCGACCGCCTCAACCGATCCTTGGCGCTAGAAGAAGAAGATGAGTTGGGTCCGCCCTGTTTCGGCCCCCGCATACAAGATGAGCCCTTCCCCAAAGGGTTCACGCTTCCAAGAGACACACCCAAATACACCGGCTCCGTGAAGCCGGAGGACTGGCTAGTTGACTACTCCACGGCCGTCATCATAGCAAACGGCAACAAGCGAGTCGCCGTGAAATACGTTCCATCGATGCTCCGAGGCCTGGCCGGACATGGCTGAACAACGAAGCCCGAAGCATTAATAGTTGGGTCGACTTCACCGACGCCGTCCGCAACTTCACCAAAGACCGCATTACAAGCGGCCGCCCAAGCCTCGCCAGCTCTCCCTGTGCGTACAAGGCCCCGACAAATTGACTCGCGACTACCTCACGCGCTGGGCCGAGCTCCGCAACTCTTGCAAGGGCGTGCGCGAGGTGCAGGCAATCGAGTACTTCACCGCCGGATGCCGAGAGGGCACCCTCCTCAAGCACAAGCTTCTCTGCGACGAGCCGGAAACTCTCGATGAGCTGTTAATCATAGCAGACAAATACGCCACGGCCGACTCCTCCATGAAGGCGGAGATCCAAGTAAATGCATTTGGCAAGATGATCCCTCAGGCTCCCAGAAATCCGGCTGGCGACACCAGCCGGCGTCAACAGCAGAACGATCACAAGAGCAAGGCCACAGCCCGGCTTCCACCGGCACTGGTGGCCTTGATCGAAGACTAGCGGCCGGAAGGGCAGGCTCGACCCAAGCGGCAGAAGGGCGGCAAGCCCAATTGGTTGCCGACTTTCTCGTACGAGCAGACTCTCGATGCACCATGCAAGTTCCATAGCGGCGCGAAGCCATCAAACCACACCACTCGGAAGTGTCGCTGGCTCACCAGGATCGCCAAAGGAGACGGCCTCCTGCCTCCCCGCTTTCTTTGGGTAGCAGCCTCCTCCCCTGGCCCCGGCGTGGCGGTCGAACCCGTCTGCAGACGAAGTTTCCAGAAGAGCATGGAGCCTACGTCATATTCACCAGCGTGGCCGATGACCGGCGCAGCAGGCGGCAGCAGCATCAAGAAGTGAACGCAGTAGCAACCAAGGTCCCAGAGTTCATGCATTGGTCGGAGAAACCCATCAGCTGGAGCAGAGCCGATCACCCAGAGGTGATGCCCAAACCCGGCTCCTATGCTCTGGTTTTGGACGCCACCCTTACCCGCGAACGAGCGAGCTGCTTGTTTCTCCGGGTTACGATAGGCGGTGGCGGCACATCAACATCACAATACAAGGACACAATGGAGAAGTTAGGAATCAAGCAAAGACAACCCGGCCAGTAGGACCGTCTTCCATGGCATAGTTCCTGGCCTGGCATGCTCACCAATCGGCAAGATCCTGATAGACGTCCTCTTCGGGGGCAAAGATCACTTTCACCAAGAGCAGGTCTGGTTTGAGGTGGTGGACCTTGAAAGCCCATACCATGCGCTGCTTGGCCGGCCAGCTCTGGCCAAATTCATGGCGGTCCCCCACTACGCCTACCTCAAGATGAAGATGCCGAGTTCCAAGGGGATTCTAACCATAACCGGCGACTACCAGTATTCTTCCGCCTGTGCAACAGAGAGCAATCGGCTGGCCGAGTCCCTCGTGATCGCGGCTGAGAAGCGGCTCCTTGACCTGGTTATGGCGATGGCTGGAAAGCGCCCGGAGATGTCGCCTGACCCCAAGGAGTCGGAAGCTGAAGGCTCGTTCAAGACGGCCAAAGAGACAAAGAAGATACCCTTGGACCCGGAGCACCCGGAGAGGCACGCTGTCATAGGTATAGGCCTCGACAGCAAATAGGAAGGCGAGCTCATCGATTTCCTTCGTGAGAATCGGGACATCTTCGCATGGTCCCCCAAAGACATGCCAGGTGTTCCGACCAGTTTTGCGAAGCGAAGCTACATGTCGGCTGACGCGAACTGTCGGGTAACCCTTGCGCCCTTTGTCGAAGAGAAGAGAAGAGTCGTTGGAGGAGAGATAGCCCGGCTGTTGGCAGTCGGCTTCATCATGGAAGAGTTCTTTCCAGAGTGGCTGGCCAACCCAGTCCTCGTGCTGAAGAAAAACAAGCAGTGGCGTATGTGTATCGATTACACTAGCCTCAATAAAGCATGCCCAAAAGACCCGTTTGCTTTCCAAGAATCAACCAAGTGATAGACTCCACAGCCGGATGCGGGCTGTTGAGCTTCTTGGATGCATACTCAGGGTACCACCAAATCAAGCTGAATCTGGCTGACCGACTGAAGACCGCCTTCATCACACCATTCCGAGCCTTCTGCTACCTGACCATGGTGTTTGGCTTTAGGAATGCCGGCGCCACCTTTCAACGCTGCATGCAGAAGTGCCTCCTCAAGCAACTCGGCAGGAACACCCACGTTTACGTGGACGATGTGGTGGTGAGGACGGAGAAGAGCGGAACGCTGCTTGAGGACCTCAAGGAGACCTTTGAGAATCTGCGCCGATTTCAAATCAAGCTCAACCCAGAGAAGTGCGTCTTCGGAGTACCAGCCGACCAGCTTCTTGGATTCCTAGTCTCTGAACGCGGCATAGAGTGCAACCCTGTGAAGATCAAGGCCATCGAGAGGATGGAAGTACCCCGCCGACTGTTGGATGTGCAGAAGTTCACTGGCTGTTTGGCTTCCATCAGCCGGTTCATCAGCCGGCTGGGGGAGAAGGCTCTTCCTCTGTACCAACTCATGAAGAAAACCACCTTTTTCGAGTGGAACGACAAGGCGTATGAAGCCTTCCTCCAGCTCAAAAAGATGTTGACTACTCCACCAGTCTTGGCGGCCCTGACTCCTAAAGAACCCATGCTCCTCTACGCCAGCTGCCACCGGTAGGGTGGTCGGCCACGATCATCGTGGTGGGCGCAAAGAGGAAGGCAAGGCACTACCAGTCGAGAGACCGGTGTATTACACAGGTGAGTCTTGTCGACCTCCAAGCAAAACTATCCCCACTATCAGAAGATGTGTTACGGTGTACACTTCACCGCCAAAAAGCTGAGGCCATATTTCCAAGAGCACCCAATCACTGTGGTCTGCACGCCTCCATTGGCCGAGATCATTGGAAGCCGAGATGCCTCGGGCTGAGTCACGAAGTGGGCCATAGATTTGGCCCCCTACACCATCTACTACCAACATCGCACCGCCATCAAGTCGCAAGCCCTGGCCGACTTCCTCGTCGGTGGCCGAGACCGATTACACCACTGCCACCGGCCCGACTCCACTCATTGGCGGATGCACTTTGACGGCTCCAAGATGCGCACCGGTCTGGGAGCCGGCATCGTCCTTACCTCTCCCAAAGGCAACAAGCTCAAGTACGTGCTGCAAATCCATCTCGCCGCCTCCAACAACGTCGCCGAGTATGAGGCACTCATTCACGGACTCCGGCTTGCCAAAGAGCTCGGCATCCGCCAGATCCTGTGTTATGGTGACTCTGACTTGGTGGTCCAGCAGTCGTTAGGCGACCGGGACGCTAAAGATGCAAACATGGCGAGCTACCGCTTCCTCGTACAGCAACTCAGCGGATATTTTGAGGGGTGCGAGTTTCTTCATGTGCCGAGGAACGACAACGAGCAAGCAGACGCCTTGGAAAGAAACGGCTCCACCCGTCAAGCAATACCGACCGGCGTCGTCTTTCAACGCCTCCCAAAGCCGTCTGTCAAGCCTTCACCAGAATCAGATTCTATCCTCATGCCGGCTCCTCCTGTAGCAGTCGGATCTGACTTGAGAGCTCCAACAGCCGATGCAGGAATGCTGGCGGGCGGCCCAGGGGCCGCAGCAGTCGCACTCGGCTCGAGGAATTCAGAACCCGGCCTGGGGACTGCAGCAGCCAGCCCGGGGACTTCAGAGCTCGGCCCGGGACTTCATTGACCCAGCAAGCGGCTGCCGACTCCAACCCGCCGCCTCCCGGCCCAGCCGCCCTTGCCCAAGTTGCGGTCCTAACAGTTGCAGAAGTCGCAGCACCTTCTTGGGCCCAGCTCATCCTCAACTTCCTAGTGAACAAGGAGCTTCCGCTTGATGAGATCTCGGCCCGGCAAGTGCAACGCCGGGCCGCAGCCTACACCATAGTTAATAGAGAGCTGGTCAGGCGCAGCGTCACTGGTGTCTACCAACGCTGCGTCGAACCAGAGCAAGGCCAAGCAATTCTCAAAGATATCCACCAAGGCGAATGTGGCCACCACGCGGCTTCAAGAGCACTTGTCGCCAAAGCCTTCCGCCACGGTTTTTTCTGGTCGACTGCCCTAGAAGACGCCAAGGATTTGGTCCTGAAATGCAAAGGGTGTCAGGTGTTCTGCTCCAAGCCACATCAGCCCGGCCGCACTCAAGACTATCCCCATCACACGGCCCTTCGCCGTGCAGGGGCTGGATATGGTGGGACCATTCAAGACAACTTGTGGCGGCATGACTCATCCGCTTGTCATTTGTGGACAAGTTTACCAAGTGGATAGAGGCAAGGCCAATCAAGAAGCTGAATGGGCCGACTGCCGTGACTTTCATCGCCGACATCACTACTCGATGCGGCATACCGCATAGCATCATCACCGACAAGCGGCACCAACCGCCAAGGCGCCTTGGCTCGTTTACATGCGACACAAGGCATCCGATTTGGACTTAGCGTCCGTTGCCCACCCGCGATCAAAGGGCCAAGTCGGCGAGCAAAGCGGCCTCATCTTATCCGGCATCAAGCCCCGTCTGGTCGAGTCTCTCGAGCGTTCGGCCGGCTGCTGGCTCGATGAGTTGCTAGCCGTCCTCTGGAGCCTGCGCACAACACCGAACAAGTCAACCGACTTTACACCTTTCTTCCTCGTCTACGGTGCCGAAGCCGTCATCCCAACGGACATAGAGTTCGACTCCCCTCGAATCACCATGTACACCGAAGAGGAAGCAGAAGAAGCACGGCAAGACGGCGTCGATCTGCTGGAAGAGGGCCGACTATTAGCACTCAGCCGGTCCAGCATCTACCAGCAGAGCCTGCACCGATAATACAACCGGAAGGTCAAGCCGAGATCTTTCCAAGAAGGAGACCTTGTGCTCCGGCTGATCCAGCGAACAGCCGGCCAACACAAGCTCTCAGCACCTTGGGAAGGCCCCTTCATCATCAGCAAAGTGTTGGGCAACGACTCCTACTACCTGATCGACGCTCAGAAGCCTCAAGCATGCAAGAGGGACGACTCCGGCAAAGAGACGGAGCGACCATGGAATGAAAATCTCCTCCGAAGATTTTATAGTTAACACAGTATGTACCAAGCTACCTTTTGTATTAAAGTACGAAGACTTTGGGTCCCCCGAGAAGAGCTCGGGGACTGCCCTCTTTTATCTATATGATAAGAATTATGCCTATGAGTATGTCATTTTTGTTGTTGTTATGCTGCTTGGCACCGGGTTCGACTAGTCGACCCGGGGACTTGCCGCCTCGAGCTATGAAATGCTTCCTGCGGCCGGACAAGTAATGTGTGGCACTCAAGCCGTCTCCTACCAGAAGCCGCAGCTCATGAGCAAGCTGATTGGCGGGCGAGCAAGGTAGAAGGCGCCCACACAAAAAATGGCTAAGGACTCAAAGCATTGCATAGTTTAAGCGGTTTCTAGCCTTTTATACAACCCATTGTTCAGCGGTCGGTTGGCCGTTCCTATTTCGACTTGCTAAACTCTAAAAGCAGAAGTACTCGCCTTCCCAAGGAAGCGAGAACTTGACCCGACAGACCAGCATGAGCGGCTGCTTGGGCGACAAAGGCGGCAACTAAGGGAAGGCAGCAAAGGAAAAAGCCAAAGAGCGATAAGCAAGAAGAATCGGAACTCGGGAAATATTTACATAATAAGGGCCCATGGCCAATCTTCAACAAAGTTTTGATACACCCCGCGGGTGGAATTGTGTGAAATTAACAAGTTCATTCAAGACTAATAAGATAGGCGAAACAAAAGATAAAGCGGCAGCCTAGGAGGCGGCAGAAGGGTTCGGAGGATTGGAGGAGTCGGCGGTGCCAGTCTCCGGAGCGGCCGACTGGTCGGTCTCTGCTTGATCGCCTTCGGCAGTAGCTAGCTCGGTCGGGCGCGGCTCGTTGCTGGAGGCTTGGTTGAGCTGAGGCTGGCCGTCCGCTCCGACCTCTGGCGCCTCCTCTTCGCCTCCCTCCTCTGATTCGCCTTCCTCCTTACCGCTGGAGTCGATCACCTCCGCTGAGTCCTCGTCATCGGCCGGGTTCAGCCCGAACCATTCTGGCGGCGCCTCGTCGCCGTTTTCAGTCCGCTCCGGGACGAAGATGCTGGTGTTGGTGTACTCGGTGATCGACGCCGCGCGCTTGACAAGATCGTCCTCCACGGCCGCCAACTCTGCCTGAGCCTCCTGCCGGAACGTGGCCAGCTGGGCTAACTTCAGCCCAGGGTAACACGCCTTGACGAACTCCAAGGCCCGGCGTGCCCCAGCCCGGGCCGAAGAGCCCTTCCAAGCCTCAAGAAGGCCATTCGCTACCTCCAGCCAGTTGTCGGTCCGATGGGGAGTGCGCGGTGCCGGCATGTCCGGCCACAGGGCGGCGACTGCCTGGGCGCCGACACGCTGAAGCCGGCGCAGCATTCAGTGAGCCGGCCGAAGACGAGCCTCAATGCTCAGGATCTGCTCGTAAAGGGATCGGGGGGCGTCGGCGGCGATCTTCGCACCATTCGCGGTCAGCTTCGATGGCCCGGTTGGCGATGTCCCAGTGGCCAGGGAAGAAGTCTGCCAAAGTAGAAGCAAAGAGCAAAGTTAAAGACTAGAAGCCGTTGTTAACCAACAGCCGGCGGCGCAAAGAAGAAAATGAGGAAGACTCACCATCAACTATGTCTTCGATCTCGTGGAAGCCAGAGGTCAGCATCGCCTCCCTGTCGGACGAGGAGGAGCGCTCGCTGGCGAACTCACCAAGGAGACCGGACTCCTTGTCCTTCGCCTCCTTCTGAGCCTTCTCGAAGAGCTCCTTCTGTTCCACCAGTTGTGCGGCCAGCCGGTCGCGCTCTCCAGCCAACTGGCTGCACTCTTCCTCCTTGACCCGGAGCATGGCGTTGGCCTCATCCAGCTGCTCCTGTAAGGCAGCGTTGGCTTCTGCGAAAGAAAGAAGAAAGCAAGGCGTTAGTCGCCAACAAATAAACATAGTTGCCGGGGAGATCCGGCCCGACTTTCGGCGATCGGCTGAATCTCGAGGACTACAGCTGCTTGGTGCGCTAAGCGCACCCAGCGGAAAGAAAGAAAGGCGATACTCGGCTGTCCGACAAGTCGGCGGTCGGCGAGCCAGCTCACAGGCATTGGAGTGGAAGGTGATCTCGCGGATATTATGGTAATCTGCGACATGAAATTGAGCGAGTGTCGATTACTTGGAACTTCGCCGATTAGAGTTACGGGCTGCACGCTTTCGGCACCGGCCAAACTTCGGGGACTACACCCAGAGGGTGCGTTGGCGCGCCCCCACCGAAAAGCACAAGAAACAAAAAATGAAGAGGAGAACGTACCCGAACGGCTTCTCGCGCGGCGGCGGTGTGCCTTGTTGCAGTTCTTCAGGGCCTCACTCTCGGCTCGGATCTTGGCCTGGATGTACAAGAGCGCCCGATTCACCGGGCCAGTCCAGCTTCCTCACACCCACCCGGTGGGCGCGGCACTCGTTGCCTCGGTGTCCGGGATCGAGGAACTCGTGGCGCCGGTCTCCAGCGGGCGTGGCGCAGAAGCCGCCTTTGCAAGACGGCGACGCATTGGTGCGCCGACCCCGAGATCCAGTCCCGCCGCCACCTCTCCAGTCAGAGGCACCGGCGGGTCCGTCGGCTTCCCACCCGGAGCGCTCCCAGACGGCAGCGGTGGCGGCACGAGTACGTCCAGCATGGAGGCGTCGCCGCCGTCCCGTTCCTTGATCGGATGCTCACCGTCGGCCTCCTCAGCGTGCGCCAAGAACTCCGGGGCCGGCGGGGCAGAGTTCAGAGGGGTAACGAAGATCGCCTACTGGCTGTGCGCGGCTTCTTCGGCCCGTTTCTTCGCCGCGTTGGCGGCTGCGTCTTCCGCCAATTTCTCCTTGGCGGCGGCCTTTGATTTCTCGGCCTCCGCCTTCTTCAGGCGGGCGGCCTCCTGCTCTTCGCGCGCCTCCCGCGTGTTCCGCTCCCTCGCCTCCCGAAGGTCGATGGCCGGGTCAACCTGCCGGGCTATGGCGGAAGTCTCCACCGACCCCATGATGGAGGCAAGGAAAACAAAGAAGAAAACTCAGAACAAATCAATGAAGAGAAGATGAGGATGCAAGGGAGGAAGGAACTTACGCGGAGACCAGTTGCAGCGTGTTCACCTCCCTGCGGAAGCGGTTGACCTTCACGGCCGCCTCTTCCCGCTTGGTCGCCGCGGCCGAGCCCTTGGGCTTCTTCGGCCGGCTGCCGAACAAGATCGGTGCAGCCCTTCGCTTCTTCGCGCCACCTTGGGCGTCCGGTGTGACTGAGGAGCTCGCACCTGGCTGGCCGGCTCCTGGTTGGTGGTGCAGGGCGACCTCCCCCGCGTCATCGTCGGGCCAGTCTTCGAGGCTGGCCCCGAGCCTCGCACCGTCTGCTCTGCCACCTCCTCCCTCGGCGTCGTCTTCCAAGGCCGCCGCCCCCAAGTCGGGGTCGTCGACATCGCTTTCCGCCCTGTCAGGGAGGAACTCGCGGGCCGGTCCCGTGGTGCCGGCTGATGGCTGGAAGAGTGGGCTCTGACCAAAGAACGTACGGTCAGACCTAGCAAGGCGGACTCGGCAAGAAGGAATTAGGGGAGCCGGAAAAAGTAACAACTCACCATGGGCGGAGGATGGGCGCGCGAATACGGCTCCTTGCCAAACTGCCACTCTTCCGAGAGCTCGCAGTTCGCAAGGTAGTTCACCATGTAGGCCACCTCCTCGTGGGGCATCTCCTTGGTGCACATCCAGCTTGGATCCCGGTGGCCGCTTATCTGACAGATCATGTGAGGACGGCCTTGAAGCGGGACACTTGTATGAGCCGGCCTCGGAACTCTGTAAATCGACCGGACGTCCACCCGTGTATATAAGGGGACGACCCGGCGGCGGTTCAGGACAGGAAACAACAACTCAAGACTCAAGCAAGCATATTTGCTCCCTGGTCATCGAAACCCCAATAATCCCATCACAACTAGACGTAGGCTTTTACCTTCATCGTAAGGGGCCGAACTAGTATAAAACCCTCGTGCATCCCTTGTCCGCTTTAACCCCTTTAAGCTAACCCGTAGTGATGGCTCCACGACTAAGTCCTTTCATGAGGACATCTGCCGTGACAAAACCACGATAGTTGGCACCCACCGTGGGGCTATCGCATGATGGTTTCAAGTTCTTGGAGGGCAGCTTCTAAGGACTCAAGGGTTACACTGTGGGCCGGATGACCAAAAGTCGTCGCGGCAAGCTCTACATCGACGATGCAGGGTGGGGCCCCGAGGCCGGCTCAATCGAGTACGGGTACCGGGTCCCCTTTGGTGGCATACATGTTTTCATTGGCAAGATCGGTGAACCGGGCCCTGAGCCGGACATCTGCAACGACCTCGTCGAGATGGCCCAGCGTGCGCGATCTGCCCGGATCAAGCCTGCCATAAAGTGTGCCTTCGTGGGAGTCATCCATGGAGGGGAATAAGAGGAAAGATCGGAATCTGGTGATGAAACCGTCATTTATTCCGGCGACGAGTCATCAACCAGAGAGACCGAGTCGTTATATCAGCTGCAAGATGGCCGGATTGGAGGCTGTTCCGATGGCAATAGTATTCCAGACCCCTCTGATCTGCCAAACCGGGTTGGAATCTTCATGGCTGGTAGACAACCGGCGCTTCACTCTTCGACCGCAGCAGCAACGGCCGCCGGGGCAGGAGGCCCTATGCGGCCGCCGGCTCAAGTTTTATCTGATCTATTTGATGCGTTGGCAACACTGTTGGCGGAGGTTAACCCGGCGGATCAGGATGTGAACAATGCGGAAATCGTGAAGGTAAAGGATCAGATTACTCATGCCAAGGCCGATTTGGCAGCTAAGGATGCCAGGATGGCCGCGGAGCAGGCGGCTTTGGATGCACAGGCTTACCGGCTTATGCTGGATCAGAACGCATCGCACGAAGTCCTAAGGAGAAGGCACCGGTCTCGCCTGCCTCCGGTCTATGATGCTAGGAATCTCTTTGGCACCCCAGGTGCAGGGACCAGCAACTTGCCGTAGCAAACCGGGCGGAGGCACCTGGAGCGGGGGCTCTGGTTCAACCCCGTTTGATGGATGCCTCGACAGAACAATGTGACGCAGCCTATCCCAATGCCTCCGGGTCATTATTCTACTCCAATGGACAATCTTGTTGCTACCGCTTCACGGCTGGAGGCAATCCCAATTGAAGGCGATTCTCCGGCAGTGGTCGAGACGCGTCGGGTTAAGGAGCTTCTTCGGACAGCCTTGGTGCAACAGGAGGCTTATTCATACAGTCGTGATCGGATTCATGCCACCCCTCGTCCAAGCCAGAGTTATAGTGGGCGTATGGATGAACCAGCCATGTCAAGCAATGTGGGTAACCGGGAGCCACCCCACTGCCACAACCCGGCGAAGTCTTTGGTGATGCTTTCGAGGAGGTGGTGGGCCGGGCTCGTGCATGCAGGGAGGCCGAGTTAGCAGCGCAGTATGAAGCTCGTCAGCTTACTCCGGTTCGTACAACCACGTTAAGAGAGCCAGGAGTTACCTCTAGCTCTTTGGGGTGCAGTGCCTCATCCCAGCGTTACTACACCTCAGCCATAGGCTCTTATTATGTACATATTTTGACAATGTATATATTATGATCAATATAATAAACCGGCATCCTTGCTACAAGCAGGGCCTCTGCTGTTTCTTCCTATATTTCTTGGTTACAAGGGGCTTACCTTACAAAGCGATGTCTTATTTTGTCCATTAAACCGGCTATCATGCCACAATACAGCTTGGGAGCTTCACACCCAAGGGGCCAAAGAGAGTATTGGTGCTAAAAGCGTAACTCAAACATAGGTACCCATTGAGCATATCTCACAAAGTTACTTGGGGGCTCTTTGTGTAAAGTAACAAAGAGTTTGAAAGGACCCTTGTAAATGGGTATCGACCCACGGCTTGGAAGCCTGGTGTATTCACCTAAAACCCCATGAGGGAGTCCTGGATTAGGGGGTGTCCGGATGGCCGGACTCCTGGACTATGAAGATACAAGATTGAAGACTTTGTCCCGTGTCTGGATGGGACTTTCCTTGGCGTGGAAGGAAAGCTTGGCGATACAGATATGTGGATCTCCTCCCATTGTAACCGACTCTATGTAACCCTAACCCTCTCCGGTGTCTATATAAACTGGAGGGTTTTAGTCCATAGGACGAACAACAATCATACCATAGGCTAGCTTCTAGGGTTTAGCCTCTACGATCTTGTGGTAGATCTACTCTTGTACTACCCATATCATCAATATTAATCAAGCGGGAGTAGGGTTTTACCTCCATCGAGAGGGCGAACCTGGGTAAAACATCTTGTCCCTTGTCTCCTGTTACCATCCGCCTAGACGCCTGATTCGGTACCCCCTACCGAGATCCGCCGGTTTTGACACCGACATTGGTGCTTTCATTGAGAGTTCCTACGTATGTCGTCATCTTTAGGCCCGATGGCTCCTCCGATCGTCAACAACGATGCGGTCCAGGTGAGACTTTTCTCCCGGACAGATCTTCAGATTCGGTGGCTTTGCTGCGGGCCAATTAAGCAGCCATCTGGAGCAGATCGAAAGCTACGCCCCTGGCCATCAGGCCAGATTTGGAAGTTTGAACTACACGGCCGACGTCCGCGGAGACTTGATCTTTGACGGGTTCGAGCCACAGCCAAGCGCATCGCACTGTCACGATGGGCATGATCTAGCTCTGCTGCCATCGGAGCCGACTGCGGCAATCGAGGGCGGGTGGCTGGTCACCGCCTCGGGGGCTGCAATCTCTACGGTGATCGAGCCGAACACCATACATCGCTTCTTGAAGCTCTTGACTCCAAGGTGCGGACTCCTCTCCGGACTCCGAACCTTCAGCGCCCCCTAATCGAATCCGATTAGGCGCCGTTCATGGAGTTCACCGCGCGAGACATCTTCGGCTTTTCGCCTTTCGGCGACATTCTGAATTCACTAAAATCTCTCTCTTTATCGGAGAGCCTGGCGGACTATGGTCAGCAAGGTTGGGATGCAGACGACGAAGAAATTCAAAGCCCACCCACCACCCACTTCGTAGCCACTATCGATGGTTTAACCGACATGCTCGACTTCGACTCTGATGACATCGACGGTATGGACGCCGATGCAGGAGACGACCAAGAACCAGCGCCTACAAGGCACTGGAAGGCCACCTCATCGTATGACATATACATGGTGGATACCCCAAAAGAAGGGAACGGCAATGGAACAACGGAGGATGACCCCTCCAAGAAGAAGACTAAGCGCCGGCGTCAGCGGCGCCGCTCTAAATCCCGCCAAAGAAAAAACGACGATTCCGGCATGGGAGATAATAACACCCCTGATAGTGCCGAAGACAACCCCCTCGGCAGGATTGACGGGAGGATGGAGAAGCCAGCCCTCATGAGAGCGGCAGACAGAGAGGTAGAGGACGATAATTACATGCCTCCCTCTGAAGACGGGGCAAGCCTCGACGAAGACGAATTTGTCGTGCCTGAGGATCCCGTCGAACAAGAGCGTTTCAAACGCAGGCTTATGGCCACGGCGAGCAGCCTCAAGAAAAACAACAACAACTTAGAGCTGACCAAGACTTGCTAGCCGATAGATGGACTGATGTCCTTGCGGCTGAAGAGTACGAACTCGAATGCCCCTCCAAGAGCTACCCAAAACGCAGGCTGCTACCCTGATTAGAGGAGGAAGCACCTAGACCTACATCACCAGCGCATGATGCGGCCGACCGGCCACCTCGTGGCTGCGACAGAGAGGCCTCTTGGCCCTACACTCGAGCCGCACCCCGGCGTCGCTCAAAGAATACCAAGGCACGGGGAAATGTGCCAGACCTGCAAGATATATTAAAGGACAGGGCAAGGCAAACAAGATCAATCTATGGATCGCGTGGGCACCCCACGACACGTGACGATAACCGTCATGCCGTATATGGTAAATCCGGCCGGGCCGAACACAGTAGACAAAGCTCATTTGAGCTACGTCGTGATATAGCCCAATACAGAGGCGCCGCACACCCACTATGCTTCACATATGAAGTAATGGATCATCAAATCCCCAAGGGTTTCAAACCCGTAAACATCGATTCATGCGATGGCACAACAGATCCGGCGGTATGGATCGAGGATTATCTCCTTCATATCCACATGGCCCGCGGCGATGATCTACACGCCATCAAATACCTCCCACTCAAGCTTAAAGGACCAGCTCGGCATTGGCTTAACAGCTTGCCAACAGAATCAATTGGTTGTTGGGAGGACACGGAAGCCGCATTCCTCGACAACTTCGGGGCACCTATGTGCGACCACCAGACGCCCGATGACCTAAGCCACATAATTCAGCAGCCAGAGGAATCGGCCAGACAATTGTGGACACGGTTCCTAACCAAGAAAAATCAAATAGTCAACTGTCCGGACGGAGAGGCCCTTGCAGCCTTCAAGCATAACATCCGTGACGAGTGGCTTGCCCGACACCTAGGACAGGAAAAGCCGAAATCCATGGCAGCCCTCACAACGCTCATGACCCGCTTTTGCACGGGAGAAGACAGCTGGCTAGCTCGTAGTAATAACATGACCAAGAGCCCTGGTAATTCGGATACCAAGGACAACATTGGCAGGTCGCGTCGCAACAAGCAAAAGTGCTGCATTAACGGCGACAATTCTGAGGATACGACAGTTAAATGCCGGATTCAGAGGCTCTAAACCCGGTCAGCGAAAAAAGCCATTCAAAAGGAATACTCCGGGCCCGTCCAATTTGGACCGAATAGTCGATCGCTCGTGCCAGATACACGTCACCCCCGAAAAACCAGCCAACCACACCAACAGGGATTGTTGGGTGTTCAAGTAGGCAGGCAAGTTAAACGCCGAAAACAATGACAAGGGGCTGCATACCGATGACGAGGAGGAGCCCCGGCCGCCGAACAATAGGGGACAGAAGGGCTTCCCCCCACAAGTGTGGACGGTGAACATGATACCATAACCCACATACCCAAAAGGGGGCGGAAGCGTGCACTTCGAGGGCGATATATGCGTTGGAGCCACTCGCCCCAAAGTTCAACCCATGGTCCTCCTGTCCGATCACTTTTGATCAAAGGGACCACCCCACTAGCATCCGCCATGGCGGATTCACTGCATTGGTTCTAGACCCAATCATTGACGGATTTCACCTCACTAGAGTCCTTATGGACGGCGGCAGACTGAACACCTTTATCGGGATACGATGCAAAAAATGGGCATAGATCCCTCAAGGATTAAACCCACAAAAGGCGACCTTTAAAGGCGTCATACACGGTGTAGAGGCCAACTATGCAGGCTCGATTACACTTGGGGTGGTCTTGGATCCCGGATAATTTCGAGCGAGGAGTTAATCTTTGACATAGTCCCGTTACGTAGTGGCTATCACACCTTTGCTCGGACGAACCACATTTGCAAAGTTCAATGCGGTGCCGC
Source organism: Aegilops bicornis (assembly GCA_021605145.1). NCBI lineage: Eukaryota > Viridiplantae > Streptophyta > Magnoliopsida > Poales > Poaceae > Aegilops > Aegilops bicornis. The sequence continues at coordinate 390,463,085 of CM038675.1, read as the reverse complement.
ACTTTTCGCATACCTCAAGCTCAAGATGCGGCCCCTCGAGGAGTCATTACGGTCAATGGAAACACCAAACGCTCTCTCCGAGCGGAGGAGCATCTGGCGACCCTCGCGGCGGAAGTACAAAGCAACCTCTCAAGGCAATTCTCGATCCGGCCATTAAGCGTCCGGACACCGTCAAGCAGCGCCGGAGTATCCTACAACAAGACCGCTGGCATGTTCCGATCCGCAGCGTAGCAATGCGGCTAACCCCAGCCCTCGCGAAATTGCAGAAACCAATACTACTGGCGTACATAACTATGCTCTGGAAATACCATGGGCATAGGGGAGAACACGACCATGGCATGCCCAAAATGCGGCTCAACCGCACTGTGGGCTCGATTTTGTCATTCTTTTTTTCCTTACTTTCAGGACTCCACTTTCCGGAAGGCCTGTCCGGCAGAACACACGATGCAACAGCCAGGGAGGCAGAAAGCTACGTCGAGTGTCCAGGTGGTCTCTATAACGAGCAGTATACTTGTTTCACATATCATCCCGCAGCTCGCCCCTGGAGGGGGACATGTCAAATAGTCCCATCTCTTGCTTATCGCACTATTTGTATCGTTCTGCTTTCACCGCAGACTTTTCGAATAAGCAAAACATAGCTTTTGTCTATTATTTCATTCCTTTTTTTTATAAAAATATGTTCAGTTATGACATTATGCAACCGTACACTTTGGTACGGCCAATACACCAGGGGCTTACGTACCCCAGAATATGGTGTGAGAAGTCCGAACACTCTCATGAGTGCGGCACCCCGAACTTATAGCATTATATGCATCGGCTCCGAATCATGTCTTGGGTCAATAGTTGGGTTTTCCGGCTCCCATGTTTTGGTACCTTACGTTCCGTTATATCGGCTAAGGTAGCCTTTGGGAGAACCAACTGCGATTGTGCCCGGTTGAGATGGGCTAAGCACCTCGGTGGAGAAAGCTAAAACTGACCGTCATGATAGGGGCGAGAGCTGGTCGCTGTTCGAGAGGTTTTCGAGTCCCTAAAGACTTATGCCTCTTAGAGCCGAGTCGGTTTTGTCCGGCCTAGGCGTGGATAGTGCCCGAACTTCGGTCTTCCGAATACTAGGGGCTTCGCGAAATTTAAAATTATAGAATTCTATGGCTAAGTGAGAGTGTTCAAGCATTATAGTCCGATTGCCTTGTTCGTTGTGTTGAGCGCCTCCCTCGAAGGACCCAATAATGGGGAAAGGAGCGCTCAAGTTTATCCCGAACACCCCAACACTCGCGGCATGGGGGCAGAAGCCGACGACTCGCCATCTCTCAATTTTAATAAACGGCCGCACAGAAGGTAATATTTTAAATTCAAAAGCGTTGCTTAGCGCATATGAACAAGTTTTCAGCGTACAGGATCACAAAATGCGAGTTTACTCAAAAATTACATCTTTGGAGCACTCACCCGCTATAAGGCGGGCACCCTTCAGGACGCCCTCATAATACATCTCGGGCTTGCGATGCTCCTTGCCCAGCGGTGGTCCGTCCGTCACAAGCTTCTCAGCGTCCATCTTGCCCCTGTGCATTTTAGCACGGGCAAGGCCTCTGGGCACCTTCGATGCATACGGAGCGCTTGATGACTTCAAGCCATGGACGAGCATCCACCAGCCGCCTCACCAGCCAGTAGCTTCGGGCATGGCTTCCCGAGGCCATAGCCGGACTATGAGACCCTTCATGGCCTGTTCGTCCACCTTATGGAGCTCGACCAAGCTGCTTCCAATTTGGTCGCTCAAGAACCGGGTGTCCGGCCTTAGCATACTGAGACCAGAACACCTTCTCCGTTGAGCTCCCCTCTTCGGCTCGGTAGAATGCGGTGGCGTCGGACACACTCTGGGGAAGATCTGCGAATGCTCCTGGAGAGCTCCGGACTCGGGTAAGTAAAAAGTAATTCACTTTCACGTGCTTGCTTTGCATAAAGAATGCCTTACCCGCCGCTATCTTCTTCATCGCCTCAATTTCCTCGAGGGCTTTTTGGGCTTCAACCTTGTCAGATTTGGCGCTCTCAAGCGCCGAGGCGAGCTAGGACTCTCGAGTCTTTGAGTCAAGCTCCAAACTCTCGTGCTTTTCCACGAGAGCCTGGAGCTCTTGCAGCACCTCCGCCACCCGCGCCTCCTGCTTCTCTCGCTGGGTACGCTCCATGGCCGCATTTTCTTTGGCCTTGGACAACGCTTCCTTCTGGGTTGCCACCTGGGTCGTGGCCCCTGTAATACCCACGTTGGTCCTGTCATTTTTTGCAACCACATCTTTTTTATATACTTATATAAGGTATTACTTACCTTCCTTGTCCTCGAGCTGCTTCTTGGCAAGGCCGAGCTCGTTCTCGGACCGCTCCAGGCTCTGCTTCAATGCATTGACCTCCATGATCGGTGCGGTAGAGTCGGCAAAGACAGCCTGCATTCCCATATTGACATACTTATGTTAGACTCCTGCGTATATATTTTTGATGCTCAGTTCGGCCTTTCTTTCCGAACACCAAACTAAGCATCAGGGGCTACTGTCTATGCGGTAATATTTTTACATATCTTAAATACATACCTCAAAGCTTTGTTAGAAGGCTGGCACGAAGCTTCGATCAACCTGCTCTTGGCGGATCGAACCTTACGGATCACCACACTCATAATAGTGCGGTGCTCCTCGTTGATGGGCTATTAAGCACCTCCAGCCAGATTATCGATGCCTCCGGTTTGTGGAGGTCACCGGCGTCGTAGGCTTGTCCTTCTTAGTAGGGGCCACTGCTTGGGATGCCGGAACCGTTGAAGGTTCTCGGTGCGGTGTCGGCCCGAGGCGGACTTAGAGCCCTTCGGGGTTTTATCCCATTTGTGCCTGGAGTCAGGGAGGTCGCCTCACGGCGCCTCCAGGACCACCCCCTCCTGGCTTGGACCCTTTTGGGACTCCACCTCGGCATCGTCCATAGGACGAGGGGAGGTAGCAGTCGGAAGTGAAAGGCTATTCACATCCGACGAATCCAGGGATCCGCTCGACGAAGCGTTGAGCTGGGCCGCGGGAAGACTGCATGATTACATTCGGCGTCAGAAGATACTGTGCAGTAAAGGAACGCCACGAGTTATTCTGTTATCCGGATACTTACATTTTGCTAGGGGCTTGGCCCTGGATGGCCACTCCTCTTCGCCGTCGTCGGCGTTGGTGGAGTAGTCCGGAGGAAGGGTCCTTCCCTTCTTGGACCCTCCGGCCCCCCCAGTTGGGGCGACCTTCCTTTTCATTCCTCTCCCCGCTGGAGGGGGAGAGGCTTCTTCTTCCTCCTCCTCGTCTTCGGAGGAGGAGTGCACCTCGGAGTCATCGGACGATGAATCCGGCACCACCGAGCGCCGGGAACTCTTTCGAGTTCCCGTGGCCTTCTTCCTGGCCTTCTTCTCCGGCACCACGTAAGGTGCCGGGACCAGCAGCCCCGTCAAGTGGGTGTCTGCTGGATCTTCAGGCAAAGGAGCCGAGCAGTCGATCTGTCCGGTCTTGTTCTGCCATTCCTGTCAAAGGAACGGGAGCTTAGATCCCACATAGAGTTAAACTGTGAAAAACAAGTATCCCGTAAAGGGTAAAATAAGCTTACTACGCTGGCTTGGCGCTCCGCGCGGAATTCGCGATCCTCGGTGATGGGAGGGGGAACCTCGGCTCCCTTGAATAGCACCTTCCAGGCATCCTCGTGCGTTGTGTCAAAGAGCCTGGTCAGAGTTTGGTCTTTGGGCGGGTTGAACTCCCATAAGTTAAAAGCCCGTCGTTGACACGGGAGGATCCGGCGGATGAGCATGACCTGGACTACGTTGTGAAGTTTAGCCTCTTTGTCCACCAGTCTCGGGCGTGGGTTTGGAGTCCGGTCCGCTCTTCGAATTACCCCACGACAGGCCCTTCTCTTTCCGGGAGGTGAGCCGTGTGGGGATGCCGATCGAATTCGGGGCGCTGCCCATTCGAGGTCACGCAGCGGCTCGGTGATGTAGAACCACCCCGATTGCCACCTTTATGGTCTCCACGAAGGAGCCCTCGAGCCATGTAACGTTGGGCATCTTGCCCACCATGGCGCCTGCACTTTCGGCTTGCTGGCGCCCACTACCTTCGGCTTGACATTGAAGGTCTTCAGCCATAAGCCGAAGTGGGGCTTGATGCAGAGGAAAGCCTCGCACATGACGATAGATGCCGAGATGTTGAGGATGAAGTTCGGGGTGAGATCGTGGAAATCCAGGCCGTAGTAGAACATGAGCCCCCGGACAAACGAGTGAAGTGGGAAACCTAGTCCACGGAGGAAATGGGTGAGGAACACCACCCTCTCATGGGGCCTGGGGGTGGGGATGAGCTGCCCCTTGTCTGGGAGCCGGTGCGCGATGTCGTTAGACAAGTATCCGGCCTCCCTCAGCTTCTTGATGTGTCCCTCCGTGATGGAGGAGACCATCCACTTGCCTCCCGCTCCGGACATGGCTGGAGAAGGTAGAGGTGGGATGTGCGGACTTGGGCGCTGGAGCTCGAGTGCGTGAAAATGGATAAGCAAAGTGTCGATGTACTAGAGTAGGGGTACCCTAGTATCCTGAACTTCGTGCCTGCAGGCGATTCTGACACCCAGCGAGGTTTGCCTGGTCACCGCCAAGGTCCTCCGTGGTTCCTTTGGAGCCATTCAAGAACAAAGTATTTGACCAAGAAGACAAGGCCCCGGCAAGAGGAGCTTGCCGGGAAGGCCACTCAAGGCACGCAGAAAACAAGACCCCGGCAAGAGGAGCTTGCCGGGAAGGCTTCAGGCGCGACAAGCCTCCGGACGCGACAAGGACTCAGCCGCGGCAAAGGCACTTGCCGCGGCAGTAACCTCTCTCTTCATCTCCGCTCCGGCTCATCTACCAGCGTGTCGCCATGGGATCATTCCATGCGCGTGTCAAGAGGCTGTGCAGCCGGTGGGGGAAGCGATGATAAGCGGCTGACAAGCCCACCATCGTGGCAAGCGGTGGCGCTCTGACGGTCCCTATTGCCTTTGTTTAGGCGGCGAGGGCGGGCATTTAATGCTTTGTCCCTTGCCATCGAGGGTTAGGTATATTACCTTGTACACTGTTCAAGTAGGTGTACCAACTACTGTTTTTCCATTTGTACCCTCATCTACGTTGCCACCTGTCCGAGACCCCCTTGAGCATATAAAAGGAGGCCCATGCGCAACGTAGAGGGGGTTCGGTCCGTTCGACTCAATCAAGACCAGAGACATCCACGCTAGGTTTTGTAGCTCTCATCGCTCCCTAGCAAGATCACAATACAATCAGATAAGCAGCAGTAGGAGTATTATCTCTCCGAGAGCTCCGAAGCTGGGTAAAACTGCTCGTGTGCTTCACCTTGATCCTCTCTTCGTGCGATCTCCGCCCCCCTCCGAACCAGAAGGGGCCTGGTCCGCCAGCCCCATAGGTGTTCGTGGGTCCGATCAGCCTCCCCGACATCTTTGGCGCGCCAGGTTTTCCATACAAAGTACTATCGTTCGAGGAAGATAACTTAAAAAATTTAAAAACTGATTGCTCAAACTTTGGCAACTTAGCTTTTCTGTCATTTGCTTCCCGATAAGGCGAAACTTCCTCGAGCAACGCTTGGTCCACAGTATTATCTTCTCCTTCCCCCCTGGTTAACTTGTGCGCGAGGGAACCTTCCTTTCTTTGAGAAAAGAGAAAGAAGAGAAAATAAAGTTATGGAGTCCAGCGGCTCGATATTGCTTACCGGGTGTGGGTGCTGCACAAAGTGTTAGCACAAACATGTAATAAAATGATGAAAGCATGAATTTGACAAGTTGTGCGCAACACATGAGCTTTACTGATGCACGGGGTCTGCGCCCGGCTTTGTACAAAGGATTACATGCAACAGCAGCAAGACTTGTACAAAAGGTGGTTGCCGGAACAGGTTCCGGCAACCGCGTCCTACGGGTAAAACTTACGAAGATGCTCAATGTTCCAGGAGTTGCTCACCGGAATGCCATCTTCGGTCTCAAGGCGGACAGCGCCAGGCCTAGTGACTCGTTTCACCCGATAAGGGCCTTCCCACTTTGGCGTCAACTTGTTTGAATTCTTGGCGTCTTGAGCAGCGCGAAGAACAAGGTCGCCTTCCTCGAGGCTTCGGCACTAACTGCGGCTATGGTAGCGACGCAAAGCTTCTGGTAACGAGCAGCTCGTCTGCGGCTTTGAAGGCGATCCTCCTCAAGGAGCGGTAGCGTCATGTTGTCGCAGCTGCTCTTGCTCAAGCTCATCATAAGCGAGCACTCGAGGCGATCCGTATACGAGTTCCGTGGGGAGAACTGCCTCTGCTCCATAGACTAGAGCGAAAGGTGTCTGGCCAGTGGCTCGATTTGGCGTCCATTCTGCTATGAATTCCGCCAATGCTCTGCTTTGGATGGTTGAAGTGCTTTCAAACTTGAGGCCAAAGCTTGACAGTTCCAGTGCCCACTCGACAATCCTGCATGTTGCCTCTGGATTCTGCAGTATCCTCTTCAGCGGAAAGCGAGTGACAACTGTGATCTCATGTGCTTGGAAGTAATGGCGCAGCTTTCTCGAGGCCATGAGGAGGCCGAAAAGCAATTTCTGCACACCAGAGTACCTTGACCTAGCCCCTTGCAGGAGGGAACTGACAAAGTAAACTGGGCGCTGCACCATCCTTTTCTGCATCTGCTCTTGCGTCTGCGCAGATCCGTCCTTGTCGGGACCAGAGCTTGCCGGCGAAGCCCCCTGCTTGTCGCTGGATGTGTCTGCCGTGGTTGCTAGCTCATCATCCGCCTCCCTCTCCGCTGCTAACGCATCACTAACCACTTGATTGGTTGCCGCTATATATAGCAGCAAATTCTCTTGCGGCTTAGGTGCGACAAGTGTTGGAGTGGAGGACAGGTACCTCTTTAAGTCCTGCAGCGCAGCCCCCGCTTCGGGAGTCCATTTCATTGGACCTGCCTTTTTCAAAATCTTGAAAAATGGCAGGGCGCGCTCAGCAGATCTAGAGATAAACCTGCTGAGAGCAGCTACGCAACCGGCAAGTCTTCGTACATCCTTGACGCGCTTTGGTGCTTCAATCTGCTCAATGGCCTTGATTTTGTCGGGATTGGCTTCAATTCCCCGCTGAGACACAAAGAACCCGAGAAGCTTGCCGGAAGGGACTCCAAACACGCACTTCTCGGGGTTGAGCTTGAGGTTGATCTTGCGCAGATTTGCAAAGGTCTCATCCAAATCTTGAACCAGGGTTGCTTTGTCCTTGCTCTTGACCACTATGTCATCCATGTAGGCTTCTACATTTTTGTGCATTTGCGGCTCAAAAGCGTCATGGACTACTCTTGCAAACGTTGAACCAGCATTCTTTAAACTGAAAGGCATCCGTATGAAACAGTATGTGCCACATGGAGTAATGAATGTGGTCCTCTCCTCATCTTCTTCTGCCATGAAGATCGATGATATCTGAATATGCATCCGAAATGAAAGCAAATCACATCCAGCCATGGAGTCAACAATCACAGTCGTCTTGCGCGGCAAGGGAAATGGATCTTTGGGACAAGCTTTATTAACATCCGTGAAGTCAATACAAAGTCTCCATTTTCCATTTGCCTTCTTGCGACTTCTGAGATTGGCCAACCACGTAGGATGGAGCACTCCTCGACAAGGCCTGCTGCTTCCAATTTCTTGATCTCTTCTGCGATGAACTCTTGGCGCTCCACTGCACCTTTCGACTTTACGCTTGACGGGCCGTGCATGAGGACAAGCGGCAAGGCGGTGCTCAATTACTTTCACAGGAACACCGGGGATGTCGGACGGTTGCCATGCAAACACGTCGACGTTAGCCGCGAGAAAGCAACGGCAGCGCCTTCCTATTTAGGGTCGAGGGAGGCACTGATGGTGAAGGTACCACCAGTGCCGTCCTCCTTGGCGGACACCCTCGTGGTCTTTGGCGGAGCTGCCATTGTCTTCTTGCACTTGCCGGTGGAGCTCGATGGTGCGTCCTCGATGGTAGCGCAGCACTCCGAAGATGTGCGCTCGCCGGAGTGGGCATCAGAGCTCTTGCCGGACTTGGTCTTCTTCTTCCCTCCGGGAGCTTTAGCGGCAAGTGTTTTGCTTTCTGTTGCAGCTGCTGCATCCCGGTAGATCTTGTCGGCACAGATAAGAGCATCCTTCTTGTCACCATGGACAGAGATGATGCTTATCGGGCCTGGCATCTTGAGTAAGCTGTAGGCATAGTGAGAGGCCGCCATGAACTTGGCGAGTGCTGGACGACCAAGTATTCCATTGTAAGGCAATGGAAAATCAGCAACGTCGAATGTGACCCTCTCAGTCCTAAAGTTCAGCTCGCTGCCAAATGTTACCGGCAACGTGATTTTCCCCTTCGGCTTGCTCCTTCCCGGATTGATTCCTTGGAATGTGCTGGTCTCTTCGAGCTCGTTGTCAGGGATCTGAAGCTTCTGGAGCACCGCGGAGGAGATCAGATTCAAGCCGGCCCGCCGTCAACTAACATCTTGGTGACCTTTAGGTTGCGGATAGTTGGTGAGACCAACATCGGCAAGCACCCGACCGCGATTATGCGATCAGGGTGGTCCTCAATATCAAAGATGATAGGCGTCTTGGACCACTTCAGAGGCTTGCGTGACTCACGGATGGTTCCGCTGCATTGACCTCCGCATCCACCGCTTGAGTTGGCGGTGGGAAGTATGCGAGGAAGCACCTCCGTCAACGCAGTTGAACCTCCGTGGCTACGAAACTCCTTCTCGCCAGGCGTCATCATCATCCATGTCTTCATCGTCGTCTTCGTCTTCATCCTTGTCGCGGCCGCGGGGAGGCCTGTCTCCTTGCCGCTGCTTGGCCTTGCCGTGGCGCCCTCCCCGGCCGGGACGTTTCTTGCCGGCTCCTCCAGCACCTTCTTGGGCTTTCTCCTTGTCGCGCCGCTCGTACTCAGCCTTCTGCTGTTCAACAAGCTGCTCGACTTTCTTACAGCTCTGGAGGTCATGGCCCTTGGTGCGGTGGATCTTGCAGTACTGCTTGCCGGAGCCGTCCTGCTTGTCGGCGGCCGCCACAGGCTGGTGGTTGGTGCCAGTGGCAACCTCCTTGCCGGAGCCACCAGCCTTGGCGTTCTTGTCGCCACCTCCGTTGCCGGACTGCTCAACAGCTATGCGTCTCGCCTTTCTTCTTCTTCTGTTGCCCGCGCCCGGCTCTTCTTTGTCGGGCGGTCTCCTCCTTGTCCGATCCTGCTTGACATTCTCTTCGGGAGTCTCCTCCTTCCTCAAAGACGTGCACACTTGTCGGCCAAGGCATACAGCTCGGCGGCGTCCTTGACTTTGCACATCACCATCTCCTCCTCATCCTGCGGTTCCGCACGTTACGATGAAGCATGCGATCACCGCGGCGGGGTGGACATCCGGGATGTTGTAGTGCACACGGCTGAATCTCTGAATGAACTTGGCGAGGACTCTCCTTCCTTACGGGCGGCGAGATGAAGGTCACTTTCTTGTCCATGAGGCTTGTGGCACTTTGTGAAGGCGCCAACAAACCGAGGGCATAGGTCCGCCCAAGAAGATATGGAGTTGTCCGGCAAGTGCATGAGCCAGGACTGACGTTGGGCTTGAGTACCAGCGGAAGTAGTTGGCGAGGATCTTGTCGTCTCGTCCCCGCAGCTTGCACCGCGATGGTGTAGATGCCGAGGAACTCCGAGGGATGCGTCCCGCCATCATACTTCTCACGCGTCACGGCTTGAAGTTTTTCTTGCTGGGCCATTTGGACTTGCCGCAGCTCACGAAAGTGAACGCAGGGCAACCTACGCGTCTGACGGCAAGTCGCCTGGTTCCTCTGGCGCGTGCGTGTCAACAGAGGGCCCGGCGCGCTTGTCGGATTGACGTCGCGCTTCTCTTCGGCGCTCGATGCGAGTTCGAGCGTCTTCTTGCTGCCGATCATGCAGCACTTGGCGCTGATCGCGGCGAGCTCGTGGATCCGACGATGCAGTGGAGTCGCAGTCGAGGTGGATCCGGCGAGTCGGCGACCTTGGCCTTCGGGGCGGAGAGTGCATGGTGGTTGCACCCCCACCGGTCTCGTCGCCACCGGCTCGCCTTTGGCGTTCTTGCCACGGCAGCGACGCACTCGGTTGCCGCGGAGCGTCGCCGTTGGCGAAGCCGATGAGACTCTGGATGGTGGCCCTCCACTCGTCGACCTTGTCGGCCATTGGAGGGTAATCGAGGAGTAGTTGAGCTCTTGCTAGAGCTTCTGCTGGAGTAGTGGGTGGCAATGGCGAACGGCGCGAGGAGCGGGATATGCTCGGACTTCTATCTATGTTAGAAGGAGCAGCATCCCGTCCAGGCGACCGTATCTCGCTTCGATGCAAGCATGTTGGCGTCTGCGCTGGTCTTGAGGGTCTCGAGATCCTCCAGCTCCATCTCGGTCCAACGAGCGTATGGCATTGTGACTGCCATGACGCTGTTGGTCCCGCACCTCCTGAGACGGGCGCGGTACATGTACGGACGCCGAGGTCTATGCGGCCTTGTCCTTGGCCTTGGCAACAGCGTGAGCACCCCCGTCGCCGTCCGTCCTCCCGCCGGCGTCTACCCCACCACCTGTTTGCTCCGGTGGCGGTGGGTTCGACGCGGACGGGGCTTCTGCCGCCGAAGCCTTCTTCTTGGTGGCATGTTGATGAAGATGTTGAAGATGTCGCTCGTGTGAACGCCGGATCAGGTTCACACAGCCTCGACGCCCTACAGCGCGCCAAAGATGTCGGGGAGGCTGATCGGACCCACGAACACCTATGGGGCGGCGGACCAGGCCCCTTCTGGTTCGGAGGGGGGCGGAGATCGCACGAAGAGCGGATCGAGGTGAAGCACACGAGCAGTTTTACCCAGCTTCGGAGCTCTCCGGAGAGATAATACTCCTACTGCTGCTTATCTGATTGTATTGTGATCTTGCTAGGGAGTGATGAGAGCTACAAAACCTAGCGTGGATGTCTCTGGTCTCAAGTGAGTCGAACGGACCGAACCCCCTCTACGTTGCGCATGGGCCTCCTTTTATATGCTCAAGGGGGTCTCCGACAGGTGGCAACGTAGATGAGGGTACAAATGGAAAAACAATAGTTGGTACACCTACTTGAACAGTGTACAGTGCAATATACCTAACCCTGACGGCAAGGGACAAAAGCATTAAGTGTACAGTGCTGCGTTAGTAGCGGAGAGGGAGGCGGACGATGAGCCGGCAACCACGGCAGACACATCCAGCGACAAGCAGGGGGCTTCGCGGCAGGCTCTGGTCCCGACAAGGACGGATCTCTGTGACGCAGTTAAGAGCAGATGCAGAAAAGGATGGTGCAGCGCCCAGTCTACTTAGTCAGTTCCCTCCTGCAGGGGGCTAGGTCAAGGTACTCTGGTGTGCAAAAATTGCTTTTCGGCCTCCTCATGGCCTCGATAAAGCTGCGCCATTACTTTCAGGCACATGAGATCATAGTTGTCACTCGCTTTCCGCTGAAGAGGATCTGCGAGAATCCAGAAGCGAGGCGGCAGGATCGTCGAGTGGGCACTTTGGAACTGTCAAGCTTTGGCCTCAAGTTTGAAAGCACTTCAACTATCCAAAGCGAGCATTGGCAGAGTTCATAGCGGAATGGACCCCAACGCAAGATGAAGAAATTCCAGAGACGAGCATTCCCGTCAAGGAAGCGAGCAAAGAGTGGCTGATGTACTTTGATGGTGCCTTCTCGCTGCAAGGCACCGGTGCTGGCGTGCTGCTTATAGCACCCACCGGAGAACACCTCAAGTATATAGTCCAAATGCATTTTCCCAAGGAGCAAGCAACAAACAATACAATAGAGTATGAAGGTTTGCTTGCCGGTCTCAGGATCGCAGTAGACCTTGGGATCAGGAAGCTCATTGTTAGGGGTGACTCGCAGCTTGTCGTCCGCCAAGTGAACAAAGACTATCAGAGTCCACTGATGGAAGCCTACGTTGATGAAGTGAGAAAGCTAGAAGAACACTTTGTGACCTACAAATGGAACATGTTCCAAGAGCTCGAGAATGATATTGTCGATGGCTTTGTCAAAGTGCGCTGCACTTAAGTTGCACTGTGGAACCAGGGATTTTGTGCTCAAGCTAACTCAGCCAACAAGAATAACACCATCAACCTGGACAGAACAAGAAGAGGAAGTTGATCTCTGGTGACTACTTTCCACAGAGCTCCCGAAGCCGCCGCCAAGAAGGTCCCCAAGATCGACACCAACAGAGCCGAGGCGATGTCTGCTCCGACAAGCCCGAGGTTTGTTTCGTTGAAGCGAGCGCCCGGACAAGTTTTGCTCCGGCAAGCTTGCCGGGAACGTCAAGCTCGGCTGAGCCGCAAGTTCTTGTCGTGGAAGCTGATGTTCTGCAGCAGCAGATGTGCCTTTAGTCCTTGTTGTCGAGCCGCAAGCTCCAAAGATGGGCGCAGCAGATTGTCCATTTCCTTGACGGAGAACTTCCCAAAGAGCAAGAATAAGCGGAAAGAGTAGCCCGGCCAGTCAAGTATGTACGGTTTGTCGACAAAGACACTGCATGTATGCGAGACTCAATGGTGTGAAATTGAAGTGTATTCCCCGGGAAGATGGACTAAAGCTGTTGGCAGAGATACATGGAGGAATATGTGGTCACCACATTGGCGCAAGAGAACTTGCCGGCAAAGCTTTCCGGCAAGGTTTCTTCTGGCCAACAGCCCTCCAGGATGCAACTGCACAAGTAACCAAGTGTGAAGCGTGCCAGTTCCATTCCAAACAGATACACCAGCCAGCTCAAGCTCTCCAGACGATCCCTTTATCCTGGCCATTTTTGGTGCAGGGGCTCGACATCCTCGGCCCCTTCCCCGAAGCTGTCGGGGCTTTGAGTACTTATGCGTCGCAATCGACAAGTTCACAAAGTGGCGGAAGTGGAAGCGATGAGGAAGGTGACAGCCACGGTCGTGATCAAGTTCTTGGTCGATTGTTTGCCGTTTGGAATCCCTAACAGGATCATCACCGACAACGGCACACAATTCTGGTCGCACCTTCATGCGGTAAGTCCAAGATCTTGGCACCAAGGATGCGCTTTATACATTGCTCATCCGAGAAGCAACGGTCAAGCGAAGATGGCAAATCTTTGAAGTGTTGCGCGGGCTCAAGACCAGAACTTTCGACAGGCTGCACAAGTGCGGAAGAAACTGGATTGAGGAGCTGCTGGTGGTTCTTTGGTCGATCAGGACGACGACAAATCGAGCCACTGGCCAGACACCTTTTGCTCTAGTCCATGGAGCAGAGGCAGTTCTCCCCACGGAACTCTTATACGGATCGCCTCGAGTGCTCGCTTATGATGAGCTTGAGCAAGAGCAGCTGCGACAAGATGACGCGCTGCTCCTTGAGGAAGATCGTCTTCAGTCATTGCAGACGAGCTGCTCGTTACCCGACAAGCTTTGCGTCGCTACCATAGCCACAAAGTTAGTGCGAAGCCTCGAGGAAGGCGACCTTGTTCTTCGGCGTTCAGTCCGCCAAGAATTCAAACAAGTTGACGCCAAAGTGGGAAGGCCCTTATCGGGTGAAACGCAGTCACTAGGCCTGGCGCTGTCGCTTTGAGACCGAAGATGGCATTCCGGTGAGCAACTCTGGAACATTGAGCATCTTCGTAAGTTTTACTCAGAAGCGCGGTTGCGGAACCTGTTCCGCAACCACCTTTTGTACAAGTCTTGCGGCTGTTGCATGTAATCCTTTGTACAAAGCCGGGCGCAGACCCGATGCATCGATAAAGCTCATGTGTTGCGCACAACTTGTCAAATTCATGCTTTCATCATTTTATTGCATGTTTTGGCTAACACTTTGTGCAGCAACCACACCCATTAAGCAACATCGAGCCGCTGGGCTCCATAACTTTATTTTCTCTTCTTTCTCTTTTCTCAAAGAAAGGAAGGTTCCCTCGCGCACAAGTTAACCAGGGGGGGGGATGGAGAAGATAATACTATGGACCAAGCATTGCTCAAGGAAGTTTCGCCTTATCGGGAAGCAAGCAATGAAAAGCTAAGTTGCCCAAGTTTGAGCAATCAGTTCTTAAATTTTTAAGTTATCTTCCTCGAGCGATAGTACTTTGTATGGAAAACACGTGCGCATAGGAACCAACTTCATGGCTAGTCGCGCCCTTACTTTGTTTCGAGTCCGCTCAACAACTTAAGTGAGCTGCAGCTAGTCGCGACAAGGTTGTTTGTCGGAGGCGGCATCGCCAAAGAAGGTCTTGACGTTCCGCACTCGGCTTCATGACAAAGGTGCCTGCACCGACAAGTTCCCTAAAAGCGTAAGGGTAAAAACGTACAAAGGAAGGAATCAAGTAAAGGAAATAACATTGCAATGATCGCCTAAGATAGAGTATATTACAAAATAGCCTGTCGTAGATCTAATAAATTGTTCTAAACATGATCGGCAGCAACAAGGGAAAGATAAAATTGGCGGCCTAGTCTACGCGGTCGCCATCAACCCGCTTGATCTTGTTCACCTTGTCCACAATGGGTGCGACAAGGGCTTTGAGCGCCTCCACGTCGGCATCTGGCGGCAAGGATCACGAGGACGCCGTTGAGGTTGAGGCCTGGATTGCGGAAGGCCACCTTCATCAACACCTTCCGGAGGGCTCCTGCACAGATCTGGCGTGATTCCTCGGCCAGCTGCTTTGGGACCTCTTCTCGAGTCATTTGGAGGCCCGTCACCACGCCCTTGAAGAACAAGCTAAGCTTGGCGCTGGGTTGAAGGTGCTCGTCGGTGGAGTATCCGAGATCCACCATCCCCAGCTCCATCAGCTCGTTGTGGATGGCGGCAGCAGTATCCACAAGACGTTCGGTCCAGTGCTCCACACTCTCCCTCAAGGCGCTCTAGGCATCAACATCATTCGCCAGCAGCTCCTCGTTGGTCTTGATCTGCTCCAACAGGCCCACCTCCCGCTCCTTGGCACCGTCAAGCGTCTGCGTCAGAGTGGTCAGCTTCAGCTGAAGATCTGCCTTGGAATCCTTGGCGGCATCGAGCTCCTTGCTCCTATCAGCGAGACGACCCTGCAACTTGCCAAGAGTGTAGGCGTCCTTCTCGCGCTCGTGCTTGAGCGCGGCAAGCTCCTCGCCGCTCTTCTGGAGACTGGCCTCCAATTGTGCCACCTTTGTCTCCAGCTCCTTCTTGGCGGCTTCGGCGGCTGCGGCATCCTTCGGCTTCCTTGCGCCCGCCAAAGTGACTCCTCGCGACGACAAGCTCTTCCTCGTGGCTGTCCAGGTTGACCTTCCATTGCGCCCATTTCGCTTTCCTGCGCAGACAGCTTCTCGGTGGCAAGCCGCTGCTCCTCCTCAGCTGCGGCCTTCTCGAGGATGAAGGCCGTGCGCTCTTCAGCAAGCCGCTCCCGCTCTTCCGCTACGTTCCGGAGAGTTTCTTGGTTGGCGCTCCGGAGCTCTTCTGCGCGCTTCTCCATGTCCACTCCCGCCCTCGCGACAAGTGCTTCCCGGGACTCCAACTTGGCTTGCCGGGCGCGGTAGAGCGACAGCAGCTTCTTCAGCTGCTCCTCCTCAGACTTCGCCTTCTTGCTGCTTGGCGCGTCCATCAGCGTCGGCCAATGGAGGCGAGCAGCTCTCCGTCGAAGGTCTCTCCTTCGATCGGCGCTCTGGAGCTCGACTCCCATGGGAGTTTGATGAAGACGCCGTCACCGGCCTTCAAGTAGGCGCCGGGCTGGGGCTCTTGAACTGGCCTGGCGTGGCCAGGGGGAGTCGTGATCGGTGTAGCGCTGGCGCTCCTGCGGCCCAGGGGCCGTCGGTCACGATCGCCAGACCCCTCGCCCGGCTCTGCGGCGGCAGCCTCGAGGCCTCTTCGCGGCCAGGGCTCGTCGGCCCGGCCTCTTCTTCCACGACAGCGGCTTCGTCAGTGTTGCCGCGAGCGTCCTCCTCGCCGGCGACCTCAGTCTCCATCGGCTCTGTGGCGGACAAAGAAAGAACAATCAAGCAAATGTTCAAAAAGAAAAACAGAAGAAAACAAGCCCAAGGGAAATTTTGGCAAGAAGAGGATTACCTGCAATGGGATCTGCAGCCATGGTCTCGACCACTTTGGAGGGTCACTTGGTGCTGTCCCTTGCCGGAGTAGCCTCCCTTGCGGAGGACGCTCCTTGCGGAGAATCCTCCCTTGGCGGCGTGGTCAGGCAGATAGAATTTCGGGGGCGGCCTCCAGGCCCTCCTGATGAGGCTGCTCTGCTCCTACACAAACCAACAGTCAGATACCAATGAAGAAGGAGCACCCTTGCACACCTAACAATAAGGAGAAAACCGCACACTTACTCTGGGGGCTGTGCTGGGGGCTGCTCTGAGGAAGGGTTGCCGGATCCGGCAAGGGGGTCTCAGAGCAGCGCCTCCTGTTGCCCGCAGGTGGGTCGTCCTCAGCAGCGACCACCGGGGTCTTGGCTCTCTTCGACGCTCTCAGGCTAAGCGTCCTGGAAAGGAAATAGTTCAGAATGAAGCAAATCAGATTCAAGATGAAGCAATAAAATTGAAGAAATACAAGCACAATATTGAAGCTTACTCTTCTTCTTCCTCGGACCTGAGCGCGGAGAAATCAAACTCTGGCTCGCCTCCAGTGCGACGAGGCGGAGGAGTGGGCTCTCTTGGCCGCTTGGCGGAGGTGTCGGCGATGGCCTGGGAGGATCCCTTGATTGTCGCGGTGTGGGGTGCTCAGCTGCAACATCGCTTGCCGCGATAAGAGCGCGTCCTTGGGCCTGCTGTGGGCCCGTCTGCCGCCCCGTCTCGTCTCCGGCGTTGCAGAGACGCCTCTTTGGCGGAGCCGGGGGCTCCGTTTGCGGCAAGCTGCTGGATGGTGGGGAAGAAGCGCCCTCGGCCGGCTCGCCCGACTCGGCCTCGGGTTCGGCAAGCTCTTCCTCACCGGCGAACTCCCTTCGCTCGGCAAGGCTTGCCGCTTCGGCTGCATCTGCCTCCTCCACGGTGTACCCGAAAGCGCCCGGTAGCGGCAATGCTGCCGCCTCCTCCAGCTGGTGGCAATGCGCACCATCTCTTCGTCGGTGGTGTCGCGGGTGAGCCTCTTACGCTTTCGTCGGGCGGATCGACACTTCTTCCAAGGTGTCGAAGAACTGCTGCACGATGTCGTCGGAAGGCTCTTGCCAGTTGGAACGATCCCATGAGAATCGCTGGCGGCATCATGGCGCGGATGCGGTCGGGCGCAGAGTTGTTGCACAATGGGACGACCCCCCTCGGCAACCTAAACCACTCGGGGTGATCGGGGTCGTTCTTGAACAGCTCTAGCAGCATCGCATCCAACTCCAAGACGGTGAAATTCCAGTTTAGACCCGGGCGCAGCCTCATGATGTCCGCTGCGTTTTGGAAGTCCCAAGCAGGCCTGCTCCTCTCCTGCAAGGGAGCGATGCGGCGGCGAAGGAAATCTGCGCCAACTGCGCCTACGGTGAGTCCGGCAAGCCTGAGGCGCAAAATCCGGGTCACAGCTATCTTCAACCTAGCATCCTCCGGCGCCAAGCTGCTCCAATCGTTGCCGCGCACTATTGGGGCTTGGCGCACGGCAGTGAAGGGCTGCGGGTTCTCCTCTACGATCCAACACCAATTGGCTCTCCACTCCTCCCACTTGCTACGGAACTCTCCTTCCAGATAGGCCTCTTTCTTGCCGACCCTGGAGACCCAAGCAATCCCTCCGGCAAGCGGCTCCCCTCTCTCAACGCGGGGTATGAAGAAGTGGCGGAAGAGGGCTACGTTGGGGTGGATCCCGACAAAGTTTTCGCAAAGGTGTGCGAAAACTGCCATGGTCAGAATGGCATTGGGGGTGAAATCAAGGAGGCGGAACCCGTATGTGTTCATAATGTCACAAAAGAACTCAGAGAAGGGCGGGCAGAGCCCGCAATAGAAGAAAAGGGCAAAGAAAGGATACCTAGTTGGGGCTAATTCCGAAGCGGTGGCGGGGAGTACCTTCGTGCGCGGATGCGCACGCGTCTCCGTCGACCAGAATAGGTAGAAGCCCTCCCTCAGCCCCTTTGCGTCGAGATCGGGGGAGAAGATGGCCCTCTCCTTCCGCAGCGCAGCGAGCCGCTGCGCCTCGGCCGACTTGACACCCTTCCCCTTGTCGGCTTTCGGAGCCATGGCGGAGGCGGCGGAGGAGGCCGACGGCGTTGATGGTGCTGTGGCGAAAGAGGGCGGAGCGCTGCTCTCTTCGCACTGGAGAAGAAGGGGGGAGCGGCGGTGGTTTTCAAGACAAGACAGCAATGGCGAGGTGGGCGACCTGCCTCTGTTTCCCCTGTTTATAAGGAGGGGGAGGGGGCGGACGTTCCGCTTTTCCTAATAAAGAAACCCCCACGACCTCGCCCATGATCTCTCACATGACGCCACGTTCGGTGCGTGCCGTTAGTGGGGGACATGGTGGGTTCGGGGTGAGTTACGGCGTGATCAAGGCCGCGTGTGACCGTGCCTTTGTTTTGGGCCTGGCCCGACAGCGCTCGGCACCGTGTCTTGACCCAGGCCGGGGCTCTGTCGGTGTACTAGAGTAGGGGTACCCTAGTATCCCGAACTTCGTGCCGCAGGCGATTCTGACTGTGGCGGGGTTTGCACTGGTCACCGCCAAGGTCCTCCGTGGTTCCTTTGGAGCCATTCAAGAACAAAGTATTTGACCAAGAAGACAAGGCCCGGCAAGAGGAGCTTGCCGGAAGGCCACTCAAGGCACGCAGAAAACAAGACCCGGCAAGAGGAGCTTGCGGGAAGGCTCGAGCGCGACAAGCCTCCGGACGCGACAAGGATTCAGCAGCGGCAAGGCACTTGCCGCGCGTGCAACCTCTCTTCATCTCCGCTCTAGCTCATCTACCAACGTGTCGCCATGGGATCATTCCATGCTTGGCGTGTCAAGAGGCTGTGCAGCCAGTGAGGAGCAGCGATAAGCGGCGCCGACATCCCCACCATCGTGGCAAGCGGTGGCGCTCGACGATCCTCATTGCCTTGTTTAGGCGGCTGTGGACGGGCATTTAATGCTTTTGTCCCTTGCCGTCAGGGTTAGGTATATTGCACTGTACACTGTTCAAGTAGGTGTACCAACTACTGTTTTTCCATTTGTACCCTCATCTACGTTGCCACCTGTCGGAGACCCCCTTGAGCATATAAAAGGAGGCCCATGCGCAACGTAGAGAGGGTTCGGTCCGTTCGACTCACTCGAGACCAGAGACATCCACGCTAGGTTTTGTAGCTCTCATCGCTCCCTAGCAAGATAACAATACAATCAGATAAGCAGCAGTAGGAGTATTATCTCTCCGGAGAGCTCCGAAGCTGGGTAAAACTGCTCGTGTGCTTCACCTCGATCCGCTCTTCATGCGATCTCCGCCCCCCTCCGAACCAGAAGGGGCCTGGTCCGCCGGCCCCATAGGTGTTCGTGGTTCCGATCAGCCTCCCCGACACAAAGGAGAAAGAAGGCGTAGATGGAAAAGGTGGATCCTTATCCCCTCATATGGGCGAACGAAACTATGTGCCCCCACCAGCCTGGTAAAACTCGCTTATCTCCCAAGCGCCATAAATTAATGGCATGGTTGGGTTACCCACGCCCGTGTTGATGAGAATCCTGGAATAAGGGAACATGATCTCTGCTTCAACAAGACGTGCCAAGGAAACCGCCTCGCTAAGTCTTGTTGAGGTGGGACGGTAAAAACGATTCTAATAAAGGCTTGGCCATGGTGTGATGTCACTTGCGAAATACGTCGTGATTGGATTTGTGTAAATATTATTCTCTCTACGGTGGTATGTGGAAATTATTTTGCAAAGCCGGACACTATCCTTGTGTTCAAAATCTTCTATGAAGTATTCGGAGGAGGAACCCGCCTTGCAATGCCTAAGACAATCTGCGCGTCAGACTCGTCGTCATTGAAGTCCAGTCTAGGGGCTCTTGAGGGAGTCCTGGATTAGGGGTGTCCGGATGGCGGAATATAACCTTTGGCCGGACTCGTGGAATATGAATATACAAGTTTGAAGACTTCGTCCGGTGTCCGGTTGGTACTTTCCTTGGCGTGTAAGGAAAGCTTGGCGATACGTATATGTATATCTCCTCCCATTGTAACCGACTCTATGTAACCCTAACCCTCTCCAGTGTCTATATAAACCGGAGGGTTTTAGTGCATGAGACGAACAACAATCATACCATAGGCTAGCTTCTAGGGTTTAGCCTCTACGATCTCGTGGTAGATCTACTCTTGTACTGCCCATATCATCAATATTAATCAAGCGGGAGTAGGGTTTTACCTCCATCGAGAGGGCCCGAACCTGGGTAAAACATCGTGTCCCTTGTCTCCTGTTACCATCCGCCTAGACGCACAGTTCGGGACCCCCTACCCGATATCCGTCGGTTTTGACACCGACACCCCGGGTTAACCTGCTTTCATCAAGTAAGACACTCCTATCCAGGTAATCCTGGTATGACCCGCCGAACGTTTGACAAGTTACTCTCATAGAGACCCTAAACTTGTCAAAGTTAAAACGAAGATTGGTTAGTTGGAGGTCCATCTTAAAAGGCTTTGTTAAATGGTTTAACTCAGTGGCCTGGCAGCCCACGAAAAGCCTCGCATTTGGGCCTGGCAGCCCTCGAAAAGCCTTGACTACAAGTTTTTATTTGATTTTGTTTTTGCAAATTTTATCTCCGTTGATAAAGTTTTAAGGTAAATCGGTGTCTCTTGGCCTGGCCAGACTATATATCTTCACCTCAACCCGGTGTTTCTTAACCCGGTGTGGTTTATAGTTATCAGCTGTTAAGCTGACACTCAATGATGAACCGACGTCTTTCCAGTCTGGCATTGACTATACGTCGCCAGGATGATCATCCGGTGTTTATCATAACCCGACGTGACTTATTACGTACCAGCATAATGCGGTGGGCGTTCTCAAATATTCAAAGTTTGGGTTATCACCCTTACTAAGCAAGTTGGTCAACCAACAAAAGTAATTTAATATCGCAGGTATGATATATTTCATATTTCAGTGTTTTATAACCTTGGTTATAAAGATTCTGGCTCTACATGGAGTATCATAACCTGTCCGGCTATAAACTGCCAGGAGATGTTTAAATGTTTAACATGCAGAAGGCAGGATTTCCTATGAAATACCAAGGCAAATCAAACATGTGTAGCACCAATCATGCCGGATTAACAAAATCAGGTAGCAGTGCACGATGGCAGAAGATCAAAGTATTTCAACTAGCCTATTACACGGCGCTTTTGATGCCCAAAAGAATAATTGTTTGTTGCTCACAACACTATATGTGACAATAAAACCGACTGGTGGATTATGACTCAGCATCAGGCTGACGCGAAGTTGAAGGATCATCACACGTTGGTTCAACCTCCTCCTCCTCACCCAGTCGCTGGAAGTCAAGGGTGGTCCAATCAATCCTGGTTAAGGCTTGAAAGACAGCTTCATTGCTTATAAGGTTGGACGGTTCAATGTCAGGGGCATAGGTGTGCTTACGGATTGGAGGGATCAGGTTCTGTACTTCCTTCACGGCTGCATCAACATGTTTGTTATCCGCATCATAGCTAGACCGATTGACAGATAAATCAGCCTCCTCAGCCAATTGGCTTGCCAGTGGGCGCATCTATTTGGTCAAGACTTTGAGGGCTTCATTGTCAAAGTCCGATCCGTCCTCCTGTTGACCAGGATAACCCTTTGTGATGTCTGCCGGATCAAGATCGGCAATCCACGCTTTGGCCCATGTCAGCGCTGTTAAAGCGCCAGCCCTTGCAGCAGATCATTTCATCTCTTCCATCTGGGCTGGAGTCATGGATAATTTGGTCAAGGTACCCTTGATCAATGTTGGTGCCGGTTTGTTGAAGGAAGCCGCACAAATGACTCGTTGCGCACCAGTGTACAATTGTTCTACCAGTGTATATGCTTCCTTCAACTTCATCCGCATGTCAGAACCTAGATGAGCAATACGACTACCTGCAACGGTTTGAGAAGTTCCTGTTAAACCGGCTAATTTCAAAGTGATTAAGGATGATGTTGATAAATGGTACATACCAAAAATTGCTGAAGTCTTAGCATTGATTTGGTGTTTCAACCCAGTTAGCTCTTCTGTAACCGTTTTGAGGGCTGCTTCAGCATCTTCGACCCGCTTTAAGAGAGCAGTTTTCTTTGTTTCCCAATCCGCCCGTTCACTTTTAAAACCATCCTTCATTTGTTCCATGGCAGTCAAAGCACCCTTCAGTTCATCTTTGGCCTTGGAGGCTTCGGCTTGCTAGGATTTAATGTTTTCTTGAAGCTCAACAATCTGGGAATCTTTGACATTTAAGTCAGCCTACACAAGACAGATGATAGAGATGTTAAAGATTTTTTCTCAAAGTCCCAAGCACATAACAAGTTATATGCTTGGCACTTGGGGGCTAATGCGGATTGCTTTTCATTCAAAGTCCCAAGGCTCAATACAAGTATTAATCTTGGCACTTGGGGGCTAATGCAGATTTGACCAGAAAACTCAAAGATGAAGGAATTCAACACTGACAAGTTTGAAACAGAAAGTCCCGATTCATCTTGAAGAGATAAACCGGCCCTTGGGGGCTACAATGGAGTCATACAGTATAAAGAAAATTTATGAAGTGTCTGAAAGTTACCTCATAACGCTCCTTCATCAAGTTGACCAAACCGGCCTCATAATCACAGCTTGTGTAAAGGCGGTTTAAGTATCCAAAATGAAGTTCCTGAGCGGGGAGATGAGCATAGTTTGACACATCAGTTTTCCACTTGCCTTTCTCATCAGCAGCAGATTCCACCTTGGCACTGTGCTTTGCCAAAGTGACAAGATTACCAGGAGTATTATAGCCAGTCCCAGTAATCACAACGTCATCAGTTGCTGCATTTGAGTTTGCCGTTTTGTCTGCGGTCTTGGTAGGGCTTGGCGGATCAGCAGTTGGATGTGGAGGATTGGCTTGAGGACTTGATGGATTGATATGAGGGCTTGCCGGATTTACTTCAGACGGTTCAGCATCAGTGTCCTGGCTTTGTGGCACCGGATCATCCATGGCGACATCAACCTCTCTGCCAGTGCCTTCTGAGATCCTACCCGGTTCAATATCGTCAGTAGGGGCATTGGTCTTTGCTTTCTTGCTAAAACAGGCCTTGGCACTGCAAATTGACAATAAGAGGATTAGTATGGTGAACCGGCGCAAGACAACAACGTTAACATTATTATACGTACCCAAGGACGGTTTTCAGGGGAGGCATTTGCGTGGTTGATGAATCGCCAGATCAGGAGTTAGAAGTCACCTGATAATTTGAGTCAGACGGATTAAGAGGGTATCGGAAGTAACCCGCCAAGGGGTAAGACTTGATAGAATTACAAAAGACCTCTACACGACGCTTCCGGAGTGGAGTGTCTGGTAAACCGGAGGAAGTGACTTGCTGGCCACTATGCCGGGTTGTGCGACGAGCTTCAGGATGTTGTGGATCCAAATGAGTGAAAGGATGTGAATGCTTCACTTTCCGGACTGCGCGGCAGATTTTTCTTACTGGCACAAGATCGGAAGTGGAGGAAAGGGAGATTACCTCAACACTGTCAGCACGGCTAGCCTCCGCATCATCCTGGTAATGGTCGTTGTCAATAAGGTGTATGAAAAATGAGCCAAGGGAGTCAAGTTCTACCTCTTGTTCTGAATCATCAACATCTTCGGGCGGTTCAGAGGACTCGGCGGTCTTCTTCTTGGCTGGCTTCTTGACGGCCTTGGCACGAGCAGTCCTCGCCGGTTTCTCTTGATTTTTTGACGGTTTGTCCAGAGTTTTCTTCTTCCAGAAAGGATCTTTGGCCTGTAAGAATAGATAAAGAATCATCAGAACAATATTAAAGTGGAGATGGACCAGAAAAGTAGAAGGATAATTTTTTTACCACTAGCGGTTTGTTGGAGGTGTTAAAGGGATGCAGCCCAGTTTTGCTGCATTTAGCGATCGGTTCATCCAACATTTTCTTGACTGCCTCAGTGACTTCATCATCAGTTATTTCTATCTCATGGTGCCGTTGAGGGTCCTTGATGTCCCCGGTATACTCATGCATCAATTTGGTACGGCGGCTTAAAGGCAAGATACCCCATGAAACCCAGCAACGAACAAGGTCAACGCTGGTTAACCGTTGGCTAGGAAAGCCCAGAGCTTGGCGAGTTGAGGTGCATAAATTTGTTGTTCTTTGGCAGTGAGCCGTTGAGGTAGTGGGTGGCCATTGCTGAGCGGGTGAGCACGGTAACCTGGCAGAGGGTTTTCTTCAGCAGGAGCAGTGTTTCGACAATAGAACCATGTTTGGTTCCAATCTTTGGGGTGGCTGTGATGTTTGGCATGAGGAAAATCAAATTCTTTTAGTTTCTGAATCGACACTCCGCCAAGTTCAGTGTTGGGGCTGTCAGAAAATTCAGTTCAGTGATTTAAGTGGAAAAAGTCCCGGAAGAGCTCAACAGTTGGCTCTTCTTGAAGGTAAACTTCACAGAACACTTGGAAATTACAGATATTGGACACAGAGTTCGGTCCAATGTCTTGAGGATGGAGTTGGAAGTTGGCAAGCACATCCCGGAAAAACTTTGATCCGGGAGGGCTAAATCCCCGGTCTAAATGCTGCATAAATACCACCACTTCTCCATCTTGAGGTTCAGGAGGGCACTCAGGGCCTAGGACTCGCCAATGAATGACCTCTTTCTTGGCCAAACCGCCAGTTAGAACATACCCGTTGAGTTGAGTCTCTGTGATCCGGGAAGGAACCCAGTTGCAAGAGGCGAATTGCTTGGCCATTCTTAAGAACAGACTGTAAAGGAAGTGCAAAAGCTGATTTACGGTTCAAGATTGATGTGCACAAACCGGTGTTAAACCGGGGAAATTAATTCAAACATATATGCACTATAAACCGGATATGGGTGCTTAAGATAAGATGGCGGTTTACGTGAGGGCTAATGGTAACTGGCGGATTGTGATTTTTAAAGGTTAAACCGCCCACAAGTGGAAGAAGCATACCTGAAATTTACTAAGTACTGGAGAAACAGGTTTTGCAAGATGATATTATAGTTTTGGATCTGCCGCGGCCTAGTAAAGAAAAATTTTCTGAGCCCTAAAAATGACGATGGTGGAACAATAATAGACCAGATGAGATCTATCTAGGAACAAGAGGCTATGGCGGAGCAGATTAAAACTACAGCTTTGGCTACAAGGATAAAGTTGTCAGGGCTAGCCAGATTCAACAAGATGCTGAGAGAAGGCAGAAAAACACCGATGAACGCTGATGAACACCGAAGAATTTTGAAACCCTAATGCAGACTCGGTAAATTGAGGAAAGGAGTACTTACCAGGGCCACGTGGCGGCAGAGGAGCGTCGCAAGAATTCTGGTACAAACAGGTTGATGCAGCGGCCTAGTCGGTGCAGATTCAAGGATCGACGGCGGCGGTGGTGCTCGAGCTCTTTGAGGTCGCGAGGAGGAAGAAGATGCGAAAAGGCAAGGGGGAAAATGGAAGGACCCCCTGGTCTTATTTATGAAGGCAAGAGGATAAGCGGCAGGTGCGAGAATCGAGGAGCCTGAAGCGACAAGACGGGGTGCAGCTGTCGCCTCGATGTTCGGGAGATTAGATGAAGGGAATCTTTTTATGCAGGGATGACATCATAATGATTTATTAAGATTTCAGAACATGACGTCATGGTAGTTTTCCAAAGTTTACAAGGAGAAGACATCTCGACGGTTTATGAGGATTGCAAGAAAGCGTTCAACGAATATTTTTAAGTGTTGAAGATTGACATGAACATGTTCAAATCAATTTGGGGCCTAATGTTGGGGATATAACTACTCAATATAAACCGCCCAGGAGGAGCCGGTTCACGTTCATCCATACTGAAGCCCATGAAGATAAAGAAGATGGCGCTCTACTATTAAAGCTTAGAGGCCCAGAGCCCGGAGGCGGGTTAGGGCCCATAGTTGTATAACTTGTGTTCTAAGTTAGGGAAAGAAAGAGATCGAGTCGGACACTTGTATGAGCCTACCTCGGAACTCTGTAAACCGGCCGGACGTCCACCCATGTATATAAGGGGACGACCCGGCGGCGGTTTAGGACAGGAAACAACAACTTGAGACTCAAGCAAGCATATTTGCTCCCTGGTCATCGAAACCCCAATAATCCCATCACAACTAGACGTAGGATTTTACCTTCATCGTAAGGGGCCAAACTAGTATAAAACCCTCGTGCGTCCCTTGTCCGCTTTAACCCCTTTAAGCTAACCCGTAGCGATGGCTCCATGACTAAGTCCTTCCGTGAGGACATCTGCCGTGACAAAACCACGACATCGCCAGTATATATTTGGATTGCGCCATTGGAATCATGCGCTCATAAATCATTGGATTACATTATTCAAATCTTCAAATAGCCAACATGGCTGGATTTTATTATGGTTATCAGCAACCAGTATTATGATTAAGGTTTTCAAAGTCGCTTTAGTACAATGGCTATTATATTATCAATGTATATGATTTATTCTACAATTGAAGGAATAGTTCCGAGTCTCTGCAGGCTTACGACCCGGCACTTGGGGGCTACATTATTTAAATTGAGATTATATCAAATATGCAAGTCTCATGTCGCTGCAAGCATGCACCATGACACTTGGGGGCTAATGCAAAGTCATTTTTTTCTCATCTTATTAAAGACCCGACTCATCTCATCATAATGAGCCGGCCCTTGGGGGCTACCAATTGCTCCTGTAAAAAAATTCAAGGTATACAAGCCTTAATCCATTATATTAAAAGATTCATTGCTCAGTTGGTAAAGCATAAAGCTCTTAACCTTGTGGACGTGGGTTCAAGCCCTACGAAGGAGGCTACATTATAAAATGTTATTTTCATTGAAGTATATATCAAGTCCCAGCTCAGTATTATCTTACTAAGCCGGCCCTTGGGGGCTACACATCACTGCTCAAGTCTACATGATTATATTTACAAAGTCCCTGCTCATTATTGCATAATGACCCGGCCCTTGGGGGCTACACTGGTTGAAAGTTTTTTATGAGTATAAGGCAAATTACAAGTCCCAGGATGCTGCAAGCATGACAACCCGGCACTTGGGGGCTACATATATGGAGTATTCAGTTTTTACTAGTGACTGAGATGAACAACATGGATTTCTTCATAGTGGAGGTAATTATATGGAAACAAGTATCAAATCATCACGTTGTTCTATTCAAGACTTGGGGGCTACAGGTAAGATGGATATAAGGGAGAAGCATCTTCCAATTTTCAGTTTTGAGCAAACCAGATTGACCCGGCATCATCAATCATTATGACCCAGTGTCTGCAACAATCATAACTCGGCATCATCAATAATCATGAACCGACGTTGGCAATAATCATGAACCGGTGTTGGCAACAATCATGAACTGGAGTTGGAAGCAATCATGACCTGGAATTATCAGTTTTTATAACCCGGCGATTTTGGAAATCATAAACCGGCAAGTTCTCGCCGGCTGAATATCAGTTGAATATTTGAAGATAATTATTTTTTGTCAAGTCCGAGTCAAACGGATTCTTTATTTACAATATTTTTTTCTACAAGCAAATTGATTATGAAGCTGGTCTATTGACCCGGATTTTCTAGAAGTAGGAAATGACAAGGACTTAAAGATGATCAGGTGCCGGCTTACAAGAATATTTAACCCGGAGTATCTTGATAACCCACAAGTATAGTGGATCGCAACAGTTTTCGATAAGTAAGAGTGTCGAACCCAACGAGGAGCTAAAGGTAGAACAAATATTCCCTAAAGTTCTATTGACCACCGATACAACTCTACGCGCGCTTGACGTTCGCTTTACCTAGAACAAGTATGAAACTAGAAGTACTTTGTAGGTGTGATAGGATAGGTTAGCAAGATAAGTAAAGAGCACGCAAATAAAAACTAGGGGCTGTTTAGATAAAAACACAACTAAAGTAAATATGGCGAGTGTGGAAAAGTGGTGGTAGGAGGTGTGGAATTGTCCTACGCAATTGACTATGTTACTAGACCGGTAATCACTATTGCAATTCTATTTGAGGGAGAGGCATAAGCTAACATACTTTCTTTACTTGGATCATATGCACTTATGATTGGAACTCTAGCAAGCATCTGCAAGTACTAAAGATTCATTAAGCTAAAACCCAACCATAGCATTAAAGTATCAAGTGTTGGGGAACGTAGCAGAAATTCAAAATTTTCCTACGTGTCACCAAGATCTATCTATGGAGAAACTAGCAACGAGGGGAAGGAGAGTGCATCTACATACCCTTGTAGATCGCTAAGCCGGAAGGCGTTCATGAGAACGGGGTTGAAGGAGTCGTACTCGTCGTGATCCAAATCACCGGAGATCCTAGTGCCGAACGGACGGCACCTCCGCGTTCAACACACGTACAGCCCGGTGACGTCTCCCACGCCTTGATCCAGCAAGGAGAGAGGGAGAGGTTGAGGAAGACTCAATCCAGCAGCAGCACAACGGCTTGGTGGTGATGGAGGAGCGTGGCAATCCAGCAGGGCTTCGCCAAGCACCACGGGAGAGGAGTAGGAGGAGGCAGGCTGCGCCAAATAGAGATCGAATCACAGATTATGGGCAGCCCCTAGGCCTCATATATATAGGGAAGGGAGGAGGGTGCGCCTCTAGGGTTCCCACCCCAGAGGGGCGGCAGCCCTAGATTGGATCAAGGGGCGGCCAAGAGGGAGGGAGAGGGAGGCGCCCACTAGATGGGCCTTAGGGCCCATCTGCCCTAGGGTTTGCCCCCTCCCACTCTCCCTTGCGCCTTGGGCCTCTTGTGGGGGGCGCACCAGCCCCTTTGAGGCTGGTTCCCTCCCACACTTGGCCCACGCAGCCTTCTGGGGTTGGTGGCCCCACTTGGTGGACCCCCGGGACCCTCCCGGTGGTCCCGGTACATTACCATATCGCCCGAAACTTTTCCGGTGACCAAAACAGGAGTTCCCATATATAAATCTTTACCTATGGACCATTCGAGAACTCCTCGTGACGTCCAGGATCTCATCCGGGACTCCGAACAACATTCGGTAACCACATACAAACTTCCTTTATAACCCTAGCGTCATCGAACCTTAAGTGTGTAGACCCTACGGGTTCGGGAACCATGCAGACATGACCTAGACGTTCTCCGGTCAATAACCAACAGCGGGATCTGGATACCCATGTTGGCTCCCACATGTTCCACGATGATCTCATCGGATGAACCACGATGTCAAGGAATCAATCGATCCCGTATACAATTCCCTTTGTCTAGCGGTATTGTACTTGCCCGAGATTCGATCGTCGGTATCCCGATACCTTGTTCAATCTCGTTACCGGCAAGTCTCTTTACTCGTTCCGTAACACATCATCTCGTGATCAACTCCTTGATCACATTGTGCACATTATGATGATGTCCTACCGAGTGGGCCCAGAGATACCCCTCCGTCAACCGGAGTGACAAATCCCAGTCTCGATTCGTGCCAACCCAACAGACACTTTCGGAGATACCGTAATGCACCTTTATAGTCACCCGATTACGTTGTGACGCTTTGGTACACCCAAAGTATTCCTACGGTATCCGGAGTTGCACAATCTCATGGTCTAAGGAAATGATACTTGACATTAGAAAAGCTTTAGCATACAAACTACGATCTTTGTGCTAGGCTTAGGATTGGGTCTTGTCCATCACATCATTCTCCTAATGATGTGATCCCGTTATCAATGACATCCAATGTCCATGGTTAGGAAACCGTAACCATCTATTGATCAACGAGCTAGCCAATAGAGGCTTGCTAGGGACATGGTGTTGTCTATGTATCCACACATGTATTTGAGTTTCCTATCAATACAATTATAGCATGGATAATAAACGATTATCATGAACAAGGAAATATAATAATAATAACTAATTTATTATTGCCTCTAGGGCATATTTCCAACATCAAGTCCCCTTTATCCCATACGCAACAATCCCCTTACTCCGGTTTGTGTTTCAGTCACTCACTCAACCCACTATAAGCGAATCATGAACGCATTGCAACACCCTACAGCAAGAATCCCTCACGCTTGCGCGACACGGAGCGCACCATAGGACAACACCAATAATAAAACATGCAACTCAAACCAATCATAGCAATTCATCGATCACCGATAGGACAACGAAAATCTACTCAGACATCATAGGATGGCAACACATCATTGGAAAATAATATGAAGCATAAAGCACCATGTTCAAGTAGAGGGTACAACGGGTTGCGGGAGAGTGAAGCGCTGAATATAGAAGGGGGAAGGTGATGGAGATGTTGGTGAAGATGGCGGAGGTGTTGGCGAAGATTGCGGTGATGATGATGGCCCCGGCAGCGTTCCGGCGCCACCGGAAGCAAGGGGGAGAGAGCCCCCCTTCTTCTTCTTCTTCTTTCTTGACCTCCTCCCTAGATGGGAGAAGGGTTTCCCCTCTGGTCCTTGGCTCCCATGGCTTGGGAGGGGCGAGAGCCCCTTCGAGATTGGATCTATCTCTCCGTTTCTGCGTTCTCAGATTCCACCCCTTCACCGTTTCCTTTATATCTGGAGATCCGTAACTCCGATTGGGGTGAATCTTTCGCCCAGAATTTTCTCGTAAAATTAGCTTTCTTGCGGCAAAAGAAGAGCATCAACCGCCTTACGGGTGGCCCACGAGAGCCCAGGCCACGCCTGGGAGAGGCGCGCCCCTGTCTCGTGTGGCCACCGGACACCGTTCGCGTTGATTTCACTTCCCAAAATCATAAATATTCCAAAAAAATCTCCGTCCGTTTTATCCCGCTTTGGACTCCGTTTGATATTGGGTTTCTGAAACAAAAAACATGCAATGTATGAGGAACTGGCATTGGGCACTGGATCAATATGTTAGTCCCAAAAAATAGTATAAAAAGTTGCCAAAAGTGTATAAAAGTTGAATAATATTGGCATGGAACAATAAAGAATTATAGATACGACGGAGACGTATCAGCATCCCCAAGCTTAATTCCTGCTCGTCCTCGAGTAGGTAAATGATATAAATGATAATTTTTGATGTGGAATGCTACCTAGCATAATCTTGATCATATGTCTAATCATGGCATGAATATTAAGACACGAGTGATTCAAAGCAATAGTCTATCATTTGACATAAAAACAATAATACTTCAAGCACACCAACCAAGCAATTATGTCTTA
This sequence comes from Aegilops bicornis, assembly GCA_021605145.1. Lineage (NCBI taxonomy): Eukaryota > Viridiplantae > Streptophyta > Magnoliopsida > Poales > Poaceae > Aegilops > Aegilops bicornis. The sequence continues at coordinate 390,431,930 of CM038675.1, read as the reverse complement.
TTGAAATAACATAGCCAAAGAAAGCTCATCCCTACAAAATCATATAGTCTGGCTATGCTCCATCTTCACCACACAAAATATTCACATCATGCGCAGCCCCGATGACAAGCCAAGCAATTGTTTCATACTTTTGACGTTTCTCAAACCTTTTCAACTTTCACGCAATACATGAGCGTGGGCCATGGATATAGCACTATAGGTGGAATAGGATATAATGATGGAGGTTATGTGGAGAAGACAAAAAAGGAGAAAGTCTCACATCGACGCGGCTAATCAACGGGCTATGGAGATGCCCATCAATTGATGTCAATGCGAGGAGTAGGGATTGCCATGCAACAGATGCACTAAGAGCTATAAGTGTATGAAAGCTCAACAAAAGAAACTAAGTGGGTGTGCATCAAACTTGCTTGCTCATGAATACCTAGGGAATTTGAGGAAGCCCATCGTTGGAATATACAAGCCAAGTTCTATAATGAAAATTCCCACTAGTATATGAAAGTAACAACATAGGAGACAATCTATATGAAGAACATGGTGCTACTTTGAAGCACAAGATATGAGACTCACTACATGAAGAACATGGTGCTACTTTGAAGCACAAGTGTGGAAAAAGAGATAGTAACATTGCCCCTTTTTATTTATTTTCGTTTTTTTCTTTTTGCGGGCTTCTTTGGCCCCATTTTTTATTCAGGCTTCTTTGGCCTCTCTTTTTTTGGATGGGGCAATGCTCTAATAATGATGATCTTCACACTTTTATTTACTTACAACTCGATATTACAACTCGATACTAGAACAAAGATATGACTCTATATGAATGCCTCCGTGATGTACCGGGATGTGCAATGATCTAGCGTAGCAATGACATCAAAAAATGGACAAGCCAAGAAAACATCATGCTAGCTATCTTACGATCATGCAAAGCAATATGACAATGAATGCTCAAGTCATGAATATGATGATGATGAAAGTTGCATGGCAATATATCTCAGAATGGCTATGGAAATGCCATGATAGGTAGGTATGGTGGCTGTTTTGAGGAAGATATAATGAGGCTTATGTGTGATAGAGCGTATCGTATCATGGGGTTTGGATGCAGCGGCGAAGTTTGCACCAACTCTCAAGGTGAGAAAGGGCAATGCACGGTACCGAAGAGGCTAGCAATGATGGGGTGAGAGTGCGTATAATCCATGGACTCATCATTAGTCATAAAGAACTCACATACTTATTGCAAAAATCTATTAGCCATCAAAACAAAGTACTATGCGCATGCTCCTAGGGGAATAGATTGGTAGGAAAAGACCATCGCTCGTCCCCGACCGCCACTCATAAGGAAGGCAATCAATAAACACCTCATGCTCCGACTTCATTACATAACGGTTCACCATACGTGCATGCTAGGGGACTTGCAAACCTCAACACAAGTATTTCTCAATTTCACAATTACTCAACTAACACGACTCTAATATCACCACCTTTATATCAGAAAACTATTGCAAGGAATCAAACATATCATATTCAGCAATCTACAAGTTTTATGTAGGGTTTTATGACTAACCATGTGAATGACCAGTTCCTGTCATCTCTCTAAATAGATCTAAGTGAAGCAAGAGAGTTTTAATTCTTTCTACAAAAGATATGCCCATGCTCTAACAATTATAAGTGAAGCAAAAGAGCATTCTACAAATGGCGGTTTTCTATGGGAAGAGAAACATGCAATCCAAACTTCAAATGATATAAGTGAAGCACATGAAGCATTCTATAAAGCCATACTCAAAAGATATAAGTGAAGTGCAATGAGCATTATATAAATAAACCAAGGACTATCTCATACCAGCATGGTGCATAAAATAAAAATGAAAACTAAATGCAAAATACGCTCCAAGACTTGCACATAATGCATGAAAGAAACGAATTCAGAAACATACCGATACTTGTTGAAGAAAGAGGGGATGCCTTCCGGGGCATCCCCAAGCTTAGACGCTTGAGTCTCCTTGAATATTTACTTGAGGTGCCTCGGGAATCCCCAAGCTTGAGCTCTTGCCTCTCTTCCTTTTCCTCATATCGAGACATCCTCGATTAGACACTACATCCACACAAAACTTCAACAGAAAACCCGGTAAGGTCCGTTAGTATAATAAAGCAAATCACCACTCTAAGTACTGTTGCAAACCAATTCATATCTTGTTGTTGCATTGTGTCTACTGTAATATAACTTCTTCATGGCTTAATCCACTGATATAAATTGATAGTTTCATCAAAACAAGCAAACTATGCATCAAAAACAGAATCTGTCTAAAACAGAACAGTCTGTAGTAATCTGAACATTCACCATACTTATGATACTTGAAAAATTCTGCCAAAATTAGGAAACATAAACAATTTGTATATCAAGACAGTGCAAAAATAATCAGAACCATTTGACGTTCCAGTAAAAACTTAAAATTCCCGCACTACAGCCAAAGTTTCTGTCCTGCACCGTACAAACCAACAAGCATTGTAAACATCCTAAAGGCAAACCTTGGCACATTATTTTTATAATACAATGGAATTGTACAAGGGGATAATTATTTTTGTTGAAAAGTTTCTTTAATCAAGATTCACAAACTTTCCGTGAGCATGAACAAAGTTCAAGGAGCTCCCCCACTTCAACAGTGCTTGTCTCTCTCACTTTCACTTTCCTTTTTGAAAAAGTTTTGGGTTCCCCTCTTTATTTTTTTGTTTTTAAACTATATGAAAGCACTCAATAGAAATTAATGACTCTCTAAAACTTCCGGGTTATCTCCCCGGCAGCACTTTCTTTAAAGCCATTAAGCTAGGCATATAGTGCTCAAGTAATGAATCCACCCGGATCCCAAGGTATATCAAAGCCAATTTTAATTAACAATGATTTGTAATTTAGTAGTGAGCACAAAGTAACATATATCATGCAACAACGAAGTCTAATTCTCTTCCTATGCATCGGCATGTCATAAAAGGACAATTCATACACACCAAGTAAAGGCCAATGCATAGTATAAGAAATTTCTTGCAATTCTGTCGTATTGGAAACATAGAGAGGTGGAGACATAGTTCCTCTCTCATAATAATTGCAAGTAGGAGCAGCAAGCACATGCATATTATATTCATCAAAATCATCATGTGCAATGGTAAAAGGCAACCCATCAATATAATCCTTAATAAGCACAAACTTCTCCGATATAGTGTAGTCGGGAGAATTCAAAAAGATAATAGGACTATCATGCGTGGGTGTAACAGCAAAAATTTCATGTTTAACATAAGGAACTATAGCAAGTTCATCTCCATAAGCATAATTCATATTGGCATCTTGGCCACAAGCATAGCAAGCATCATCAAAAAGGGATATTTCAAGAGAATCAATGGGATCATAGCAATCATCATAGCAATCATCCTTCGGTAAGCACGAAGGGGAATTAAACAATGTATGAGTTGAAGAGTTACTCTCATTAGAAGGTGGTCACGGGTAGCTAATCCGCTCTTCCTCCTTTTGTTCTTCGCTCTCCTCATCATGTTTTTCATCCAATGAGCTCACTGTTTCATCAATTTCTTCTTCCATAGCTTCCGGCAAAATATTAGTCTCTTCTTGGACATCGTTGACTTTCTTCATAAAAGCATTAATATAGTAATTGTATTCATAATTTTCATAGCAATATCCAAGTATAGCAAGATTTTCCGGCCTATAACCATCATCATCAAAAGCTTCATACTTTTCAAACAAAGCTTCAATATCACAGGCAGCCTTAAAAGCAACAAGTTCTTCTATTTGTTCCACATCATAGTAATCATATATACCATTAGCATAAGAAGCTAAGGTTTCATTATCATTAAATTTGCATGAAAAGGGGAGGTGTGGAGCCTCCATCCTAGAGCAACAAGTAATATCATATCTCAAGCATAGATTCCAGGCATACCAACGAACCATAATAAATTGATCCCATAATAGTTTCCCTTTTTGTATCGAGCGATAATCCCTAAAGTATTCACGTTGATCCAACGTGTCTCCCATTATAAAGTTGAGTGGGGTTTTCTCAGGATTATCAAAGTAGTACATAATATCTCTCACATAATGAGAATCGGGGGTTTTAGGAGCTACCCCATCTACATGAGTAGCAAGTACCTCTAATTTTTTGGTATTTTGTGTTCCATATCCATAACTAAAGATAGAGAACAACTAAGAACAGCAAATAAAAATTACTTAGTGATAAAGCAAACAAGCACACACGAGAATATTCACCCCACACTATGACTCCCAGGCAACGGCGCCAGAAAAAGTTCTTGATAACCCACAAGTATAGGGGATCGCAACAGTTTTCGATAAGTAAGAGTGTCGAACCCAACGAGGAGCTAAAGGTAGAACAAATATTCCCTAAAGTTCTATCGACCACCGATACAACTCTACGCGCGCTTGACGTTCGCTTTACCTAGAACAAGTATGAAACTAGAAGTACTTTGTAGGTGTGATAGGATAGGTTAGCAAGATAAGTAAAGAGCACGCAAATAAAAACTAGGGGCTGTTTAGATAAAAACACAACTAAAGTAAATATGGCGAGTGTGGAAAAGTGGTGGTAGGAGTTGTGGAATTGTCCCTAAGCAATTGACTATGTTACTAGACCGGTAATCACTATTGCAATTCTATTTGAGGGAGAGGCATAAGCTAACATACTTTCTTTACTTGGATCATATGCACTTATGATTGGAACTCTAGCAAGCATCTGCAAATACTAAAGATTCATTAAGGTAAAACCCAACCATAGCATTAAAGTATCAAGTCCCCTTTATCCCATACGCAACAATCCCCTTACTCGGGTTTGTGTTTCACCACTCACGCAACCCACTATAAGCTTAATCATGAACGCATTGCAAATCCTACAGCGGGAATCCCTCACGCTTGCGCGACACGGAGGGCACCATCGGACAACACCAATAATAAAACATGCAACTCAAACCAATCATAGCAATTCATCAATCACCGATAGGACAACGAAAATCTACTCAGACATCATAGGATGGCAACACATCATTGGAAAATAATATGAAGCATAAAGCACCATGTTCAAGTAGAGGGTACAGCGGGTTGCGGGAGAGTGGAGCACTGAATATAGAAGGGGGAAGGTGATGGAGATGTTGGTGAAGATGGCGGAGGTGTTGGTGAAGATTGCGGTGATGATGATGGCCCCCGGCGGCGTTACGGCGCCACCGGAAGCAAGGGGGAGAGAGCCCCTTCTTCTTCTTCTTCCTTGACCTCCTCCCTAGATGGGAGAAGGGTTTCCCCTCTGGTCCTTGGCTCCCATGGCTTGGGAGGGGTGAGAGCCCCTCCGAGATTGGATCTATCTCTCTGTTTCTGCGTTCTCAGATTCTACCCCTTCACCGTTTCCTTTATATCTGGAGATCCGTAACTCCGATTGGGGTGAATCTTTCGCCCAGATTTTTCTCGTAAAATTAGCTTTCTTGCGGCAAAAGAAGAGCGTCAACCACCTTACGGGTGGCCCACGAGAGCCCAGGCCGGGCCCGGGGGGGAGGGCGCGCCCCCTGTCTCGTGGCCACCCCGGATACTGTTTCGCGTTGATTTCACTTCCCAAAAATCATAAATATTCCAAAAAAAATCTTCGTCCGTTTTTATCCCGTTTGGACTCCGTTTGATATTGAGTTTCTGGGAAACAAAAAACATGCAATGTGAACGAGGCGGCACCGGCAATCGGATCAATATGTTAGTCCCAAAAAATAGTATAAAAAGTTGCCAAAAGTGTATACAAGTTGAATAATATTGGCATGGAACAATAAAAAATTATAGATATGACGGAGACGTATCAGAGTACAACTGGTCAAAATTGTTCTTGTGTTTATTTTACAGGATCAGTTTAACATGGATAAATCCAAATTAAACTGGGGGCTAATGTCGGGGATATACCCCGCGGTATAAACCGGCTGGAAATATGACCCGGCCGGAACTTGGCGGTTTACTTGAGACCCGGTTTACACTTGGTGATTCACTGGCGACCCGCCCTGACCAGACGGTTTACAAACAACCCGCCGGAAATGATGACTCACTGGTAACCTGGCGGGCGGGACGGGGATGACAAGGCCCGAGGCCCAGAAGGCCGGTTTATGTTAATGGTGAGCCGGTTTACAAGGAAAGGCATAAGGAATATTTACCTTACAAGGAGTTAAGACCCGGACTTGTATCCGGTTTGTATTAGAAGGTAGACTAGTCCTAGTCCTAATAAGACTCCACATGTAACCTGCCCCTTCAACTTATATAAGGAGGGGCAGGGCTCTCCAAAGGGGAGAGGCAAGAAGAAACAATCTCGAGGGCTAGACACAAAGAGCCGGTTTACCGGCGACTCCATCATGAGCATAATGAGACCTAGCCACAAACAGCATGTAGGGCTATTACCGAATGATGTTTCCCGGGGCCCGAAGCTGTCTAAATCCTTGTCTTGTGTGATGATCCGCCTCGCGTCTCTCGTCCTGATCAACCCCTCTCAAGCTACCACATAGATGCGCTGGCCTCATGACTAAGTCCTCACACTAGGACATCTGCCGTGACAATTCCACGACATGGGGCGCCTCCCTCTCTCGCATAGGAAGGCGCGCCCGGTGCCCTCCTTGGGCAGGGCTCGGGGGCTCTCTTCTGGAGGGCATCAGACCTCGCCAACATCACGAGGGAGGCGCTCGGGCACCACTTGGAGGCGTGCTTCGCGGCACGTCTCCCTCAGGAGGACACAGGGCGAGGAACGCCCACCTCTCAGGAGTTCATCACTAAGACCGCTCAGGATCTGCAAGACGCAAGGGCCATGCGTGGATGCTGGGCTGTGCATCTGCATCGACGTCCCAGGACTCAACAGGGCCGCGTCTCAGGAGCCCTTCTGGCCTTCGCGCGTGGGACGCAGCAAGGGCACACCGCACAGCTACATTCGCATGCCATTCAGCCTGCCGAGCATGGCATCCGCTTATCAGCGCAACTTGCGGCGCGTCCTGGCGGCTCAGGAGGCCAGTCACCACGCCGTCCTAACGGAGATGGAGACGGTCCTCAAGGAACCGCCTGGACCCCGGAGCCTCCTGAGGCTCAGGGTCCCGGTGGCTCGTGAGGAGCAACCCCTTCGCCACGCCTCTTCAGCTGCCTCAACATTTCTTCAACAACATAACCAGGTGACATTTTCCAAGTTTATTTAGCTGGGAGCACCCCTCGGGCTACATCATTCCCAGGCCGCGTGGGTCCGTCCCTATGGCATGTATCCTTTTTATGTCGTTAGCTTACCTTGCTGGGGGCACCCCTCGGGTTGCATCATCCCCAAGCTGCTCGGGCCTGACCCAGTGGCATGTATCTTCCCTGCATTTACTTGAGCCAGTTTGCTTTCCATGCGTAACCTATCTATGACTATCACCTACTCAATTGTCACCCACCACGGGAGCTGCTCACGCTGGCACGACGCTTGTGCTCGGGTCTGTCCCTGCAACGTCGACAAACCTGAGCGGTCGAGCTCTAGCTCGCGGCAGGCCCCGCACACGTCACTTCACCAGGCCCTCAGTGCCTTCATCTCCTCGGGGAGCAACCGGTGGCAGACCGGCAACCGTAATGGCAAGCTGTGTTTCTCCTTGTGCTGGCTTGCAGGAATCCCTTGAGGATGATGGCAGGCGGCACTGCGAGCTCCCTCTTTTCCCATGCAATCCGCTTGCGCGTTTAAAGGGGGGCTCCTGAGCATTCCGACTCAGGAGCTCTTACTGGCTCTCCAGCCCTCACCCCCTGGCCTTGACCACGACACGCGACCTGACATACCAGCGGCGGCTGAACTCGCTCAAGGGCCGGGACCTGAGGACGTAGAGCATGAAGGAGAACATGGAGAAGAGGGGGAGGCTCGTATGGGCCTGGCCTAGCTATGCTACGGACACCTACGCACGAATCTGGCGCGTCACGAGGAATCGACCGGAGCATCAAGATAAGTCTCTTGCCCGAATTGGCTAGAATCGCTAAGGCCTAGGAACCACACTAGCCGCAGCCCTTCTGCGGCAACGTCACCCCCCTTTCTTACCTCCCGACAGCTGCTGGAGTGCTAAAGGGGACCTCCTGAGCATCGCGCCTCAGGAACTCTTACTGGACCTTGGGCCGCTCACCTCTTGGCCTTGACCACGGCACGCGACCTGGCATACCAGCGACGGCTGCAGCCTGCCTGGGGATCGGGACTTGTTAGCGTAGAGCACCAAGTCGTCGCGAGGTTGGAAAGGGGAGACCGAGCTGAAGCAGGACTCGCGCCCGCGCAAGTTCATAATAAGGATAATATTGACAAAATACATTACAGACCCTTTACACGCCCCCACGGGGTACCTCTCGATTCTTCGCAGGAAACAAAGGGGAAATCTTTGAGAAGTCCTATCTACACGCGCCCATGTGGCTGATGCCATCATCAACAGTGGGACACCAGAGGCCAGTGCCAACCTCATCCAGATCAGCGGCAGCGGCGGCCGGACGCTGCAGCTCTGCTTCGGGCTCGGCGAGATCTTGGGGGCACGTAGCTGTCATCGCTCGTCTCCGGAGTCTCGTAGAGCTCGGGAGAAGCGCTGGACTCCCAAGCGTCGCTACGGCTTCCAGAGGAGCCGCTGGCGACATGGACAGCAGGCCCTGCTCCTGCTGCAGTGTCAACCCGATGACCCCTCCCGGAGCAACACTCCAGGCGGCGGCCTTCTGCGTCGAAGACCTTGAAGAACAGTGTGGGGGAGCGGAGACGCCACGTCCAATCAACCGCCACGCATTGACCAAGGCCACAGGCTATTGGGGCCCGCGGCGCTCCACACTTGCCCTTTGGCTTCGCCTCGAAGCCAAGTCCGAGCGCGCCTTGGGCCCGGGGGCTTCTGTCGGCGTTCTGGGAATGGGGGCCCCCAGACTTGCCTGCCTGCGGCCCACGGCGTGGCTCCGCGAGCAGGCCCGTACGTCCCATCTTCACCAACAAGCTTTCAAGACCCTCGCGAGGGGCCAAGCCTCACGAGGCGGACGACACAAGACCTCCTCGGGAGCGGCCTCATCGGGCCGGCTTGCGAGGGGCGGAGAGATCAAGGCAAGGCAAACCTCACGAGGTTCTCGTGACGTGAGCCATGACGACCAGGGCCTGGCGGTCGCCAGCATGCACAGTGTCCTTATTTCCTCTTTGGTGCTAAGGAGGCAAGCGCAGACGAGGAGTTCCGAGGCGTCAGGCAGAGGTTTCCACATCGGTGCAACGAGACCAAGACCAGCAGGACGGCAGGACGGAGGTCACCGTGGAGCCCAATACGGCGTCACCACCAGAGCCTTTGGCAGGCGAAGACTACTTTTGTCAGGATAAGTTTTTGACAGAAAGACTGTAAGGGAACCCCCTACAGTATAATTGGTGCAACAACCCCAAATTGCAAGTACCATGCCTTGAACCTGGGTGGGTGGGAAGGCATCAGCCCCTTCCCACCACTAGGCTATGCCTTAGTCTGCCTTTTGTCAGGATAAGTTGTACTAGCTGTCCCCTTTCAAATTGGCCGTTGTGGGATCCCTTCCCGCTCAATATTTGGGAAGAGGACCGGGGCCTCTATAAATAGGACTAGCCACCACCGTAGGAGGAAACTCATTCATAGGCAGCTTGATCTCACCTTGATCGGATCCTCACACCCTCAAGTTCACCAAGTACAAGAACACCTCTCCTAAGGAGGCTGTTATTCCCCTTGCACTGTTCATCCTCAGCCCTAGAGGCAATCCACCACCACACACTAGAGTAGGGTATTACACCACAATGGTGGCCCGGACCAGTATAAATCGTGTGTCCCTTGTGTTGCGAGTTCGTCGAGCTAGCCTAGAGATCGCGAAGCGTGTGAGGGTGTGATCTATGAGGGAGAGATCTTCACGCGCACCCCAGAGTTTGAACCTTAAGGGTTTTGCCGGAACCCGACATCCGATAAATGCATGTCATTTTTTATATATCAAAGCATACAAGAAGACCATGCTCATCTCAAGAAGATGAGCCGGTCCTTGGGGGCTACAGGGCAATTCTTTGAAGGGGTCATATTGAAAGACCCGGCTCATCTCATGAAGATAAGCCGGCCCTTGGGGGCTACATGATGTTTTCTTGTAAGGAGTGCTTAAAGAACCAGCTTATCATTTGCATGATAACCCGGCCCTTGGGGGCTACACTCTGGACTCTACAGATTTTTCTCTAAGTCTTAACCATACTCAAGTTTTTCCTATGATCTAGACTTGGTGGCTACATAAGGATATATAACAGGAGAAAATGGAGTGTACCTCATATTTCATCTTCATCATGCTGACCAAGCTCGCCTCCATATCCCGGCTTTTAGCCAAGCGGCTTAAGTAGGCAGCATGCAATTCCTCAGCACCGAAGTCCTCGTAATTTGGCAGCTCGAGTTTTGATTTGCCCTTTTCAAGCAAGGGTATATCCTCTTTGGTTGTGTGCTTAGTTAGCACATTGGAGGTTTTTGGCGTTTTCTGACTCGCCCCAATTGGCAATGTCATAATTATTCTGATAATCCCCAAGTGCAGGCAATCATCGTAGCAATTTCCAAAGGTGGAAGTGATAAGTATGGAGTGTCGAACCCACAAGGAGCTAAAGGTAAGATCAATATTCTCTCAAGCCCCATCTGCCAATCGACACGAATTTCACGCATAATCTAACGCTTGCTTCCAACTAGAAACGAGAAATAAAACTACGTTGTGGGTATGAAGAGGATAACTTTGTATGATATCAGAGAGCTAAAATATAAAAGTAGGTGTTGTTATCATAAATTTAGAATATATTACTAAATATTATAGATAGCGAGTGTGGAACAATGGTGGATCGGTGTACGGAATTGTCCTAGGCAATTATTAACAAGACCGGTAGTCGTCACTGCAATTTCATATGAGGGAGAGGCATAAGCTAACATACTTTCTCTACTTGGATCATATGCACTTATGATTGGAACTCTAGCAAGCATCCGCAACTACTAAAGATCATTAAGGTAAAACCCAACCATAGCATTAAAGCATGAAGTCCTCTTTATTCCCATACGCAACAATCCCTCTTACTCGGGTTTGTGTTTCAGTCACTCACCAACCCACTATAAGCGAATCATGAGCGTATTGCGACACCCTACAGCGGGAATCCCTCACGCTTGCGCGACACGGAGGGCACCATAGGGCAGCACCAAAATAAAACACACAACTCGTACCAATCTATCTCATCAATCAACCCAAGGACAAAAGATATCTACTCAAAACATCGTAGGATGGCAACACATCATTGGATCATAATATGTAGCATAAAGCACCATGTTCAAGTAGGGATTACAGCGGGGTGCGGGAGAGTGGACCGCGTAAAAGAGATGAGGATGGTGGTGATGATGGTGATGTTGATGAATACAATCACCATGGCGATGATTCCCCTCCCGATGGCACTCCGGCACCACCGGAAGAGAGGAGGAGAGGTTCTCCCCCTTGTGCTTCCTCCTCCATGGTCTCCCCCTAGATGGGGAAAGGTTCTCCCTCTGGTCCTTGGCCTTCATTGCGATGATGGCCTCTCCGGGATACTCCTCCATGGCCACTGGTGATGATGGCCCCCCTCTGGCGTGGTGCGGAGAGGGCCTAGATTGACGTCTCGTGGCTACAGAGGCTTGCAGCGGCGGAACTTCCGATCTAGATTTTTTCTGGAAGTTTGGGTATACATAGAAGAGTTTTGCGTTGATTTCACGTCAGGGAGGTCTCCGGGCTGTCCACGAGGCAGGGGGGCGCGCCACAGGGGGGTGGGCGCGCCCCACCCTCGTGGGCAACCCGGGACTCTTCTGGCCTGCTTCTGGTACTCCGTGGGCTTCTTCTGGTTCAAAAATGATCTCCGTCAAGTGGCACGTCAATTGGACTCCGTTTGGTTTTCCTTTTCTACGATACTCTAAAACAAGGAGAAAACAGAAATTGGCACTGGGCTCTAGGTTAATAGGTTAGTCCCAAAAATCATATAAAAGTGTATAATAAAGCCCATTAAACATCCAAGATAGATAATATAACAGCATGAATACTTCATAAATTATAGATACGTTGAAGACGTATCATGTTCTTCTCAGGAGGAGTCTCTTCAATTGCTTTGACAAGGCTTGAGGCAAGGATGGAATTTGGTGGGTTAAGGGTGTCTGCCGCGTTTACATCAACATCCATGGCCTTAGAGGCCACTACTTTAGTTTGCGGGGGCGGGTCATCCTGGGCGTCATGATGGTCGTCAGGTTTCTTGATGTTGGCCTCAGGGGTTACCAGCACCTGGTCCTCCGACTTTGGGATTTCGGGGGTCTTCGAAGAGTCGCCCACTTTCCTTTTCTTGCTTTTGGCATGGGCCTTGTGATCATGATAGGCTCAAGAACACATGGTAACGGGTTAAACTATCAACAGTTAAAGTGCAGTTACTTACCCGGGGTTGATTACAAAGACATGCAGTTGTGTAGAGGAGGAGTCTCCAGAAGAAGGTGGCGACTGCTGATAATTGGAATCAAACGGGTTAAGTGGTTGCCTGACAAGGCCGGCTTTGGGAAAAGAAGAAGTTGGGTTGTGTGGCACCTTATTACGCCGCTTGCGAATAGAGGGCTCATGAGTTAATCCGGCCACCATATCTCCAGAACCGCCACTCCGAGTTTGGCGCTTTGACTCATGCTGAGTTTTCTTCAAAATAGATTATGGGTCTAAATGAGCATCTAGATGAGAAAAGCTTACTTTTTGGACGAACCGCCTTATCTTCTTTAGAGGCAAGGAGTCTGAGCCGGAGGAGATAGAAATTACCTCAGCATCATCGACCCGGCTTGTGGCAGCCTCATCCCGAGAACAAGTGGCGTCAGCTAATTCGATAAAGAGGTGACCAAGAGAGTCGAGTTCTACCTCCGATTGATCATCAACATCTGCTGACTCGCCCACGGCAGCCAGCTCAGTTGCAGCGGCGGGTTTGTTCTTCTTCCGGGTTGGCGTAGTTTTGGTTTTGGTTGCCTGAATTTTCTTTTTCTTGTTCTAGAAGGCAGAAGCTAGGCTGCATAAATTAAAAGGGTTACAAGAAAAAGGTACAAAGTAAAGTACGAAATTATAAGCTAGATATAAAGGAATGTTACAGGTGGGGCCGGTTGAGCTTGAAGAACGGTAACATCCCCGTCTTGTTACAGTTCTCTTGAGGCTCCCCGAGCAGACGCTTTACAGTTTTGTTGACTTCATTAGTAGTAAAATTATCAGAGTTGTACAGTTGAAGATCATTTGGCTCGCCTAGATATTCACACATTAAGCCGGGGCGTCGGCTTAAGGGGAGGATTCTCCATGCAACCCAGCACCGGGCTAGATCAACCCACTACAAAAATATACACTCGTGATGATACGTGTTTGTCACAGTAGGTCACGTTTTCTGTCATGCATCTGCATCCATGATGATTTTATGACAGAATCAAGATAGTCATATCTGTGTTGTCGTATAAGTGTTCCATGACAATACCAAAATTATCATCACGAAAGTGTCCACTTCCATGACGATAAATGGCGCATCATAGAAGTGTTTCCGTCAAGGGTAACCGACCCGTGGCATCCACCATAACGGGTCGCTGTTAAGCTATCGGGTTCCGGTTTGGATCCGATAACCTGTTAACAGCCCCAACCAATGGGGATTTTCCACGTGTAAAATTCTCATTCACCGGAGGATCCACGTGTCGGCTCAGCGTTGGGACATATGTCATCCACTCATTGGACATGAGGCGCCTATGATACATCGACACGTGGCACGGCCCAACAGAGGCCCATTCCAGTGAAAAGGCCAGCCCGTTTGACATAGTTAAAAGGTAGCGGGCCGGCTCACGGAAATCCTGTTAACGGCCTGTTCGCATCTAGCCCATTTACAACCTGCTAACTCACAGCCCATTATGGCCTATCCGAATTAGGCCCAGTAGCGTCATCTGGGCCGTCCAATATGATTCCAGCCCGTTGTAACTTTCGGCCAATGTATGTCCCATGACGTCTTTCGGCCCATATGAAGCCCTTTGTAACTCTTAGCCCATTAACGACCTGTGGTGAAACTGGCCCGTAATGAACAGTGTATTGCTTTATATCCATTAACAGCCTATTATAATATCGGTCGTTTCCAGCCCGTGTTAACTTTCGTCCTTCTAAGGGCCCATTTATTCTTGGGCTCATTTCCAGAATTCGGTTACTTATGGTCCGTTACTGGCATTTTCCGCTTGTGGGCCAAATTCAGCCCGTGGTTACAGTCGGCCCGTTAACCCTTTGGAATGTTTTCATAGCTCATCAAATACGGCCTATTAATGGCCCGTTATGGTCGGGCCATAAAACAGACGATTTCCACTCTAGCCTGTTTATGGCCCATTTTGTGGTCCATGAATAGTATGGCCCGAGTTTGGCGAAATGATTATACGGCTCGTAGAAGACCCATAGATTGATTAGATGGCCCGTAGAAGGCCCATGGATCCTACGGCCCGTAGAAAGCCCATGGATCCTACGGCCCGTAGGAGGCCCATGTCAGTACAGCAAGTAGCAGGACCATGGTTACAACAGTCTGTGTGTTGCCATGGTTATTGTGGCCTAGTTACAAAAATATGTTATTATGGCCACTAGAAAAACGCGAAAAAAGAACTGCAGTGACTACAAGCAAACAACTAAACTAGACAATAAGGAAATAAATAAGCAAGCAACTAACGCCAGGATATTACGGCTATTACACATATTACATCCACTGGGCATCAAAGTTCGCCACCAGTGAAAATATAGGGAACAAAGCAGCATATTACATACATTGGCCGTCTAAATTGGCCACCAGTGCAAATAAACATGGCAGCAAAACAAGTCCATAACTGAAACAACTTCAGAAGAGCTCAAGAAACATTATCCTCAGTATCCACCATGCTGGCAATAAGCTTAGCAAGCTTATTGGATTTCTCCTGTTTGGCGCTAAAATCCTCCAACGCTTGCTATTGCACCAGAAAGTATGCATCTGAATGCTCCAGGGACTTCCGCAGTCCTTCGGCTTCTTGTCGCAAAGACAAATTGATCGATGTCTTTCGACTTGTAGTTGAGACTCAAGAAACCGAATTGATTCGCATAAAGGAGTTTGAATAGCTTGTGCTAGCGGTAGTGGCGATGCTTTCGAACACTACACCAAGACAGGACTTTGGGGTTGTCTCACTATCTTCAAGATAGTTTTCCTTAGCTGTTTATCAACTTTGTTGGAGACCAACAAGGATGTCTCACTATCCCGAACCTTATCTGGATTACTTCCTTTACCATTGCTTAATAATGCACTCTTCCCCAATATTCTGTCGGCATTCTAAAAGAAGAAAAAGCAGACATATAACATGTTTAGCATGTACTAGTATATGAAACTCATTTCGGTGAACTAGTTCATTAGTAAGGTGGACAGGATTAAACTACCAAGTCTTCTATTGCCAAGTAGTACATAGTAAAAGCATCAAACAAACATATATCTATGTCCTCTGGTCACTGCATTGTCTTGCTAAATCAAAATAGAGACACGGTTCAAAATCATATCAGTTCAAGACAAAGAAGCACTGAAAGAATACAAAGCGTGGGAAACTACACGACACAACAAGATTTCAGATGGGTACCACGGGTCTACATGTACAACAACACTATTGGCTCTGTTGTGATGCTAGTAATGTGCACGATATGAGAAGTCAAATGTATACACAATTGAGATTGAAATGAACAGAGCTATTTATAAGAGCAAACCTGTTAAAGAAACAAGCGTAAACATACCTGTTGTGACATTGGAGTTTCGATTGGATCCTTTAATTTAAAAATAAGTCTGTATGAGTAAATACATTGATACAAGAGCAAAGCAGTATGCACGATAGAAATGGAATCTTAAATGAGAACAGTTGTTCTTCAGGTTTAAGCACTTGTTCTACATGAACAGAGTATAGTAGACGCATGCATATAGTACTTAAAAATAAAAAATGAGATCATAGACCTTACCACATTCTTGGTTCGGGACCAAGATCTGAGAACAAGGCGTTCCTCAAATATCAAAGAAATGTGTCTCACGAGAACATAGCGGAATTTGATGAGTTTCTTTGCCAGTGAAGTATGCTTTCTTCAGGTAATTCTGATACTTCCACCAAGCATTCTTGAAGATAGCAGAGGTATAAGCACATGTTACCTCATCTTGAGTGTCCAAATCGGTCCTTATATATAGAGAAAAATGGGAAAATTTGTTGTATTATAACCATCATGGAGGTAGAATTGAAGGAAATACGCCCTAGAGGCAATAATAAAGTTGTTATTTATATTTCCTTATATCATGATAAATGTTTATTATTCATGCTAGAATTGTATTAACCGGAAACTTAGTACATGTGTGAATACATAGACAAACAGAGTGTCCCTAGTATGCCTCTAATTGACTAGCTCGTTAATCAAAGATGGTTAAGTTTCCTGACCGTAGACATGTGTTGTCATTTGATGAACGGGATCACATCATTAGAGAATGATGTGATGGACAAGACCCATCCGTTAGCTTAGCATAAATGATCATTTAGTTTTATTGCTATTGCTTTCATCATGACTTATACATGTTCCTCTGACTATGAGATTATGCAACTTCCGAATACTGGAGGAACACCTTGTGTGCTATCAAACGTCACAACGTAACTGGGTGATTATAAAGATGCTCTACAGGTGTATCCAATGGTGTTTGTTGAGTTGGCATAGACCGAGATTAGGATTTGTCACTCCGTGTATCAGAGAGGTATCTCTGGACCCTCTCGGCAATGCATATCACTATAAGCCTTGCAAGCAATGTGACTAATGAGTTAGTTGCGGGATGATGCATTATGGAGCGAGTAAAGAGACTTCCCAGTAGCGAGATTGAACTAGGTATGATGATACCGATGATCTAATCTTGGGCAAGTAACATACTCATGACAAAGGGAACAACGTATGTTGTTATGCGGTTTGACCGATAAAGATCTTCGTAGAATATGTAGGAACCAATATAAGCATCCAGTTTCCGCTATTGGTTATTGACCGGAGATGTGTCTCGTTCATGTCAACATAGTTCTCGAACCTGTAGGGTCCACACGCTTAACGTTCGATGATGATTAGTATTATGAGTTATGTGATTTGATGTACCGAAGTTCGTTCGGAGTCCCATATGAGATCATGGACATGACGAGGAGTCTTGAAATGGTTGAGACATAAAGATTGATATATTGGAAGGTTGTGTTTGGACACCAGAATGGTTTCAGATAGGTTCGGACATTTCCCGGAGTACCGGGGGTTACCGGAACCCCCCGAGGAGTTAATGGGCCTTCATGGGCCCTAGGGGAGAGAGGAGGTGGTGCCCAGGTGGTGGCGCACGCCCCCAAATCCCAAACCGAATTTGACTAGGGTTGGGGGGGGGGGAGGCGGCCCCCCTTTCCTTCTCTTCTCCTCCTCCTTCCCCCCTTCTCCTAGTGGGAATAGGAAGGGGGGGGGGGAGGGGCGAATCCTACTTGGACCAGAAGTCCAAGTAGGACTCCCCCCCATGGCGCGCCCCCATTGGGCCGACCACCTCTCCTCCCCCCTTTATATACATGGGAGGGGGGCACCCCAAAGGCAGACCAAGCCTTCTCTTAGCCGTTTGCGGTGCCCCCTCCATAGTTACACACCTCAGTCATATCGTCGTAGTTCTTAGCCGAAGCCCTGCGCTAGTAACTACATCATCACCATCGCCATGCTGTCATGCTGACGGAACTCTCCCTCGGCCTCAACTGGATCAAGAGCTTGAGGGATGTCATCGAGCTGAACGTGTGCTGAACATGGAGGTGCCGTACGTTCGGTGCTTGAATCGGTTGAATCGCGAAGACATTCGACTACATCAACCGCGTTACTAAACGCTTCCGCTTTCGGTCTACGAGGGTACGTGGACACACTCTCCCCGCTCGTTGCTATGCATCTCCTAGATAGATCTTGCATGATTCTAGGATTATTTTTTGTAATACTGCGTTCCCCAACAGTGGCATCCGAGCCAGGTCTATGCGCAGATGTTATATGCACGAGTAGAACACAATGAGTTGTGGGCGATAATAGTCATACTACTTACTAGCAACGTCTTACTTTGATTCGGCGGTATTGTTGGATGAAACGGCCCAGACCAACATTACATGTCCGCGTTCATGAGACTGGTTCTACCGACGTGCTTCGCACACAGGTGGCTAGCGGGTGTCAGTTTCTCCATCTTTAGTTGAATCGAGTTTAACTATGCCCGGCCCTTGTTGAAGGTTAAAACAACACACTTGACAAAAAATCATTGTGGTTTTGATGCGTAGGTAAGAACGGTTCTTGCTAGAAGCCCGTAGCAGCCACGTAAAACTTGCAACAACAAAGTAGAGAGTGTCTAACTTGTTTTTGCAGGGCTTGTTGTGATGTGATATGGACATGACGTGATGATATATAAATTGTTGTATGAGATGATCATGTTTTTTTAAAAGTTATCGCCAACTGGCAGGAGCCTTATGGTTGTCGCTTTATTGTATGAAATGCAATCGCCATGTAATTGCTTTACTTTATCACTAAGCGGTAGCGATAGTCGTAGAAGAAATAGTTGACGAGACGACAACGATGCTACGATGGAGATCAAGGTGTCAAGCCGGTGACGATGGTGATCATGACGGTGATTTGGAGATGGAGATTAAAGGCACAAGATGATGATGGCCATATCATATCACTTATTTTGATTTCATGTGATGTTTATCTTTTATGCATCTTATTTTGCTTAGTACGGCGGTAGTAATATAAGATGATCTCTCACTAAATTTCAAGGTACAAGTGTTCTCCCTGAGTATGCACCGTTGCCACAGTTCATCGTGCCGAGACACCACGTGATGATCGGGTGTGATAAGCTCTAGATTCACATACAATGGGTGCAAGCCAGTTTTGCACACGCAGAATACTCGGGTTAAACTTGACAAGCCTAGCATATGCAGATATGGCCTCGGAACACTGAGACCCAATGGTCGAGCGTGAATCATATAGTAGATATGATCAACATAGTGATGTTCACCATTGAAAGCTACTCCATCTCACATGATGACCGGACATGGTTTAGTTGATATGGATCACGTGATCATTTAGATGACTAGAGGGATGTCTATCTAAGTGGGAGTTCTTAAGTAATATGATTAATTGAACTTTAATTTTATCATGAACTTAGTACATGATAGTATTTTTCATGTCTATGTTGTTGTAGATCAATGGCCCGTGCTACCGTTCCTTTGAATTTTATTACGTTGCTAGAGAAAGCTAAGTTGAAAGATGATGGTAGCAACTACATGGACTGGGTCCATAACTTGAGGATTATCCTCATGTAACATCCCAAATTTTTAATTTGGAATGTTATACATTAGATCATCATTGCATATCATATTTTTATTGCATTTTGGCTTGATTCTAGAAATTCTACGCAACTCAAGGACCCACAGAGAGAGTTGGGGATCTCGTTATTTTCATAATTGAGTTTTCTCAAATTTTGAAAAGAGGATCGTTTGATTTTAATTATTTTTCTCTTCGAATATTTCTTTTATGAAAATAAAAGAGAGGGGATAAATGACTTCCTCAAAAATAAAGAAATATTGGAGATTTAATATTAAAATCAAATAATAATTTATTCAGAGTTTTTATCGCTATTTTATTTGAATTAGGAAAAATATGCGTTTTTCAAAATTGCATTAGAGGCCCAAATAAATGTTCACTTTGTCCGCTATATTTTTAGAGGACAAGGAAAATTTATTTCAGAATTTTTAGAGTCTATTTAGTATTTCTTTTCTTTGGTTTTCTGCACGTGGAATTATTTAAAAAAAGTCAACCGCCTTACCGGGCCGTGTCTGACTAGGACACAGCACCCGGCCGGCCTTTTTAAGGCCGAGGCCCAAGCCGCCCTAGCCCCAAACCCTAGCCGCCCTGCCGCCTCGAAGTCCGTGCCGCCGCCGCCGGATTTCGCCACTGCCGGGGTTCGCCGCCACCACGCCGTCTCGCCGTCAACGGCGCGTCGCACTTCCGCCACCCCGCCGCCCCGTCACCACCCCGCCGCCAGAGTACGCTGCCGCCGCCGCCGTCCCGATCCGCGAGGTAGCCGTTGGTTTCATTCGAAAACCTAGTTGCGTTTTTAGATCGATTTTTTCCCGGTTTAGTTATTTAGCGAACGCCCATTCGTACATTTGTTTTAACGAACGGTTTTCACCCGTAAACCCCAGACAGCGAATGTTCATTCGTTAGCATGTTCGTCAGTTTTTCTTTTTCCAGGGATTTCCACGATTATTTTCGATCGCGATTTCTGTCCTGATTTTCGTTTTAGTTTTATCTTTTTTATCGTTTATCGGAATCAGGCGATTCAAGCGCCTAGATCTTCGTTTCGAAGCCCTCTTTCTGTTTAACCAACTTGAACAAGATTTTGCTGCTGCAAAATTTGACTTAAGTCCGGATTAGTAAACGGATCTTGTTTCTTTCGCAGTTTGAGTTTTGTTGCTTCGTTTGATTTGATTCTTTTTGGAAACCGGAGTTCTTAAGTTGAACTTTCTGGTTAGATCTCTTATTTGAGTTTTACTCGTGCTTCTAGTTGAGTGCTAATTGTATGCTTGTTTGTTTGCGATAGAGTACCCGGAGTGCGAAGCGTGCTACTACGAGTCTCTAGGTTTCACGGATCATCAACAAGGCAAGTAACACTTTGATCATACCTCTTTACTACCCAATTTTATTGCATTAGATCAATCCTCAAACAATTGCATGGTTAGGATCTGATTAACTTGTGGGTTTTGGGAAGTAGATGTGGTAGTACCTATTTACCTGTCTATTATCAAACCTATGGGAGTTACTTCTACGTTGCTTATATTGCTATGCTATGCTCGTAGACTTGGATTGGGTTTGAGTGTATCCATGAAAGATGTGAATTTGTTAATTAATGGTTGAACTTAAGGTGGCAACTTTAATACACATCTGGGTGGATTGCTTGTGGGCACCTGGAGAATCCAGTGTTATCCTAGGATATCCCGGAGGACCCGTGTGATCATCCTACGGTCAGCCACCCAGGCTCAAAGGGATCATATGATTATTCATGCTAGAAACTTCCGTGTGCAGCCACAAGCCAATATGGGCTCTCGCATAGTTGAGTAAGTTGCGTGAAGCTCTTGAAGAGGTAGACTAGCAGATGTAGTGGGTTGTAGGTGGTATTGTCTATCCAGAGTAGAGAGTTAATGCTTCAGAAAGACTGTGTCTCGAATCTCCGACCATGGATGTATTCGAGTCTTGTGGGGAAAAGTACGCAAACCACTTAAGAGTGTATAAACTAATCATGGTTAGCCATGTCCCCAGTTACGGACGTTTTGAGTATCTAGTTCTTGGATTATCATGTTGATCTCATCACTCTTGAAATAATTTGATTGGGTTTAATGATGATGCTTAATTTGGATTGAGTGGGAGGAACCTTCTCAATGTTTATCAACCACCATGATAGTTAAATAAAATTTATTACTTTGTTGTAGGGAAAATTGGCTTTATGCAAAACTGTAACCATAGATCTTACCACCAGCCAAATATGCATGTAGTGATAGCATTTATTCTGTTCATTACTCTATGTGTTACATTGCCAACATATTCCAGGTGCTGACCCGTTTCGGGCTGCAACGTTCATGTTGCAGACTTTTCAGACGACGAGTAAGGAGCCATAGGTCGTTGTCTTTCACTTAGTGATGCCGTTGGAGTTGATGGACTCACTATATCTTCCAAGCTTTCCCTGTTATCGATTTTAGATGGCCTTAAGCCATATTTATTGTAATAAGTTCTCTTTTGAGACATTCGATGTAATAAGTGTGTGATTGCTACTCCGTTATAAATCCTCAAATCTTGCATGTCGGCATTACCGATCCAGGATGACACCGATGCACAGAGATCGATCGCTTGAGGTCGGGTCGGTACAAGATGGTATCGAGCACACACCTTGTAGGACACGACCACTAAGCTAAAACCCTAGATCACTACTCTCTTCTCATTTCTGACTCCTCTCCCTTTTCTACTCTATAGGATGGCAGATGCAAGGAACAAGTTCACTCAACCGGATGAAGATACACCTTTTGGACGACACTTGAAGGAAGTTACTAGATACCTGAACATCAGAATACCAAGCTTCACCGGGACCTTCATCGCCACTTTACCAGAAGAGGAGCGTTGGATGCTTCGAGTTCAAGTTCCAGGAAGGACGTTCATGCCAGTCACTGAGCCCATAGAGTTTTCCTTTGATGCACCAACCTGGAGTCTAGGAAAGAGCATGGCAGCCCACATCACCATGGGACGCATTGGAGAAGTTTACCACAAGGATCTCAAGGATACTATCTACCAGATTTTGGGTGCCGAGATGAGCAATGGGAGATGATTAGCAACAAGAAGGATAGATCTATTGCAGCTTTTATCCAGGAGTTAAACCAGCACATTCGTCGCCAGGAGAACCAGATGTGCGCAGGCATGATAGATCTGAAGAAGGCAATGACCAGGATCACGGAGCTGGAGGAAGAACTCAAGTCTACACGCGATGGATACGAGGAGGAAATGACGATACTCGTGGAGAAGAATGACGATCTGACAAGGAAGCTAGGAGTATTCATGGGAGACCCCGCACCAGGAGGAGAAGACGACGATTCCACTTTCCCGGAGAACTACATCATCATCGGCGACACCGACTTGGACCCCGACGATAGCGATGATGACTTTGTTGATGAAGCTGGAGCAGATATTATGGAATCTTCCACCGATCAATTTTTCTAGTCGACCACCATATCAGTAGTAGTATTCCCCCATGTATATAGCTTAGTCCGAGCACTTTTGTAACGATAGTTAGACCAATTGTATGCCCTTGTTTGAATTGATTGAAGTGATATATTTGTGTTTGTCTCATGTGCATATGGGTAGTGTTTTCCCCCTATACCTCATTCTATTCTGTTTTCTCATCTTTTCTAAACCCGTCAGATGCCTCCGAGACGCGACAATGGATTTGCTTTCCCACCGGAGCTCACTCGGTTGATCCAGCAGCAGAATGCATTGATGCAGATACTAGTCCAGAATCAGAATCAGGGGAACAACAACAACAATAACCCACCACCACCACCACCTGTTGATCACTTAGCCCGTTTTCTAAGGGCTGAATCTGCCGGTGTTGTCCAGTAGCACCGAGCCGATAGTTGCAGATGATTGGCTCCGCAATATTGGAAAGAAGTTGACCACTGCAGGATGCACAGATGTGGAGATTTACCGCACATCAGCTTGATGGACCCGCAACATCATGGTGGGAGAATTTCACAGCCACTTACCCCATCGACATTGTCACATGGGACCGGCCAATGAGGCTTTTCGCACTGCCCATGTATCAGCAGGAGCTATGGCCATGAAGAAGCGTGAGTTTCGCAACTTACGCCAAGGAGGACGCACCATTGGCCAGTATGTGGACGATTTTAGTAAGCTAGCACGTTATGCTCCAGATGACGTTGCTACGGATGTAGCTAAACAGGAGAAGTTTCTGGAAGGACTGAATGATGACCTGAGCATGCAGTTGATGGTGGCAACCTTCAATAACTACTAGGAGTTGGTAGATAGAGCTCTCATGATTGAAGGGAAGCAGCAGCAGATTGACAACCGCAAGAGGAAGTATGGACAAGGGAAGTATAATTCTGGAGCTTAGCAGAGACCTCGTTTTACCCCGAACTCGGGAGGGCCCCTTCAACATAACCATGGAGGTCACAACCACAATGGAGGTATTTCGCACAACCATAGTGGCCCCAAAAATGGGAATGGTAATGGAGGAAGCAATGGTCAGAACCGTTCAACCCAGCAACGCCCGCCAAGAAGGATCTAAGTCACATTACTTGTTTCAAGTGCGGGAAGAATGGACATTATGCCACGGAGTGTTCTGAAGCAAAGAATGGATATGGCAATGGAAGCTCTGGGAAGAAGCCCAACCCTTTCAACAGGGGAAAAGTGAACCACGTTAGCGTGGAGGAGGTTGAAGCGTAACCCGATGCAGTAATAGGTAAGTTGTTGGTTAAGTCATTTACTGCAATCGTTCTTTTTGATACTAGTGCATCGCATTCATACATATCAAGGGGATTTGTGGATAAGTTTAAACTGCCAACCCAAGCCCTTAGGTCACCCATGTTAGTAACCTCGCCAGGAGCAGAGTATATGGCTAGCCTATGGTGTGATCAGTTACCATTAAGGATTGGTAACTACGTGTTTCCCTCAGACCTAATAGTATTGGAGTCACAAGGACTGAATGTGATATTAGGCATGGATTGGTTATCGAAGTATGGGGGAACATTGACTGCGCCAGTAAGTCGATTTTGCTTATCACCCTAGAAGGAACAAGGATTAAGTATGTATCCCGGCATGTGACGAAGGGGACTCAAGTGAATTCCTTATCAGGAGTTGTACAGGAGGAAGTACCAGTGGTGAAGGATTTCCCCGATGTATTGCCAGAAGAGTTGCCAGGCATGCCACCGGATAGAGACATTGAGTTTTTGATTGAGCTTTTACCAGGCATAGGGCCAATATCTAAGAGACCGTATAGGATGCCTGCAAAGGATTTAGAGGAAATTAAGAAGCAGATTAAGGCGTTACTGGATAAAGGCTATATTCGCCCAAGCTCATCACCTTGGGGATCACCAGTGCTTCTAGTGGAGAAGAAGGATGGATCCTTGAGGATGGTTATTGATTATCGTGGATTGAATGAGGTGACGATCAAGAACAAGTACCCACTACCGATGATCAATGATTTGTTTGACCAACTGCAAGGAGCTAAAGTGTTTCCCAAGATCGATATGCGATCAGGGTACCACCAGCTGAAGATTCGAGAGCAGGATATACCTAAGACAACTTTTACCACAAGGTACGGGCTATATGAGTATACTGTTATGTCATTCGGTCTGACTAACGCACCTGCCTATTTCATGAACATGATGAACATGGTGTTTATGGAGTTTTTGGATAAGTTCGTCGTGGTGTTCATTGATGATATTCTGGTCTACTCGAAGAATGAAGAGGAGCATAAGGAGCATTTGCGTTTGGTACTTGGGAAGCTCAGAGAACAATAGTTATATGCCAAGTTCAGCAAGTGTGAATTTTAGTTGAAGGAAGTTGAATTCCTCGGACATGTTATATCCGGAGAAGGAATAACAGTAGACCCTACCAAGGTTGTCACTGTGACAAATTGGGAAGCACCCACGTCAGTTGGAGAGATCCGGAGTTTTCTTGGACTCGCAAGATACTACCGGAGGTTCATTGAGAATTTCTCGAAGACTGCAAAGCCCATGACGGAGTTGTTGAAGAAGGACACCAAGTTCAAATGGACTGAGGAATGTGAGGCCAGTTTTCAGGAGTTGAAGAAACGTTTAGTTACAGCTCCAGTGTTGATTCTTCCAGATCAACACAAGGATTACCAGGTGTATTGCGACGCTTCTTTTCGAGGACTTGGAGCAGTGCTTATGCAGGAGGGAAGAGTTTTCTCATATGCCTCACGACAGCTTAAACCCCATGAGTTGAATTATGCTACCCATGATTCGGAGTTAGCAGCCGTAGTGCATGCGTTGAAGACATGGAGACATTTTCTCATCGGAAACCATTGTGAGGTGTACACGGATCACAAGAGTTTGAAGTATATCTTCACGCAGAAGGAGTTAAATCTCAGGAAGAGGAGATGGTTGGAGCTCATTAAGGATTATGATATGAAGTTGCATTATCATCCTGGAAAGGCTAACGTTGTAGCTGATGCGTTGAGTCGCAAGAGTCATGTCAACACACTCATGACCGGAGGATTACCCAAGGACTTAGCAGAGGATCTTCGTGAGCTATGTTTGGAAATAGTTCCAAGAGGTTATGTAGCAGCATTGGAGATTCAGTCTACTTTGATGGATAAGATCCAAGAAGCTCAGAAGACGGACAAGGAGATTGCCGAGATAAAGGAAAAAAATGAGCAAAGGAAAGGCTAAAGGATTTCGTGAGGATGAGCACGATACCTTATGGTTTGAGGACCGCGTATATGTGCCTAATGACCCCGAGATCAGAAAGATGATTCTGCAGGAGGCCCATGATTCGCCGTATTCGATTCACCCAGGAAATACAAATATGTATCTGGATTTGAAGGATAGTTTCTGGTGGACCGGAATGAAGAAGGATATTGCGGACTATGTAGCAGTTTGTGATGTATGCCAGAGAGTGAAGGCAGAACATCATAATCCAGCTGGATTGTTACAGCCATTGCCGATACCTGAGTGGAAGTGGGATAAACTAGGCATGGACTTTATACGGGATTGCCCAGGACTCATTCAGGCTATGACTCGATATGGGTTGTAGTTGATCGTTTGACGAAGGTAGCTCATTTCATCCCAGTTAAGACCACTTACAATAGTGCTAAGTTGGAAAAGATATACATGACCAAGATCGTATGTCTGCACGGAGTTCCAAGGGCCATTGTATCAGATAGAGGAACCCAGTTTACCTCAAAGTTTTGGAATCAGTTGCATGAGACTTTGGGAACCAGGCTAGAGTTCAGTACAACTTTTCACCCGCAGACAGATGGACATACTAAGAGAGTCAATCAGATTCTGGAGGAGATGTTGAGAGCTTGTGCGCTAGACTATGGATCTAGTTGGGACGACAATTTGCCATATACAGAGTTCTCTTACAACAATAGCTATCAAGCCAGTTTGAAGATGGCCCCTTTCGAAGCATTGTACGGAAGGAGGTGCAGGACACCGTTGTTGTGGGATGAAGTTGGAGACCGTCAATTGTTTGGACCAAATTTGATTAAAGAGTCTGAAGAGAAGGTTAAGGCGTCTGTGATAGACTCAAGGTAGCGCAGTCGAGCGAGAAGAGCTATGCGGATTCTAAACGCAAGGAGACAGTTTACGAAGTCGGAGACAGAGTGTATCTTTGTGTGTCCCCACTTCGAGGAGTGAAGCGTTTTGGAGTTAAGGGAAAGTTAGCACCACATTTTGTGGGACCATACAAGGTTTTGGAACGTATGGGAGAAGTTGCTTACAAGTTGGAATTGCTCGAAGGATTGTCAGGAGTTCACGATGTGTTCCACGTTTCTCAGTTGAAGAAGTGCCACGTAGAGATGGCCGATATCCCTCGAGAGATACTGATTGCACCGGAAGCGATTCAGTTGGATAGCGATTTGACCTATGAGGAGAAACCAGTGAAGATTCTCGAGTTTGCCAGCTGAGTCACACGCAACAAGGTTATCAAGTTCTGCAAAGTTTAGTGGAGCCACCATACCGAGGATGAAGCCACCTGGGAACGAGAGGAAGACCTACGGAAGGATCACCCTCACCTATTTTCTAGCCAACCCGAATCTCGAGGGCGAGATTCATCTTAAGGGGGGTAGGTTTGTAACATCCCAAATTTTCAATTTGGAATGTTATACATTAGATCATCATTGCATATCATATTTTTATTGCATTTTGGCTTGATCCTAGAAATTCTACGCAACTCAAGGACCCACGGAGAGAGTTGGGGATTTCGTTATTTTCATAATTGAGTTTTCTCAAATTTTGAAAAGAGGATCGTTTGATTTTATTTATTTTTCTCTTTGAATATTTATTTTATGAAAATAAAAGAGAGGGAATAAAATGACTTCCCCAAAAATAAAGAAATATTGGAGATTTAATATTATAATCGAATAAGAAATTTATTCGGAGTTTTTATCGCTATTTCATTTGAATTAGGAAAAATATGTATTTTTCAAAATTGCACTAGAGGACCAAATAAATGTTCACTTTGTCCGCTATATTTTTAGAGGACAGGGAAAATTTATTTTAGGAATTTTGAAGTCCGTTTAGTATTTCTTTTCTTTGTCTTTGTGCACGTGGAATTATTTAAAAAAAACTCAACCGCCTTACCGGGTCGTGCCGACTAGGACACCGCACCGGCCCGGCCTTTTTAAGGCCGAGGCCCGAGGGGCCCCAGCCATAAACCCTAGCTGCGTCGCCGCCTCGAAGTCCGCGGCGCCGCCACCAGATTTCTCCGCCGCCGTAGTTCGCCGCCGCCGCGTCGTCTCGTCGTCGTCCCCGAGCCGCACTTCTGCCGCCCCGCCGCCGACGTTGCACCGCCGCCCCATTGCCACCCCACCGCCCATCACTGGATCCCGCCGCCGGAGTACGCCGCCGCCGCCACCGTCCTGATCCGCGAGGTAGCCGTCAGTTTTATTCTAAAAACCATTCGGTTTTTATTCGAAAAACAAGATGCATTTTTATAGATCGGCTTTTTTTCCCGGTTTAGTTATTTAGCGAACGCCCATTCGTACGTTCTTTTAACGAACGATTTTCACCCGTTAACCACAGACAGCGAACGTTCGATCGCTAGCATGTTCATCAGTTTTTCTTTTCCAGGGATTTTCCGCGATTATTTTCGATCGCGATTCCTGTCCTGATATTTTGTTTTAGTTTATCTTTTCGCTCGTTTATCGGAATCAGGCGATTCAAGCGCCTAGATCTTCGTTTCGAAGCCCTCTTTCTATTTAACCAACTTGAACAAGATTTTGCAACTTTAAATTTGACTTAAGTCCATATTAGTAAACGGATCTTGTTTCTTTCGCAGTTTGAGTTTTGTTGCTTCGTTTGATTTGAATCTTTTTGCAAATTAGAGTTCTTAAGTTGAACTTTCTGGTTAGATCTCTGATTTGAGTTTTACCCGTGCTTCTAGTTGAGTGCTTGTTATATGCTTGTTTGTTTGCGATAGAGTACCCGGAGTGCAAAGCGTGCTACTACGAGTCTCTAGGTTTCACGGATCATCAGCAAGGCAAGTAACACTTTGATCATACCTCTTTACTACCCAGTTGTATTGCATTAGATCAATGCTCAAACAATTGCATGGTTAGGATCTGATTAACTTGTGGGTTTTGGGAAGTAGATGTGGTAGTACCTTTTTACCCTTCTATTATCAAACCTATGGGAGTTACTTCTACGTTGCTTATATTGCTATGCTATGCTCGTAGACGTGGATTGGGTTTGAGTGTATCCATGACAGATGTGAATTTTTTAATTAATGGTTCAACTTAAGGTGGCAACTTTAATACACATCTGGGTGGATTGCTTGTGGGCACCTGGAGAATCCAGTGTTGTCCTAGGATATCCCAGAGGACCCGTGTGATCATCCTACGGTCTGCCACCCAGGCTCAAAGGGATCATAAGATTATTCATGCTAGAAACTTTCGTGTGCAGCCACAAGCCAATATGGGCTCTAGCATAGTTGAGTAAGTTGCATGAAGTCTTGAAGAGGTAGACTAGCAGATGTAGTGGGTTGTAGGTGGTACTGCCTATCCAGAGTAGAGAGTTAATGCTTCGGAAAGACTGTGTCTCGAATCTCCGACCATGGATGTATTCGAGTCTTGTGGGGAAAAGTGCGCAAACCTCTGCAGAGTGTATAAACTAATCATGGTTAGTCGTGTCCCCAGTTATGGACGTTTTGAGTATCTAGTTCTTGGATTATCATGTTGATCTCATCACTCTTGAAATAATTTGATTGGGTTTAATGATGATGCTTAATTGAGATTGAGTTGGAGGAACCCTCTCTATGTTTAACAACCACCATGATAGTTAAATGAAATTTATTCCTTTGTTGTAGGGAAATTTGGCTTTATGCAAAACTGTAACCATAGAGCTTACCATCAGCCAAATAAGCATGTAGTGATAGCATTTATTCTGTTCATTACTCTATGTGTTACATTGCCAGCATATTCCTTGTGCTGACATGTTTTGGGCTGCAACTTTCATGTTGCAGACTTTTCAGACGACGAGTAAGGAGCCATAGGTCAGTGTCTTTCACTTAGTGATGCCGTTGGAGTTGATGGACTCACTATATCTTCCAAGCCTTCCGCTGTTATCGATTTTAGATGGCCTTAAGCCATATTTATTATAATAAGTAATCTTTTGAGACATTCAGTGTAATAAGTGTGTGATTTCTACTTTGTTATAAATCCTCAAGTACTGTGCATGTCAGCATTACCGATGCAGGGATGACACTGATGCACAGAGATCAGGTTGTTTGAGGTCTAGTCGCTACTCCTCATTGCTGCATAGAAGAATTACGTCCTGGAAACACCGCTAGGTGCCAAACCCGCTGCAGGAGCAACTCCGAATGTTATGAACGTCTGGCAGAGCAAAGCTGATGACTAATCAATAGTTCAGTGTGCCATGCTTTACGACTTAGAACCGGGACTTCAACGTCGTTTTGAATGTCATGGAGCATATGCGATCTTCCAGGAGTTGAACTTAATATTTCAAGCAAATGCCCGGATTGAGAGATATGAAGTCTCCAATAAGTTCTACAGCTCCAAAATGGAGGACAATAGTTCTGTCAGTGAACATATACTCAGAAAGTCTGGGTACCACAATCACTTGACTCAACTATGAGTTAATCTTCCTGTTGATAGTCTCATTGACAGAGTTCTTCAATCACTGCCACCAAGCTAGAAAAGCTTCGTGATGAACTATAATATGCAAGGGATGGATAAGACAATTCCCGAGCTCTTCGCGATGCTAAAGGCTGCGGAGGTAGAAATCAAGAAGGAGCATCAAGTGTTGATGGTTAACAAGACCACTAGTTTCAGGAAAAAGGGCAAAGGGAAGAAGGGGAACTTCAAGAAGAATGGCAAGCAAGTTGTTGATCAAGCGAAGAAGCCCAAGTCTGGACCTAAGCCTGAGACTGAGTGCTTCTACTACGAAGGATCGGTCATCGGAAGCGTAACTGCCCCAAGTATTTGGCGGATAAGAAGGATGGCAAAGTGAAAGGTATATTTGATATACATGTTATTTATGTGTACCTTACTAATGCTCGTAGTAGTGCCCGGGTATTTGATACGGGTTACATTGCTCATATTTGCAACTCGAAACAGGGGCTACGGATTAAGCGAAGATTGGCTAAGGACGAGGTGACGATGCGCGTGGGGAATGGTTCCAAAGTCGATGTGATCGCCGTCGGCACGCTACCTCTACATCTACCATCGGGATTAGGTTTAGACCTAAATAATGGTGCCAATGTTGAGCATGAACATTATATCCAGATCTTGTTTGATGCGAGACAGTTATTCATTTAAATCAGAGAATAATGGTTGTTCTATTTATATGAGTAATATCTTTTATGGTCATGCACCCTTGATGAGTGGTCTATTTCCGTTGAATCTCGATTGTAGTGATACACATATTCATATATTGAAGCCAAAAGATGCAAGGTTAATAATGATAGTGCAACTTATTTGTGGCACTACTGTTTAGGTCATATTGGTGTAAAGCGCATGAAGAAACTCCATGCTGATGGACTTTTGGAATCACTTGATGCTTGCGGACCATGCCTCATGGGCAAGATGACTAAGACTCCGTTCTCCGGAACAATGGAGCGAGCAACAGACTTGTTGGAAATAATGCATACTGATGTATGCGGTTCGATGAGCGTTGAGGCTCGCGGCGGGTATCATTATTATCTGACCTTCACAGATGATTTGAACAGATATGGGTATATCTACTTGATGAAACATAAGTCTGAAACATTTGAAAAGTTCAAAGAATTTCAGAGTGTAGTAGAAAATCATCATACAAGAAAATAAAGTTTCTACGATCTGATCGTGGAGGTGAATATTTGAGTTACGAGTTTGGTCTTCATTTGAAACAATGTGGAATAGTTTCGCAAATCACGCCACCTGGAACACCACAGCATAATGGTGTGTCCGAATATCCTAACTGCACTTTATTAGATATGGTGCGATCTATGATGTCTCTTACTGATTTAGCGCTATCGTTTTGGGGTTATGCTTTAGATACGGCTGCATTAACGTTAAATAGGGCACCATCTAAATCCGTTGAGACGACACCATATGAACTGTGGTTTGGCA
The DNA here is from genome assembly GCA_021605145.1 of Aegilops bicornis. NCBI lineage: Eukaryota > Viridiplantae > Streptophyta > Magnoliopsida > Poales > Poaceae > Aegilops > Aegilops bicornis. The sequence goes on along the minus strand of CM038675.1, from coordinate 390,400,017 downwards.
AGAAACCCAAGTTGTTGTTTCTTAAAGTTTGGGGTTGCGATGCTTATGTGAAAAGGCTTCAACCTGATAAGCTCGAACCCAAATCGGAGAAATGTGTCTTCATAGGATACCCAAAGGAGACTATTGGGTACACCTTCTCTCACAGATCCGAATGCAAGACATTCGTTGCTAAGAATGGATCCTTTCTAGAGAAGGCGTTTCTCTCGAAAGAAGTGAGTGGGAGGAAAGTAGAACTTGACGAGGTAATTGTAGTTGCTCCCTTATTGGAATGTAGTTCATCACATAAATCAGTTCCAGTGATGCGTACACCAATTAGTGAGGAAGCTAATGATGATCATCATGAAACTTCAGATCAAGTTACTACCGAACCTCGCAGGTCAACTAGAGTAAGATCCGCACCAGCGTGTGACGGTAATCCTGTTCTGGAGGTCATGTTACTTGACCATGACGAACCTACGAACTATGAGGAAGCGATGATGAGCCCATATTCCGCGAAATGGCTTGAGGCCATGAAATCTGAGAAGGGATCCATGTATGAGATCAAAGTGTGGACTTTGGTTGAATTGCTCGATGATCGGCAAGCCCTACAGAATAAATGGATCTTTAAGAAGAAGACTGATGCTGACGGTAATGTTATTGTCTATGAAGCTCGACTTGTTGTGAAAGGTTTTTGACAAGTTCAAGGAGTTGACTACGATGAGACCTTCTCACCCGTAGCGATGCTTAAGTCTGTCTGAATCATGCTAGCAATAGCCGCATCTTATGATTATGAAATTTGGCAAATGGATGTCAAAACTGCATTCCTTAATGGATATCTTAAAGAAGAGTTGTATACGATTCAACTAGAAGGTTTTGTCGATCCTAAAGGTGCTAACAAAGTGTGCAAGCTCCAGCGATCCATTTATGGACTGGTACAAGCCTCTCGGAGTTGGAATATATGCTTTGATAGCGTGATCAAAGCATATGGTTTTATACAAACTTTTGGAGAAGCCTGTATTTACAAGAAAGTGAGTGGGAGCTCTGTAGCATTTCTGATATTATATGTGGATGACATATTGTTGATTGGAAATGATACTGAATTTTTGAATAGCATAAAAGGATACTTGAATAAGAATTTTTCAATGAAAGACCTTGGTGAAGCTCCTTATATATTAGGCATCAAGATCTATAGAGATAGATCAAGACACTTAATTGGACTTTCACAAAGCACATACCTTGATATAGTTTTGAAAAAGTTCAAAATGGATCAATCAAAGAAAGGGTTCTTGCGCGTGTTACAAGGTGTGAAGTTGAGCCAGACTCAATGACCGACCACTGCAGAAGATAGAGAGAAAATGAAAGTCATTCACTATGCCTCAGCCATAGGTTCTATCATGTAAGCAATGCTGTTTACCAGACCTGATGTGTGCCTTGCTATTAGTTTAGCAGGGAGGTACCAAAGTAATCCAGGAGTGGATCACTGGACAGCGGTCAAGAACATCCTGAAATACCTGAAAAGGACTAAGGATATGTTTCTCGTTTATGTAGGTGACAAAGAGCTCGTCGTAAACGGTTACGTCGATGCAAGCTTTCACACTAATCCGGATGACTCTAAGTCACAAACTAGATACATATTTATATTGAATGGTCGAGCTGTCAGTTGGTGCAGTTCCAAACAGAGCGTCGTGGCAGGATCTACATAGCTGCTTCGGAAGCAGAAAATGAAGGAGTCTGGATGAAGGAGTTCATATCTGATCTAGGTGTCATACCTAGTGCATCGGGTCCAATGAAAATCTTTTGTGACAATACTGGAGCAATTACCTTAGCGAAGGAATCCAGATTTCAAATGAGAACCAAACACATCAAGAGACGCTTCAATTCCATCCGCGATCAAGTCAAGGAGGGAGACATAGAGATTTGCAAGATACATACGGATCTGAATGTTGCAGACCCGCTGACTAAGCCTCTCTCACGAGCAAAACATGATCAGCACCAAGACTCCATGGGTGTTAGAATCATTACTATGTAATCTAGATTATTGACTCCAGTGCAAGTGGGAGATTGAAGAAAATATGCCCTAGAGGCAATAATAAAGTTGTTATTTATATTTCCTTATATCATGATAAATGTTTATTATTCATGCTAGAATTGTATTAACCAGAAACTTAGTACATGTGTGAATACATAAGCAAACAGAGTGTCCCTAGTATGCCTCCACTTGACTAGCTCGTTAGTCAAAGATGGTTAAGTTTCCAGACCATAGACATGTGTTGTCAGTTGATGAACGGGGTCACATCATTAGAGAATGATGTGATGGACAAGACCCATCCGTTAGCTTAGCATAAATGATCGTTTAGTTTTATTGCTATTGCTTTCATCATGACTTATACATGTTTCTCTGACTATGAGATTATGCAACTCCCGGATACCGGAGGAACAACTTGTGTGCTATCAAACGTCACAACATAACTGGGTGATTATAAAGATGCTCTACAGGTGTCTCCGATGGTGTTTGTTGAGTTGGCATAGATCGAGATTTGGATTTGTCACTCCGTGTATCGGAGAGGTATATCTATGCTCTCTCGGTAACGCCCATCACTATAAGCCTTACAAGCAATGTGACTAATGAGTTAGTTGCGGGATGATGCATTACGGAACGAGTAAAGAGACTTGCCAGTAACGAGATTGAACTAGGTATGATGATACCGATGACAAAGGGAACAACGTATGCTGTTATGCTGTATGACCGATAAAGATCTTCGTAGAATATGTAGGAACCAATATGAGCATCCAGGTTCCGCTATTGGTTATTGACCGGAGATTTGTCTCGGCCATGTCTACATAGTTCTCGAACCCGTAGGGTCCGCACGCTTAATGTTCGATGATGATTTGTATTATGAGTTATGTGATTTGTTGTACCGAAGTTTGTTTGGAGTCCGGGATGAGATCACGGACATGATGCGGAGTCTCAAAATGGTCGAGGCGTAAAGATTGATATAATGGAAGGTTGTGTTTGGACACTAGAATGGTTTCAGATAGGTTCGGACATTTTCCGGAGTACTGGGGGTTACCGGAACCCCCGCCGGGGAGTTAATGGGCCTTCATGGGCCCTAGTGGAGAGAGGAGGCGGCGGCCAAGTGGTGGCGCGCGCCCTCCAAGCCCAAACCGAATTGGACTAGGGTTGGGGGTGGCCCCCCTTTCCTTCTCTTCTCCTCCTCTTCCCCTCCTTCTCCTAGTGGGAATAGGAAAGGGGGGGGTGAATACTACTTGGACCGGGAGTCCAAGTAGTCCAAGTAGGACTCCCCCCAATGGCGCGCCCCCCTTGGGCCGGCCACCTCTCCTCCCCCTTTATATACGTGGGAGGGGGGCACCCCAAAGGCAGACCAAGTCTTCTCTTAGCCATGTGCGGTGCCCCCCTCCACAGTTACGCACCTCGGTCATATTGTTGTAGTGCTTAGGCGAAGCCCTTCGCATGTAACTTAATCATCATCGTCGCCACGCCGTCGTGCTGACAGTACTCTCCCTTGGACTCAACTAGATCAAGAGCTCGAGGGACGTCATCGAACTGAACGTGGAGGTTCCGTACATTTGGTGCTTGAATCAGTTGAATCTGAAAGACGGTCGACTACATCAACCGTGTCGATGGGAACGACACCTATGGGATCACAAGGATCCCTACTGCGGTTGCAGGGTGCGGGGTTGAGAGAAGAGCGGATCTGACAGAGAGTATGCGGTTCGTTTATCCAGGTTCGGGCCGCGAGGATGCGTAAAACCCTAGTCCTGCTTTGGTGGATGTATTCTGAGTTCTTGAGCTAGCTACGGGTTGTAACGAGCTCCAAAAAGCCGAATCCTTCTCCTGGTCGCCTCGGGCCTCCTTTTGTAGGAAAAGGGGTCGCCACAGTGGCAAGCAGGAGGTGGAAAGGGTACAGTGCCGCGAGGTTATCCCTCGTATTACAGGACAAGATGCATTTAATGCATCGCTTAGGTGTCCTCTTGCTTTATCGGGGACGGGAGCGAGGCCCGTCCCATCCGTCGCCGCTCCTCCTTGCTTCGACACGCGCCCTGGCCAGCGATGCATGCGGTGCCATGTAGGCAGGCAGGCAGCTGAGGTGGCGCGGTGGTGGAGCCTCCAGGAAGGGTTGCATGTTGCCACGCAGGTGCCTGCCCAGCTGGTTGGGTCGGCTGCTGCATGCGAACGGCGGTGGAAACTTGGTTGGTGCAGGCCTGGCAGCGGCCCTACTGGTGCGCCTGGCGAGGGCCTTGCCGGGTGGCCCGACAAGGGTCTTGCCGCGGCGCGTAGGCGTCCCCGGCAAGGATCTTGCCGGGGGTCTTGTGGGTTTCTTCGGTGAGGATGATTGCCTTCCTATCCTCACTTGATCTTGACTATTCTTTGTCTTCACAAAGATCTGTATGCCACCATGGAGGTGCCTCCCGAGCCCTGTCCCAATGCGTCTGTTTGAGTGTTGGTGGGCTCAAGGGTGGCTCGCTCGGCTGGCGTGGGCGAGCTGCCCCAGCAAGGTTCTTGCCGGGGTCGCTGAGGCTGCCCCGGCAAGGGTCCTTGCCGGGAAAACCTGCTTCGCCCATCTGATCCTTGTGGCCTTGGTCCTTGTCGTTTCTTTATTTGTCTTGTGCCTTCGGCTTCTCTCCGGCCTCCCTTCCCTGCCGTGTGATGCGTGGCCATGGCAAGCGGCTCTGACTGCCCGTGCACAAGTAAAGGGGTCAAAAGGAGAGCCCCTACTTTTGTACACCGACAGGAGACCCCGGGCCTGGGCCATACATAAGCGCGACACCTTGTTGGGCCAAGCCGAAAACGGTGCGCGGGCAGGAGGGGCGGATTTTACTGTGGTAACTGGTCCATCCGCTGCGTTTCTCCACGACCTGCGTTGAACGCGCGACGTGGGGGTCATGCGCGCGCGCGTGACGGAAGCATGCTAGTGCTTCACCTCGCGGTGGATAGTAAAGAGGTGACTTGCGTGTCTCTTTGAGACTGCAGGGCCGCCTCCCATTTACTGCCCCCGCTTGGGAACCATCGCTCCACGCGTCCCACTACGCCTGCCCCTTGCGCCACGTTCGCTGCATGCATAATGCAGAGCAAATGACAGGCGCGCGGGACGTGGGAAGTCGTGCGCGCGCGTGGGTCGATTCTCATGCCCCTTCAATGGAGCGGGAGGGCGGTCAACGGCCCCGCTCGCTGTCACTTCAGCGGGTCGGATTGGCCGAGAGGGGGCGGCCGAGTCTCGCCCCCACTCCATTATAAAGAGGGGAGCGGGAGGAATGGTGCCTCTCAACTCTCCGTCATCTGCCTCTCCCCATTCTTGTTTCTTCCTTCCTTCTGCCATGGTGAGGGGGCGTCGCGACGCTTCATCGGTGGCGGCGAGGGTTTCGGCCAGACAACGCGTCGCTCCTCCCCAAGAGCTCGTAGCGGCGTAGCCGGCCGCTAGAGGAAGGGGGAGGGGGCGAGGTCGAGGCTGTCGTGGTGCTCGAGGGAGAGAAGGACGGGGCAGCAGATCAGCCTCGCCTCCGCTAGCAGCCCCTCCTCCGATGGAGGGCCACGCCGGGGACAACACTTGCGAATTCTTCGTCAGGCTGCGCCGGTCATCGTGCCGTTGCCTTCGCCTCCCAACCCCATTCGCGCGGGAGATGGATCTGGATCCGCCGCAGGCATTGCGGCTGCATATGAGGGGTTGCGGGAACAGCGGCACATGGGCCGACGTCGAGTTCCCCGCCCCTCACGTCATGTATCTCCATCGAGGGTGGAAGACCTTCGCCCGCCTCCACAGCTTGACGGATGGGCTCACTCTCCATTTCAAACTAATGGAGGGTGGCCTCCTCTCCGTCAAGATCTTCGGGCACTTCGGGACTCGCGTAAGGTGCTGCGTGGAGAGCTCTTCTGATGACGAAGATTCCTCCTCGAGCGAGAGTGACGAGGATGACAATGGCAGCAAAGGCGAGGCCAGCGGGCGGCAGGATGATGGGTCCGACTAGGCGTCGGGCGCCGCTCCGGGCGGCACCGGCGACCCCATCATCCGTGTCGCCGGCTCCTTGAACTTCTCGGGGTCGTCTCCTTGGGCGGCTGGCGTTGGGAGGCTGCAGAAGAGGAAGAGGGCGGGCGGCAAGGCCGTCAAGTCAGAGTACACAGGCACCGACGCCTTCGTCGCGTACTAACGTCCTGTCGCCTCGTCTTCGAGCTCTGCCTCCGGCGCCGCCATCACCATTCAGCCCTTGGACGGCCACCAAGATGTTCTCTTGGTGTCTTCTGCCACTCGTAGCTCGCCTAGGCGCCCATTTTGCCCTCTTGCTTTTCTTGTTCCATTTCCTGAGGAGAGGGACAAGAAAGGGATTACGGGCACCTTATCTCTTTTTAGTTTGTAAGCCTTCGGGCCTTAGTAGAATTTAAAGCTTGTAATCCCATTGCTCATGTTTTTCATTTTGTATGAACTGTACCTGTACGGGATTTTTTTAATGAAAAAGGGATGTTTGCCGGGATTTTCATTCGCCGGTGGAACCCACGACAAGGAACGAATGCTCGTTATCCTTAAGATAAACGTTTTTTTCGCCCGGCAACAAACCTTGCCGTCCCCCCACTTCGCTCGACCTTTCTCACACGCTTGGTGGAGGCAGGGGTGAGGTGGGCCTAGGCTCCTTATTTTATTTCCTTGCAGCCGCGACTACGACCAAATTCGGTCCCAGGAGACGAGTCCTAGGGTCCGGAATGAGGAGAGCACGGTAGCCTAAGGATAAAACGAGGTTTCACATCCCTCAGTCCATAACGAAATGCATGATAAGTGATAGAGAACTTATCTGAATCTGCAGCGCTCGGCAACTTTGGCTTGCCGCGGGTGGATCTTCGCCCTTGTAGCCCCCCTACAGTATTGGCTTGCCGGGACCCGTACGCCGGTCCGTCCCCTTTCTTCCAAAGCAGCTCGGCAAGGATATTCATGTGTCCTGCGAACCAAAGAAGATAGAGAAGAACAGAGAGACGCGCACTCGACCTCTAAGCTAGGGGTTAGCCACCGCTAAGCACTATCAACCCTAACCAAGGACGAGACTCAACCTAGCATGCATGCTATAACTTAGGGCGCCAGCGCTTCGTTTATTTATGATCAGGGTCTGCGCCTAGCTTTGTACAAAGGGTTACATGCCTTGCCGGCAAGGCTTGTACAACAGGGTAGCTTGCCGGGAGGCCCGGCAAGCCGCGCCTTATGGGTAAAACTTGCGGAGATACTCGATGTTCTAGGAGTTGCTCATTGGAATGGCATCTTCGGTCTCCAGCCGGACTGCGCCGGGCCTGGTGACTCGTATTACCCGATAAGGGCCTTCCCACTTTGGCGTCAACTTGTTGGAATTCTTTGCCGACTGAACATGCCGAAGAACAAGGTCGCCTTCCTCAAAGCTCCGGGCATGAACCTTGCGGCTATGGTAGCGGCGCAAGGTTTGCTGGTTGCGTGCTGCTCTCACAGCCGCCCGGAGACGATCTTCCTCAAGGAGCGTCGCGTCATCTTGCCGCAATCGCTCTTGCTCAAGATCATCATAAGCGAGCACTCGAGGTGACCCGTATATGAATTCCGTGGGGAGAACTGCTTCTGCCCCGTAAACCAGGGCAAAGGGTGTCTGGCCCATGGCTCGATTTGGCGTCGTTCTGATCGACCAAAGAACCACTGGCAACTCATCAATCCAGCGCCTTCCACTCTTGCGCAGCCTGTCAGAAGTCTTCGTTCTTAAGCCTCGCAAGACTTCAGCATTTGCACTCTCCGCTTGGCCGTTGCTCCGTGGATGTGCCACGGAAGCAAAGCAGACCTTGCTGCCGAGATCCTCAATGTATTGCATGAAGGCATGGCCTGTGAACTGCGTGCCGTTGTCGATGATGATCCTGTTGGGCACCCCAAAACGGCACACTAGTCCCTTGAAGAACTTGATGGCTGACTGCGCTGTCACCTTCCTCACTGCCTCCACATCTGGCCACTTTGTGAACTTGTCGACTGCGACGTACAAGTACTCAAAGCCCCCGACAAAGACGGGGAAAGGGCCCAATATGTCGAGCCCCTGCACCGAGAAGGGCTAGGAGAGAGGGATAGTTTGAAGGGCTTGAGCTGGTTGATGGAGCTTCTTGAATGGAACTGCACGCTTCACACTTGGTTACTAGTGCCGTCGCATCCTCGGAGGGCGGTGGGCGTAAGAAACCTTGCCGGAAAGCCTTGCTGGCAAGGGCCCTCGACCCTATGTGGGAGCCACATATGCCTCCATGTATCTCTACCAACAGCTTTAGTCCTTCCTCCCGGGAGATGCACTTCAATTTCACCCCATTCGGTCTTCTCCTATATAGTTCGTTATCAACGAACTGGTACAGGGCAGACCTGCGGGCTACTCTTTCTGCCTCTTCCTGCTCCTCAGCAAGCTCTCCTTTCTGAAGGAATCGGACGGTGTGTTGTGCCCATGCCGGAGCCTGTGGCTCGATGACAAGGACCAAAGGCATTTCTTCTACTACGGGAGCGACCGCTTCCACGGCCATGACCTGAGGTCCTGCCGGAGTTGGTCGCCCCGTGGCAGGATCGGCATCCACGGCAATATCTTCACCGGCGGCTCCGGGGAGCTCGGTGGGGAAGTATTTGCCGGGGCTTAGCTTCCTTCGCTTGTTCTGCCCGGTCGACGGCTCAACGGATGGCTGAGTTAACTGAAGCACAAAAGTACCTGGTTCCATAGGTAGCTTGAGGGCAGCGCGCTTTGACTGGTAGTTGGCGATGTCGTTCTCCGCCTGAGGGACATGCTCCGCTTGTATACCGTCAAAGCGTTCCTCCAGTTTCCTCACCTCATCTATGTAAGCTTCCATCAACGGGCTTTGATAATCTTTGTTGATCTGCCTGATGACGAGCTGCGAGTCGCCCCTGACGATGAGCTTCTTAACTCCGAGGTCCGCCGCGATCCTGAGACCGGCAAGCAAACTCTCGTACTCGGCGGTGTTGTTGGTTGACATCTCTCGGGCGAAGTGCATCTGGATGACGTACTTGAAGTGCTCTCCGGTGGGTGCGACAAGCAGCACACCAGCACCGGCGCCTTGCAGCGATAAGGCACCATCAAAGTACTTGACCCAGTTGCGACTCATTTCCTTGCCGGGGAGAGTGGTCTCTTGTACCTCTACGTCGGGCGTCGAGGTCCATTCTACAACAAAATCCGCCAAGACTCTGCTCTGAATCGTCGAGGTACTTTTGAACATTAAACCGAATCTTGACAGCTCCAGGGCCCATTCCACGATCCTCCCCGTTGCATCTGGGTTATGCAATATCCGTTGCAATGGGAGGCGGGTGACCACCGTGATCTCATGCGCTTGGAAGTAATGGTGCAGCTTCCTTGAAGCCATAAGGAGGCCGAAGAGCAGCTTTTGCACACCTGAGTACCTCGACCTAGCCCCCTGCAAAAGGGAGCTGACGAAGTAAACTGGGTGCTGCACCATTTTCATCTTATGCGCTTCTTCACCTGGTCGCGTGGGTCCCGTCACACGGGCGCCAGTCTTGCCGGGGCCAAGCCTTGCCGGGGACTCAGTTTTGCCGGGTCTGAGCCCTGCCGGGGAGGGTACCGGCCCGCCAACCGTCGACTCTGCCGCTACTTCTGTCTCCTCATCAACTTCTCTCTGCGCCACTAGTGCGGCGCTAACCACCTGATTCGTTGCTGCTAGGTAAAGTAGCAACGATTCTTGTGGTTTGGGCGCAACCAGCACTGGGGTAGAGGAGAGGTATTTCTTCAAATCTTGCAGCACTGCCTCGACCTCTGGGGTCCACTCCATCGGCCCTGCTTTCTTCAAGATCTTGAAAAAAAGGAAGGGCATGCTCCGCGGACTTGGAGATGAACCGGCTCATAGCAGTAATGCAGCCAGTGAGCCGACACACGTCCTTGATCCGTTTGGGTCCCTCAATCTGCTCGATAGCCTTGATCTTATCTGGGTTTGTTTCAGTCCCGCGTTGGGACACAAAGAACCTGAGAAGCTTGCCGGACGGGATGCCGAAGACACACTTCTCAGGGTTCAATTTGAGGTTGATCTTGTGCAGGTTCCCAAATGTTTCCTCCAGATCTTGCACGAGCGTTGCTTTGTCCTTTGTTTTGACCACTATGTCATCCATAAAAGCTTCCATATTTCTATTAAGCTGGGGCTCAAAACCAATTTGGACTGCTCTTGCAAAGGTCGAGCCAGCACTCTTCAACCCGAAAGGCATCCGTAAAAAGCAATACGTACCACATGGGGTGATGAATGCTGTCTTTTCCTCATCTTCCTTTGTCATGAAGATCTGGTGGTATCCTGAGTAGGCGTCCAGGAACGATAAGAGGTCACACCCAGCCATGGAGTCAACAATCTGGTTAATGCGCGGCAACGGGAAATGATCCTTTGGGCAGGCCTTATTGATGTCTGTGTAATCACTACACAGCCTCCATTTCCCATTTGCCTTGCTTACCACTACCGGCTTGGCCAACCACGTTGGATGGAGTACTCCTCTCACCAAACCTGCCGCCTCTAGCTTTCTGATTTCCTCCATGATGAACTCCTGCCTCTCCAGAGCTTGCTTCCTGACCTTTTGCTTGAGAGCCGTGCATGAGGACAGACAGCAAGGTGGTTGTCGGTGTCAAAACCGGCGGATCTCGGGTAGGGGGTCCCGAACTGTGCGTCTAGGCGGACGGTAACAGGAGACAAGGGGCACGATGTTTTTACCCAGGTTCGGGCCCTCTCGATGGAGGTAATACCCTACTCCTGCTTGATTAATATTGATGATATGGGTAGTACAAGAGTAGATCTACCACGAGATCGTGAGAGGCTAAACCCTAGAAGCTAGCCTATGGTATGATTGTTGTTCGTCCTACGGACTAAAACCCTCCGGTTTATATAGACACCGGATAGGGTTAGGGTTATAAAGAGTCGGTTACAATGGTAGGAGATCTACATATCCGTATCGCCAAGCTTGCCTTCCACGCCAAGGAAAGTCCCATCCGGACACGGGACGAAGTCTTCAATCTTGTATCTTCATAGTCTAGGAGTCCGCCAAAGATGATAGTTCGGCTATCCGGACACCCCTAGTCCAGGACTCCTCGAGTCTCCCTGAACAAGGCTTCAATGACGCATTTAGTCCGCACGCATATTGTCTTCGGCATTGCAAGGCGGGTTCCTCCTCCGAATACTTCATAGTAGGTTTTGAACACAAGGATAGTGTCCGCTCGCAAAACAAGTTCCACATACCACCGTAGAGAGAATAACTTTTGCACAGATCTGCCGACGTATTCCGCGGGCGTGACATCACACCACGGCCAGCCTTTATATGAATTGTTTTTACTGTTCCACCTCGGTAGCGTTTAGCGAGGAAGTTTCCCTGGCATGTCTTATCAAAGCATAGATCGTGCCCCCTTATTCCGGGATTCTCATCAATACGGACGTGGGTAACCCATCCGCGCCCTTGATTACGGCGCTTGGGAGATAAGCGAGTTTTACCAGGCTGGCGGGGGACGCATAGCTTTGTCCGTCAATATAAGGGGATAAGGATCCTCCTTTTTCACCTACGCCTTCTTCCTCCTTTGCTCATCCATTTCCGTGCACTCGAGCTCCAGTGCCCAAGTCCGCACATCCCACCTCAACCTTCTCCAACTATGTCCGGAGCGGGAGGCAGGTGGATGGCCTCCTCCGTCATGGAGGGGCACATCACAAAGCTGCGGGAGGCCGGATACTTGTCCGGCGACATCGCGTGTCGGCTCCCCAACAAGGGGCAGCTAACTCCAACCCCCAGGCCCCATGAGAGGGTGGTGTTTCTCCCCCACTTCCTTCGCGGTCTAGGTTTTCCACTTCACCCATTTGTCCGGGGGCTCATGTTCTACTACGACCTGGACTTCCATGATCTGGCCTTGAATTTCATCCTCAATATCTCGACGTTTATCGTCGTGTGCGAGGCTTTCCTCTGCATTCAACCCCACTTCGGTTTATGGTTGAAGACCTTTAGCGTCAAGCCGAAGATAGTGGGCGGCCGCCAGGCGGAGTGCGGAGGCGCCATGGCGGGCATGATGCCCAATGTTCTATGGCTCGAGGGCTCCTTCGTGGAGACAGTAAAGGGGTGGCAATCGGGGTGGTTCTACATCACCGAGCCGCTGACTCCAAACGCTTGTGGCGGCCCCGACCAGATCTGGCTCCCCCACACGGCTCACATCATTGAAAGAGACGGGCCTGACGTGGGGTGATTCGGAAGAGCTGACCGGACTGCAAACTTGTGTCCGAAACCTGGTGGACAAGAAGCCCAAGCTTGTCAACGTAGTCCAGGTCATGCTCATCCGCCGGATTCTCCCGTGCCAGCAACGGGCCTTCAATTTGTGGGAGTTTGATCCGGCACAACACCAGACCTTGAGCCGGCTCTTCGACACTACGTACGAAGATGCCTGGAAGGTGCTGTTCAAGGGCGCCGAAGCCCCCGCATCCGCTACCGAAGATCGTGGATTCAGCTCGCAGCATCAAGCCAGCGAGGTAAGTTATTTTACCCTTTACGGGACTCTTTTTTCATAGATTGACTCTATGTGGGATCTAAAACTCCCTAACCTTTGACATGACTGGCTGAAGACGTCCGGACAGATTAACTATCCGGCTCCTTTGCCAGAAGACCCAACGGATGCCCGATTGACGGGGCTGCTGGCTCCGGGGCCTCATGTGGTGCTAGAGAAGAAGGCCAAGAAGGAGGCCACGGGAACTCGAAGGAGCTCATGACGCCAGGTGCTGTCGGACTCATCGCCCGACAACCCTGAGGCGGAATCCTCCTCTGAGGAAGAGGAGGAGGAAAAAGAAGCCTCTCTCCCAGCGGTGGGGAGAGAAGAAAAGAAGGCCGCCCCAACTGGGGAGGCCGGAGGGTCCAAGAAGGGAAGGACCCTTCCTCCGGACTTCTCCACCAATGTCAACAACGACGAGGAGGAGTGGCCAACAAGGGCCAAGCCCCTGGCGAGATCGTAAGTGTCCGGATTCCAGAATAACTCATGGATTTTCATTTGTCTCATAGTGTCTTCTAACGCCGAATATAACCATGTAGCCCGCCCAAGGACGATCTTGCCGCTTCGTCGAGCGGCTCCCTGGATACGTCCGATGTGAATAGCACTTCACTTCCGACCGCCTCCTCTCCTTGTGATGCAGAAGACACCGCGGTGGAGTCCCAAAAGGGGCCCAACCAGGAGGAGGTGGTCCTGGAGGCGCCGCAAGGCGACCTCCCGGACGCTGGGCGCAAAGGGGGCAAAACCCCATAGGGCTCTAAGTCCGGCACTGTGCCAGACTCCGTGCCGGAACCAGTAGTGGTTCCGAAGACCGGCAGGTGGCCCTTCAGAAGAAGGGCAAGATTGCGACACCGTGACCTCCGGCCCAACCGGAGGCACCGGATAACTTGTTGGAGGTGCTTAACGGGCGCCTCCATCGACGAGGAGCACCGCACTGTTATGAGTGTGGTGATCCAGAAAGTTCAGTCCGCCAAGAGCGGGCTGACTGAAGCCCGTACCAGCCTTCTAACAGGCTTTGAGGTAAGTTTAGAATATGTAAAAATATTACCGCATAGACAGTAGCCCCTGATGCTTAGTTCGGTGTTCGGAAAGAAAAGCCGGACTAAGGATCTAAAAAGATATACGCAGGTTACTCCGGGCGCGCTTGACAGTGTCCGGACATTTAGTGGCCGGACTCGAGAATTGCTGTGAGAGGCTGCTTTGCACCTCCGCCGCGAGGGCCGCCATGTGCTCCTTTGTTTGGAGAGAGCGTTCGGTGTTTCCATTGACCGTGATTACTCCTCGAGGGCCTGGCATCTTGAGCTTGAGGTATGCGTAGTGCGGCACCGCATTGAACTTTGCAAATGCGGTTCGTCCAAGCAAAGGCGTGATAGCCGCTGCGGAATGGGACTATGTCAAGATTAACTCTTCGCTCGAAAGTTATCCGGGATCCAAGACCACTTCGAGTGTAACTGAGCCTGCATAATTGGCCTCTACACCCGTATGACCCCTTTAAAGGTCGTCTTTGTAGGTTTAATCCTTGAGGGTCTATGCCCATTTTGCGACCGTATCCTCGATAAAGCAGGTTCAGGCTGCTGCCGCCGTCCATCAGGACTCTAGTGAGGTGAAATCCGTCAATAATTGGGTCAAGAACCAATGCGGCGAAACCGCCATGACGGATGCTAGTGGGGTGGTCCCTTCGATCAAATGTGATCGGGCAGGAGGACCATGGGTTGAACATCGGGCGAATCGCTCCATCGCATATACGTCCCGTTGTGCACGCTTCCGCTCCCTTTTGGGTATGTGGGTTGCGTATATCATGTTCACCGTCCGCACTTGTGGGGGGAAGCCCTTCTGTCCTCTATTGTTCGGCGGCCGGGGCTCTTCCTCGTCATTGCTATGCAGCCCCTTGTCATTGAGTTCGGCACTTAACTTGCCTTCTTGCTTGAACACCCAACAATCCCTGTTGGTGTGATTGGCTGGTTTTTCGAGGGTGCCATGTATCTGGCACAAGCGATCGAGTATTCGGTCCAAGTTGGACGGGCCCTGAGTATTTCTTTTGAATGGCTTCTTCCACGACCGGGTTTAGAGCCTCTGAATCCGGCATTGACCGCTGTATCTTCATCATTGTCGCCGTTAACGCGGCGCTTGTTCTTGTTATGACGCGACCGCCATTGCTGTCCTTGGTATCCGAACTACCAGGGTTTTTGGTCAAGTTGTTACTACGAGCTAGCCAGCTGTCCTCTCCCGCACAAAAGCGGGTCATGAGTGTGGTGAGGGCCACCATGGATTTCGGCTTTTCCTGTCCTAGGTGCCGGGCTAGCCACTCGTCGCGGATGTTATGTTTGAAGGCTGCAAGGGCCTCTCGCATCCGCATACCAACGATTTGATTTTTCTTTGTTAGAAACCGCTGGCCCGTAATTGTCTAGCCGATTCTTCCGGCTGCTGAATTATATGGCTAAGGTCATCGGCGTTCGGGTGGTCGCACATATGTGCCCCGAAGTTATCAAGGAATGCGGCTTCCAGGTCCTCCCAACAACCAATTGATTCTGCTGGCAAGCTGTTAAGCCAATGCCGAGCTGGTCCTTTAAGCTTGAGGGGGAGGTATTTGATGGCGTGTAGATGATCACCGCGGACCATGTGGATATGGAGGAGGCAGTCCTCGATCCAAACCGCAGGATCTGTTGTGCCATCGTATGAATTGATGTTTACATGTTTGAAACCCTCAGGGATTTGATGATCCATTACTTCATCTGTGAAGCATAGTGGGTGTGCGGCGCCTCTGTATTGGGCTATATCACAACGTAGCTCATATGAGCTTTGTCTACTGTGCTCGGCCCGACCGGGTTTGCTGTATCCGGCGTGACGGTTATCATCACGTGTCGTGGGGCGCCCACATGATCCGTAGATAGATCTTGTATGTTTTGCCTTATCCTCCAATATATCTTGCAAGTCCGGCGCGTTTTCCTGTGCCTTGGTACTTTTTGAGCGGTGTCGGGGTGTGGCTTGAGCGGAGGGCCGAGAGGCTTCTCTGTCGCGGCCACGAGGTGGCCGGTCTGCCATGTCGTCTTGTTGGTGACTTGGGTGCTTCCTCCTCCGATCGAGGCAACGGCCTGCGCTTTGGGGGTAGCTTTTGGAGGGCGTTCGAGTTCATACTCTTGGCTGCAAGGACTTGAGTCCATCTGTCAGCTAGCAGGTCTTGGTCAGCTCTAAGCTGTTGCTGCTTTTTCTTGAGGCTGCTTGCCGTGGCCATAAGCCTGCGTTTGAAACGCTCCTGTTCGGCGAGATCAGCAGGCACGACAAATTCGTCGTTGTCGAGGCTTGCCTCATCTTCGGAGGGAGGCGCATAATTATTGTCCTCTACCTCTTTTTTCTGCCAGACCGTCAGGCGGTCTTGCTTTCTCCCTCCTCCTGACCGAGTCCTGCTTTGGAGGGGTCGTCTTCGCACCTTGTCCGGGTGTTATTGTCTCCGTGCCGAATCACCGCTTTCTTTGTGGCGGGATTTAGAATGGCGCCCGGACGCCGGGCGTTGGGTTGTTTCTTGGAGGGTCATCCTCCGCCGCTCCATCGCCATTCCCATCTTTTGGGATGTCCACCATGTATATGTCGTATGAGGTGGCCTTCCAAAGGTGCCCTGTTAGCTGGTTCTTGGTCGTCTCCAAAGCATCGCCGTCCCATACCGTCGATGTCTTGGTCGAAGTCGAGCATGTCGGTTAAATCATCGACAGTGGCTACAAAGTGGGTGGTGGGTGGGCGTTGAATTTCTTCGTCGTCCGCATCCCAACCTTCACGACCGTAGTCCGCCAGGGCTCTCCGGATAAAGAGAGATACTTTAGTGAAATCGGGATGTCGCCAAAGGGCGAAGTCGAAGATGTCCGGCGTTGAACTCCATGACCGGCGCCCAATCAGATTCGATTAGCGGTAGCGGAGGGTTCGGAGTCCGGAGAGGAGTCCGGCACCTTGGAGTCACGGTCTTCGCAAAGGACAGGGATGGAGTTCGGCTCAATCACCATTGAGATCATAGCCCCCAAGGCGGTGTCCAACCACTCGTCCTCGACAGGGGAATCCGGCTCCGGATTAATGGTCGGAGCGGATGCCAAAAGCGGCCTCCGTGGCACCGCTCGCGGCAGAGCTAGATCATACCCATCGAGACAGTGTGGCATGCTCGACTGTGGCTCGAATCCGTCGAAGATCAAGTCTCCGCGGACATCGGCCGTCTAGTTCAAACTTCCAAATCTGACCTGATGGCCAGGGGCGTAGCTTTCGATCTGCTCCAGATGGCCAAGTGAATTGGCCCGCAGTGCAAAGCCGCCGAATACGAAGATCTGTCTGGGGAGAAAAGTCTCACCCTGGACCGCGTCGTTGTTGATGATCGAAGGAGCCATCGGGCCTATAGGTGAAGACACAGAGGAACTCTCAATGAAAGCACCAATGTCGGTGTCAAAACCGACGGATCTCGGGTAGGGGGTCCCGAACTGTGCGTCTAGGCGGATGGTAACGGGAGACAAGGGACACGATGTTTTTACCCAGGTTTGGGCCCTCTCGATGGAGGTAATACCCTACTCCTGCTTGATTAATATTGATGATATGGGTAGTACAAGAGTAGATCTACCACGAGATCAGAGAGGCTAAACCCTAGAAGCTAGCCTATGGTATGATTGTTGTTCGTCCAACGGACTAAAACCCTCCGGTTTATATAGACACCGGATAGGGTTAGGGTTACATGTAGTCGGTTACAATGGTAGGAGATCTACATATCCGTATCGCCAAGCTTGCCTTCCACGCCAAGGAAAGTCCCTGACACGGGACGAAGTCTTCAATCTTGTATCTTCATAGTCTAGGAGTCCGGCCAAAGATGATAGTTCGGCTATCCGGACACCCCCTAGTCCAGGAATCCCTCAATGGTGCTCAATCACCTCCCTAGGAACGCCGGGGATGTCGGAGGCTTGCCATGCAAACACATCGACATTCGCCCGCAAGAAGGCGACGAGCTCGCTTTCCTATTTGTTGTCGAGGGTGGAGCTTATGGTAAAAACTCCCCCGTACCGTCCTCCTTGACGGGCACCTTCTTGGTCTCTGGTGGCGTGGCTCTGGACTTATTGCTCTCATGAGTGACGTTCGGGACTCTTCCCGTGGCGGCGCCCAGGACATGATGACGCCGTTCGTCGTGCACGGCCTGAGAGGAGCGCGCTGTGGGCGCCAGCGTGGGTGTCTTCGAGGCCACCGCATCGCCTTCGGGCGGTGCGACGGCGCCTTTGGAGGACCCCGCGCCGCCTGCGGAGGGCCTGGCTCCATCTTTGGATTTGGCGACGTGCGGCCCGTTGCCAGGCACACGAACGTCGTCGCCCTCCAAGCTCCAGTTGCTAGGGTGGTGTTGGTGCTCGCGAGCCGCGCCCCTGGTCCTCTTCGCTACCGGTCCGCTGCTTGCCTGTGTCGGGACAGGCCGCTCGGCTCCCGACGTGCCGACCGCCACCGTCATCTTCTTCTTGGGCGCCATGGCGATGAAGAAAACGCCGGACTAGATGTTAAAGCCGATTCTCACAACTGCGCCCTCCTACCTGGCGCGCCAAAGATGTTGGTGGGAACGACACCTTTGGGATCACAAGGATCCCTACTATGGTTGCGGGGCGCGGGGTTGAGAGAAGAGCGGATCTAACAGAGAGTATGCGGTTTGTTTATCCAGGTTCAGGCCGCGAGGATGCGTAAAACCCTAGTCCTGCTTTGGTGGGTGTATTCTGAGTTCTTGAGCTAGCTACGGGGTGTAACGAGCTCCAAAAAGCCGAATCCTTCTCCTGGTCGCCTCGGGCCTCCTTTTATAGGAAAAGGGGTGGCCACAGTGGCAAGCAGGAGGTGGAAAGGGTATAGTGCTGCGAGGTTATCCCTCGTATTATAGGACAAGATGCATTTAATGCATCGCTTAGGTGTCCTCTTGCTTTATCGGGGACGGGAGCGAGGCCCGTCCCATCCGTCGCCGCTCCTCCTTGCTTCGACACGCACCCTGGCCAGCGATGCATGCGGTGCCATGTAGGCAGGCAGACAACTGAGGTGGCACGGTGGTGGAGCCTCCAGGAAGGATTGCATGTTTCCACGCAGGTGCCTGCCCAGCTGGTTGGGTCGGCAGCTGCATGCGAACGGCGGTGGAAACTTGGTTGGTGCAAGCCTGACAGCAGCCCTGCTGGTGCGCCTGGCGAGGGCCTTGCCGGTTGGCCCAGCAAGGGTCTTGTCGAGGCGCGTAGGCGTCCCCAGCAAGGATCTTGCCGGGGGTCTTGTGGGTTTCTTCGGTGAGGATGATTGCCTACCTATCCTCACTTGATCTTGACTATTCTTTGTCTTCACAAAGATCTATATGCCACCACGGAGGTGCCTCCCGAGCCCTGTCCCAATGCGCCTGTTTGAGCGTTGGTGGGCTCAAGGGTGGCTCGCTCAGCTGGCGTGGGCGAGCTGCCTCGGCAAGGGTCCTTGCCGGGAAAACCTTCTTTGCCCACCCGATCCTTGTGGCCTTGGTCCTTGTCGTTGCTTTATTTGTCTTGTGCCTTCGGCTTCTCTCTGGCCTCCCTTCCCTGCCGTGTGATGCGTGGCCGTGGCGAGCGGCTCTGACTGCCCGTTCACAAGTAAAGGGGTTAAAAGGAGAGCCCCTACTTTTGTACACCGACAAACCGCGTTACTAAACGCTTCCGCTTTAGGTATACGAGGGTACGTGGACACACTCTCCCCGCTCGTTGCTATGCATCTCCTAGATAGATCTTGGATGATTGTAGGCAATTTTTTTGAAATACTGCGTTCCCCAACAAGAATGTATGGGGCAAAGCAAAGTAATTTGTCGGTGTTCTGGGAACGGGGGTACCCAGACTTGCCTGCCTGCGGCCTGCGGCATGGCTCAAGGGGTGGCCCAGTACGGCCCATCTTCATCAGCACAAGCTCAAGACCCTCGCGAGGGGCCAAGCCTCGCGGGGCGGACGAGAGTAGCTTCCTCGAGCACGGCCTCGCCAGCTGGCTCGCGAGGAGGCGGAGAGATAAAGGCGGGGTACCTCACGAGGTGCCCATGACGCAAGCCATGACGACCAAGGGCGCCAGTCGGGCTCCATCCAGCTCAGTGTCCTCATTTCCTCTTTGGTGCAAAGGAGGCAAGCGCAGGCGAGAGCATCAAGCAAAGGCAACCATTTCGGTACAACAACACCAAGACCAACACAACGGCAGGAAGGAGGTCATCGTGGAGCCCAAGCCGGCGTCACCATCAGAGCCTTTGGCAGGCGAGGACCGACTTTAGTCAGGATAAGTGTACTAGATGTTCGCCTTCAAAATGGCCAATTGTTGGTGTACTAGATGTTCCCCTTCAAAATGGCCAATTGTTGGCGCCCTTCCCGCTCAATATTTGGGAAGAGGCCCAGGGCCTCTGCCTATAAATAGGACTAGCCACCCATAGGGTAGAGGCATCTTGAACCCAGAGAGAGTGAAGCGGCCGAACTCCCCCTAGCAGTTCGTCGCACCGGCCAAGAACAGACCCTCGCGAGGCTGTTCTCCCTTGTACTGTTCGTCATCAGCCCCTGAGGCAATCCACCACACCACACACTGGAGTAGGGTATTACACCACAATGGTGGCTCGAACCAGTATAAACCTTGTGTCCCCTGTGTTGCTCTTTGTGTAGTCTAGATCCTTGCGAGGCGACGAGGTGTAGGTAGGTTGGAGGTGAGATCTCCGCGTGCACCCCAGAGTTCAAACCTAGAGAGTTTGCCGGAACCCAAAATCCGACATTTGGCGCGCCAGGTAGGGGTGCGCCGGAATCCGCCTTCTGCAGCCTCGCGCCCCGTCGCATCGTCATCATCATGTCCGGCGACCCAACGGGCAACCCTGATCCCTGGGCGGCTGGCCCGGCCACGCAGAGCCGCTTGCCCCGGCGACCTCAACCCGTGCCCAGGCAGCCCGGCGCTCCAGCAGTGCCGCGGGCCGTGGGCGACAGCGGTCAGCAACGTCGGCTCTCACGCCGCGGCAGTGCGGTCGGCGGCGAGGGCCTCGAACCACGCCGCGGCCACGGCGCCGTACACCCGACGGGAGCAGGAGAACTCAAGGGCCGCGCTCACGGTGGCCCGAGAGCTACTGCAATGCAGGCTACTGGAGGGCGGCCACGATGTGCTGCTGGAGCGGGTGGCAGAGCTCCTGGGCTTCGCTGCATCGGGGGCTCACCCCTTCTGCACCCAGCTGCCACCTCAGATCCAGGGCGGGCCACACGGAGGCCCCACGTGCGCCCTTACAGCTCCAAGCGGTCTCCAAGGCCACTCCAACACCAACCAGGCCGTCAGCACAGGGCTAACAGCGGTGCTGCCTCCGCCGCCGGCCAGCGAAGGAGGACTCGCCACAGCCCATGGCCCCAGTGGGCCGCCACGCTACCACCCCCTTGTGGGCGCCTCGAGCAGGGCTGTGTGGCACACGCGGCACTATGGCGAAGCGATCGGGGTGGCGGCCCCGGAAGAGTATGTGCCCCACATGATGGATCAAGGGCACACGCAGGAGGAAGACCATGGCTCGCTCCTCGGCCCAAGCTGGGGGGAAGAGACACCCGAAGCTGAGCTCTTTCAGGGGCCCCGGGAAGGCCCCATCGACTGCGCTGGAGGCAGCGGTTATCGGGTACCACTAATTCCTCAGGAGCAGGCATACGCTAACCATGGATCGCAGGAGGTACAGGTCGTCGCGGCGGATGGCTGCCCCAATCCAGCGGCTTCCTACCCCTCAGGAGGAGGGCGCCGGGGGCTGCAGGAGAGGGGCCGAGATCCGGCATCACCACCGCGGCGATCGGAGCAAGGCATCCTCAGGAGGTAGGCCCTCTGCCGGGGAGGTGCCTCAGGGCCTACCCCCGGCAGAGGACCCGTGGTCGTCGGGGAACTGGCTGGCACCGCTCTACCCCATCGTGGCGTCCTCGGTCTCCGACCGTCGTCGATGGCACTAGAGTGTGGTGCAAGGCGGGGCCCTCGTGCAGCGATATGAAGCAAGGCCGGTACACTGAAGAAGGCCCAGGTCTGTGAAGCCTGCCGCCTGCGTGACACTCTCACTAATAATGAGTGGGGCTGTACACGCCTGAGTCTCAGAGCGCTGCCTCAGGGCCCTGGGCTCCCTCCCTCGCCCAGTGGCAGCACTTAGCTCAGCTATTTGGTGAGAAGACGTCCAAGACTAGACTAGGTGCGGACGGCTTTTTCTCGCTTTTCTTGCTCTTCTCCTTGGTCATCGTTTTCCCTAGTTGGGTTTGAGTTGGATTTGAGCTTGAGATTTGTGTGTGTTCAGGGAAGGGGTGTTTAGTCTCGTTCGAGCAATCTCTCGCGTTCTGGTTACCACTTTGCCTCAGCTGCCTCCCCTCGTGAGCCCCTCGCGAGCCGGGCTAGGCCTAGCATGCGTGCAGCCCGGACTGCCGTCACCACGCCCTCTCAGGGGGTTCTCATTACAGGTTTAATGGGTTCGTTCACGAGGCACTCGGGACACCACAACCCTCCGCAGGCTATCTCGGGGCCCACGCGGGTCAAAGGTAAACAAGCCAGCCAGCTCGTCGCAAGGCCAGGCACTTGGCGCAGGCGTGCGGGTGATATCGTATCTACTAATACGCTAACTGCAAGTTTTTACACGAGGGGCTCCCCCTCCCAAAATGCTCTTACAACCTTCAGGGCCAAGCCCGAACTCTATCTGCGCACGGTAGAGCGGGAACAACACGCGGTCAATCGGATAGATCCCCCAATGCATCCTCAAGGGCACCTCCTGAATCGTTGCTGGCGTCGCTGGCCTCGCCATCGCCCTCCGCGTCGCCGTCGGTGGCGTCAGGGCTGTTCACCACGCCGCCTTCGTCAGCAGCCACGACCACGCCGCCTTCGTCAGTAGCCACGACCACGCCGTCATTGTCGGTAGTGAAGGCCCTGACGAGGGCATCCACGTTGTCTTCCACCCAATGCGCCAGGTCGTCACGAATGGCCTGGGGTACCGGGGCGATGGTGGCATCAAAGTCAAAATGGGGATCCATGTCCCGAAGATGGCTGTAGACGCAAGAAAAAGCACGCCCGAGCAGGGCACAACTCCTCTCCTCCA
The DNA here is from genome assembly GCA_021605145.1 of Aegilops bicornis. Taxonomy (NCBI): domain Eukaryota; kingdom Viridiplantae; phylum Streptophyta; class Magnoliopsida; order Poales; family Poaceae; genus Aegilops; species Aegilops bicornis. The sequence goes on along the minus strand of CM038675.1, from coordinate 390,377,501 downwards.
CCAACCTGTTGGCTCTGCCCGACCGCGCCTCCAGCTGCGTCACCACATCAGTGAAGAACTGGAGGTTACCAGCATAGTTAACCGCATGAGGCTCGCCAACGGCCGCCTCGCAGATGTTGCCCAAGGCCGTGTTAGCTCTTTCCCGGAGCGTGCGGAGCATAGGGCCATGCTCGTGCTCCAGGATCTACCGCTAGCGTATCTCGTCGTCGTTCCGCCGTGCAATAGCCTCTGCCGCGTCCACCCGTTGACGGAGAAGAAGCACCTCGGCGCGGGAGGAAGTCAGCTCCTCCTGTGCCACGCCAAGGGCGGCCCGGGAAGCATCAGCCCGCCGCGTCACTTCATCCAGCTTGGCCCTCAGGGGGGCGGTCCTGCCTTCCGCTTCGGCCCGGATCAACTCCAGCCTCTCCTCGAACTCGTGCTCGAGGTTCGAGCGGGCCACCGCCACCCGGCGATCAACCTCTTCTAGGACTCGGGCCTCCCGTGCAGTGACATCGTCCTCCGCCTGCGCCACCAAGCGCTCTCTCGTCTCCAGCTGCTCGAGGTCACAGGCGCGCTTGGTAGCTTCCAGCGTCAATGCCTCCTCACGTCCTTGGAGCTCCGCCTGGTCGACCGAAGCCCCCTTCATCGACACAAGGGCCATCTCACGCAGCTCCACCTGCTGCTCTAAGGAATTGCTCCAGGCCTGGACCTCCCGCGCCCGCTCCTCCGCCACCTCACGCCGCCGGTCAGCCTCCAGGGCCTCCTCGACGGCCCGGGAATGGGCCTCCCGAGAAGCCGCCAGCGACACCTCGGCTTTCTCATTGTCGAGGTCACGCTGGTGGAGCGCAAGGGCAACAACCACCTTCAGCTTGCGCCTCTCTTCAGCTAGGCACATGCCCTCAGCTTCAAGGCACGCGTCTTCGTCAGCGAGCTCTGCACCAAGCTGGCTCACTACGTCAGCCGCCTTTCCAGAGAAACCCTTGGCGAAGGGCGCAGTGCCCCCGGGCGCGCTAGAGCACGTCTTCCGCGTCGCCCTCCGCCCCAGGTGTGCGCGGGGGGCCACGAATCAGCACTCCCCCTCTGGGCAGGGAGCTGGGGGCTGGCGCCCTCGCGGTGGCCGGGCACGCCTCGCCAGAAGCCCGGCCTGGAGCCGGCTCATCCTCAAAGGAAGAACGCAGGGCCGACCTCAGCCAATCGCCGTCCACGACCAATCGAAGAGCCAAAGACAGGCTGGCTATACCCCGGGAAGGCTTGCGAAGGAGGGTCGTGAGGTGCAGAACCATGATGCATCACAGGATGGCTCACCTCTCCAACCGGCCTCACCACGAGGGCAGTGCTTGAGCTCGGAGCGCTTGGGGATGGTGGAGAGGGCGAGGCCTGGGGGGATGGCTCCTCAGCCATCTCCGTGAGCTCAGCAGGAAGGGCCCTGCAGAGCAAGGATCGGCTGAAGCAACAGGAAAATAAGGAACTAAGAAAGGGGAAGGCTTACTCATCAATGGCGAAATACTTCCTGCGCTTCAGTAGGCGGCAAGGGTAATCATCACCCAAGGCCTCCTTTCTCTTTCGGAGAGCCTCGAAGTCCACGCGGAAGCGGCCCAGGAGCTCGGCGCAGGGGTCAGCCTGCGACGAGGAAGAAGCGCCAAAGTGATCGGCATCAGGGGCGTCGTCTTGGCGCACGCCGCCAGTCGCCTCACCAAGAAGGGTGGCCGGGGCCTCGGGGCCTTCGCCACGGGAGCCGCGGGCCGGCTCAACGCTCAACGCCTGGCCGGCAGGCAGGGCCCTGTGAGCTGCCGCCTAGGAGTGCCGCTGGCGTTGTCATCTGGCGGAAGCCCCCCAGCCTGGTGGCCCTTGCCTCCCTGCTTCCACCACTCGAGGAAGGACCGCCGTGGGCGGCAAAGGGCAGCCACCACAACCGGGTTCTCACAAGGTCCCATGAGGCTCAAGCGGGCGCAGCCCCCATTCGTCGAAGCTGGGCATCTGCTTCACGAAATCGCCCCTATTCGAGCAAAGGTACAGCAGGGCGCCCCCTTGCCGGATGCTGCCAGGGGAAGGATCCCATGTCAGGATCATGAGAACCTTCCTCAGCACTTCAGGCATTAGGTCCTCCTCCTGAAGCCTCATGCGGTCTTCATGCCCCCCGAAGGCCCACATCCGGCGGGAATGGTGCTGGAGAGGGGCAATGCGGCATAGGAGGAACTCCTTCACCACCTTGGGCGCCGTCACGCCGAGCGCCCTCAAGTACGTGAAGCGGTGCCAGACGAAGACGAGCCATGGGCTCGTGAGCGTCCTCGCCCCAATGTAATTGGGGATAGCGGGTAATGTTGGCTCCGAAAGCAGGGGGCTGGGCACCCCGACATCGACATACAGCCACCGCTCGCGGAACCCAGGCGCGGGCGGAGGAAGGCCGAAATCAATTACTGAAGCCGCTATTTCTTGTGCGGCAATAAAGCTCACGCACCCCGAGCATTGGGTGGGGTCGCTAAGGCATAAAGAGAAGAAGTGGCGCAGCAAGGCAACTGAAGGAGGAATGCCCATCATCGCTTCGTAGACAAAAGCAAAAACGGCAAGAAGAGTAATGGATTCGGGACCCAAATGCATCATGTGGATCTGGTAATGGGAAAGCAGAACGTTGAAGAAATTTGAAAAGGGGGGAACCAGTCCCCGCCTACGTGGCGTCGGTAATCTTGACCTCGGTGACTATTCTGTCAATGGAGAAGTGAGACGCGGGCCAGACCGTCGTCCTCCCGCACTCATTGAAGATGGTGGCGAGGGCAGAACTGACCTTGTCCAAGCCTTCTCGGTTGAGTATGATCAACCGATCGACAGCAAGAGCCGTCGGCGATGGCGAGCAGGGCGGAGGCACATGCTTTTTCCCTTTCCCCTTCTTCGTCGGAGCCATGGCAACAGGAAGGGGGAGGATTCGAGATCGGATTGGAAGCGGAGACTGGAGCTCGAGAGGAGGAAGAGCAGGAGACGCTCGACCAGCGAGAAGAGGGATGACTGTGTGCAACCACGGGTCCGCCTAGCTGGGCGCAAAATAAGGAGGCGTGGGGAACAGGACGACACGCCCAATCAACCGCCACACGGGCGCCCAAGGTCAGAGGCTGTTAGGGCCAGCGCTCGCAGACTTGCCCCTTCGCTTCTCTGCTAAGCCAAGTCCGAGCGCGCCTTGGGCCCGGGGGCTACTGTCGGTGTTCTGGGAACGCGGGTCCCCAGACTTGCTCGCTGCGGCTGCGGGCGTGGCTCCAGGGGTGGCCCAGTACGTCCCATCTTCATCAGCACAAGCTCAAGACCCTCGCGAGGGGCCAAGCCTCGCGGGGCGTATGACAGGAAGCTTCCTCAGGCACGGCCTCATCAGGCTGGCTCGCGAGGAGGCAGAGAGATCAAGGCGGGGTACCTCACGAGGTGCCCATGACGCAAGCCATGACGACCAAGGGCGCTTAGGGCGGGCGCCACCACAAGACTGCCCCTCATTTCCTCTTTGGTGCAAAGGAGGCAAGCGCAGGCGAGAGCATCAAGCTAAGGCAACCATTTCGGTGCAACGAGACCAAGACCAACACAACGGCAGGAAGGAGGTCATCGTGGAGCCCAGGCCGACGTCACCATCAGAGCCTTTGGCAGGCGAGGACCGACTTTAGTCAGGATAAGTGTACTAGATGTTCCCCTTCAAAATGGCCAATTATTGGCGCCCTTCCCGCTCAATATTTGGGAAGAGGCCCAGGGCCTCTGCCTATAAATAGGACTAGCCACCCACAGGGTAGAGGCATCTTGAAAGGAGAGAGAGAGAGAGAGAGAAGCGACTGAACTCCCCCTAGCAGTTCGTCGCACCGGCCAAGAACAGACCCTCGCGAGGCTGTTCTTCCTTGTACTGCTCGGCCATCAGCCTCGAGGCAATCCACCACACCACACACTGGAGTAGGGTATTACACCACAATGGTGGCCCGAACCAGTATAAACCTTGTGTCCCATGTGTTGCTCTTTGTGTAGTCTAGATCCTTGCAAGGCGACGAGGTGTAGGTAGGTTGGAGGTGAGATCTCCGCGTGCACCCCAGAGTTCGAACCTAGAGGGTCTGCCGGAACCCGAAATCCGACATAATTGCCTTGAATAACATTACTTACACATAACTCCTAGACAAACACCTGCAACTAGCATTTTCCTTCATCTTCTGCATAATATTTCCATGATGGGAAGATACGCACATATGATTTAACAATACCAAATGCGATAGATGCTAAACTACGAATGGCTGGTTGTGCTTCCTCCACAAGAATAGTTGTACTAACTGGTGGAGTTGGGGTTCGCTGTGGTAGTACTAGCACTTTGGGCACTGGAGCTGCCTTACTAACTGCTCCTGTTAGGGAGCTATGTGGTGGAGATGGTGCCGTGTCAACAGGAATTGGGTTACTCTCTGCTGGGGTTGGGGTTAGATTGGGCAAAGCTGGTTCTCTGTCCATCGTAGTAGGGGTACAATCTGCGAGAATCTGGGTCATGTGTGGTAGGGCTAGTTCTCATGCATGTACAACCGGGTGCTATCTCCACCAAGAGGTAGCACTGTTTTATTTGAAGACCATGTTTTTACTCTGCTAGATACTGCCATCACCCGCTCCAATTCAAATGGCTGATAAACAGGAAATATAGTTGAGTGTATAGACATTGTATGACAGACAAATGAAATAGATAATGCAGAAAAAAGAGGGCATGAAATAGTTGACATGTATATTGTTTAACTAAAAAGGATAGCATGACATAATTTCACATATATGATGTGTATCTAAACTGGATAGCATAGCATGACATAATTCAAAGATATGATGACTAACTAAACATGATGGCATGAGATAATTATATGATGTCACTACTGCAGGATGTTGCTAACGTTACACTATGATCAGAGACCCTTCGACGAAACTATGTGGGTTGCAATAATGTCAATGGTGGTGTAAAAACCTGTCAAAAAGGTGTAAAACATTTGCGATGACGGATGAATAAAACACGGTTCAGATTTTAGTTGCATGTGCGATGCAGGGCATACGGTTCAGTTCAATTAACTGTTTGCATGAGGAGGAACAAAAGAAACGGGCAGCCAGATGAAGGTGTGTGCGATAAACAACATACGGTTCACTCAGATGAACTATTTGTGATTAGGCAACACAAAATAAACGGTCAGCCAGATCAAGGTGTGTGCGATATATGGCATGCGGATCACTCAGATGAATTGTTTGTGTTGAGACAAGTGAACATAAACGGTTCAATATGACAAGATGTGTGTGATACGCGGCAAACAGGTCTGTAATCAGAAATGTGTGCGAAGACCGATAATAACACAGACAATTGCTTCTAATAAGACGTATGTGATATGCTCTGTCTACACAACATCTATTGGCCATTGGGTGACGGGCGGTCATCCGGGTACGCAATAAGGATGCGAAGAGGAATCCTATATCAGCAAGGACTAGCTATTCCACCAATAGCTCATCTAAGAGAACTCTCAAGTTAACTGTGCTCAGGCTGGAGCACCCATCAGATGGGTGACTGGATGGGAAGTTGTCTTGATGTTAAATTAACTGATGGGATGGGTCATATAGGTCAACTTAAATGACCTCTATGATCCAACCCATCAGTAAAATTAACCTCAAGGTCCTTGCTTTTAACACATGTTAAAGAAGGTCTACCGCATCACTTTTTGACAATGTGTGATACGTGGCATACAGTTGATCCATCCGACCTGTTTGTGATGGAATAAGCCATGTGTGTTGTGGGCAAACGCTTGCTAGTATATAACCGTTTGCGATTGCTGAATTCATCACCGACGGGTTCCCTAGTGTGGTCCGTGTTCATATGATCATCATCTACTTCTTGTGCTAGCTTGATGTTCCTTATATGCTAAGTTTCCATTAATTGATGGCGTTTTATGAACATGCCACTATTCCCCGCCATTTCCTCACCCGTTTCCCGCCACCCAGCGATATTATACATAAACCTAGGCGGCACGCGACGCATGGAGGCAACAAGCGCAGCCTGTAGCGCATCCACCTTTTCTAAGCATGCCAACCCACCAAAGCGCCGCCTCTGCCATCAACCTCGTCGACAAGGAAAACGAGCAGGTGCCACAGCCCGTCGAGGCTGAGGCGCTCCCTGGCAATGTGATGGACGATGCGCCGTGATGCGCGTCATCGCCAGGGTTGAGCAGACCCTTGGCGCATGGCGCTTCAGCGCCGTGGATCAAGATAGGCATGTCAGTGCTGAGAAGCTGCAGCTCGCCGCACAACATGATCAATGGCGCGCCGCAGAGCAAGCTAGGCGCGTCCGCGCCGATAGGCTATGGCTCGCCGCACGGCGAGACTGTTGGAGCGCCGCAGAGCGAGAGGCGCGGCGCACCGCATAGCAAGAGCGGATCCATCGATGCTTGCCTGCTATCGACAGGGCGTCGCAGCTGGGTACACGTCCCATTAGTACCCCCATTCCTCACCAGGAGTGGGTAGATGCCCTCTGCGTTGTACTTGCGCCAAAGGCCGGCTGCGCCGTACTTGCACCGGACGCCCGCCGCGCCGTTCGCATGGGTCGCGCCGTTCGCATTGTCCGCGGCCCGCTCGATACCAACGCGCTGGTCGGTAGGCTCGACCGCCTCCTTGGCCTGTGTGTCCACACAGGTGCGATGAGAGGAACATGGCCATCGCATCCTCGAGCTGGTGATCTCCAATGAAATAGCCAACTTGGAGCTCGAGATCGCGTTCCAGATGTACCGCGAGCGTATCGACCACTTGGACGAACGCCTGCACGAGTTCAGGCAGAGCCAAGAGGTACTGTAGGCAAGGGCTGCTGGTCATGGTTTCATGGACGCGTTTTATTTTGTTGAGTCGTTTTGACGTGGATAGCTATGTATTCACAACAATCATAGTATTGCTCTGTTTCAATGTGTGTACTCTGTTTTCCGTTCTTATATGTTCTGTTTCAATGTGTGTCTATACGCTTTCCATTCTGTATATGTGGTTGATAACGGCTAGATTCAAATTAGTATACAAAACAGATAAAAACGGAATTCATAGTGTATATATATATATATATTAATTGTTCATTAGTTCATCACAGAATATATACACTACAAAAAATATACACTTCCGTGATGATACGTGTTTTTCACAGTAGCTCACGTTTTCTGCCATGCATGTACATCCATGACGATTTTATGACAGAATCAAGATAGTCATACCTGTGCTGTCGTAGAAGTGTTCCATGACATTACCAAAATTATCATCACAGAAGTGTCGACTTCCATGACGATAAATGGCGCGTCACGGAAGTGCTTTCGTCAAGGGTAACCGACACATGGCATCCATCGTAACGGGTCGCCGTTAAGTTATCTGGTCCAATTTTGGATCCGATAACCCGTTAACAACCTGGACCAATGGGGATTTTCCACGTGTAAAATTCTCATTGGCTGGAGGAAACACGTGTTGGCTCACCGTTGGGACAGATGTCATCCACTCATTGGACAGGAGGCGCTTTTGATAGGTCGACACGTGGCATAGCCCAATAGTGGTCCATTCCGGTGAAAAAGTCCGGCCCAGTAAAAATTAGCATGCCGGCCCATATAAGGCCTACTTGTGTCAGGTCCATTTAAGCCTATGGCCCATACGAGATGTGCCAATTCGGCCCGTCAATGGCCCGTTCACGATTTGACACCATTGCAGCCCATTGTCAGTTCGAGCCCGTTAATAGCCCACTATATATTTGGGCTCAATATCGGCCCGATGTGGTTTCGGCCTGTTAACGGCCCATTCAAGGGATGGGCCAATTTTCAGGATGTACATCTTTCGGCCTTTTAGCGACCCATTTAAGTATTGGGCCAATTTCCGGCCCGGTGTGTCTTTGAGCCTGTTGACGGCCCATAAATGAGTTGGGCCATTTTTAGTCGGACCCTAGTTTTGGCCTTTTAACGGCCCATGCTCTTCATGGTCCAATACCAGCCCGGTTTCTCTTTCGGCCTGCTAAAGGCCCACAACATAGTTGGGCCATATACAGTACGGCTTGGCTTTCGGCCTCTTAGCGGCCCATGCTCTTCATGGTCCAGTATGAGTCCGGTTTCTCTTTCGGCCTGCTAAAGGCCCACAGTATTGTTGGGCCATATGTAGCCCGACCTTAGTATCGGCCTGTTAACGGCCCGTGAAATCAAATGGGCCCACATGTTGCCCGCTTCGATGTCGGCCTGTTAACGACCCGAGAGGTAAGAGGACCGACCATTAACTTTTGGCCTGGTAACGGCCCATTAACTTAATGGGCCCACTAAAGTTCGAACATGTCTGTAGGACCAATTAGATAATTTGAGCCCATTAGGACGAGCAATTATGCACAGGACCAAAACCGATCAATCAAAGGCCTATGAGAATTTTGGTCCCTGCGAGCCCATTAGGGAAGCTCATTAAGGCCAGTGGGCTACTTCCTTCATATAGGGCCCACGACTGTTCGTGCTAGCTAATAATTTCACTGCTTTTTTAGCTTCCTAGCGACCATTTAGCTGGAATGGGAGGCGCGCTAAGTAAAGGTACGGCATACAGGGAAAAACGTTGCACATCCAGCATATATTACAGGAAATTACATCCACTAGGCAATCACAGATTGGTGCTAGTGCAAATAAATGAACAAAACCTAACGATCTACAACGTCACAATCTGCAACCTCAGCGCGGATGACGCCCATAAGCATGTGGGAAAGTTCTTCCTGCTTTGCTACACTGTCTCAGAAAACATTGATCAGTTGTTGTTGGCGCATTTAATGTGCACCTTTTGATTCCTCCACCATTTCCATCATTGCTTGAGCGATGGTGGTTCACAAACATACATTTTTTCATTGCATTCGAGACAGAGGAAACTGAACAGATTCAGATGGTGATTTTGGCAGGCTTGTATTATTGATAGTGGAGAGTGTCTCGACTACTTCATCATAACATAAATTAGGAGGGGAACCGAACAGATTAGTCAAGAGTTATTGCCATATTACCTGGCCTAGATTTATTGGAAAGAAACAATGGGGTTGCCTTGCTGTTTTCAGAGTTTGTCTTCTTATCTTCATCAGCCTGCACCAAATTAACACACTAGCATTGCTATCACTAGCCGGGTCAGATAATAGGAAAGCCACATTGACACAATGAACATTTGGGCAACCAGACCACACTAGCCTACACCAAATTAACACAATATGGCACAGCTATCATAAGCCAGGTAAGGTAATACAAAAGCAACATTGACACAATGAGTGAATGGGCAACTAGAGCTGCACTACAATTCAGTAATGTGCATGATATGAGATATTACACTCATGCAGCCCAGTCTGCAAAACTACCAGGCAGTTTTCCTTACAAAAATCAACATTGTTGCCTTTAGGGTCTATTTGGTTGGAGACTAGTGTGGCTAGCCACACAAGTATGGCAAGCCACACAAGTGTGGCCAAGAAATTGGACGACAAACTTTGTCAAAAGTTGGCAAAAAAATTGTCTCTATGACAAGTGGGACATAGGGGCAATAAAGTGTGGCAAGCCAAAGTGTGGCAAAAACCAAACACATGCTAGCTAAACCTTGGCTGCCAAATTTTGGCTTGGCAATCTATGGCTGGGAACCAAATAGCCCCATACATTTTGCTACAACTAAATTTAGATCAGATAAAGGTTGGATTCACGCCGATTAAAAAAATACATGCTGACGTAAAAATATAGTGATATACAACAGGTACTTACATCAGCATTGGAGCACAGAGAATTCCCGCAAGATACTTTCCTCGAATACAATCCCAGTGTAGAAAGTCTTCTATCATTTAACCTTATTTTCTAAAAGAGAGATGGGTAAGAAACATGTAGAAAATATGATCTGAATGCTATAAAATTTCATTGTGCGAGGATACGCACACGCTTCTTAGAATGGAGTTGACATATTTTTGCTGGACTAGAGCGGACTAGTTCTTTGGCCACTGGAATCTTCTTATTATCAGTAAGAGTTGGGGGTTCTATAAAAATAGGAGTTGGTTTACTATCTCCTGGTGTTTGGATCTTTTGCAAAGGCATGGTTTGTAACCCTTCAGATTCTAACATAGCCGTCTTCCCCTTGCATGCCTTATATAGAAGAATGGTGCTTCAATTATAAAACATTCTACAACAGAGATGGAATAGGTACTGAAGAATAGAAAGGCATGACATACTGACATATATTCCCTCCATCCGGAAATAAATGGATGGGTCTAGGCATATTTCAGTTCTAGATACATCCATTTTTATCCATTTCTGTGACATGTAATCCGGACGGAGGGAGTATGATGTAAGAGCTAGGGATACGATAGGACAACAGTGCAAAGAAAAGCACTACTTGAATGTAAAACTGTATGCTAGCGGAATACATACAGAAAAACACTAAGGCAACATATGCGTGTATGATTGGGAAACTAAGATGGCATTGCAACAGACCACTAGAACAACACTTCATTGTAAAAACAGAATATGTTATGGTAGACAGATGAAGTACATACTGATGAATAACAATGCACAAGATATTCAGAAGCATGATGTACAAACTAAGCAGATGGCATTGCGATAGAGTAGAATGATAGTACTTGAATTTGAAAACATGTTATCATGAATGGAATAGGTCATGAAAAATAGGAAGGCATGACATATTTACATGCATGATCAGCAGGCTAAGCACAAGGCATTGCAATAAAGTAGATGGACTCCAGGACATTATATGCATGATGTACCCATATCACGGGCCAAGTTAGAGCAAGGACCTTGTGGGGTGAATAGGATTCATCATCTTTCTGCAAGTCTTCAGAAGAACTGCTTTTACATGTTCCATCATATTGGGTATCATTGATGTCAAGTTTATTGGCCGTTACATTGCTCCGTGAGGTTCTTGTGGATAAATCAGCGTGTGCAATTATATCTGACATGCATGGAAGACAACTAGTAGTTAGATTTATGTAATGAGTGCCTGTAGGAGACAACATAAATAGTAGGACTGGGGTTAACTAGCAGCAACATGTCTCAAAAACTAAAGGGAGAACACAGATGAAAGCTACAGAATATGTATCATTTGTACTTGAGATTAACTAGATGGAACACAAGAGTATTAAAGAACAACATAGGTAATACTAGTCCAAATGCCCGTGTGTTGCAACGGGCAAAAAAGTGTGCATCGTGTGGCATTATGTGCCATTTTTTATATCCAACTCCAACAAACGTGAAAAATACGGTTGCTCTCATCTCTAGTAATATTATTATGAAAGTAAAGTTGTTTCACTAAAATATAAAAAAATACAAATATCTAGATTCAAAAATGGAGGAAAAATAACACATTTTGTTGCTTTTAGCAACTTGTGTGTTTAGATGATCTGAAAACTATGACTCCAATGACCTGAAGATACAGAAAAAGTTTGATTATTCAAATATGAAGGTAACTTCTGTCAAACTTGAAGGACATGTGGTGTGTAAGTGTCCACTTAGAAGTGTGCAAGGAAGGCGTCCCGTTACTATGCATGCGAGATTAGGGTGTGGGGGCAGCAGGAAGAAAATACATACGCAATACTTGTAAAGATGAACATTTGAGAAATTACTCTTTAAAATTGCCTATCTCTTTTTTCCGTCCATTACAATTCCATCAAATATCTATTTAATTCTGGTCTCTCTTTTCTAGTAATTTTCCATCAATCTGGGCGGTTGGCTGCGTATTATAATTGCCACCATGCATGCCAGACTTCCGGGTTCTTCTTTCCCACTAATTCCCTCCATCAACGGTGTGGCTGTGTGCCTATTTTAACCAAGTCTTTTTAATCTCCCAAGAATTCCATCAATCTTGAATATTAATTCGTTTCCTTCTTTTCATGGACTTTCTTATAATTTCCCACGCGCATGCTTCCCATCGGATCTTTAATCTTCCAATAATTCCTTCCAAAGATGAACACTTGAGAAATTACTCTTTAAAATCGCCCATCTCTTTTTTCCATTCATTACAATTCCATCAAATATCTATTTAATTCGGGTCTCTCTTTTCTATTAATTTTCCATCAATCCGGGCGGTTGGCTGCATATTATAATTACCACCATGCATGCCAGAATTTTGGGTTCTTCTTTCCCACTAATTCCCTCCATCAACTGTGTGTCTGTGTGCCTATTTTAATTGGGTATTTTTAATCTCCCAAGAATTCCATCAATCTTGAATATTAATTCGTTTCCTTCTTATCTCCCATGAATTCCATCAATCTTGAATATTAATTCGTTTCCTTCATTTTAATGACTTTCTTATAATTTCCCACACGCACGCTGCCCATCGGGTCTTTTAGTTCGAATAATTCCATCAATTTCGGATCTTTCATTAATTGATTTCCTTCTTTTTCAAGGCCTTCTTAGTTCTCCCATTAAAACACGTAGTTGACCGCTTGCTTTCCAAGTCTCTTGGTTCTTTCCAGGGAAGAACGGGCCCTTGTTACCCTCTTCTCCTTTTTAATCCTCAAGGCGGCTTATTGATTTGAATTCGTAGCTGTATATAAATTGGTGTTATTGCAGGTAAAGACGCGAGGTGGTACTATATATAAAAATCTGAGACTCTGTTGTTTACACAATGATGAGATAGGTCAGTTGTACCATGTAATTTTATCCAAACGCAGGTTGCGAGTTCGATTCTGGCTGTCGCATCTTTTTTTTGGCAGCAACTTAGGCCTCGAGAAATGGCCCAACTTGGCCCATATTCGTGGCCGGAATTACTTGATTTAGTGGACAGGTCAAGGTGGGCCAGACGTACGAGACGGGAGGATGCTCGATACGTAGGAAGCATATAATTAGTACCACCTCAAATACACAAAATAATACAGATGAAGTGGACCGACGACGGACGGACGAAAAACGGACGAAATTACGGTGGTAAGAAGCAATAGCCCCTTAATTAGTAGGTATAGACTAGAAGTGGTATAATACTATAATCACCAGCCTGTGGGATAGCATTGGCTGATGGATGATAACTATGGAACAACGTTACCTAAAGAACAAGTCTCTTAGCTGAACTATGGAACAACTTTAACTCCTGAACAAGACCCGTAAGAGATCAGCATGAATATACAGTGAAATGCGATAATCTATTTTCCATGCTTAGAAGAATAACAAAGCCATAAATGTTGCACACAAGTAAGATGAGGGTACAACCTATGTGGCCGCCATCCATAGCAGTGAGCATCATGTGCTCACTTGTCGATGGCCCTGCAGTTGTTGTGGCTATCCATGTCAGGCACGCGCATCCGATGCAGGGAACTGTTGAGTGGGGACTATAGGTCCCTTCTGGTGTATGCTTCCTTGTTGGAGCAGTTGCGGTGAGTCGGAAGACGGTGTGGCTGAAGATGCAGAAAACGCATAATATTAAGAACGACACATATTGCTGATCTGAAGAAATACCCTAAGAGATCAACAGCAAGTACGAGAGTGGTCACACGTCTGTTGACTGAAGACTAAATTGGGGTCACACGATTTTATTTTATTTTGGTACTGTCTGATCTACGCTGGATGGCTTGATGGCCGTCTTGTGCCTCCGGGCTGACACTGTTCGGAATCTTCCCCAAAGAGCCAGCGACCATGGGCAGAGCAGCCTGCCTCGGCCATCCGTGGTCGTGAGAGCTCCGACCAAAAACCTGCTCCCTGCCCCACCGCACTACCATGGTTGCGCTGCCCCCGACCAATCCACAAAGACTCGCCGTCATCCAGATCTGGCAGCGACAGTACCTTTAACCCACACAACTCTAAGATAGCCATCTAAGCGCTGCTTCCGCAGCAAACTTGTGCCCCGCACTCTTACGTTAGACACCAGCCAACCGGCAACCTAGGAGCTCCTCCGCCTCGAGGGGTGCTGCTTTCCATTGGGAATCGATTGGCCCAGAATAAAAATTCTGTCACAGCCCCAGATCAGCCCTAGAGCTTGCTTGTAACTAGTGGCATTGCATCCATGCATCATGTTTGAATTTTCATGAAATTTGAAATGGGGATGACCAAGCCCTAGCACTAAAACAATTCAAATAGGTTCAACTTCAAAGTATCTTCAAAGAACCCAAATTGGTTTGCAAAATGTTCATGATTAATGGAAAAAGGTGAAAACCATATCCAGAGATGATGGATATTTTTCCAAGACATTTTGGATATTTGAATAAACCATATTGTATTTGAATTGGGGCATTTAAAAAACTATTAATATTTTTAAATGCTCCAACAATTCTGTAAAATAGTTAAGGGCCTTTGTAATATTTGATTAATGCCCAAAATTATTTTCAGGATTTATGAAATGATTTGGTTTATAAACTAAATCAAACAGAGCAAATAATAGAAAAACAAAAAGCAGTTAAAAAGGAAAGAGAGAGAGCTCACTGGCAGCCACTTACCTGGCCCACGAACCGCCCAGCCTTCTCCCCCTCCCTCGTTGGCCCGGTGGTGGCCCAGCCCACCACCGCCTCGCCGCTCGTCGTCTTCCTCTACCAAGAGGCAGAGGCGAGGCGTGGCGCTTGCCTGACGGGCCACCGACGCCACCTCCTGCTTCCGGCTCTCCTCCTCGACACCGTGGGTGCCACGCACACCCCCCGACCCCCTCGCTCTCTCCCTCTCCCTCGGTCCCTCCTCTGTCTCGCTCTCTCTCCCGAACCCGAACGAGCTCGCCGGCGCCGATCGCTGCATGCCACAGCCACCCCCTTGCCCCTCTGCCGTCCCCAGGAGCTCCGCCTCGACCCCCTCTTCCACCCCACCGATCCACGGCCCTCCGGAGGCCCTGCTTCATTGTCATCGCGGTCATCCCCAACCTCGGCAACCGAGCCTTCGGCCGTCGATTCGCGCACTCCGGCCGCCCCGAGCCCATTGACCCTCCAAACGGACTCACGGTGAGCCCCGAGTCGTTCCCCCTTCTCCCTGGTCTCTCTCGACCCCTAGGCCATAGCCCGTCTTGGCCGAGAACCCCACGCCGCCCGGTGATGTCGCCGCCGTCACTGCAGCCAGTAAAGCTCGAAACCGAGCACGGAACCGTGCTCCTAGCATCCTCAGGAGCTCGGTGAGCCCCTTAGCCAGCCCTCCCGTCCTCTGTAGGCCTGCGCCGCTCGAACCCGAACTCTGGCCGCCGCCTTGCTCGCCGCCGGCGCTGCTCCCGGCCACCCCGCGGCCTCCCGTCCGGTCCTTTGGATGCGGACGAGCAAGGGCTAATCCCGGGTGCCCTCAGCTCGCCAAACCACCAACCGTAGCCCAAATCCGAGCCGAGCCGCCGTCGTGCAGTCGCCGCCCGGCAAGACTCGGCGAGGCCGACGTGGCGCCGTCATTAACACTAATTACGGGACTAACCACCCACCTCCTTCACTGACATACGGGCCCCAGCGCCCATTTAGGTTAGCCTAATTTTTCTGTTTAGATTAGTGCTAAGCGCTTCCATACTAGGAAGAATGGAAGGAAATCCTTCGATAACACTTCTTCCTTATTTGAAGAAATGATATTCGACGCCCCACGTGTCAGCTTGACTTTGACTTAGTCAAAGTTGACCGGGCCCACCTGTCGGCGACCTGACTAACCCAGGCTCACTGACCAATGGGTCCCGCAGGTCAGTTTGACCTGGACCGCCCCTGTTGACTTGTCGACGTCCACATCGACGTCATCCGACGCAATTATTTGATTTTGGATTTAATTTAATTCAGAAAATTTGAAAACACCCCAAACTTCAAATATTCATAACTTTTAATCAGTAACTCCAAATTAAATAATTTATATATGAAAAATGATAAGAAAAATATGAAGAATCTGTTTATGGCATTTTCATGCATGATTGAACAAGTTAACCTCACTGAATAGGATGAATCATGATTAGGGCAAATTATGAAATAACATTTGGAGTTGGAGTTTAACCTTGGTTGAATTCCACTTCAATTAACTTGGCTAGATATTGCATTAGGTGAATTCAGTACCTTAACATGACATGTCATTCATGTGAATGTGCATTGCATTGATTGTGTTCTCTCTTGTTTGTTTGCTTGCTGTCCCCTCTCGATGAGACGACGTCATCAAGCGATGAATTCGATGACACCGATGAAGAACTATATTATCTTGAAGTGCCGTGCAAGCAAAACCCCTTGTTCATTACGATACAATCCCACTCTCTCGCTTCCTGCTCTATTTTATTGCATTAGGACAACATTGATTCAACTGTTACTTGTTGCGGTAGCTGAACCCCTTGATCCTTTGCATGACTGTCATTCCACGATGAATTAGATGAAACCCACTAGCATGAGTAGGAATTGTTTGAGCCATGTTGTGCCTACTCATTCATGCTTGTTGTCATGCACTCTCTTGCTTAGAGTTGAGTCAGTCCGATTCATCGGGAATGAATTGGAATGGTTGTGTGAACATGTCCTACGTGTGTGAGCTAAGTGTGTGAACACGATTTGGTAAAGGTAGCGGTGAGAGGCCATGTAGGAGTACATGGTGGGTTGTCTCATTGCAGCCGTCCTCGAGAACTGAGTTCTGTGTTTGTGATCCATGAAACAGTTACTACCACGCATTGGGCCCGAAACCAATGGACCCTCTCGGCTTCTTAACCACTCTTGTCCTCGGTCCGGAGTTGCAAGTAGTTTACGGTGTTTGTAGCATCTTGGGGGCCGACGCAACGCTGACCGTAGGGGTGGGTTGTGTTATGGTAGGCACCGGGGTCTGGCAAATACCGATTCGCCCGTTTGGTGTCTCGGGAACCCTGCACACATCGTTCGGGCTGTATGGGAAACCTCGGCGGACTCCCTGCGGATGGAACCCGAATAGGCGATAAACCTGGACTTGGGACTTGTGTGTTTAGGTAGGTCGTGGCCGACACCCACGTTGGGCTTCCGCTTGAAGGTTGCCGAGTATATGTCGTGTAAACGGCGGTAAGTGGTGAGCGTGTGTGAAGAAGTACACCCTGTAGGGTTAATATGATCTATTGAATAGCCGTGTCCACGGAGAAGGACTTCTGGGTTGCCTATATCGGTTCATAGACAAGTGAAAGTGGATACTTTAAAATGCGCAAGATAAGCGTGAGTGCTATGGATGGCGTTCTCGTGGGGAGACGGGATCGAGTCCATAGTGGTGTATTGATATGGTGAATATATGTGGACTCGCAGCGCCACCTCAAAAGAGTTACTTGCAAATGTAGTTCGGGATAGCCACCGAGTCAAAGCTGGCTTGCGGTCAAACTCCACCACCCCCTTTTTGATAATGATGCATATGTAGCTAGTTTAGATGTAAGTCTTGCTGAGTACGTTTGTACTCACGTTTGCTTATTTTACGTTTTGCAGAGAGACTTCAGTCTCGCTAGTAGTTCCGCTTGGACTTCGACGGTTAGCTTGTTACCTCAGCTACGATCTTGTGCCCTCGGCAGATCTCGGTAGATAGTCAGGCTTCTCAGCCTTTTTCATTTATAGTTGTCTGTACTCAGGCATGTTTAGCTTCCGCTTGTGCTTGGACTTGTATGCTCTGAGTGTTGGGTCATGAGACCCATGTTTGTAATATCTCGCTCTTCGGAGCCTAATGAATAATATTTGAGTCGTAGAGTTATGTTGTGATGCCATGTTGTATCTACGCATATTGAGCATAATGTGTGTATGTTTGAAATGCTTGGTATGTGTGGGATCCGACAAACTAGTTGTTTATCCTTGGCAGCCTCTCATATGGGGAAATGTAGTCTCGTGCTTACGGCGATAGTAGTCCGCTTCTGCCCGGTTCACCGAGTCCCGCTAGCCCAAGACTATCGCTTGGACACTTGGTGGCGGCATGTGTTTCACTTCGTTCCTATATACATCCCTTCGGGAAATGTCACGCGGTGTTATTCGGAGTCCTGCCTAGCCTGCTACAGCCGGGATACCGAGTCCTCATAGCCAGTGCTACAGCCCGAATTTATCGTTGATGACCGACATGCTCGATGTGATTCATGTATACTGTCCCCATGGGTTAGCACCGCTTTGGGTTCACGACTAGCCATGTCGGCCGGGTTCTTTGTCATATGGATGCTAGCGACACTATCATATACGTGAGCCAAAAGGCGCAAACGGTCCCGGGCCATGGTAAGGCGACACCCGTGGGAATACCGTGCGTGAGGCCGCAAAGCGATATGATGTGTTACATGCTAGATCGGTGTGACTAGGATTAGGGTCCTGACAAATTCATACAACTGATGCCTAAATAAAGTGATTTGAGATGAGGGTACGACCTATTTTGCGGCCCGGTGAAGTAGGCAGCTCCAGCTATCGAGTCGGTGAGGCCGGCGAGGTTGCGGTGGCTACCGGCGGCAGGGAAGCAGGGATGTCCTGACGATCGACGGCTACAGGGAAGCAGCGCCGGGGCCTTAGACGGATCCGAAGTTGGAGCCGCTCCGGCGCCGTGCACAATGGCGGAGGTGAATCGGCTCCGTTATGGTTCACGGGGCCGTCGTCGAGGCAGCTTTGGCAGCACAGAGTAAGAGGCACACGGCCTAGTGCATGACGGCAAACGAACATCGTCTCCAGCATTGGGGAGGAGGGCGGCGGTGAATTTGGTGAGGTGGGGGCGCCATGGAGGAGGGGTTAACGTTTCGTGGCTGAGGAGAAGGGAGCTTTCGGGGAGAAAGTGATTTGGCACCCACGAGGTATGAATGGGGAATTGGGAGGGGGAACCATGTCTTAAGGACGCATTTGTCTGAAATGTGTGTGTGTATGGGGGGGGGGGTGTTACAGTTCTACCCCTGCCTTTAGGCTTCTCGGCTTGGGTATGTGTACCGAGGGTTGGGGATAGTAGAGTAACTTTGCTTCTCCCAAATAGTGGGCGCGAGCAATTTCAGGCGAGGAGGGCGTGTTTTGAAATAGTGGGCGCGAGCGATTTCGAACGAGGAGGGCGTGCTTTGAAATAGTGGGCGCGAGCTATTTCGGGCGAGGAGGGCGTGTTTTGAAATAGTCGGCACGAGTGCTTTCGGGTGAGGAGAGGTTGTTTTGCCACCCATGGTTTATGAATTATTCGGCGCATGTCATTTCGGCCGAGGAGAAGGCGCACTTGGATGAAGTTACGAACCTACCCTCGATGTACAACGAGACAATTGATGCGTGTCCCACATAGGCCGGTAGTTTCGCGTCTCCCATTTATTTGCTCGGGCGAATTCCACCGAGCAAAGGGTGTTTAACGGTTCATTCAAATTTTGGGAGAACGAGCATCCAGGTCTACCTTACCAATTCGATTCGAATCAAATTTTGAAATATTAGCTTGCCACTTCTTTTTTAGATGGAGAGATGATGCTCGGGAGTAATGTGTTTTTACATGCTTGTTGCTAACGATTTACTATATGACAAATAGTTGACCACTCAAAAACGGGAATCAAACCTAAAATGAAATATCTCCATTCAATGAAATAGCTCGTTCACCAGGTCAAAATAGTGAACTAAATCCAGAATTGAACACCGCAATCGAGTAGCATGTTGTACAGTATTATAGTACTCCATGAACATGTTGAAAGTCAAATTAATGAACTTGTTTGATACGCATATCTTCGTTCATGTGTGGATTACATACAACATGTTCTCCAATTTAAATATTTGAATGCAAGTTTATATCGGAACATGGTTTATATCAGTCTTTGATGCATAAAACGCGACCTCCGACTCTCCCGGACTCCAGCTCTCTCTCTCTCTCTCTCGCCGACAATCTTCAATTCTATCGCACGCATCCAACACACAAACCTAGTTGGTCCCTCTCCCTCTCTCTCTACCTCTCTCTCTCTCTCTCTCTCTCTCTCTCTCTCTCTCTCCCTTTGTGTGTGTGGGGGGGGGGTCTTTCTAGTTCGCATGCATATATACTCCATGTATAGGTCTCTCTCGCACACTATGTATGATTCTCTAATCCTAGCTAAATATCTCTGGTGCACCCATCGTACACACACAAATTTCCTGGCTTGTTGCCGTAACTCTCTCATGTACCACTCTGCTGTCTCGGAGCTCTTCCCCCTCTCTCTCAAACTCTCCATCTCCCTGGGTCACACATACACATGCATATCTCAATCACACTCGATAGACCCATCTAAAACTCTATCTCTCTCCCTCGTTCTCTCTTCATCTCATACGCACACGCACATAATCTCATGCCTAGCCAAGTATGATGGTCTCTCACTCAATTGTAGGCACACGCAATCCCCCTATATGTATATGACTAGCCAATTCTTAGTCTCCATCACAAACATGTGCATGGTCTATCTCGATTTCTCTCGGGCCATCTTTCTATCGCACACGCACCTCGTCCCTCGATCTCCCACCCATATAGTCCCCTCACGATCTTGAGGGGATCTCTCTACACAAACACACCCTCTCTCCCTCCCCATGTGTCCATCTTCTCAATGCGTCCCTCTCGACCTTTGTTCCTTGTTGGCGAGACCTCTATTGGACATGTGCTATAGGGGTGTCTCTCTCCGTTGCAAGCAATCACGCACTAGCTATCTTCATGTATCTCATCACCTCGCTTTTCTATCTCGGAGATGCATGCGTGATATGTTTGCATAAGAAACGAACACACAGACACACACACACTCTCTCTCTCTCTTATTTATCGTTTGTTGTCCCTTTCTCTTTCACACACATACTCTTTTTGCACACTCACTCATTCTCCTTCACAAGCACTTGATCTCTCTTGACTTAGGCACTCTCTCCGGTCCATAGCATATAGATTTATTGAAAAGTCAAACATCATAAAGTTTCACCATGTACGTGGAGAAAAACATTTACATCTAGAACGACAAACATATATCATTAGATTCAGCATGAGATGTAGTTTCGTAGGATGTACCTTTGGTATTGTAGATATAAATAATATTTTTGTAAACCTGGTCAAAGTTTCCAAAGTTCAACTTATAAAAAATTTATATGCACTGCATTATCGAGCGGATGGAATATCTCTTTCCCCCTCGATTCTCGATGCACCACTCAGCCTTATCGGGGCTCCTCTATCTCTCTCAAACTTTATATCTCCCTGGTTCACACATACACATGTCTCGCTCGCGCTACATAGACCCATCTAACACTCTTTTCCCTTGTTCTCTCTCTATGTGACACACCCCCCCTAAGTACCATAATCCCTCACTCCATCATAGGCGCACCCCCCCCCCTAAGTATGACTATCTTTCAGTAGCCATCAGGAACACACATATTGTCTCCTTCCATCCATATGTCTATCTTGATATCTCTCAGGGCATCTTCTATCGCACACACACCTTGTCACTCGATCTCCCACCCAGGTAGTCCCATCACGATCTCCAGGGGATCTCTCTATGACAAACATACACTCTCTCTCCTCCCCATGTCTGCATTTTCTCCGTACGTCTTTCTCGACCTCTCTCCCTTGTTTGTCAGACCCCTCTTGGCCACATGCTAGGGGTCTTTCTCTCTCGGTTGCAAACAACCACACACTATCTCCTCACCTTGCTTCCGCTGTCGAAGATGCATGTGTGATGTGTTTGCATAAGACACACACACACACACACACACACACACACTTCCTCTACTTTTATCATGTGTTGTCCATGTCTCTTTCACACATGCACACACACTTTTTTCATTCACTCTTTCTATTTCACACACGCACACACACACACTCTCTCTCTCTAGTTAGGTACTCTCTCATGTCCATAAGCATATGGATGTTTTGAAAAGTCAAACCTCAGAAAAATTTGACCAGGTGTTGTGGAATTGTCACGGCAGATGTCCTCGTGAAAGGACTTAGTCGTGGAGCCATCGCAAGTAGGAACCTTACAAAGGTTAACGGGACAAGGGACACGAGAGAGTTTTTATACTAGTTCAGCCCCTTACAATGAAGGTAAAAGCCTACGTCTAGTTGGCTTGGTATTGCTAGGGTTTTCGATGACCAGGGAGCGAGATACGCTATGCCCGGCTCTTGATTGGTTGTTACTTGCCTTAAGCCGCCAGCGGGTCGTCCCCTTATATACACGGGTTGACGCCCTGTGGCCTACAGTGTCCTGCCCGGCTCATAAACAGTGTCCGGCTCGGTGACTAGTTAATCCTGCCTTATGATACAAGTCATGCCATTACGGTGGTTTATCAATATGGGCCTTAAGTCACCTGTGAGCTTTAGACCCTTTATTGAACCGCCATCTTCATGCTTGATCTTGGGCTTCATACGATGAATCACCTTTGCGTAACCCGGCCCCTCCTAGGCGGCTTACACAAATAGTTATATCCCCAACATTAGGCCCCAGATTGATTTGAACCGGTTCATGTCAATCTTGAAATACCTTAAAGAAAAGCCTTCTGTCTTCTGTCTGTGCAAAGGTTATAACCCGCCGTGATGTCATTTTCTGGATCCGTGATAACCCACCGTGACGTCATCTTCCATTAAATTCATATTTTATTCTATCATATCTTTAACAGATCTTTATCTTTACTGACCATTCCAAAAATCGAGGTGTCGGAGTCGTTGGATAATGATGCCTGGCCTCCTCGTTTCTCGCGCTTACTCAGTCGGTCCTCCCTTATAAATAGGCACGACCCCTAGGTCCTTTCCATTCTCCCCCTTCTGTCGTCTTCTTCCTCTCGCTACTCCTCTCATCGCCGAGCTCCGCCGCCGCCGTTGCCGCAGCAGGCGCCCGTATCTTCGTCGACCTTGGCCGCTGCATCGACTTGAATCGTCCAGAAAACCGCGACGAACCCCCGCAGCAAATCTGCATCTGTAAGTTTCTTCCTACCTGTACCTCAGATCCACATTAAGATTTGCGAGTTCTTTGGTGTTCTTCATCGTTCGTCATGAACCCTTCATAGATTTCACCACCGCCACCCTTTTCTGATCTTAAGATAATAATATAAAACTGATGAGGTAGCTATTTCGCACTCATTTCGAATGCAAATAGATCCCTTTCCTTTGTACAGAGGCCTCATTCGAGCTTATGAACTTATCTGTACTAGTTTTAGGTCTAGAATATTTCCTTTTACGAGCTAATCGTTTGATCCTAAATAATAGCTGCCACCTGCGAAACCTGTTTGTCCCATACTTAGTCAAAAAACTGCATCTGTTAGATCCGGTTAACCATGGCAATCCGTATAGCCGGTTTAAAAAGACAGCACCGATTGACAGCCTTTCCTGCTTCTGGCGGTTTAACCTAACTTAACTGCTTCTGATTCCCATGGCGGCTTAAATAACCAGATACAATTAGCCATATGTCATTAGGCCCCTTCGCAAGCCGCCATTTTGAATAGACCTTAAAATGTTCTCCTCCGGGTTAAATTGAGTAGGAAATTTTTATTTTGTCATAGGCTTCCGTCTGCATAATGGCACTCAAGGCTCCCAAAGCACCCGTGACCTGCAACTGGGTCAAATCTATTGTTACTGAAAGCACTTTGACTGATTTTGTGAAGACTGGCTACCTGCCCAAACAAGAAGTCATGTCTTATCGTGCTCCTAATCCGTCAGAGGAAAAACCTCAACCCAAGGAAGGGGAAGGGGTCGTCTTTACTGATCATATGAGCCGGGGCTTTTCTCCACCCGGCTCAAAGTTCTTCACGGATGTCTTGCACTTTTTTGACCTAAGACCTCAAGATATCGTGCCCAACTCCGTATCAAACATTTGAAACTTCCATGTCTTTTGCGAGGTGTATCTTGGAGAAGAACCCAATCTATTACTTTTCAGAGAGTTCTTTTAGTTAAACCGTCAGAATGAACGTGCCAATGGGCCCAGCCTGGAACTTGGTGGTATATCAATTCAGCGACGGAGGGACTGCCTTTTCCCACATGCTGAGCCGCCGAGCCACCCTAAGGACTGGAACCAGACGTGGTTCTATTGAAAGGATGCTTCTCCAGCTGATTAGAACCCGCTGCCCGGCTTTCGCGCTCTGCGCCTCGAATCCAACCATCCACTGCCAGATAAGTTATCTGCCATTGAGCGATCTCTGACTTGCTCCCACCATAAAGAAAATCAAGGCTCTTTTGGGGAACGGCTTAGATGGCATTGATTTGGCCCGAGCCTGGATCTCCTGGCGGGTGATTCTGTTAAGCCGCTGCCCTGTCCTGATGTGCACTTACACAGGCGAAAAGGATGACCCGCTGCATCATTGTCCCGATGATTTACCCGATGACATGGTTGAACCCACGACCCAATCTCTTTTGAAAGAGGGCTCAGTGGTTAATAACACCTTCGGCTTACTTCCGTTCTGTAAGAATAATCCGGCTCCTCCAGTAAGTCATCAACCCAAAAAATTTGTACTTTCATTGTGTAACGCCTTGCTTTTACTTATAACCCCTTCTCATTATTTTCAGGCCAATGACAAATTCTGGAAGGTCCAGTATGACCATGAAGCTGCCAAATGGGCCAGGGCGACCAAAAGAGCCGAGAGGAAAGCCGCCAAGGCAGGAACCCAGAAGAAGAAGCCAAGTGCTTCAGATTTACTTAAACTGGATGACACTACTAATGATGAAGAAGAGGTAATCCTTAACTCCCCTGACTCCTTTACCATTATCTTATTGATATTAATTCTCTTGAGGAGGACACGGGAAACAACCAAGCAGTTGAGGAAGAGGTAACTATAATTTCCTCCGACTCCGAGCCTTTGCCGAGGAAGAAAGTCCGAAGAGTGACCCGGAAAATAAGATTTTCACATCCTTTAGCTTACCAAGATCCTCAATTTCTTTTGAAGCGACAGACTCATGAGAGCCGGAGGCAGACCCGGACCAGCAAAGATGCGGAACTCTCCTCCGGCTTACCTGATGTAACAAGGAAGCGCCGGACTGAGGTCATCTCTGATTTACGCCCTTTTTTTTACCTTTGGCGGGTTTCTCGTCAACCTCTCAATTCATCTGACTCAAACTATCAGGAAACTTCACCTTCCTCTGGCGAATCTATGCAATCCAACATGTCGGCTTTCAAAACCGCTCCAGGGTAATGATAACCTTTTTATCTTATGCTTATTTTACTCATGCTTTTGTATTAACCCTTCTGATTTGCACACAATGTACAAGTGAAGCCCAGCAAGAGGGCGAAGAAGAAAAATAAGCCGGTCGAAGAATCGGTCGTGACTAAACCGGAGCTCGCAACGGCTGCTCCTGATATCTCTGCACATGAGCCGCCGCCTGACCCGTCCCACGACATTGCAGCGCCTACTTTTGATCCGCCTGCCGAACAAGCTCTTGACGGCTCTGAAAACCTGGAGATTCCTAGCCCGGCCAAGACGGATGACCCGGAAGTTGAGATTATTAAGACTGCTTTTGTTGAACAGGAAGACCCATTGTGCTAGCCAAATGCTCTGCCAAAGAGGAATTTCTGGAACACCGTAAGGCCAAACTGGACGTCACTGACTATACTCATCTGAGTATTGGAGAAATTGTCTCCGGTTACATTAGTCAAGTGCACACCGGTAGTGACACTGAAATTGACATGGTAAAACAGATTCACCAAAAATGCGAGGTGCGACTCTTGTTGCTATTCTTTATTTATCCTTACTATACCAGCCCCCAAGTCTATTGCTTATGAAGAAATATCTTTGTAGACTTTAATATCAACTTAGTAATGTTTGCGGACACCCGGCTTATCCTCAGAAAGCAATTCAAGGCCGGCTTAAAGCAAGATGTTTGAGTCGGCGTAATATAATACTTTGAACTGCAATATGCATTAGCCCCCAAGTGCCAAAGTATCTTTGCTTGCAAAGTGCTTGGGACTTAATTTCCATGAACCGCCCATGAAGAATAGAGTTCTTGACATACATTAGCCCCCAAGTGTCAAGTATCTTTGCTTGCAAAGTGCTTGGGACTTAATGTTGCATTATGACAATTCTGACTGTAACCCGGCATTGATACAAGCCGCCATGAGTCAATTTGAGTCGGAGATTGCTGACTTGAAGAATCGCCTGGAAGTTCGAGGCTGAAACCCAAAATCCAACTCCAAATTTGAGTTCAGTGTATCTGAACAAGAGAAATTGAGGAAAAGCTTTGAAGCAGACAAGAAAGCATGGGCTGATGAAAATGTCTCCTTGATAAACCGGGCAGAGAAAGCGGAGGCATCTCTTGTAGAAACAACTGCCGAGCTATCCGGCTTAAAACGCCATGTATCTCAGATGGTCTCAGCAATCTTTGGTAGGTTACTCTGCAAGTGTTAAACACTTTAAACACTTTGTCGGCAAGCACCTCAATTATCACCGACTTACTTGATGTTGTTTAATGCAGGCCCCAGGAGCTCCAATCTGAACCAGAGTATGGTGATAAAGCTGAAGGCGGTTTATACTCTGGTGGAACAACTCTATACCGGGTCACAACGTGCTTTAGCCGTTGTGGCTTTGTCAAATGAGGTTCCCAACCTTCTGTCCGGCGATACTAAGGCGGCTTGCTGTGCTACCTCAACGGGTCCAAGAGTTAAGGCGGGCGTCTGCAAGAGCCGGAGACATAGCTGCATTAAGCCGGGGCAAGGCGTGGCTACCAGAACTAGACCCGGCTGACATCGCCATTGGGTATCCAAGCTTGATAGAGGATGGCACCACATTTGACCAGAAGGACTTCACCGCCTGTGTGAGGGAAATACGTCCTGTGGCCACTCTGATTGGGAATGATACGGACCTTACCAAGTACCAACCGGGTTATGACAGCCAGAATCAAAGAATCCCAACGCCACATTACGACGCAGTCAACTTGATCCCTCCAATTCGTAAGCATACCTTCGCCCCCGAAGTCGATCCGGCCGGGTTAGTTGATGATGAGGCTGAATTTGAAGCTTTGAGTGGCATTGACTGGTCATCATCAACCTTCCAGGACAGGGGAGCCGACGGAGGAGTGGAAAGGGATGACCCGGAAGCTTCAGACCAACAAAACGAGTGATCCGTCGGGCGTCTTATTTTTATGCCTTGTGGAAAACAATGCTTCATTATCCAGACTCAGGGAATCTTGTAATAAGGTAGAAAAAACACTTGATATTGCCGTGCCATCGCGCACGTTTGAGGCGCTCAACACTTGTTTAAGCCGCCATCGTTATTTTCTTCCGTTTTATACTTATCTTCTGCTTTCCTTATGCATAATTTCTTTCATTGCCCTGCATATAGAACAAACACAAGTCCCTTGGCAGCTTACCGCACAGAGGGTCATATATCTTACAGATAACCCGGGGTACGAATCAAAAAATCACAAAATCCGGTTCTCAGTTATACCCTTAAGACATAATCGTAACATCATACCTGGGATCCTTTGATTACACTGCCGGTTTACATGACCTGAACAAATGAGGTGAAAGCTCAATCCTGAAAGACCCAGCACATATAATGTTTGTTATGTGCTAACAAGCTATGTTGATCAAGGTTAAGCCGGTGGAATAAAAATCCACCCCATAAACAGGATCTCAAAACAGCCAAACAATTATGATTGCAAAGTGTTAGGAGAAATAGATAAAGTTTCAAAGGCTTCTGATTCGAATACGATCAGTAAAACGTTCCAAAGGGGTTACGCTAAGATTCAGATACGATCATATAGCCCCCCAAGTGGCTTTGGCGATGCCGATCAAGAGGGTATCGACAACTATGTTCTCTTTGGTTCAAATACAACCTATGTTTGAACAAGAAGCCTCCAAGTGACCTTGAAAGTTGTTTAATGACGTTGATTCGAATACGATCCACGTCAGACTCAAAGGGGTTGAGCTATGATTCAGATACGATCAAGAAGCCCCCTAGTGAGCTTGGCCGTATGCCGATCAAGAGGGTATCGGCAGTTGTGTTCTCTTTGGTTCGAATACGACCTATGTTTGAACAAGAAGCCCCCAAGTGATCATGGCTAGATTTAGATATGATCATAAGCCGTACCAAAGGGAAAGCCGGATTAAATATGATCTGCTCCCTGTTGGTTGTTTCGACAAGATAATAAGGAAGACATGCAAACTTTTGAGGATGAAAAGGACAAAGGTCCTGCTTTATTGCTTTTCATAATAGATACATCGTAAAAATATGTACATCCTGAGAGCCGGCTGCTCAAGTATAGTAAGGCCGAACATGAGCGATATTCCATGGCCGGCGGGTCTCCTCTTCCAACTTACGTGAGTCTTTATGCTCTCGAACATCAATGAGGTAATATGACTCGTTGTTCAGGTTCTTACTGACCACAAAGGGTCCTTCCCAAGGGGGGGGATAGCTTGTGCATATCAGATTGATCCTGGATGAGCCGGAGCACTAAATCACGTTCCTGAAAGGTTCTGGATCTAACCCGGCGGCTGTGATAACGGCGCGAGTCCTGTAATAAATCGCCCGGCGGGCTAGCGCCAAATCTCACTTCTCATCCAACAAATCAAGCGCATCCTAACGATCTTGTTCATTATCAGCCTCAACGTAAGCCGCCACTCGGGGCGAGTCATGACGGAGGTCACTTGGCAGGACCGCCTCTGCTCCATAAACCATGAAGAAGGGTGGATAACCCGTAGACCTGTTAGGTGTAGTGTTGATGCTCCAAATCACAGAGGGTAACTCCTCCACCCAACAACCCGGCGTCCGCTGTATGGGGACCATGAGCCGGGGTTTGATACCTTTCAAGATCTCCTGATTGGCTCTTTCAGCTTGACCATTGGATTGAGGATGAGCTACCGCTGAAACATCAAGCAAGATATGTTCTCGTTGACAGAACTCTTCCATAGCTCCTTTGGAGAGGTTAGTGCCATTGTCAGTTATGATGTTGTGTGGAAAACCAAAATGAAAGATCACCTTTTTGATGAATTGAACCGCTGTGGCTGCAGCACACTTACTGACCGGCTCTGCCTCAACCCACTTTGTAAATTTATCCACCGCCACCAGGAGGTGTGTCTTTTTATCCTTGGACCTTTTGAAAGGCCCAACCATATCAAGCCCAGACTGCAAACGGCCAAGTAATTGGAATCATCCTCAATTCTTGAGCCGGCACATGAGCTCGTCGTGAGAATTTTTGACAATCGTCACATTTACTGACCAGATCTTCCGCATCAGCATGAGCCGTCAGCCAATAAAAACCATGGCGGAAAGCCTTGGCCACAAGAGATTTTTGAGCCGGCATGATGACCACAATCACCTTCATGGGTCTCACGAAGTATCTCCTGACCTTCCACAGGTGACACACAACGTTGAAACGCCCCTGTGACATTGCGATGATGCAACTCACCATGAACAATTGTCATGGATTTAGACCGTCGGATGATTTGTCTCGCCAAGGTCTCATCCTCAGGCAACTCTCCATGGGTCATGTAATCCAAGTATGGCACTGTCCAATCCGGGATGACATGAAGAGCCGCCACCACCGCGCTTACAGGTGCAGAACAGCTAAGCCTTCCTCTGTGGGTAACTTGACAGAAGGATTACGCAAGACATCCAAAAAGGTGTTAGGCGATACCGGCTTACGCTGAGATCCCAGCCGGCTTAAAGCATCAGCCGCCTCATTCTTCCTTCGATCAATGTGCTCCACTTGATAACCCTTGAAGTACCCAGCTACAACATCAACTTCTCGGCGATAAGCTGCCATGAGGGGATCCATAGAGTCCCACTTGCCTGACACCTGTTGAGCCACCAGATCTGAGTCGCCCAGGCACCTTACCTGGCTTAAATTCATCTCCTTGGCCATCCGAAGACCATGGAGCAAGGCCTCATATTCAGCTGCATTGTTAGTACAAGGAAACATGAGCCGGAGCACATAACAAAATTTGTCACCTCGAGGGGAAGCTAAAATGACTCCAGGCCCCGAGCCATCCAACTGCCTGGATCCATCAAAGTGAATGGTCCAATATGTGTTATCCGTCTTCTCCTCAGGTGTCTGCAGCTCTATCCAATCATTGATGAAGTCAACCAGGGCTTGAGACTTAACAGCAGTACGTGGCACATACTTCAAACCATGAGGCCCAAGCTCAATGGCCCACTTGGTGACTCGTCCCGTGGCCTCTCTATTCTGGATGATGTCTCCCAAAGGAGCAGAACTTACCACGGTGATGGGGTGACCCTGGAAGTATTGTTTAAGTTTCCGTCTTGCCATAAACACCTCGTAAACAAGCTTCTGCCAATGTGGATATCTTTGCTTAGACTCAATAAGCACCTCGCGATGTAGTAAACGGCCGTTGAACCGGATGCTCCTTGCCAGCCTCCTTGCGCTCCACCACAATTGCAACACTGACATCACGTGAGTTAGCGGCCACGTATAACAGCAATGGCTCTCTATCAATGGGAGCCGCAAGGACCGGCGGCTCAGATAACTTTCTCTTTAAATCTTCAAAGGCAGCATTGGCAGCATCACTCCAGACAAAAGTGTCTATTTTCTTCATCATCTGATACAACGGTATGGCCTTCTCACCTAACCGGCTTATGTACCGTCTTAAAGCAGCGATTCGACCCGCCAGTCGCTGAACATCATTGATGCATGCCGGCTTAGCCAAAGAGGTGATTACCTTGATCTTCTCCAGATTAGCTTCAATACCCCTGTTAGAGACTAGAAAACCCAAAAGCTTGCCTGCTGGCACACCAAACACACATTTGGCCGGGTTAAGCATCATCTTATAGACCCGGAGAATATCAAAGGTTTCCTTGGATCATCTATCAATGTTTCCTTCTCTCTGGATTTCACCACTATATCATCCACGTAAGCGTGAACATTGCGCCCAATCTGATTGTGGAGAGCGATTCTGTACACACGGCCGATAAGTCGCCTGGCAGCCGGTGTCAAAACAAAGCGGATCTCGGGTAGGGGTCCCGATCTGCGTCAAGGCTGATGGTAACGAGGAAGCAAGGGACACAGATGTTTACCCAGGTTCGGGCCCTCTCGATGGAGGTAAAACCCTACTTCACGCTTGATTAATATTGATGATATGGGTAGTACAAGAGTAGATCTACCACGAGATCGTAGAGGCTAAACCCTAAGAGCTAGCCTATGATGGTATGATTGTAATTGTGATCGGCCTTCTAAGGACCAACCTCTCCGGTTTATATAGGCACCGGAGAGGGCTAGGGTTTACATGGAGTCAGTTACAAGGAAGGAAACATAATATCCGGATTGCCAAGCTTGCCTTTCACGCCAAGGAAAGTCCCATCCGGACACGGGCCGAAGTCTTGAGTCTTGTATCTTTACGCTTCAATAGTCTGGATGTTGTACACAGTTCGGCTGTTCGGATACCCCCTAATCCAGGACTCCCTCAGTAGCCCCTGAACCAGGCTTAAGTGACGATGAGTCCGACGCACAGTCTTGTCTTCGGCATTGCAGGGCGGGTTCCTCCTCTGAATACTCCAAGGTAATTATCGAACACTTGAACCGTTTCCAGATCCACAAGATGATCTTCGCATGCCACCATAGAGAGAATGATGTTTCACAAATGCAATCTGCAGACAACTTTTTAGGCAACACGACGTGTCAATACGGTCGGGTCATTATTCGAACCGTTTTCCCACAACCAACTACAGTGCATATTACGAGGCGGTTTCCTTGACACGTCTTGTTGAAGCAGAGATCGTGTCCCCTTATCACGGGATTCTCATCAATACGGGTATGGGTAATCCCACCACGCCATCAAGCGTGGCGCTTGGGAAGCAAGCGATTCCCAACGGTTAAGTGGGGAGGCGCACCGCTTTCGGCGCCTCTATAAAGGGATGATATATCCTCATTTTTACCCACACCTTCTTCCCTCTTTGCCTATTCTTGCCCCCTCGAGCTCCAGCGCCAAGCCCAAGTCTCCTCCGCACAACTAGACATGTCCGAAGCAGGAGGCAAGTGGGTGGCTTCCACCGTCAAAGAGAAGCACATCACAAATCTTCAGGCGGCCGGATACTTGGCCGCAGACATAGCGCACCGGCTACCGGATGCTGGGCAGGTCATTCCGACCCCGGAACCCCACAAGAGAGTCGTGTTCGTCGCCCACTTCGTCCGTGGACTGGGGTTTCCACTTCACCCCTTCGTCCGCGGGCTCATATTCTACTACGGGCTTGATTTCCATGATCTAGCCCCGAATTTCGTCCTCAACATCTCGGCATTCATCGTCGTATGCAAGGCTTTCCTCCACATCCGGCCTCATTTCGGCCTATGGCTGCAGACCTTCTGCATGAAGCCGAAGATTGTGAGCGGCCAGCAAGCGGAGTGCGGAGGAGCTATGGTGGGCAAGATGCCTAATGTCACCTAGCTGGACGGCTCCTTTGCGGAGACCGTAAAAGGATGGCAATCGGGGTGGTTCTACGTCACCGAACCGCGTGGCGCCAGCTGGGCGGCGGCCCCCGAATTCAGGTCTGGAGCCCCCATGCGGCTCACCTCCTGGGAAAGGAAGGGCCTGCCTTGGGGCGATTCTACGGAGCGGACCGGACTCCAGGCATGCATCAAAAGTATGAAGGACAAGAACATCAAGCTTGTCAATGTTATCCATGTCATGCTTGTTCGCCGGATCCTGCCCTGTCAAAGGCGGGCAGTCAATCTATGTGAGTTCGTCCGGACCGAACACCACACGCTCCGGAAGCTCTATCACATGACGCACCAAGGCGCATGGAAGGTGCTGTTCAAGGCCTCTCAAGTGCCTCCTCCCACATCCGAGGGCCGCGGGCTTCACGCCGCACGGGCTCCTAGTCAGGTGAATTCTCGGACTACCACTGGACTCGATTTTTCCCAATATGTCCAAGGGAGATCCTTAAGTAGTTATACATATTTGCCTCAGGATTATGTGGAGATAGCGGAGCAGATTTACTGTCCGGCTCCGCTGCCAGAGGGCCCAGCTGACGCTCTCCTGACGGAGATGGTGGTCCCGGCGCCGTACAAGGTGCCGGAGAAGAAGGCCGAGAAGAAGGCCCCGGAGACCCGAAAGGGTCTTCGGCGTAAGGTTATGCCAGAAGCCTCGTCTGAGGATGACGAGCCAGACTCCTCCCACGAAGGGGAGGAATAAGAAGAAGACGCCCGTCCAGGAAAGGATGAGGGCCGCCAAGCGGGGCGGTGGGGGCGGAAAGGCCCTCGGCGCAAGGCCGCTATACCCTGTCGTCCGATGACGATGAGACAGATTCCTCCAGAGGCGGGGGAATCAAGAAGAAATGCCACCTCCCGCACTAGGGGAGAAGAAGAGAAAGCTGCCCGGAGGGGAGAGGCTGGCGTCAAGAAGGGGAAAACATCCCTTCCGGACTACTCCACCACGGCCGCTCACAGCGATGAAGGGTGGCTGCCCAGGGGGAAGCCCCCGGCGCGATCGTAAGTGTTCGCACTCTACCGTGGTTTTACGTCATAGCTGTTTAATAACGCCAAACATATATGCAGTCCGGCCAGGGCTTATCCGGAGGTGTCATCTTCGGATGGGTGTCTGAGCGCTTCAGAGATGAACTCGCTCCCGACGGCCACCACTCCTCAGCCTGCGGATGACACAGAGGTGTTGTCTCAAAGGTTCCCCGAGCAGGGGGAGGTGACCCTGGAGACGCCCCAAGGCGGACTTCCGAATGTCGGACATGCGGGGTTCAAGATCCCCGCGGGTCGCGTCAATGAGAGCCGCAACAAGGCAGACTGTTGACCGAACACTGCTCCGGAACCTCCGACAGTTTCGGACTTAGGCGGGCATCCCCTTGTTAGGGAGGGTGAGCCGCCCGTGCCGAGGACTTCCGTCAGATAAATGGCGTCGGATAGCCTGGTGGAAGCGCTTCGAGGCGCTTCCGTGGAAGAAGAGCACCGTACTCTTATGAGTGCGGTGATTCAACAGGTTCTGTCCGCCAAAAGCGGACTAACCGAAGCCTGCACAAGCCTCCTGACGGGCTTTGAGGCAAGTAAAAAATGTATGAAATTACCACCCGATAGGTAGTAGCCCCTGATACTCTGGTTGGTGTTCGGAAAGAAAAGCCAAACGGAGGGTCAATTACAATCCGCTGGAGTCTAAAAAGTGTTTATGTGAATAAACAGGCCGTGCTGCTTGCCGCTGCTGCCCGTACTGCCGAAGTTGCCGGACTGAAGCGGGATCTAGAGAAGGCGCAGGGAGAGCTCGACCTTACGAAGAGGCAACTCGAGGAGAATAAAGGTAAGCGATTCCCCGTTCGTATGTATTTAAAGATAGGCAAAATTTGTCAGTCTAACGCCAAGCGTCGTGGCGTATGTGAGAACCACCGCCCGAAGTGGCGTCCCTGAAGAAAGCGCTAGACGAGGCCGAAGACAAAGCGGCTTGGAATGCAAGGAGCGCGAAAATAAAAGTGCTAGAGTGGGCGCGGTACAGCAAGAGCTCCAGGACCTCGGCAAGAAGTGCGAGTCCGTGGAGCATAATCTGAAGATGAAGGAGGCCGAGCTTGCGAAGGCCCTTGTAAGTTTGAAGGATGCCAAGGCCGAAGCCGAGAAAGCACAGCAGGAGATCCAGGAGGCCAAAAAGATAGCAGCGGGTAAGAAATTCTTTATGCAAAGCAAACATGTGGAGGAGGCGTTTCGTTTACTTACTCGAATACGGGGCTCTCTAGGGGCATTTGCAGATCTGCCACGCTGAGACGCTGCGGAGTTCTACCGTTCCCAGGAGGGGAGCTCAACGGAGAAGCTATTCTAGTCCCAGTATGCTGGGGCCGATCATCCGATGCCTCTGAGTGACCAACTAAAGCAGTTGATCGAACTCCACAGAGCGGTCGAACTAGCTATGAAGGACTTCATAGTCAGGATGTGGCCTGGTGAGCTCCTGCCCAGTAGCTACTTTGGCCTGATCAAGCGGACGGTGGATGCCTGCCCGCGGCTTGATGTGATCAAGCAATCCGTTTGCATCGAAGGTGCCCGCCGAGCCTTTGCCCGTGTCAAGGTGCATTGGGGCAAAATTTGGATGCGGAAAAAGCTGGTCAGGGCAGACGCCCGGAGGGCAAAGCGCGTGCCATCCCGAGATGTACTACGATGGCATGATGAGGGGTGCTCGTCTTGTCGCCGATGAGTGTACCAAGGAAGCCATTTTGGAATGAGTTCACTTCTGTCATGTTTGTAATTTAAAGACGAAGTTACTTGCGCTATGTAGCGCTTTTGATATTTAAAATATTACCTTCTATGCAGCTGTTTATTAAATTCTGAAAGTAGGCCAGTCGTCGGCTTCCTCCCCCACGTAACAAGTCTTTGGGTGTTAAATGGAAAACCGGACACTCTTTATCCAAATGTTTGGTCCCTTAAGGAGGTGGCGGCACGGTGAACAAGGCAATCGGACTATCTTGACTTTATAACTTTCACTTACCCATAGAAGTATACAATTTTAAATTTCGGCGAAGCCCCTAGAATCCGGAAGGCCGAATCGGGGCACTATACACGCCTAGATCGGACAAAGCCGATTTATCGCCTAAAGTGGAAAATCTTTAAGGATTTTAGAACCTCTCGTACAGCGACCAGCTCCCGCCACATCATGCCGGTCAGTTTACGGCTTTCTCTACTAAGGTGCTCGTCCGGAAGAACCGGGACACAGTCGCAGTAGTTCTCCCTGCGCTACCTTAGGCGATATAACGGAACGTAAGGCACCAAAACAAGGGAGCCGGGCTATCCCAACTGTAGACCCAAGACATGATTCGGAGCTAATGCATATAGTGCTATAAGTTCGGGGTGCCGCACTGTTGAAAGTGTTCGGACTTTATTTGCCATATTACGGGGCGCCATGAGAAGCCCCTGGCAAACCGGCCGCACCAAGGTGTGCAGATGCAATATCCAATAAACATTTATAAGAGAAAGAATGCTCAAATAAGAATAATAAGCTGATGCTATATATAATCTCCCATTGACGAAAAATACGTTTAAGCTTACATTTACAATGGATGCGTTAAGCAGAGATAAAATAGGACTATTTGACATGTCCTATCCAGGGGCAGGCTGTGTGCAGATAGATAAACCAGGTATAATGATCGTAAATAGATTCCACCTAGGTATTTCCTTCTATGCACAACGTCTGTTGCCTCCTTGGATGTCTCTTCCCTATAAGTCCGGCAATTCGGCTCTTTTGAGGATGCTGCGCCAACACGGTGTCCTGAAAGGTAAGAGGGAAAGAGTACGGAAGTATTCGGTTACCCGCACTATTGACTGAGTTGTTGATGCGCCTCCGCCTATGCCCATGGTATTTTAAGTGCGTAATTGTGTGCGCGTGGCACGAATGCTGCTTTGATGGGGCTTAAGTGGAGGCCGGACTACTAGTCGCGCTCTTGGCGTGCCTGATGATCCTGTTGCGGGGTGCTCCGGACTCGCTTGACCGTGCTCAAAGTTGTTGTCGCCGGATTGGTTTGTCAGAGAAGGCCGCATTGTACTTCCGCCACGAGGGCTGCGGTATGTTCTTCTATTCGTAGAGAGCGGTCCATGTTTTCGTTCCCCGTTATGACCCCGCGTGGTCCTGGCATCTTGAGCTTGAGGTATGTGTAGTGTGGCACCGCATTGAATCTAGCGAATGTGGTTCGTCCGAGCAGTGCATGGTGACCACTGTGGAAAGGGACGATATCGAAGATTAACTCTTCGCTTTGGAAGTTATCCGGAGATCCGAAGACCACTTCCAATGTTATAGAGCCCGTACAGCGGGCCTCTACTCTGTGAATTACACCTTTAAAGGTGGTTTTAGTGGGCTTGATCCTTGAAGGGTCAATGCCCATTTTATGACCGTGTCCCGATAAAGCGTGTTCAGTTTGCCGCCACCGTCCATAAGGACGCGCGTGAGGTGGTATCCGTCAATGATTGGGTATAGGACCAATGCGTCCGAGCCACCGTGTCGGATGCTAGTAGGGTGATCCCTACGATCAAAGGTGATCGAACAAGCTGACCATGGGTTGAATTTGGGGGCGACTGGCTCCATCGCATAGACGTCCCTTAGTGCCTGCTTTCGTTCCCGCTTGGGGATGTGCGTGGCGTAGATCATGTTGACCGTTTTCACCTTGGGGGGGGGGGATTTCTTCTGTCGCCCCATGTTCAGACGTCGACGCTCCTCATCATCGTCGCTGTGCAGTCCCTTGTCCTTGTCTTCGGCGTTTATCTTGCCGGCTTGTTTGAATACCCAGCAATCTCTATTGGTGTGGTTGGCTGGCTTGTCCGGGGTGCCATGGATTTGGCACGAGCACTCCAGTATGCGGTCCAGACTGGACGGTCCCTGATTATTTCTTTTGAACGACTTCTTCCGCTGACCGGGCTTGGATCCGCTGAATCCGGTGTTGACTGTCGTGTCTTCAGTTCTATCGCCGTTGTTCCGTCTCTTATGTCTGTTATGCCATGGCTTGTCGGTATTGTCGCGGCCATCCAAATTTCCAGAATGTGGCGTAGTGCTACTGCGAGCCAACCAACTGTCCTCGCCCGCGCAAAAGCGGGTCATTAGTGTTGTGAGAGCTGCCATGGACTTGGGTTTTTCCTGGCCGAGGTGTCGAGCGAGCCACTCGTCACGGGTATTATGCTTAAAAGCCGCCAGGGCTTCGGCGTCCGGACGATCGACTATTTGGTTCTTTTAGTTAGGAACCGAGTCCGAAATTTCTGGCTGACTCTCCGGGCTGTTGCGTAATGTGGCTCAAGTCATCGGCGTCGGTGGTCGCACATATGCGCCACGGAAGTTGTCGAGGAATGCGTCTTCGAGGTTTTCCCAGCTGCCAATGGAATTTCTTTGGCAGGCTGTTTAGCCGATGCCGGGCTGGTCCTTTGAGCTTAAGGGAAGATATTTGATGGCGTCGCAGATCGTCTCCTTGAGCCATGTGAATGTGGAGAAGAAAATCTTCGATCCATACTGCGAGGTCTATTGTGCCATCGTATGATTCGATGTTTACGGGTTTGGACCCATACGGGAAATTCATGATCCATTACTTCGTCGGTGAAGCGGAGGGGTGCGTGGCGCCTGCATGCGGGCTATGTGGTTCTTGGTCGAATTGCTCTGGGTGTCTATATTCAGCCCGGCCGGACTTGTTGAAGGTGTATCCGGCGTGACGGTCCTGATTTGTTGCCCCGGGCCGTAGTATGTTGGCATGGGGGTGTTGGCTGGTATGCGGACTGGTATGCCGTTTATCCCGGCCACGAGGTGGCCGGTCAGCCGTATGGTGCTCGAGTCCGTATTCCTCGGCTGCCAGGACTTCAGTCCATCTGTCTGTGAGTAGGTCTTGATCAGCTTGGAGTTGCTGCTGCTTCTTTTTCAGGCTCCTCGCAGTGGCTATAAGCCGACGCTTGAAGCGCTCCTGCTCTACGGGATCCTCAGGCACGCTGAACTCGTCGTCGCCGAGGCTAATCTCGTCTTCGGAGGGGGGCATGTAGCTGTCCTCCTTCGGGTATTCGTCCGTCGCCTGTTCTTCTGTGCTGACCTGCTCATCCTCCTGTTCAGCCTGCTCGAAGGCGGGCTGATCAGGATTGTATTCTTGTTCGGCACCATTCAGATTGTTTTTGTCTCCTGGGCCGGTATTGCTGTGGCGGAGCTTGGAGTGGCGCCGACGACGCCCATTCTTTGCTTTTTTTCCTGAGGTTTTATCCTCCGTTGCCTCATCGCCATTTGTTTCCTTCGGAGTGTCCACCATATATATATATATATATATATATATATATATATATATATATATATATATATATATATCATAAGAAGAGGTGGCTGTCCATCGCCCAGTGAGCGGTGGTTCATGTTCTACATCTGCATCGTCGTCCATACCGTCGATGTCTTCGGAGTCGAAGTTCAGTACCTCAGTTAAATCATCGACCGCGGCAATGAAATGGGTGGTGGGTGGGCAACGAATTCCTTTGTCGTCTGCCTCCCACTCGAGCCGGACGTAGTTCGGCGAAGAGCCTCCTGACAAAGAGAGAGACTTTAATGAGTCCAACATGTCGCCAAAGGGCGAGTGCTGGAAAATATCCGCAGTGGTGAACTCCATTACCGAAGCCCATCCTTGCCCGAAGGGCTCGGGAGTGTGCGGACTGGAACCAACGTCCGGATACGAATCCGGGGGTTCTGAGTCACAGGCCATCTCAGAGGTAAGACCTGTGTTCGTCTCCACCGCCGATGAGTGTGCGGCCTGGGGGGCGGGGTCCATCCCTCTGTCCTTAGGCAGCGCAGCCTGCTCCGGATCTAGGTCCAGGGATACTACGGGGGTGATACCCCAATCTTCGTCTGACGGCAGGTCTAAGCCGTGGTCGTCGTGACTGTCCGGTGCTCCTGGCATAGGCCCAAATCCATCAAAGATCAAGTCTCCGCGGATGTCCGCCATGTAGTTCAGGTTTCCAAACCTGACCTGGTGGCAGGCGTGTTGTCGATCTGCTCCGGATAATAGCGAGTTGGCCCTTGATCGGAGCTGCCAAACACGAAGATCTGTCTGGGGAGGAAAGTCTCGCCCTGGACAGCGTCGTTGATGGTGATTGAAGGAGCCATCGAGCCTGACAGCGACGACACAGAGGAACTCTCAATGAAAGCACCAATGTTGGTGTCAAAACCGGCGGATCTCGAGTAGGGGGTCCCGATCTGTGCGTCAAGGATGATGGTAACAGGAAGCAAGGGACACAGATGTTTACCCAGGTTCGGGCCCTCTCGATGGAGGTAAAACCCTACTTCACCTTGATTAATATTGATGATATGGGTAGTACAAGAGTAGATCTACCACGAGATCGTAGAGGCTAAACCCTAAAAGCTAGCCTATGATGGTATGATTGTAATTGTGATCGGCCTTCTAAGGACCAATCTCTCCGGTTTATATAGGCACCGGAGAGGGCTAGGGTTTACATGGAGTCGGTTACAAGGAAGGAAACATAATATACGGATCGCCAAGCTTGCCTTCCACGCCAAGGAAAGTCCCATCCGGACACGGGCCGAAGTCTTGAGTCTTGTATCTTTACGCTTCAATAGTCCGGACGTTGTACACAGTCCGGCTGTCCGGATACCCCTAATCCAGGACTCCCTCAGGCACTCTTGAGCCCAAACGGCATAGACACATAGCAGAAGGCTCCAAACGGAGTGATGAAGGCCGTCTTCTCCTCGTCCTTAACTGCCATCTTGATCTGATGATAACCAGAGTAAGCATCCAAAAAGCTCAAACGCTCACAACCCGCTGTATCATCAATGATTTGATCAATATGGGTGTCGGCGTTCTGGGAACGGGGGTCCCCAGACTTGCCTGCCTGCAGCCTGCGGTGTGGCTCAAAGGAGGCCCAGGACAGCCCATCTTCAGCTACACAAGCTCAAGACCCTCGCGAGGGGCCAAGCCTCGCGGGGCGGACGACCAGGAGCTTCCTCAGGCACGGCCTCGTCAGGCTGGCTCATGAGGAGGCGGAGAGTTCAAGGCAGGGTACCTCGCGAGGTGCCCATGACGCAAGCCATGGCGACCAAGGGCGCGATCGAGCGCCCGGCCACAGAGCGTCCTCCTTTCCTCTTTGGTGCAAAGGGAGCAAGCGCGAGCAAGAGCATCAAGCAAAGGCATCCGTTTGATTGCAACAAGACCAAGACCAACCCCAACGGCTGGAATGCGCGATCATCGTGGAGCCCAAGCAGGCGTCATCACCAGAGCCTTTGGCGGTGAGGGACCAACTTTAGTCGAGGATAAGTGTACCATTGTTCCCCTTCAAAATGGCCAATTGTTGGCACCCTTACCGCTCAATATTTGGGGAGAGGCCCAGGGCCTTCGTCTATATAAGTAGAGTTAGCCACCATAGTAGAAAGACGATCACATAGAGTGGGAAGCACCCGAAGAGAGAGAGAGAGAGACTCGATCCTCAAGCTAGAGTGACGGGGCACCACTTAGCAGTTCATCACTTCCACCAAGAACAGACCCTCGCGAGGCTGTTCTTCCCTGTACTGTTCTTCATCAGCCCAAGAGGCAATCCACACACCACACACTAGAGTAGGGTATTACACCACGATGGTGGCCTGAACCAGTATAAATCTTGCGTCTCTTGTGTTGTTCTTGTTAGTAGTTTAGGTCCCTGCGATTCGGTGAGGCACGAGACGGTGGAGGGTCGGATCTCCGCGCGCACCCCAGAGTTCGAACCTTAAGGGTCTGCCGGAACCCGAAATCCGACAGTTGGCGCGCCAGGTAGGGGTCCGCCGGAATCCGCCTTCTGCCACCTCGTTTCCCGTTGCATCGTCATCGCCATGACCGACGACCAAGCGGTAAACCCCGACCCTTGGGCGGCGTGGCCCGCCCACGCAGAGCCGCTCGCCTCGGGCGACCCCGTGCACCAGGCAGCTCGCGGTCCGTAGGGCGTTGCGGGCCGCGGGCGACGCGGACAGGCCTCGACGGCTCCCACGCCGCGACAGGCGCGGTCGGCAGCAAGAGCCTCCAACCACGCCGCGACCACATCAACGTACACCTGCCGGGAGCAAAGCGAACTCGAGGGCCGCGCTTCGAGTGGCCCGAGAGCTGCCGCAGGCAAAGGCTGGAGAGCGGCCGCTGACGTCTTCAGCTGGAGCGAGTGGCGGAGCTCCTGGGCTTCGCCGCCTCGGAGGCTCACCCCTTCTGCACCCAACTCCCACCTCAGGCCGAGGGCGGCTCGCGCAGGGGCTCCGCGCGTGCCCGGGCGCTCCAAAGCTACTCCTACACCGGCGAAGCTGTCAGTGCCGGGGCGGAGGCGGGGTTGCCCCTGCCCCCGGCCCGCGGAGAAGGAGGACTCGACGCAACGCACGGCCCTGGTGTACC
Source organism: Aegilops bicornis (assembly GCA_021605145.1). Classification (NCBI taxonomy): domain Eukaryota; kingdom Viridiplantae; phylum Streptophyta; class Magnoliopsida; order Poales; family Poaceae; genus Aegilops; species Aegilops bicornis. The sequence goes on along the minus strand of CM038675.1, from coordinate 390,336,013 downwards.
GCCGCGCCACCACCCCACGGCGAGCGCATCAAGCAGAGCAGCAAGGCACGCCAAAGACTACTGGCGTGGCCTTCGGGATAACGGCGCGGGAAGAATACGTGCCCGCATGATGGACCAAGGGCACCCGCATGAGGGAGAACAAGACTCGCTCCTCATTAATCTGGGGATGAGGCGCCGAAAGTCGCGCTCTTCCAGGAGTCTCGAGATGGTCCCACTGGTCACGCCGGGGGCGACGATTATCGGGTACCGCTACTTCCTCAAGAGCAAACATACGCTAATCATAGGTCGCAGGAGGTACAGGTCGCCACGACCGGCGGCTGCCGCGCTCCCGCAGTCTCCGACCCCTCGGGAGGGGGGACGCAGGGGGCTGCCGGAGAGGGGCAGAGACCCGACATCACTACCGCGGCGTTCGGAACAAGGCGTTCTCAGGAGGTATGCCCTCTGCTGGGGAGGTGCCTCAGGGCCTGCCCCTAGCGGAGGACCCATGGTCGTCGGGGAACGGCGACCGCTCTACTACCGGCGGCGTCCTGGTTTTCGGTCGTCGTTGGTGGCACTAGAAAATTAATGGCGCAAAGCGGGGCCCTCGTCTGGCGATATGAAGCAAGGCCGGTACTGTGAAGAAGGCCCAAAGGCTCGTGAAGCTTCGCCGCCCGTGACACTCTCATGTAATAATGAGTGGGCTGTACACCCCGAGTCTCGGGGGTGCGGCCTCAGCCTGGGCTCCCTCCTATGCCCAAGAGCAGCACTTAGCTCCATTGGTGAGAAGACGTCCAAGACTAGACTAGGTGCCGGACGCGGCCTTTTTCTGCTTTCATTTGGTTTTCCCTCTGGCTGTCATTTTTCCCTGTTGGATTTAAGTTGAATTTGAGCTTGAAGATTTGCGTGTATTCGGGGAAGGGGTGCTTAGTCTCGTTCAAGCAAATCTCTCACGTTTCGGTTACAACTCCGCCTCAGCTGCCTCCCCTCGCGAGCCCCTCGCGAGCCGGGCCAGGCCAAGCTCACAAGACAAATTTCAAATTGCCGGCACATTGGCCCTCCCCGGAGGGTTTTTTGCTGCAGGTCCTACTGATTCAACCGATAGACACTCAGATCGCTGCAGCTTCCCACAGGCTATCTCGAGGCTCGTACGAAACAAAGGTAAACCTTCCAACTAGCGCCTCGCTTAGCCAACCACTTGGCGCGGGCGTATGGGCATTGTGACACCTGCTAATACGAAGAACACAAGTTTTACATGAGGGGCTCCCCCTCCCAAAATGCTCTCACCTCGATCGGGCCAAAACCTGAGTTCTATTCATGCAGGGTAATGGAACAAGGACAATACATGATCACCGGACAAATCCCAATGCATCCTCAGAGCACCTCCCAAGCCGTTCTTTGGCGTCGCTAGCCTCGCCGTCGCTGTCTGCGTGATCGTCGGTGGCGTGCGGGCCGTTCACCACGCCGCCTCATCGGGCGGCCACGACCACTCCGTCGTCATCCGAGCGAAGGCCGGACGAGGGCATCCACGTTGTCTTCCACCAGGCGCCAGTCGCCCGGACGGCCCGGAGGAATCGGGGCGATAACTGCGTCAAAATTGAAGTGAGGGTCCATGTCCCGAAGATGGTGAAGACGCGAGAGAAGGCGGCGACGAGCAGCGCGGCTCCTCTCCTCCACCAACTCGTCGGCCCCGACCGACCGCGCCTCCAGCCGCGCCACCACGTCAGTGAAGAACTGAAGGTTGCCGGCGTAGTTGACCGCGTGCGGCTGGCCCACTGCCGCCTCGCAGATATTATCCAAGGCCACGTTAGCTCTTTCCCGGAGTGTGGCGGGCATGGGACGGTGCTCATGCTCCAAGATTCGTCGCTGACGCATCTCGTCCGCATTCTGGCGCGCAACAGCCTCGGCCTCCTCCACCCGCTGACGAAGAAGGAGCGCCTCGGCCTGAGAGGTGGTGGACTCCCTCTGCGCCACCTCGAGGGCGGCCCGAAGAGCATCGGCCCCCCGCGTCGCCTCCTCCAGTTTGGCCCTCAAGGCAGCAGTCCTGCCCTCAGCCTCGGCCTTGATCAACCCCAACCGCTCCTCAAACTCGCGCTCGAGGTTCGAGCGCGCCGCCGCCACTCGGCGTCCGACCTCCTCCATGACGCGGGCTTCTCGCGCCGCAACCTCATCCTCTGCCCGCGTCGCCAGGCGCTCCCTCGTCTCCAAGCGCCCATTACTGGCAGCGTTGGTAACTGGCGTCAGCGCCTCTTCACGCTTCTGGAGCTCCGCCGAGTCGCTAGAGGCCACCTTCATTGACGCAAGGGCTGCCTCGCGCAGCTCCGCTTGCTCCTCCAACGAGTGGCACCGGGCCAGGGCTTCTCGTGCCCGCTCCTCCGCCGCCTCTCGCCGCCTGTCAGCTGCCCGGGCCTCCTCGACGGCCCGAGAACAGGCCTCCCGAGAGGCTGCGAGCGACGCCTTGGCCTCTTCATCATCAAGCTGTGGCGGCGCGCAAAGCGGCGGCGCCCTCCGGCTCAGCGCCTCTGCGCAACCGGCGCAGGCAGCCCTCGGCCTCAAGGCGCGTCTTCGTCAGCAAGCTCTTCACCAAGAAGGCTCACCGCGTCGGCCGCCCTTCGGAGAAATCCTTGGCGAAGGGCGCGGCGCTCCTGGGCGCGCTCGTGCACGTCCTCCACACCATCAACCGCCCCAGGCGGGCGCCGGGAGCTACGAGTCAACACTCCCCCTCCAGTAGGCGGGGGCTGGCACCCTCGACGGCCGGGCACGCCGCGCCAGAAGCCCGGCCTGGAGCCAGCCCATCCCCAGACGAGGGGCGCAGGAAGAGCCTCAGCCAATCGTCGTCCACGACCAGGCGAGAAGCCCAAGGCAGGCTAGCTATGCCTCGGGAAGGCTCGCGAGGAAGGATCACGAGGTGCGCAGGGTCACGACGCGCCTCGGGATGGTTCACCTCCACGGTCGCCCTCACCACAAGGGCTCCACCGCTTGGAGCACTCGAGGACTGGGGAGGGGGCGAAGCCGGGGAGGACGGCTCCTCACCCGTCTCCATGAGCTCGGCAGGAAGGGGCCTGCAGGGCAGGGATCAGTACAAGCAGCAGAGGAATCAAGAGCTGGAGAAGGAGAAGGCTTACTCGTCAGTAGCAAAGTACTTCCTGCGCTTCAGCAGGCGACAAGGGTAATCATCGCCCAGGGCCTCCCTTCTCTTCCGGAGGGCCTCGAAGTTCACGCGGAAACGACCCAAGATTTGAGCGCAGGGATCAGCCTGCGGCGAGGGAGAAGCATCAAGGCGACCCGCGTCAGGGGCGTCCGCTTGACGCACGCTGCTGATCGCCTCACCAAGAGAAGCAACAGGGGCCTCGGGGGCTTCATCCGCAGGCACTGCGGGTGGCTGCCTGCCGCCCTCAGCCACGGCGGCATGAGCCTCAGGAGCTGCCCCCTCACGAGCGTCACCCGTGGCCTGTAACCCAGCGGGGTCCCTTGACCTCTGGCGGCTCGTGCCTCCCTCGCCCGCCACTTGAGGAGGAGCCGCCTTGGCCGACTGGAAGGGCTGTCACCACCACTGGGTTCTCGCGAGGCCCCTGGAGACCAGCGGGGCGCAGCCCCCATTCATCGAAGATAGGCATCTGGTTCACGAGATCGCCCCTGTTCCGGCAGAGGTACAGCAGGGCCCCTTCGTGCTGGATGCCACCGGGGTTAGGATCGCCTGTCAGGATCAGGAGCACTTTCCTTAGCGCTTCAGGCGTCAGGTCTTCTTCCTGGAGCCTCATACGATCACCAAAGCCGCCAAGGCCCACATCCGGTGGGAATGGCGTTGAAGAGGAGCAATGCGGCGCATCAGGAACTCCTTCACCACCTTGGGCGCCGTCACAGCAAGCGACCTCAGGAGCGCGAAGCGGTGCCAGACAAAGGCGAGCCGAGGGCTCGAAAGTGTCTCCTGGCCCCAGCCTGAATTGGGGACAGCGGGCGAGGTCGGCTCCGATAGCAGGGGGCTGGGCACCCCCACATCCACGTACAGCCACCTCTCACGGAACTCGGCCGCGGGCGGAGGCAGGCTGAAGTCAATCCATGAGGCCGCTGTCTCGGACGCGGCGGCGAAGCTCACGCACGCCGAGCATTGAGTGGGGTCGACAAGGCGCAGAGAGAAGAAGTGGCGCAGCAAGGCAACCGAGGGAAGGATGCCCACCATTGCCTCACAAACGAAGGCGAAGACCGAGAGGAGAGTAATGGACTCAGGACCCAGATGCATCATGTGGATCTGATAATGGGAAAGCATGGCATTGAAGAAATCAGAGAAGGGGAACCCCCATATTGTGGCGCCAAATAAATACCGGACCTCGGTGACTATCCTGTCGATGGCGAAGTGGGACGCGGGCCAGGCCGTCTTCCTCCTGCATTCATTGAAGGAGGTGGCCAGAGCCGAACTGACCTTGCCCAAGCCCTCTAGATTGAGTATGATCGACGGGTCGATAGCGGAGGGCGCCGGCGGCGGCGAGCAAGGCGAGGGTTTCTTCCTTTCCCTTCTTCGTCGGAGCCATGGCGATCGAAAGGGGAAGGGGATTTGAGATTGGATTGGAAATGGAAGCTGGAGTTTGAGAGAGGGAAGGACTGGAGCGCACAAGCAGCAGAGAGGGGAACAGATGTGTACAGCAGCGTGTCCGCCTAGCAAGGCACGGAATAAGGAGGCGTGGGGGAACAGTGCTGCCCACGTCCAATCAACCGCCACGCGTCGCCCGAGGCCGCAGGCTGTTAAGACCTGACGCTCAGACTTGCCCTTTCGCCTCTCTGCCCGGCCAAGTTCGGTGTGGCAGTGGGCCAGGGGGCTGCTTGTCGGCGTTCAGGGAGCAGGGGTCCCAGGACTTGCTGCACTGCTGACTGCGGCGTGGCTCACAGGAGGCCCAGTCCGGCCAATCTTCATCTACACAATCTCAAGACCCTCGCGAGGGGCCAAGCCTCATGAGGCGGGACGACCAGGAGCTTCTCGAGCACGGCCTCGTCAGGCTCGCTCATGAGGAGGCGGAGAGTTCAAGGCAGGGTACCTCGCGAGGTGCCCATGACGCAAGCCATGACGACCAAGGGCGCCAGTCTGGCGCCAGCCGCGCAGCGTCCTCCTTTCCTCTTTGATGCAAAGGGAGCAAGCGCAGGCAAGAGCATCGAGCAAAGGCATCCGTTTCGATGCAACAAGACCAAGACCAACCCCAACGGCTGGAATGCAGTCATCGTGCAGCCCAAGCAGGCGTCATCACCAGAGCCTTTGGCAGGCGAGGACCAACTTTAGTCAGGATAAGTGTACCCGCTGTTCCCCTTCAAAATGGCCAATTGTTGGCGCCCTTCCCGCTCAATATTTGGGGAGAGGCCCAGTGCCTTCGTCTATATAAGTAGAGTTAGCCACCATAGTAGAAAGACGATCAGATAGAGTGGGAAGCACCCGAAGAGAAAGAGAGAGACCCGATCCTCAAGCTAGAGCAACGGGGCACCACTTAGCAGTTCATCGCTTCCACCAAGAACAGACCCTCGCGAGGCTGTTCTTCCCTCTACTGTTCTTCATCATCCCAAGAGGCAATCCACACACCACACACTGGAGTAGGGTATTACACCATGATGGTGGCACGAACCAAAGATAAATCTTGCGTCTCTTGTGTTGTTCTTGTTAGTAGTTTAGGTCCCTGCGATTCGGCGAGGCACGAGACGGTGGAGGGTCGGATCTCCGCGCGCACCCCGGAGTTCGAACCTTAAGGGTCTGTCGGAACCCGAAATCCGACAACGGGGGAGAGCAAAAGGATCAGCCGGACAAACCTTATTTAAGTCTGTGTAATCCACACACATCCTCCAGGTGCCGTTCTTTTTAAGTACAAGCACCGGGTTAGCCAACCACTCTGGGTGAAAAACTTCAACAATGAACCCGGCCGCTAAGAGCCAGGCTACCTCCTCACCAATAGCTTTCCGTCTCTCTTTGTTGAACCGCGGCAGAAATTGTCTGACCGGCTTAAACTTTGGATCAATATTAGGAATGTGCTCAGCGAGTTCTCTCGCTACATCTGGCATGTCAGAAGGTTTCCATGAAAGATGTCCCGATTCTCACGGATGAACTCGATGAGCGCACTTTCCTATTTAGGATCCAGATTGGCACTAATGCTGAATTGTTTGGATGAGTCGCCTGGAGTAAAATCAACAAGCTTGATTTCATCAGCTGACTTAAACTTCATCGCCGGGTCATGCTCTGTGGTTGGCTTTTTCAGAGATGTCATATCCGCCGGGTCAATGTTATCTTAATAAAACTTCAGCTCCTCTGCTGCACAAACAGACTCGGCATAAGTCACATCCCCCTCTTCACATTCCAGGGCTATCTTTCGACTCCCATGAACAGTAATGGTGCCCTTATGACCCGACATTTTAAGCTGCAAATAAACATAACAAGGCCGCGCCATGAATTTGGCGTAAGCCGGCCGCCCAAACAGAGCATGATATGGACCCTGATTTTGACCACCTCAAAAGTTAATTTCTCAGCCCTAGAATCATACTCACCTCCAAAGGCTACCTCCAGTTCAATCTTACCAACCGGGTATGCCGACTTACCAGGCACCACTCCATGGAAAACGGTGTTGGACGTCTTTAAATTTTGTCGACCAACCCCATACGTCGAAAGGTCTCATAATAGAGGATATTGATGCTACCTCCGTCCATGAGTACTTTAGTGAATTTATAACCACCAACCTGAGGTGCTACCACCAAGGCTAACTGACCCGAATTGTCAACTCGGGGATCTTCACTACCTCAATAGGCTGCTCTGACCACCTCAAATAACGGGGAACCGCCGGCTCAACAGCGTTCACAACCCTTTTATGAATCTTCTGGTCTCGTTTGCATAAGCTAGTGGTGAACACATGATACTGTCCACTATTCAGCTGCTTTGGATTGCTCTGGTAACCTGACTGCTGCTGCTGCTGACTTCCCTGACCAGACTGCTGCTGATTATAGCCACCTTGATTTCCCTGAAAACCGGAATTGAACCGCCACCCGGGCCATGAAAACCGCCGGCACCTGAGCCGCCGCCCGACCCATGGTTGCCGTCGAACGTGTTGGAATTTTTGAAAGCCTTCATGATCGCGCAATCCTTCCATAAGTGAGTGGCCGGCCTTTCCCGGGTGCCGTGTCCCGGACAGGGTTCATTGAGTAGTTGCTCAAGAGATGGACCTGACCCGCCTGATCGAGGGGGTGGCCTCCCCTTGCGTCTTTGATTGTTACCCTGTGCATTGGCGTTGGCCACAAACTCCGGGTTACCATCGGCCTTACGCTTATTGCCTCCTTGATTCGCCGGGTTATGCTGCTGACCCTTTCCATTGTCGTTCTTCTTTCCCTTCCCTGTCTTTTCCTCATCAGACGCGGGATCCTTGGTACTATCAGAATCGTCGTATTTAACTAGAGCCGCCATCAACTGACCCATATAATTACAATCACGCTTGAGGCGCCCCAGCTTCTGTCTCAGCGGCTCAAATCGGCAATTTTTCTCCAACATTAAGATTGCAGAGCCGGCATCCATCTTGTCAGACGAATGTATTATCTCCTTGACCCAGCGTACCAAATGAGTGGTATATTCACCCTCTTCTTATTTACAATTAGTCAAGTCCACAATCGACATGGACTGCTTGAAGGTATCTTTGAAGTTCTGAATGAACCGGGCTTTTAACTCCGCCCATGAGCCAATGGAATTAGGCAGCAGGCCCTTTAACCAAGTCTGGGTCGTTCCATCCAACATCATGGTGAAGTACTTAGCCATTGCCGCGTCACTGACCTCCAACAGCTCCATGGCCATCTCATAGCTTTCGATCCACGCCCCGGGCTGTAAGTCGGCCGTATAATTTGGCACCTTTCGGGGTCCCTTGAAGTCCTTGGGCAGACGCACATTACGCAAAGCCGACACTAAACAAGGAACACCGCCGGTTCTAGTGGCCACTCCTGCCTCAACAGAAGTCGTTGGATAGTTCGGGAAGTTTTGATGAGCCACCTGCTGAGCCGCTAGTTGAGCCGCCCGCTCGTCCTCTTAACGTATCTTGTCCTGCACCGGATTATAACCGCCGGGCTGATTACGGCGCTAGGCGTTGCTTGAAAAAGCCTCCGACTCCATATTCTTGCTGTAACTCGGACTCCGGCTTGGGCGAGGAGTCGAATGAATCCTGTCTCGACTATAGGAATAAGCCTCCTGCTGAGCTAGAGCCGTTTGGACGAGTTCTCTGATCCTTCGCGTCTCCATCACTGTTGGATCAACGTCGTCCACTAGGAGAGCCGCCAAACGTGCCGATGCTGCGATCAGGTTCTCCATGGGGTTAGAAAAGTGACCCGGTGATGTTGGTACGTAGCGGGGCGGGGCCATATTCACATGAGGAGGTGCCATCACCCGAGGCTGAACCGATTCCCCTGCTCCGGATGTTACAAATTGATTTGCCTCTGGCGGGTTATTAGGGACGGTTCCGGGTGTGGAGAAAAGGTTCCGAGGATCATAAACCGGAGGCAAATAGGATTGAGTTTTCTGGTGTCTCCTCCTCATCACCTCGTTAGACGCGTTCAGGCTCATCGTAAGCTGGAAAGCCTCTGACTGGAGCTGCTGGGCCCGTGCATCCAAAGCCGCCGTTCGTGCCAATCTGGTATCTTCAGCCGCTAAGGCCTCCTTGGTCCGGGCTATTTCCTCACGTACCTGTGCCACCTCTGCATCGTGCTCATCTTGACTTGTAGGAATAACTGTGGCGGTTAACAGGGTCGTCAACTTGTCCATGAGATCAATCAGCACCTGAGCCGGTGGGCGCGCAGAGCCTCCTGCCCCGGCTGCTCCTGACCCGGATGTTATTGCTGCCACAGCCGTAGAGTTTTGGCCGGGTTGAGTACCGGCCATGAAGATCCCTACCCTGCTTGGCGGCTCAAAGGGGTCCGGAATACTGCTGCCATCGGAACAGCCCCCAAGCCTGCCATCTTGCAGTTGATACAACGAATCTGTTTCACCAGTGGACGAATCGCCATCGGAGTGGACGGTCGTCTCACCACCATCTACGGACCTTTTAGAAAATTCCTCTCTGTGGATACAACCCACGAAGGCACGCTTCATGGCCGGTTGAGCCCGGGCGGGTCTCGCGCGCTGAGCCGTCTCGACGATGTCGGTGCAGTTGTCCGGCTCAAGGCCCGTCTCACCAATCCAGCCGATGAATACGTGGATTCCGCCGAAGGGGACCCGGTACCTGTACTCAATTGAGCCGGCGTCGGGGCCCCAGCCTTCGTTGTCGATGTAGATCTTGCCGCGACGACTCTTGGTCATCCGGCCCACAGCGTATCCCTTGAGCCCTTCGAAGTTGCCCTTCAAGAACTCAAATCCATCGTGCGCTGGCCCCATGGTGGGCGCCAACTATCGTGGAATTGTCACGGCAGATGTCCTTGTGGAAGGACTTAGTCGTGGAGCCATTGCAACTAGGAAGCTTAAAGGGGTTAACAGGACAAGGGACACGAGAGAGTTTTTATACTAGTTCGGCCCCTTACAATGAAGGTAAAAGCCTACGTCTAGTTGGCTTGGTATTGCTAGGGTTTTCGATGACCAGGGAGCGAGATACGCTATGCCCGGCTCTCGATTGGTTGTTACTTGCCTTAAGCCGCCAGCGGGTCGTCCCCTTATATACACGGGTTGACGCCCTGCGGCCTACAGAGTCCCGCCCGGCTCATAAACAGTGTCCGGCTCGGTGACTAGTTAATCCTGCCTTATGATACAAGTCATGCCATTATGACAGTTTATCACTACGGGCCTTAAGTCGCCTGTGGGCTTTAGACCCTTTATTGAACCGCCATCTTCATGCTTGATCTTGGGCTTCATATGATGAATCGCCTTTGCGTAACCCGACCCCTCCTAGCAGCTTACACAAATAGTTATATCCCCAACACCAGGTATATGTGGAGAAAAACATTTACATCTGGAACAATCATTAGATTCATCACAACATGTACTTACTTCATACTATCATTTATCTTTGGTATTGTAGATATAAGTAATTTCTTTATAAACTTGGTCAAAGTTTCAAAAGTTTGACTTTAAAAAAATGTAGGCACTACATTATCGAATGGAGGGAGTAGCTCTTTCTCTCTCTACTATCTCTCACGGGCCTCCCCTCTCACTCGAACTCTCTATACCGAGGGATTATATGGTCACCGTGTCAGCGTATAGCTTCGTATATTGTTTAGTTGACCGGTCAACCAGTCGACATGCTGCCTTGTCAGCTCGTGTTCTCTATCTTCGTGTGCTGGCTCATGTGGCAGTGGGTGAAAATAAGTAAACTAGAGGCCCATCTGACACGCGGTGAAGTAAACAAAGTTGAAACCACTTGGGGTAGCACCCCGCATGCTAGTAAATTGAGGGCACACTTCTTCCTCGTGAAGGACGCACTCGTGCACACTTCACCACTGCGTGGTAGCATGCACAGAAGGACGCACTCGCGCACACCAAGCACAAAACACACACCAGCACACGTGTACACTGGCGCCGCCGTCGGCTGAAATGGACGGCGAGGCAGCCAACAAGCGGAGGTGTCTCGAGCCAAAACCGCATCCGGCGAGCCTGTACTTCATCAGCAGCCTCCCTGACGACATGCTGCTCGTCATCATCGGCCTCCTCCCCACCAAATCTGCCGTTCGGACCACCCTGCTCTCCCGGCGGTGGCGCACCCTCTGGCGCCGCGTCCCCTTCAATCTCACCATCGACAGCTGCCTCTACGACGTGGATTGCAAACGCATGTCCGCAGTCTCCGAGATCCTTTCATCGCACCCTGGGCCAGCCAGACGCCTTGACATCCGCATGTTCAGTACCAACTGCAAGGTCCAAGCCAACTTCGACGAGTGATTCTTATCCCCCGCCCTAGATCAGCTCGAGGAGCTCAGCTTTGAAGCTGGACGATGTCGCTCTCTACCACCATCCGCGCTCCGGCTCACGGCAACGTTGCGCCGTGCCAGCTTTAGCTCCTGCTATCTTCCCGAGAGTAATGCCGCGCCCGCCCTTCTTCTCCCTCAACTCAAGCAGCTCGACCTCTTCGACGTTGGCATCTCAAAGAAGGCTATGGAGCACCTGCTCCGTAGCTGTACCGCGCTCGAGTACCTTCATCTTCAGCAGATCCACGGGTTCATTAGCCTCCACATCGCCTCGACGAATCTCCGATGGATTTATGTGTCTTGCCGGCCCCACAACAAGACATCAATTGGGAAGAGATCACTCCAGTTGTTCCATGTTATGGTCATTGAGAATGCGCCTTTCCTTGAGAGATTGCTTGTATCTGATCTAGAAGATCCAACAAAAATCAGGGTCATTGATGCGCCGAAATTGACAGTGTTGGTGTACTCGTCTGCCAAATTCTCCGAACTCTTTATTGGATCTGTAATCGTTCAGGTACAACAGTCATCTTCTTATCATCTTCTTAAAATTCACATTTTTAAATTTCTTCTTGATGTATTTACGACTGTCATCCAGAAAATGATTCCCACAAGCTTGACCCAGTCTATGCGCATAGTGAAGATCTTGGCAATAAAATCTATCAGCCCCAATCTGGATCAAGTTGTTGAATTCCTTACATGCTTTCTATGCACGGAGAAGCTACTCATCGAGGTGAAACTTCTTTCCTATTAGTAAACAGTAATCACAACATAGCTCAATTTTTTCGTAATTTTCCCAAATTACGATGACAAGTGTAGTGTTCAAAATTGCATCTATGCACTGCACCGAAAGAAATGGTTTTAGTATTTTTTTCTCACGTGATCACCTGCATCGTTTTGTTGTTGTACTACTATAGTAGCCTAGGCTAGTCATAGTGGCAAGTAACTTAGACTAGTAACTCTATGGTTACCCTAAGAGCAAGTACTACCTCCATCCTGGTTTACTCTTCCTATCTTGTAGTATCAAAATTTGACCATAGATTTAACTGACAAAGTGTTAATGCATGTCACTAAAAATTATATCTTTGGATTCATATTTGAACATAATTTCAAATGGTATAATTTTTGGTGACATGCATTGGAATTTTCTTAGATAAATCTATGGTCAAAATTTTATACTAAATACGAGGTAGTACAATAGTGGGCTATAACGGCCCTCCACTATTGTCACGCCCAATATGCGACCCTATCATAATGGAACTCGAAGGTCCCACCAAGGATAGAAGCGCATATTGGAGACGCTTTTTGTTGGGGATATACCCCGCGGCATAAACCGGCCGGAAGTATAACCCGGCCGGACTTGGCGGTTTCCCTGAAGAACCCGCTGACACTTGGCGGTTCACTGGCGACCCGGCGGTTTACGGTTCATTGGTAATCCGGCAAGTGGGTCGAGGAAGGCAGCAAGACCGGTATTGTGGCGGTTCAAGAAGGCCGGTTCAACTACGGTGGGCCGGTTTAAGAAGAAAGGCATAAGGAATATTTGTCTTACAAGGAGTTATGACATGGACTTGTATCCGGTTTGTATTAGAGATAGACTAGTCCTAATCCTAATAGGACTCCACATGTAACCCGCCCCTTCAACATATATAAGGATGGGAAGGGCTCCCAAAAGAGGGACAATTTACAAGCGACAAGCAAGAAGAAACAATCTTAGGGCTAGACACAAAGAGGAGAGCCGGTTCTGGCGACTCCCTCGTGATGATAATGAGACCTAGCCTCAAACAGCATGTAGGGTTTTTACGGATGATGTTTCCGGGGCTGAAGCTGTCTAAATCCCTGTCTTGTGTTGCGTCTCTCGATTCCACTCAACCCCTCTCAAGCTACCACATAGATGCGTTGGCCTCGCGACTAAGTCCTGACACTAAGGACATCTGACGTGTTAATTCCACGACACTTTTGAAGGTGGATATCATTACATCGTACCATTACATAATAGCTGGGGATACATACAAAGGCATACAAATGCCACATGAATACATCAAACATCATACATGAGAACAACATCCGACTACGGATGAAACACAAACAGAAACTCAAACGACATCCACCCTGCTAGCCCAGGCTGCCGACCAGGAACCTAACCCAAGATCGACAAAGAAGAAGAAGAACTCAAAAACAAGTAAACATCGCTCTCACGTCATGATCATCGCATACCTGTACCTACTACTGGTGTTGTATTAATCTGTGAGCCACGAGGACTCAACAATCCCATTACCATGGGTATCAAGACTAGCAAAGCTTAATGGATATGGAAAGGATAAGTGGTGAGGTTGCAGCAAGCGACTAAGCAAAGTATGGTGGCTAACTTACGAGTACAAGAGTAATATGAGAAACTACACAATGGTCACCAACTAGTAATGATCAATAAGTGATCCTGAACTACTTACGATCAAACATAACCCAACCATGTTCTCCTCTCGAACTTCCCCGAAAAGAGACATTCACGGTTACGCACGTGGTTGGTGTATTTTAATTGAGTTTACTTCAAGTCCTCTACAACCAGATATTAACAACTTCCCATCTGCCACATAACCGCGGGCACGGCTCTCGAAAGTTTATACCCTGCAGGGGTGTCCCAACTTAGCCCATGACAAGCTCACGATCCGCGGAGACAATCCACCATTGCGGGACCCTCCGATCAGACTCGGAATCCGGATGCACAAGACATTTAGACAATGGTAAAACTAATCCAGCAAGACCTCCCAGCGTGCCGACGCCCTGATAGTAGCCGCGTGTATCTCATTTCAGGCCACGTCCGGATAAGCTAAGCGTACAGGATCCAGATACCCCAAGTAGCCTAGGGGCGGTCCCGCACGGTGCTCTAGTTTGGGACCAACACCATCAGCACTGGCCCCCCTGTATGTAGAAAAGAAACCTCGGGTTCATGACACCCTATGCCAAATAATTATTTAGTTCAATATTATTATGGCAAATATTAAAACCAATGTTGGGCCTTGCTGGAAGAGTTTTTTTCAAAGAGAACTGTCAAGAGGGGCCCATAAACCCTCACCGTGTTAGGGACGCAGAATCAAGGAACATAACACCGGTATGACAGAAACTAGGGCGGCAAGAGTGGAACAAAACACCAGGCATAAGGCCGACCGTTCAACCCTTTACCAAGTATATATGTGCATTAATTAAATAAGAGATATTGTGAGATCCCATGATATCCATGATATCCATGTCCCAACATGGAACAATCTGCAATTGCACCTGCAACTAGCAACGCTATAATAGGGGCTGAGCAAATCAGTAACATAGCCAAACAACGGTTTGCTAGGAAGGGTGAAAAGGTTAGAGGCTAATCATGGCAATTTGGGAGGCTTGATAAACAAGTGGTAGGTACAGCGACATAGCGATAGCATCGAGACGACTAGCATGGCAAAGATAGTAGTGAGATCCAAGGTGACGGTCATCTTGCCTGAAATCTCGCTAGGAAGAAGAACGAGTCCAAGAAGAAGATGATTCCACGTAGTCGAACTAATCCTCACAATCACAACGAAATAGGAACTATCGAGAAGGAGCACAACCGGAAAGAAGCAAACAACATGGTAAACACACAACACATAAACATGACATGATGCTCAACCAAGTATGATGCATTACAAGGCTACATGATTCTACTGATGGCAATAGATGTTGCATACAAGAACAACACATCAAAGCAAGTTTAAATGAGGCCGGAAACAACATAGAACAATTCCGGGAACTCCCCGTATGCAAATTTCGAAATTGGTCCAGATCTGAACAAAACATTAAGTTAAAGTTGTTAAATAGCAATTTAAAGTGCACCAAGATGATCTACGCGACTTTCTAGTCAAGTTATATATAAAGTTCATTTAATTCCGAGCTAAGGCCTAGAAGATATGAGCAAAAACAAGTTAAACATGACATTGATGCAAATGCAAGCAAAACAACATCACAAACACTAAAAAACAAGGATGCAACAATGTAACATGAAACTACATGCCAAACTAAGCAAGTTGCATATAGAGCATGCTCAAAACGGAGCCATGGTTCAACACATACACATGAAACTAGTCTCAAAAACAATCTGCCCAAAACAGCAAGTAAGCACTTTGCAATCAAGGAAACAACATGCTACCGGAAACATATGGGCATAAACATGATATGCACTCAAAGTACAGATTACATGCTTCACAGAACAACAAGGTTCAGGTTCATATGCATCAGATTAAGCCAATATGATCAATGCAAGAAGCAACTTAATAACATGATTATGACAGTGAAAAACAGGGCATACAAGTGAGCAGAAATAACATGTTGACATGTTGAAGGCATGAAACAAGCATGCTACAATGCAAGATCATGGCAAAAAAAAGTATGGAATTAAATTACAGGTTAAACATGGAAAAATATGTTTACTAAGAATCTCCATATCACCCATAGATCAATGGCATTCATCAAGACAAGATTGCAAGTTAAAAACAGATTCTCAGACTTGAGAGGAAATCTGGAATGCAAAAAAATAACATTATGATGCTGATTTGGAGGCACATAACAGCAGGCATAGCAACCTTAATAATTATGCTAAATACATGGGCATGTAATAGACATGATATACTTCAACTCATGTAATTGTAGCATCTCCAAAAGAGGCATAGATTAATTAAAAAAAAGCTCACACCATGGCATCATGAAGTTAACAGAAAACTGGAACATCATTTAGGCATGTTCATGGCAATGAAAACATATGCTACATGACATATATGAGGCAAAAAATATCATGGAAAGCATGTAAATGTAGAGCACTAAAAAACATGGACAATGAGCTCCTGCTATAAACCAATAGAACATGCTTAAAACATCATGGCAAATATGCAAATGATAACAGGTTCACAGACTT
This sequence comes from Aegilops bicornis, assembly GCA_021605145.1. Lineage (NCBI taxonomy): Eukaryota > Viridiplantae > Streptophyta > Magnoliopsida > Poales > Poaceae > Aegilops > Aegilops bicornis. The sequence goes on along the minus strand of CM038675.1, from coordinate 390,320,226 downwards.
GGCAGAAATCAGCAACAACATGTTGCTCACTTCACAAGCTTGATGCACACACCACAAGGCACATAAAAATACATGGATTGCACCAATGTAAAGATGGCATGAATATTCTTCTAAAACATGTTGTCATGATGCTCAAAAGATCAACATACAAAACGCTATGAAAAGGACAAATCACAAAGTTACAACAGTTTTCAGCAGTTTATATCACTTAGCACTTTTGTAACAGGGATAATGGCATCAATATTAATAGTAACATGCATGAAAACTATACCACCGTGTGGAGCACTCAGATATGAACAATTTGACATATCATACACACAAAACGGAGCAATATGCACGAAGTTATGCCATGATGAACATGCACACATATGATGGAATCTCAGGGACTTCAGAGAAAATATACCCTCCGAAAAAGTCAACGCGGGACGAGGTGGTGCGGGACGAGGGGATCCGGGGGGCGCGGGGAGGCTGTTTTGATGGCCGAGGTGGTGGATCTCATCACGATCCAGCCGGAGGTGACTCCGGCGAGGTCCGGCTCCGGCGAGGCGCGAGGAGGAGGCCGGCGAGGAGGAAGTGAGGCCGGCGAGCTACGGCCGCGGGGTGGCGGCGGCAGCGCGTGGTGGTGGCGGCGTGTGCGGCGACGGTGGCGCTATGGCGGCGGCGGTAGTGTGCTGCGGGGCTTGGCAGCGGCGCTGGAAGGCGGTGATGGCGGGCGGCGGCGGGCGAAAGCGGGCGGCGGCCGAGCCACGCCGGCGACGTCCGGCACGCAGGTGGGCCTGCGATGGCTCCATGAACGCGTGTTGGGAAGAGGCTGAGGGCGACGTGGCGGGCTCCGATTGGAAGAGAGCGGTGGCGGGGCGAGGTGGCAGCTTCTGGTTGGGCGAGGGGCTGTGGCGGACATCTCCGGCGGCGGAGCGGACATGTCCAGCGGCGCGAGGAGGAAGATGGCTAGGGTTTGATCCGGAATTTGGACGGGGAGGGCCTTTTTATAGGTAGAGGGAGCTAGGAGAGGCCAATTGATGTGCGGTTTTCGCCCGATCATGATCCAACGTCGAAGAGCATGGAGGGGGTTTAGATGGGCTAGTGGGCTGTTGTGGAGGGGTGCTGGGCTGCAAAGAGAAAGGGGTCCGGCGGTTGACGCGGTTAACTGTTGGGGCATCAAACGACCTCCAAATGGAACAAAATTTGACAGGCGGCCTACCGGTGATGTACCAAGGCCACTCGACAAATCTCGGCCCATTCCGAGAACATTTTTCTCGCGCTCACGAAACGAGATCTAAGAGGTGCAACAGGTGCATGTGAGAGTGTCGGATTCCGAAACGGACAACGGAGAAAAAGACTGGACGAAAGAGACGAACACGAATGCATATGAGATGCACATGATGACATGGCAAAGTGCAACACGCAAGCGAATGACATGGCAACAACGACGAATAACTGGAAGACAACTGGCGCATCAGACTCGGGGCGTTACAACTATGTAGGCTAAAACACGTGCCAAATTCACTTGTGATGCATTTGGCATTGATGCCCCTCCATTGCTCACCTGGTGCCCCAATCTGGATCACCTACTTATCTCCGGTACCTCATCTGGATGATTCAAGTGCACTCACCGACATGTCGATGTGTGACCCAGCACGGACGGGACGCACCACTGATGGGATGGGACGGCACATCAGTTTTTCCATTTTTCCACGGTAAGCTTATGCATTGAATTTTGATGACCGTCGCGTTTCCTGCGACACGCTGCTTCACCTACCTTCCGCCTATAATTACTGGTTCCCGGCGTTCTCCGGTAGCACCGTCACCCAAATCACCCTATCGGCTCCCCTCACAAACCCAACCGGCCTGACGTCGCTCGCCACTTGCCCTCGCTCTCGCCACATCCGTTATGCCCCCGACCGTCTGCAATAGGAGCTGGAGCTAGTGCTCGGTTATTCACCGGAAGGAAGATGGAGGGAGGAGGCATTCTATCGGTCTTTAGATGGCAATGCAGAGTACGAGGACTTGTTGGAGCGCGACCGCCTGGCGGAGGAGCAGCGTATCACCGATTTGCGCCGCTAGCGGGGCATGGAGCAGCAGCACACCACCACTTTGAGTCGCGAGCAGAACGCCAGTGACTGGGCCGACTACGTGCAGGCCGGCGCCCAACAAATAGCCCTAGAGGCTGTCGGGCACGCACGCGTGCGCGACGCCGAATTTTACTACCGGCTCGTCAAGTGGGTTTCCCGCTTAGAAGCTGAAGCTTCGGTGGACCACGCTAGCATGGAAAGGTCCAACACGCACGACCAACGCGCCCTTTCGCACCACCTGCAAGTCCGAGGCGAGGAGTAGGACGTCGGTGTCGGCATTTAGCGTGTACCGCAGATGGCGGACAACATCATCTAGTTAGCTAGGAGTAAGTCAGTACTTGTACACTAGAGTATTAGTGGGAGTAGATAGTTAACTTGGCTATGATGGTTGTCAACATGGAATTTCAGTACTCTATATCTGGTCAGACCTATTACTTTGCTCTGTATGTTGAACTTTCTGTGTGAACGTATGGAATGGGTTGTTATTGTTTTAAATGGGTTGTATTTATCCACCACGGGTTTAGAGGCTGACTCCTGGGCCTACTAGGTTGACGCATACACAATCAGGAGATGATTGTACGTGGAGAGGACAGCAGGGACCCACGAGGGTCATGGCAGTACGCAAGCAAGTGCCTCCTTATTTCAAGCCAGAAAAATGGTTCCTCCTAATGGATTTCTGACATCTGGGTCCCATGCCATTGTCAACGTAGTCAATAAACGAGAGAATTGCACAACGAGCGGCTGACACAAGGGACCCAGTAGCTTGCCCAATTTTTTTTGAGGGAAGTAGCTTGCCCAGTTATCTTTGTTTTTGAGACGGAAGCAGGGTGTCAACTAGGCTGTGCGGGGCACTCTGACCTGTCTAGCTAGCCTTTTCTTTTATGTTTACCACAAGACTAGACCAGTAGTTTTTTCTTTCTGAAAATGGCTAGCCCAGTTTTTTTTGTTCTTTTGCAGAAAACCCAACAGAGGCCTACTTGCTTTGTTAGCCCTGCTGGGCTACAAATCTTTCAAGACGACAAAATGGGCTATCAGTAATGAGAAATGGGTTGTGCATTTATAAAACAAATCAAACCGGCAATTAGTTACAAATTTCTTTTTTTTTCATTTCAAGATTTTAAATTCCATTGATTTTTATGAGTGGATAATTATTTGGATTTTATATTGATATGAATTTATTTTTCAAATTAGTTTGAATGTGACTCGAAATTTCGGGTTAAAAACAGTTGACCGCACCAAAATATGCAAAGCTTTGTATAATTTTTAACCGTGGCCACAATATGGGCTGTAATGCTAACAAAAAGAAGACGGGCTCCAAAACAAATCCTTAAGAATTAGCAAATGGCCTATAAATTATTAGAAATAATGGCAAATGGGCTGTATGATGTTTTCCACACATTTGAGGCTGCCTTAGTCAACACACGTAGCAAAGGATCGTTGGATGTCCATCCAATGGCGGTTGTGCTTCTTCAATCTACGCTCTTCTGCTCCGGCCGCTCAAACAATATGTTACCAAGGGATTGCTCCCTCCTCCTCCTGCGGCTCGTTGTCTTTGTCGCAGCCTCACCGCCCCACCCATTCTCCCATCACTGGCCTAGCCATCCCTCTACTCACCCACACCTGCTGTTATTTTCCGACGACGGCAGCCGAACTAGTAAACCCTCGTACTCCCCACCGCGTGGACAACCACTACCGAGTCTTCCCTGGCTCTGTGTCGTTCCCTTCCTAGGCCTCGCCGTCATCCACCGCCCTGGTGCTCTTGGCGCGGCGTGGTCAACGTGGTCAACGAACACATCCATCGGAACTGGACTATACGTGGACAGGCTGACAGCTGGGTCCATGGCCGCACGCAAGGAAATGCCTCCTTATTATGCGCAAAATAATGATTCCTCCAGCTGACAGCTGGGACCCACCGGAAGGGCCTATGTATTTCGCAAAAAAAATTCCCCCCGCTGACAGCTCGGACCCAACAACTACATCTTCGCATGCAAGGAAGTGCCTCCTTATTACGCACAAAAAATGAATACTCCCCCTGCTAGCTGGGACCCACCGTAGTTGGAGGGTGACTTGTGGGCCTACTGAGGCGGACGGAGGGCTTTGTCAACTTAGTCAATATGAACGATTCTAGCTCCAGTGATCGTACGATGTCCATCCACGGCCATAGTGCTTCTTCAACCTCTCGTCTTCTTGCTCCATCCGCCCAAACCAGCACCGGTCGTGCCGCCTGCTCCTGCCTCCCGTGGCCGGTTGTGCTGCCACGGAAGCCTCACCGCCCCTACTACTCCCACCGCTGGCCAGGCCATCCCTCTACTCACCCACACCCCCTGTTATTCTGCGACAATGGCGGCCTCACACCGCAGCCAAACCAGTGAACCCTCGTACTCCTCTCCATGTGGGCATCCACTATCATGTCTTCCCCGTCTCGGCGTCGTCCCCTTCCTAGGCCTCGGCGTCGTCCACCACCTTGGTGCTCTCGACGCGGCGTGGTCAATGTGGTCAAGGAACGACTTCCATCAGAAGAGTATCAGACGTGGAGAGGTCGACACCGGGTCCACGGCCACAGCCAGGAAGTGCCTCCTTATTACGCGCAAAATAATGATTCCTCCACCTGACAGCAGGGACCCACCGGATGGACCACCGTATTTCGTGAAAAAAACGTTTCCCCTGACTGATGGGACCCACCAGCTACATCTCCGCAAGCAAGGAAGTGCCTCCTTATCCTCCCTAAAAGTTGGGACCCACCTGGTCGAAGCGTACATAGCGTTGTCATTCTGGTCGCGAACATGTATGTACATACGTTCGGTCTATCTGTAGGCTGCAGCAATGAATTGTGGCTGAGTAAGGAAGGGCACGTGTCGTAGTAGAGGCGCGCACGTAGCATGTCATGCAGTCCCGTTAATATTGTGTACACATACGTACAATCAGGGTGCAAGAAAGTAAATACGGCCACGTACGTACATACGGGAGGGGTCTCGAACACCTACTCGCGCATACGTACGGCCAGGGTTAGTGTACATGGAGAGGCAGCGATGACGTCCTGTTCATCGGCAGCCAACTGGTTGGGTCGGAACGGAGAAACTGTGTCGTCGTGTTCATCGGGAGGCAACGGAATGCATTGTGTTCATCAGGAGCCAACCCGTCTTGGATGGAACAGCCGATCAAAACGAGGCCTGGCGTACCGCAGAACGGAGGAAACGACCTTGTGTTTGACCGCCTACGGTCGAAACAGGATCATGTTCACTGGGATGGGTGTGGCGTACCGCAAAACGGAGGAAACAAACTTATCTTCAACCTCCTACGGTTGAAATGGGGTCTTGTTGACCGGGAGGGGTGTGGCGTACCACAAAATGGAGGAAGCGGACTTGTGTTGGAGCGCTACGGTCGAAACAGGGGTCTTGTTCATCGGGAGGGGTGTGGCATACCGCAAAACGGGACTCCACGGGCTACTGTTCATCTCCACCGTTGACCTCCTCCGGCCTCCACCTGCGACTGATCATCCACGGCGTCTCCCTCCTGCCTCTAGCTGCGATTGTTCATCCACGGGTTCCTGTTCATCCAGCCTCCACCGCTCCTCCACCGGCTACTGTTCAACCAGCCCCTCTCCACGGGGTCTTGTTCAACCACCCCTCCACGGGCTACTGTTCATCCAGCCGTCCACGGGCTACTATTCAACCGGCCCTCCACGGGGTCGTCCTGTTCATCCAGCCCTCCACGGGGTCGTCCTGTTCATCCAGCCCTCCACGGGTCCTGTTCATCCACCCCCAACCGGCTCGATCAGGGTCTTGTTCAGCCAGTGCCAACGACCTCTACTACCACGGGGTCCTGTTCATCCAACCCCCACCGGGAACTGTTCATCCAACCCCCAACAACGCTCACTGTTCATCAAGAGGTAGCAGGTTCGATCGGCTTCAGTTAGCAGCAGTAGCGAAGGAATCGCTCGATCGGGTTCAGTTAATAGCCAGATTGATCGATTGGTCGGGTTCAGTAACGCCTAGCCTGCAGTGCAATCGCTCGGGTTCAGTTAGAGCGCAACGCCTCGCACACACGCGCGTACGTGTATGAGAGAAACGCGCAAACCTCCGTGCATCGCTCGGCCCCGACCATCCACCATAACCGGGAACTCCCTGATATTTTCCTCGCCCTCGCTTCTACCACTGTTTTTTCCGTCATGGAAGGCCCAAAGAATGTCATGCAGCTGCGTCTCCGGCCCGCCCAGGATGAAAAGCCCATTTTCTGTCATGATTTTTTGTCATAGAAGTAGGAGCCCACCACATCTATGATGATATCGGGTTTTGTCACAATTATCGTCATAGAAGTGTCATAAGCATGACAGAAAAAAAATCCGTTCGGCCCAAAATGTCACGGATGTGTCTTTTTTTTGTAGTGATATAATATCATCACATATATGTGATGATACTTAACTACTATGTACAATGCATAAAATTGAAAACAAACAATACAAAAACTAATAATCCCTCTTGGGGCCAGCATTCCGGCAGCCCCTCGCTAGCAGCTCCCTGGTGCGCGGCATCTTCCCAGTGCGGAGGTAGTACTCCGCCTCCTCCGCCTCGCAGCGCTTGACGTACCGATCTGCCTCTTGCTGGCAGACGAGCGCGAATGATCTTGCCTTTTTTTTGGGCACCCACCGGAGCTCCTCGTCGGTGGCACGCTGGAGCTTATAGGCCCACCTCCACGCAATGATAATGTTGGGGAACGCAATATTTTAATTTTTTTGCCTATGATCACGCAAGATCTATCTAGGAGATGCATAGCAACGAGCGGGGAGAGTGTGTCCATGTACCCTCGTAGACTGAAAGCGGAAGCGTTTAGTAACGCGGTTGATGTAGTCGAACGTTTTCGCGATTCAACTGATTCAAGCACCGAACGCACGACACCTCCGCGTTCAGCACACGTTCAGGTTGCTGACGTCCCTCGAGCTCTTGATCCAGTTGAGGCCGAGGGAAAGTTCCGTCAGCATGACGGCATGGCGACGGTGATGATGAAGTTACTGGCGCAGGGCTTCACCTAAGCACCACGACGATATGACCGAGGTGTGTAACTGTGGAGGGGCGTACCGCACACGGCTAAGAGAAGGAGAGGTGGCCGACCCAAGGGGGGCGCGCCATGGGGGGAGTCCTACATGGACTCCCGGTCCATGTAGGATTCGCCCCCCTTTCCTATTCCCACTAGGAGAAGGAGGGAAGGAGGAGGATAAGAGAAGTAAAGGGGGGGGGCACTTCCAAACCCTAGTCCAATTCGGTTTGGGCTTGGGGGGGGGGCGCCACAACCTGGCCGTCGCCTCCTCTCTCCACTAGGGCCCATTAACTCACCGGGGAGGGTTCCAGAACCCGGTATTCGGAAAATGTCCGGACCTATCTGAAACCATTCCGGTGTCCAAACACAACCTTCCAATATATCAATCTTTATCTCTCGACCATTTCGAGACTCCTCGTCATGTCCGTGATCTCATCCGGGACTCCGAACAAACTTCGGTACATCAAATCACATAACTCATAATACAAATCGTCATCGAACGTTTAGAGTGCGGACCCTACGGGTTCGAGAACTATGTAGACATGACCGAGACACATCTCCGGTCAATAACCAATAGCGGAACCTGGATGCTCATATTGGTTCCTACATATTCTACGAAGATCTTTATCGGTCAAACCGCATAACAACATACATTGTTCCCTTTGTCATCGGTATGTTACTTGCCCGATATTCGATCGTCGGTATCATCATACCTAGTTCAATCTCGTTACCGGCAAGTCTATTTACTTGTTCCGTAATGCATCGTCCTGCAACTAACTCATTAGTCACATTGCTTGCAAGGCTTATAGTGATGAGCATTACCGAGAGGGCCTAGAGATACCTCTCCGATACACGGAGTGACAAATCCTAATCTCGATCTATGCCAACTCAACAAACACCATCGGAGACACCTGTAGAGCATCTTTATAATCACCCAGTTATGTTGTCACGTTTGATAGCACACAAGGTGTTCCTCCGTTATTTGGGAGTTGCATAATCTCATAGTTAGAGGAACATGTATAAGTCATGATGAAAGCAATAGCAATAAAATTAAACGATCATTTATGGTAAGCTAACAGATGGGTCTTTTCCATCACATCAATTTCTAATGATGTGGTCCCATTCATCCAATGACAACACATGTCTATGGTCAGGAAACTTAACCATCTTTGATTAACGAGCTAGTCAAGTAGAGGCATACTAGGGACACTCTGTTTGTCTATGTATTCACACATGTACTAAGTTTCCGGTTAATATAATTCTAGCATGAATAATAAACATTTATCATGATATAAGGAAATATAAATAACAACTTTATTACTGCCTCTAGGGCATATTGCCTTCAGTCTCCCACTTGCACTAGAGTCAATAATATAGATTGCATAGTAGTGATTCTAACACCCATGGAGTCTTGGTGCTGATCATGTTTTGCTCGTGAGAGAGGCTTAGTCAACGGGTCTACAACATTCAAATCCGTATGTATCTTGCAAATCTCTATGTCTCCCTCCTTGACTTGATTGCGGATGGAATTGAAGTGTCTCTTGATGTGTTTGGTTCTTTTGTGAAATCTGGATTCCTTTGCCAAGGAAATTGCTCCGGTATTGTCAAAAAGATTTTAATTGGACCCGATGCACTAGGTATGAAACCTAGATCGGATATGAACTCCTTCATCCAGACTCCTTCATTTGTTGCTTCCGAAGCAGCTATGTTATCCGCTTCACATGTAGATCCCGCCATGACGCTCTTCTTGGAACTGCACCAACTGACAACTCCACCATTCAATATAAATACGTAGCTGGTTGGTGACTTAGAGTCATCCAGATCAGTGTCAAAGCTTGCATCAATGTAACCTTTTACGACGAGCTCTTTGTCACCTCCATAAATGAGAAACATATCCTTAGTCCTTTTCAGGTATTTCAGGATGTTCTTGACCGCTGTCCAGTGTTCCACTCCTGGATTACTTTGGTACCTCTGTTGGGTTCTACGGTAGGGTGCGTAGACTGCAAATTAAAATTTTCCTACGCGCAGAACATCCAGGAACATGCTACGGGAGATGGATCGAGTTCGTTACCACTAGACGCCAGCAGCGCCGCAGCAATGGAAGAAGAGTTGGGGCAGCTGCGTTCGCGTGGATCGCCTCCTCCTCGCTCGATCTCCTCGAACAGCTGGTCGTCCGATCCCACGTATGAGTTCGCCGAGCGCGCAAGTGCACCGCCTCTAACAAAGATATCCGCGCGTGCAGGAGGAACACTGCGGCGCGGACTGCTAGGTCCGATCACACAATGGGCGGCGAGTGGAGGTAGCTATTCGCAACACATGCAAACCCTAGTCGCGGCGCCGAAGCGATCAACCGCCTGAGTGTGCCGCACCTCCACTTTATATAGGCGTCCGTCGCAGGCTCAATACTTGGGCCTTGCACGGACCCTAAAGCCCAAAGTCTACTCGGTCACGTTCCTAGTCGATTCGGATCACATCCGACCAAAGGTCCTATGAACCGACCTCGTAGGTTCCTTCCCTTAAGCCGCGACCCCTTAGGTTCAAGTCGGCTTGGTCACGCTTTGGATCACCTCCGACCTGCACGGTTGGTAGCGGCCTCTAGCAAGGCGTGCCGACCACCAAGCAGAACTATGAAGCTGGTTAGGCGAACCTGCATAACGTGTCACACTTTTGTTCCCTTTGTCAAGACGATATATGTTGTCGGGCTCAAGGCGAGACTGTCATCCTTGTGCTAGCCCGACCTCTTTCGTTCCAAAGTGATACTGACCACAAAACCAGATTATCTCATAATCCTTGTCGCATGGCCATGCTTATCCTGGTCGGATCACACGAGGGCCCAGAGTATATCTCTCCCGATCGGAGGGCAAATCCCATCTTGCTCGACCATGTCTCGCAAAGATGGACCGGACAAACCCAAACCTATCTTTGTAACTACCTACCACGGAGTAGCGTTTGGTCGGCCCAAAGGAAGTCTCATCACCATCCCGAGTACATGCGTCAGCTCAGGTCTTAGGACATAGAACGTATGTTGTACTAGAGACTCACAGATGACATATCGCTGCATCTCATAGTTGGGTCTGTCCGACTCGGACCTTATCTCGACTCGGATCCAACTACGTCGAATCTGACCAGACCTTTCCAAGTCCATATTATCCGGTTAGCATCCAATGCTCCATGGCTAGTGAGACCAAGCCATCGACCGTGTCATATGCTAGTCTAGTCGGTTGCGCGTCCACATAGCCCTTTCAACTAGGGACCTTTTAGGACAGTCATCATACAATGCATAGTCCCACAAACAAGTCACGTACTTGCTGATACACATCATTGATAATGTCCAAGGACTATCTTTATTCATAAACACATAGGAAATATCATCATACATGATTGCCTCTAGGGCATATCTCCAACAACCTCCCTGCTAAACTAATAGCAAGGCACACATCGGGTCTGGTACACAGCATTGCATACATGATAGAACCTATGGCTGAGGCATAGGGAATGACTTTCATTTTCTCTCTATCTTCTACAGTGGTTGGGCATTGAGTCTGACTCAACTTCACACCTTGTAACACAGGAAAGAAGCCTTTCTTTGACTGATCCATTTTGAAATTTTTCAAAACTTTATCAAGGTATGTGCTTTGTGAAAGTCCAATTAAGCATCTTGATCTATCTCTATAGACCCTGATGCCTAATATATAAGCAGCTTCACCGAGGTATTTCATTGAAAAATTCTTATTCAAGTATCCTTTTATGCTATTCAGAAATTCAGTATCATTTCCGATCAACAATATGTCATCCACATATAATATCGAAAATGCTACAGAGCTCCCACTCACTTTCTTGTAAATACATGCTTCTCCAAAAGTCTGTATAAAACCATATGCTTTGATCACTCTATCAAAGCGTATATTCCAACTCCGAGAGACTTCAACCAGTCCATAAATGGATCGCTGGAGCTTGCACACTTTGTTAGCACCTTTAGGACCGACAAAACCTTCTGGTTGCATCATATACAACTCTGCTTTAAGATATCCATTAAGGAATGCAATTTTGACATCCATTTGCCAAATTTCATAATCATAAAATGCGGCAATTACTAACAAGATTCGGACAAACTTAAGCATTGCTACGGGTGAGAAGGTATCATCGCAGTCAACTCCTTGAACTTGTCGAAAACCTTTCGCAACAAGTCGAGCTTTGTAGACAGTAACATTACCGTCAGTGTTAGTCTCTTTCTTGAAGATCCATTTATTCTCTATGGCTTGCCGATCATCGGGCAAGTCAACCAAAGTCCACACTTTGTTCTCATACATGGATCCCATCTCAGATTTCATGGCCTCAAGCCATTTAATGGAATTTGGGCTCATTATCTCTTCCTCATAGTTCGTAGGTTCGTCATGGTCAAGTAACATGACCTCCAGAGCAGGATTACCATACCACTCTGGTGCGGATCTTACTCTGGTTGACCTACGAGGTTCGATAGTAACCTGATCTGAAGTTTCATGATCATCATCATTAGCTTCCTCCCTAATTGGTGTAGGAATCACTGGAAGATTTCTGTGATGAACTACTTTCCTATAAGGGAGCAGGTACAATTACCTCATCAAGTTCTACTTTCCTCCCACTCACTTCTTTCGAGAGAAACTCCGTCTCTAGAAAGGATCCATTCTTAGCAACGAATATCTTGCCTTCGGATCTGTGATAGAAGGTGCACCCAACAGTCTCCTTTGGGTATCCTAAGAAGACACATTTCTCCGATTTGGGTTCGAGCTTATCAGGTTGAAGATTTTTCGCATAAGCATCGCAGCCCCAAACTTTAAGAAACGAGAACTTGGGTTTCTTGCCAAACCACAGTTCATATGGTGTCGCCTCAACGGATTTAGATGGTGCCCTATTTAACGTGAATGCAGCCATCTCTAAAGCATAACCCCAAAACGATAGCGGTAAATCAGTAAGAGACATCACAGATCACACCATATGTAATAAAGTGCGGTTACGATGTTTAGACACACCATTACGCTGTGGTGTTCCAGGTGGCGTGAGTTGCAAAACTATTCCACATTGTTAAAAATGAAGACCAGACTCGTAACTCAAATATTCACCTCCACGATCAGATCGTAGAAACTTTATTTTCTTGTTATGATGATTTTCTACTACACTCTGAAATTCTTTGAACTTTTGAAATGTTTCAGACTTATGTTTCATCAAGTAGATATACCCATATCTTCTCAAATCATCTGTGAAGGTCAGAAAATAACGATACCCGCCGCGAGCCTCAACGCTCATCGAACCGCATACATCAGTATGCATTATTTCCAACAAGTCTGTTGCTCACTCCATTGTTCCGGAGAACGGAGTCTTAGTCATCTTGCCCATGAGGCATGGTTCGCAAGCATCAAGTGATCCAAAATTCCATCAGCATGGAGTTTCTTCATGTGCTTTACCCCAATATGACCTAAATGACAGTGCCACAAATAAGTTGCACTATCATTATTAACCTTGCATCTTTTGGCTTCAATATTATGAATATGTGTATCACTACAATCGAGATTCAAGAGAAATAGACAACTCATCAAGGGTGCATGACCATAAAATATATTACTCATATAAATAGAACAACCATTATTCTCTAATTTAAATGAATAACCGTCTCACATCAAAAAAGATCCAGATATAATGTTTATGCTCATCGCTGGCACCAAATAACAATTATTTAGGTCTAAAACTAATCCCGACGGTAGATGTAGAGGTAGCGTGCCGACGGCGATCACATCGACTTTGGAACCATTTCCCACGTGCATCGTCACCTCGTCCTTAGCCAATCTTTGCTTAATCCGTAGCCCCTGCTTTGAAGTTGCAAATATGAGCAATGTAACCAGTATCAAATACCCAGGTGCTACTACGAGCATTAGTAAGGTGCACATCAATAACATGTATATCAAATATACCTTTCACTTTGCCATCCTTCTTATCCGCCAAATACTTGGGGCAGTTCTGCTTCCAGTGACCAGTCCCTTTGCAGTAGAAGCACTCGGTCTTAGGATTAGGTCCATTCTTGGGCTTCTTAACTTGAGCAGCAGCTTGCTTGCCGTTCTTCTTGAAGTTCCCCTTCTTTCCTTTGCCCTTTTTCTTGAAACTAGTGGTCTTGTTAACCATCAACACTTGATGCTGCTTCTTGATTTCTACCTCCGCAGCCTTTAGCATCGCGAAGAGCTTGGGAATTGTCTTATCCATCCCTTGCATATTATAGTTCATCACGAAGCTTTTGTAGCTTGGTGGCAGTGATTAAAGAACTCTGTCAATGACACTATCAACGGGAAGATTAACTCCCAGTTGAGTCAAGTGATTGTGGTACCCAGACATTCTGAGTATATGTTCACTGACAGAACTATTCTCCTCCATTTTGTAGCTATAGGACTTATTGGAGACTTCATATCTCTCAGTCCGGGAATTTTCTTGAAATATTAACTTCAACTCCTAGAACATATCATATGCTCCATGACGTTCAAAACGACGTTGAAGTCCTGGTTCTAAGCCATAAAGCATGGCACACTGAACTATCGAATAGTAATCAGATTTGCTCTGCCAGACATTCATAACGTCCGGAGTTGCTCCTGCAGCGGGTTTGGCACCTAGCGGTGCTTCCAGGACGTAATTCTTTTATGCAGCAATGAGGATAATCCTCAAGTTACGGACCCAGTCCGTGTAGTTGCTACCATCATCTTTCAACTTAGCTTTCTCTAGGAGCGCATTAGAATTCAAAGGAACGGTAGCACGGGCCATTGATCTACAACAACATAGACATGCAAAATACTATCAGGTACTAAGTTCATGATAAATTAAAGTTCAATTAATCATATTAATTAAGAACTCCCACTTAGATAGACATCCCTCTAGTCATCTAAATGATCACGTGATCCACATCAACTAAAGCATGTCCGATCATCACGTGTGATGGAGTAGCTTTCAATGGTGAACATCACTATGTTGATCATATCTACTATATTATTCACGCTCGACCTTTCGGTCTCACTGTTCTGAGGCCATATCTGCATATGCTAGGCTCATCAAGTTTAACCCGAGTATTATGCGTGTGCAAAACTGGCTTGCACCCGTTGTATGTGAACGTAGAGCTTATCACACCCGATCATCATGTAGTGTCTCGGCACGTCGAACTGTAGCAATGTTGCATACCCAGGGGGAACACTTGTACCTTGAAATTTAGTGAGATATCATCTTATAATGCTACCGCCGTACTAAGCAAAATAAGATGCATAAAAGATAAACATCACATGCAATCAAAATAAGTGATATGATATGATATGGCCATCATCATCTTGTGCCTTTGATCTCCATCTCCAAAGCACCGTCATGATCACCATCATCACCGGCTTGACATCTTGATCTCCATCGTAGCATCGTTGTCGTCTCGCCAACTATTGCTTCTACGACTATCGCTACCGCTTAGTGATAAAGTAAAGCAATTACGTGGTGATTGCATTTCATAGAATAAAGCGACAACCATAAGGCTCCTGGCATTTGCCGATAACTTTTACAAAACATGATCATCTCATACAACAATTTATATATCATCGCGTCTTGACCATATCACATCACAAAAAGCCCTGCAAAAACAAGTTAGACGTTCTCTACTTTGTTGTTGCAAGTTTTTCGTGGCTGGTACGGGCTTCTAGCAAGAACCATCCTTACCTACGCATCAAAACCACAATGATTTTTCGTCAAGTGTGTTGTTTTAACCTTCAATAAGGACCGGGCGTAGTCAAACTCGATTCAACTAAAGTTGGAGAAACTGACACCCGCTAGCCACCTGTGTGCGAAGCATGTCCGTAGAACCAGTCTCATGAACGCGGTCATGTAATGTCGGTACGGGCCGCTTCATCCAACAAAACCGCCGAATCAAAGTAAGACGTTGCTGGTAAGCAGTATGACTATTATCGCCCACAACTCATTGTGTTCTACTCGTGCATATAACATCTACGCATAGACCTGGCTCAGATGCCACTCTTGGGGAACGCAGTATTTCAAAAAATTTGCCTACGATCACGCAAGATCTATCTAGGAGATGCATAGCAACGATCGGGGAGAGTGTGTCCACGTACCTCGTAAACTAAAAGCAGAAGCGTTTAGTAACGTGGTTGATGTAGTTGAACTTATTCGCGATTCAACCGATTCAAGCACCGAACGTACGGCACCTCCGCTTCACCACACGTTCAGCTCGATGCCGTCCCTCGAGCTCTTGACCCAGATGAGGCTGAGGGAGAGTTCCGTCAGCACGACGGCATGGCGACGGTGATGATGAAGTTACCGGCGTAGGGCTTCGCCTAAGCACTACGACGATATGACCGAGATGTGTAACTATGGAGGGGGGCACCGCACACGCTAAGAGAAGGCTTGGTTTCCCTTTGGGGTGCCCCCTCCCACGTATATAAAGGGGGGAGGAGAGGTGGCCGGCTCAAGGGGGGCGTGCCATGGGGTGGAGTCCTACTTGGACTCTCGGTCAGAGTAGGATTCGCCCCCCTTTCCTATTCCCACAAGGAGAAGGAGGGAAGGAGGAGGAGAAGAGAAGGAAAGGGGGGGGGCACCCCCCAAACCCTAGTCCAATTCGGTTTGGGCTTGGGGGGGTGCCACCACCTGGCCGCGCCTCCTCTTTCCACTAGGGCTCATGAAGGCCCATTAACTCCCTAGGGGGGGGGTTCCGGTAACCCCTAGTACTCCGAAAAATTTCCGAACCTATCCGAAACCATTCTGGTGTCCAAACACAACCTTCCAATATATCAATCTTTATGTCTCGACCATTTCGAGACTCCTCGTCATGTCTGTGATCTCATCCAGGACTCCGAACAAACTTCGGTACATGAAATCACATAACTCATAATACAAATCGTCATCGAACGTTAAGCGTGCGGACCCTACGGGTTCGAGAACTATGTAGACATGACCTAGACATATCTCCGGTCAATAACCTATAGCGGAACATGGATGCCCATATTGGTTCCTACATATTCTACGAAGATCTTTATCGGTCAAACCGCATAAAAACATACGTTGTTCCCTTGGTCATCGGTATATTACTTGCCCGATATTCGATCGTCGGTATCATCATACCTAGTTCAATCTCGTTACCGGCAAGTCTCTTTACTCATTCCGTAATGCATCATCCCGCAACTAACTCATTAGTCACATTGCTTGCAAGGCTTATAGTGATGAGCATTACCGAGAGGGCCCAGAGATACCTCTCCGATACACGG
This sequence comes from Aegilops bicornis, assembly GCA_021605145.1. Classification (NCBI taxonomy): domain Eukaryota; kingdom Viridiplantae; phylum Streptophyta; class Magnoliopsida; order Poales; family Poaceae; genus Aegilops; species Aegilops bicornis. Next base: position 390,303,854 of record CM038675.1, on the reverse strand, counting down.
AGTGACAAATCCTAATCTCGATATATGCCAACTCAACAAACACCATCAGAGACACCTATAGAGCATCTTTATAATCACACAGTTACGTTGTGACGTTTGACAACACACAAGGTGTTCCTCCGGTATTCGGGAGTTGCATAATCTCATAGTCAGAGGAACATGTATAAGTCATGATGAAAGCAATAACAATAAAACTAAACGATCATTTATGCTAAGCTAACGGATTGGTCTTATCCATCACATCTTTCTCTAATGATGTGATCCCGTTCATCAAATGACAACACACGTCTATGGTCAGGAAACTTAACCATCTTTGGTTAACGAGCTAGTCAAGTAGAGGCATACTAGGGACACTCTGTTTGTCTATGTATTCACACATGTACTAAGTTTCCAGTTAATACAATTCTAGCATGAATAATAAAAAATTATCATGATATAAGGAAATATAAATAACAACTTTATTATTGCCTCTAGGGCATATTTCCTTCAGATAAGGCGCCCAACGCCTTTGACCTTCCTAGCGAAGTACCCATCTTCATACACCTCGTCCGCACGACGACGCGCCCGTCCCCAAAGCTCCGCCTCCTCCTTTTTCCAGGCAGCATCACGGGCTTTGTAGGCCGCCTGGTACCTGGTTTCCTCCTCCGCCATCTCCTTCTTGAACGCCAAATCCAAAGTTGGGGGGTCCGGCGCAACCTCGCCTGGCGGCGCGTAGGGGTCCTCGTCGCTACTATTCGAGTGAGCGTCCTCGTGGGGGGGCATTCCTCGTCGGCGTGTGGGCAGACCGGTGGCGCCATAGCAAAGATTTGAGAGAGAGAGAGAGAGTGAGAGTGAGAGAGAGGGCGAGCGAGGGGCGGATGTAGATGAGAATGCACGCGAGATGACGTGAGCAAGGTAGTATTTATTGGCGGCCAGAATCTAGATCGACGAGATTAGTACACACGCTGGTCGCCGAAATTTATGAGTACTGTAGTTTGAATTACACACGATTCCCGCAGTGTGTGAACTTAATAGCTTACGGTTTCCAATACATAACCGTGTCTGATTAATGACCCCCGCCACTCACCTACCAAACCTCGAGCCCCAAAATAGAGTGCCAATCGTGTGGGGGCCGGTTGTCTGGCTAGATCTTTACATTTTCTTTTTTGAACACCAGATATTTAAATCGTCTATTGATTTTTTAACTCGCACAGAAGTACACAAAAATATAATTTTTCAATCCATGGTTAGCCGTTGCATGTAGATGTAGTTCAAATTTGAATTACGGTCATTAAATGGCTAAAAAATCACATAAATGTCTTTAAAAGGTCAAATGACCCCTAGAATTTTTCAAATTTTCACATGACAGTTGTAGTAGTGCACGTTAAACGTAGAAAAAATTTGAAGGCCGTAAGAGGAAGCTATCTCCCGTTCGTCATCAAACATGCATTGTTCCCTCTCGGAACCAATAGCCTTCTAGTGAGTTGCTCCGATTTGTGAAGGGTGTGTGTCCAAACTTTCGTCACACAGGCCAATTTTTTACCACGTCATCTTGGTGGCATGACATTACATCAAGCAAGGTTTCATGTTTTTCTGATCATATTTTAAATTTTCGGAATTAAAATGCCATGGCACTCCATGCATGTGTCCATGCCATGAGACCAATATGTTTGAAAATTCCTTCTAATTTACTACACATGGAATTAACACGCATACAAGTACACAAATATGATTTTTCAAACCTTTATGGTTAGCCGTTGCATGTGGATGTAGTTCAAATTTGAATTACGGTCATTAAATGGCTAGATAATCACTCAAATGTCTTTAAAAGGTCAAATAACCCCTAGAATTTTCCAAATTTTCAGATGACAGTTGTATTAGTGCACGTTAAATGTGGAAAACACTTGAAGGCCGTAAGAGGCAGTTATCTCTCGTTCGTCATCAAACATGCATTGTTCCCTCTCGGAACAACGAGCCTTCTAGTAAGTTGCTCCGGTTTGTGAGGGGGTGTGTCCAAACTTTCGTCAAACAGGCAATTTTTTTACCACATCATCTTGGTGGCATGACATTACTTCAAGCAAGGTTTCATGTTTTTCTGATCATTTTTTTATTTTTTGGAATTTAAATGCCATGGCAATCCAAGCATGTGTCCATGCCGTGAGACCAATATGTTTGAAAATTCCTTCTAATTTACTGCACATGGAATTAACTCACACACAAGTACACAAATATGACTTTTCAAACCGTTATGGTTAGCAGTTGCATGTAGATGTAGATCAAATTTGAATTATGGTCATTAAATGGCTGGAAAATCACTTAAATGTCTTTAAAAGGTCAAATGACCCCTGAATTTTTCCAAATTTTCACATGATAGGTGTATTAGTGCACGTTAAATGTAGAAAAAAATTTCAAGGCCGTAAGGGGAAGCTATCTCCTGTTCATCATCAAACATGCATTGTTCCCTCTCGGAACCACGAGCCTTCTAGTGAGTTGCTCGGCCAGAGCGGGGTGTGTCCAAACTTTCGTCAAACATGCCAATCTTTTTACCACATCATCTTGGTGGAATGACATTACTTCAAGCAATGTTTCATGTTTTTTTGATCATTTTTTTGGAATTTAAATGCCATGGCACTCCATGCATGTGCCCATGCCATGAGACCAACATGTTTGAAAATTCCTTCTAATTTACTGCACATGGAATTAACACGCACACAAGTACACAAATATGATTTTTCAAACCGTTATGGTTAGTTGTTGCATATACATGTAGTTCAAATTTGAATTATGGTCATTAAATGGCTAGAAAATCACTTAAATGTCTTTAAAAGGTCAAATGACCCCTGAAATTTTCGAAATTTTCAAAGGACAGTTGATTAGTGCATGTTAAATGTATAAAAAATTTGAAGGTCATAAGGGGAAGCTATCTCCCGTTCGTCATCAAACATGCATTGTTCCCTCTCGGAAGCACGAGCCTTCTAGTGAATTGCTTCGGTTTGTGAGGGGTGTGTATCCAAACTTTCGTCAAACATGCCAACTATTTTACCACATCATCTTGGTGGCATGACATTACATCAAGCAAGGTTTCATGTGTTTCTAATCATTTTTAATTTTTTTGGAATTAAAATGACATGGCACTCCGTGCATGTGTCCATGTCGTGAGACCAATATGTTTGAAAATTCCTTCTAATTTACAGCACAAGGAATTAACTCGCACACAAGTACACAAATAATATTTTTCAAACTGTTATGGTTAGCCGTTGCATGTAGATGTAGTTCAAATTTGAATTACGGTCATTAAATGGCTAGAAAATCACTTAAATGTTTTTAAAAGGTCAAATGACCCCTGAAATTTTCCAAATTTTCACATGATAGTTGTATTAGTGCACGTTAGTAAACATAGAAAAAAATAAAGGCAGTAAGAGGAAGCTATTTCCCCTTCGTCATCAAACATGCATTGTTCCCTCTCGGAACCACGAGCGTTCTACTGAGTTGCTCCGGTTTGTGAGGGGTATGTGTCCAAACTTTCATCACACGGGCCAATTTTTTTACCACATCATCTTGGTGGCATGACATTACATCAAGCAAGGTTTCATGTTTTTCTGATCAATTTTTATTTTTTTGGAATTAAAATGCCATGGCACTCCATGCATGTGTGCATGCCGTGAGACCAATATGTTTGAAAATTCCTTCTAATTTACTAGACATGGAATTAACTCGCACACAAGTACACAAATATGATTTTTCAAACCGTTATGGTTAGCCGTTGCATGTAGATGGTTCAAATTTGAATTACGTTCATGAAATGGCTAGAAATTCACTTAAATGTCATTAAAAGGTCAAATGACCCCTGAAATTTTCCAAATTTTCACATGACAGTTGTATTAGTGCATGTTAAATGTAGAAAAATTTGAAGGCCGTAAGGGGAGGCTATCTCCCGTACGTCATCAAACATGCATTGTTCCCTCTCGGAAACACGAGCCTTCTAGTGAGTTGCTTCGGTTTGTGAGGGGTGTGTGCCCGAACTTTCGTCCAACATGCCAAATTTTTTACCAAATCATCTTGGTGGCATGACATTACATCAAGCAAGGTTTCAGGTGTTTTTAATCTTTTTTATTTGTTTGGAATTTAAATGCCATGGCACTCCATGCTTAATTGTGTCATAGCCATTAGACCAATATGTTTGAAAATTACTTCCAATTTACTGCACATGGAATTAAATCGCACACAAGTACACAAAATATGACTTTTCAAACTGTTATGGTTAGCTGTTGCATGTACATGTAGTTCAAATTTGAATTACGGTCATTAAATGGCTAGAAAATCACTTAAATGTCTTAAAAGGTCAAATGACCCCTGAAATTTTCCAAAATTTTACATGACAATTGTATTAGTACTACAAATTTTCTCATACATTTAAAACACCATCCATTGCCACTTTACTCCAAATTCGTCTTTCACAGCTAATAAAAAATATCCACAACATCACACACAATTTTTCTGTAGGAACCATTTGCGATGAAAATTTATGGGTCTATTTAAGTCTTCCTCCTTAAGCTTCGCCGGCTCATTTGCTCCAGTGCAGGTAGCCCTCGAATCCATGAATCCCGATCCCCATTCCCGCACCCCCTTCTTGCAAAGATGATGCCGTGGAAACGCTTCGTGAAGGCCCGTACGATGGTCGCGTCCTCCTCGAGCGCCACCGCCTGCGCCGAGAGCGCGGTCGCCTACGCCGAGAGTGTCGCCGCATCCGCATTGTGCGCGGCTGCATCCGCCGTGAGGGCGTCTGCGGCAGCCGACAGGGCAGCTGCAGCAGCCAAGACGGCTGCAGCTGCTGCTGTGACAACGGCTGGAAACACCGAGAGCGCTCGAGCTGCCGTCCGTGCCGCCGATGTCGCCCTGGCCCGGGTCGAGGCCATCCATGCAAGATCGAGGACGCACATGCCAAGATATTTCAGGCCACCTCAGAATCCAGCAAGCAACCCACATACGAAAAGGTGGCGGTGGCCATGGAGCACCTGCTTCCTCATGAGATCGCTGGGAAGGAGCTTGAGATGCAGGAGGCGGCGGAGATCAAGGAGCCGGGAGGAGGAGTTGCGCGTCGCCGAGGTCGAGGTAGTGAAGAGTCTGTCTGTCGAGGAATCGGCGGTGGAGTACCATCGCTAGCTTTGGCGAAGCCACTACTAAGAGTGCTACAACCTTGAAGACGGTGCCGAGGACGAGGACTATGACGCGGTCGACTTCAGCAGGGGGACGCGAAGTCCACCAACAGCGGCATTTTGCCAGGACAGGTCATCGACGTCTCATCTCACACCGGCGATGCATAGGCCGGCGCGGCGGCGGATTTGTTAAAATTATGCGTACTTAGGCTTTGTTTTTAATGCTGGTCTTTTGTTAAAGCAATGTTTAGGTCAACCAACTTTGTTTAATTACTAAAATTGCTCGATTCAGTAATTGTGGTATGTGTGCTATACGCTCTTTTGTGTTCCCAAATTAGCAAGCGATGTTAAATTATGCAATGACGTACCTGGGGAAATGTCCACCAAAATTTGAATTATCAAACTCATCACATGCACGTAAAGTAGAAGAATTGCTTGCGATGCACACAATCGATCAAATTAAATACTGCATGCAAAGTTTCCCTCCAGATTTCCAAATTTTTTGCCTACCGCCAAAATATCTGCCCCCGCCCCCTTCCCCACCCCCTTTTCGCCCCGACCACAAGTCACATTTCCCCTGTTTCCTTCCTTCCTTCCTTCCTTCCTAAGCTATAGTCGCTTCCTCGCTTGCTTCCTCGCTCTCGCCGTCTCGCATCCTACCGCCAGGGTCGCCATGGTCTTCTTCAATGACCTCTCCAGTGGTTCCTCCTCCTCCGACTCCTTCACCACCTAGGTATGCCTATCTTCTCTCCCTCTCGGGCTATGACTTGGAATGAAGGATTTTAACCCAGCGGTCGATTTGAGTCATTTCTTCCTCTTGTAGCTCCCTAGGACCATCAGTTGCAACGAATGGAGCGGGGTGGCTGAAGATCCGTCTGCTTGTTGTCACCGTCAATCTCCATGCATGAAGCTAGTTGCGTTTGAATATATGGATAGTGGGAGGACGTTTCTGGCATCTGCAGAGAAGGTGATACCCTCTTTCGTTGTTACAAATCATTTGTTAGATGTGATTCAGATAATGTCATGGTCCCAATCCATTCATACCACACCTTCAACCAAACGCATCCTAAGACAGTGTCACAATTTGTACCTAGTATCTAAAAATGTTGCCATCTCATCAGCGGCGCCGTTAGAAAATTATTTGACACCGCTTTAGCAGTTTGTGCAGCCAACTTTGGTCCACACATCCAAGCAGCCAAGTAGTAAAATACTAAATCTTTATGGCACGAAGGAACTGGGCATCGGACCAACTAGTTGCTCCAGTGTCCGGGTCCCTAATTTTTTTCCGCTGCATCGGCTCGCCAGTGCAGGGCACTGGTGCGAGATGTAGCAACAGTTGTCTTTACACCGGTTTTGGCATACATAGTGGACGACCTTAGTGCTATTAGTTCTCTGTCACTAAATTTGTGCATGTCCACACCTGTTAGCATCAATTTGCTGTCATCCAGACAATATCGCTATGCGTTGCAGTTATATTTACCTTCCTCATAAAATGTTCAATTTATTATTTATAGTACATGAGTAAGAACTTGTAGCGTTGTTGTAGTTAATTATAGCTTCTGTTTTAGAATTTGGTTGTTGTCTCAGTAGCAATTAATTCATTTGCACATCGATCTTTTTGAGAAGATATGTCATAATTAACCAGTTTCTTCAGTTTTTCAAAATAAGTATTGGTGATTTTCAATGTTGGTATAAACCCATTTCCCCTACAATTGTTACTGATCTAGTTTTAAATATTATTGGATAAACGGAAGTGTTCTTACTTGGAGTCTATTGACATGGATTTTGACCAAGATAAATAAAATGTATAAACCACATAAAATAATCTAAAATATAAACACAAAACGGCAAAAATTCGTTTTATATTGAAAAATAATCAATTATAATCAACCGCTCAAATTGATGACTGAGAAAAAATAGGCCTATGATATATTTTCGAATGTCGATTATGCACGCATTAAACCGGAAATTATAAAATATTATGAAACAAATAAACAGCCATTAAGTTTTCACCTATTGGAAAATGGAGAACACATGGTTTATATGTACGTGCACCATCGCTGACAAAAAGAGAATATATGAAAAAATGAGGGACACACGTTTCATATGTACGCGCACCGTAGCCGATAGATACTGATCTAACATTTCACAGTCCGAGGCCGCTCTAATATTGTCAAAGCGATCTAAAATTTCACCGTCAGATATGGCGCCAATGTTGTCGAAGCATCATGGGGTATGTTCCTCCATCAAAATATGACTGTATCTTAACAGATACACACAAAACAAATTTGATAGAGATAGACAATAATAAGAGTGATCCGCTGCACACAAAAAAATGATGATTCATTGGATTGCGTACATCCATGCATGAGGTGTGCGTACGTGACATAGCTAGGCATGCATGCATATATTAGGAGACCCATACGGTGTCATGCCACTTAAGAAAAATTAGCCTTAAGGAATTACTAGAATCAGGCCTAGCCCACTTTAAAAAACATGGCTACGTACATGCACATGCGTTACCTCATCATCATCCATCAGCCATACAAGCAAATGGATTAGAAAAAGAGCCCACACATTGACAAATGATGGCCTAATTAAGCTCATATTGGCTGATGGGACATCGCCGGGTAATTAGTGATTAAACAAATAAAGAAGAAGAAAAGAGCAGCCCGCTCCCACGATTCCCATGATCCCACGATCGATCAAACGTGGGTGCGCATCCAGCGAGAGCCTTGCTCTGCTCTAGCGCACCCCTATAAAAATAGGAGGCACCGGGGCTGCTCGAGGGTCGGTCCTTCAATCCATCCATCTCCTCCCTGCTAGCCACATACAGAATACATACAAACGCAGAAAAAGAAAAGAAGAAGGCAGGCAGGCGTCGTGCTTGCTAGGAGTTTGAATGTGAGATTCATGGCTCTCCCCTAGCCCCTGATTTGGCCCTTGTGGTACAGATTAGGGAGCTTTCTTCTTCCTCCTCTCCCAAAACCCTAGCCCTTGGTTCGGCCATTGCGGTACAAATCAAGGAGCATATTTTATCTCCCTAAAATTTTTGTCTTTGGTTCGGCCACTGCGGTACAAACCAAAGTGCATGTTTAATCTACATAAAAATTTGTCCTTGGTTCGGCCATCACGGTACGAGCCAAGGAGCATGCATGTTCCTTCGGCATGTTCATATGCTTCGTCCGAACAATCTCCTTGATTCGGTCCCCTTAGCGATACAAGCCAGGATGAACACCTCGTTCCTTGGTTTGGTCCCTATACACGGATACAAATCAAGTGAGCGTCATAGGTACGAAAACCTCATAAAAATGCCTTAATTTGGTCATCATAAAAAAATGGATATGACTAAGTTGGAATGAAATTACGAATGTGCTAAACTGAACTTATGATAAACTCTTGTTTGGTTGCGCTACGGGCATTATGTGTCACGCTAGTTGTAATACAAACAAGAGCATAAAAATATATTCCCTCACTTGGTTACGCTGCACGCGGGCATTATCTTAATGTCACGCGGTGTTAGTAGTAATACAAGCAGAGCAAAACTTACCTAAAAATGTGTTCATGTTACACACCCAAAAACCAAAATCATGTTGGATGAATTATAAAACATGTTGCATCATAAAAACCAATCTTACCTAGTTATGCTACACGCGGGCATCATCTTAATGCTACGCGGTGTTAGTAGTAATACAAGTGAGAGAAAATTAAACAAAATATTCGGGCCACATATTTTGGCCAAAGTCAAATAAAATATGGCATGAAATGCTCCAATTTCATAAGAGCCTAAACTATTAGCATCGTCATAAATGGGTGTCACAAACTCACTTTACTTGGGTTATGCTACACACGAGCGTCAATGATGTGACGCTATGTGGAGTTTGTGCTAATACCACGTAAGGTACAAACATAAACAAAAATGATAAATGTCAGATGACTCATGCAATACCATAATTGCTCCAGAACCTTTGCTTGGTTACGCTGCACGCGGGCATTATCTTAGTGCTACGCGGTGTTAGCAGTAAAACGAGTAAAACTGAACTTAATGAAAATAGTTATACTCCACATCTACATATGCATACAAAATTCATACAAAATAGATGATGAGGCATATTCCATGTAGCCCACATAGGCTCTAAACAAACAAAAATATCATAAACAAACTCCACTCAGGTCAAGCTTGATACTGGGCGGACTCAGAGTCAACAAAATATGGCACATATCATGTGCACCATAAAAAGCATCAATATTGTGTCAGAAAGCTTCAGTCCATTACGCTACACACGAGCACCATATCAGTGTCGCGCGGTGGTAATGTGATGATGCAAAACTTATTAAAATTGGCATGTCACATATATCCCTGCCACCAAAACCAAAGATGTCATATAAAATTCCCAAAGAAAAATATCTACAGAACCTATATGCAAAGTGTAGGATACAAATATGCCTAGCCAAAATAAATCTCCATTCTGCATATAAATGAGGTTGAAGACGAACAAATTGTTGCATGCTAGGAAAATATATCCCCATACATCACACATGAAATTATGGAGGAGTATTTGAATGAAACCAAACTTTAAGTTCACCAAGAAGGAGTTCATCATCGACTGCGAGGAGGATTTCTCTTGTAGAATATTGTAATAGGCATGTGATGTAATCCTATTTAATAGATATGTAGGAATTCTTAATCAGGGATTTTCTCTTCGGAGATGTAATTAACAGAATTTTTATGTAAATGTAAGAGTTCTGGAAATAAAGTACGTGCAATATTTGATTCTATTTTTATTTTATGCATTTAAATTTCACTCTGTATCAATGACGTGGACGCCTGTTTCACGCCCGCCATTTTCCCGTCATCAGAGTGGGTTGATCAAGAGTGGCCATAGTCTTTGAAGATGTGTTTAGCAAAGCTCTGGAGCATGTATGAGGAAGAAAACAGAGGTAGGCTTAGAGAAAGTGTTGTCAACACTGAAGAATATTTGAAGATGCATGATAAAAATATGAAGGTGGAGAATGAGCTCAGAATTTTTAAATCAGACTTTGCTAAGATGGTGTTGGCGAAGGAGGAGGCACTTTCCTAGTTGAACAGTGCAAAATAGGTTTTTACTGAACTAAAAGCAGAGGTGGATAAGACGTTCCTAGATGATCTTGATTAGGGAAATGTATAAATTGTTCTAATATTGTTCTTATGAAGTTGAACTAGCTATATGTTGTATTGTGCTGTTTTCAGGTAGCTATTGTACTGTGATGTTAAATATATTTATGTGCCTGATATGAAATTGGTAAATAGCTGTTCGATATGAATTGTGAAATTGCGTAATACTGGAATTATGAATTGTAAACTAATAAACCTGCTAAATGGGTCAAGGGACTTTGCAAATGGTTCTGACAGTAAAAGCGCTTGTGATGGATAGCCCAATGCCACACAGTTTTCTTCATCAAATCGTGTGTGATGTAGTTGATAAAAGAAAACGGTTAACCAAGGCAGAGCCTGTGTGGTAGTTACACCTTTCACACACGAGTCTATACATAAAACTGTGTGGGGTGTACATACGAACGGAAACGTTTTCCCTGGATTGACTATGTGGGATGTACATAAGAACAGTGTAGGATCGAAAGTAGGTCTATAGGGGGTGATTAGACTACTTGACCAAATAAAAATCTAGCCTTTTCCCAATTTTAAGTCTTGGCAGATTTTATCAACTTAGCATAAGTCAAGCAATCAACCTACACATGCAATTCTAAGAGCATAGCAGCGGAATATAAAACATTGCATACGAGGGTAAAGGGAGGGGGGAAAGGCAAACACAATGTAGACACGGAGATTTTTGGCGTGGTTCCGATAGGTGGTGCTATCGTACATCCACGTTGATGGAGACTTCAACCCACAAAGGGCAACGGTTGCGCGAGTCCATGGAGGGCTCCTGTCACAGCCCTAGAATTGCTTGTAACTAATTGCATGAAAGCATTCATGTCATCATGTTTAAATTCAAGAAATTTGAATTGGGGATTAATAAACCCAAGCACCAAATGAACTCAAATAGGTTCAAATAAAATCTTTTTCAATAAACCCAAAATGCTCTAGGAAAAGTTCATGATTTCTGGTTAAGGTGCAAACCTCTGCTAAAAATGATGAATATATTTTTAGGTCATTTTGGATTCTTGAATTAACACAAAAGTATTTGAGTTGGAGCCATTTAAATGCTATATATATTTTAAACGGTCCAAATATTCTGAAGTTATTTGTGGAGCTCTGTAATAGTTCATCTAACATCCACAATAATTTTCAGAATTTATTAAAATGATTTAGTGCATAAACTAAATCAAAACAAACAGAACCAAATAGAAAACAAAACAGTATTAGAATAGAGAGAGACAAGAACCTACCTGGGCCAACTTACCTCATGGCCCATTGTCCCTAGCCCAAAGGCAGTCCGGTGGTGGCCGACGCCTTGATCATCCCTTCCTCGCGCCAGATGACAGGGCACGCGCCTTGTGGCACGCCACGCGACCCGGCCACCTCCTGCTTGCCGCTTCGCTCTGGCCCTCTCTGGACGTCGACACGCAGCCCCCTGGTCCTCTCCCTCGCTCCCCTCGTCCTTTCCCTCCCCTGGATCCCCCTCTCTCTCACCACCGAGCGGGGCTCGTCGCCACCGACGCTGTTCACCGTATCCACCATCTCCTCCTAAACCTCTCTCCGCGCCCAGAAGCTCCGCCACTTCGTCCTCGACCCCCTCGCTGATCCACGCAATGCCGGACGCCCTGAAGCCTCGCCAACACCGCCGTTCCCCTTGTTGGTCGCCGCGGATCCTCGCCATCGATTCAGGAGCTACAGGACCTCCCCAAGCACACTGAGCTTCTCTGCGAGTCCTCCGTGAGCCCCTCTTTCCCCTACCCCTAACCTCGTTGCTTCGCTCAACCTCTAGCTAGCGCTGCCACCATGGCCGAGCTCCGCCGCCGCCTGCCTTGTCATGCGCCACCATTGCAGCCCGCGCCTGTCGTTGCAGAGCACGACAACGAGTTCGTCGTGCCTCCAGGAGGCCAGCTATCCCTTTTCCTAGCTCGCCCGTGCCCCGTAGCACCGCTGCCGCATGTGTCCGAGCGCAGCCGCCGCCCACCTCGACACCGGCGTCACTAGAGCCCTCCCATGCAGCTGCCACTTGCACCACCCGACGCGCCTCCCTGCGGGCATTAGAAAGAGCCTAGCCGCGCTTCAAACGGCCGATGGAATCGGCCAGCCGGAGTTCCTCCGCCATCGGCTGTGGTCGCCGGTGGCTAACCGTCGGCGTAACCGGCCATTAGGGCCTAAGCACCCTGCTAATTACCCCGTGCAGTCAATGACAGCCGGGCCCCACCGCAAAACTAACCGGCTAACAAAATAGTTTAAGGTTAATCTAATTACCATGGGGCCACGTGTCAGTTTTGACTACGCTGACGATGCCGTTATTTGGACCCACTGTCTGCGTGACACCAATGACGCTGGTCACTAACCGTGGACCCCACCGTCAGGTTTGACCTCGTCAGCCTCGGTTGACTTCATTGATGTCATGCTTACACAATGCTGACGCGGTTAATCATTTTCAGGATTAAAAATAATCTAGAAAATTCCAGAAATTAGTCAAAACCTCAAAAATTCATAGAAAATAATCTATAACTCCAATGGAAATAATTTATATATGCAAATTTATCAAAAAAATACAAAGAATCTGTGTATGGCATTGTCATGCATGTTTGAACAAATTAAGGTTGTTGTATATGACAATTTGAATAAAGGGCATTTGAAATGTCACATATGGAGTTTGAATTTGAACCTTTGATTCAAAGAACCTTCATTTAATCTGGTTGCTAGTTGCATTAGCTCAATCAACATCATATTTTCATGTCATGATCATGCATCATATTGTTGCATTGCATTGATTGTGTTCCCTCTTGTTTGCTGGTGTTTGTCCCCTCTCAGTAGACGTTGTTCCGGTGATGTGATCGATGACACCGATGAAGAGCTATACCATCTTCAGACGTGCCAGGCAAGCAAAACCCCCTTGTTCATTCCGATACAATCCCACTCTCTCGCTCCTGCTCTCTTTTACTGCATTAGGACAACAACGATTCAACGGTTACATGCTGCGGTAGTTGAACCCCTTTCCTCCGCATGACCTGTCATTGCCAAAGAATAGATGAAACCCACTAGCATGAGTAGGAGTTGTTTGAGCCCTGATGTGCCTACTCATTCATGCTTGTTTGTCATGCCTGCCATCGCTTAGAGTTGAGTCAGTCCGATTCATCGGGGTGAATTGGAATGTGGTGAACATGTCCCATCGTTGAGAGCTAAGTGTGTGAACACGATTTGGTAAAGGTAGCAGTGAGAGGCCATGTAGGAGTACATGGTGGGTTGTCTCATTGCAGCCGTCCTCAGGAACTGAGTTCTGTGTTTGTGTTCCATGAACAGTTACTACCACTCGTTGGAATGCTTAAGTGCCCCTCTCTACTTATTAATCAACCTGATCTCTGTCCAGGAGTTGCAACTAGCTTCTGGTGTTTGTTGGTAGTGTTAATAGTCTACCAAGTGGCATCCCGTACATGTGGGCTTGGGATAGAATAGGCACAGTGGCACGCTGTACCAAGTGGCACCCGGATGGTGGGCTTGGGAACCCTGCTCACATCATTTGGGGCCATGAGCGACACCCCGGCCGAATCTCCTTGCGGATGGAACACGAATAGGTGATAAACCGGGACTAGAGACTTGTGTGGTTAGTCAGGTCATGGCGGTAAGTGGCGAGAGCGCGTGTGAAGAAGTACACCCCTGCAGGGTTAACATCATCTATTAGAATAGCCGTGTCCGCGGTAAAGGACTTCTGGGTTCACTATATAGTTCATAGACAAGTGAAAGTGGATACTCTAAAATGCGCAAGATAAGCGTGAGTGCTATGGATGGCGTTCTCGTAGGGAGACGGGAGCGGATCCATAGTGGTGTATTGATATGGTGAATATGTGGACTCGTGTGCGCCACCTCAAAAGAGTTACTTGCCGTCGTAGTTCAGGATAGCCACTGAGTCAAAGCTGGCTTGCTGCTGTTAAACTCCACCACCCCCTTTGTTGATACTGAGGCATATGTAGATAGTTCTAATGTAAGTCTTGTTGGGTACATTTGTACTCACGTTTGCTTAATTTATGTTTTTGCAGAGAGGCTTTAGTCTCACTAGTAGTTCCGCCTGGACTTCGATGTTTAGCTTGTTACCTCAGCTACGATCTTGTGCCCACGGCAGGATCTTGTAGATAGTCAGGCTTCTCAGCCTTTTTCATTTGTAGTTGTCTGTACTCAGACAAGTTAAGCTTCCGCATGTGCTTGTTGCTTGTATGCTCTGTATGTGGGTCATGAGACCCATGTTTGTAATACTTGGCTCCTCGGAGCCTAATGAATAAATACTTTGAGTTGTAGAGTTTTTTTGTGATGCCATGTTGTATTTGCACATATCGAGCATATTGTGTGTATGATTTGAAATGCTTGGTATGTGTGGGATCCGACAACCTAGTTGTTTATCCTTGGTAGCCTCTCTTATGGGGAAATGTAGTCTAGTGCTTCCACTGAGCCATGGTAGTCTGCTACAGCCCGGGTTCATCGAGTCCTGCTAGCCATTACTCGCTCCAAACACTTAGACTGGCTGGCATGTGTCCTTCTTCGATCCTGTGTCTGTCCCTTCGGGGAAACGTCACGCGGTGTCTTTCGGAGTCCTGTTAGCCTGCTACAGCCCGGAATCACAGAGTCCTGCTAGCCCAGTTGCTACAGCCCGAATTCACTCGCTGATGACCAACACGTTCGTTGCTGGGTCATGTATGCTTGTCCCTATAAGTTAGTGCCACTTTGGGTTCACGACTAGTCATGTCGGCCCGGGTTCTCTGTCATATGGATGCTAGCGACACTATCGTATACGCGAGCCAAAAGGCGCAAACGGTCCCGGGCCAGGTAAGGTGGCACCCATGGGAATACCGTGCTTGAGGCCGCAAAGAGATATGATGTGTTACATGCTAGATCGATGTGGCTTAGGATCGGGGTCCTGACTGCTTTGGTATCAGAGCCTGACTTCTTGTAGGATTACCAGGCCAAACTGGTCGAAGTCGTGTCTAGAAATGCTTTAGTTATATAACAGAATTGATTGTGGTAGGGAACGTAAGGCTCTTTTTACTACTTATACCTTATGTCCTTCTGATCTGAGTCATCCTATCTTTCCTACGGGGTTAAGAACTAGGCTTCTCATCTTTCTATCAGGTTCACGTGTTACTAATCCTTAGACTCATAGGATTGTTGGTTTCAAGCCTCAGTTCAGTTTCTACTACTTCCGTGTGTTAACAGTTGGTCTCGGAACCTTGATATTGTGATGTTGAGTGGTTATGCCACTATTTTGAAGGATGTCTCAAATCTTTTTGAGCATTTACAACCATTATGTTGTCCGAGTCATCCCAGGTTTCTAAATAGTCTGATGCATTTGCAAATTCCTTCTTCCCGTTCCTGCTGTCCCTTTGGGCCAGATTAACCACACTAACCGATGTGTTGAGGTACTCCACTACCTCAGTATATATGTTGGAGCTATTATTATGATACTAGGTATCTTAGAGAACCACTCAGTAATCTAGCAATGTTTTGTGTTCCCAGTGTGATGATTCTGGCCATCATTCTCGAAAGCATCCCGTGATGCCATTTAGTAGTAGGTATTCTATTCCTGGGTTCTTGAACTCGAGATTCACCCTACTTACTTCATGTTGATAGTGTTTGCTAGTTCCTTTAGGATATTAGTAACCTTGTGATAGTCTTCGAGGTCCGTGGTATATCATTCTTCCATATACCATGAATTGCTTATGGCAGAAGTTCTTTTGAACCAAAATATCACAACCAGAGTGCTCTTGATGAGTTCTCCCTTCTACATTGTGAATCTGCCAGTTCTACCTTTCTGCATGGGTTATCCGGAAGAAATGTTGAGCTTTGCTCGACATACTAATCTATGCATCCACAACTCAGAAAGATATATGTTCCTTTTAGTTGTCCCTCTCTTTAGTTGAATCCTGATCTCCGTCTATCATTTGATAATCAAGAGCATGTCATGCATTCATACTCCTCGATACCTCATATTCTTGTGGTCTGTGAATCCATTCTATTCCAGAATGACTAGGATAAACAAACTCCAGTACCTCATCCATTTCTAGGATTGGGTCAAAGTAGTTGTATTCCACAGATCAAAATGCCAATCCAGTTTTTGTTTTGTTCTACCTTGGAGTATTACCATCTTTATATCAAGAATGTCATGGGAATTGCACACCATCTTATGAATTCTTGGTACAGTGATACTTCTCGCCATCATTATTCATTCCTCGGTCTATGTGTTGTTGTGACGGAATGTCGACAAGTGAACCGTGATGTGTGAAATTAATACTCCTAGCAACCCCGTTGCTCGGTAGTTAAAGTACAATAACTTCATTCTTAGCATGTTGGTTATTCAATCATCATCTTGAGATTGATCGTGTTACCTAGTCCATTTTTCCTCGAGCACTCCTCGATCAATGAGTTAGGATTGTGTCAACCCTCGCTCTTTAGATCATATCGTCTTGCCCTGAAAAGCAAGATTGTTCTCGAGCTTAGTAACATACCAGTGGTTCGTGATTTTCCGAATATCTTCTCGGAGGTATGACCAGGTTGTCACCTGACCGCTATGTTGAGTTCGTGATCAAGTTGGTTTTCCAATAAACCACTATTTCTCCAAGAATCTGTGTTGGGTACCCGTGAGCTAGTTGGTTAAGCTAAACAACAACTTGGAGAGTTGGAAGATGGAAGCTTGTCCGACTTAGTTCATCACTAAGGGATATCTTGTGTGCGTGTGTTGAAGAAAGATGATATCATCATTGATTGATCCTTGTGATCAGTTGTTGGATCTATTATCTTACCAACCTTTGATTTGAGTGTGGGCTATCACCAAATCAAATCAGAACCAACGATGTTCATAATGTTGTCTTACTCATGGTTGTTTCCTCGAGCATACACCGTTATATCTCTTAGTCTGACCAATGCTATCATCTTGTTCACATAGTTATGGAACTCCATTTGTATGGAAACCTGGATGAATTGTTGTTGAGCCCATCGAAAACATCCTTATTCTATCGATGATTTTGTTGAACATTAAGCTAGTGTTGGAAACTTTTGAAGGCATTTCTTCATGCTAGCTCATGAAGCATATGTTTTGATGAAAGAAGTAACTTCCTATAATTCATTCGCATCTGATGCAAGTTGCCACCGTGAATTCGAGAAAGCTTGTTTTTGCCTCCTCTGGAATCATCCCAAGTCAGTCATGCAGGTGCGAAGTATACTATGGTTTGAGAGATTAGCTACCTCCATTCTATATGTGTTCCTAGCACACCAAGCCACTGATTTATTTGTTCAAGGAAGAGAAGTCTATGCTTGGGATCTAATCCATGGACTTGCGTAAAGACTTCGAAATTCTTGATGATGGATCCTAACCAGAACTTGGTAGTATTTTGTTGTAAGACTACTATGTGGGCATGCTTGTCTGGGACAGTGTGTTCACATGTGTGTAGCAGAACCAGCTCATGTTTTGGAGCTTGCTACCATAGTCCATTTCCTGAGAATCTCGCAACGTCATCTCGTCGATTTGTGTTGCAACCTTTCCTTTTCAGATGTTGTCTGAATTATCCTGTTACTGTAACATCCCAAAATTCTAAATTTTGGAATGTCATATTAAATAAATAACTATGCTTGTTGTCTGATTGTTTGTTTGATTGATTGAGTGAAATTGAGTGGAATATGAAACTTTTGAAAGTTGAATGAGAGGGAATGAAATGACTTTCCCAAACTTTCCCCTTTGCCCTTTTTTTGGATCTCAATGAATTCAATTTCATTCCAACACCAAAACCCTAGAGTGAAGATGACATGACTTCTTCCATTGAAATGAAAAGGGTTTTGAAAAGATTTGAATTTCATTTGAAAAAATTTCAAATTCAAAGCTTTATGCAACTCAATGATTTTCATGAGGGAAGATAAAATGACTTCTTCAATTATATGAAATATGAGTTGGAAGTTAAAAAGAATCAAATTGAAAGTCATTTGAAAGTGCCTTGAAAACCCCTTTCAAATTTGAGTTTTATTTTGAATTTTGAAAAAATGAATTTTTATGAAGTCTGGATTTTGCCTCGAAAAATGTTCAAATGACAGGAATATTCCTGATCATTTTGATATATATATATATATATATATATATATATATATATATATATATATATGTCCTATATAAAATATTTATATTTTATATATTTTCTCTCTGTTTTTATTTTCAAAAAATTAGAAAAAGAAAATACCTCAGGCGCCACCAGCCGATTGCCTGACCAAAGACCCAGGCGACCCGAGCCATCGTCAGGCCACTGAGCGCTGCCCACCAGCCGCCCAGCCGGCTGACCGACCGACCTCCCTGAAAGCCTCCGCGTTGGTCGACCGACCAACGCGCTCCCCTCATTTCGCCGACGGGTGGACCCCACCCGTCTTCTTCCTCCCCACGCCACACTCAGCTGCTGCTCACGGATCCCACCGGATCCGGGATTCGCCATGATCCTCGCCGGTGCCCTCGCCCAAGCCGGTGCCCCCTATATAAACCCCCACCAGACCCGTTCCCCCCTCGCCCCTCATGACCCTCCCTCTGCGCCGCTTGCAGCGCTCGCCGAACAACCGAGCGCCGCCGCCGCCATTAACCCCGTCGCCGACGCCCCGGCCACCCCCGAGCTCCATCAACTCCACCAAACGGACCCCCTCGCCCGTCCGCACCCGCCGGACCTCTCCGCCGACGTCCCCGACCACCGGAGTCGCCGGAGCACTCGCCGCCCGAGCCGCCGTCGCCGTCGACGACCGGTAAGTCGCCGGAGTCCACCCCCGCCGTCCGATCTGTTTTCTAGGGTTAGGATTAGATCCCCCGAAGGGGTAGGTTTATTTTAAATAAACCGGTTTAGATCCGGTTTAGTTTGGTTTTAGTTAGGTTAGATTAGACCGGGCCGACTCGGTTTTATTCCGCGTGCGTAGTTTAGTTATATTACGCCGAAGCGTTATATAGGCCCATTAGCCCAGTTTTCGTTTTAGTTTTATTTTTAGTTTTCTGTTTTAACAGAATAGTTTCAGTTTTGTAAAATTCATATCTTTTAATCTACTTAATATTTTTAAGTGATTCTTTTTTGTTGGTTTGCAAATTTCTTATAGTTTCTGTAGAAAATATAATTAGCCATGTTAAAATTATTTAAAATTGCTTTAGTTTAGATTTAGACAGAATGGTAAATCTGCTATAAAATGAGTTAGGAATATTATTTTTTAATGATTCTTTTTGTCAAAACTTTGTTTTGACATTTGCCCTAACTTTCGTAGGAATTTATTTGGGCATTTTAGGATTAATAAAAAATAGTTTTAACCAGAATCATGTTATTCTTAATTATTTAACTAACTACTGCTTTTCCTATTGTTTTAATTAGCAAATAAATTTATTTTTCATATGTGATAGATTATTATAGGTTAGTTTCTGTAACTTTAGAGCATGGACTTTTATTTATAATAAATAAAACTTTTATTTTATTTTTCCTACTAGAATTTGCTTTAGGCCTAATAGGAGTTTTATAATAGATTTTAAAGTGATTCTTTTTGCTCCTAGTTGCTTGATGAATTCTTTTCAGTTAGGTAGCATAAACCCATGCTTAGGTTCTGTTAAGAAATTTTTTGTTATGTAAAACTATTTTTAGTTGTTGCTTGAAGTAGGAAAGCATTGAGTTGGATTTCTTCGAGTTTTCCTTTGGGTTTTGATTCATTTGTTTGGTGTGTTATGTTAGCATGCTATTATGTTAAGTGATCATATGCTATATGCTTATTATGATTATTATTTGCCTCGGTAGAATTTCCGGAGTGCGAAGCTTGCTACCACGAGTCCCTAGTTTTCGAAGATCGTCAACAAGGCAAGTTCACTTTGACCATGCTTTCATACCTATGTTTATTGCATTTAGTGGCATCTTTGCAACCACCCCTCAGTAGTGTTATTGAATCCTTGTAGTTGAGTAGTATGCATGAGGTAGGAACCCATCACCCTGTTACCAAGCCCGGGACGATATTTTATTTTAATGCTATGCTATAGTAGACGGGGTTTGGTATGAGTGTTCGAGAGTGGTGTGAAGAAGGAGGACTCTACGTCAATGACGACAGCTCCATGATGGAACCTGCAAGGACTGCATCTTCAAGGCCTCAAGAATTCAAGACTCGAGACAAGAATTCAATACACACTACTGGGTGAAGGACGGTTGACGGGCACCTGGAGAAACCAGTGGTTGGCGGGATGCATGGAGAAAGCGCCATGACATCTTGCGGAAAGCTTCACCCAGACTCAAAGAGACGGAAGAATACTTCATGCCCGGAAGCTTACCTGCAACCGCAAGTCAATATGGGCTCGCTTGGTTGACCTTAGTTGTGACTCTGGCTGGGACGGTGCTAGCGGATGTAGAACTACGGTAGGATGGGATGAGCACGGACGGTGGTCGAGGAAGGAACTCTTCGGAAGACCATGTTTCGGTCATCTTGTTCTCAAACACCACGAAGTGCGAGAACGTAAAGAGAGGGATCGAATCTTGCGGGTAAAGTGTACAAACCTCTGCAGAGGGTTTAAACCTAATCGATTAGCCGTGTCCCGATTACGGACAATTTGAGCATCTGGACTTGGATCTATCTGGAACTCTCAACACCGGATTGATAACTTAATTGGGGGCAATTTATGATGATTTTGGGCTATGAGACATCGGTTGGCGGAACCATGTCATGATAGAAAACTCCATAGTACAGACTTCATTTATTCCTTTGATGTAGGGAAAATAAATCAGCTTTTACGCAAACAAAACTCAGACACGAGCCACAAAGCCATCTTGAATATAGTATAGTTTATCATCTGTTTTCTCTTATTGTGATCCGGCGGTACATTCAATGTACTGACCTACACGGCTGCAACGTATCATGTTGCGAGATATTTCCTCGACAGTAAGAGTTACGATACTGAGGTTACGGTCTACACTCAACCTGCCGATGGCGTTGATGGGACTCCACACCCGACTATTTGTTTCCGCTGTGAATTATGAGGTATATATATCAGTTTACGTTAATTATACATGTGATTGCACTTTGATATATACATTGATGTACTGTGTGTGCCAGCATACCGATCCAGGGATGGCACAGCAACATAGAGGCTTGACCGTCTGAGGTCGGGTCGCTACAGTTACCAACCGGATTTGAATCTCAGGCAGATATGATGGTTGGAACTTCTTCCAAGAACTATGATATAGGTTCTAGTGAAGTGGATGCACCTAGCTGGAAGCACTGTTATTGTAGTATCTTGATTAAGCTGTTTGGTCACTTCCCATGAGGATTTCATGCGACTTTTTCTCGAAGTTGTTCCTTATGGATGTTTGTGCCCCCGAAGTCGGACCTATACTCGATGGCATGTTAATGGCTTTGAGCATGATCGTGGTACCTAGACATCAAGGAGAACATTAGAAGCGGAGTGCTAAATGTCTCTCGGTCGATCATCCAGTTTTTGTTTCCTTGGCATCGCTAAGGTGAAATCTAAGAAAGTTTTGTCTTCCTTTGCATCTGCATTCTCCATCATTCTTCATCATGGTAGTATGATGTGTTGCTAGGATCCTTGGCACGGATGTTCGTAAGATCTTGATGAGTATGGAAATGCTCCAGTTCTTGAAAGCATGCTCAGACACTAGGTTATATCTTTGGTATCAGTCGGATTGTGCCTTCCATTTGCCGATTGTTCTATAACCATAGT
The DNA here is from genome assembly GCA_021605145.1 of Aegilops bicornis. NCBI lineage: Eukaryota > Viridiplantae > Streptophyta > Magnoliopsida > Poales > Poaceae > Aegilops > Aegilops bicornis. Next base: position 390,281,872 of record CM038675.1, on the reverse strand, counting down.
TCCATTCCAAAACTGAGTATGCCATTTCTTCGAATTCCTTCAAACGATCATTTCTGAATTGCCATTAGCCTGGTATGAAGAGCTTCAATGATCCTTTCCGATAGAGTCTCTTTCTGTAGTTAACGTGTTGGATGTAGATCTCAAAAGCAAGACGTCAAGATCAATTTGATGCGATGAATCAACACCTTCATGAATGCAATGGATCATGAAGATTGTGTTAGCTTTGTGTCCCCTCTGTCTTCTTACCTCACGTCTTGAATCTCGGGACGAGATTCTTGTTTAGTGAGGGTGAGTTGTCACAGCCTTAGAATTGCTTGTAACTAATTGCATGAAAGCATTCATGTCATCATGTTTAAATTCAAGAAATTTGAATTGGGGATTGATAAACCCTAGCACCAAATGAACTCAAATAGGTTCAAATAAAATATTTTTCAATAAACCCAAAATGCTCTAAGAAAAGTTCATGATTTCTGGTTAAGGTGCAAACCTCTGCTAAAAATGATGAATATGTTTTTAGGTCATTTTGGATTTTTGAATTAACACAAAAGTATTTGAGTTGGAGCCATTTAAATGCCATATATATTTTAAATGGTCCAAATATTCTGAAGTTATTTGTGGAGCTCTGGAATAGTTCATCTAACATCCACAATAATTTTCAAAATTTATTAAAATGATTTAGTGCATAAACTAAATTAAAACAAACAGAACAAAATAGAAAACAAAACAGAATTAGAAAAGAGAGACAAGAACCTACCTGGGCCAACTTACCTGGCGGCCCAGCTGTTCTAGCCCGGTAGGCCGGCCCAGCTGACTGGCCGACGCCAGTCGTCCCCTTCCTCGCGCCAGGAGGACAGAGGCACGCGCCCAGCGCGCGCGGCCACGCGACCTGGCCACCTCCTACTTGCCGCTTCGCTCTGGCCCTCTCTGGACGTCGACACGCAGCCCCCTGGTCCTCTCCCTCGCTCCCCTCATCCTTTCCCTCCCCAGGATCCCTCTGTCTCTCTCACCAACGAGCGGGGCTCGTCGCCACCGACGCCGTTGACCGTAGCCACCGCCTCCTCCTGAACCTCTCTCCGCACCCAGAAGCTCCACCACTTCGTCCTCGACGCCCTCGCTGAGCCACGCAACGCCGGATGCCCTGAAGCCTCGCCAACACCGACGTTCCCTTCGTCTGTCCCCGCGGATCCTCGTCGTTGATTCAGGAGCTACAGGACCTCCCCGAGCACTCTGAGCTTCTCTGCGAGCCCTCCGTGAGCCCCTCTTTCCCCTACCCCTAACCTCGTTGCTTCGCTCGAACTCTAGCTAGCGCTGCCGCCATGGCCGAGCTCCGTCGCCGCCTGCCTTGTTGTGCGCCACCATTGCAGCCCGCGCCCGTCGTTGCAGAGCACGTCAACGAGCTCGTCGTGCCTCCAGGAGGCTGGCTATCCCTTTTGCTAGCTCGCCCGTGCCCCATAGCACCAGTACCGCATGTGCCTGAGCGCCGCCGCCGCCCACCTCGACACCGGCGACGCTACAGCCCTCCCTTGCAGCTGCCACTTGCACCACCTAACGCGCCTCTCTACGGCCATTCAAAAGAGCCTAGCCGTGCTTCAAACGGCCGCCGGAATCGGCCGGCCAGAGTACCTCCGCCGTCGGCTGTGGTCGCCGGTGGCTAACCACCGGCGTAACCAGCCATTAAGGCCTAAGCACCCTTCTAATTACCCCGTGCAGTCAATGAAAACCGGGCCCCACCACGAAACTAACCAGCTAACCAAATAGTTTGAGGTTAATCTAATTACCATGGGGCCACGTGTAAGTTTTGACTATGCTAACGTGCCCGTTGACCGGACCCACCTGTCCGTGACACCAATGACGCCGGGTCACTAACCAGTGGACCCCACTGGTCAGGTTTGACCCTGGTCAGCCTCGGTTGACTCGCTGATGTCATGCTTACACAATGCTGACGCGGTTAATCATTTTCAGGATTAAAAATAATCTAGAAAATTCCAGAAATTAGTCAAAACTTAAAAAATTCATAGAAAATAATCTATAACTCCAATGGAAATAATTTATATATGAAAATTTATCAGAAAAATAAAAAGAATCTGTTTATGGCACTTTCATGCATGTTTGACCAAATTAAGGTTGCTGTATATGAAAATTTGAATAAATGGCATTTGAAATGTCACATATGGAGTTTGAATTTGAACCTTTGGTTCAAACCAACTTCATTTAATCTGGTTGCTAGTTGCATTAGCTCAATCAACAGAATATTTCCATGTCATGATCATGCATCATATTCTTGCATTGCATTGATTGTGTTCCCTCTTGTTTGCCGGTGTTTGTCCCCTCTTAGTAGATGTTGTTCCGGTGATGTGATCGATGACACCGATGAAGAGCTATACCATCTTCAGAAGTGCCAGGCAAGCAAAACCCCCTTGTTCATTCCGATACAATCCCACTCTCTCGCTCATGCTCTCTTTTACTGCATTAGGCCAACAACGATTCAACCGTTACATGCTGCGGTAGTTGAACCCCTTTTCCTCTGCATGACCTGTCATTGCCCAGTAAATAGATGAAAACCACTAGCATGAGTAGGAGTTGTTTGAGCCCCGATGTGCCTACTCATTCATGCTTGCTTTCCATGCCCGCTACTGCTTAGAGTTGAGTCAGGTCTGATTCATCGAGGATGAATTGGAATGTGCTGAACATGTCGTACTGTTGAGAGCTAAGTGTGTGAACACGATTTGGTAAAGGTAGCGGTGAGAGGCCATGTAGGAGTACATGGTGGGTTGTCTCATTGCAGCCGTCCTCAGGAACCGAGTTCTATGTTAGTGATCCATGAACAATTACTACCACTCATTGGAATGCATAAGTCCCCCTCTCGACTTATTAATCAACCTGATCTCTGTCCAGGAGTTGCAACTAGTTTCTGGTGTTTGTAGGTAGTGTTAGTAGTCTACCAAGTGGCACCCGGTACAGGTGGGCTTGGGACAGACTAGGCACAGTGGCACGGTGTACCAAGTGGCACCCGGATGGTGGGCTTGGGAACCCTGCTCACATCATTTGGGGCCGTGAGCGACACCCCGGCCGAATCTCCTTACGGATGGAACCCGAATAGGCGATAAACCTGGACTAGAGACTTGTCTGGTTAGTCAGGTCGTGGCCGACTCCCTCGCTAGGCTTCCGCTTGAAGGTTGCCGAGATACACGATGTGTACATGGTGGTAAGTGACGAGAGCGTGTGTGAAGAAGTACACCCCCGCAGGGTTAACATCATCTATTCGAATAGCCATGTCCGCGGTAAAGGAATTCTGGGTTTCCTGTATAGTTCATAGACAAGTGAAAGTGGATACTCTAAAATGTGCAAGATAAGCGTGAGTTCTATGGATGGCGTTCTCATAGGGAGACAGGAGCGGATCCATAGTGGTGTATTGATATTTTGAATATGTGGACTCGTGTGCGCCACCTCAAAAGAGTTACTTGCAGTCGTAGTTCAGGGTAGCCACTGAGTCAAAGCTGGCTTGCTGCTATTAAACTCCACCACCCCATTTGTTGATACTGAGGCATATGTAGATAGTTCTAATGTATGTCTTGTTGGGTACATTTGTACTCACGTTTGCTTAATTTATGTTTTTGCAGAGAGACTTCAGTCTCACTAGTAGTTCCGCGTGGACTTCGACGTTTAGCTTGTTACCTCATCTATGATCTTGTGCCCTCGGCGGGATCTTGTAGATAGTTAGGCTTCTCAGCCTTTTTCATTTGTAGTTGTCTGTACTCAGACAAGTTAAGCTTCCGCATGTGCTTGTTGCTTGTATGCTCTGTATGTGGGTCATGAGACCCATGTTTGTAATACTTGGCTCCTCGAAGCCTAATGAATAAATACTTTGAGTTGTAGAGTTTTTTGTGATGCCATGTTGTATTTGCACATATCGAGCATATTGTGTGTATGATTTGAAATGCTTGGTATGTGTGGGATCTGACAACCTAGTTGTTTATCCTTGGTAGCCTCTCTTATGGGGAAATGTAGTCTAGTGCTTCCACTGAGCCATGGTAGTCTGTTGCAGCCCAGTTTACCGGAGTCCTGCTAGCCCAGTTACTACTGCTCCGAAACACTTAGACTGGCTGGCATGTGTCCTTCTTCGATCATGTGTCTGTCCCTTTGGGGAAACGTCACGCGGTGTCTTTCGGAGTCCTGTTAGCCTGCTACAGCCCGGAATCCCGGAGTCCTGCTAGCCCAGTTGCTACAGCCCGAATTCACTCGCTGATGACCGACACGTTCGTTGCTGGGTCATGTATGCCTGTCCCTGTAAGTTAGTGCCACTTTGGGTTCACGACTAGTCATGTCGGCCCGGGTTCTCTGTCATATGGATGCTAGCGACACTATCATATACGTGAGCCAAAAGGCGCAAACGGTCCCGGGCCAGGTAAGGTGGCACCCGTGGGAATACCGTGCGTGAGGCCGCAAAGCGATATGATGTGTTACATGCTAGATCGATGTGGCTTAGGATCGGGGTCCTGACAGCTCCACCCACAAAGGGTCCACGAAGAAGCAATCTTGTCCATCCCACCATGGCCATCGCCCATGAAGGACTTGCCTCACTTGGGTAGATCTTCACGATCTCCTTGCCCTTACAAACTCCTTGGTTCAACTCCACAATCTTGACGGAGGCTCCCAAGTGACACCTAACCAATCTAGGAGACACCACTCTCCAAAAGGTAATAGATAGTGTGTTGATGATGAACTCCTTGCTCTTGTGCTTCAAATGATAGTCTCCCCAACTCTCAACTCTCTCTCACAGATTTAGCTATGATGGAAAGATGATTTGAGTGGAAAGCAACTTGGGGAAGGCTAGAGACCAACATTCTTGTGGTTGGATTGGAATGTCTTGGTCTCAACACATGAGTAGGTGGTTCTCTCTCAAAAAATGTATGCTGGAAGTGTAGGCACGTTCTGATGTCTCTCTCTCAAATGGAGAGGAGGGTGGAGGGGTATATATAGCCTCCACACAAAATCTAACCATTACACACAATTGAGCCAACTCGGTCAGACCGAATATATGAACTCGGTGAGACCGATTCAGTTCAAAATGTGAACATTAGGCTTTTCAGTGGGATCGACATGATCTACTCGGTGGGACCGATGAGCTAGGGTTAGGGCAAACCTCATTGCGGTTTGACCGATTACGTGAACTCGGTGAGACCGATTTCAGTAATAGGCTAACAGAGAGTTGGTCATGCAAACTCGGTGGGACCGATCGCTCCTTTCGGTGATACCGAAACATTACGAAAGGAAAACAGAGAGTTTGCACTGCGAACTCGGTGGGACCGACCGCTCATTTCGGTAAGACCGGAACGTTACGAAGGGAATCAGAGAGTTTGCAATCCCATCTCGGTGAGATCGAGATCCCAATCATTGAGACCGAACTGATTAGGGTTTCTGGCTATGTCTATGTCAAGTGAACTCGGTGGCGCCGGATGAATCAAATCGGTGGGGCTGAGTTCGACTTTAGGTTTAGGACATATTTGGATTTGAGAAAGTGGTTGAGGGCTTTGGAGCATGTCACTAAGCATTTTGAGCAAGTAGACCATTAAGCAACACATCATCCCCTTTTAATAGTATTGGTTTTTCCGATGGACTCAATGTGATCTTGGATCACTAAAATAGAAATGAAGAGTCTTGAGCTTTTGCCAATATTTGTCCTTAGCATTTTGAGGGTCCACATCTCTAGTCCATGCAATGCCAATCATTGAACTTCTAAAATAATCAACTTGAAAGGATATTAGTTCAATGAGCTATATGTTGTTATGAATTACCAAAACCACCCAGGGATTAGTTGCACTTTAAAATGGAAACGTATTCCTTGGATTGACTGTGTGTGATATACATATGAACAGAAACGTTTTCCCTGGATTGACTGTGTGGGATGTACATAAGAACGGAAACGTATTCCTTGGATTGACTGTGTGTGATATACATAAGAATGGAATTTTTTTCTGGGATTCACCATGTGGGATGTACATACGAACGGAAATGATTGGGTTTCGATGCCTCGCCCGATCGCACACGAGCTCATTTTGCCCAGCCTGTGTGCCAGGAGAACCTATCCTCGACGGTTTCTAGGTCGTGTGGGAAGGACCCCTATCTCCCACACTCACTTGGCGAATTTTTCAAATGTCGTCGCGGAAAGGGGTTAAAAACCGTTTGTATAGCACCGACGCGTACCAGTGTGTCTTTAATAAACAGGTTCGCATGACATAATTCACATACATGTTATCTAAGTAATCAAGATCACATGATTTAATTCACATATGTGATTTATATGCTAAGCAAAGTGCATTCACATATATGATGTCTGAACTAAGAACATGGTGTTGAATATTGTGTATATGATGTCTAAACTATGCAATGCAAGACACCAAATGCATGATATGAGCAGTATAACCGTGCCAAGTTAGAGCATACACCTCGGTAGGGGAATAGGACTGGTCATCTATCTTTGAATCCATCTATGAGGTGCTACCGGGACCCAGCAAGAGATATGCTTCGACAGGTAGCATTGTCTGCTGTGAAGACCTTGTTTTCACCCCATATTTTGCCATCACCCACTCAAATGGCTGATTCACTGTAAGAGTAGTTTAATGTACAAACATTGTCGACAAATGGAAATGTAATGAAGAAAAGGATGGGCAAGATATCATTCAAATATATAATGCCTAGTTAAACAGGATGGCATTGCATATTTCACATATATTATGGCTGGCTAAAAGAGACGAGACTACATAATTCCCATATATGATATAGAGACTAAACAGGTGGCATTATAGAACATGTCTAAACTAAGCAGATGACATATGTGATGTTGAAAGTAGGCACTGCAAGGCAACATATGAATGATATGACCAACATCATCATGCCAAATTAGAGAAAACACCTTGGGGGGTAAATAGGAGTGGTCAGCTGCGTCTGAATCCGCCTCAGAACAGATATCTTCCTCTGGATTACAATCCAGAGAGGCGGGAGGTTTGCCATTGAACCCACCATGGAGCAATGTTTGCATGACATTTTATTGCCGCATAAAACTCTTCTGTTTTTCTCTACATGTTCAGCATGACTATGTACAATATCTGATACGCATACGAAAAAAATATAGTGAGATTATGTAAGGAGAGCATGCAGAAATCTAGAGTGATGGTAACAACCAGTGGATGGATCCAAAAATAATGATAGCAGGCTGATGATAGCTTTAATTTAATAAGAAGACAGATGATGATTGGTTTACTATTTGTTTCCCACCCAAGATGAACAACATAGGCATACCCTAGGTGAACCAGACAATAGACAGATATACTATTCATTGCTACCTCGATATGTGCCACACAAGTAATTTTAAAACTCAAGTTTGAACATTAATTTGGACCTGACTTGGAGTCTAAGAGGTGAACATGAAGATAAGTAGCAGGTAATATTAAGCAATGCATAACATAAGGAGAAATAAAAGAGTGCGACCTCTCTTGTGGACCCGTGTACTCCTCACGTTTATCTGCTGAGTCGATGATGGTGATGCAGTTGCGGTGGGTGCCGGCGGCATGGAAGGAGATCTGAGGTTGCAAAAGACAGTCATGATTCGTGATGTCTGGTTTGGTGGATGCTTCTGTCGATGGAGCAGCTCAGGCGAGGTGAACGACATCGCGACAAGAGCAGGAGAAACCACACAAAGTTTTCTTCGACACCTACCTGTAACTGAAGTAATTCTATAAGGGCTCCTTTGGCTTGCAGGATTCTAAAAGCGCAGGCATAGGAAAAACACCGGAATAGGATAGGAATGCACGTGGGAAACAGAGCATTTGTAAACACAGGATTTCTGTCAACTTGGGTGTTTGGTTCACATGAATTGGAAGAGCAGAGGAATGCAAAGAAACATGGCCAAATTAAAGTGAAACCATATGAAAGCATGTATAGTTACAATGTTATTATGCCACTAATGCACTTGGTCATGTTTTCATGGATAGGATTTTGAAAAGTAGGTCCAGGTGGATGTTTTACTCCATTCCTTTCAACAAAATGCATGAATAATTGAATAGTAGAGTGCCATAGGAAAATTTCCTATTGCTATGTTTTTCCTTTGAACCAAAATAGCCCTAATGGATCGACTTGAATGTAGAGTAATAAGTGATGCGACAAGTGTACCACCTCTTTGCCATAGCCGTGTTGACGTCGGCAACATTGGGTTGGTCGCTGAAGAAGTTGAGGCAGAGGTGGCTGTCGGAGGTGTGGAGGAAGATCTGAGGAATCTGTAGACGGTGACCAGGGCATTGCTCTGTTGCGATGGATGGTTCCATTGTTGGAGCAGCTCTAGCGAGCCGTAAGACGTCGAGGCTGAAGCAGTACAAGATAGACATCGTTAATCTCAAGTGTGATTCTAATCGCATCTCCAATAGATGATGTAAAATACATTATCAAAAAGTGATAGATGTAAAATTTAAACCATCAAAAAACACCTGACTACAACAGATGAGGTAAAAATTGTTGACTATGAACTTAACTGTCGACACTGAAATTTACTCTAGAATCTGAATGTTACTGACGAAACTGAACGCACTGGTAGCAGAGAGGCACTTCACATGTAGTTTGGGCCGCTCGAGCACTAGTAGTAGAGGAGAAGTGATCTAAATCAGCAGGCAATCGACGGGCAACACATTAGCAGATAGCAGCTAGAGCAGCAGCGCAAACTAGAGCCAGAGCAGCAACTCATGTAGCTACAACAACCCATGTACCAGCATCAGCAACACGAGTGAGAGAAAGAGAAGAGAAGCAGCACGAGGGGGGGGGGAGAGCAGAGCAGCAACATGAGCGAGCGATAGCCGGAGCAGCAGCAACAGATCCGGCCGGTATGGACGCCGCCGCCAAAGGGGCCCCGCGCTGGGGGAGAGCCACCGTGGAGATGTCGCCCGTGGTGCCGGCTTCGAGGTAGCCGCGCCATGGGGGTCCGGAATGGAGCACTGTCGGTGCCGGGAGATCAAGTTAAGGATAAGGTGCGATGCGATGAGTGTACAACCTCTTTGGTGGCGCCGAGTAGGCATCGGCTTCGTCCGAGGAGTCGGTGAGGATGTTGCGGTTCCGGAGGAGCGGGTTAAGGCGACACTATGGGGATGGAGCAGCCGCGAAGACGAGGCGATCGTCAGAGCAGCTCCTTGGACGTGGAGGACGGGGCGGCTGAACCGGCGGGACGACGAGATCGACGATGGATCCTCATCTGAGGAGGTGGATGAGTGACATCGAGCTGTTGCGGTGGACAACATCATCGGGAAGAAGCTCCGGGTGGGCAGCGGTGAGGTGGCGAACGAAGGAGGGTGGGGCTTCGCGGCGGGAGCAAAGAGGTTATGGCGGCCTGGGATTTCGAATGGCGAAAAGGAGGCGATGGGAGGGGGAACCATGACTTAGGGATGCGCTTGTACAAAATGTAGGGTGTGTTACAAAAGTACCCCCACCAATTTGAACTAGCGGCCCTTTTGGCTCAGGGTTAGAAGGGGGATTTCGCGTGTCAGGATTTGGCAGCTGGAGGGAGTTTTCACGCGCGTTGTAATTTCGGGATAGCAAGGCGCGGGTTGTGAAGACGCGAGTTTTGGGAGCATGATTTCTGAATTTTCGGGATATAACAAGGCACGGGTTGAACTTTAGGGACAAGCCTAACGTGTAATATTGTACGTACCAAATCAATTCGCACTCCCCTCAATGAAAAAAACGAAAAAAATAAAACTATTCACACCACACAAAGAGAGAGTCTTGTCCCGTTTTACTGTACAAATGCTATTCAAAGCTATGAATCCATGTTATGTCCAATTAAATTTTTTTGCTGGTTGTATAATGCATGTAACCTACTCATACCAACATTTTAGTGCATTCCAAATGTCTATACTACCGCTGCAATTTGAACTAAATTTGAATTCGTTTCTCTATTTGAATAAGAATCTACAATCATGATTGTTGCCAACTTAAACCATCATTCGTGTATTATCTTAACAAGACACCACATGATTACTATAGAGATAGATATGAACTATGTGTACTATATGAACTCGAATTCAAATTTTTTAATACACTTGATGTTGATTCCAAATAATAGTACCTTTGATGTACTAACTAGATCTTCATAATCTAACCCATGTTCCATACGTACACTGTGTTTATCACACAAAGTATAGTGCCCTACCCCCTACATTATGACAAGTATTTAGCCCTGAGCTGCAAAAGCCGCACATTATCACAAATTATAATCAATGTTCTATATATTATATGTAGTATAACATGTTCATCACCACACTATGTGTATCACCATTATATATATTCATGCATGCATGCGCCGGTTTAAAACACTATGATATTTTATTCGTATATCCGAATCCACTTTTTTTATAATGAATTATGATCTCTGTTCGTCTTTTACACCCACACAATCCTATCATCTTTGTAGCTAGCGCTAAATTTCTATCGTGCATGCACATGCCCGCCCCCCTCTCACCCTTCCTCAACGTCCCCTCCATCGCGCACATTCGTTATTTCTCTTTAGATCGTTCACCCATGGTGTGTGTAGGCCCCCGTCTCCTTCTTTCCGGCACACACACCGGCTGATACACCTCTCTAGCCAAGTGTGCCTACCACAAACACACACTTCCCCTCTTCTCTTCTCACCGTCCATGCCCCCCTAGGTCCAATACGGTTCCACGCAGGTGCACACTCCCGCCCCTATTTTCATCGATCTCATACTCACACACTCCTTCCCACCTCAACATAGTAGGTCTCTCACACCACCTCCTAGACGCACCCCTCTCCCCCTGTCCATCTCTCTAGACCTTATTTGCTTGTAACACATGAATGCATGTATACCTAACAATCTCCCTACATATAGCTAGGCCGACTATAATTCTTTTTCCCCATGCACCGATCGACGTACCTCACTAGTTATGTCTCTCCCTTTCTCTGACAAACGAAGATTGATCTTCCTTATGTAGTTACGTCTGCTTACCACAACCATATCGTACCCCCTCATCTTCCTTGCATACCTCCCGACTCGTCTCTCACATGCACGTGCATAGACAGGCAGACATCCCCTCTCTTATTGATATTAAACTTGTCCCTCCATTTGTCTAGCAGGCCTCTACCACCATTTGTGAGAAGCAACTCCACCACCAACTCTCTGACACTCTACCTTTGTCTCTCTCCCAACCTTATTCCTCTGCTACACTTATCCATGGATGCCGATCTATCTCCCTCAATACATAGCTAGGTCTCTCCTTCTCCACACATATACCAGTCAATCTACCTCTCTATAGTTGGGTCTCTGCCCCCTCCCCCCCACACACACACAATGATAGCCGAACGTTGTAGGTAGGTATCCATGCCACAGAGACAAACTGCACCTCTACCCTCTCACATTCCAGTAGGCCAGCCGCCATGTATCTTTGACATGGGCAAACACAAATTTGATGGCACTCTTTATCGATCGTGCACCCACACACTTCATCCCTGTTTTCGATTCTATCGATATCTCACGCCGATGATCCCTCCACTCTCTTCTCGTGGATTGCTCCCTCTATATATGATATATCCATCTCTATTTTACACACTTTGCATATGTTACATTTTTTGTTTGAGATATCATCGAGACATTGCCTCTGTTTCGCACAAGCCATCTCTCTCACACCCACCCACGTATGTATGTACCTGCATGTAAAGAAGAGGTGCAAGCACGACGCACGTACTCACGTCTCGTTCCTGGCCACACCCGCGCGGGTACACGGTGGAGTTCATTTCTTGTACGAAAAGGCAGCCCACATGATAATTTGACGCGTGTAGTGGTTGTTTACTTGAAGGAGGGCCGTGTACCACGCGTAGACGGAACAAACTTCGACTTGATGTGTTTGTATTAAATAAAGTTATATTCCTCAATGGCACGTACATAATATAGAACGATTGTCATCGGGAAAAAAGAAATCCGCTCCACTATATACAATGGAGCCTGCCTATCGGGGTTTGTCTCTCGTCACACTATCTCACACAAGGCGGCGGTGGCCTCTCTCTCTCACCGTTGGTGACTAATCCGGCCGCATCCCGTCCGCCGGTGGAAAGGGAGGATGTGCATCGTTTCTTCATTCGACGATGTTGAGGCAGCACGTCCCGATCTGCGGTACCCGCCATTTTCTCTGACCAAGCTCCGGCACCGTAGGGCCTTCGCCACTTGCTTGCTCCCGCAGTATGGGCAGATCCCAGCTGCCGGCGCCTTCCTAGTTATATCCCGACGACCCTCAGGTATAGCTTCCTCCGGCCTTGCCCCTATGCCCATCTTCCCACGTTGCTGCATGTGGATCTTGTTTAGTTCTTTGCTTAAAACGTATCTCGGCCGGCATACTTTCCATCTTGCAATCTTGTCCTCAAACCGTTTTTGATAAACCACCATGTTGCTATCTTTCCCTTATAACATGGAATATGCTTCTTTTTTGTAGGCGTATGTGTCTTCAAATCCTGTTATTGGACAGTAATTGTTTCCTTTCTACCTCTTTTTGCAAACAGGACTATCCATTTCACCTCGTTGCTATTGATACGTTTTGGTGAACTGCACAAACCACTTTTTTCTTAAGAGTGTTTTGGGCATTTCCGCCAAAATGTCACACGGGCAACATTTTTACATTTTTGTGGGACTACAGAAAGAGAGATTGGTTTTGCTGTCCTCCTCATCCAACTTCGTGCCTAATCTTCTCCAACAAGTAGTTAGTCCTAAAGAGAGATTGCAGAGGTGATCGGCTTCTATTTGTGTGTGTTATGTTTCATCATCTAGTTCCACTATTATTGTAATCAAACTGACTGAATATCTTTGCAAACAGGGATGATCAGCTCGATTTTAGTGAAACTGCACAAAATGATCGAATTGTGATGTCCTCCATACACCTCTTTCTTGGCTATAGAGCTGCGTGAAATTAGCTGCCAACCAATAAACATTGTGCCCAGGAAAATGCCTATGAAAAACATCGACTAATTATATATTTTATTTATTTATACACCTTCTCACAACTTTGTCTTCAGTTGTGATGTGAATATTTGCGCTGATCTGCGAACCATTTAGATGCATTAGCAGCAATGGTAGTTTCATTTGTATTTGATGGAATTTTGCAACGAGACAATCTTGAGGCAAGAGGACACATGAATCCTAAGTTGAAACCTTTTTTTCTACGGGAACCAAAGTTGAAACCTTCATAGCATCACGGTACAATTTCATTATGCTGGAAAATTACCAGTACATATAAAAAAATCCTGAAAGATTGATAGCAATGCCAGAAACAAATCAACTTCGTTTCGCCGACATGTGGGACATCCTTCATCCGGCTCCACCTGCCATGCAGCAATATTGAGTGCACAACTACAGGGGAGATTCACCCCGATCGTTGCGCCGCAGTAATAATGACTAGTGAGCAGTCAAATCACAGAGCCCCACCTTCGCCACAGTAAGTTGCTCGGACGAAGAAACCATCATTTCTCTCTTCATTGAGTCCTCTGGTATTCCAGTATTCCAAGTGTAATAGGTTGCTCGGGCGAAGCAGCCATCACTTCACCTTCCCCGTAGTAAGTAGGTTGTGCACCGTGACCAAGAAGGAGGGGAAAACAAGAGAACTTAATGTTTATTTGCTAATTAGTAGCACTGCATGCAGTGAACTAACCACTGCATGTGGTGTTTGGTAGTCTCGAGTCATTGAAAACATGCAGGCCCCACATCCCTTAGGATTTGAGTTTGTTTGATTGTGTCAAGGGAAAAACAAAGGATTTCTTCCAAGAGGTTTGAGTGGATGTTAGAATTCCTGTAAAATGTAGTATAAATGAATCCTTAGGAAAAAATCCTACAAGATTTAATCCTACGAATCAAACGATCAACATAGGAAAAATTATTAAGGATTCTAATCCTTCAAAGATCCTATGAAAATCCTTTGAATCAAAGACACCCTAAGTGTTTTGGGATTATTTGGTTTTCGTAAGGTGACTTATACACCCTCCTTTTATTTTATTCTATAAACAACCACACGCGAATATTGGACGGTAGCAGCACAACAATTGAACCAAAAATCAAAACCAAACAATGAAATACTACTAATGGTGACCGTTTGCTAGTATCATGTACTCGGTCTGTCCATGTATATAGGGCTTATTGCGTTTTCCAAGACTAACTTTGGCCCTGTTTGGATCCATGGGTTAGAGTTAGTTTGAGCTAGTTGGGGCTCAAATAGCCCTAATGTATCCAAAGGTCCTGTTTGGATCCATGGGTTAGAGTTAGTTTGTGCTAGTTTGGGCTCAAATAGCCCCAAAGTATCCAAACATGAGGGTTAGTTTGAGCTAGTTGCATCTAACCCACCCAAAAAAACTATCCCACCCAAGAGGTGCTAATTTCAGCTAGTTCTCATGGGACCCACTGAAAATTCACCCTTCTCTCTCTATCCCGCCAGCTAAGTGGTGCTAATTGGAGCTAGTTCTCGTGGGGCCCACTCAAAAATAAGTTTTCTCTCTCCATCAAGTACATTTATTGTCAATCTAACCCTGTCGTCCAAACACCTCTTTGGCTAGAGTTAGTTCAGGGCTAGTCATAAGTTAGTCTAACCTCTAGCGAAGTTAGAGTATCCAAATAGGACATGCAAGTTGCTCAAAGCATACCGTCAAATTCATACGTGAAAGGATCTTCAAATGATATAATTCTCAAATTATATAAAATTTTATTAATAGTAAAAGGCAACCTAGAAGAATACACTAGGCCCTATATATATGTATGGATGAATGGAGTTGTACTAATCACAACACATGCATGCGTGTGGAGTACTACAGTACTAAACAAGAACGTTTACATGCATTGGTTAATTATATCTTAGTTATGGCACTTAACAATTTAATGCACAAAACAAGAACGGTTGACACGACTAGCAGAAAGCAAAGCGCGTTTTTAGCGGGGATTTTCATCATTTTATGAAGGTGCAAAACCAAGTGTTACTGTACTACTACACCAAACAAGTTCAAAACGAGATACTGGACCCACTCACGGCACGGCACGCTTGTCTCGTTTGGTCCGCCGATCAAAGCGCTTCCTCTTCTTGGCATAACAATAGAGTACAGTAATTTTTTAGAATGCTCTTGGCATGTTGCTAACATGTGGGAGTGAGTGATGAGTTAACCGACCTCAATAGACGGCAAAATCGCCAGACCGCCGCACTTTGAGAGAGATGAGGAGCGAGAAGCGATACGGGCTGGTGGATTACTAGAGCTAAGTGTCGCACGGAGGCCAAGAAATATGGTGATAGCATGGGTTGGCCATGTATGATGTAACTACACTGGGCTGCCGTGTTCCGGACTCTTACGGTCTACTGTGGAGAAGATCGGGTAGATTTTGTACCGCTGAATAAAAATATTAAAGAGTCCAGACGCTCCACCGCAAGGTTTCTTGCTCCTTCTCGGTTGTCAGAAAGCGTTTTTCTAAGTTTTGCCGACACGTGGGACATCCAGCATCCAGGTCTAGGTGTCATGCAAGAAAATGGAGTTAAGTATAGTAGGAGAGAATCACCAACGGTCACGAACGTAGGTGGAGTACATGCACGAATCACCGAAAAAAGGAATACAAGCACGAAGAGAAGAGGTGAAGGCACCGACGCGACTCCACCGACACAGGTACTCTTTGCCTCTTTCCCTAATACTCACGCGCGGGTACATGGTGAGCTCATTTCTGTATGAAGAGGCAACTCATCTGAGAATTTGGCGAGTGTAGTAGTTGTTCATGGGAACCACGCCTGGACGAATCAAAGTTTGATCATGACACGGTGGCGCGTTTTTTATAAATAAAGTTATTCTATTCGATGGCACATACGCAACGTTATTTTCTCAATGGAACGTGAATCGTGCACGCACTAAATGACGGAGCACGGGATGGCAGCCATGGACATGGTCAGCCGTTTTTGGAGACTAGAGGCCTCTTGGAGACTAATACACTACTTTTGATCTGTCATGTCAACTCGCAAAAGAGGAGAAGCTTTGCTTACTACTAGTACGACCTCTCCCTCGCTAACGCGCGCGCGGTGGCTCGCAGGACGAGGAGAAGCTTTTGCTTTACGATAGTGCGCTTAATACAGGCGGTGGACGTGCATCAGTTCATTTGGTGTCAGATTGCCAGAAGTATCTATTCTATAGTACCATCATCATTGTTTGACTCCCGGAAGAGGCGAAGAGCCAAGCGCACGGTCACCTACTCACAGTATAACATGTCGTGTTTGCACGAATTTTGTAACGTAGTACAATCTGAGTGGATTGTTCCAGTGGTCATCACACGTGAGCCAATCGATTCGCACCCTTCCACGCTCCATTTTGTCTTGCGTACCTTCCTTCGTCCAACATGCTGACAAGTGGGCCCCATGCTCATGTATGCCAACGTGGTAGTCAATTATTTTGCCAGAGTCAGCTATCACACCCTTTCGATGCCACGTCAATGTACCCACTAGAAACAAGTTAGACTTGTTCGGTTCAACCGCCTCCCGAGGTGTTGCAGGAGTGCTGCAATGTGTTAGCGTCAATTGCAAGATGAGCCAGCCAGCTAGCAGTGAAGTTGCCAACATGCTCAAAGTGCACGCAACATTGAATAGAAAGAAGCATGCCCAGGAAATTAATGCATGCTTAGGGAGGCCTTTGCTCAAAGAGCAAGTGTATATAAGGTATAGTCGGCAGGCTATAAGGACAAGGAGCGAGAAGCGATAAGGGCTGCTGGATATACTATAAAACTAGGTGTCCCACGGAGGTAACATTCAAAGTTATTCTCACACTATAGAATAGTATAGGAATGTGGAGAGATTTGGTTGATTTTATATCGCTGAATAATATAAAATAGTATGAGTGCAAACGCTCCACCGTGAGGTTCCTTACTCCTTCTCGGTCGTCGGGAATCTATGTTCTTCCACTCTTTTATTTTACGTGAGCTTTGTTCATCCTTTTGCCAACACGCAGGACATCTAGCATCAAGGTGCATGTGTCATGCAAGAAAATGGAGATAAGCAGATAAGCAGCACGTAAGTGAGTCGTGCACTTTGATGGCACCTACTATGCAATATTTTTTCTCCTCGATGGCACGTGAATAGTGCACATACTCAATGGCGGAGCACAGGATGGTAGCCATGGACATGGTTGGCCCTTTTTGGAGAGAGTACTAAATAACTTTGATGTGTCCCGTCAACTCGCAGAACGACGAGAAGCTTGCTTACTATGCCTTCTCCCTCGCCAACGCGTGCGCGGTGGCTCGCAGCACGTGGAGAAACTTTTTCTTACAAGCGTTGGACGTGCAACAGTTCATTTGGTGTCAGATTGCTAGAGGTACTACTATAGTACCATCATTATTTTTCGACTTCCGGAAGAGGCGAAGAGCCAAGCGCAAGGTCACCTACTAACCAAGTGCAGTATACTATAGCCAAAGCTGGTCCACCTTTTTAGAGCATGGTTAATTAATATAGGCAGCTCTTCAAGTGGCACATCAGTTAGAGCAAGTAGTCTCTTCGTAGGAACTTAAAACGCAGGAATAGGAAAAATAAAGGATTGGAGTGGCATGTCCACTTGAATCCCATAGCATTAACACAGTGTTCCCCTAAAAAAATAGAGTGTTTGACACAAGAAAAAGAAAGGAAGTGAAAAAAGTTGGAGTGGATGCTAGATCGAAAATTAACACATGATTTCATCGGAACAAAATCCTATAGCATTCTATCCTATGAATCAAACAGCCAATGTAGGAAAATTATGAGGCGGGGTGTCTCCAACAATGTTCCTCGGCTCGCACCTAGCATCACGGTGGTCGAACATGGAGTCATTCATCTGGTACACGTGGCATCTTAGATCTGGACACAAGGTGACGTACACCGTCAAGGTCCACGGTCAAGGGGGTCAGGGCGGACGCGACCTCTCACTGCGTTCGCCATTTGAAGCGGCGCGTCGGCCGAGGGCGCCGCCCGCTGCACGCCCAGCTATACCCGCCCCCTCGCCGTATTCAAAAACCTACATTTAAACCCACTTGGAATGCGAGAAACCCACTCCGGCCACACACGTCCGATCAGGAGCAGGACGCCGGCCAAGCTCCTCCTTCCACCATTTTCATCACTCTTTCGGTGGCATCCGAAGAGCAGGAAGAGCAGTTCTCCGGCATCAAAGCCGTCTGGGTGGCCCGCCAAGCCCGACAGTTACGAGCGAGGCAGCTCGCTGCTCCACCTACCTCGCCTAGCCCGTCGGAGGCAGTTGCCGCACTAAGCTAGTGCGTGGTTCCACAGCTGGCCGCTCCAATACAACTCGAGGAGGAGTGCCGACTTGCTCCACACAGGCTTGTTGGGGAGCACGGCGGCACGGGCATCGTCACTGCCATTGATGCCGCTGCGTCGTACAACACCTCCAGTGTCTGCGACTGCGCCATCCGCCATCGACGCGCGCGTAGCCGCGCCATGCAGGTAGAGAAAGAAGCCACCGCAGATGTCGACGAGGTGACGCGGCTACGCGGATGTCGACGAGGTGACGGCCAGAACATCCCCGCTCGCCGCCATCATCGAGGAGTAGTAGAACATGGGAGGCCGCCGCCGATTGTATCCCATGAAGGCCACCGCCGTGGCGACACCGGTGAATACAGCCGGTGTCTTGCACGATTCTTCTTCAGCCGGATGCTGGAGGAGGACAAAGAGATTAGGCGGCGACCATTTAGATTAGGTATATTAATTCTACCAAGCTGGTTGTAATGGGAGTATCATAAGTAGTATCATGCATGCCAACTAGGCAAATTTGATGAGGTGGCGCAGAATTAAATTAAGAAAGTGAGGATTGAGTATCATATTATGATACCGTATGGAATTAAGTTACTCCCACTGTGGTTAGTTTTAGGCCTTGTTCGGTTCAACCTCCTCCCAAGGGCTTTGGAGAGGAATGGTGGGGAATTTGGCTTGTACATGATTTAACCCCCCACAATCCCTGTTAATCCCTGTTAAAACCCCTTGAACCGCACATGCCCTTAAGGTTAAAAATGACCGGGATTACAGAGGACAGGGTACAAACTTCAAGGATTTAAAGGTGAGGGTTTGTTTCCGACTAGGTCTACAACCTAAAGGTTTATACAAATCGGACTTCACTCTCCCCTCACGCAGACGACCGGGTACAACACAGTGGAGCGCATTTGCACACGAAAAGGCAGGTAACGTGACAATTTGAGACATCTAGTCATCCACTTAATGTGGGGTCTGGGACCAAATGTCAGCCATACCAAGTGCAACCTGAATGCGGTAGAGCGGTCATTGATCAAGTTTCTTTTTACTGGTACGTTAATTGAAAAAAATATGGCCGCGCACGTATTCAATTTAAAATGATCGCTACGAAGCAAAAAACAATTACTACTCCACTAGTCCACTTCGGGACTTGCTTACTAGGGTTGTTCTCTTCTTCTCACTCTCTCACCCTCTCCAGATCTAAACAAGACTGTGGTGTCCACTCTCTTTGTCTCTCTCTCTCTCTCTCTCTTCTCTCTGATTGACACAGATCCGGCCGGATACCTTCTACTGGTGGTCGCCGGTGGCGAGGGCGGAAGCCGACGCGCGCCACCTTCTCTGACCTGGTGCCAGCGTGGGAGGTCCTCCTAACCCTTGCTCTCTGCCGTCGAGTTGGCAGATCCCGTCGCCTGCCTCGCCACATCCCGCCGACTGGAGGTATAACTTTTTTTAGAACCGGCCTTGTTCAAATGCCCCAGCTCCCCATGTTGATGTATCTTTTTTTTCATCAAGTTAGGATTGCTCCCCACGTCGTTGCATCCTGCATGTGGATATTCTTCTAGTATTACAAAGCTCTCCATGTAGCTAGCTCCGTCGGCTTGTCGAACACTCGAACACCACCTAAATTTGTACTATTAGAGGAAAAAAGGTACTGCAGATACTGCCTAACGAACCGATCTCTTGGTTGGAAAGGGAAATAAAGATGTTGGCCTGACCGGTCTCTTGGTCGAAAAAGGACAGAAAGTGGGGGTGTTTGGTCGACAATGCAACCTAGAATGAGCACGTCTAGATTTCTTGTGGTCACATAGGAAAGGTCACTGATGAGAACAAAAAATGCACTAATCAAGACATGCTTTGCATGTTTGCCGCACTCGGCAACACCTCTGCCTCACCACTTTATGCCTCGGTGGACGTAAAACGTGTTTGTGCCTCCCCTGTCCCTATGCCCTTACTGCTGCTGTTAATCTAACATCACAGGTAAAATGAAACAATGCAACTGTTAATGTCATGTCGCTGTTAAGTAATGTTGCTGTCAATCTATTGCCATTGATGAAATGAATCAATGCTACAACCATTTTATGAAATGCCTCTGTCTTGCTTTATTTCTCATAAAGAGTGTTTTGGGCCGTTACACTAAACTCTGACACCATTAACATAGTTGCATCTCTGTTGAACTGCACAAAATTTAATTGCACAATGGTTGACACGACAGTGTGTTTCTCCTTTCCGTATCACACTTTGTTAGAACGATCGTTCCTGTTAACCATGCACGTATGTACTGATCAAGTGCTGCTCCCAATCTGTCATCACATAATCATAACGCAATTGTTATGCATGCTAATGTAAGCCCCCCTTAATCTAGTGGCAGTGTCGATTTGATGTGATGGAACTTCTTAGTCAATGGCACTTTTTCATACTGTCATTGTAATGTCATTGATAACATATGATATGTTGCTGTTAATCATATGCCGCTGCAAAAAAACTGACACTGATTAAATAACCATGTTACATATTTGTGCAAACACGGTTGTCTATCTCCATATGGTATCTATTTGTGAAAACGGAAGCACAAGCCTCAATTTTAGTGGAACCTGCTGTCAGTTGACGTCACGGTGTTCCAGGTATTCCTACATTCTTAACTAGGTATAATGACCGATGCAAGATGAAATAAGATTATTCATACGTTGACTTGTTGTTTGCAGTGTGGAATGAGCCTGTCATATGTGGAGGAGCAAACAAGCACTGCAGTCGCTCCGTCCATGCAAGATAAAAGAGACCGGGTCATTGATGGCCTGGCCGGCGAGTAGGGGTCATGCAAACAGCGGTGCATTATTTTAGTGCAACGGCACAAAAAGATATTGTGGTTAGTCGGACAAATTTTCTATAGCCACACGGAAGGAATTGTGCTCATGGATTGCATAGAATTTCCTCCGTGCCATCATAGGAGATCCCAAGGTGGAAATCAACCACCTATAAAATTATGCATAATCTTCCTCACGGAGGTCAGTATCCCCTTCATCCAGATGATCGTGTTTTTTCATGTCGAGCTATTGATATCTGCTACTGTTTTGCGACACCGTTTAAGTACACCGCTTTCCTATCTTTTCACGTTCAGGATAATGAAGATGATTTCAGTGGAACTGCACAAAATGGTCTGATGTTGAGTGATCTCTATTGTCTCCTCTGTTTGCTGCAATGTTTTAATGTAAATTGCTAAATGAGCAATCAAGGTAGCTGTGGACTTGCCAACATGCTCAAAGTGCACGCAACATTGAGCAGAAAGAAGCATGCCCAGGAAATTAATGCGTGCGTAGGGAGGCCCTTTGCTTAGAGAAGCATCTATCATTTTTTTCTTTATTTCTA
This sequence comes from Aegilops bicornis, assembly GCA_021605145.1. Lineage (NCBI taxonomy): Eukaryota > Viridiplantae > Streptophyta > Magnoliopsida > Poales > Poaceae > Aegilops > Aegilops bicornis. The sequence continues at coordinate 390,260,231 of CM038675.1, read as the reverse complement.
CACCTTCTCACAGCTTTGTCTTGGTTATAGTATTGTGAATCATTTAGATGCATAAATATGCTGAAATTAAGTGCTTGTGAATGTTAGCTACTATGCATACCGTATCTTGTGAAGCTTAGTTTAGAGTGAATGTTAGCGTGTCAACCTTTACAATCTATGTATATTGTGGGCATGTTATTTGACCCCTCATTTGCCGTGCCACGACCAGTGTGAGTGTCTGCATGCAGTACACCATCCTGTAATTTGTTGGATGCCTAGCCGGCCGGAAAAAGAGCTATAACTTTTTTTCAAGTTGAAAAATGTTACCGACAAGGAGCCATAATTAAGCTGGAGGTGTCTCTTTTTTATTTCGAATGGGCAATAAGCTGGAGAGCTGTAGAGTGTCTCTAATGGGCTTCCTCTAGTGTTAAGGCCCTCCAGTATGAAACACGGGCAGCCGACTAGGCCGATACAAAAGCCTATCCATCTTAACGCCCATTTGCTTTTTTTTGTGAGGAAAAGCCCATATTTCTTGAAGAGGGGGCGATCCCAGAAAAACCCTCCTTCGTCCTTGCTTCCACTTATACTGCAGCTCGCTGGACTCTCCCGCTTCTGTCTCCCCCCAATTGCCCCTGCTCCCCATCTTCCTCACTCGTACAAAAATCCCCGCTAACCTTCTTCCTCACTCATACAGAAAAGGGAAAACTTTGTTTTTGCCACTCTAGATTTTGCCCACTTTGCTTATGCCACTCTAGAATTTAAGATTTCACTTTTGCCACTCTTAGCTTTTGAAAATATATCAATTTTGCCATTCAGTGGCAAAAGCAAAAAATTTAGAGTGGCAATTGTGATACATTGCAAAACCTAAGAGAGGCAAAAGTGAAATAAAAAATTGTTGTTTTTGCCACTGAATGGCATTTGTGATGTATTGTCAAAAGCTAAGAGTGGCAAAAGTGAGATGTCAAATTCTAGAGTGGCATAAGCAAAGTGGGCAAAAACTAGAGTGGCAAAAACAAAGTTTTCCCTACAGAAAATGCGTGCTCCTCTTTTTCCACTCCTACAGAAAACCCCAGCCCTCTTTCTTCCCCACTCGCACTGCCACTAGGCTCGTCTCTGGCTACTATACTCAAACCCATGAGCTCGGCGCAACGCCCACAAGGAAAATGGAGTTGGCTGGCCCTAGCGCCATGAAGATGAGGCTCCCGCCAGCGGCAACGCCGGTTGTAGATCCCGCACCCAGCAGCGCGGGGAGAAGAGGCGAGGCCCCCCCCCCCCAACCCGGATCTGAGGAACCCGTAGAATCTCCGGTGGACCGCATCAGCAATCTCCCGAATAACATCCTTGGGGAGAGCTCTCTCTTCTCCCCACCAAGGATTGATGCCGCACACAAGTCCTCTCAACTCGATGGTGCCCTCTATGGCGCACGGCGCCCCTCAATCTTGACTGTCGTCAGATATCTGTCCTTCCTGAATTTGATCTCCTTAGAGCCAACGTTTCCTCCCACCAGGGCCCCGTTCAACGTCTCTGTATCCCGACACGCTACCTGCTGTCCATACCTTGCATGATGGACGCTTGGCTAACATCCCCTGAATTCAGAAAACTCCAGAAGCTTGAGTTCTACCATTACCATGAACCGAACACCAAGAATTTGTGCCCACACCACCGCTATCCATCTCGTGGTTTTCCTCCTCTCTCCACACCACCACCTTCGCCCGGAGCCATCTACCAGACGATCTGGTACAAATGCTTCGACTCCCACTGCTAAAAATACTTTCACTTGTGGTGGTTTATCTGTCGGAGGCCTCACTTCACAACATCATCCACTCTAGTTACCCTGCCCTGGAGTGCTTGCTGATTGTTTTGGGAATAGAAATCCCTATCAGTTGTCTCCAAATAAAGTCGCCTCACCTTAAGAGCATTGGAATTTGTTGTGAAAGACAGCAGCTCATCGTCCAAGATGCCCCTTCACTTCAAAGGTTGATCCTTCATTATTGTTATAAACCTTCACAAATAACGGTCGTCTTTGCGCCCAAACTGGAGACCTTGGGTGTAATTCGTGATCCGTTTAATGATCACAACAAGTTGGTGTTTGGCTCCTCACTTATTTAGGTACTGTATATTATCATCTACACATTTGTAATCATAATCTGCATTTTCATTTGTGCGCATAAGTTTTATATCATCTTGGAGTACACTTTGGGTACTAATATTATGCTATATGATCAATGAAGAGTTCGTCCATGGATAGTCTATCAATGCTGCTGGATTCTGTCAAGATCTTATATATCAGAATGTTTAGTTATGATCTGAACATAATTATTGGCTTGTTGCGATGCTTTTGATGTCTGGAGAATTTATATATAAAGGTGATGATTTCATGCACATAGAAAGCCCGTATATATTGTACTAGAATTAACTGTTCAGCTGTCGCTCTTTCAACATACTCTTTTTTCAGACCTGAACTATTTTCAATCTTCATTTCTACTTAGGCACTAACACATGGAGAAAAACATATAACCAATCGGTGGCGTAATAAGCACCAGGATTTTCTCAGTTCTCATGACATTCGTTTGAGGACGATAACGATGGAAGGATATGCATCCAACCAGGCAAACAGAAGCCTTGTCACATTCTTCCTGTTGAATGCGAGGTTACTATTTTCCATGAGGCTTAAGTTTTCCAACAAGAAATTTCTCACGGACGGACATGTTGAAAAGCAAAAAAAAAGTTTCAGGTGGACAAATGGGCTTCTGAACGTGCCCGGCTTCTATTTACAACAACTCTTAGTCATGCTCCAATATTTTTTTTGCATAGGATGTTGATTTTATGGATCATACCAATCCATTTGTTTTGTGACTGCGAAAAACAGTGGTTGGGTTAGATGTTATTGCCATATTCAATCTGGGTTTTGTCTAAATTTGATGAACAACTAATCCTTGGGCTTTTTGTACCATTTGTAAGCTTGAGTTACATGTTGTTGCCCTCGTACTCCCCTCCGCCTGCCACTACACTGCCACATCTTCCACGACTCCTATTCGTTCCCGTCTGAGGCCTCGCCGTCATTCTCCACCTTAGTTCACTCGCTGTGCCCACCGCCGCCTGGCTTGTCAACATGGTCAACAACCGAGAGGAATCAGTAGATGACTGTACGTGGAGAGGGTGACAGTAGGGACCCACTAGGGTCATTGCATTACGCAAGTAGGTGCCTCATCATTACAAGCCAAAAAATTACTTCCTCCTAATTGTTTGACAACTAGGTCCCACGCCATTGTCAATGTAGTCAATAAACTAGAAAATTACACAAGAGCGGATAACACCAAGGACCCAGCAGATCGCCTGGTTGTTTTTTAGTTTTAGAGATGAAGCTCAACTGCGCGTTGTGCGGGGGCTGTGGCCCGTCTAGCCCATGCTTACGCTTTTATTTAAGCACATGACGAGCCCAGTTGATATCTTTTTTCTTTCTGAAAATGGCTAGCCCAGTTCTTTTTTTGGAGAATACCCAACCGAGGCCTACTTGCTTTTCTCAGCCCTGCCGGGCTGCAAATCTTTCAACACGAGGAGGGATGTATTCGGCTTCCCCAGAAAATGGGCTATAAGTAGTAAGAAATGGGCTGTAAATTTTTAAACCAAAGCCAACCGGCAATTACATTGAAATATCATTTTTTTTCTAGATTTCAAGATTTTAAATTTCATTCATTTTTTGCGAAGAATTTTTTTTAGTTTTTTAATATAATTTTTTAAAAATTATTTTTAACGTGACTCAAAATTTCGTGATTAAAAGAGTTCGGACCCCACCGAAATATGCAAAATTTCGTTGAATTTTTTTAGCAGTGCCTAGAATATGGTCTGTAATGCTAATAAAAAGAATATGGGCTTCAAAATATCCTTAAGAATTAGCAAATGGGCTGTAAATTATTGAAAATAATGGCAAATGGGATGGAGGCTGACTTCTGGGCCTACTAGGTTGACGATGACGCTGTCCTATAAAAATTGACGCATACGCAAGGCTTTGTCAACTTAGTGAACACAGAGCAGTGAATATTGGATGTCCATGCAACGGCCATCGTGCTTATTCAATCTCTGATCTTCCTGCTCTAGCCGCCCAAACCAGCGCCGGTGGGACTACCTGCTCCCTCCTCCCGTGGCCGGCTGTGCTGCCATCAGGCCATCCCTCTACCCACCCGCACATCATGTTATTTTTCAATGACGTCAGCCTCACCCCGTAGCCGACTAGTCAGCCCTCGTACTCCCCTCAGCGTGGGCATCCGCTGCATTGGCTTCGCGGGCTCTGGGTCGTTCCCTTCCTGGGCCTGGGCCTCACCCTCGTCCACCGCGTTTGTGCTCTCGGCGCGGCGTGTTCAACATGGTCAACAAACAACAGCCATCGGAAGAGGGATGTAAGTGGAGAAGCTAACAGTAGGGACCCACACAAGCAAATGCCTCCTTATTACGCGAAAACAGTGGGGCTTCTCCAGGTCATTCCAGTTTGGCGCCTCACCATCGTCCACCGCCCTGGTGCTCTCGGCGGCGTGGTTAACATGGTCAACATACGACATCCATCGGAAGAGGATTTTACGTGGAGAGGCTGACAGCTGGGCCCATGGCCGCACTCAAGGAAGTGCCTCCTTATTACGCGCAAAATAATGATTCCTCCACCTGACCGCTGACAGCTCGGACCCACCAGCTATATTTTTGCACGCAAGGAAGTGCCTCCTTATTACGCACAAAAAATGAATACTCCCCCTGCTAGCTGGGACCCACCATAGTGGGAGGCTGACTTGTGGGCCTACTAAGTTGACGCGGATGGAGGGCATTGTCAACTTAGTCAATATGAACGATTCTAGCTCCAGTGGCCGTACGATATCCATCCAACGGCTGTAGTGCTTCTTCAACCTATGGTCTTCTTGCTCCAGCCGCACAAACCAGCACCGGTTGTGCCGCTTGCTCCTGCCTCCCGTGGCCGGCTCTGCTGCCGTGCAGGCCTCACCGCCCCACCCTACTCCAACCTCTGGCCAGGACATCCCTCTACTCACCCACAACCCCTGTTATTCTGCAGCGACGACAGCCTCATACCACAGCCGAACCAGTCAACCCTCATACTCCACTCTGCGTGAGCATCCACTGTCGTGTCTTCCCCGGCTCCACGTCATCCCCTTCCGAGATCTCGCCGTCATCCACCGCCTTGGTGCTCTCGGTGCGCCGTGGTCAATGTGATCAAGGATCGACTTCCATCGGAAGAGGACTGTATGTGGAGAAGCTGACAGCTGGGTCCATGGCCGCAGCAAGGAAGTGCCTCCTTATTACGCGCAAAATAATGATTACTCCACCTGACAGCAGGGACCCACCGGTTGGGCCATCATATTTCACGAAAAAAGCATTTCCCCCCTGACAGCTGGGACCCACCAGCTACATCTTCGCACACAAGGAAGTGCGTCCATATTACGGGCAAAAAATATGATTCTCCCCCTGACAGCTGGGACCCACCAGCTATATCTTCACATGCAAGGAAGTGCCTCCTTACCTCCCCGACAGCTTGGACCCACCCGGTCGAACCGTACGTAGGGTTGTCTATCTAGTCACGACATGTACGTACATACGGGTCGATTGGTCTGTCTGCAGGCTGCAGCGATGAACCATGGCCGAGTAAGGAAGGGCACGTGTCGTAGTAGAGGCATGGACATAGCATGTCACACAGTCCCATCTATATCGTATACATGTATGTACAGCCAGGGTGCAAGAAACTAAATACGGCCACGTACGTACATCCATGCGGGGTCTCGAACGCCTACTCGCGCATACGTACGACCAGGGCTCGTGTACATGGAGAGGCAGTAGAGGGCAGCAACGACGTCCTGTTCATCGGCAGCCAACCGGTTGGGTCGGAATGGAGAAACTGTGATGTGTTCATCAGGAGGCAACGAAATGTGTCCTGTTCATCGGGAGCAAACCGGCTTGGACAGAACAGCCGAAACGAGGCCTGGCATATCGCAGAACGGAGGAAATGGACTTCTGTTCGACTGCCTACGGTCGAAACAGGATCCTGTTCATCATGAGGGGTCTGGCGTACCATAAAACGGAGGAAACAGACTTCTCTTCGACCTCCTACGGTCGAGATGGGGTCATGTTGATTAGGAGGGGTGTGGCATACCGCAAAAAGAAGGAAACGAACTTCTCTTTGACCTGCTACGTTTGAAACGGGGTCCTGTTCATTGAGAGGGGTGTGGCGTACCGCAAAACAGGACTTCACGGGCTACTGTTCATCCACCGTCTACTGCCTCGCTCCAGCCTCCACGGGTTACTGTTCATCCACCATTGACCTCCTCCAGCCTCCACCTGCGATTGTTCATCCACAGCGTCTCCCTCCTACCTCCACCAGCTACTGTTCATCCAGCCTCCACTGGCTACTATTCAACCAGCCCTCCATGGGGTCCTGTTCGTCCACCCCCAACCAGCTCGATCGGGGTCTTGTTTATCCAGCGGCAATGGCCTCTACTAGCTACCATGGGGTCCTGTTCATCCAACCCCCACCGGGAACTGTTCATCCAACCCCCAACAACACTCACTGTTCATCAAGAGGGCAGCAGGTTCGATCGGCTTTGGTTAGTAGCAGTAGCGAAGGAATTGCTCGATCGGGTTCAGTTAATAGCCAGGGATCGATCAATCGCTCGGGTTCAGTTGCATGTAGCTAGCCAGTGCAATTGCTCGGGTTCAGTAAGCGAATGCCTCGCTCGGGTTCAGTTAGAGCCCAACGCCTCGCACACATGCGCGTACGTGTATGAGAGAAACGCGCAAACCTCCGTGCATCGCTCGGCCCCGACCACCCACCATAACCGGGAACTCCCTAATATTTTCCTCGCCCTTGCTTGTACCACGTTTTTTCCGTCATGGAAGACCCAAAGAATGTCTTGCGGTTGCGTCTCCGGCCCGCCCAGGAGAAAAGCCCATTTTCTGTCATGATTTTTTGTCATAGAAGTAGGAGCCCACCACATCTATGATGATACCGGGTTTTGTCATAATTACCGTCATAGAAGTGTCATAAGCATGACCGGAAAAAAATACGTTCGGCCCAAAATGTCACAGATGTGTCTTTTTTTTGCAGTGACCCATGTTAATCCATTGGCTAGCAAGGCCTTACTTTTTAATACGCTGGGAGCGCTTCAGCATGTTCCTCTGGAATAATCTTGCTTGGCGGATTAAAATCCATGGGAAGGCGGCCAACTCTATAACCCGACAGAGGGTTCTCATCAGCTGGGGCGGTATTCTTGCAATAAAACCAAGTCTTAACCCATCCCTTAGGGTGGCTTGGCAGGGTGGCTGAAGGAAAACAACCATCTCTGCATCTCTGGATTGAGATTCCACCAAGTGCGAAGTCGGGCCATCTGTGCATTCAGTTTGGTGGTTCATATAGAAAAATTCTTTGAAGAGAGCGATAGTGGGCTCAATTTGCAGATATGCTTCACAAAAAAATTGAAAGTGGCAGATACTTGATATAGAATTTGGGCCCATGTCTTGAGGATGAAGGTTAAAGTGTTTCAAGACTTACCGAAAGAATTTTGACTCAGGCGATGTGAAGCCTCTAAGGAAATGGTCAGTAAAAACCACAACTTCTCCTTCGCCGGGTTTAGGAACATCATCCCCCTTGGCTGGTTCACCAACTAATTTCTTCCTGAGCCGCCAAGATACCTTGGTCTTGATAATCTTTAAGGATGGCCTCGTTGACTAGGGAAGGCACTCAATTGGAAATAGTGGTTTTTGACATGCTTAGCCGCCTAAATATGATGGAAGACTACGGAAATATAAGTGGCGGGTTACTTAAAAAGTAATGACTCCTCATCACAGTCATATGAATAAGACATCATAATGGTAAGTCGCCCTAAACAGTGAATCGGGTTATCTACAGATGCAGTTTCTGAAAACTTGGCGAGTTACACATATGTTGGTAAGCTGCCTAAGATACATGGGCGGGTTAGCTAAGTTTGGGGTTGCTGAATTTTTTGTTAAGTATGAACAAACAAGTTTCAGACTAGAACAGCTACACTTATGGATCTATGGGTAGTTCAAAAAATAAAATTAATTGCTAAACCTAATGGTAGTGACGGAAGTACTCATGAACTACTCATAGATTATGGAGGAAGCAGGGTCTATTCAGAAGCAAGACCAATGTTAAAACTATTACCGCGACATTTCTATGGCCTTCTCAGATCAAATACAGGATCTATTCAGGATATCACGGGGAAGGACAGAAAACACCAACGACCTCTATGAACTATGACGAGATAATGTGAATCTAAGGAAAGGAGGTTTACGTACCTGGTTGTACAGGCCGAGAGCATAGATGCACCACTGAACTCCGGTGAAGACGGAGTGGCGCTGTAGTCCCAAGCGAGGTGGCTGCGGAAGGTCGACTGGCGCGGCGGAGCTCCAGTCGCAGAGGTTTCCGAGAGGAAGAAGAAGAAGCAGAGAAGATGAGGTAAAATGAGAAAGGGGACCCCCCGTGCGTATTTATAAGGGGAGGCAATAGTAAATGGCAGGTGCGAAAGTCGAGGAGGCGCAATAACTTTTGGAACAAAAAGACGCCTCGGTTCTTGGGACAAGTGGATTTACACAAGATTCGTTATGATGTCATCAGGGATTTACCAAATTTTTGGAGGTGACACCATCCTTTCATATGGCGGGTTATGAAGTTTTTCAAAGCTAATATTGTAAGACCCAAAGGGAAGACTCGCCAGACCGAAGGATTTAAGATTGACAAGAACAAGTTCAAATCAATCTAGGGCCTAATGTTGGGGATATAACCCCACTGTATAAACCGCCCTGAAAGGGCCGTGTAAAGTCATTGGCGACTCTTAGATTTAGGCCTCAGATGGGCCAGGACGATCAAGACACTGGATCAGAAGGGCGGCTCACAAGATGGGCCAGCCTAGGACCTGAAGCCAGAAGGCGGCAGGTGGTTCAGAGGTGTAAGCCGCCATACGGTGTATTGTCGCACAAGGCAAGGCAACTTAGAGTTAGGCTCGTTCACAAATCGTGACCCGACCCAGAATCTTGTAAGCCGGAGACCTCGACATGTATATAAAGGTGAGTCCCCGGTATAGAATAGGGCAAGTTACAATCAATCGATAGCTAGGTCAAGCGAATCCGCTCCCTTGTAATCGATACTCAATCAATAAGCAGAAAAGCAGGAGTAGGCTTTTACCTGCATCGTGAGGGGCCGAACCTGGGTAAATTCGTGTCCTTCGACCTGCTCAACCCTGACAAGCTAATCACCGTTTGCGATGGTCCCACGTCTAAGTCCTCACACTGGGACATCTGCCGTGACAAAACCACGACACAGACCTTAGCAAAGCATGCCCCAAGGATCTGTTCGCTCTTCCTCGCATTGATCAAATCGTCGATTCGACTGCTGGTTGTGAGAGTTTGAATTTCCTAGATGTGTACTCCGGTTAACATCAGATAAAGATGGCCTTCGAGGACCAGGAAAAGACATCTTTTGTCACACCTTTTGGAGCTTTTTGCTACGTCTCCATGCCTTTTGGGCTCAAGAGTGCGGGGGCTACTTATCAGCGTGGCATGCAGAGCTGTTTTCACAATCAGATTGGGTGCAATGTTCATACTTACGTTGATGATATCACCGTTAAATCTCAGATGAAGGAAACTTTGCTTGCTGGTCTCAAGGAGACCTTTGACAACCTCCGGCGGTACAAGATGATGCTTAACCCGACCAAGTGCGTCTTTGGAGTTCGAGCAGGAAAATTGTTGGGTTTTCTAGTTTCAGAAAGAAGTATTGAAGCTAACCTAGAGAAAATCAAGGCAATGACCTTGCTTGCTAAGCCGGCCAACATCAATGATGTCCAGCGTATGGCGAGTCGAATTTGCAGCCTTGAGCCGTTTCATAAGCCATCTTGGTGAGAAGGCGATTCCTCTATACCAGATGGTGAAGAAGACCAACAACTTAAATGCAGGTGATCCGCAAATAACGCTTTTGAGGCCCTCAAGAAGCAGTTGTGTGAGCCGCCCGTTCTGGCCGCCCCCATTGACAAAGAGCCTATACTCCTGTATATTGCTGCTAAGAATAAAGCGGTAAGTGTTGCAGTTGTCGTGGAATGCAAGGAGGCTAGGAGGGAGTATCGAGTCCAGTGGCGTGCATATTATATCAGTGAAGTCCTGACCGAGTCCAAGCAACGGTATCCACATTGGCAGAAGCTGGTTTTCGGGGTCTTCATGGCGAGTCGCAAGTTGAAGCATTATTTTCTGGAGCTTCCTATTATTGTGGACAGCTCATCCCTGTTGGGAGACATCATCCAAAAGAGGGAAGCCACAGGATGAGTTGCTAAGTGGGAAATTGAGCTTGGGCCGCATCATCTAAAATATGTGCCACAGCTATTAATTCTCAAGCATTGGTGGACTTCATCAACGATTGGACCGAATTTCAAGTTCCCAAAGAAAAGCCAGACAACACTTATTGGACAATTCACTTTCATGATTCTAGGCAGCTGGAGTGCTCGGGGGATGGAGTTATCTTATCTTCCCCAAGAGGTGATAAATTTTGTTATGTTCTAAGGATCATGTTTCCTTGTTCTAATAATGCAGCAGAGTACGAAGCTCTCCTCCATGGTCTCCGTATGGCTAGGATATGATTCTTAGTCGCGTCAGATGCCTCGGAAACCCTGACTTGGTTCTCAGCAAGTTTCTGGAAAGTGGGATTCCAAGGATCCCCGCATGGCGGCTTATCCCAAGCGGTGACTAACATCGCAGGTCACTTCAAGGGTTATCAGGTGGATCACATTCATAGGGGCTCAATGAGGTAGCTGATACATTGTCGCGACTTGGCTCTCAGCATAAGCCAATCCCTCCCAATGTTTTCCTTGATGTGCTCCATAATCCTTCTGTCAAGTTGCCATCCAAGGAAGATCTGGCTATACCTGACCCAGAGGCATAGTTGGTGGTGGCTCTTCGTGCTACCCCAGATTGGATGGTTCCTTATTTGACATATCTGACTCGAGGCGAGCTCCCTAAGGATGAACTTATCGCTCGTCAGATCATCTGACGCTCCAAGTCTATGACTATTTTGTCCATGGCGAGTTGCAAAGAAGAAGCATCACCGGTGTTTTTCAATGTTGTGTTTCCCCTGATGAGGGCTGCGAGATCCTCAATGATATCCATTCTAGGGATTGTGGGCATCATGCTGGCTCAGAATCCCTGGTTGTGAAGGCTTTTCGACATGGTTTTTATTGGCTCACGGCTTACGCAGATGCTGAGGATATCGTGCGCAAGTGTGATGGATGTCAGACGTTTGCATGTCAGGCTCATGTACTGGCTTAGGGACTTCAAATGATTCCCATCACTTGGCCTTTTGCGGTATGGGGGCTTGATATGGTTGGTCCACAAATGGTCCAAGGACAGGAAAACTCATCTGCTAGTTGATGTTGATAAATTCACCAAGTGGGTTGAAGCAGAGGCTATCAGCAATTGTAATGCAAAAACATCAGTCAATTTCTTAAAAAAGTTGATCTTTCACTTTTGTTATCCTCACAGCATCATCACTGATAATGGGACTAACTTGTCCAAAGGAGCCATGAAGAAGTTTCGTCAGCAAGAGCACATCCGGCTTGACGTGGCCTCAATGGCACACCCTCAGTCCAATGGACAGGCAGAACATGCTAACCAGGAGATTTTGCGAGGCATCAAGCCAAGACTTATGGTTCCCCTTGAGCGTACTCTGAGTTGTTGGGTTGAGGAGCTCCCTTTCATCCTTTGGAGTATACGGACTACCCCCAACAGATCAACTGGCTACACACCTTTCTTCATGGTTTACAGTGTTGAAGCAGTGCTTCCAAGCGATATTCGTCATGATTCCCCCAAAGTGGCAGCTTATGTTGAAGAAGATAATGAACAAGCTCGACGGGACTCTCTCGATGCTCTGGAGGAGGAACGTGACTTTGCAGCATCAAGATCGGCATATATGAGAAAGAACTACGTCGCTATCACCGCCATAGAGTTCGTAGCCGTACTTTCCAAGAGGGCGACTTAGTGCTCCGATTGATACAAGATCAAACTGCTATGCATAAGCTTTCACCTCCTTGGGAAGGGCCTTTTGCGATCAGCAAAAACCTCAAAACGGTTCATATTATCTGTTTGACATACGTGAACACAAGAAGTCACGTACATCAGAGGAGGAGACCAACAGGCCTTGGAATATTGCTCATCTCTGTCCTTACTACACTTAGAGCCACTGGCTCTAGCTTTAGTACTTACCTATGTGTATATATCTTTTATGATCAAATTTAATGAAGCAGGCATCCCCTACACTCATGGCCTCTATTGTTTTGTCCCGTATATTGTGCACGAGTCTTTATTTCTTGATCATAGGTCACTTGGGGGCTCCCAACTCATCAAGTTTAGCTATTAACATCCCTTTTGACCCGGCATATGCCATTATATATCATGGTTAAACCCGCCTGTTTGCTTGATGCTCATCCGCCAAGATGACCCGACGTACTCTTGATAGTCAATCTATTATGACCCTGAACTTGTGAATGTTAAAACACCGACATATTGCATGTGAGAGTCGGCCTGGAGAAAGCTAGGATAAACAATAGGCTATCACACCAGCTTTATTGAAGCAAGACTCGAGCCTCGAAAGTCGTATTTTTGTCAAGCCTCGAAAGCCGACCTAACATCTATCTTTATATGTCTATTCAACTTTTTGTTTTAAAGGTCTATCTTTTTTGATCAAGATTGATATTGACCATGAGTCGCCGGGTCATTGATACACCAGCTTATTTTGAGCAAAGAAAGGTTGATATCAACCATGAGTCAGCGGGTTAGTAATATACCTGGTTCTTCTAAGCATAAATTGGGCAGACAAGGATGAGTTATGGGTGACATATACAAATACGACTCGCCAGATCATTACTTCACGGCAGCAAATCATTCAAAGGCTACTAGGTGGGTCAACAGATCACCACACAAGTTCAAACCCTTCTACAAAATATACTCCCAAGTATCAAAGTGCGCGACGGCACTACTGATAAGACAAGTGTTTCCTACTACCCTATTACATCGCTGCATGGGGGCTCAAATATCAACAAGTTTTTTCATGGACTAACTCATTACCGCAACCGGACTTTGCGCCTTCCGGGTTGTCACTTTCCGGGTTCACACCTTCTTGGCGGTCTCCAGCATGCGATGCCTCCGGGTTATCCTGTGCTGCCTTTTCTCCTCCGATCTGAATGTTGTTTAGATCCCAGTCGATAGTTTTTAAAGCTTGGAAGAAGGCATTGTCTTGCATGATAATTGATGGGTCAACATCAGGAGAGAAGATATGCTTACGACGTGCAGGAGTCAAGTGAAAGGGCTCAAAGGTCGGCAGGTTAACCCGCGCATTATCCTCGTAATAAGCCGGTTGATATATGCCCAGGTCGAGGTCTTGAACCAATTGACTCTCCAAGTCACGAGTTTCCTTCACACAATGGGCATAATCCGCTGAAGTAAATTGATGATTGTTGTCAACATTAAATTCAGGAAAGCCGCCAAGCATCTTAGCTGGCTCCTTCTCTGGCACAAATGCTTTGGCGCGACTAAGAGACATCATTGTGCTCGGACAGATAATTTCTTCCACTCTTCATTTTGTTTAGGGATGGTCGATAGTTGTTTCAACACACCCCTTGTAAATTGTGGCGGCTCTTTCCCACCCTTCACAAGCATGATGGTAAACAAGCTTCCTGCATATAACTGCCAAAGGAAGGTGTATACAGCTTTTAGCTTCACCAAAGGTGCTTGGAGGGCATTTACACTTCTATTTCCTGCAAAGGTTAGATGTTTTGCAGGTTAAAACCAATGATCTATCAATTCAACTTTAACATGGGAGCCGACAGGCGAGTTACCAACAATTATTCAAAGAGTTGCTCACCAAAGATAATTGTAGTCATGTGAGTGATATGCTGCTTGATCATGTTCAGATCTTCCGTAACTGGCTTGAGTCGGCCTTCTGCTTCTTCCAGCACGTTTCACCAATGTTGCTTTTTCCTCCTCATATGAGGCCTTCAGCGAGTTCAAAGTTTTAGAGGCAATCACAACAAAATTGTTGCAATGCAGAAGCTGATGACTCGGCCTTCTCACATAGTTTTTTGTCAGTTTTGAGCAGCTCTTATAAGCTGGCCGCTTTCGATTCAGCATAATTGAGCATATCATGTCATAATCAGCAAATTCAATACACATCTTGTGCAGTCCCAAGCCAACAAAGTTGCCGCGACTCGGCCCTTGGGGGCTACAAAAGGTAAAATTATTGTATACTTAAAATGCAAGCGGTTTGCAAGCAAACTACATGGCACTTGGGGGGTAATGCAAGTCTTTTTCTCATAAAGACATAAAGAGAAGACCGGACTCATCTCATGGATATGAGCCGGCCCTTGGGGGCTACATAGTGTTTTTCTCTAGTTCATTAACTCGGGTCAACAATTTAAAGACCCGGCTCTCTCACATAGATGAGCCGGCCCTTGGGGGTAGAAGCTACCTTTTTCAGTTATAAGGTCTGGACAGTTGCTTAAAGAACCGGCTTGTTATTTTCATAACAACCCGGCCCTTGGGGGCTACAGCTCAAATTACAAATCCTACTCAAAGTCTTACACATACTTAAGTTTTCTTATGTCTAAGACTTGGGGGCTACATAAGTATATACGACATTTACAGGAGGGGAATTTTCATACCCCATATTTCCTTTTTAGCAAGTTCACCATGCTCGCTTCCATATCCCGGCTTGAAGATAGCCAGGTCAAATAAAATTGATGAAGCTCGTCTGTGCTAAGATCTTCAAAGTTAGGCAGTTCCAGCTTTGCCTTCCCTTTTTCAGATGCGACCGACTCATCTTTAGTCACAAGATTGGCCAGCACATTTTACGCATCTGGAGCTTTAAAGACTTCTCCAGTGATGTTGACCTCATCATCAACCACTGGGGACGATGGAACGACATTTTCAGCCACCTTCACTAGACCAGAGGCTTGAGCAGGGCTTGGCAGGTCAACAACGTCAGCCGCGTCATCTGGACCAACTTGAGAGTCCATCTAAACTGGCTCCATTGATGTTGTTTTTTCAACACCAGTCGGCTCATCCTATTGGGGCGGCTCAACCCTTTGGGCAATAGAGGCCACCAAGAGTGGATATTCAGACTCAGGAATTTCTGGAGCCAAAGATGACTCACCAATTTTCCTCTTCTAGGCTTTGGCCCTGCTGTCACATAAACATGATCAAATATAAGAAGTAATGACTATGAAGAGATACGAATTATTGACACACTTACCCTTGTTTGATGACCAAGGGCGGAAGCTTTGAAGCAGTTGAGTCTCTAGAAGATGGTGGCGACTCCTGATAATTTGAATTAGATGGGTTAAGAGGTTGCCTAATAAGGCCCGGCTCGTGGAAGAGATGAGGTTGGACTATGAGGCACCTCGGTATGTCGCTTGCGGGTGACTGGCGCATCCGATAAGTCGGCAACTAGTTCTCTAGAGCCACTTCGAGTCCGGCGTTTTAACATACCAGCATGCTATGATTTCTTCAAAGAAAATTGTGGATCTAAGTGAGAATCTGGATGAGAAAACGGTACTTTTCTCATAGTCCGTCTTGTTTTCTTCATAGATAAGTGTTCTAGGCTGGATGAAATTGAAATTACCTCGACATCGCCGGCTCGACTTGCTTCGGTGTTATCCTGAGAATAAGGGGCGCCAGCAAGTTGCATAAATAAATGACCAAGTGAGTCAAGCTCTACCTTCGACTCATTTCCAGTGGGCGGCTCGTAATCACCGACTGTTATGTTCACTTGCTTTGCTAGTGCAGGAGCCGGCTTGCAGGCTTTCTTCCTTTTCCAGAACAGGGAGTCAGCCTGTACGTATCGACAGATTAAGTGAGCCCAACTCAAGCAAAGGTCAATAAGCCGGATAAACGAGTGTAAGCATGCTTATTGGAGGCACTGGCTTCTGAATGCAGAAAGGAGAAAGCACTACAAAAAAAGACACATCCGTGACATTTTAGGCCGAACGAATTTTTTCGGTCATGCTTATGACACTTCTATGACGATAATTGTGACAAAACCCGGTATCATCATAGATGTGGTGGGCTCCTACTTCTATGACAAAAAATAATGACAGAAAATGGGCTTTTCGTCCTGGGCGGGCCGGGGACGCAGTTGCATGACATTCTTTGGGCAGTCCATGACAGAAAAAACCATGGTAGAAGCGAGAGCGAGGAAAATATCGGGGAGTTCCCCGTTATGGTGGGTGGTCGGGGGCCAGGCGATGCGCGTTTCTCTCGTACACATACGTGCGTGGGTGCGAGGCATTGCGCTCTAACTGAACCTCAACGAGGCGTTCGCCTAATGAACTCGAGCGATTGCACTTCAGTTACGCTACATCGAACCCGAGCGATCGATCGATCCCCGGCTATTAACTGAACCCGATCGAGCGATTCCTTCGCTACTGCTGCTAACTGAAGCCGATTGAACCTGCTGCCTCCTTCCCTTGATGAACAGTGAGCGTTGTTGGGAGGTTTGGATGAACAGTTCTTGGTGGGGGGTTGGATGAACAGGACCCCGTGGTAGTAGAGGCCGTTGCCGATGGATGAACAGGACCACGATCGAGCCGGTTGGGGGTGGATGAACAGGACCCCATGGAGGGCTGGATGAAAAGGACCCCGTGGAGGGCTGGTTGAACAGTAGCCGGTGGAGGGCTGGATGAACAGTAGCCCATGGAGGGGTGGTTGAACAGGACCCCATGGAGAGGGCTGGTTGAACAGTAGCCAGTGGAGGCGGTGGAGGCTGGATGAACAGGAGCCGTGGATGAACAGCCGCAGGTGGAGGCTGGTAGAGGTCGACGGTGGATGAACAGTAGCCCGTGGAGGCAGTCGGCAGTGGAGATGAACAGTATCCCGTGGAGTCCCGTTTTGTCGTACGCCACACCCCTCCTGATGAACAGGACCCCCGTTTCGAAAGTAGCGCTCCAACATAAGTCTGTTTCCTCCGTTTTGCGGTACGCCACACCCCTCCCGATCAACAGGACCCCGTTTCGACCGTAGGAGGTCCAAGAGAAGTCTGTGTCCTCTGTTTTACGGTATGCCAGACCCCTCCCGATGAATAGGATCCCGTTTCGACCGTGGCCGGTCGAACACAAGGCCGTTTCCTCCGTTCTGTGGTACGCCAGGCCTCGTTTCGCTCGGCTGTTCCGTCCAAGCCGGTTGGCTCCCGATGAACATGACGTCGCAGTTTCTCCTTTCCGGCCCAGCCATGTACATTAGCCCTGGCTGTACGTATGTGCGAGTAGGCGTCCGAGACCCCGCCCGTATGTACGTACGTGGCCGCATTTACTTTCTTGCACCCTGGCTATACGTACGTGTACACGATACTAATGGGACTGCGTGACATGCTACGTGCGCACCTCTACTACGCCACATGCGCGCCTCTACTACGACATGTACCCTTCCTTACATGGCCACGGTTCATCGCTGCAGCCTGCAGACAGACCGATCGACCTGTATGTACGTACACGTTCGCGACCAGAATGACAACGCTATGTACGCTTCGACCATGTGGGTCTCGACTGTCACCCACTTCCTTGCGTGCGAAGATGTAGCTGGTTGGTCCCAACAGTCAGGGGGGAAATGTTTTTTTCACGAAATATGGTGGCCCGTCTGGTGGGTCCTTGCTGTCAGGTGGAGGAATCATTATTTTGCACGTAATAAGGAGGCACTTCCTTGCTGCGGCCGTGGATGGTGGACCCAGCTGTCAGCCTGTCCATGTACAGTAATCTTTTGATGGAAGTCGTTCGTTGACCAGATTGACCACGCCACGCCGAGAGCACCAAAGCGGTGGACGACGGCGAGTCCTAGGAAGGGGACGACATGGAGCTGGGGAAGACGCGACAGTGGATGCCCACGCGGAGAGGAGTACGAGGGTACACTGGTTCGGCTTCGGTGTGAGGCTATCGTCACCACAGAATAGCAGGGGGTGTGGGTGAGTAGAGGGATTGCCTGGCCAGCAGTGGGAGTAGTAGGGGGCGGTGAGGCCTCCACGGCAGCACAGCCGGCCACGGGAGGCAAGAGCAGGTGGCACGACCGGTGCTGGTTTGGGCGGCTGGAGCAAGAAGATCAGAGGTTGAAGAAGCACTACGGCCGTTGGATGGACATCGTATGGTCACTGGAGCTAGAATCGTTTATATTGACTAAGTTGACAAAGCCCTCCGTCCGCGTCAACTTAGTAGGTCCACAAGTCAGCCTCCCACTATGGTGGGTCCCAGCTAGCAGGGGGAGTATTCATTTTTTGTGCGTAATAAGGAGACGCCTCCTTGCGTGCGAAGATATAGCTGGTGGGTCCGAGCTGACAGCGGGGGGGGGGCATTTTTTTCACGAAATACAGAGGCCCTTCCGGTGGGTCCCAGCTATCAGGTGGAGGAATCATTATTTTGCGCGTAATAAGGAGGCATTTCCTTGCGTGCGGCCGTGGACCCAGCTGGCAGCCTCTCCACGTATAGTCCACTTCCAATGGATGGCGTTCCTTGACCACGTTGACCACGCTGCGCCGAGAGCACCAGGGCGGTGGAAGATGGCGAGGCCTAGGAAGGGAACGACACGGATCCGGGGAAGACTCGGCAGTCGTTTCCCACGCGGAGGGGAGTGCGAGGGTTTACTGGTTCATCTACCGTCGCCGGAGAATAACAATAGTTGTGGGTGAGTAGAGGGATGGCTAGGCCAGTGATGGGAGTACGGTGGGGCGATGAGGCTGCAGGCGGCACTGACCCGCCACGGGAGGAGGGAGCAGGCAGTCCCGCCGGCGCTTGTTTGAGCGGCTGGAGCAGGAAGAGCAGAGATTGAAGAAGCACGACGGCCGTTGGATGGACATCCAATGGTCAGTGCTCTCGTGTGTTGACTAAGTTTACACGGTGTTGCGTGTGCGTCAACCTTTTTTTAGGAAAGCATACGCGTCAACCTGGAGTAGGCGCACAAGTCAGCCTCAAATGTGTGGAAAACAACATGCTGCCCATCTGCCAATATTTCTAATAATTTACAACCCATTCGCTAATTCTTAAGGTTTTTTTGGAGCCCATCTTCTTTTTGTTAGCATTACAACCCATATCGTGGCCATGGTTAAAAATTATACGAAATTTTGCATATTTCGGTGCGGTCAACTATTTTTAATCCCGACATTTCGAGACACATTCAAACTAATTTGAAAAATAAATTCATATCAATATAAAATCCAAATAATTGTCCACGCATATAAATCAATGGAATTTAAAATCTCAAAATGAAAAAAAGGAAATTTGAAATTAATTGCCGATTTGATTTGTTTTAAAAATGTACAACCCATTTCTCATTACAGATAGCCCATTTTCTCGTCTTGAAAGATTTGCAGCCCAGCAGGGCTGACAAAGCAACTAGGCCTCGGTTGGGTATTCTGTAAAAGAACAAAAAAACTGGGCTAGCCATTTTCAGAAACAAAAAAACTACTGGGCTGGTCTTGTGGTAAACATAAAAGAAAAGGCTGGATAGACATGCCAGAGTGCCCTACACAGCCCAGTTGACACCCTGCTTCCGTCTCAAAAACAAAGATAACTGGGCAAGCTACTTCCCTCAAACAAACTAGGCAAGCTACTGGGCCCCTCGTGTCAGCCGCTCTTTGTGCAATTCTCTCGTTTATTGACTACCTTGACAATGGCATGGGACCCATATGTCATAAATCGATTAGGAGGAACCATTTTTCTGACTTGAAATAAGGAGGCACTTGATGTCTACTACGCAACCTTCTTCTTGTAGACGTTGTTGGGCCTGCAAGTGCACAGGTTTGTAGGACAGTAGCAAATTTCCCTCAAGTGGATGACCTAAGGTTTATCAATCCGTGGGAGGCGTAGGATGAAGATGGTCTCTCTCAAGCAACCCTGCAACCAAATAACAAAGAGTCTCTTGTGTCCCCAACACACCCAATACAATGGTAAATTGTATAGGTGCACTAGTTCTAAGAGATGGTGATACAAGTGCAATATGGATGGTAGATATAGGTTTTTGTAATCTGAAATAATAAAAACAGCAAGGTAACAAGTGGTAAAAGTGAGTATAAACGGTATTGCAATGATAGGAAACAAGGCCTAGGGTTCATACAGTGCAAGTTCTCTCAACAATAATAACATAGATAGAACATATGACAAGCCCTCAACATGCGACAAAGAGTCACTCCAAAGACACTAATAGCGGAGAACAAACGTAGAGATTATGGTCGGGTACGAAACCACCACAAAGTTATTCTTTCGGATCAATCTATAAAAGAGTTCGTACTAGAATAACACCTTAAGACACAAATCAATCAAAACCCTAATGTCACCAAGATACTCCATTTTCACCTCAAGTATCCATGGGCATGATTATACGATATGCATCACACAATCTCAGGTTCATCCAACCAACATAAAAGTACTTCAAAGAGTGCCCCAAAGTTTCTACCGGAGAATCAAGAACGTGTGCCAACCCCTATGCATAGGTTCATGGGCGGAACCCGCAAGTTGGTCACCAAAACATACATCAAGTGGCACATGATATCCCATTGTCACCACGGGTAAACATGGCAAGACATACATGAAGTGTTCATAAAAGACTCAATCCGATAAGATAACTTCAAAGGGGAAACTCAATTCATCACAAGAGAGTAGAGGGGGAGAAACATCATAATATCCAACTACAATAGCAAAGCTCGGGATACATCAAGATCATGCCATAGAGGGAACATGAGAGAGAACACGAGAGAGAGAGAGAGAGATCAAACACATAGCTACTGGTACATACCCTCATCCCCAAGGGTGAACTACTCCCTCCTCGTCATGGAGAGCGCCGGGATGATGAAGATGGCCACCGGTGATGGATCCCTCCGGCGAAGTCTGGGAAAGGGGTCCCGATTGGTTTTTGGTGGCTCTGGAGGCTTGCGGCGGCGGAACTCCCCATCTATCTTCTGTTTTGGAAGTTTTAGGGTACGACGGTATATATGGGTGAAAGGAGTACGTCGGTGGAGCTACGGGGGCCCCACGAGGCAGGGGGGCGCGCCCAGGGGGGTGGGCGCGCCCCCCACCCTCGTGAGCACCTCCCGTATCTTCTGACATGGGGTCCAAATCCTTCAGTTGGGTTTCCTTCCAAAAATAACTTTTCCAGTTCATTTTGTTCCATTTTTACTCCGTCTGATATTCCTTCACCTCGAAACACCGAAATAGGCAAAAAACAGCAAATCTGGGCTGGGCCTCCGGTTAATAGGTTAGTCCCAAAAATAATATAAAAGTGGATAATAAACCCCAATATTGCCTAAAACAGTAGATAAAGTAGCATGGAGCAATAAAAAATTATAGATACGTTGGAGACGTATCAAGCATCCCCAAGCTTAATTCCTGCTCGTCCTCGAGTAGGTAAATGATAAAAAAGATTTTTTGATGCGGAGTGCTACTTGGCATAATTTTAATGTAATTCTTCTTACTTGTGATATGAATATTCAGATCCAAACGATTTAAGACAAAAGTTCATATTGACACAAAAATAATAATACTTCAAGCAGACTAACTAATCAATTATGTCATCTCAAAAGAACATAGCCAAAGAAAGTTCATCCCTACAAAATCATATAGTTAGGCTATGCTTCATTTTCGTCACACAAAGATGTTCCCAACTTCTATACCCCCGATGACAAGCCAAGCAATTGTTTCATACTCAAATAATCTCAAACTCTTTCAACCTTCACGCAATACATGAGCGCGAGCCATGGGTATAGCACTATGGGTGGAATAGAAATATGATGATGGGATTGTATGGAGAAGACAAAAAAGGAGAAAGTCTCATGTCGACGAGGATAATCAACGGTCTATGGAGATGCATCAATTGATGTCAACATGAGGAGTAGGGATTGCCATGCAACGGATGCACTAGAGCTATAAGTATACGAAAGCTCCACAAAAGAAACTAAGTGGGTGTGCATCCAACTTGCTTGCTCACGAAGACCTAGGGCACTTTGAGGAAGCCCATCATTGGAATATACAAGCCAAGTTCTATAATGAAAAATTCCCACTAGTATATGAAATTGACAAAATGAGAGACTCTCTATCATGAAGATCTTAGTGCTACTTTGAAGCACAATATATGAGACTTACTACATGAAGAACAAGGTGCTACTTTGAAGCACAAGTGTGGTAAAAGGATAGTAGCATTGTCCCTTCTCCCTTTTTCTCTCATTTTTTTATTTTTTTTATTATTTGGGCCTTTTCTCTTTTTTTTATGGCCTCTTTTTTTCTCGTTCGGAGTCTCATCCCGACTTATGGGGGAATCATAGTCTCCATCATCCTTTCCTCACTTGGGACAATGCTCTAATAATAATGATCATCACACCTTTATTTCTATTACAACTCAACAATTATAACTCGAAACTTAGAAAAAAATATGACTCTATATGAATGCTTCCGGCGGTGTACCGGGATGGTGCAATGAATCAAGAGTGACACGTATTGAAAATAATGCATGGTGGCTTTGCCACAAATACGATGTCAACTACATGATCATGCAATGGCAATATGAAAAAGTAATGTATGTCATAATAAGGATGATGGAAGTTGCATGGCAATATATCTTGGAATGGCTATGGAAATGCCATGATAGGTAGGTATGGTGGCTGTTTTGAGGAAGATATAAGGAGGTTTATGTGTGAAAGAGCATATCATATCATGGGGTTTGGATGCACCGGCGAAGTTTGCACCAACTCTCAAGGTGAGAAAGGGAAATGCACGGTACCGAAGAGGCTAGCAAGTGCGGAAAGATAAAAGTGCGTATAATCCATGGCTCAACATTAGTCAAAAGAACTCATATACTTATTGCAAAAATTTAGATGCCATCAAAAATCAAGTACTACGCACAATGCTCCTAGGGGGATAGATTGGTAGGAAAATACCATCGCTCGTCCCCGACCGCCACTCATAAGGATGCACAAGCCAGGTACCCTTCATGTTTCAAATTTGTTACACAACTTTACCCATACGTGCATGCTACGGACTTGCAAACTTCAACACAAGTATTTCTCAAATTCACAATTATCAACTAGCACGACTTTGATATTATTACCTCCATATCTCAAAACAATTATTAAGCATTAAATTTATCTTAGTATTCAATTCACTCAAAAGAAAGTTTCACATATCTTGAACACGAAGTATATTAACATTAAGAAAATTACCATGCTATTAACGACTCTCAAAATAATCTAAGTGAAGCATGAGAGATCAAGTTTCTTTAAAAAAATCCACCACCGTGCTCTAAAAGATCTAAGTGAAGTACTAGAGCAAAAATTATCACGCTCAAAAGATATAAGTGAAGCACAATGAGCAAAACTATCAAGCTCAAAAGATATAAGTGAAGCACATTGAGTATTCTAACAAATTCCAATTTATGTATGGCTCTCTCTCATTAAATAATTCAGATCTTGGTACTTTATTCAAACAGCAAGAAAAGCTAAAGAAAAATACATTGCAAGGATAGCACAACTCATGTGAAGAAGCAAAAACTTAGGCTCAACCGATACTAACCGATAGTTGTTGAAGAAGAAAGGTGGGATGCCTACCGGGGCATCCCCAAGCTTAGATGCTTGAGACTTCTTGAAATATTATCTTGGAGTGCCTTGGTAATCCCCAATCTTGAACTTTTGTGTCTCCTTAATTCCTCTCATATCATGGTTTCTCTTTTTATCAAAAGCTTCATTCACAACAAACTCAACAAGAACTCGTGAGATAGGTTAGTATAAACCAATGCAAAACCTTATCATTTTCTACTGTAACAAATCACTAACATTATTATTCAACATTTCATACTAAATGCCTCTGCATATTTAATACTCCTATCATCAAATAGAATCATTAAACAAGCAAACATATGCAAACAATGCAAACATAACAGCAATCTGCCAAAACAGTATAGTCTGTAAAGAATGCAAGATTCATCATACTTCCCTAACTCCAAAAATTATAAACTAAAAATCCAACTGTAATAAATTTATCAGATCTCAATATGCAAAAAGATTCAACATTATACCACTCTCTGACTTTTCTAAGGAATTTTTGCAACAGCGGTCAACTTTCTGTTTTCAAACAGCAACATGCAAACTAGCAAAATAAGCATGGCAAAGGCTATCCTTGAATTTTTTATTGAAACTAAAGATGAAAAACATTATTCTAACTAAGATAAATCAAAGCTAAAGAAAATAAAATGACGCTCCAAGAAAAACACATATCATGTGGTGAATAAAAATATAGCTCCAAGTAAAGTTACCGATGAACTAAGACGAAAGAGGGGATGCCTTCTGGGGCATCCCCAAGCTTAGGCTCTTGGTTATCCTTGAATATTACCTTGGGGTGCCTTGGTCATCCCCAAGCTTAGGATCTTGCCACTCCTTATTCCATATTCCATCGAATCTTTACCCAAAACATGAAAACTTCACAACACAAAACTTAACAGAAAACTCGTGAGCTCCGTTAGCGAAAGAAAACAAAACACCACTTCAAGGTACTGTAGTGAACTCATTCTTTATTTTTATTGGTGTTAAACCTACTGTATTACAACTTCTCTATGGTTTATAAACTATTTTACTAGACAAAGATTCATCAAAATAAGCAAACAACACACGAAAAACAGAATCTGTCAAAAACAGAACAGTCTGAAATAATCTGTAACTAACGCAAACTTCTGGAACTCCAAAAATTCTAAAATAAATTGGTGGACCTGAGTAATTTGTCTAGTAACCATATTAAAAAATAATCAACTAAATAGCACTCTCCAGTAAAAATTTCTAGCTAATCTCGTGAGCGCTAAAGTTTCTGTTTTTTACAGCATGATCATAAAGACTTCACCCAAGTCTTCCCAAAGGTTCTACTTGGCACAAACACTAATTAAAACATAAAACCACATCTAAAAAGAAGCTAGATGGTTTAATTATTCCTAAACAGAACCAAAAAGAAAGAAACTAAAATAAAATTGGGTTGCCTCCCAACAAGCGCTATCGTTTAACGCCCCTAGCTAGGCATTATGATTTCAATGATGCTCACATAAAAGATAGGAATTGAAACATAAAGAGAGCATCATGAAGAATATGACTAGCACATTTAAGTCTAACCCACTTCCTATGCATAGGGATTTTGTGATAAAACAACTTATGGGAACAATAATCAACTTGCATAGGAAGGTAAAACAAGCATAACTTCAAAACTTTAAGCACATAGAGAGGAAACTTGATATTATTGCAATTCCTACAATCATATGTTCCTCCCTCATAATAATTTTCAGTAGCATCATGAATGAATTCAACAATATAACCAGCACCTAAAGCATTCTTTTCATGATCTACTTGCATAGAAAATTTACTACTCTCCACATAAGCAAAATTCTTCTCATGAATAATAGTGGGAGCAAACTCAACAAAATAGCTATCATGTGATTGAAAATTAAGATCAAGATGACAAGTTTCATGGTTATCATTATTATTTAAAGCATATGTGTCATCACAATAATCATCATAGATAGGAGGCATGCTTTCATCATAGTAAATTTGCTCATCAAAGCTTGGGGGACAAAAATATCATCTTAATCAAACATAGCATCCCCAATCTTGTGGCTTTGGATATCTCTAGCATCATGGATATTCAAGGAATTCATACTAACAGCATTGCAATCATGCTCATCATTCACATATTTCATGCCAAGCATTCTATGTAATTCTTCTTCTAGTACTTGAGCACAATGTTCCTTCCCATCATACTCACGAAAGATATTAAAAAGAGGAAGCGTATGAGATAAACTCAATTCCATTTTTTGTAGTTTTCTTTTATAGACTAACTAGTGCTAAAACAAGAAACAAAAAGATTCGATTGCAAGATCTAAAGATATACCTTCACTTACCTAGCCTCCCAACGGTGCCGTAAAAGAGCTTGATGTCTACTACGCAACCTTCTTCTTGTAGACGTTGTTGGGCCTGCAAGTGCACAGGTTTGTAGGACAGTAGCAAATTTCCTCAAGTGGATGACCTAAGGTTTATCAATACGTGGGAGGCGAGGGATGAAGATGGTCTCTCTCAAGCAACCCTGCAACCAAATAACAAAGAGTCTCTTGTGTCCCCAACACACCCAATACAATGGTAAATTGTATAGGTGCACTAGTTCGGCGAAGAGATGGTGATACAAGTGCAATATGGATGGTAGATATACGTTTTTGTAATCTGAAATAATAAAAACAGCAAGGTAACAAGTGGTAAAAGTGAGTATAAACGGTATTGCAATGATAGGAAACAAGGCCTAGGGTTCATACTTTCACTAGTGCAAGTTCTCTCAACAATAATAACATAGATAGAACATATGACAAGCCCTCAACATGCGACAAAGAGTCACTCCAAAGACACTAATAGCGGAGAACAAACGTAGAGATTATGGTCGGGTACGAAACCACCACAAAGTTATTCTTTCGGATCAATCTATAAAAGAGTTCGTACTAGAATAACACCTTAAGACACAAATCAATCAAAACCCTAATGTCACCAAGATACTCCATTGTCACCTCAAGTATCTGTGGGCATGATTATACGATATGCATCACACAATCTCAGGTTCATCCAACCAACATAAAAGTACTTCAAAGAGTGCCCCAAAGTTTCAACCGAAGAATCAAGAACGTGTGCCAACCCCTATGCATAGGTTCATGGGCAGAACCCGCAAGTTGGTCACCAAAACATACATCAAGTGGCACATGATATCCCATTGTCACCATGGATAAACACGGCAAGACATACATCAAGTGTTCATAAAAGACTCAATCCGATAAGATAACTTCAAAGGGGAAACTCAATTCATCACAAGAGAGTAGAGGGGAGAAACATCATAAGATCCAACTACAATAGCAAAGCTCGGGATACATCAAGATCATGCCATAGAGGGAACATGAGAGAGAACACGAGAGAGAGATCAAACACATAGCTACTTGGTACATACCCTCATCCCCGAGGGTGAACTACTCCCTCCTCGTCATGGATAGCGCCGGGATGATGAAGATGGCCATCGGAGATGGATCCCTCCCAGTGGTACCAAAAAGGGGTCCCGATTGGTTTTGGTGGCTCTGGAGGCTTGCGCGGCGAACTCCCGATCTATCTTCTGTTACGGAAGTTTTAGGGCACGACGGTATATATGGGTGAAAGGAGTACGTCGGTGGAGCTACGGGGCCCCACAAGGCAGGACGCGCCAGGGGGTGGCGCGCCCCACCCTCGTGAGCACCTCCCATATCTTCTGACGTGGGGTCCAAGTCCATCAGGTGGGTTTCCTTCCAAAAATAACTTCTCCAGTTGATTTCGTTCCGTTTTGACTCCGTCTGATATTCCTTTTCCTCGAAACACTGAAATAGGCATAAAACGGCAAATCTGGGCTGGGCCTCCGGTTAATAGGTTAGTCCCAAAAATAATATAAAAGTGGATAATAAAGCCCAATATTGCCTAAAACAGTAGATAAAGTAGCATGGAGCAATCAAAAATTATAGATACGTTGGAGACGACAAGACTTGCTAACGTGCATCGCCATGACCACAGTAGGTCCCTGTTGTCATCCTCTCCATGTACAATCATCTCCTGATTGTGTACGCGTCAACCTAGTAGGCCTAGAAGTCAGCCTCTAAACCCGTGGCGGACAAATACAGCCCATTCCATACGTTCACACGGAAAGTTCAACATACAGAGCAAAGTAACAAGTCTGACCAGAAATAGAGTACTAAACTTCTACGTTGACAACCATCATAGCCAAGTTAACTATCTACTCCCACTAATACTCTAGTGTACAAGTACTGACTTACTCCTAGCTAACTAGATGATGTCGGCCGCCATCCGCGGTACACGCTAAATGCCGACACCGATGTCCTCCTCCTCGCCTCGGACATGCCGGAGGTGCGATAGGGTGCATTGCTCGCGCGCGTTGGCCCTTTCCATGCCGGCGTGGTCCACCGAGCTTCAGCTTCTAAGCGGGAAACCCACATGACGAGCTGGTAGTAAAATTTGGCGTCGCGCACGCGTGCGTGCCCGACAGCCTCTAGGGATATTTGTCGGGCGCCGGCCTCCACGTAGTCAGCCCAGTCGCGGGCGCTCTGCTCGCGACTCAAAGCGGCGGTGCGCTGCTGCTCCATGCCCCGCTAGCGGCGCAATTCAGCGATACACTGCTCCTCCGCCAGGCGGTCATGCTCCAACAAGTACTCGACCTCCGCATTGCCATCTAAAGACCGATAGAATGCCTCCTCCCTCCGTCTTCCTTCCGATGAATAACGAACACTAGCTCCGGCGGTGAGCGCATCTAGCATCGGCTATTGTGGATGGTCGAGGCATGACGGACATGGCGAGAGCAAGGGCAAGTGGCGAGCGACTTCGGGCCGGTGGGCGTTGTGAGGGAGCTGATAGGGCGAGTTGGGTGACGGTGCTACCGGAGAACGCCGGGAACCAGTAATTATAGACGGATAGTGTACATGTAGCAGCATGTCGCGGGAAACGCGACGATCATAAAAAATATCACCAACCAAGGTAGTTGAAGCAGCATGTCGTAGGAAACGCGACGGTCATCGGAATTCATTGCATAAGCAGGCATGGCTTAGCGCACCAGCTTACCGTGGAAAACTGGAAAAACTGATGTGTCATCCCATCCCGTTAGTGGTTCGTCCCGTTCGTGCTGGGTCGCACATCGGCATGACGGTCAAATGAGAGCACTCGAATCATCAAGATGAGGTACTCCCTCCTTGTCAAAAATGATTCCACCACTCATCATCTACCTTGGTTGGTGAGATTTTTGAATTGAGCCCTGCAAACCGGAAATGAGGTAGTACGTGCTTAATCCTCTATTTATTCGTGTAGGATCGAGTAGGTTGGATCGTGTACGTGTAGGATCGAGTAGGTCGGATAGTGTACGTGTAGGATCGCATTAGCTGATGAACGTTCGCTGGGAGATAAGGCATCTGCGAATGTTTTTGCTGGCAGTTTCTTCAGATTCGCATGGCATTTTCTTCAGAACAGCTTGCCAGTGTCTTCAGAGGTAGGCATTTTTATTTAGAAAATTGCCACCTTTGGATCTTGCGTTGCTACTAAAACTGCCAGGAGCGTATTAGTAGGCTAGCTAGTGATCAGTAAGTAACTTGTAAACACTGAGCGAACAAAAATAAGGAACTGCTAGTAACTTGTAAACACCGAGAACACAGAAATCAGGATCATGCTGTGCACAGTAGTAAGAGTCGATCTTTTTGAAATGTTCACACGAGACTCACAGGCCTGGCATTGTAATATGTTCACATTAGTAGCCCAATTTCACAACCAACTAGTAACATGTTAATGCATCTCAATGATTCATAGATCATATACAAATATGTAGCTCCAAAAGCAAAGATCTAGAAAAAACGTATGTTCGTCCTACTAATATGGATGCTTCTCTAGGCCAACATTTAGTACAGAGTGAAAGACAAATTTGTTTGTGAAGTCTATAATTCCTCTTGAAAACGTAAGTGGTTTCACCAACAGCTGGAACCATGATAATGAACCACACATGATGGAGGAACATCTACTGCAATATGATTTGGTCTTCTCTCGATCACACGGCGAGACTATTTTCGGAATACAAACTTTAACTTAGGCAAATTGATGCCCATTGTATAATCAGACCAAAGCAATGAAGCACCTAGTGTTGTGTAGTCCATGAAGTGACTATCCAGTCTTTCTGTGTCTATTTTCAACTGGCACTGCATGCAGTGACTATACTATTCTTTTGTGTAGTTCCACCAAAATTGCGGTCACTTTGTTTGTTCGGGCAGAGATCTGTCTGCACAAATATCAACCTGCTAGTAAACATATACCCCACCTTGTATTTTCGGTTTAAACATGCCTCTTCCGCTTAGCATCTGTCATGTTTTGCATTGGACAATTTGATACTGTCATGTTTGGCCTTTGACAATTTTGTACTGAATTGATTTGCTGGTACGGAGCAGAAATATAGCGCCTATTCTTCATCAAACCAAGGATATCCATGTTCGTAGTGATGGAAAAGGTGAAATCGATACAACCGAAATTGAGCATCCAATCATTGAATCATGTCCTGCACCTCCAATGTAGGTCAACCCTGCCAATAAATTCACATGCAAACCACTAATATTACTATCTAATGACAGTACAAAAAGAGTAGCAAGATAGTAGCAAACCATGTACCTTCGTAATGAACATCTCATAGTGCCACCAATTGGATATAAAGGTTTGGAAGAAAACAAGCTCCTAATGTTGAACCATTTGGACTTTTTGTGCAATTCCACTAAAATCGAGCATCCCTGTTTGCATAGATATTGAAATGTGATTACTAGAAAGTGGCACTAGTTGAAGCATAGACTCAAAAATATAAGCATTCCAATTTCTTAATGGGAAAAGGCAGGAAGATTGTTTCTAACCACCCGTTTGAAGGAATAAATAAGGCAATGGCGGCTGATGTCAGGAAGGCATATATAGTTTTTTTTGAAAAAGTGAACCATTCCTGACCTTTCCTCTTCTTTTAAGCATATTTTGTGGAGTTCAACTGCAATAAAATGCCACCACCGTCTTGAAAATTTAGTCACATTGTACAAAAGGAAATGACTTTAATAGTGCAAATTAAGTTTTTCGTCTGCGTGACCAGCAGCGCAGAGGATAGCAAATTCGGAAGATGGTGGAGTGGAAAAAGATCCACATGGAGCGACGTGGCAGATGGGGCAAGAGAACAAGGGTATGGTTTGAAAAGAGGTAGCATACCTGAGGGTCGGCGGGAAGTGGCTTTTCTCATGGTCATCATCCTCCGCACACACTATGGCAGCGAGCTTGGCGGCGGAGGCCATCCCGCCTGGGCGCTAGATCTGACAAGACGGCCTTGTCGTCAGTGCGTGACCTCGCTCGCCGACGACGAGTGCATCAACGCTGCACGTCCTTTTCTTCCCCGGCAGATGTGAGACCACCGGTGAGGAGGGAGAGAGAGGCCGTCTTTTTTAGATCTGGAGAGAGGGTGATAGTGTGAGAAGCAAGTGGGCAACCCTTAGCAAGAAAGCATTGAAGCTCCAGCCTATATATCTTTTTTGATACTAGTACTAGAGGTGGAGTAGTGGTAGAGTAGTTTATATTTTCTCTGCATACAGTACCAGTTAGTCATGCTTCAAAACTGAATGGCACGCCATTAAAAAAATAAAGGTCGATAACTAATGCGGCACCTCGGGCCAACTTGGCCAGATCGCATTTTGCATGAGAAATTACACCGGTATGCTACGTACCTACAACTACGATCATGGCGACTGTCATCTATAGAAGGTAGCAATTTGTCGAGTTCCCGACTGCTCTCGGGATTACACGGACTATGGAGTTGTTTCTAGCTTTGACAAGCTTGTTGCCTTCCTTCATAGTTCGACTGGATGGATATTGCTCAAAAATCAGTTTCCATACACGGATGTGTACTCTGATGCAATTCAATACGAGGGTCTTGTGTTTGCTGCCACCACTCGTGGCGCTATTTTTGCATGGAATCCTTATGCTTTCAGTATGTTTGTCTTCCAACGTAATTATAATTGTTTCATCCACATGCATGCAGGTTAGCTAGTTTCCCTTTACTAATTAACCTTTTTGTGTTTCCAAGGTCCTGTGAACATTCCACCACCTATACTTGAAAAAATTTATAACCAATGGGGAGATGACGACGATGATGATCACGAGCATGAGGACCCATATACTCAGTGGCGCCTGGCAACTTATTCCGATGGATCACCTCTTCTTGTCTATATACAGGGCACCGTTGATGTTACTAAGGAAGCAGGTGTTGTCTCCCATGGTCACACTCTCCGGACCTATTCCAACATCCGTTGCAGGGTATTCGGGATGGATACTATTGTGCTAGCGCCAACACCTTCTCCCTAGTTTAGTATTGATACTCTTGGAGGAAACTCACTCTTCCTTGGACAAAACTATCCAATGATGGTGAAAGGCGATCTAGCTGATGTTCACACAACGTTACTACCATTTATGAGAAGCAATTTTATCTATACCGCGGACATTGCTATGCTTCCCTACTGTGGCTATCACAATATGGGCCATGAAATAGGCCGCTTCAGCTTGGATGATCAGTCCTGCGTTGGTTGATAGTAGCTGGCCCTTCCGAGACAAACTCTTCTGCTTCAAAGCAAGCGTTTCCAACACCGAGGATTGGTTGAGCTGAAGTTCATTTCATTGCTTGTTATTTATTGTGTGATGAAAACTTTAGTATTTACTAGAATGTTTTGTTGGAATTAATCTATAATCCAACATGTATCCTCGTTGTTGTTGTGTGTTGATGACTTGTTGTATGTAAGGAATGGTATATTTGCATATGCATGTCATAAACTCAATTTATAAATGGTTTTCGACTCACTTCTTGGAGTGTTAGTGCCATAGTAGTATAGCCAGCATCCGGTTATGTGAAGTTGCCACATCACATAGAGCCAACCAATAGTTAGTTCTAGTTAGATCAACTAGAGCTAGGTGTCGCACGGAGGCCGAGAAATATGGTGATAGCGTGACTGCGTGATGTGGGCTTGTACGTAGTCTGACGTAGGCACAGGGCTTGCCGTGTTTCCTACTCCTCCGGTCTAACTGTGGAGAAGATTTGGTCGAGTTCTTCCTCCTTTTGCCGACACATGGACATCCAGCATCCAGGTCGTGTCATGCAAGAAAATGGAGTGGTAGTTCAAGCCACGTGATGTGCATCTTGGGCTAAACTGTAAATAGAATCTTACCACTCTTGAGTAACTCCAAAAGCAGCCACCGAAGATCTTTATTGGATTTGTTTTTCATCACTAGCACGTCGAGGTGAAAGATGTGCAGGTTCAGTGGGTCCTCTTGCATTTTCACTGACATGTGGGACCGCATGTGAGCAAACAGATGATGGGCTCCGTGTGTCTGCTGGCTGACTGAGAAGAGAGATAGAGGAGGGCTGAGCACGGACTCCAGGAAATTTGTTCTACATAACCAGCACCTCGATATAGGCTCAATATAGTAGGGTGGCATGGGCCATAACTAGCATTCACGTCTAGCAGTACGACACATGCCACCCACATGAGTCCCATCTGACACCAATTTTCTTGGAGTCCATGCTACAACCATCTCTTCTCCATCCTATTTTCTCAGCCATCGCGCAGTGGGTGGGGTGGGGGTTTGCCGATAGTCGGTTTGCTCAACTGTGGTCCCACTTGTAAGTGAAAATGCAACACAGCACGCATTCCCCCTTGAGCGGCGTGCCGGACTAACCATGTGGGGGTGCGACGCGAACACGGCAGGCTTTTCCTTTTGAACTTGTAACTTGTAAAATTTGGTTCTGCTCCATGGCGCGACCGATAGATAGAAATAACTGTTTTCCCTAGAGTAATGAGAAGTTTGGTTCTGGCACGGTTCATGCATGGAGTATGTATGAAAATTATGAAGTTGATGTGAAAGGTAAGATAATTACTAGTAGTACCATATATTACTACATGGATTTGACGGAAATATAAGCATACGGATCCATCAACGACATCCTCACGCCCTAGTGCGCCGGGTCACCAACCGACGTGTGAGGAGCAGCAGCGTTGGCGGCGAGCTCAATGTGCTTCTGAACAATGCCGTCCAAGGTTGCCCTGCGGTCCAAGAAGGCCAGCGACCTATCATCCTCCTCTGGCACGTAGTAGTCCTTGTGGACGATTTGAGCGTAAACGTGGGTGATTATGTCGACGATGTCTTACTGCGCCAGGCGTGGCGCGGTGAGCACAACCTTGAAGTGGACATTCTCTGGCGCGATGGCGGGCAGTCGCAGGGCCACCAGTGCGTCGAAGAGGTTGTCACCATAGAGGCTGTTGAGGGTGGCGGGCATTGCAGAGCCTAGGCGCGTGGGCTGGAGGCGTACGCCAAGGTCGTCCGCGAGCTTCTTCACGACGGTGAACTTGTCGAGGAAGCCGATGAGGACCTCGTCGAACAAGGAGACGAAGTTGTCGTCCAAGCGGCCTCTCGCCTTGGCAGCCTCAAGCACGACATGGAGACGTTCCTTGGTGCCGGGCCGTAGGCCGGCATCGTGGACCATCTGGCACAGCCCGCTGATGCTCCCGCTCGTCGCCTCCATGGGTCTAGCTTCTAGTCAACTGATCTTGCGATTGGAGTGATCACTCTTGCCCTTGGTTAGGGTGCGTAGGATTTCGTAGATTGGACTGGCAGGGAGCCTTTATATGAGAAGTGCAGACTATGTTGCATTCACGTGTGTGTTGGCCATCTACTCCTCGGCCCTCTACTGCACCTGCCTTTGGCTGTATGACAGGTGGGCTAGCTACCAGTTGGGCCCACCTATCATACACCAAAGGGAGGTGCAGTAAGTCAATGAAGCTGCGTTCCTGTGGAACTGAGCTCCGGTGACTTAAATCCACCTGCCTTTGGCTGTATGACATGTGGGCCGGCAACCTGTTGGGCCACATGTCATACACCCAAACACAAGTGCAGTAAGTCAATGAAGCTGCGTCCCCCTCCATGCCGGTGCAGTATAGTCCTCTCACCGGACCTCTAGTTGGGGCCAAACGAGAGAACTTTGATGTTTACTGGTTTATTGGTCCCCTTTGCATTTTGCGCCAAGTTTTGACCTTTGATTTAACTAATAAAATGTTAATGCATGTAACCAAAAATGTTGTGTAAGTCACCTTACGAAAACCAAATAATCCCAAAACACTTAGGCACGGTACACTAACTCCCTCCTTGTTTCTTATTTCGTGACATATCAACCAATGAGAGATGTGGGCCGTGCATGCTTTCAATGACTTGAGACTACCAAAGATGACATGCAGTGGTTAGTTCATTGCATGTAATGCTATTAATTAGCAAAAGACATTAAGTTCTCTCGCTTTCCCCTTCGTCTTGGTCACGGTGCACAACCTAAGAGCATGGTTATTAGTATAGCCAGTTGCTGGCTATATGATGTTGCCATGTCATATAGAGCCATCACTTGTAGCCACTCATACAATAAGTTTATCTATAAGGCTGGCTATAAGAGTACTACTTTTTCTCATCTTGTCTCTCTCTCTTTCTTCATATTTATTGTATCATCCTAGGAATCCACATACAGCTAGGCTCCTGCATGAGAGCCCACTCCTCTTTTGCACTTGCTCTTAGACTAGCCACAACGGGTAGTAACATAGACTAGTAACATGCCCATGTTACTAGTCTATGTTACTACCTCTATAGTGGGGAGTAACATATGTGTGGTAACATGCAACACTTCATTTATTAGGCTATAGACACATCTTGCCTTGATATGTGTGATGTTACTCATACTAGTAGTAACTAGCTATGTTACCACTTTCATCTCTTTCTTCATTTATTGCATGCCACATCATCTATTTAACCTAATATGAGTGATGTTACTACCTATGTTACTCCCACTCTGGGTAGTCTAAGATGACTTATACACCTAGACAGAGGGAGTAGTCTAAAGTCATTGGATGCATATGCACCCCATGTCTAGTATTGGGTGATTTCTTTTTTTGTGGGAAAAACAGGGAACGAGGTGGGTAGTTAATGCACCGCGCCAAAAAGTTTTGGGATTACTATTTGGTTTTCGTAACGTGACTAACGCACCAGTACGGAGGGAGTACAATAGTAGTCTTTGATTGCAATTTTTTGTTGGTAGCTTACAAAGCTGAGCACTCGGTGAGTACAATAGTAGTCTGATTGATGAGACTTCATATTTGAGCCATCTACCGGAAGAATAAAACAATACACCGTGTATTTATTTACAGAGGGAGTAGTACATTTTTTGTGACATGCATTACTAGATATTGCTAGTCAAATACTAAATCCATATGGACGTGGTAGTACTACAAAATCTAGATGGTGGTGCTAGTACTAGTAGTAGTACTACCAATGTAGTAGTACTGTACTACCCGTTGGTCAAATTATTACGTGCTGCTCCTCACAGTGAAGTGATAAGACCCTGCGCTAGAGATGACACCTGAGTGTAGGTGCCGTGTTCGGCAAACCATAGTCAGCCTCACCGTCTGTAGTCACTATCATCATGGATGTAGAGCTATCCTGCTTACAACTAGCCGTGTTCAACATAATTTCCCGTGCGTAGATGCCTGTGCATTGCACGGAACACCAAGATTGGGGTGGACGGTAGCGCCGCCATCGCGCTAGATTTTTCCACGGCCTTCTAGATGTGGTGGGGAGGAGATAAGGCCGATTGTGAGATAAAGGGAGTTGTTTGTAAATAGGGAACAAGTAAGGGCGTCCTTTTGCAAAACTGCAAAAGTTTGGTTTGTATGCGTCAGATCTAGATCCGGCGGCTATTGGTGAAAGATGGAGGCACAACATCATCACCAACTCGGGACCTCTTTGATTCGAAGGATTTTGAAAACGCAGGAATAGGACACGGGAATATTATAAGTTTCAAACTGATATTACAAATGTTAGGAGTAATGCTGCACCTACCAAGAGGGAATTACTAGGAAGTTTACGTAAGAACTTTCGTTATTTTAGATGGATGCAGCATTATCGTACAAACTAAAATCCACCGCCCTGACAAGTCACTAATGGGCAAATAAATTTTTGAGTCTCTGGCCACTTGATGTTTCAAAAACAAATTCAGCTTCTGCGGAGACTTTTTCATTTAGGCTTAGACGCTTGCGGTGATCAGCATGTCATTCATTGTTGCACCAGAGAACGCCAAACCTCATTACCTTGAGCACATTTGCCTCCATAACAAAGAACCTGGCCAATTTAATCTCAGATGTGCTACCTCAGTAGTCGATCAAATCAATTTTTGTAAGATGGAGATCAAGGCATTCGATGAGATTGTTATGGTGCAGCACATTTTTCACTTTCGGGTCTTTTTTATCTACAAAAGAAGAGAACATATTAGAGCAACTGGCTGTATAAGATTGTCGTGTCATCAAGAGGTACGAATATCATTCGCTCATACGATAGGGTTGGCTGGCTAGTGATATTTTTTCACTCTCTCTCTCCCTCTCTCTCTCTTTCTCTTTCTCTTTCCTCTCATTTACCTAGGAGCACGTGAAGAGCTTGGGCATTTGTTGCTTTCCACTATGTGGCCGATGCCATATTTCTCAGAAGTATGCCACGTAATACGCATCGATGTCAAATCAAAAGATCTTGGCACCGCTCTCGCGATGTGAGAGAGTTGGCACCGTTGTGCACACAGACCCACATGTATAAACAAATCAATCAAACCAACTACACCAGCCTCTAACTCTCCCAAACAAGTGTTTTTTTATTGCCTCAGTTCTCTCCCTCTCCAACACAAGTGTTTTTTCATTGTGTGAGTTAATTTGGCACCGGAGCAAAGTAGGTGATCCAGATTGGGGCACCAGGTGAGCAATGGAGGGGCATCGATGCCAAATGCATCACAAGTGAATTTGGCACGTGTTTTGGCCTACATAGTGGAGGGCCGTTATAGCCCACTTTTGTACTACCTTGTATTTAGTGTAAAATTTTGACCATATATTTACCTAAGAAAATGCCAATGCATGTCACCAAAAATTATACCATTTGAATTTTTTTCAAATACGAATCCAGCGATATAATTTTTAGTGACATGCATTAACATTTTGTCAGTTAAATCTATGGTCAAATTTTCATACTACAAAATAGGAAGAGTAAACCAGGATGGAGGTAGTACTTGCTCTTAGGGTAACCATAGAGTTACTAGTCTAAGTTACTTTCCACTATGACTAGCCTAGGCTACTATAGTAGTACAACAAAAAAACGATGCAGGTGATCACGTGAGAAAAAAAATACTAAAAACATTTCTTTCGGTGCAGTGTGTAGATGCAGTTTTGAACACTAGACTTGTCATCGTAATTTGGGAAAATCACGAAAAAATTGAGCTACGTTGTGTTTACTAATAGGAAAGAAGTTTCACCTTGATGAGTAGCTTCTCCATGCACGGAAAGCATGTAAGGAATCCAACAACTTGATCCAGATTGGGGCCGATAGATTTTATTGCCAAGATCTTCACTGTGCTCATAGACTGGGTCAAGCATGTGGGAATCATTTTCTGGAAGACAATCGTAAATACATCAAGAAGAAATTTAAAAATGTGAATTTCAAGAAGACGGAGAAGAAAATGAGTGTTGTATCTGAATGATTACGGATCCAATAAAGAGTTCGGAGAATTTGGCAGACGAGTACACCAACGCTGTCAATTTTGGTGCGTCAATGACCCTAATTTTTGTTGGACCTTCTAGTTCAGATACAAGCAATCTCGAAAGGAAAGGCGCATTCTCAATGACCATAACGTGGAACAACTGGAGTGATCTCTTCCCAATTGATGTCTTGTTGCAGGGCCAGCAAGACACATAAATCCATCGGAGAATCGTCGAGGCGATGTGGAGGCTAATGAACCCATGGATCTGCTCAAGACGAAGGTACTTGAGCGCAGTACAGCTGCGGAGCAGGTGCTACATAGCCTTCTTCGAGA
Organism: Aegilops bicornis; assembly: GCA_021605145.1. Classification (NCBI taxonomy): domain Eukaryota; kingdom Viridiplantae; phylum Streptophyta; class Magnoliopsida; order Poales; family Poaceae; genus Aegilops; species Aegilops bicornis. Next base: position 390,221,715 of record CM038675.1, on the reverse strand, counting down.
TGCCAACATCGAAGAGGTCGAGCTGCTTGAGACGAGGGAGAAGAAGGGCGGGCACGGAATTAATCTGAGGAAGATAGCAGGAGCTGAAGCTAGCACGGCGCAGCGTTGGCGTGAGGCGGAGCGCGGATGGTGGCAGATAGCGACATCGTCCAGCTTCAAAGCTGAGCTCCTCGAGTTTATCTAGGGCGGGGGATAAGAACCACTCGTCGAACTTGGCTTCGAACTTGCAGTTGGTACTGAACATGCGGATGTCAAGGCGTCTGGCTGGCCCAGGGTGCGATGAAAGGATCTTGGAGACTACGGCCATGCGTTTGCCATCCCCGTCGCAGAGGCAGCTATCGACAGTGAGGTTGAGGGGGACGCGGCACTAGAGGGGGCGCCACCATCGGGAGAGCAGGGCGGTCCGCACGGCAGATTTGGTGGGGAGGAGGCCGATGATGACGAGCAGCATGTCGTCAGGGAGGCTGCTGATGAAGTCTAGTCTCGCCGAATGCGGTTTGGCTCGAGCCACCTCCGCTTGTTGGCTGCCTCGCCGTCCATCTCAACCGGTGGCGACACTGGTGTACACATGTGCCGGTGTGTGTTGTGTGCTGGCCTGCTGGGTGTGCGCGAGTGCGTCCTTCTGTGCATGCCGCCGCGGAGTGGTTAATTGTGCGCGAGTGCGTCCTTCATGCGCAAGAAGTGTGCCCTCAATTTACTAGCGCCTTGGATACACACACGGGCAGGGCTAGTATGGGATCAACGGAGAGGCATGGCTGTGATCTTTTGATTGGATCAAATAAATTGGAGGGCCCCACCCCCGCCTGAAAATCAGGGGTGCAGTGATTAGTTTTGAAGGAAACTCCGTGAAACCCCTGTAAATGTTCGTGCGTTTAGAATTACTTATATCCCCGAGTGGTTTCAACTTTGTTTACTTCACCGCGTGTCAGATGGGCCTCTAGTTTACTTATTTTTCACCCACTGCCACATGGGCCAGCACACGAAGATAGAGAACACGAGCTGACAAGGCAGCGTGTGGACTGGTTGACCAGTCAACTAAACAATATACAGAGCTATACGCTGACACAGTGATCGTATAATCCGTCGGTATAGAGAGTTCGAGTGAGAGGGGAGGCCCATGAGAGATAGCACAGAGAGAGAAAGAGCTACTCCCTCTGTTCGATAATGTAGTGCCAACATTTTTTTTAAAGTCAAACTTTTGAAACTTTGACCAAGTTTATAAAGAAATTACTTATATCTACAATATCAAAGATAAATGATAGTATGAAGTAAGTACATGTTGTGACGAATCTAATGATCGTTCCAGATGTAAATGTTTTTCACCACATATACCTGGTCAAACTTTTCTGAGGTTTAACTTTTCAAAACATCCATATGCTTATGGACGTGAGGGAGTACCTAACTAGAGAGAGTGTGTGTGAAATAGAAAGAGTGATTGAAAAAAGTGTGTGTGCATGTGTGAAAGAGACATGGACAACACACGATAAAAGTACAGAAAAAGCGTGTGTGTCTTATGCAAGCATATCACACATGCATCTTCGACAGCGGAAGCAAGGTGAGGAGATAGTGTGTGGTTTTTTGCAACCGAGAGAGAAACAACCCTAGCACGTGGCCAAGAGGGGTCTAACAAACAAGGGAGAGAGGTCAAGAGAGACGTATGGAGAAAATGTAGACATGGGGAGGAGAGTGTGTATTTGTCATAGAGAGATCCCCTGGAGATCGTGATGGGACTACATGGGTGGGAGATCGAGTGACAAGGTGTGTACGCGATAGAAGATACCCCGAGAGATATCGAGATAGACGTATGGATGGAAGGAGACAATACGTGTGTTCCTGATGGCTAGTGAGAGATAATCATACTTAGGGGGGAGTGCGTGCACCTATGATGGAGTGAGGGATTATGGTACTTAGGGGGGTGCATGTCACATGGAGATAGAACAAGGGCGGAGAGTGTTAGATGGGTCTATGTAGCGTGAGCGAGACATGTGTATGTGTGAACCAGGGAGATATAAAGTTTAAGAGAGATAGAGGAGCCCCGATAAGGCTGAGTGGTGCGTCAGATAGCTGAGAGGGGGGAAGAGATATTCCATCCGCTCGATAATGCAGTGCATATAATTTTTTAGAAGTCAAACTTTAGAAACTTTGACCAGGTTTCCGCAAATTTTGTTTATATCTACAATACCAAAGATACATCATACAAAACTACATATCTTGATGAATCTAATGATATATGTTTGTCGTTCTAGATGTAAATGTTTTTCTCCATGTACATGGTCAAACTTTGTGATGTTTGACTTTTCAACAAATCTATATGCTATGGACCGAAGAGAGTGCCTAAGTCGAGAGAGATCAAGTGTGTGTGAAGGAGAATGAGTGAGTGTGGAAAAAGAGTATGTGTGTGAAAGAGAAAGGGACAACAGACGATAAATTAGAGAGAGTGTGTGTTTGTTCGTTTCTTATGCAAACATATCACGCATGCATCTCCGAGATAGAAAAGTGAGGTGAGGAGATACATGAAGATAGCTAGTGCGTGATTGTTTGCAACGGAGAGATACACCCCTATAGCACATGTCCAATAGAGGTCTGGCCAACAAGGAACAAAGGTCGAGATGTACACATGGAGAACATGGACACATGGGGAGGGAGAGAGGGTGTATTTGTGATAGAGAGATCCCCTCGAGATCGTGAGGGGACTATATGGGTGGGAGATCGAGGGACGAGGTGCGTGCGCGATAGAAAGATGCCCCGAGAGAAATCGAGATAGACCATCCACATGTTTGTGATGGAGACTAAGATTACCTAGTCATATACATATAGGGGGGACTGCGTGTGCCTATGATTGAGTGAGAGACCATATGTCGGCGTACTGGGAACGGGGGTACCTAGACTTGCCTGCCTGCGGCCCACGGCGTGGCTCCACGAGCGGCCCGGTGCGGCCCAACTTTGGTAGCAACAACTCAAGACCCTCGCGAGGGGCCAAGCCTCGCGAGGCGGACGACACCAAGACCTCCCTGGGGGCGGCCTCGCTAGGCTGGCTCCCGAGGAGCGAAGATATCTATGCAAGGGGCACCTCGCGAGGTTTGCATGGTGTGAGCCGTGACGACCAAGGCCAGGCGGGCGCCAACGGGCGTAGTGTACTAGTTTCCTCTTTGGTGCTAAAGACGCAAGCGTAGGCGAGGATTCCCGAGGCATCAAGCAAAGGTTTCCATATCGGTGCAACGAGACCAAGACCAGCAGGACGGTTGGATGGAGGTTATCGCGGAGCCCACGACAGCGTCACCACCAGAGCCTTTGGCAGGCGAAGACTACTTTTGTCAGGATAACTTGTACTAGTTATCTCCCTTCAAAATTGGCCCTTGTGGGATCTCTTCCCGCCTACATTTGGGAAGAGGACCAGGGCCTCTATAAATAGGACTAGCCACCACTAGAGGAAGGGGCCGGATCTTCCGGATCTCCCTCACACACATCGGCTCATCGAGCACAGGAACACCTCTCCTTCGGAGGCTGTTCACCCATTGTACTAGTTCATCAGTAGCCTTCGAGGCAATCCACCACCACCACACTAGAGTAGGGTATTACACCACAACGGTGGCCCGAACCATTATAAACCTCTATGTCTCGTGTTCTTCGGGTTCGTCGAGCAAGGCTATGAGATAATTGAGCGAACTAGTGAGGAAGAGAGAGAGAGAGAGAGAGAGAGAGAGAGAGAGAGAGAGAGAGAGAATCCTTCGTGCGCACCCCAGAGTTCAAACCTCACAATAGTTTGCCGGAACCCAGAATCCGACATTTGGCGCCAGGTAGGGGTGCGCCGAAGCTTTCTTATCCATCGATCGACCTGCCATCGCCTCGCGGTTCCGATGACTAACGACCCGAGGACCCACGCCGACCACTGGGCTGCCTGGCTTGCCCGGGCGCCACCGTCCGCTCAAGAAGACCTCAACTCCACGCTCCAGGCAGCCAGCGTGCCGCCCAGCACCCGCGGGTGCGGGCAGCGCGGGCCGGCGCCCACCACCCTCGCGTCGCGGCGCCTGCGCACAGCCGCGCAATCCTCAGGCTACACTGCGGCAACGGCACCACACACCCGACGGGAGCAGGCGGACATGCGAGCCGCGCTCATCGTGGCGCGGGAGCTGCTGCGGTGCAGGTTGGTGGAGAGCGGTTGCGATACGCTGCTGGAATGAGTCGCTGAACTGCTGGACGCCGCCTGCAGGGGTACGCCGCCCTTCTGCTCCTTGGCCACGCCCAAGGTTGTGGCGGAAACACGTGAAAGGCCCCGACGAGCTCGTGCGCCCCCGGGGCGTCAGGGGGATCCGACAACACCAACACAAGCCCTAGCATGGGCCGCCCTGCCACGACCGTGCCGCCGCTAGGAGGGACAAGTGCTGGCGGCCCGCCGCGAGGACGCGCCGGGATGCCACCCAGCGGCCACCAGGGCCAAACGCCGCGACTGGCGGCTCAAGGCGCGGGGCTCCTGGGTGGCGGTTCCAGCGAGGTGATCGCGGACGCCAACGTGCCCCGCATGGTGAACCTAGAGTACCTGCCGAGGGAAGGCCCCGATCCGTTCCCCAGACCAGGATGGGTGACTGGAGAGCCCAAGGCGCGCGCCTTCCACGAGCCGCCTGGAGGCTTCACCGACCTCTTCACCGACGATGACGGTGGGGTACAGCCGATATCTCAGGAGCAAGCTTACGCTGACCCTGAACTGCAGGAGAACCAGGCTGCAGTGGCTGTTGGAGACCCCAGGGCAGTGGTCCTGCCCCCGGCAGGAGTGGTGCTCTAGGGGCTGCATGGGAGAGTCCCGGAGCAAGGCCCTCCCCCATGCCGCACGGAGCAAAGTGCTGCACAGAGGTAAGTCCTCTGCCTCGGGAAGCGCTGGCGAGCCTTCCCCCCTCCCCCCGGCAGAGGGCTCGTGGTCGCCGAGGGTGCCGCTGGCTTCCCCCTTGCCCCTTGGCCTCGTCCTAGTTTTCGGATGCCCCAATGGTGGTCGGGGGTGGTGCAGGGTGGGGCCCTCGTCTGGCAATATGAAGCAAGGCTCACGCCTGTGAAGGTCTCCGCTCGAGACACTCTCACGTAATAATGAGTGGGGTTGTACACGCCCCCAGAGACTGTGGAGAGCCGCCCGATACGTCTCCGTCGTATCTATTATTTTTTATTGTTCCATGCCAATATTATTCAACTTTATATACTTTTGGAAACTTTGTATACTATTTTTTGGGACTAACATATTGATCCAGTGCCCAGTGCCAGTTCTTGTCTGTTGCATGTTTTTTGTTTCGTAGAAACCCGATATCAAACAGAGTCCAAACTGGATAAAAACGGACGGAGATTTTTTTTTGGAATATTTGTGATTTTTGGGAAGTAAAATCAACGCGAAACAGTGTTCGAGGTGGCCATGAGACAGGGGGCCGCGCCCAGGGAGGCAGGCGCGCCCTGGGCTCTCGTGGGCCACCCGTAAGGCGGTTGACGCTCTTCTTTTGGCGCAACAAAGCTAATTTCATGAGAAAAATCTGGGCGAAAGATTCACCCCAATCAGATTACGGATCTCCAGATATAAAGGAAACGGTGCCAGGGCAGAATTGCAGAACGCAGAAACAGAGAGATAGATCCAATCTCGGAGGGGCTCTCGCCCCTCCCACGCCATGGGAGCCAAGGACCAGAGGGGAAACCCTTCTCCCATCTAGGGAGAAGGTCAAGGAAGAAGAAGAAGAAGGGGGGCTCTCTTCCCCTTGCTTCCGGTGGCGCCGACACGCGCCATCATCATCACCGACATCTTCACCAACACCTCCATCATCTTCACCAACATCTCCATCACCTTCCGCCTTCTATATTCAGCGGTCCACTCTCCCGCAAACCGCTGTACCCTCTACTTGAACATGGTGCTTTATGCTACATATTATTTTCCAATGATGTGTTGCCATCCTATGATGTCTGAGTAGATTTCCTTTGTCCTATCGGTGATTGATGAATTGCTATGATTGGTTTGAGTTGCATGTTTTATTATTGGTGCTGTCCTATTATGCCCTCCGTGTCACGCAAGCGTGAGGGATTCCCGCTGTAGGGTTTGGAATATGTTTATGATTTGCTTATGGTGGGTTGCGTGAGTGACTGAAACACAAACCCGAGTAAGTAGGTTGTTTGTGTATGGGATAAAAGGGGACTTGATGCTTTAATGCTATGGTTGGGTTTTACCTTAATGAATCTTTAGTAGTTGCGGATGCTTGCTAGAGTTCCAATCATAAGTTCACAGAATTCCAAGTAAGGGATGATATGTTAGCATATGCCTCTCCCTCAAATAGAATTGCAATAATGATTGCCGGTCTAGTAACATAGTCAATTCCTTAGGGGCAATTTCACAACTCCTACCACCACTTTTCCACACTCGCTATATTTACTTTATTGCATCTTTATCTAAACAGCCCCTTGTTTATATTTACGTGTTCTTTATTATCTTGCAAACCTATCCTATCACACCTACAAAGTACTTCTAGTTTCATACTTGTTCTAGGTAAAGCGAACGTCAAGCGTGCGTAGAGTCGTATCAGTGGCCGATAGGACTTGAGAGAGTATTTGTTCTACCTTTAGCTCCTCGTTGGGTTCGACACTCTTACTTATCGAAAGAGACTACAACTATCCCGTATACTTGCGGGTCATCAAGACCTTTTTCTGGCGCCGTTGCTGGGGAGTCATAGCGTGGGGTGAATATTCTCGTGTGTGCTTGTTTGCTTTATCACTAAGTAATTTTTATTTGCTGTTCTTAGTTGTTTTCTATCTTTAGCTATGGTTAGGAAACGCAAGATACCAAAAAAATTAGTTGTACCCTCTTGAACCAATGGTTGAAGAACCACTCAAAATCTATCACACTCCTGAAGCTTTTTACTTGGATCATCTTCGATCCCTTTGTGCTCGTGCTGAAACCCCCACTAGTTTAGTTGAGGGCAAATATTTAGATGAGCATGCTTGTTATGTGCGACACCGTATATCTGAAAAAGGGAAATTATTATGGGATCAAATTCAATGTTTGCAATGCTATGCTTGGAATTTATGTGAAATATATGATGTTACTTGTTGTTCTGAAAACCCTAAGAAACACCTTCCCTACCAATGTGAGTTTATTGATAATGGAATCGTATCTTCGTATGCCAAGGGTGTTTATAATTACTATCATGTTCAACAAATTGAAGAATTTATTGCTTTTAAGGGTGCTTTTGAAATTGCTTCTTTGATTGAAAAGTATGATGCTACTCTTTACAAATCTGAAAGTTTTGCCATACTCGAATATTGTTATGATAATTATGCTTGTAATGCCTATGTTAAACCATATATTGAGAAATTCTCCGCTGTCCAAGAAGAGATTAATATTTTGCAGGAAGCTATGGAAGAAGAAATTGATGAAACAGTGAGCTCATTGGATGAAAAAGATGATGAGGAGAGCGAAGAACAAAAGGAGGAAGAGCGGATTAGCTACCCGTGCCCACCTTCTAATGAGAGTAACCCTCCAACTCATACATTATTTAATTCCCCTTCGTGCTTACCGAAGGATGATTGCTATGATGATTGCTATGATCCCTTGAATTTGTTTGAAATATCCCTTTTTGATGATGCTTGCTATGCTTCTGGCCAATATGCCAATATGAATTATAATTATGGAGATGAACTTGCTATAGTTCCTTATGTTAAACATGAAATTGTTGCTATTGCACCCACGCATGATAATCCTATTATCTTTTTGAATTCTCCAAACTACACTATACCGGAGAAGTTTGTGCTTACTAAGGATTATATTGATGGGTTGTGTTTTACCATTGCACATGATGATTTTAATAGATATAATATGCATGTGTTTGCTGCTCCTACTTGCAATTATTATGAGAGAGGAACTACATCTCCGCCTCTTTATGTTTCCAACATGATGAAATTGCAAGAAACTGCTTATACTATGCATTGGCCTTTACTTGGTGTGCATGAATTGTTCTTTTATGACATGCCGATGCATAGGAAGAGAGTTAGACTTCGTTGTTGCATGATATATGTTACTTTGTGCTCACTACTAAATTACAAATCATTGTTAATTAAAATTGGCTTTGATATACCTTGGGATCCAGGTGGATCCATTACTTGAGCACTAAATGCCTAGCTTAATGGCTTTAAAGAAAGCGCTGCCAGGGAGACAACCCAGAAGTTTTAAAGAGTCATTTATTTCTGTTGAGTGCTTTTATATAGTTTAAAAACACAAAAATAAAGAGGGGAAACCAAAAACTTTTCAAAAAGGAAAGTGAAAGTGAGAAAGACAAGCATTGTTGAAGTGGGAGCTAGCCTTGAACTTTGTTCATGCTCACGGGACCTTTGTGAATCTTGATTACAGAAACTTTTCATCAAAAATAATTATCCCCTTGTACAATTCCATTGTATTATAAAAATAATGTGCCAAGGTTTGCCTTTAGGATGCTTACAATGCTTGTTGGTTTGTACGGTGCAGCACAGAAACTTTGGCTGTAGTTCGCAAATTTTAATTTTTTACTGGAACGTTAAATGGTTCTGATTATTTTTTCCCTGTCTTGCTGTACAACTTTTTTATTTTTGCTAATTTTGGTAGAATTGTTGGGGTACCAGAAGTATGGTGAATGTTCAGATTGCTACAGACTGTTCTGTTTTTGACAGATTCTGTTTTTGATGCATAGTTTGCTTGTTTTGATGATTCTATCAATTTATATCAGTGGATTAAGCCATGGAAAAGCTCTATTACAGTAGACACAATGCAAAAACAAAATATGAATTGGTTTGCAACAGTACTTACAGTGGTGATTTGCTTTATTATACAAACGGATCTTGCCGAGTTTTCTGTTGAAGTTTTGTGTGGATGTAGTGTCTAATCGAGCATGTCTCGATATAAGGAAAATAAAGAGAGGCAAGAGCTCAAGCTTGGGGATGCCCGAGGCACCCCAAGTAAATATTCAAGGATACTCAAGCATCTAAGCTTGGGGATGCCCCGGAAGGCATCCCCTCTTTCTTCAACAAGTATCGGTATGTTTTCGAATTCGTTTCGTTCATGCATTATGTGCAAGTCTTGGAGCGTCTTTTGCATTTAGTTTTCATTTTTCTTTTATGCACCATGCTGGTATGAGATTGTCCTTGGTTTATTTACAGAATGCTCATTGCACTTCACTTAAATCTTTTGAGTATGGCTTTATAGTATGCTTCATGTGCTTCACTTATACCATTTGAAGTTTGGATTGCCCGTTTTTCTTCACATAGAAAACCGCCATTTGTAGAATGCTCTTTTGCTTCACTTATATTTGTTAGAGCGTGGGCATATCTTTTGTAGAAAGAATTAAACTATCTTGATTCACTTATATTTATTTAGAGAGATGACAGGAATTGGTCATTCACATGGTTAGTCATAAAATCCTACATAAACTTGTAGATCGCTGAATATGATATGTTTGATTCCTTGCAATAGTTTTGCGATATAAAGGTGGTGATATTAGAGTCATGCTAGTGGGTGGTTGTGGATTGTAGAGGCACTTGTGTTGAGGTTTGCAAGTCCCATAGCATGCACGTATGGTAAACTGCTAGTGACAAATTTGAAGCATGGGGTGTTTCTTTGATTGTCTTCCTTATGAGTGGCGGTCGGGGATGAGCAATGGTCTTTTCCTACCAATCTATCCCCCTAGGGGCATGCGTAGTAGTACTTTGCTTCGAGGGCTAATAAACTTTTGCAATAGGTATATGAGTTCTTTATGACTAATGTGAGTCCATGGATTATACGCACTTTTACCTTTCCATCATTGCTAGCCTCTTCGGTACTGCGCATTGCCCTTTCTCACCTCGAGAGTCAGTGCAAACTTCGCCGGTGCATCCAAACCCCGTGATATGATACGCTCTATCGCACATAAGCCTCATTATATCTTCCTCAAAACAGCCACCATACCTACCTATTATGGCATTTCCATAGCCATTCCGAGATATATTGCCATGCAACTTCCATCATCATCATATTCATGACTTGAGCATTCATTTTCATATTGCTTTGCATGATCGTAAGATAGCTAGCATGATGTTTTCATGGCTTGTCCGTTTTTTGATGTCATTGCTACGCTAGATCACTGCACATCCCGGTACACCACCGGAAGCATTCATATAGAGTCATATCTTTGTTCCAGTATCGAGTCGTAATATCGAGTTGTAAGTAAATAAAAGTGTGATGATCAGCACTATTAGAGCATTGTCCCCAAAAAGAAAAAAAGGAAAGGCCAAAAAGAAAAAAAAGGCCAAAGAAAAAAAAGAAAAAAAAAGAAAAAAAAGAAGAAAAAAGAAGAAAAAAGAAAATAAATAAAAAGGGGCAATGTTACTATCTCTTTTTCCACACTTGTGCTTCAAAGTAGCACCATGTTCTTCATATAGATTGTCTCCTATGTTGTCACTTTCATATACTAGTGGGAATTTTCATTATAGAACTTGGCTTGTATATTCCAACGATGGGCTTCCTCAAATGCCCTAGGTCTTCATGAGCAAGCAAGTTGGATGCACACCCACTTAGTTTCTTTTGTTGAGCTTTCATACACTTATAGCTCTTAGTGCATCCGTTGCATGGCAATCCCTACTCCTCGCATTGACATCAATTGATGGGCATCTCCATAGCCCGTTGATTAGCCTCGTCGATGTGAGACTTTCTCATTTTGTCTTCTCCACATAACCTACATCATTATATTCTATTCCACCTATAGTGCTATATCCATGGCTTGCGCTCATGTATTGCGTGAGGGTTGAAAAAGCTGAAGCGCGTTAAAAAGTATGAACCAATTGCTCGGCTTGTCATCGGGGTTGTGCATGATGGGGGCATTCTATGTGACGAAAATGAAGCATGGCCAAACTGTATGATTTTGTAGGGATAAGCTTGCTTTGGCCTTGTTGTTTTGAAAAGACATGATTGCTTTATTGGTGCGCTTGAAGTATTATTGTTTTTATGCAAATGATAGACTATTGCTTTGAATCACTCGTGTCTTAATATTCATGCCATGATTAGACATATGATCAAGATTATGCTAGGTAGCATTCCACATCAAAAATTATCTTTTTATCATTTACCTACTCGAGGACGAGCAGGAATTAAGCTTGGGGATGCTGATACGTCTCCGTCGTATCTATAATTTTTTATTGTTCCATGCCAATATTATTCAACTTTTATATACTTTTGGCAACTTTTTATACTATTTTTTGGGACTAACATATTGATCCGATTGCAGGTGCCAGTTCTGTTTGTTGCATGTTTTTGTTTCTGAAACCCAATATCAAACGGAGTCCAAACGGGATAAAAACGGACGGAGATTTTTTTGGAATATTTGTGATTTTTAGGAAGTAAAATCAACGCGAAACAGTGTCCGGGGTGGCCACGAGACAGGGGGCCGCGCCCCAGGGAGACCGGCGCGCCCTGGACTCTCGTGGGCCACCCGTAAAGCGGTTGACGCTCTTCTTTTGGCGCAAGAAAGCTAATTTTACGAGAAAAATCTGGGCGAAAGATTCACCCCAATCGGAGTTACGGATCTCCAGATATAAAGGAAACGGTGCCAGGGTAGAATTGTAGGACGCAGAAACAGAGAGATAGATCCAATCTCGGAGGGGCACTTGCCCCTCCCACGCCATGGGAGCCAAGGACCAGAGGGGAAACCCTTCTCCCATCTAGGGAGAAGGTCAAGGAAGAAGAAGAATAAGGGGGGCTCTCTTCCCCTTGCTTCCGGTGGCGCCGGAACGCCGCCGGGGGCCATCATCATCACCGCGATCTTCACCAACACCGCCGTCATCTTCACCAACATCTCCATCACCTTCCCCCTCCTATATTCAGCGGTCCACTCTCCCGCAACCCGTTGTACCCTCTACTTGAACATGGTGCTGTATGCTACATATTATTTTCCAATGATGTGTTGCCATCCTATGATGTCTGAGTAGATTTCCTTTGTCCTATCGGTGATTGATGAATTGCTATGATTGGTTTGAGTTGCATCTTTTATTATTGGTGATGTCCTATTGTGCCCTCCGTGTCGCGCAAGCGTGAGGGATTCCCGTTGTAGGGTTTGCAATATGTTTATGATTTGCTTATGGTGGGTTGCGTGAGTGACTGAAACACAAACCCGAGTAAGTAGGTTGTTTGTGTATGGGATAAAAGGGGACTTGATGCTTTAATGCTATGGTTGGGTTTTACCTTAATGAATCTTTAGTAGTTGCGGATGCTTGCTAGAGTTCCAATCATAAGTGCATAGAATTCCAAGTAAGGGATGATATGTTAGCTTATGCCTCTCCCTCAAATAGAATTGCAATAATGATTACCGGTCTAGTAACATAGTCAATTGCTTAGGGGCAATTTCACAACTCCTACGACCACTTTTCCACACTCGCTATATTTACTTTATTGCATCTTTATCTAAACAGCCCCTAGTTTATATTTACGTGTTCTTTATTATTTTTCAAACCTATCCTATCACACCTACAAAGTACTTCTAGTTTCATACTTGTTCTAGGTAAAGCGAACGTCAAGCGTGCGTAGAGTCGTATCAGTGGCCGATAGGACTTGAGAGAGTATTTGTTCTACCTTTAGATCCTCGTTGGGTTCGACACTCTTACTTATCGAAATAGGCTACAACTATCCCATATACTTGCGGGTCATCACCGCCCTCGGGTCTCGGGGGCTCCCGCCCATGTCCTAGTGGAAGCACCATGCTCCATGCTGGCCGTCGACACTGTACCCCAATGACTATGCTCACAGCCAATTAAAGCACTTAGCTCCGCGCTGGTGGGAAGACAAGAAGACTAGCTAGGTGCCGGATGCGGCCATTTGCTTTTGTCCCCTTTTTCTGTAGCTCGATTCGCCGCCTTTTAAAGCTGAATTTGAAGTCTCATTCTCGTTGTCAAGTATGGGGGGAGTCTTCTTCGTTCCAATGGATTTCTTGTGTTTTGGTTGCGTGCTTCATTTCGAGGCTTGTGCCTGCTACCCCTCCCCTTGCGAGTGCCTCGTCAGCGGGGGCTGGGCGCGGTGTGTGCACGACAACCACGCTCAGGCGAGCCTTGGGGGCAGCAACCCTCCCCAGGACCAAGAACGTAATCGCCGCAAGACCACCGTGAGCACACCCTGCCATGGTCTGGCATTCGCTCCTCGCGAGGCCCTCTCAGGCAGACTAGCAGGCCCCTCGGGAAACCTAAACCTCGTCAGCCCACGGAGGGCTCCCCTCAGGAGCAGGGCGCATCGACAACCACAAAACTAGCTCAAGGCTCGCTAGGACAAGGTAAGTTACTGCAGCAAGGCCTATTGAGGGGCTCAAGAGCTTGCAGAAGCACATTCGAGTCTAGCCTAAAAAAGTAAAACAGTAATTTGCTTACACGAGGGGCTCCCCCTCCAAAATGCTCTTACGCCTCGTGAGGCCGTGTCCAAGTCTTTACGTGCTGGTCCAAGCGAGGGAGCATGGGCTCAATTGGACACGTTGCTCGCAGCTCGTCCTAGTCGCTCTCATATGCGCTGCTGGCGCTGCCGCTGGCGTCGTCTTCACCGTCATCAACAGCGCCGTCTTCGTCCGCCGCAACCACCACTTCGTCGTCCTCGGTGGCGAAGGCCCTGACCAGAGCGTCCATGTTATTATCCACCCAGCGCGCTAGGTCATCCCGGATATTCCAAGGCACTGGGGCGATGGCGGCATCAAAGTCGAAGTGGGGGTCAATGTTCTGGAGATGGCCGAAGACGCGGGAGAACGCGCGCCCCAGGAGGCCTCAGCTCGTTTACTCAACAAGCTCGTGGGCCCTCGCGGCCTGGTCCTCCAAGCGCGTCACGACATCGGTGAAGAAGCGGGGATGGCTGGCATAGTCTTCCACGTGGGGATGAGGGGCGCGCTCTCTGCAGATGACGCCCAGCGCCCGGTTGGCCCTCGCCCTGAGGTCCCGGAGCATAGGAGCATGCTCACGCTGCAGCGTTTGTCGATGACATGCCTCATCCCCGCTCTGCTGCGCGAGGGACGCGGCACCGTCAACCCGCTGCTGGAGCAAGAGTAGGTCAGCACAAGCGAAGGCCATGTCGGCCTGGATAGAAATCAGGGCCGCTGCAGCGGTCTTCTCACGCTGCTCCGCTTCATCCAGTCTTGACCTGAGGGTGGTGGTTCTGCCCTTAGCTTCGGCCTCCATGAGCTTCAGCTTTAGGTCGTGTCTTTTGGCAAGAACTGCACAAGTCTTCGCCACCCTACGTTCAACTTCCTCCTGGACCCTAGCTTCGCGCGCGCTGACGGTGTCCTCAGCCTGGGTGACCTGGCGCTCCCTCGTCTCCAACCGTTTAAGCTCGAGGCTGCGCTCCGAGGCCTCCAGCATCAGCGCTTCCTTGCGCTTCAAGATCTCCTCCTCTTTGGAAGGCGCTCCCCTCATCGACGCCAGGACAGCCTTGCGCGCCTCAACCTGCTGCTAGAGGATGGCGTTCAGGGTCTGGAGCCCCTGTTCGCGCTCCTCGGCGGCCTCGCGGCAGCTATCAGCCTCTCTGGCTTCCTCCAAGGCCCGGGAGCTGGCCTCACACGAGGCCACAAGGGACGACTCGGCCTTTGCACTGGTACGCTCGCGCAGAAGGTGCCCAAGGTTGATGGCCACCTTCAATTCGTGCCACTCGTCCGCCAGCCGGAGGCCCTCCGTCTCAAGGCGGGCGTCAACATCGACAAGCTCTTCCCCGAGCCGGCTCAATGCACCCATCGCTTCCCGGAAGAGTTCGTGGCGGGCAGCACCGCGCCCGCGTGCAAGCTCAGACGTGCGGCCGGGTCCGTCCTCTGCACCAAGAGCCATTGAGGAAGCTTGGGGTGGCTCGCCTGCTCCTAGCAGGGGGCTGGAGACCGGTGCCTTCCCTGCCGCCTTTCGGGCCTCAGCGGAGGCCCTACGGGGCGGAGCCACGTTGCTCGAGGACGAGGCCAGGTCTGAGGTTGCCCAGCCATGGGTGATGACCTGTGGAGGGGCCCTCGGCACGCTTTCAGCACCCCAGGCAGGACCACAAAGGAGGGATGACAAGAGCGTAGGGTCAAGACGCCTGGTCAGCGCATCCACCTCCCCAGCAAGCCTCGCACCACACGCGGCAGGCTGGCAGAAAGCACTCAGGGTCAGCGGAGGCCCTCGAGCAGGCGGAGGTCGCTTCTCGGGAGATTTCGCCGCCCTAGCAAAGGGGACCCTAAGGGATTGCGGTCAGGAGGAGATGCAGCACTCAGGAAATAATGAAGATAAGGTACTCACTCGTCTATGGAAATGTACTTCCTCTGCTTCAATGGCCGAGAAGCGTGCTGCAGCTTGGAGACCCCTTCCTCTTGTGGAGAACTTTGAAATTCAGTCGGAGCAGGCCGAAGCCATGGATACGATCACTGGTGCCAAGCGCGGCTGGTGTGGCTCCTGAGGAGGCGACCTCAGGAGTGTTGGTTTGCGTCAACTTCTCAGCTTCTGCTTCGTGACGGCTTGCCAGGGCCTCGGGGGCTTCAGCCTCAGGAGCATTAGACTGCGTCAGCCCCCCGGGCGCCTTCTCAAGGCGGCTCTCTCGTGCCCCAGAGGCCATCACCTCAGGAGCCCCGCGCAACACCGGTTCTTCAAGAGCCGCGTCGCCAGCGTTCGAAA
Source organism: Aegilops bicornis (assembly GCA_021605145.1). Lineage (NCBI taxonomy): Eukaryota > Viridiplantae > Streptophyta > Magnoliopsida > Poales > Poaceae > Aegilops > Aegilops bicornis. The sequence continues at coordinate 390,206,106 of CM038675.1, read as the reverse complement.
GCGGTCGCCCTCCTACGCCCACTTCTGGGGTGAGCGCCGCGCTGGCGGCGAGAAAGGGAACCACAAAGACAGGGCTCTCGCGAGGCCCCTCAAGGATGACCGGGCGCAGCCCCCATTCGTCAAAGGGCGGCATTTTCCTCGCGGACTCCACCTTGTTCGAGCAGCAGTACAAGAGGCAGCCTTCCTCTGGCAGATCGGCTGGCGTCGGGTCACCTGTCAGGAACTCAAGCACAGTCCGCTGCGCCTCGGGAGGAAGCTCGGGCACCTGGAGTCTTATAGGGTCCATGCTGCCAGAGAGGGTCCACATCGGTCGAGAGTGGCGCTGGAGCGGAGCGATGCGGCACCGGATGAACTCCTTTACTACCATGGGCGCTGTCTCCCCAAGATCCTTATACCTGGTCAGCTGACGCCAGACGTGGACGAGACGCTGGTCAACGAGCCTCTTATGCCCCCAGCCAGAGCTGGGAGCAGCTGGTGCCATCGAGAGCAAGAGCAGGGGGCTGAGCACGCCGGCGTCCACAAACACCCACCGCTTACAGAATCCGCTCACAGCCGGCGAAAGCTCGAAGTCAATCCCCGAGCCTGCCATCGTCGCCACGGACTGGAAGCTCAAGCATCCTGAGCGCTGCCGGGCATCAGTCAGATGTAGTGAGAAGAAATGGCGAAGTAAGGCCACAGAGGGGGCAATGCCCACCATGGCCTCGCAGAAAAAGGCGAAGACGGCAAGAAGAGTGATGGACTGGGGATCCAGGTGCAGCGCCTAGACTTGGTAGTGAGAAAGCACAACATTGAAGAAGGCGGAGAAAGGGGGAACCAGGCCAGCCAGAGGGCGTGAAGATGGATGGGGATCTCAGTAGTCGTCCTGTCGCCCGCAGCGCGAGATGCAGGCCAAGCCACCGTCTTCCCCCACTCATTGGAGTCGACGGCGAGCGTTGGGCGAACCTTGTCTAGTGCTTCCTGGTTGAGCACCACCGACCGCTCGAAGGCGGGCTCAAAGGTCGGCGGTGCTTCGGCTGAGACTTGGGCCTTCTTCTTTCCCTTCATCTTCCGGCTCAGCACCGTGGCGATGGAGAGGGTTGGATCCTGATCGGGTTGGAGGAGGAGGCCACTATTTTCTGGAAGACGAGGGAGTTGGGGAGCACGCTGCCAGCGATGAATGTGGGGTTGTGTAGACCACGACGGCCGCCTAGCCAGGCGGATATCAAGGCAGCATGGGGAAACGGAGGCGCCCACGACCTATCAATCGCCATGCGTCGACCAAGGCCGCAGGTGGTTGGGGCCCGTGGCACTCCGTACTTGCCCTTCGGCTTCGCCTCGAAGCCAAGTCCGAGCGCGCCTTAGGCCCAGGGGCTACTGTCGGCATCCTGGGAACTGGGGTACCCAGACTTGCCTGCCTGCAGGCCACGGTGTGGCTCCACCAGCGGCCCAGTGCGGCCCAACTTCGGCAGCAACAACTCAAGACCCTCGTGAAGGGCCAAGCCTCGCGAGGCGGACGACACCAAGACCTCCCTGGGGGCGGCCTCGCTAGGCTGGCTCCCGAGGAGCGGAGATATCTATGCAAGGGGCACCTCGCAAGGTTCGCATGACGTGAGCCGTGACGACCAAGCCAGACGCGCCACCTGGTGCAGTGTACTGGTTTCCTCTTTGGTGCTAAGCAAGCGCAGGCGAGGAGTCTCGAGGCATCAGGCAAAGGTTTCCATATTGGTGCAACGAGACCAAGACTAGCAGGATGATAGGACGGAGGTCATCGCGGAGCCCACGACAGCGTCACCACAAGAGCCTTTGGCAGACGAAGACTACTTTTGTCAGTATAACTTGTACTAGTTGTCTCCCTTCAAAATTGGCCGTTGTGGGATCCCTTCCCGCCTACATTTGGGAAGAGGACCAGGGCCTCTATAAATAGGACTAGCCACCACCAGAGGAAGGGGCCGGATCATTCGTATCTCCCTCACACACATCGGCTCATCGAGCACAAGAACACCTCTCCTCCGGAGGCAGTTCACCCATTGTACTAGTTCATTAGTAGCCTTCGAGGCAATCCACCACCACCACACTGGAGTAGGGCATTACACCACAACCGTGGCCCGAACCAGTATAAATCTCTGTGTCTCGTGTTCTTCGGGTTCGTCGAGCTAGGCCGTCAGATCGTTGAGTGAACTAGCGAGAGAGAGAATCCTTCATGCGCACCCCAGAGTTTGAACCTCACAAGGGTTTGCCGGAACCCAGAATCCGACACCATCATACTTGGCTAGGCAGGAGATTGTGTATGTGTGTGTGCATGTGAGATGGAGAGAGAACGAGGGAGAGAGATAGAGTTTTAGATGGGTCTATCGAGTGCGAGTGAGATATGCATGTGTATGTGTGACCCAGGGAGATGGAGAGTTTGAGAGAGAGAGGGAAGAGCTCCGAGACGACAGAGTGGTGCGTGAGAGAGTCACGGGCAACGAGCCAAGGAATTTGTGTGCGTACGATGAGTGCACCCAAGATATTTAGCTTGGACTAGAGAATCATACATAGTGTGTGAGAGAGACCTATAGATGGAGTATATATGCATGCGAACTAGAAAGACCCCCCTCACACACACATACAAAGAGAGAGAGAGAGAGATGGAGAGAGAGGGAGAGGGACCAACAAGGTTTGTGTGTTGGATGCGTGCGACAGAATTGAAGATTGTCGGCGAGAGTGTGAGTAGGAGTCCGGGAGAGCGGGGTCGCGTTCTATGCATCAAAGACTGATATAAACCATGTTTCGATATAAACTTGCATTCAAATATTTAAATTGAAGAACATGTTGTCTGCAATCCACACAGGAACGGAGATATGCGTATATCAAACAAGTTCATTAATTTTACTTTCAATATGTTCATGGAGTACTATAATACTGTACAACATGCTACTCGATTGAGGTGTTCAATTTTGGATTTAGTTCACTATTTTGACCTGGTGAATGAGCTATTTCATTGAATCGAGATATTTCATTTTGGGTCTGATTCCCGTTTTTGAGTGGGTCAACTATTCGTCATATAGTAAATCGTTAGCAACGAGCATGTAAAAACACATTACTCCCGAGCATCATCTCTCCATCTAAAAAAGAAGTGGCAAGCTAATATTTCAAAATTTGATTCGAATCGAATTGGTAAGGTAGACGTGGATGCTCGTTCTTCCAAAATTTGAACGAACCGTTAAACACCCTCTGCTCGGTGGAATTCACCAGAGCAAGTAAATGGGAGACCCAAAATTACCGGCCTATGTGGGACACGCATCAATTGGCCCGTTATACATCAAGGGTAGGTTTGTAACTTCATCCAAGCGCGCCTTCTCCTCGACCGAAATGACATGTGCCAAATAATTCATAAACCATGGTCGGCAAAACACCCTTTCCTCGCCCGAAATCGCTCGCGCCGACTATTTCAAAACACGCCCTCCTCGCCCGAAATCGCTCGCGCCCACTATTTCAAAACACGCCCTCCTCGCCCGAAATCGCTCGCGCCCACTATATTTCAAAACACGCCCTCCTCATCCGAAATCGCTCGCGCCCACTATCACGGCGAAGCGAAGTTACTCTACTATCCTCGACCCTCAGTACACAGACCCAAGCCGAGAAGCCTAAAGGCAGGGGTAGAACTGTAACTCCCCCCCACACACATTTCAGACAAATGCGTCCATAAGACATGGTTCCCCCTCCCCCATTCATACCTCGTGGGTGCCAAATCACCTTCTCCCCGGAAGCTCCCTTCTCCCGAGCCGCGTAACCTCAACCCCTCCTCCATGGCTCCCACCACCGCACCAAATCCACAGTCACGCTCCTCCCTAATGCCAGAGATGGTGTCCATTTGCCGTCGTGCACTGGGTCGTGTGCCTCTTACTCTGTGTTGCCGGAGCTTCCTCGACGACGGCCGCGTGAACCGTACTGGAGCCGATTCACCCCCGCCGTTGTTCACGGCGCCGGAGTGGCTCCAACTTCGGATACGTCCAGAGCCCCGGCGCTGCTTCCCGTAGCCGTCGACCGTCGCGACATCTCTGCTTCTCTGCCGCCAGTAGCCACTATAACTGCGCCGGTCTCACCGACTCGGCAGCTGGAGATGCCTACTTCACCGGGCCACTAGATAGGTCGCACCCTCATCTCAAATCACTTTATTTAGGCATCATTTGTCTGAATTTTTATTCTGGGCCAATCAATTCCCAATAGGAAGCAGCAACCCTCGAGGCGGCGTAGCTCCTAGGCTGCCGGATGGCTGGTGTCTAACGTAAGGGTGCGGGGGCGCAAGTTCACCACAGAAGCAGCACTTGATGGCTATCTTAGAGTTGTGTGGGTTGAAGGGACTACTGTCGTCGGATCTAGATGACAGCGAGTCTTTGTGGATTGGCCCGGGGGCGGCGCAACCACGGCGGTGCGATGGGGCGAGGAGCGGGGTTTTGGTCGGGACCACAGACGGCGGTGGCAGGCTGCTCTGCCGGTGGTCGCTGGCTCTTCACGGAAGATTCCGAATAGTGTCAGTCGGGAGGCACAAGACGGCCATCAAGCCATCCGGCGTAGATCAGACAGTACCAAAATAAAATAAAATCATGTGACCCCAATTTAGTCTTCAGTCAACAGACGTGTGACCACTCTCCTACCTTGTTGTTGATCTCTTAGGGTATTTCTTCAGATCAGAGAGATGTGTCCTTCTTAACATTATGTGTTTTCTGCATCTTCAGCGACACCGTCTTCCGACTCACCACTACACCAGAAGGGAGCTATAGTACCCACTCAACAGTTCCCTGCATCGAATGCGCGTGCCCGACATGGACAGCCACAACAACTTCAGGGCCATCGACAAGTCAGCACATGATGCTCACTCCTATGGATGTCTGCCAGATAGGTTGTACCCTCATCTTACTTGTGTGCAACATTTATGGCTTTTTTATTCATCTAAGCATGGAAAATAGATTATCACATTTTACTATATATTCATGCTGATCTCTTACGGGTCTTGTTCAGGAGTTAACATTGTTCCATAGTTCAGCTAAGAGACTTGTTCTTTAGGTAACGTTGTTCCATAGTTATCATCCATCAGCCAATGCTATCCCACAGGCTGGTGATTATAGTATTATACCACTTCTAGTATTACATATGTTGTTCTTTAATACTTTTGTGTGCCATCTAGTTAATCTCGAGTACAAACGATACATATTCTGTAGCTCTCATCTGTGTTCTCCATCTAGTTTTTGAGACATGTTGCTGCTAGTTAACCCCAGTCCTACTATTTATGCCGTCTCCTACATGCACTCATTACATAAATATAACTACTAGTTGTCTTCCATGCATGTCAAATATAATTGCACACACTGCTTTATCCACAAGAACCTCACGGAGCAATGTAACGGCCAACAAACTTGACGTCAATGATACCCAATATGATGGAACATGTAAAGGCAGTTCTTCATAAGACTTGCGGAAAGATGATGAATCATATTCACCCCACAAGGTCCTTGCTCTAACTTGGCCCGTGATATGGGTACAACATGCATATAATGTCCTGGAGTGCATCTACTGTGTTGAAATGACTTGTGCTTAGCCTGCTGATGATGCATGTAAATATGTCATGCCTTCCTGTTTTTGAGTACCTATTCCATTCATGATAACATGTTTTCAAAATCAAGTACTGTCGTTGTACTCTATCGCAATGTCATCTGCTTAGTTTGGACATCACGCTTCTGAATATCTTATGCATTGTTATTCATCAGTATGTACTTCATCAGTCTACCATACCATGTTCTTTTTTTACATTGAAGTGTTGTTCTAGTGGTCTATTGCAATGCCATCTTAGTTTCCCAATCATACACGCATATGTTGCCTTAGTGTTTTTCTGTATGTATTCCGCTAGCATACAGTTTTACATTCAACAGGTGTTTTTTTACACTGTTATCCTGTCGTATCCCTAGCTCTTACATCATAATCCCTCCGTTCGGATTACATGTCACAGAAATGGATAAAAGTGGATGTATCTAGAACTGAAATACGCCTAGACCCATCCATTCATTTCCGGATGGAGGGCATACATGTTAATATGTCATGCCTTTCTATTCTTCAGTACCTATTCCATCTCTCTGTTGTAGAAGGTTTTATAATTGAAGCACCATTCTTCTATATAAGGCATGTAAGGGGAAGACGGCTATGTTAGAATCTGAAGGGTTACAAACCAGGTCTTTGCAAAAATTCCAAACGCCAGGAGATAATAAACCAACTCCAATTTTCATAGATACTGCTCCAGCACAGAGAAACCCAACTCCCACTGATAATAAGCAGATTCCAGTGGCCATAGAACTAGTCTGCTCCATTCCAGCAAAGATATGTCAACTCCATTCTAAGAAGCATGTGCGTATCCTCGCATCATGAAATTTTATACCACTCTGATCATATTTTCTACATGTTTCTTACCCATCTCTCTTTTAGAAAATAAGGTTAAACGATAGAAGACTTCCTCCATTGGGATCGTATTCGAGGAAAGTATCTTTCGAGAATTCTCTGTGCTTCAATGCTGATGTAAGTACCTGTTGTATATCACTATATTTTTACATCAGCATGTATTTTGTTAATCGGCGTGAATCTAACCTTTATATGATTGAAAATTAGTTGTGGCAAAATGTTAAAGGCGACAATGTTGATTTTTGTAAGGAAAACTGCTTGGTAGTTATGCATACTAAGCTGCATGAGTGTACTATCTCATATCATGCACATTACTGGTTGTAGTGCTGCTCTAGTTGCCCATTCATTCACTGTGTCAATGTTGCTTTTGTATTACCTTACCTGGCTGATGATAGTTGTGCCATATTGTGTTAATTTGGTGTAGGCTGGTGTGGTCTGGTTGCCCAAACATTCGTTGTGTCAATGTTGCTTTCCTATTATCTGACTTGGCCAATGATAGCAATGCTAGTGTGTTAATTTGGTGCAGGCTGCTGAAGATAAGAAGACAAACTCTGAAAACAGCAAGGCAAACCCATTGTTTCTTTCCAATAAATCTAGGTCAGGTAATATGGCAATAACTCTTGATTAATCTGTTCGGTTCCCCTCCTAATTTACGTTATGATGCAATGGTCGAGAAACTCTCCACTATCAATAATACAAGCCTGCCCAAATCGCCAACTGAATCTGTTCTGTTTCCTCTGTCTTGAATGCAATGGAAAAAATGTATGTTTGTGAACCAATTAATGGATGAAGCAATGATGGAAATGGTGGAGGAATTAGAGGTGCACATTCATGTGCAACAAACAACTGATCAATGTTTTCAGAGACAGTGTAGCAAAGTAGCAAGAACTTGCCCACATGCTTATGGGCGTCATTCGCGCTGAGGTTGTAGATTGTGACATTGTAGATCGTTAGGTTCTGTTCATTTATTTGCACTGGCATCAATCTTTGATTGCCTAGTGGATGTAATTTCCTGTAATATATGCTGGATATGCAATGTTTTTCCCTGTATGTCGTACCTTTACTTGATCGATTTTGGTCCTGTGCATAATTGCTCGTCGTAATGGGCTCAAATTATCTAATTGGGCCTAAAGACATGTATGAACTTTAGTGGCCCCATTAAGTTAATGGGCCGTTACCAGGCTGAAAGTTAATGGTCAGCCCTCTTACCTCCCTGGTCGTTAACAGGCCGACAACTAAGCGGGCAACAGTGGGCCCATTTGATTTCACGGGCCGTTAACATGCCGATACTAAGGTCGGGCTACATATGGCCCAACTATATTGTGGGCCTTTAGCAGGCCGAAAGAGACAACGGGCTCGTACTGGACCATGAAGAGCATGGGCCGCTAAGAGGCCGAAAGTCAGGTCATACTATAAATGGCCCAACTGTGTTCTGGGCCTTTAGCAGGCCGAAAGAGAAACAGGGCTGGTATTGGACCATGAAGAGCATGGGCCGTTAAAAGGCCAAAACTCAGGTCCGACTACAAATGGCCCAACTCATTTATGGGCCGTCAACAGGCTGAAAGACACACCGGGCCGGAAATTGGCCCAACACTTAAATGGGTCGCTAAAAGGATGAAAGATGTACATCCTAAAAATTGGCTCATCCCTCGAATGGGACGTTAAAAGGCCGAAACCACATCGGGCCAATATTGAGCCCAAATATATAGCGGGCTGTTAACGGACTCGAACTGACGATGGGCTGCAATGGTGTCAAATCGTTAACGGGTCATTGACGGGCCGAATTGGCACATCTCGTGGACTTGACACAAGTAGGCCTTATATGGGCCGGCCTGCAAATTCTTCCTGGGCCGGCCTTTTTCACAGGAATGGGCCACCATTGGTCCGTGCCACGTGTTGACCTATCATAGGCGCCTCCTGTCTAATGAGTGGATGACATCTGTGCCAACGGTGAGCCGACATGTGGTTCCTCCGGCCAATGAGAATTTTACACGTGGAAAATCCCCATTGGTCCGGGTTGTTAACGGGTTATCAGATCCAAACCGGAACCCGATAGCTTAACGGTGACCCATTACGGTGGATGCCACGTGTCGGTCACCCTTGACGAAAGCACGTCTATGAAGCTCGATTTATCGTCATGGAAGTGGACACTTCCTTGATGATAATTTTGGTAATTTCATGGAACACTTCTCTGACAAAGACAGTATGACTATCTTGATTCTGTCATAAAATCATCATGGATGTACATGCATGACAGAAAACGTTACCTACTGCGACAAACACGTGTCATCATGGAAGTGTATTTGTTTGTAGTGAAGCCATGTCTTGTTGCAGGCATCTTGAGGCTCCCCTAGCCGTCTCTTCACAGCCTTATTTATGTCCTCAACTAGCAAATCAAGTTTGCTGAAACGTTGGACGTCAGCTAAGTAGCTAGTGTAATTACACATTAAGTCGCCCCTTAATGGTTGAATTCTCCAGCTGATCCAACACCGAGTCAGATCGATCCCAGTCAGGCTGTTTGCAGACAAGGCCCTCAGTTTAGAGTATATTTGGCCAACTTCTTGATGTTCTTCCTTAGACGGCTAGCCAGGAAAAGCTTCGGTGGGATTGAGTTGCTCTGGTCTATAACCCGACAGTGGGTTCTCGCTGGGGGGGGAGCAGTATTCTTACAGTAAAACCAGGTCTTATTACAGCCCTTTGGATGACTCCGCAGCTTAGCTTCTGGAAAAGGGCAGTTCTTCCATCACTGAACAGACGCCCCCACTAAGCTCTATGCTAGGGCCATCTTCGTATTCAGTCTGGTGGTTGATCTAGAAAAATTCTCTAAAAATATGGACAGTCGCCTCTGTCTGAAGATAAACCTCATAGAAGAGTTGGAATTGGCACAGATTGGTCATAGAGTTGGGAGCAATATCTTGAGGATGAAGGTTGTAGAAGTTAAGAAAATCCCGGAAGAATTTTGACCCGGGTGGTGAGAAAACCCCTATGAAGGTGATCTACAAACACAATGATCTCCCCTTCATCGGGTTGGGGGTGCTTTCTTCTTGATGTGCTTGCCAGCCAACTATTTCTTGAGCCAGAAGGAGACCTTGCCTCACGAGGTCATCAAGTATCATAGTGGAAACTTGAGATCGGACCCAGTTGGAGGCTTTATCAGATTTTTCCATGATGAGTCGCCTGAAGGATTAAAACTGCGGACAAAGTATGAAAGGTGGGTCATTTATGTATGACAAGTCGCTAGTTGGTTTATATGATAAGTTGGGCAGTGCAATAAGGTGACCACAGTTAAGAGGCGAGTCAACATGGTTATTCAATTATTAACGAGTCGCCAAAATTATGAGCCGGTCAAATGAAGAAACAACTATGATTTCCAAGCTGGGTGACTTATGGTATGCAATAACGAGCCAGCAAGGCATGAAGGCGTCTCATCCTAAATTGAGGACTTTGGTTTTCAGCCAAGTATTGGACAAACAAGTTTCTATTAAAACATTTGCAATTACAGATCTACAAAATGGTTGAAAAAGAAAAATATTCACTAAACCTAAGGTGGGCAGTGGAAGCATCGGCTAGTCTATTCGAAGGATTTGACGAAAGTTTGAAGTTTCTAAATGCAAAAATGGTGTCACGACTAACACCGGAGTATTTCTACAAGAAGTTTATTCGAATCTAGACCTAGACAGCAGACTATGGTGGTATAAACCAATGAACATTAACGAACATTGATGAACAAGGTAAAAAGATGGGGTTTGCTACAGATCTAAGGGAGAAATGAGGAATACCTAGATGTGGCAGAAAGCTCCAGGGCCTTCTTGACCTGCATTGACAGTGGTGCTCGCGGTGTCGAAGGAGCCGTTGATGTCGCCAGCGCACCCGAGGTCGCACGATGGTAGAACTCTGGTCACGGGCGCTTGAGACGTGAGAAAGAAGAAGAAGCAAGGGGTGAAGTGGTAAAAGTGGAAAAAGAACCCCCACGGGTATATTTATAAGGAAAAAGAGAAGGAGAAGAGGCAAGCGTGAAATAGATGCAGTAACTTTTTGAGTAAGGGACGCCTCGATTTTCAGGCCTAACAGATATACAAAAAGATTCGTTATGATGTCACACTTGAGCTACTAGAATTCCAGAAGATGACATCATGATTTAAAAACATGGAAAATGACAAGTATTAAAGTAGCATGAGCCAGAATCTATGTCCCGGATGTGATGCAGATTCAAAAAGGGAAGATGACCAGAATATATTATCAGTTTGAAGATTGAAATGAATGAATCCAAGTCAATCCGGGGGCTAATGTTGGGGATATAACCCCAAGGTTTGACCCGCCCATTTAGGGCCAGGTTATCATGTGGTGGCCTAAAGAGCAATGCTTAAGATGGGATGTGGCGATCAAGACCTCAAGGCCTGCAGGGCGACTCATAGAAGTGGGTCAGCTCATGGCCCGACACCTGAGGCAGCGGCTTATCATCTAAAGGATGCCATAGTTCTTTACTTAGGAAGGAAGACATAGGGAAACCGACTAGGGCACGGGTATTATTATGACCCGGATTCTGTTGTAAGCCCGGGCCAACACCTATATATAAAGGGGAGCCCCTGAGACAGAAGGACCAAGTTACACGCGCTCGATTACTAGGTTAGCCAAGTTGCACCATTGTAATTGAGATCATCATCATCAATGGCAATCAAGCAGGAGTAGGATTTTACCTCCACCATGAGGGGCCGAACCTGGTTAAACCCTTTTCTCTCGATTACGACCAACCCTTCTCAAAATACTACTTAGCGGCAATGGCCACACGACTAAGTCCTTTCATGAGGACATTTTTCATGACAAAACCACGACAGACTATTCCGCCTACGCAAGAACACACCCAAATCCGTGGTAAATTGGACAATTGAAGGAAAATCATCAGTGGGGAAGGTTGGACTGGTGGTGGGTGGGTAGATTCAGTTGCCAAACAAGAAATTCGTGGACTAGGATCAACAAAATCTCACAAGATCCAACTAATGAGAAAATGGTAGGGCTATTTTTGTGGGGATTTTTGAATTGGGACGAAAACCACAAAAATTAGGCTAGAATATGGGGGTAGGGACTCCAAGATGTGAATCATCCTGGCTGATGATACCAAGATGTTGTAGGGTGGAACCCTAACTGGAGATCTTTTCACATTTGGAGGGGGTAAAGGGATGAACACACAAGAAACACAAGAGAAATTCACTCAAACAAAACCCAAATCACACATCCACAAGGATAGCATACATGAGATCCACAACCATACAAGAACAATCCAAGGAAATGAGCACAAAAGGTAGAGTTCTTCCCAAATACAAGAGGAGATAAGGTCTTGATGATCTAGATAGATCCTTCCCTATGAGGGGTCTTCATATCCACTAGGGATCTTCTCCTAGGAGGTCCTAATCTCCTATAGGAGTGGTAGATGAGCAAAGCTTCCTCTAGATAGTCTCATACACTTTGCTAACCCTAACAGATGTCCTAGTGTAGGATCGAAAGTATGTCTAGAGGGGGGTGATTAGACTACATGACCAAATAACAATCTAGCCTTTTCCCAATTTTTAAGTCTTGGCAGATTTTAGCAACTTAGCAGAAATCAAGTAATCAACATACACATGCAATTCTAAGAGTATAGCAGCGGGATGTAAAACAATTGCATATCAAGGTAAAGGGAGGAGTTTGGAAGGAGCAAACGCAATGTAGACACGGAGATTTTTTATCCGTGGTTCCGATAGGTGGTGCTATCGTACATCCACGTTGATGGAGACTTCAACCCATGAAGGATAATGGTTGCGCGAGTCCATGGAAGGGTCCACGAAGAAGCAACCTTGTCTATCCCACCATGGCCATCGCCCACGAAGGACTTGCCTCACTAGGGTAGATCTTCACAAAGTAGGCGATCTCCTTGACCGTACAAACTCCTTGCTTCAACTCCACAATCTTCACGGAGGCTCCCAAGTGACACCTAGCCAATCTAGGAGACACCACTCTCCAAAAGGTAATAAATGGTGTGTTGATGATTTACTCCTTGCTCTTGTTCTCCAAATCATAGTCTCCCCAACACTCAACTCTCTCTCATAGGATTGGATTTGGTAGAAAGATGATTTGAGTGGAAAGCAACTTGGGGAAGGCTAGAGATCAAGAATTATGTGGTTGGAATAGAATATCTTGACCTCGACACAAGTGTAGGTGGTTCTCTCTCAGAAAATGTATGTTGGAAGTGTAGGCATGTTCTGATGGCTCTCTCCACGAATGAAAAGTGGGTGGAGGGGTATATATAGCCTCCACACAAAATCTAACCGTTACACAGAAATCACCAAACTCAGTGGGACCGAATTATAAAACTCGGTCAGACCGATTTAGTTCAAAATGTGAATGTTAGGATTTTCAGTGGGACCGACATGTCAACTCGGTGGGAAAAATGTCGTTAGGGTTAGGGCATAACATTCTCGGTGAGACCGATTACACAAACTCGGTGGGACCGATTTTGGTAATTGACAAACTAAGAGTTTGTTTGGCAAAATCGATGGGACCGATTATCTCATCTCGGTTAGACCGAAGCGTTACGAAGGGGAAACAGAGAGTTTGCATTGCAATCTCGGTGGGACCGATCGCTCATCTCGGTTGGACCGAAACTTTACGAAGGGAAACAGAGAGGTTACAATCGATCCCTATCGGTGAGACCGAAGTGACTAGGGTTTGTGGCAGTGGCTATCTCAAGTGAACTCGGTGGCACCGGATAGGAAATTTCGGTGGGGCCGAGTTTGACTTTTGGTTTGGGACATATGTGGATATGAGAAAGTAGTTGAGGGTTTTTGGAGCATGTCACTAAGCATTTTGAGAAAGTAACTCATTTAGCAACACCTCACCCCCTTTTAATAGTATTGGCTTTTCCTATGGACTCAATGTGATCTGGGATCACTAAAAGTAAAATGTAGAGTCTTGTGCTTTGAGCTTGAGCCAATTTTTGTCCTTAGCATTTTGAAGGGTCCACTTTCTAATCCATGCCATGCCAATCATTGAGCTTTCCTGAAATATTTATCTTGAAATAGCATTAGCTCAATGAGCTATATGTTGTTAGGAATTACCAAAACCACCCAGGGATAGTTGCACTTTTGATCTCCCCCTTTTTGGTAATTTACCAAAATCACATGCTTTAATGTTGTTTGAATCTCAGTTACCTTTAGATCAAGATCATAAAATTTGGTCTCTATGATCCTCTCCAAGCTCTCCTGGTTTTGAGTCAGGGTGGCCAAGCCCTTCTCAATCCTTAGTGTAGACTGGATCGGATATCCAAGTTGATCTTGCTTGCTCTTCAGGAAAACTTGAGATGCCTCTTCAGCACTGGGCATCTTGGTAGCTTTCTCAACCTTTGCTTTGTCTCTCGTCTCCTGTACTTGCTCAAATGTGGGGTCTTCCTCATTCATCACAATAGTATTATCTTCAAAATCAGGATGCAGAGGAAGGTGCTCCTTGTCCAACAAGTATGTACATGTGCCCATCTTGGAGTTGATGAGCTCCTGAATGTGTGGAGCATACCCACAGCTTCTCTTCTGATCAGCAGTTGTCCTCTTGATTGTTTCTACAATCAAACTCATAACCTTGAACTTCTCAGGCACATCAAACAAATGTAGCAAATTGATAGCATGTCCTCTGATCATCTTGTGATCTCCAGACTTGGGCAACAAAGTATGCCTAAGTATTGTGGTGATAGTTGGCAGACCAGACAACAGATAGTGTACAAATCCAAGCTTATGTGTCTCCAAAGCTTTATCTGGGATCTCCTTGTACATGTTGGCCATAGTGTTGTGGTCTTTCTTCTTGGTGGCATATACATCCAAGTCATCTTCATGTTCTTCAGGGGCATTTATCAGCTTGGCCCACTCCTCAACTGTGGATTGGTACCTTGTACCCTCAGACATCCATACTATCCTTCCATCTGGATAGAAGTGGGCAGTGGAGTAAAACTGCATGATCAGCTCATCATTCCATTTGGTGAGCTTCTGCCCAACAAATTTGTCAACTCCACATGCCTTGAAGCTGTCATAAACACCTGGATAGTGATCTTCTTCTTCCTTGATGTATTCCCAATCCACCCATTTCATGTCACATACAATGGGCTTCTTGTTAAGCAAAATAGTCTCATAGAAGTCTTGTTGTTCCTTTGTGTGAAACCTGTAATCAACTGATGTCCTCCTCCTTACAGCATAAGGATCAGACTGTCTCCACAATCTCAGTCCAGCATCCTTTCTGATACGCATGTCTTCAGCTACTGGATGAGCATCATTATGGTCAGGAATCTTGGGCTTCAACTTTCTCAAAACAAGTGAATCATCTTCTTCTTCTTAAGCTTGAGGCACTGGGACCTTGTTCTTTTCCTCAGTAGGTATACTTCTGGTGTTCCTCTTGGGTTTTGGGGGCTTCTGAGCTTGAGCTTTGGGAGCAGACTTGGGCTTTGATGGAGCAGCCCCTGCCTTTATAGCATCTCCCATAAGCTTCTGAGCTTTGGGTGCTGGTGCAGCATCCTCTTCCTCTTCCTCTTCTTCAGAGGGATCTCTCATCATGGAGGACTTCCCAATAACTCTGGCAATGGTCTTCTTGACCCTTTCCTTCCTCTTCTTGCCTTCACCACCTTCTTTGGGTTCAAGGGTGAACTCCATTGTCTCTTGAGTAGAGGCTCCGGCCTTAGACATAGGAATTCTTCTTGATGGTGCCTTCTTATTCAGCCCTGGCTTACTTGCAGCAGTTGTGCCATACTCCTTTTTCAGCACCTTCTTCTTGGAGCTTACTTCCTCCTCAGTGGCAACATAATCCTCATCCTTGGATTCTGAGGTTCTCTTCTTCCTGGTTCTGGTGGCTGCCTTTGGCAAGTTGCTTGGAGTGCTCCTTCTGCCATCATCAGAAGTGCTAGAGGGATCTGAGCCCTCACTCATCTGCACATGTTCCTCAGACCTATTCTGACTGTCACTTTGATCAGACATCTCTGCAAACTTCTTGACCAGCAGACCTGTGAATAGATATAGATGAGGTAGAGTGGATGAGCATCACAAAGTGCAGAGTTTTGCAAAACAGATGACTTAAAAACTTAGTTTTAGTTCTTCACAGAAAGCATTTCGGAGCTACCGATTTGTAAACTCGGTGATACCGAAGCAGCTTTTGGAACCTAAACTAGTGAACTCGGTCAGACTGAGTCACAGTTCGGTGGCATCGAGACTTCTAGGGTTTCACAAAGAATCAAACTCGGTCACACCGATTTGCAGTTTTCGGTCAGACCGAAAGTGCAAGTGCAATGGCCTAAGCCAAATCGGTGAGACCGATTTCTACAACTCAGTCGATCCGAGATGAGTTCTGCGGAGACCTAACCCTAAATTTTCAAATCAAACCTAACCTAAGGGATGTTTTCAGTGGATAGAGTGTTTGCATATGTGGTGATGATCATGTCAGAGCCATGTGCTACGAATCAGAGGTAAAAGAATAGCACAAAGGTTCGAACTCGTACCCTAGTTCGGCGGAGTTCGCTACGGCGGCAACGAAGGGGCAGAATTCCGTTGACGGTGATGGAAACCAGCGGCGGGAGGTCGCTGGTTGCGAGAAGATGATCCGGAGACCCGACGCGGCAGAGCAGAATACGCGCGGGCTGAGAGGTTTCAAAGAAATTTCCAATATCTCACCTGTGGGTTTATATATCCCGACCCTGTCGGTGTGACCGAGTGGAACAACTCGGTGGCACCGAGATGCAGAATCGCAAGCGGTTACTGCAACTCGGTGTGACCGAAAACTTCAAATCTGTTGCACCGAGATTGAAAACCTAGACCAACTTAGTGATCTCGGTGTGACCGAAATGGATGACTCGGTCATACCGAAAAGCACAAAGAGGTTTTGTAAGTTCAAGTCTATGACGAATCGGGGACTCCAAGTGCTCCTTACACAGAGTGGTTCGAATCTGACTTGATCAAACTTTGTGATGTAGCATGAATAGAGTTTGAGACGAGAAAAGCATAGATATCTAGAGGGAGTTCTTAGGCATTCTTGTCCATCCATTTGGCAAAAGAGAAAAAGGCAAACAATCAAAGCAACAAATGGATGTCATCGAATGAGTAAAATATGCATCCAACATGCTCACACAATAAAATGACAAATAAAATATGTGACAAAGCATGCACAATCACTCTAGCATCTATCAAGCAATTTGGCGATGACTAGGTCATCTATATATGAGTATATTGACTTAGGAGTCAAATGAGAACATTTGATCATAGGTCATACTCATCGTTTAAGCACAAGTGGGGTTGCCACTTTTATATAAAGCATTGTTGTGCTCACATCATTAGAGTTGCTTTAGCTCAATTGATTAGAGTAAAGCTCCCCCTAGATGTGATATCCCCCCTAAGAGGGATGAACTAACCTTGGGTTTTGTCGATGATGACTTCATGTAAGTGTTGAAGATGTAGATGCTCAATGTTGATGTAGATCATTCGGAGCAATCCTTTGGAGTGAGTTGCACTTTCAATACCTACACGGGTTAGTCCCACAAGGAACAAACAAGGATATCCATAGACATAGAGTGATATTCACATGAGATGATGTCCATGAATGCATTAGGTTACCTTGTCCCTTGTCTTACCAACAAGAGGGTTTGTGACTCCTTGAACTTGTGCAAGATATGAAAGTGGTTTGCACTTGTCCTTGCCAAAATGATAAGAGTGAAGTATGTTGGCGGAGTCACCCTCAAGAACTCTCTAGTTCATCTTTTTAGGGATCCACACCATCTTGATGGGGATCCTTGGAGTTGTAGTCGTACTTGATGAGGTGGAACTTGATGTAGTCTTGGGAACCCACTTGACCAAGGCCTTAGGTGCTTCTTCAAATGCATCAATCTCCTCTTGAAGCTTGTCCTTGCCTTTTAGCTTGTGGTCTTGTGGTGGAAGATCATCTTGAGCTTGTGTTCCTTGGAAAGAAGTAGGATCATACTTCTCTTGTTGAGGAACAAACTTCGTCTTGGGGTATTGATATTCTTCCCACTCAACTCCATTGGCCTTGAACTTTCGTTCAAAACCAACACCTTGACTCTTCCGGTGTCTTCCTTGCTTGCGTACAATTTCCTCAAATTGCTTACTTCCGGCAAGACTCTTGTAAACACCTTTCTCTATAATTCCCTTCAATAAGCTATTTTCTTGCTCAAGTGTAACTTGGCTAAGAGAATCATTAGTGGAATCAAGAGAACTACTAGAAGCAACAACATTGGATTTAGCATGATTGTGTTTACTACTAGAGGAAGAATCTTTCTTGTTCTTATTGCTAGATTTAACTTGTGGCATGTAAGTAGACAAGAGTAAACACTTGGCAATGTAAGAAGAACTTTTATTGCGAAGATCATCATTGATTGCTTTTAAGAACTCATGCTCTCGCTCAAGGTTGAGTTTTTCAAAGCGTAGCTTCTCATGAGTCTTTAAAAGTTCTCGATGATCTTCCAAGGTAGTTTCATGAGATAACTTAAGAGTGTTTAGTTCTTTTGTTAGACGCTCAATCTCCTTCTTATCATCGTCATTCGTTTTATCTTGATTATCATGATTAATAGCAAGTTCATCATAGTTTTCATAACTAGAGTTGTCAACAAGTAAATCATCGTCTCCTAGCAAATCATCTTCATCACTATTAAAATCAACATACACTGGGTGTGTTACCTTTGGACCTTTAGCCATGAAGCATCTTCCAATTCCTTCATTTGGTGAGTCAAATATGTCGTAGGAGTTGGTTGACACAAGTGCTAGACCGGCAACACCTTCATCTTGAGTATATTCGGAGTCAGAGTGATAACTTCTTTCGGAGTGATGGTCGGAGTCGGAGCCGGATACCCATTCACCAACATGATCTTGATGTCTTCTTTTTGTGTAGCTCTTTGATGATTAGTCCTTCCACTCTGAATCCTTGCTTCTCCGAGAGGGTCTTCGTTCATAACGATCATCTCTAATCCTTCTCTCTCTTGGTGGTGATTATTCTCTTCTACTTCTTCTTTTGGGAGAATCTTCTCTTCTTTTGTAGGGAGCCGTACACTCATTGGAGTAGTGTCCGGGTCTTCCACAATTGTAGCAGTTTCGTTCATGACTTGAAGATCTCTTGTCATTGTAGGACCTTGACTTGGAGCTTCTTTCCTTGCTTATACTCTTATAGAATTTGTTGAAGTTCTTCACCATTAGGCTCAATTCTTCATTGAAGGTTTGTTTCTCACTTGATGATGTGGGAGCTTCACATGAGGCTTTGTAAGCACCACTTGACTTGTTGTGGAGCTCTTCCTTATCCTTAAGTGACATCTCATGAGCAACAATTCTTCCAATGACTTCCGTTGGCTTGAGATCTTTGTAATTGGGCATCATTTGGATCAATGTGCACACTGTATCATATTTTCCATCCAAGGCTCTTAGGATCTTTTTGATGATGAATCTATCGGTCATCTCTTCACTTCCTAAGCCGGCAATCTCATTTTTGATGAGAGCAAGCCTAGAGTACATTTCACCAACACCTTCACCATCCTTCATTTTGAACTTGTCAAGTTGACTTTGAAGCACATCCAATTTGGATTCCTTGACGGAGTCGGTACCTTCGTGCATATCAATCAAAGTATCCCAAATTTCCTTTGCATTCTTCGGGGCACAACCCGTTGAAGAGAATGTCACAAGCTTGAGCATTGTATTGCAGCATCTTCAACTCTTCCGCGGTAGCTTAACGGTTTGGTTCTCTCCCATCAAAGAATTTACCTTGCAAGCCAATACACACAATAGCCCAAACGGCGGGGTTATGTCCAAGAATATGCATTTTCATATTATGCTTCCAACTAGCAAAATTAGTACCATCAAAGTAAGGACCTCTACAGTGGTAATTTCCCTCACTAGACGTCATACTCTCCTAGGTTGTGAAACCATGGCTATGATCACCAAAAGCTATGGAATTCAAGGCAAATGGAGACCAAAGCTCTGATACCACTTGTAGGATCGAAAGTCTGTCTAGAGGGGGTGATTAGACTACTTGACCAAATAAAAATCTAGCCTTTTCCCAATTTTTAAGTCTTGGCATATTTTAGTAACTTAGCACAAATCAAGTAATCAACCTACACATGCAATTCTAAGAGTATAGCAGCGGAATGTAAAACAATTGCATATGAAGGTAAAGGGAGGAGTTTGGAGGGAGCAAATGCAATGTAGACACGGAGATTTTTTATCTGTGGTTCCGATAGGTGGTGCTATCGTACATCCACGTTGATGGAGACTTCAACCCACTAAGGGTAATGGTTGCGCGAGTCCACGGAGGGCTCCACCCATGAAGGGTCCATGAAGAAGCAAACTTGTCTATCCCACCATGGCCATCGCCCATGAAGGACTTGCCTCACTAGGGTAGATCTTCACGAAGTAGGCGATCTCCTTGCCCATACAAACTCCTTGCTTCAACTCCACAATCTTGACGGAGACTCCCAAGTGACACCTAGCCAATCTAGGAGACACCACTCTCCAAAAGGTAATAGATGGTGTGTTGATGATGAACTCAACACTCAACTCTCTCTCATAGGATTGGATTTGGTAGAAAGATGATTTGAGTGGAAAGCAACTTGGGGAAGGCTAGAGATCAAGATTTATGTGGTTGGAATGGAATATCTTGACCTCAACACAAGTGTAGGTGGTTCTCTCTCAGAAAATGTATGTTGCAAGTGTAGGATGGTCTGATGGCTCTCTCCACGAATGAAGAGTGGGTGGAGGGTTATATATAGCCTCCACACAAAATCTAACCGTTACACACAAATCACCAAACTCGGTGGGGCCAAATTATAAAACTTGGTCAGACCGATTTAGTTCAAAATGTGAACGTTAGGATTTTCGGTGCGACCGATATGTCAACTCGGTGGGACCAATGTCGTTAGGGTTAGGGCATAACGTAATCTCGGTGAGACCGATTACACAAACTCGGTGGGACCAATTTTGGTAATAGACAAACAGAGGGTTGGTCAGGCAAACTCGGTGGGACCGATTCGCTCATCTCGATTAGACCGAAACATTATGAAGGGGAAACAGAGAGTTTGCATTGCAATCTCGGTGGGACCGATTGCTCATCTTGGTTGGACCGAAACGTTACGAAGGGAAACAGAGAGGTTGCAATCCCATCTCGGTGAGACCGAGATCCCTATCAGTGAGACCGAAGTGACTAGGGTTTGTGGCAGTGGCTATGTCAAGTGAACTCGGTGGCGCCGGATAGGAAATTTCGATGGGGCCGAGTTTGACTTTTGGTTTGGGACATATGTGGATATGAGAAAGTAGTTGAGGGTTTTTGGAGCATATCACTAAACATTTTGAGCAAGTAACTCATTAAGCAACACCTCACCCCCTTTTAATAGTATTGGCTTTTCCTATGGACTCAGTGTGATCTTGGATCACTAAAAGTAAAATGTAGAGTCTAGTGCTTTGAGCTTGAGCCAATCTTTTGTCCTTAGAATTTTGAGGGGTCCACTTTCTAATCCATGCCATGACAATCATTGAGCTTTACTGAAATATTTATCTTGAAATAGCATTACCTCAATGAGCTATATGTTGTTAGGAATTACCAAAACCACCCAAAGATAGTTGCACTTTCACCTAGGCATGGAATATGTAGGCGACTTGAGGTGAGGAACGAGAGGGCAATAGGAACTCCACGGCCAACTTCCTAGGAGGGTAGTGCACATGGGCTAAGTAGGGCCCGTGCGCACGGGGGTCCCGTTGGCACGGTACACGCCCTTGCTACTACTTCTTGAGCTTGCGTTGATTTTTCCCTTAAAGAGGAAAGGGTGATGTAGCAAAGTAGAGATAAGTATTTCCCTCAATTAAGAACCAAGGTATCAATCCAGTAGGAGGCACAAGCAAGTCTCCAATATATGCACCTGCACAAACTAACAAACACTTGCACACAACGCAAAAGAGGGGTTGTCAATCCCTTCACGGTCACGAACAACAGTGAGATCTAATAGAGATAGGTATATAATAAAAATAAAAGAGAAAGGTAAATTAAATATAAATAAATTGCAGCAAGGTATTTTGGTTTTTTTATAGATCTAAAAATATATGATTGAAAATAGACCCCGGGGGGGCATAGGTTTCACTAGAGGCTTCTCTCTTGAAAGAAAACATACGGTGGGTAAACGAATTACTATTGAGCAATTGATAGAAAAGTGCAAAGTTATAACAATATCTAAGGCAATGATCATGAATATAGGCATCACGTCCGTGAAAAATAGACCGACTCCTGCCTGCATCTACTACTATTACTCCACAATCGACCGCTATCCAGCATGCGTCTAGAGTTAAGTTCATAAGAAACGGAGTAATGCCTTAAGTAAGATGACATGATGTAGAGGGATAAACTCAAGCATATGATGTAAAACCCATCTTTTTATCCTTGATGGAAACAATACAATACGTGCCTCTCTACCCCTACTATGTCACTAGGTAAGGACACCACAAGATTGAACCCAAAACTAAGCACCTCTACTATTGCAAGAAAAACCAATCTAGTTGGACAAACCAAATTGATAGTTCGAAGAGAAATACAAAGATATCTTAATCATGCATAAAAGAGTTCAGAGAAGACTCAAATAATATTCATAGATAATCCAATCATAAATCCACAATTCGTCGGATATCAACGAACGCACCGCAAAAGAGTATTACACCGGATAGAACTCCAAGAACATCGAGGAGAACATTGTATTGAAGATCAAAGAGAGAGAACAAGCCATCTAGATACTAGCTATGGACCTGTAGGTATGTGGTAACTACTCACGCTTCATCGGAAGGGCAGCAAGGTTGATGTAGAGGCCCTCCATGATCGAATTCCCCTCCGGCAGAGTGCCGGAAAAGGCCACAAGATGGGATCTCATGGGAACAGAGACTTGCGGCAGCGGAAAAGTATTTTGGTGGATGTTTCTGATGTTTGGGGAATACTTGAGAATATATAGAAGTGGAACTAGGGTTCGAGGACCTCCAACGGGCCCACAAGCCCTCAGGGCGCCCCCCCTAGGGCGCGACCTAGAGGCTTGTGGCCTCCTCGGGACTCTTCTGGACCTCTCTCCATGTCAAATAGGTGTCTTCTGGTCCAAGAAAAATCATCGTAAAGTTTTATTCCATTTGGACCCGTTTGATATTCCTTTTCCATAAATGTCAAAAACAAGAAGAAAAAAGTAGAAACTAGCACTGGGCTCTAGGTTAATAGGTTATTCCCAAAAATAATATAAAATAGCATATTAATGCGTATAAAACATCCAAAATAGATAATATAATAACATGGCACAATCAAAAATTATAGATACGTTGGAGACGTATCAAGCATCCCCAAGCTTAATTCCTACTTGTCCCCGAGTAGGTAAATGATAAAAATAGAATTTTTGATGTGGAATGCTACCTAGCATATTTATCAATGGAATCTTCTTTATTGTGGCAAGAATATTCAGATCCATAAGATTCAAAACAAAAGTTTAATATCGACATAAAAACAAGAATACTTCAAGCATACTAATAAAGCAATCTTGTCTTCTCAAAATTAGATGGCCACAGAAAGTTATCCCTACAAAATCATATAGTCTGGCTATGCTCCATCTTCATCACACAAAGTATATTATCATGCACAAGCCCGATGATAAGCCAAGAAATATTTCATACTTTTGATGTTCTCAAACTTTTTCAACTTTCACGCAATACATGAGCGTGAGCCGTGGATATAGCCCCATAGGTGGAATAGAATATGGTGGTTGTGGAGAAGAGAAAAAAAGAAGGAGAAAGTCTCACATCAACTAGGCAAATTAATGGGCTATGGAGATGCCCATCAATCGATATCGATGCAAGTGAGTAGGGATTGCCATGCAACGGATGCACTAGAGCTATAAGTGTATGAAAGCTCAAAAAGAAACTAAGTGGGTGTGCATCCAACTTGCTTGCTCATGAAGACCTAGGGCAATTTTAGGAAGCCCATCATTGGAATATACAAGCCAAGTTCTATAATGAAAAATTCCCACTAGTATATGAAAGTGACAAAATAGGAGACTCTCTAACACGAAGAACATGGGGCTATTTCTAAGCACAAGTGTGGAAAAGGATAGTAACATTGTCCCTTCTCTCTTTTGTCTCATTTTTTCTCTCTTTTTTTGTTTGGACTTCTTTGGCCTCTTTTTTTTTGTTTGGGATTCTTTGGCCTCTTTTATTTTTTATTAAAGTACGGAGACTCATCTCAACTTGTGAGGGACTCATAGCTTCCACCATCCTTTCCTCGCATGGGACAATGCTCTAATAATGATGATCATCACACTTTTATTTACTTACAACTCAAGAATTACAACTCGATACTAGAACAAAATATGACTCTATATGAATGCCTCATGCATATGAGAACAATATGACAATGATGGTATGTGTCATAATAAAACGAAATGGTGGAAGTTGCATGGCAATATATCTCGGAATGGCTATGGAAATGCCATAATAGGTAGGTATGGTGGCTGTTTTGAGGAAGGTATAAGGCGGGTTTAGTGCACTGGAAAAAGTTGCATGGTACTACAGAGGCTAGCAATGGTGGAAGGGTGAGAGTAGTGTAATCCGTGGAATCAACATTAGTCATAAAGAACTCACATACTTATTGCAAAAATTTATTAGCCATCGAAACAAAGTACTACACGCATGCTCCTAGGGGGATAGATTGATAGGAAAAGACCGTCGCTCGTCCCCGACTGTCGGTGTGGAACAACACCTATGGGATCACAAGAATCCCTACTACGGTTGCCAGGGCGCAGGGTTGCGAGGAGAGCAGGGCTAGTAGACAGCACAAGGATCGTTTACCCAGGTTCGGGCCGTGAGGATGCGTAAAACCCTAGTCCTGCTTTGGTGGGTGTATTTCTGAGAGTTCTTGAGCTCTCGAACTAGCTGTGGTCAGCGCGTGGTTCGAAAGAGCCGAATCCTTCTCCTGGTCGCCTCGGGCCTCCTTTTATAGGAAAAAGGGGTTGCCACAGTGGCACACAGGAGGTGGAAAGGTGTACAGTGTTGCGAGGATATCCTTCGTATTACAGGACAAAATGCATTTAATGCATCGCTTAGGTATCCCCTTGCTTTATTGGGGACGGAGGCGAGGCCCGTCCCGTCCGTCGCCGCTCCTCCTCGCTTCGACACGCGCCCCGGCCAGTGATGCGTGCGGTGCCATGTAGACAGGCAGGCAGCTGAGCTGGCGCGGTGGTGGAGTCTTCACGAAGATCTGCATGCCGCCACGCAGGCGCTTGATGAGTTGGCCTGGGAGCTGCACGTTGCCACGCAGGTGCCCGCCCAGCTGGTTGGGCTGGCTGCTGTATGGGTACGGTGGTGTAAGCTTGGTTTTCGCGGGCCTGGCGGTGGTCCCGTCAGCGTCCTTGGTGAGGGCCTTGCCGGGTGGCCCGGCAAGGGTCTTGCCGTGTGGCCCGGTAAGGGTCTTGCCGTGGCGCGCTGTCGTCCCTGGCAGGGCTCTCGCCGGGGGTCTGGTAGCCTTCCTCGGCAAGGATCTTGCCGAGGATCGTCGTCTTCTAATCCTCATCTGATCTTGAATGTCTTCACAAAGATCTGCATGCCACCACAGAGGTGCCTTCCCGAGCCCTGGCCCCACGTTGATGACGGTGTTGGCGGCCGTGGGCTCAAAGGTGGCTCGCTCTGTTGGTGTGGGGCAAGCTGTCCTGGCAAGGATCTTGCCTGGGCCGCTAAGGTTGCCCCAGCAAGGGTCTTGTCAGGGGAACCTGCTTCGTCCCTCTGCTCTTTGTGGTCTTGGCCTTGGTGTTGCTCTGATTATCTTGGGTTTCGGTCTTACCTTGGCTCACCTCCCCTGCTCTGCTTGGTGCGACCGTGAGCGCGGCTCTGACTGCTCGCGCACAGGTAAAGGGGTACAAAAGCGTGCCCCTCCCTTTGTAGACCGACAGGAGCCCCTGGGACTGGGCCACACATAAGCGCGACACGTTGTTGGGTCAGGCCCAAAACGGTCTTGTGAGCAGCAGGCGGTTTTTATCGCGGTAAGACTTTTCGCGCGCTCCGCTTCCCACGACCCACGCGCGTGGCGCGGCGTGGAGGGGCGTGCGTGACGTGGGCGGCATGCGTGTGGCGGTTTCTACACGCATGCGTCACATCACAGTAAAGAGGCGGCTCGCGCCTTCCCAGTAAAGAGGGAGGCGTGGAGGCGCGGCTCATTTATCGAACGGGCCGGGCGTGGTCTTCATATGGCCCACCCCCACGATCACGCAGGGGAGAGGTCGCTTCACCCGTCCCCTCGGTTCTGCACGTTCGCCACGCGTCCCCCATGCACTTGGGGTAGCAAGCGGCGGGGGCGGGAAATCGAGCCGTCGCTGGTTGGGGCAGCGGGTCGGTCCCGATTCCGCGCGACTTCGGTGGCTGGATTAGCTGAACGAGGCGGCCGAGCCCCGACCCCGCTCCTTTATAAGGAGGGGGAAGGGGGGATGGCGTCCCGCACTCCTCTGTCATCTATCTCCTCTTGCTTCTGCTTCTTCCTTTCACTCGCCATGGAGAAAGGGAACCCTGGTCCTTCGACGGTGGCGGCGAGGGTTGCTGCTCGACAATGCGTCCCTCCTCCTCCTGAGCCCGTGGTGGTGGTGCCGGCCACGAGGGGAAGGGGGAGGGGGCGAGGCCGTGGGCGAGGCTGGGGCCGAGGTCGCAGCGCTTGGGGAAGAGGAGGTCGGGGCGGCGCACCGGCTTCGCCCCCGCCAATGATGCCTTTCCCGATGGAAGGCCATGTCGAAGACCAGCCCCGTGAGTTCTTCATCAGGCTGCGCCGGCCTCCGCATGATCGTCTTCGTCTTCCTGCCCCGTTTGCTCGGGAGATGGAGCGTGACCGGCCCCAATCCCTCAGGTTGCATATGAGGGGTTGCGGGAACGGGGGCATGCGGGTTGTCGTCGACTTCCCGGCTCCTCGAGTCATGTACCTCCGTCGTGGGTGGAAGACGTTCACTCTTATCCACAGCCTGATGGCGGGGCTCGTCCTCTACTTCGAATTAATGGAGGACGGCCTACTTTCCGTCAAGGTCTTCGGAGAGTTCGCGACTCGCCTGAAGTGCTGCGTGGAGAGCTCCTCCGATGGAGATTCTGACGATGGAAGCTCTTCCTCGAGCGAAAGTGATGAGGAGGACAGCGGGGCGGATAGCGGGGACGAGTCCGACTAGGCGTCGGACGCCCCGCGCCTGGGCGGGTGCGGCAGCAGCAGCATCTGCACCTGGCCGCTCCTCCGGCGGAGATTTGCCGGCGGCGGGGCAGCTCCTTGAACTTCTCGGGGGCGTCTCCTTGGGCGGCTAGCATTGGGAGGCTGCGGAAGAGGAAGAGGGCGGGCGGCAAGGCCATCAACTCGGAGTATGCGGGCACCGACGCCTTCATCGCGTATCGCCGGTCCTACCGCCTCGTCTTCCAGCTCCTTTACCGGCACCGTCATCACTGCCCGCCTGGCGGCCACCGAGGTGTTCTCTTGGTGCTTTCTGCTGCTCGTAGCTTGCCTGGGCGCCCCTTTTGCCCTTTCGCCTCCTTGACCTACCTCCTGAGGAGAGGAACAAGAAAGGGATTACGGGCATCTTATCTCTTTTTTAGTTTGTAAGCCTGCGGGCCTTTGTTAAGTTTAAAACTTGTAATCCCCTTGCTCATGTTTTTCATCTCGCATGAACTGTACCTGTATGGGATGTTTTTAATGAAAGAGGGATGCTTGCCGGGTTTTTCATTCGCGAGTAAATCCCAAGACAAGGAGCGAATCCTTGTTATTGTTTAAGATAAACGTTTTTCGCCCGTCTGCCTGTCCCCCCACTCCACTCGACCGTTCTCGCACTCTTGGCAGAGGCAGGGAT
Source organism: Aegilops bicornis (assembly GCA_021605145.1). Taxonomy (NCBI): domain Eukaryota; kingdom Viridiplantae; phylum Streptophyta; class Magnoliopsida; order Poales; family Poaceae; genus Aegilops; species Aegilops bicornis. The sequence goes on along the minus strand of CM038675.1, from coordinate 390,178,835 downwards.
GAAGTGGGCTTCAGGCTCCTCGTCCCACCTCCTTGCCGCCGCGGCTACGACCAAATCCGGACCCAGGAAATACTCCTTAGGTATAGGAAAAAGGGGAGCACGGCAGCCTAGAGATAAAAACGAGGTTTCACATACCATAGTCCGGTTCCGAAATGCATGATAGAGGATAAAAGACTTATCTGGATCTGCAGCCCCCAGCAATCTCATCTTGCCATGGTTGGATCCTTGTGCTTGCAGCCCCTGGCAACTCTGGTTTGCCGGGTCGGGGTGCCGGTCCGTTTCCTTCTTTCCGAGTAGCTCAGCAGAAATGCTCATGTGCCCTTGCGAACCAAAGGAGGACAGAAAAGGAACAGATAGACGCGCACTCGACCTCTAGGCTAGGGGTTAGTCGCCGCTTAGCACTATCAACCCTAACCAAGGAAGAGACTCGACCTAGCATGCATGTTATAACTTAGGGCGCCAGCGCTTCATTTATTTATGCTCAGGGTCTGTGCCTGGCTTTGTACAAAGGGTCACATGCCTTGCCGGCAAAGCTTGTACAAAAGGTGGCTTGTCGGGAGGCCCGGCAAGCCGTGGGTAAAACTTGCAAAGATGCTCGATGTTCCAGGAGTTGCTCATCGGGGCGGCATCTTCGGTCTCGGCCGGACTACGCTGGCCCGGTGACTCAGACACCCGATAAGGGCCTTCCGACTTGGCGTCAACTTGTTGGAATTCTTGGCCGACTGAACACGCCGAAGAACAAGGTCGCCTTCCTCAAAGCTTCGGGCATGAACCTTGCGGCTATGGTAGCGGCGCAAGGCTTGCTGGTAGCGTGCCGCGCTCACAGCCACTCGAAGACGATCTTCCTCAAGGAGCGTTGCGTCATCTTGGCGCAACGGCTCTTGCTCAAGCTCATCATAAGCGAGCACTCGAGGTGACCCGTATATGAGTTCCGTGGGGAGAACTGCTTCTGCCCCGTATAGCAGGGCAAAAGGTGTCTGGCCGGTGGCTCGATTTGGCGTCGTCCTGATCGACTAAAGAACCGCCGACAACTCATCAACCCAGCGCCTTCCGCTCTTGTGCAGCTTGTCAAAGGTCTTCATTCTCAGGCCTCGCAACACTTCAGCATTTGCCCTCTCCGCTTGGCTGTTGCTCCGTGGATGTGCCACGGAAGCAAAACAGACCTTGCTGCCGAGATCTTGGATGTACTGCATGAAGGTGTGGCTTGTGAACTGCGTGCCGTTGTCGGTGCTGACTCTGCTTGGCACACCAAAATGGTAGACCAGTCCTTTGAAGAACTTGACGGCTGACTGAGCAGTCACCTTCCTCACTGCTTCCACCTCCGGCCACTTTGTGAACTTGTCGATTGCAACGTACAAGTACTCAAAGCCCCCGACAACGCGGGGGAAAGGGCCCAGTATATCGAGCCCCCAGACCAAGAATGGCCAGGAGAGAGGGATTGTTTGAAGGGCTTGAGCTGGTTGATGAGGCTTCATTGAATGGAACTGGCACGCTTCACACTTGGTTACTAGTGTCGTCTCATCCTGGATGGCGATGGGCTAGAAGAAACCTTGCCGGAACGCCTTCCCGGCAAGGGCCCTCGACCCTATGTGGGAGCCACATATGCCTCCATGTATCTCCGCCAACAGCTCCAGTCCTTCCTCCCGGGGGATGCACTTGAGTTTCACACCGTTCGGCCTTCTCCGGTACAGGACGTCATCAATGAACTGGTACAGGGAGGACCGATGGGCTACTTTCTCCGCTTCTTCCTACTCCTTAGGAAGCTCCCCTGTTTGGAGGAATTGGACGGTATGTTGCGCCCATGCCGGAGCCTGGGGCTCGACGGCAAGGACCAAAGGCATCTCTTTCGCCATGGGAGCGGCTGTCTCTACGGCCAGGGCTTGACGCCCTGCCGGAGCCAGTTGCTCTTGGGCAAGCTCAGCGTCCGCGGCAGCACCCTTGCCGGCAGCCCCAGGGGGCTCGGTAGGAAAGTACTTGCCGGGACCTGATTTTCTCCGCTTGCTCTGCCCCGCTGATGGTTCGACGGATGGTTGAGTTAACCGGAGCAAAAAGGTACCTGGTTCCACAGGTAGCTTGAATGCGGCACGCTTTAACAAGTAATCGGCGATGTCGTTCTCCGCTCGGGGGACGTGCTCCGCCTGGATACCGTCAAAGCGTTCCTCCAGCTTCCTCACCTCACCTATGTAAGCTTCCATCAATGGGCTCTGATAATCCTTGTTGACCCCCCTGACGACGAGCTGAGAGTCACCCCTAACGATGAGCTTCTTAACCCTGAGGTCTGCCGCGATCCTGAGACCGGCAAGCAATCCCTCATACTCAGCGGTGTTGTTGGTGGACATCTCTCTGGGGAAGTGCATCCGGATCACGACTTGAGGTGTTCTCCGGTGGTGCGACGAGCAGCACACCGGCACCGACGCCTTGCAGCGAGAAAGCCCCATCAAAGTACATGATCCAGTCGCGGTCCGCTTCCTTGCCGGGGAGAGTGGTCTCCTGGATTTCTTCGTCAGGCATCGAGGTCCATTCTGCGATGAACTCCGGCAAGACTCGGCTCTGAATTGTCGAGGTACTTTCAAACTTTAAACCGAAGCTTGACAACTCCAAGGCCCATTCCACAATCCTTCTGGTTCTGTCCGGGTTGTGCAGTATCCGTTGCAACGGGAGGCGGGTGACGACGGTGATCTCGTGGGCCTGGAAGTAGTGACGCAGCTTCCTCGAGGCCATAAGGATGCCGAAGAGCAACTTTTGCACGTCGGAATACCTCGACCTAGCCCCCTGCAAGAGGGAGCTGACAAAGTAAATTGGGTGCTGCATCATCTTCTTCTTTGGCAGCACTTCACTCGACCGCGCGGGCATTGCCTTGGTGGGACCAGACTCTGCCGGGGGCCGCGCCTTATCGGCATCAGGCCCTATTGGGGGAATCTTTGGCTTGCCATCTGCTGGTTCTGTCGCCATTGCTGCCTCCTCGTCGACCTCCCTCTGCGCCACCAGTGCGGCGCTAACCACTTGATTCATCGCCGCCAGATATAGCAGCAACTACTCTTGTGGTTTAGGTGCAACCAGTATTGTCATGGAGGAAAGGTATTTCTTTAGGTCCTACAGTGCTGCCTCGGCTTCTGGGGTCCACTCAATTGGGCCTGCCTTCTTCAAGATTTTGAAGAAGGGAAGGGCGTGCTCGGTGGACCTGGAGATGAACCGGCTCATGGTGGCAACGCAGCCGGTGAGCCGGTGCACATCCTTGATCCGTTTGGGTGCCTCGATCTACTCAATAGCCTTGATCTTGTCTGGGTTTGCCTCGATCCTGCGCTGTGACACAAAGAACCTGAGAAGCTTGCCGGACGGAACGCCAAAGACGCACTTCTCAGGGTTCAGCTTGAGGTTGATCTTGCGCAGGTTAGCAAATGTCTCTTCCAGATCTTGCACAAGAGTTGGCCCGTCCTTGGTTTTGACCACTATGTCATCCATGTAGGCCTCCATATTTCTATGGAGCTGAGGTTCAAAACCAATTTGGACTGCTCTTGCAAACGTTGAGCCAGCACTCTTCAACCCGAAAGGCATCCATAAAAAAACAATACTTACCACATGGGGTGATGAATGATGTCTTCTCTTCATCCTCTCTTGTCATGAAGATTTGGTGGTAGCCTTAGTAGGCATCGATGAATGATAACAGATCACACCCAGCCGTGGAGTCAACAATATGGTCGATGCGCGGCAATGGGAAGGGGTCCTTAGGACAAGCCTTATCGATATCTGTGTAATCAATACACATCCTCCACTTCCCATTGCCTTGCGCACCACTACCGGATTGGCCAACCACGTCGGGTGGAGCACCCCTCTCACCAAACCTGCCGCTTCCAACTTCCTGATCTCCTCTGTGATGAACTCCTGCCTTTCTAGAGCCTGCTTTCTGACCTTCTGCTTGACGGGCCGCGCGTGGGGGCAGACAGCTAGGTGGTGCTCAATCACCTCCCTGGGAACACCGGGGATGTCGGACGCTTGCCATGCAAAAACGTCGACATTTGCCCGCAGGAAGGTGACGAGCGCGCCTTCCTATTTGCTGTCGAGTGTGGAGCCTATGATGAAGGCCCCTCCCATGCCATCCTCCCCGACGGGCACCTTCTTGGTCTGCGGCGGCTCGACTCTGGATCTTTTGCTCTTGTCGGTAGAGCTCTCTGGCACGTCCTCGACGGTAGCACAACACTCCGAGGAGGTGTTTGCCGGAGTGGGTGCGAGAGGTCTTGCCGGGCTCCTTCTTCCCTCCCGGGCCTTCAGTGGTAGGAGCAGGTGCCTCGATGGTAGCTGCTGCAACTGCTTCCCGGTAGAGTTGGTCGGCGCAGATCAACGCGTCCTTCTTGTCGGAGGGGACGGAGATGATGGTCAACGGCCCAGGCATCTTTAGCATGTTGTAGGCGTAGTGTGACGCCGCCATGAACTTGGCCAGCATCGGGTGGCTGAGGATCCCGTTGTAGGGCAAGGGGATCTCGGCTACGTCGAAGACGATCCTCTACGCCCTATAGTTCAACTCTCCTCCAAATGTCATGGGCAGTGTGACCTTTCCCTTTGGCTGGCTCCTCCCCGGATTGACCCCTTGAAACGTGCCCGTTTCCTCGAGGTCTCCATCAGGGATTTGCAACGTTTTGATCACGACAGGCGAAATCAGGTTCAGGCTGGCCCCGCCGTCAACCAACATATTGTTCACCCTGAGGTTGCGTATTGTTGGTGAGACCAACAATGGCAAACACCCGACCGCAGTAGTGCAGTCAGGGTGGTCCTCGGCGTCAAAGATGAGGGGCGTGTTGGACCACTTTAGCAGCTTCTGAGCGTCGCGCGACGGCTCTGCTGCTGTAATCTCACGCGCCCACTGCTTGAGCTGGCGGTGAGAGGTATGCAGCGAGGCGCCGCCATCGACGCACATGGTCTCCATAGCCTGCTCGAACCCTTGCTCACCAGACTCGTCGTCCTCGTCGTGATCGTCGTCTTCTTGTTTCTTGTCGCGGCCCCGGGCGGGCCTCTCTTGCTGGTTGTCCTTGCTGGGGCGGACTCCTTGGCCGTCACGCATCTTGCCGGATCCCTCAGCACCGTCCTGGTCCTTCTCCTTGTCCCGCCTTTCGTACTCAGCTTTTTGCTTCTCCGCAAGCAGCTCAACTTGTCGGCAGTTCTGGAGGTCGTGGTCCTTGGTGCGGTGGATCTTGCAGTATTGTTTGCCGGAGCTTCCTGGCTTGTCGGTAGCCGCCAAGGCCTAGCAGGCGGCACACCCGGCAATCTCCTTGCCGGGGGCGTCTACCTTGACCTTCTTGCCGGCACCGGTATCGTCAGATCCCTCAACGGCAAACACGGCCTTGCCTTTGCGTTTCCTGTTGTGACGCCGGCTCTTCTTCGTCGGGGTGGCGGCGTCTTCATCGGTAGAGTCGGTTTCCGCGCCGGCGTCCTCGCCGGGGTACTTCCTTCCCTCTTCAGCCCGGGCGCACCTATCGGCCAGAACGTAGAGCTCGGCCACATCCTTAACCTTGGTCATCGCCAGCTCCTTGCGCATCTTGCGATTGCGCACGTTCTGGTGGAACGCGCTAATCACAACGGCAGGATGAACGTCGGGGATGTTGTATTGCACCCGGCTGAATCTCTGGATGTACTTGCGCAGGGTCTCCCCTTCCTTCTGGGGAATGATATGCAGATCACTAGCCTGGACATGAGCTTGGTGGCCTCCTGTGAAGGCGCCAACGAACTCATGGCACATATCTGACCAGGAAGAATTGGAATCCACTGGCAAGTGCATCAACCACGACATCACATTGGGCTTGAGCGCCAGCCGGAAATAGTTGGCAAGCACCTTTTCATCGCGAGCCCCAGCGGCCTGCATCGCGATGGTGTAAATGCTAAGGAACTCGGACGGATGGGTCTTGCCGGTGTACTTCTCGCCGAAGTCGGGCTTGAACGTGCGGTGGGACGGCCACTGGAGCTGCCTCAGCTCATGGGGAAAAGCCGGGAAGACCACCTCGTAAGGTATGCCGCCGGGGCCCCCCGGTGTTGGGTGGTCCATAGTGGGTCCCGCCCGCTTGTCCGACTGGCGGCGCGTCTCGCGCTGGTGCTCGACGGTGGTGCAAGCGTCTTTGTGAGCTCGCTGCCGAAGGACCTGGCGCTGGTCGCGGAGGGTCCACGGGTCGGACGACGCTATGGAGATGTTATCACAAGCGTCGTCGCGACGGGCCGACGTCCGCGGTGGCTGGCGAGGAGGAGGAGAGTGCGCCATTGCTGCAGCTCCCCCAATCCTCCTAGCGCCAGCATGTGGTGGCTCGGTGGAGCGCCGACCCGAGGGCCCCGCCGGCCGCGGATCATCTTTGTTTGCGACGGCGACGAGGCTCCGGATGGTGGCCCTCCACTCATCGAGCTTCTCCGCAGCAGGAGGGAAGTCGAGGAGCAGCTGTGCGCGCGCCAAAGCTTCCGTTGTCATGGGCGGCGGTGAAAGTTGCGTGGATTGCGGCCCGCTTCGAATTCTAACTATGTTAGAAGGAGCTCCATCACGACCCAGCGGCTGCGTGCCATTTTCGCCAGCGCTTCGGCGAGCATGCTGAACCCCTTCATCTTGCTGGCGATGCATAGGGCTCTTCCCACGGCGGTGCCTAGGGTCACCAACATGGTGACGCTGTTCGGCGCGCACACCATGGGAAGAACGCGTGGTGGTCGCCGGTGTATGCGTCCTGGAGGTCACCGCGCCGCCAGGAGTCGGCACAACGACACCCCCGGAGGGCCCCGCGCCGCCTGCGGGGGCCCGGCTCCGTCTTTGAATCCGGCTGCGTGTAGCCGGTCGTCTGGTGCACGAACGACGCCACTCACCAGGCTCCGACTGCCTGGGCGATGCTGGTGCTCGCGGGCCGCGGCCCGAGTCCTATCCGCGACCGGTCCGCTGCTCGTCCGCACCGGCACGGGCCGTTCGGCTCCCAACGAGCCGATCGCCGTGGTCGTCTTCTTCTTAGGGGCCATGGTGATGAAGAACTGCTAGGCTAACTACCAGACCAGATTCTCACAATTCGCCCCCCTACGGCGCGCCAAAGATGTCGGTGTGGAACGACACCTATGGGATCACAAGAATCCCTACTACGGTTGTCGGGGCGCAGGGTTGCGAGGAGAGCAGGGCTAGTAGACAACACAAGGATCGTTTACCCAGGTTCGGGCCGCGAGGATGCATAAAACCCTAGTCCTGCTTTGGTGGGTGTATTTCTGAGGGTTCTTGAGCTCTCGAACTAGTTGTGGTCAGCGCGTGGTTCGGAAGAGCCGAATCCTTCTCCTGGTCACCTCGGGCCTCCTTTTATAGGAAAAAGGGGTTGCCACAGTGGCACACAGGAGGTGGAAAGGTGTACAGTGTTGCGAGGTTATCCCTCGTATTACATGACAAGATGCATTTAATGCATCTCTTAGGTGTCCCCTTGCTTTATCGGGGACGGGGCGAGGCCCGTACCGTCCGTCGCCGCTCCTCCTCACTTCGACACGCGCCCCGGCCAGTGATGCGTGTGGTGCCATGTAGGCAGGCAGGCAGCTGAGGTGGCGCGGTGGTGGAGTCTTCACGAAGATCTGCATGCCGCCACGCAGGCGCTTGATGAGTTGGCCTCGGAGCTGCACGTTGCCACGCAGGTGCCCGCCCAGCTGGTTGGGCTGGCTGCTGTATGGGAACGGCGGTGGAAGCTTGGTATTCGTGGGCCTGGCGGTGGTCCCGTCGGCGTCCTTGGTGAGGGCATTGTCGGGTGGCCCGACAAGGGTCTTGCCATGGCGCGCTGTCGTCCCTAGCAAGGGTCTCGCCGGGGGTCTGGTAACCTTCCTTGGCAAGGATCTTGCCGAGGATCGTCGTCTTCTAATCCTCATCTGATCTTGAATATGTCTTCACAAAGATCTGCATGCCACCACAGAGGTGCCTTCCCGAGCCCTGGCCCCACGTTGATGACGGTGTTGGCGGCCGTGGGCTCAAGGCTGGCTCGCTCTGTTGGTGTGGGGCGAGCTGTCCCGGCAAGGATCTTGCTGGGGCCGCTGAGGTTGCCTCGGCATGGGTCTTGCCGAGGGAACCTGCTTCGTCCCTCTTCTCTTTGTGGTCTTGGCCTTGGTGTTTCTCTGATTATCTTGGCCTTCAGTTTTACCTTGGCTCACCTCCCCTGCTCTGCTTAGTGCGACCATGGGCGCGGCTCTGACTGCCCGCGCACAGGTAAAGGGGTACAAAAGTGTGCCCCTATCTTTGTAGACCAACACCGACCGCCACTCATAAGGAAGACAATCAAAGAATAAATCATGCTCCGACTTCATCACATAACGGTTCAGCATACGTGCATGCTACGGGAATCAAAACTTTAACACAAGTATTTCTACCAATCCACAATTACTCACTAGCATGACTCTAATATCACCATCTTTGTATCTCAAAACAATATGCAAGGAATCAAACTTCTCATATTATTCAATGCTCTTATATGAAAGATTTTATTATATCCCTCTTGGATGCCCATCATATTAGGACTAAATTCATAACCTAAGGAAATTACCATTCCATTTAAAGACTCCCAAAATAATATAGGTGAAGTATGAGAGTTCAAAATTTTCTATAAAATAAAGCCACCGCCATGCTCTAAAAAGATATAAGTGAAGCACTAGACCAAACTACCTAGCTCAAAAGATATAAGTGAAGCACATAGAGTATTCTAATAAATTCACAATTAAAGCATGTCACTCTCAAAAGGTGTGTACAACAAGGATGATCTTGTCAAGCTAAAAAGCAAAGATTCATATCATACAAGACGCTCCAAGCAAAACACATATCATGTGATGAATAAAAATATAGACTCAAGTAAATTCATCGATAGATTAAAGACGAAAGAGGGGATGCCATCCAGGGCATCCCAAAGCTTAGATGCTTGGTTTTTCTTGAATATTACCTTGGGTGCCTTGGTCATCCCCAAGCTTAGGCTCTTGCCACTCCTTATTCCATAGTCCATCAAATCTTTAACCCAAACTTGAAAGCTTCACAACACAGAAGTCAACAGAAAACTCGTGAGATCCGTTACTATAATAAAATATATCACCACTTTAGGTACTGTTGCGAACTCACTATAAATTTATATTGGTGTTATATCTACTGTATTCCAACTTTTCCATGGTTCATACCCCCCAATACTACCCATAGATTCATCAAAATAAGCAAACAACACATAGAAAACAGAATCTGTCAAAAATAGAACAGTCTGTAGTAATCTGGAAACTTCGTATACTTCTGTAACTGCAAAAATTCTGAAAAAATAGGAAAACGGAGGCAATTCATGTATCAATCATGTGTAAAAACTTCATAATTTTTCCACGCTCCAGTGAATTCAAATAATTTTGTTACTGGACGCAAAAGTTTCTGTTTTTCAGCAAAACCAAATCAACGATATACCAAAGTATCCCAAAGGTCTTTGTCGGTATCAAAACCGGCGGATCTCGGGTAGGGGGTCCCGAACTGTGCGTCTAGGAGGATGGTAACAGGAGACAAGGGACACGATGTTTTTACCCAGGTTCGGGCCCTCTCGATGGAGGTAAAACACTACTCCTCGCTTGATTAATATTGATGATATGGGTAGTACAAGAGTAGATCTACCACGAGATCAAGGAGGCTAAACCCTAGAAGCTAGCCTATGGTATGATTGTTGTATATATGAGATTGTCTATCGACTAGCCTGGCCTCGGTTTATATAATGCACCAGAGGCCTAGGATAACAAGAGTCCTAGCCGAATACGCCGGTGGGGGAGGAGTCCTTGTCTTGAACGCCAAGTCTTGTGGAATCTTCCTTGTATGCGGCAACTGTCCGGACTGGCCCATGAGTATGCGGCCCTGGGGGTCCTCGGCCCAAACTAACCGATTGGGGGACGACGTGGTGAGTACCCCCTAGTCCAGGACACCGTCAGTAGCCCCCTGAACTAGTCTTCAAGTTAGGGACTGTCACGCCCAATATGCGACCCTATCCAAAAGGAACACGACAGTCCCACCAAGGATAGACCCGCATATTGGAACGCTTTTGCAAGGTGGATATCATTACATCAACATTACATAATAGTGGGGATACATCCAATACATACAATGTCACATGAATACAACAATACAACATACAAGATCAACATCCGACTATGGATGAAACATAAACATAAACTCAAACAATATCCACCACCTGCTAGCCCAGTGGCGACACAGAACCTATCCCCGATCGAAGAAGAAGCAGAAGAAGAACTCCAATACAAGCAAACATCGCTCTCGTGTCAAGATCATCGCACAACCTGTACCTGCAACTGGTGGTGTAGTAATCTGTGAGCCACGAGGACTCAGCAATCCCATTACCATGGGTATCAAGACTAGCAAAGCTTAAAGGGAAAGGAAAGGGTAAAGTGGTGAGGTTGCAGAAGCGACTAAGCATGATATGGTGGCTAACATACGCAAATGAGAGCGAGAAGAGAAACAAAGGCAGTCGTCAACTAGTAATGATCAAGAAGTGATCCTGAACTCCTACTTACGTCGAGACATAACCCGAAACCGTGTTCTCCTCTCGATCAACCCGAAAAGAGACACTCACGGTTACACACACGGTTGGTGTATTTTAGAAGAGTTTACTTCAAGTTTACTACAACCGGACATTAACAAATTCCCATCTGCCACATAACCACGGGCACGGCTCTCGAAAATTTAATAGCCTGCAGGGGTGTCCCAACTTAGCCCATGATAAGCTCTCGCGATCAACGAAGGATATTCCTTCTCCCCGGGAAGACCCGATCAGTCTCGGAATCCCGGCTACAAGACATTTCGACGACAATAAAACAAGACCATCAAGACCTCCGGCGTGCGAAACACCACGATAGTAGCCGCCACAGTATCTCGTCTCGAGCCACGACCGGATGAGCAAGACGTCTGACGGCAAGCGATACCCCAAGTTGCCTAGGGGCGGCACCGCAAGTGGCTCTGGTTTGGACCAACACTTAGACAAGCATTGGCCCGGGGGCTGAATAAAGATGACCCTTGGGTTAATTACTCCCAAGGGAAAATAGGTGGTGGTGAGGCAAATGGTAAAACCAATGTTGGGCCTTCTTTGGAGGAGTCTTATTCAAAGCGAACTGTCAAGGGGTCCCATAAATCACCCGACCGCGTTAGGGACGCAAAATCCAGGAACATAATACCGATATGACGGAAACTAGGGCGGCAAGAGTGGAACAAAACACCGGGCATAAGGCCGAGCCTTCCACCCTTTACCAAGTATATAGATGCATTAATTAAATAAGATATATTGTGATATCCCAACAAGTAAACATGTTCCAACAAGGAACAACATCTCCATGTTCCAATCAAGGAACAAACTTCATCTTCACCTGCAATTAACAACGCTATTAGAGGGTCTGAGCAAAGCGGTAACATAGCCAAACAACGGTGTGCTAGGAAGGGTGTCAAAGGTTAGAGGTTCATGGCAATTTGGGATGGCTTGAGCAGCAAGTGATAGGTAGCGCAGCATAGCGATAGAACGAAGCAACTAGCATAGCAATGATAGTAATGAGATCCAAGGTGACGGTCATCTTGCCTGAAATCCCGCAAGGAAGAAGAACGAGTCCATGAAGAAGACGAACGGATGAAGCCAAACCAAGCATAGACGAACGAATCCTCACGATCGCAACGAAACAGGAACTAACAAGAAAAAGCACACAACATAGTAAACACACCACAAATGAACAAGGCATGATACACAACAAGCATGATGCATGACAAGGCTAGATGAAGCTACTCATGGCAAGGGATGATGCATACAAGAGCAACACAACAAGACAAGTTTAAATGAGGCCGGGAACAACATATAACAATTCCGGTAAGTCCTCATATGCAAATTTCGAAATTGGTCCAGATATGAATAAACCTTATGTTCAATTTGTTAAACAGCAATTTAAGATGCACCACGATGATCTACACGAAATTCTAGCCAAGTTACATATAAAGTTCATTTAATTCGGAGCTACGGCCTAGAAGATATGAGCAAAACAAGTTAAACATGGCATTGATGCAAAAGGCATACAAACATCAAGCAAACACCTCAAAACAAGGATGCAACATGATAATACGAAACTACATGCAAAATCAAGCAAGTTTCATATAGAGCACACTCAAAACGGAGCAACGGTTTAACACATACACCCTATACAAGTATAAAGGACAAGCTGTCCAAAACAGCAACTAGGCATATTGCAAGCATCAAAACAACAAGCTACAGCATCTTAACATAATAACAAAAGACCTGAGCATGATGTACAGGTAAAGCATGAAAAAACATGAACACTAAGCTATCTCCAGAAACTACTAGAATATGCTCAAAATGACATGGCAAGATTGCAAATAATAAGTTTCAGATTTATCAGGAAATAACATCAGGTTGCAATGTTTAGAGCTATAAAACAACATGCTACAGGAACTTATCATGGCAAACAAAGGCATGGTATGAAACTACTAAATGCATAGAACAGAAGTCCTTTACTGACCATGAGCCAAAAAGGATCAGAAAATATGATGGCACCCATGTAAACATGGCAAGTTATCTTACAGATTCATACATGGCAGGAACAACAATAAGTAGGCATGTTGGTGAGCTCGAACCACTCACCACAGAGCAATAAATGGCATGGCAAGGCAACTCACAGTAATAAGACATTTTTATGAAGCTAAGCATGGCAAGAGCAAGTTCATAGAGTGCATGGATCACTAACAACAATCATGGCAACATTGAACTTAATGTTGACAGGCTGAAAGCAACATTATTTAGCAAATTTGGAGCAACATAACAACAAGTTACTCTAGGATATAAATGCAACCATGGGAATGGGTTGATAGAGAAAGACATGTATAACAAAACATACTTAGTGAACATCTCCATATTATGCATAGAATGACTTGTAGAAGCAGGTTAACATCGCATCATGATATAGCAGATTCAGACATGCAAAACAGCAACAGCAAGTACCCTACTTAACAAGCTCGATGCACTCACTACAGGAATCACAAAAATACATGGATAGCACCCCTGTAAAGATGGCATGGCATAGATCAAAACACATGTAGACAATCAACCTCATAGGACGCACACATCAAATGCAACAAAAATGATAAATCATCAAGTTATAACAGTTTCAGCAGAATAACATCACATAGCACTCTTGCAACGACGATTTAGGCATCCAGATGACCTCAAATGAATATGATGCGATGGAATTAAATGATGTACTCATCGAGGCGAACAATTTGACATATTACACGCACGAAACGGAGCTACGGATGCAGAGATATGATGGCATGAACATGGTATGAAAATGTGCAAAAATCTGGGACTTCGGCGAAATTTATACCCTCCGAAAGTCAACGGGACGAGGGGATCCGGGACGCAGAGGGGCCGTTTGGATCGGGGACGGGTGGATCTCATCCACCCCGACCCGATCCGGCGAGGAGGCGGCGCCGGCGAGCAGCGGCGCGGTGGAGGCGACCGCCGGGGTGGCCGGGCGGCGACGGAGGGGCGCCGGGCGGTACCGGATCATGGGCGGCGGAGCTCGGGGCCGGGCCGGCAAGGCGCAAGGCCGGCGGGAGGAGGCGCTGGGCGGCACAAGGCGGGGCCGGGCGGCGCAAGAGGCGGCGGGCGAGGCGAAGCCGGGCGGCGGCCGGGCGGAAGGCGCGGCATGTGGGGCACGGGTCATGGGCGACGGCGGGCGACCCCGGGAGGAGGCGCTGGGCCTGGGCGGGCCGCGGCGGCGGCGGGTGGCGGTGTGCCACGTGGCGGCCCGGGAGTGGTGCGGAGGCGGCGGCGCGAGGTGTCCGGCGGGCGCGGACATGTCCGGAGGCGGCGAGGGAGATTTTTAGGGTTTCGTCTGCGGATTCATCCGCGAATTTCGGGGGGAGGGGCTTATAAATAGGTAGAGGGAGCTAGGAGAGTCCAAATGAGGTGCGGTTTTCGCCCACACGATCATGATCGAACGACCGAGAGCATGGAGGGGAGTTAGGTGGGTTTTGGGCCACTTTGGAAGGGTGTGAGGCTGCAAAGAGAAGGAGGCTTTTACGGTTACCCGGTTAACCGTTGGAGTACCAAACGACCTCCAAATGGCACGAAACTTGACAGGCGGTCTACCGGTGCTATACCAAGGCCGCTTGACAAACCTCGGTCCATTCCGAGACCGTTTAACACCCGCACACGAAAAGAGGCAAAAGGGGGCGCCGGGAGACATAGGAGTGCCGGATTGCAAAACGGACAACGGGGAAAATGCTCGGATGCATGAGACGAACACGTATGCAAAATGAAATGCACATGATGACATGATAAAATGCAACACGCAAGCAAATGACATGGAAACGACGGCGAATAACTGGAAGACACCTGGCGCATCGAATCCGGGGCGTTACAACACTCCTCCACTAACAAGAGATCTCGTCCCGAGATCTTAGGACCGAGACGGAAGGAAAAAAAAAGGGATGAGGTGAAACAAGAGCTGAAGAGGAGAAGCAAAGAATCGAGAGCAGTCGAGAAGAAGAGAGGAACGACGAGAATGACGAGAATCGAAAGCTCACGGAATCAGATAGACTATGAAATCACTTGTTCTAACCGGAGTGGTTAGAATGAGAAAAGAAACGAATAAGACTGAAAGGATTTAGGCAGCACTCCGGCTAAAACATGGAGGAATAGAACTGAGTTTGACAAAATGGAACGATAGTTGACGAGAGGAACAACACAATGCCTCCGGAAGAATTGAAAGAATTGAATGAAAAGAACTTAGAAGGTGGATTGAATGGAGTTGTTGAGAAAATCAACAACGAAAAGAATAAGCTTGTTGTGGTCCTATGGTAACATCTCAAGATCATAAGGTGATAACCGGCCACAAACAGAAATAATTGGATAGCTGAGAAGAACTAAGAAATGCAAAACTCCACTTCAAAGGAATACGGAGAATTAATTGCACTTCGAGACGTGAGAAGAAAAGATACTTGAACTCCAGCAACTAAATCTTGATGAAAACTTGAAGAATGAAATAAGTCATGAAGAACCACCATGAAGAACTCCGGTGACAAAAGGATGATGAGATAAAATTGAAGAATGAAAGAATAAGATGAGCCTTGCGTTGATTTAGATGGAGGTTCCGACGAGATGGTCGAGGAAATTTGAACTTCGGAAAAGAAAAGATTAAAACACTTGGAACTAGAATTTATTCCTCAAGAACAAACTCCGAAGAAAAAGATTAATCACTTGGATGAAATAAGAATAAGATTTATTGTATGCTTATCCTTCATCAAATTAAATTGATGAGAAGCAATGGATTTTGCATACTACTTATTCTTCTTGAAAATGATTAAGGGGAATATAGCACAAAACTTGAGAGAGTCTTTATGAGCCACCGGTAGGATTAAAAAGAAACAAATGAATTAATATGGTAACAAAGGAAAAGAATCTGAAAGAACCACCGTAAGAATTCGAAAATGATTGATGAAAGAGAATGAATCACCGGGAAGAATTAGAAGAACCAATATGCTAAAAGGGATTTGGATGCAAAAGAACAAAGAAATCATGAGCTTATTAAAGAACACTTGAACGAAGCACCGGGATAAATAGAGAACGATAACTGGAATGATGGCCTCCGGTGAGAAGAAATGGAAAAACAACTCGACATACTCGGATGGGTAAGAAAGAATATCGACAAACGGAATAATTTGAGAGGATAACATGAAGCTAGAACCACGAATCTTCGGGAGAACGGGCAAGATTTAGAGGAAAAATTCTCTTCAATCTTCAAATGATGAGGAGAAACACCACCAAAATTTCTGAGTTACTCCGGGAGAATGAAAAGCAAAGAGGTTGAGCCAACAATGAAATGATTCGAAATCGATCTTGGAAAAGGCAAGTGACTGATGATATTCATTTTTACGTCACACTTGAAAAGAATTGAGAATAACTCCGGGGGAATTAGAAGAGTCAGGTAAGATCCTGGGAAAAGACCTGTGGGTTAGGGCCCACTGAATAGATAACACCATCGGAAAGGATTGTTGAAGAGATAGATGATGCACCGGAACAATTGAAATATTTGGATGAGGTGACAACCTCGAAATAATTAGAACACAGACGAATCTCCTGAGATGACTTGAGCACTCCGGAAGGATAAACTGGCGAGAGGCGAACGAGCAAAGAGAACACTTGAGCCGAGAGAAAGAATAAGATCAACTCGAAAAAAAACTTGAATTGAGTGCACCGGAAAAGAAAGGGATGAAGAATGACGAACAAGACGAGAATTCACCGGTTGAGATAATTTACGAAAGACTGAAGAGGTTCCGCACGAATGAGATAGCTGGTCGAAAGAGACTCGAACTCCGGGAAGAAAAGGGTGGGAGGGCGGGAAAACAAAGGCAACTTGGAAGGGGAAATCGACGAATATTTTCAAGAGGAAACACCGGTTGAAATCATTGAGGAAAGAAAGCAAAGACTTCGCACGAGTATGATGGATACTCGATTATGGACTCCGGCTCTGAGAAGAAGAAGGGTGGGCGGGCGGGAAAAGAAAACAACTGAGGATTGGACTTGACAACGATGAAGAGGCTCGAGTCCACTTGACGAGAAATGCACCGGATCAAAAGAGCTGAGAAACAACGATCGAAAACTAACCACGTGATCCGAAAGAAAAAATTTGAACGAGAAGAGGAGTAATTCAAAACACCTACGTCAAGATTCCTCACCAGAGCGACGAAGGGGCAGAGGAGTAAAAAGAATTCCTACTCTCCGATATAACTAGACTCCGAAAATAGTTTTCTTCTAGACTCAACAACGGCCAAACTACACGATCAATCAAGGGGGCTCCTAGGGTCGGTCGAGGCTCTTATACCAACTTTTCACGCCCAATATGCGACCCTATCCAAAGGAACTCGACGGTCCCACCAAGGATAGACCCATATTGGAACGCTTTTGCAAGGTGGATATCATTACATCAACATTACATAATAGTGGGGATACATCCAATACATACAATGTCATATGAATACAACAATACAACATACAAGATCAACATCCGACTATGGATGAAATATAAACAGAAACTCAAACAATATCCACCCTGCTAGCCCAGGCTGCCGACCTGGAACCTATCCCCAGATCGAAGAAGAAACAGAAGAAGAACTCCAATACAAGCAAACATCGCTCTCGCGTCAAGATCATCGAACAACCTGTACCTGCAACTGGTGGTGTAGTAATCTGTGAGCCACGAGGACTCAGCAATCCCATTACCATGGGTATCAAGACTAGCAAAGCTTAAAGGGAAAGGAAGGGGTAAAGTGGTGAGGTTGCAGCTGCGACTAAGCATGATATGGTGGCTAACATACGCAAATGAGAGCGAGAAGAGAAACAAAGGAACGGTCGTCAACTAGTAATGATCAAGAAGTGATCCTGAACTCCTACTTACGCCGACATAACCCGAAACCGTGTTCTCCTCTCGATCAACCCGAAAAGAGACACTCACGGTTACGCACACGGTTGGTGTATTTTAGAAGAGTTTACTTCAAGTTTACTACAACGGATATTAACAAATTCCCATCGCCACATAACCACGGGCACGGCTCTCGAAAGTTTATACCTGCAGGGTGTCCCAACTTAGCCCATGATAAGCTCTTGCGATCAACGAAGGATATTCCTTCTCCCGGGAAGACCCGATCGGTCTCGGAATCCGGCTACAAGACATTCGACTACAATAAAACAAGACCAGCAAGACCTCCCGGCGTGCGACACCACGATAGTAGCCACAGTATCTCGTCCTCGAGCCACGACCGGATGAAGCGTACGACGGTAAACGCATTTATACCCCAAGTTTCCTAGGGGCGGCACCGCAAGTGGCTCTGGTTTGGACCAACACTTAGACAAGCATTGGCCCGGGGGGCTGAATAAAGATGACCCTTGGGTTAATTACTCCCGAGGGAAAGTAGGTGGTGGTGAGGCAAATGGTAAAACCAAGGTTGGGCCTTCTTTGGAGGAGTCTTATTCAAAGCGAACTGTCAAGGGGGTCCCATAAATCACCCGACCGCGTTAGGGACGCAAAATCCGGGAACATAATACCGATATGACGGAAACTAGGGCGGCAAGAGTGGAACAAAACACCAGGCATAAGGCCGAGCCTTCCACCCTTTACCAAGTATATAGATGCATTAATTAAATAAGATATATTGTGATATCCCAACAAGTAAACATGTTCCAACAAGGAACAACATCTCCATGTTCCAATCAAGGAACAAACTTCATCTTCACCTGCAATTAACAACGCTATTAGAGGGTCTGAGCAAAGCGGTAACATAGCCAAACAACGGTGTGCTAGGAAGGGTGTCAAAGGTTAGAGGTTCATCGCAATTTGGGATGGCTTGAGCAGCAAGTGATAGGTAGCGCAGCATAGCGATAGAACGAAGCAACTAGCATAGCAATGATAGTAATGAGATCCAAGGTGACGGTCATCTTGCCTGAAATCCCGCAAGGAAGAAGAACGAGTCCATTAAGAAGACGAACGGATGAAGCCGAACCAAGCGTAGACGAACGAATCCTCACGATCGCAACGAAACAGGAACTAACAAGAAAAAGCACACAACATAGTAAACACACCACACATGAACAAGGCATGATACACAACAAGCATGATGCATGACAAGGCTAGATGAAGCTACTCATGGCAAGGGATGATGCATACAAGAGCAACACAACAAGACAAGTTTAAATGAGGTCGGGAACAACATATAACAATTCCGGTAAGTCCTCATATGCAAATTTCGAAATTGGTCCAGATCTGAATAAACCTTATGTTCCAGTTGTTAAACAGCAAGTTAAGATGCACCACGATGATCTACACGAAATTCTAGTCAAGTTACATATAAAGTTCATTTAATTCGGAGCTACGGCCTAGAAGATATGAGCAAAACAAGTTAAACATGGCATTGATACAAAACGCATACAAACATCAAGCAAACACCTCAAAATAAGGATGCAACATGATAATATGAAACTACATGCAAAATCAAGCAAGTTTCATATAGAGCACACTCAAAACGGAGCAACGGTTCAACACATACACCCTATACAAGTATAAACGACAAGCTGTCCAAAACAACAACTAGGCATATTGCAAGCATCAAAACAACAAGCTACAGCATCTTAACATAATAACAAAAGGCCTGGGAATGATTTACAGGTAAAGCATGAAAAAACATGAACAATAAGCTATCTCCAGAAACTAATAGAACATGCTCAAAATGACATGGCAAGATTGCAAATAATAACAGTTTCAGACTTATCAGGAAATAACATAAGGTTGCAATGTTTAGAGCTATCAAACAACATTCTACAGGAACTTATCATGGCAAACAAAGGCATGGTATGAAACTACTAAATGGATAGAACAAAAGTCCTTTACTGACCATGAGCCAAAAAGGAACAGAAAATATGATGGCACCCATGTAAACATGGCAAGTTATATTACAGATTCATGCATGGCAGGAACAACAATAAGTAGGCATGTCGGTGAGCTCGAACCACTCACCACAGAGCAATACATGGCATGGCAAGGCAACTCACAGTAAGAAGACATTTTTATTAAGCTAAGCATGGCAAGAGCAAGTTCATAGGGTGCATGGATCACTAACAACAATCATGGCAACATTGAACTTAATGTTAACAGGCTGACAGCAACATTATTTAGCAAATTTGGAGCAAGATAACAACAAGTTACTGTAAGCTATAAATGCAACCATGGGCATGGATTGATAGATAAAGACATGTATAACAAAACATACTTAGTGAACATCTCCAGATTACGCATAGAATGATTTGTAGAAGCAGGTTAACATAGCATCATGATATAGCAGATTCAGACATGCAAAACAGCAACAGCAAGTACCCTACTTAAGAAGCTCGATGCACTCACTACAGGAATCACACAAATACATAGATAGCACCTCTGTAAATATGGCATGGCGTAGATCAAAACACATGTAGACATCAACCTCATAGGACGCACACATCAAATGCAACAAAAATGACAAATCATCAAGTTATAACAGTTTCAGCAGAATAACATCACATAGCACTCTTGCAACAATGATTTAGGCATCCAGATGACAGCAAATGAATATGATGCGATGGAATGAAATGAAGTACTCGTCGAGGCGAACAATTTGACATATTACACGCACGAAACGGAGCTACGGATGCAGAGATATGATGGCATGAACATGGTATGAAAATGTGCAAAAATCTGGGACTGGCGAAATTTATACCCTCCGAAAGTCAACGGGACGAGGGATCCGGACGCAGAGGGCCGTTTGGATCGGGACGGTAGATCTCATCCACCCGACCCGATCCGGCGAGAGGCGGCGCTGGCGAGCAGCGGCGCGGTGGAGGCGATCACGGGTGGCCGGTGGCCGGGCGGACGGAGGGCGCTGGCGGGGGCCGGACTGGGCGGCGGAGCGGGCCGCTGGGCGAGGGCGGGCGGCGTCAAGGGAGGAGGCGGAGGCGGGCCGGGCGGCGGCCGGGCGGAAGGCGCGGCGGCGCTGGGGCACGGGCAGACGGGCGGCGTGGCGACGCCGGAGGGCCTCTGCTGGCTCGGGCGAAGGGCGGCGGGCGGTGGCGGTGCCGTGGCGTGCCCGGGAGTGGTGTGGAGGCTGGCGCGAGGTGTCCGGGCGGGCGGACATGTCCGGAGGCGGCGAGGGAGATTTTTAGGGTTTCGTCTGCGGATTCATCCGCGAATTTCGGGGGGAGGGGCTTATAAATAGGTAGAGGGAGCTAGGAGAGTCCAAATGAGGTGCGGTTTTCGCCCACACGATCGTGATCGAACGACCGAGAGCATGGATGGGAGTTAGGTGGGTTTTGGGCCACTTTGGAAGGGTGTGAGGCTGCAAAGAGAAGGAGGCTTTTACGGTTACCCTGTTAACCGTTGGAGTACCAAACGACCTCCAAATGGCACGAAACTTGACAGGTCGTCTATCGGTTCTATACCAAGGCCGCTTGACAAACCTCGGTCCATTCCGAGACCGTTTAACACCTGCACAAGAAAAGAGGCAAAAGGGTGCGTCGGGAGACATAGGAGTGCCGGATTGCAAAACGGACAACGGGGAAAATGCTCGGATGCATGAGACGAACATGTATGCAAAATGAAATGCACATGATGACATGATAAAATGCAACACGCAAGCAAATGACATGGCAACGACGGCGAATAACTGGAAGACACCTGGCGCATCGAATCCGGGCCGTTACAGGGATGCTCCTCGATTCTTCCGAACTGTTCGTCATCTTCGGTTGCCGGTCTTGAAAACTGGTTCAACAAATCTTCTCATCTTCGATCTTGAGGATCGCCGAAATGCATTCGGCGAGTTTATACGTCGGGTATCCGAGGAGCCCCTTCAAGTTTCCGGCCTTTATCAATGCCTTGTTATTTTTATGCCACACCTCGGGGTTGAATTTGTTCCCGGGCGGCAGCGCCCTCTTGCGTCCGAGCTCCAACGCCGGACTGCATTCGAGGTATCTTTTGCAGTCGAGCACCAACGCCGGACCGCTTCCCAGCTCTAACGTGGGAATGTATCCGAGCTCGAACGCCGGACTATGTATCCGAGCTCCAACGATGGACTGTCTTCGAGCTCCAACGCCGGACTATGTTTCCGAGCTCCAACGCCGGACTATATCCGAGGTGTCGTAAATCACCTTGGTTCAAAGAAGTTTGAAGGAGTTTAGCCGAGCTTAACGCCGGAAATGCCCTCTAAGGAGCCAGCCACTTGCATCCGAACTATATGCCGAATTGCTTCCGAGGTGGTGCACCACCCCGAATGTGGGCTGATTTTTGGTCAATATTTTTTATTGATGCAATTTATTCTCTGAGATGTATAGCCTGTAGCCCTCAAGGTGTGTATCGGTGTAAAACCCGAGATGCACCTGAAGGATGACATAAGACCGCTGATCCCAAAGAATCACGAGACTCAGGTTGATTTGCCAAATCGGCCTGAGGATCAAGTCCTAGCTCGGCAGAATACTTCGAGATGCCAAAAGCGGCGTGCTCAGACCTCGAGACTCAGGTTGGGTGCGGCCGACCAACCTGAGGATCAAAATCTCCTCGGAAATTGTATTGCACTTAAGATTTTCTGCATAGAACAAGCAATGCAGTAGCCCCGAGACACTGGTCGGGTGGCAACACCAGATCAGGGGATCAATGTGCCCCTTTAATATTTGTAAATAATAAGCTCGAAGCCCAGTAGCCCCCGAGCCTTAATGCGGGCACGGGTGGCCGAATTAAGGATTTATATCCATAGTAATATCACAAATTATGTGTAATGACTCTATCTATCCAAGTACTTTACGTCATTAATGCTCGGATCCGCATTGTACAAAACTTTCTTGATCGACCATCGGCTTCAACCTCCTCAGCCAGTAGCCGAGGAGTGTTTGTCCTACTTTATAAAGCCTTTATGAGGGCAAATATTTATGACAAACAAGGCAATCTGGCCATACGGTTTTATAAACAAAGGTACACATAGAGATATGTTATATTACTGTTGAACAGAAGAAATGTCTTCCAAAGAAAATAATCCTGCTATCGGTTCCTTTCTTTGGGTTGTCATGCTAAGGATGATCATGAAACCTCAGCTCCAATGTAAGAGCGAAAGATCGAGGATTTAGTTTGGGAGGCTAGTTAATAGCCCCCGGTAGTGTTCGGCGACAGTTGAGGTCAAGCCGTAAACACTTCGGCCATTGTTATGAATGGCCCGTCATTTAACACCGTCATCGGATCACTGACCAGTTTACGCTTATTGTGACAGTCAGTTTTCGGCTTTCTCCACTGAGGTGCTTAACCATGTGGGCTGGAAGCACAATCACAGTGGTTCTCCCTTTGCACACCTAGTCGAACAAAGCGGAACGTAGGAGGCAAGCGCAGGAGCCGGGCAACCCAACCATTAAACGAAGACACAATTCGAAACTGATGCATATATAGCAATATTCGAGAATGTTTTTGCCGAATCTCTAAAGAAGTCCGGCGTTGCACTGCGAGACTTGTGCTGAAAACACACAAATAGTTTAAAAGTGCCAAAAGCTTGGAAAACCAAAAAACGTCAGTAAAAACATGACGTCCGAACAAGATCAACTGTTCGGTGCCAATCCGAAAATTGGACGTTAGAGAGAAGAAGAAAAAAAGTGCTTACCCGTGCTTTAACATGACACATCCTATCTCAAGACTTCAAGCTGGTCAGCCACGGCTTCAGTCTCCCATCCCGAAGGCGGAGTACTTCCCATTAGGCCAGTTTAGAAAACTAAACCCTAGCGGTTTTGACAGAGAAATTAGGCTCCCCAGCTAGTGACCGCACACTCGTGTCGAAAAAAAAGGAGTGATAAATAATAAAAACTTTGCAACGACTAAGAAGAAAAACATTAGTATGAAACGGCTCAAATAAACATAAGAGCCCCCAAGTGACTTGGGTAAAAGTTGACTGTATAATGTAAGGTGACATGTAGAATGCCTTCTAGCCGGATTGTAGATCGTTTGTCATAGCGGACCTTTTCGCTTCGACATCAGGACCCAATAGACAGGAGTGTGTCCGAATACCCTCAGCGGTTATAAAACCGGGCATGCGTGGAGACCAAAGTAGGGGTCATTAGTGCTTTATCGGACAAGTGCCCAACTAGTTATGTTATATTACATGGTTAGTAAGAAACATCTTCCGGGAGAATAGTTCCATTAGGGGTTCCTTTCCTCGGGAGGCATGCCCTAAAGTGCATGTCCGCATCGCTAAAAGAGCAGAAAAACATCTGGGGGCAGGTAAATAAATAGGTAAGAAATCATCTTTTAGTTCACCGACCGAGTATTCCCTTAAGAACGCTAGCTTTCGGCTTCACCCAGTCTGAGGTACACATCCGGCTGACCCGGCAGTAACAATCGCAGAGGTGCTCCCTTTACCACCTAGCCGAACAATCGGGAACATAGGGGTAAGCACAGGAGCCAGGCAACCCAGCTTGGCCAAATCTTAAGTCATATCGATGCATATAATGGTGAATAAAAGGTACATGCGGAAGTGAGACACATGTGTTGGACATAAAGCCCGTATTAATAAGCTTCTGTTAAAGAAGCCCCCAGGTATAATGAGCGCGGGTAGCGCGTCAAGTATCATCTTGAACAAAGTTTGGACAAGGAAAAATTTTACAAGCAACTTTTTTTTTCAAAAAAGTATAATGCTTGGTCGAACCGAACACAAGTTAGAAATTTAAAACTTTGAGCATGAAGGCAACTTAGCTGGTTAATGTGTTCGGTATTGACAACGCGGTCCGAGCTTGATGCGGGACAAGGTTCCATCCCCCAAGCCGGTCCCGAGGTGGCGGAGCAAAGAGCTCGGCACTCCGAAGTGGTGACATAGCACGGTCAATGCAGGACGGCAGAGTGATGCCGAAGTCCCTGGCATGGGGTAATGAAGTGTTGAGGAAGCCCCCCGTCCAGCCGAGGTGATGTCAAAGGATATAGTCCGGCTGGATCATTATCCTGTGCACAAAAAATAGTGCAAACCAAAGATAATAGTAATAAAAAAATTGTTGCATAATAAATAATTTATGCAAAGTGAGTAATAAAAGAAATATGGCCTGGCGCCGAAGTCAATGTCGATGCAGGGCGGCGGCATGATGCGGTAAAGGCATGGCAAGGCCTGAATTTACAGGTCGGTTCGAGTTCCGGATGCGGCATTCGCCGGACTATGTACGGAAACTGACCGAACCACCATACAACCATCGTTAATGAGGCCACCATTTGATAGACCTGCGTACATATGATGGACAAACCAGAGTAATAATTCGTTGGGAAAAATGAACCCAAACAAGCAAAAAATACTAGGATTGATAGCACCTGGTTTATTTGTTGTAGCAATCTGAAGAAAGGTGATTCCCAAAATTGGGACTCGATCCGCACACCCATTGCCTGACGGGTGATAAAGCGACGGCATGACGATGCTGACAAGGGTTGGCTCGCCGAGGCAAAGCCCTCGGTCCAGCTAACGTAATGAAGCCTCGGTGTCAGCCGATGAGTCGAAGTAGGTCGGCGTGATGGACACCAGCTTGAAGAAGCAATAGTGCGGCCCTGCCGATGCGGGTCGTGACGTGGTCGATACCGGCTTGATGAAGCGACCGTGCAGCGATGCAGGTGTGCCCGCTCCATGTAATCTGTGGGGCGGTGATGTTGGTGATGATTTATCCTCCGCGGTGCCGGACTCTTGTCCGGCTTGCCGAGATGATGATCCGAAGAAGTTGAGCGTGGCTCAACAAAGTGACGACGCGTCTAGCGCAGGTCGGCAGGCGTGGAGCAATATTGCCGGACTGGTTTGACACCAGCATGATGTTGAAGATCATGTTCAGAAGATCGTAAAGTTAGTGGGATGCGTTCGGAAACAAAACACAATACCCCATACAAAACTTCCTTCAAAAAGGATGTCCGAAATCCCGTTCATAAAAAAGACGAACTCGGGTCGGATTCATTTTCGCGCAGAAAACAGATCCGAAAAGTGATGCACTAATCGGAAGGTTCCCGAAGTTTGGACGGTCGGATCGAGCTGAAATTTTGAGGGGTGGTAGATATAGGAATTCCGCAGCCGATCAACGGTTGTTCCAAAGGAAGTCCGGGCTAGAATCTGGACACCGCACCCTAAACTCGTCCAGATTCAATGCAGCTCCGGTATACCGGAGATTGCCAGAGATTCCTCCATCGGAACTCGACGAAATTTTCCAGGGTTGTTGTAGACTCAATTCCGCACAATTTCACCGAAGCAATCGTTAAAACGACGCTTGAGGAGGCAGTGGCGGCGGACACAAGTCCGCTGTCCAGAAAAACAGTACTGACGCCCGAGGGCAATGTTGACATTCAGCCCCCGGGCCCCCTGGATGATTCCTCCATGACCTTGATAGAGATCGGTGTTGATGTTGATGAAGGCCCTCGTCCGAACATAACGATCGGAGGTAGGGCGCAGTCCTTGGTCGAACCAAGGTGACCAGTCGAGCTGGTGACGAAGATGCCGAAGTCGCAGTTGATCTGCAGGCGAGCCATCGACCTTTTGCCGAACACACAGGGAACTCTCAATGAAAGCACCAATGTCGGTGTCAAAACCGCGGATCTCGGGTAGGGGGTCCCGAACTGTTTCTAGGCGGATGGTAACAGGAGACAAGGGACATGATGTTTTTACCTAGGTTCGGGCCCTCTCGATGGAGGTAATACCCTACTCCTGCTTGATTAATATTGATGATATGGGTAGTACAAGAGTAGATCTACCATGAGATCAAGGAGGCTAAACCCTAGAATCTAGCCTATGGTATGATTGTTGTATATATGAGATTGTCTATCGACTAGCCTGGCCTCGGTTTATATAATGCACCAGAGGCCTAGGATAACAAGAGTCCTAGCCGAATACG
The DNA here is from genome assembly GCA_021605145.1 of Aegilops bicornis. Classification (NCBI taxonomy): domain Eukaryota; kingdom Viridiplantae; phylum Streptophyta; class Magnoliopsida; order Poales; family Poaceae; genus Aegilops; species Aegilops bicornis. Next base: position 390,152,385 of record CM038675.1, on the reverse strand, counting down.
CCGGTGGGGGAGGAGTCCTTGTCTTGATCGCCAAGTCTTGTGGAATCTTCCTTGTATGCGGCAACTGTCCTGACTGGCCCATGAGTATGCGGCCCTGGAGGTCCTCGGCCCTATCTAACCGATTGGGGGACGACGTGGTGAGTACCCCCTAGTCCAGGACACCGTCAGTCTCACTTGGCTCAAACACTAATTAAAACACCAAAATGCAATTACTACAGAGGTAATAATGTGTATTTATTGAAGAACAGAACCAAAAATAAAAAACATAAAAATAAAATTGGGTTGCCTCCCAACAAGCGCTATTGTTTAACGCCCCTAGTTAGGCATAAAACATAGATCTAGGTATTGTCATCTTTGGTATATAATTCTTTCCTAGTTAAATCCTCCAAAACTTTTCTTAACAAGTCTCTTTTTTCTTTACTTTCCCTTCTACTGGGTGAACTCAAATCATGAAAAGGGCTTTGATTGGTGATTTTAACATTCATAATTCCATACTCGGGATCATCACCATAAATATCCTCATATAAAATATGAATCTCATTTTTAACGGGTTCCCTAGACATTTGCTCCATCCACTTATCATTAAATCCTACATAAATTCCCTTAGTTACCCAATCAAATTTCTCATAACTATCAAGGTAAAGGGCTTGGGAAATTTCGGCATAGGGAACTCTTTCTCCTAAGATTGTTATAATCTCTTTATTCTAGACTACGCAAAGATTCTTTATCATTGAGAACTTCTTCAACTGGAGGATGCTTGATATTTTTATTATAGAAAACAAAAATTTCCCTAGCTTATTTTATTATGAAGTCAAATTCTCGCATAAGAATGATAGTTGCAATATTTTTAGCCTTAGGATGGAGTATATTGGGAAGTTCATAAAATATCTTTTGTAAAGCGGGATGAATGTGCACAAATTTTCTTTCTAGTTTAATGACAAGCATGGCAATAGCATCCGCATAGCAATTTGTATCAACAAGAATAGATCCCTTATTAGTTGGGAAAGCTCCTGTACAATCAAAGAATTCTTGAATAACACTTTTCCAATAATATTACCGTCCCCCACATGAAAAGTTTTTGCCTTAAGATTACGATCTAAAGAACAAGATCCAAGTTTTTCCTCAATATTACTATTAGCAAGATCCTCAAAAATTTCAACGATAACCTCCTCAGATTTAGACATGATGGTAAGGAACCAATCTAGCACACAAGCAAAATAAAAGCAAATGAAAAGACGAATGAAAGAAGGGCGTATAGAAAGGCAAATATTTTTTTATTTTTCTGAAAAAAATTAGAAGTGGGGGAGAGGAAAACGAGGGGCAAATGGCACATAATGTAAGGGCAAGAGATGAGAGTTTATGATGGGTACTTGGTAGTCTTCATGTAGAACCTCCCCGGCAACGGCGCCAGAAATTCTTCCTGCTACTTCTTGAGCTTGCGTTGATTTTTCCATTGAAGAGGAAAGGGTGATGCAGCAAAGTAGAGATAAGTATTTCCCTCAGTTAAGAAGCAAGGTATCAATCAATTAGAAGGCACAAGCAAGTCTCCACTTTATGCACCTGCACAAACTAACAAACACTTGCACACAACGCGAAAAAGGGGTTGTCAATCCCTTCACGGTCAAGAACAAGAGTGAGATCTAATAGAGATAGGTATAAAAGATAAATAAAAGAGCGAACTAAAGTAAGTATAAATAAATTGCAGCAAGGTATTTTTGGGTTTTTTGGTTTATATATCTAAAAATATATGATGCAAAATAGACCCAGGAGCCATAGGTTTCACTAGAGGCTTCTCTCTTGAAAGAAAACATATGGCGGGTAAACAAATTACTGTTGAGCAATTGATAGAAAAGCGCAAAGTTATGGAGATATCTAAGGCAATGATCATGAATATAGGCATCACGTCCGTGAAAAATAGACAAACTCCTGCCTGCATCTACTCCTATTACTCCACTCATTGACCGCTATCCAGCATGCATCTAGAGTATTAAGTTCATAAGAACGGAGTAACACCTTAATTAAGATGACATGATGTAGAGTGATAAACTCAAGCAATATGATGTAAAACTTATCTTTTTATCCTTGATGGCAACAATAATATACGTGCCTCGCTACCCCTACTATGTCACTGGGTGAGGACACTGCAAGATTGAACCCAAAACTAAGCACCTCTTCCATTGCAAGAAAAACCAGTCTAGTTGGCAAAACCGAACTGATAGTTTGAAGAGAAATATAAAGATATCTTAATCATGCATAAAAGAGTTCAGAGAAGACTCAAATAATATTCATAGATAATCTAATCATAAATCCACAATTCATCGAATCTCAACAAACGCACCGCAAAAGAGTATTACATCGGATAGAACTCCAAGAACATCGAGGAGAACATTGTATTGAAGATCAAAGAGAGAGAAGAAGCCATCTAGCTACTAGCTATGGACCTGTAGGTCTGTGGTAAACTACTCATGCCTCATCAGAAGGGCTGCAAGGTTGATGTAGAGTCCCTCCGTGATTGAATCCCCCTCCGGCAGAGTGCCGAAAAAGGCCCCAAGATGGGATCTCATGGAACAGAGCCTTGTAGCGGCGGAAAAGTATTTTGGTGGACGCTTCTAATGTTTGGGGAATATTTTAGAATATATAGAAGTGGAACTAGGGTTCGAGGACTTCCAAGGGGCCCACAAGCCCTCAGGGAGCTAGAGGCTTGTGGCCTCCTCGGGACTCTTTTGTCAATCTCTCCAAGTCACGTAGGTGTCTTCTGGTCCAAGGAAAATCTTCGTAAAGTTTTATTCCGTTTGGACTCCGTTTGATATTCCTTTTCTATGAAAGTCAAAAACAAGAAGAAAAAAACAGAAACTGGCACTGGGCTCTAGGTTAATAGGTTAGTCCAAAAACAATATAAAATAGCATATTAATGCATATAAAACATCCAAAACAGATAATATAATAGCATGGCACAATCAAAAATTGCAGATACGTTGGAGACGTATCAGGTGCGCATGGGTTGGCTACAGCAGCGAGGCCCATGGGCATGGGGTGTGCTGCTTCGCTTCTAATAGCTCTCCAGATGGCGCGTGGGCACGGGTTCAGGGATGCCCATTGTCGGTGTCAAAACCGGCGGATCTCGGGTAGGGGGTCCCGAACTGTGCGTCTAGGCGGATGGTAACAGGAGACAAGGGACACGATGTTTTTACCTAGGTTCGGGCCCTCTCGATGGAGGTAATACCCTACTCTGCTTGATTAATATTGATGATATGGGTAGTACAAGAGTAGATCTACCACGAGATCAAGGAGGCTAAACCCTAGAAGCTAGCCTATGGTATGATTGTTGTTCGTCCTACGGACTACAACCCTCCGGTTTATATAGACACCGGATAGGTTAGGGTTACACAGAGTCGGTTACAATGGTAGGAGATCTACATATCCGTATCGCCAAGCTTTCCTTCCACGCCAAGGAAAGTCCCATCCGGACACGGAACGAAGTCTTCAATCTTGTATCTTCATAGTCTTGGAGTCCGGCCGTGCTGATAGTCCAGCTATCCGGACACCCCCTAGTCCGGGACTCCCTCAGTAGCCCCCGAACCAGGCTTCAATGACGACGAGTCCGGCGCGTTGATTGTCTTCGGCATTGCGAGGCGGGTTCTTCTCCAAATTCCATATACTTGTCGAATAGTGTCCGCTCGATAAATGTTGTGCTCCTTGGCTTCTACGCCCAATAATGGCCATCTTCCACGTGTTTGAATGAATGCGAGAAGCCGTGGTATTTTTACAATTACCCCCTAGTCATGCAAAATGAGCCGCCTATAAAAGGGGCAAGGATCTAGATCTGAGTCACACCATCCCCATTTGCGAAGCTTTCATCGGAGCGCCTCGACCAAAGCCCATTCCATCATGGACGATGACGCTGGCTCCTCCTCTCGCGCTCCCAGCCCTCGGCTGAAATTGGGAGAGATGCTCAAGACCGCATAGCGAGCTAGTTATACTCCAAGCCAAGGGATTTCTTCCCGGCCTTCATGGTTCCGGTTCGAGCCGGACTTGCCACCTACAAGGGCGGAAAGCAAGCGGAGAGCGCCCCGATCCCTCTAAAGGAGAGAGGGTATGCTTCATCTCTTATCTAGTAAGAGGACTCGGATTTCCAATCCATCCGCTTTCTCGGGGCTCGGAGTTCTACGACCTCCGCTTGCACCATCTTACTCCTGCCTCCATCTTGCACATCGCGGGCTTCGTGGCCCTGTGCGAACTGTTCTTAGGCGTCGAGGCTCATTTCGGGCTGTGGAAGAGAATATTCTGCCAAGTACCCCGTTCTCACGAGGGGTAAATATATCAAGTGGGCGGAGCCGAGCTATGGCGCATCGCCGGGACCGGATACCTATCCGGAACCCCAAAGAAGGCGTCCGAAGACTGGCCTTCGGAATGGTTTTAGATGGAGGACGTCTCGCTGCCGGATCCTATTCAGATCGGCCTTCCGGAGTTCAGCAATGCTCCTCTGAAGAAGCGCCTAAGCTGGCGCCCTCGGAGCCCCAGGAGGGAAAATGACAGGGATGTCCTTTATTTGATGAGCCGAATAAGGTTACTGGCTCATGCCGGATTGACCATGATTGGAGTCATGGCAATCTGTATTATGAGGCGAAAGTGCAAAGCGCCCAATATAGGGGCCACCCCATGTGGGACTTCAACGGGAGGACGATGCCACCCGCCATACCAAGAAGGGCCGGATCGGTCACCGAACTGGTGAAGATCTTATGCGCCATGTATAAAGGAGAGGAGGAGGATTTCCTCCGCGTCAATCCACTGAAGGAGTTTTCTTCGAATAATCCTCGAAGCTGGGTAAGCAAACATCTTTGTGACCTATACGATCCATGTTCCTGTGGTTAAATATCTCATTCCATGGTTTTTGCGCAGGAACTGCAACGGACTGTGGAGAAGATACACAGCCCGCCCCCACAACCCGAGGATCCGGAGCGGTCCCTCGATCCGACCTCCGAAGAGGATCCGGATATAAAGGTGGAGTTGATCGACGGGTTGTACCACCAAATTACCATCGAAAATGCTTCGTTTGCAATAACGGGCGATTACCCCGGAAAACTACCAGCCTCACAGGTAACCGAGACCGAGGTCCCAAAACCACGATAATGACCTATCCATGCTTATTTTTTATCACCGTATACCAATGGTGCTTCGTAGGGGTACCTTCGAGGCAGAAGCCGAGCCAGCGGCTGGCCAACAAAGGGCAGGCGGCCCGCAGTTAAAAAGAAGTGCGGTCCGGATCGAAACTCCGCCGCAACGGTATGGCGTGTCACCATACTCCCAGGATTGATTCTGGAAGGCGATTAACGCTGGTGCTCTTTTCAGAAAAGAGCGCCACCGGATCGAGTCCGGAGAGGTTGCCAATCGAACCTTCACCGCCAGGGCTTCAAAGCCGGGTCCGGAGGCTGAGGCGAACACGAGACGTCGGCGTCGGATGCTCCTCCGACAGAGGATGCCGACAGGTTGTCCGCCACCAACTCATGTGGAGAGCGCCTTGAATCACAAAGGCGCCACGACAGTTCTTCGTGACGCATGTTTCTCCTGTGAGGCCTTGAATGCCTTCGATTCGGGAGATGCGCACCTCCGTGCCGCTCAAGATGGTCTAGCCAGAGCCACGGAGCAGTATGTAAAGGACATACGGGTAAGGAAATTTGACAGTTATATGCCAGTAGCCCCCGAGACATAAAATAGTTAGAATAACTGATTTAAGGACCATTTGTTATGCAGGATCTTACAGAAAAGAATATCCGACTGTCCCAGGAGCTTGAAGAGTGCAAGGCCCAACTTGAGGCCGCACTAGCCGCTACAGGGGGAGCCGCAGAGACCCCTAACGGTAATATACGCTTTAAAAGATAAATAGTTTATGAAGTGCGGCGGGTTTGTAAATCTGACAAAAATATTGCAGATGGCGCCGGACTAGATCCGGACAAGCAGCAGCTCTTGCGCCAGCTAAAGGCCGGCGAGAGCGTGCTTACGAGGGTGTGGCAGGAGAAAAATAACCTCCAAGACGCCAACACCAAGCTGGGTGAGGAACTAAAGGATGTTCGTGCCCAGTTGTCTGACTCCGTAAAGGAGAATCGGCGGCTTCGTCGCGGCATCTTCAGTACGTGCTTGAGCGAACTTTAATAGAGTTCGGCGAGGAAGGCGACTAACATAAACATGTATGTAGGTTTGCTCACAGGTCGTCCTAAGGAGGAGATGAGAGGTTTATACTAGTTCGGCCCCTTATGGTGAAGGTAAGGCCTACGTCTAGTTGGGTTGGTATTGCTTGATGTTTCGATGACCTGGGAGCGAGATACGCTATGCCCGGCTCTCGATGAGTTGTTTCTTGCCCTAAGCCACCAGCGGGTCGTCCCCTTATATACACGGGTTGACGCCCTGCGGCCTATAGAGTCCCGGCCGGCTCATAAACTGTGTCTGGCTCGGTGACTAGTTAATTCTACCTTACGATACAAGTCATGGCATCATGGCGGTTTACCACTACGGGCCTTAAGTCGCCTGTGGGCTTTAGACCCTTTATTGAACCGCCATCTTCGTGCTTGGTCTTGGGCTTGTTCTGATGAATCCCTCTTTGCGTAACCCGGCCCCTCATGGGCGGCTTACACAAATAGTTATATCCCCAACAAGAAGGGTTGCTCAATGCCTATTGGTCCAAAGGACGATGGGCCAGGCTACGATTGGCACATAGATGGCGATTGATGACGCTCCTAAGGATGTTATGTTGCGAGGCCGTCCGGGTGAGTGTTGCGAGGTGGCACCAGCTGTTGTTTCGAGGTCATCGGAGTTGCTATGAGCAGTGTCGCAATAGGTGGATGTGTGTTGTGAGTCGGTGTTGCGAGATGACACCGTTGTACTGCTAGCCAAAGTTGTGATGGTGCCACTGTGCTACGAGGCATGTCTCAAGCCAGTGTTGCGGGAGCGGCGCCATGTTGCGAGGCGTGTTGCAAGTCGGTGCTAGGAGGGGTGTTGGGGGTATAACCCCGCAGTGTGACCCGCCCAGGAGGGGCCGGGTTACACTGTTGGTGACTCAAGAATAAAAGGCTTAGATGGGCCTGAGATAACATGAAGACTAGAGGCAGCTTAAGAGGCGAGACTGTTGAAGGCCCCAAGACCCAGAGGTGTGAGCCGCCCGATGGTGAATTGCCTGGTAAGGCAAGGCGACTTGGAAACCGAGTTGGTCACGTTGTTTGATTTGACTTGGACTCTTGTAAAGCCCAGGGCCTCGACCTGTGTATATAAAGGCGAGACCCTGCGGCGGGTTAACTCAATAAACAATTGATCGATGGCTAGCTCAAGCGATTCCGCTCCCTTGTAATCGATATTCAAGCAAAGTCAACAAAAGCAGGAGTAGGCTTTTACCTCGTTGTGAGGGGCCGAACCTGGGTAAACCCTGTGTCCTTTGTCCCGATCAACCCCTTCAACTTAACCTATGTTGTGATGGCTCCACACCTAAGTCCTTTCACAAGGGCATCTGTCGTGACAAAACCATGACAGTTGGTGCCCACCGTGGGGTCTACGCACGGTGGTTTCGAGTTCTTGAAGGGCTCCTTCCCAGGGATCGAAGGGTACATCATGGGCCGGATGACTAAGAGTCGCCGCGGAATGCTTTACATCGATGACGCTGGCTGGGCCCCCAAGGCCAACTCAATTGAGTATGGGTATCGGGTCCCCTTTGGCGGAATCCACGTCATCATCGGCAAGATCAGCGAATCTGAGCCTGAGCTGGACATATGTACCAACATCATTGAGCCGGCTCGGCATGTGCAACCCGCCAGGGTTCAACCCGGCCGGAAGCGTGTTTTCGTCGGGTGTGCGCATGGCACGGACCTTGCGGAGAATTCTGTGTCCGAAGGATAGACTCTCTTCTACTCAGGTGATGAGTCCTTGATCAGAGAAACCGAGTTAACCTATCAGCTTCAAGATGGCAGGCTTGGGGGCTATTCCGATGGTGACAGTATTCCGGACCCTTATGAACCGCCGAGCAGGGTTGCTATTTTTATGGCTGGTACACAGTCGGTTCTAAACTCGTCAATAGCTGCTGCTATGACATCCGGCTCAACTGGTGCTGCGACAGCTGGGGCGAGCGGCTCAGTTCGGTCGTCGGCTCAAGTTTTATCTAAACTCTTGGGCACTTTGACGACTCTGTTAGCCATGGAGGTCACTACGGCGAATCAAGCACAGCATAATGCAGAAGTTGCGAAGGTGCGAGACGAGGTGGCCATGGCCCAGGAGGATCTTAATGCAGAGAATACCAGGATGGCAATGGAGGGCGCCTTGATGGAAGCCAAGTCGCAACTGATAAAGGCAGAGGCTTTTCGCCTGAGTCTGGATCAGAATGCGTCCAATGTTGTTCTTCGAAGGAGGCACCCGAGCCACCTGCCTTTGTTGTATGAGGGATGGAACCTTTTTAACACACCTGGGGCAGGAACGAGTAACCCGCCTAGTGTAACCTGGGTTGCTGAGGCGCGAGGGATCGGGGCGGCAGCTCAGCCTCATTTGCCAGACCCACCTCATAGGGATCAGACCCAGCCTCAACGGGTTCCAACACCCTCTGGCCATTACTCTAACCCGCTAGATAATATGATAGCGGCGGATACACGGCTGGCGGCTATCTCGATCGAAGGCGGGTCTCCGGCTGCAGTAGAGACCCGGAACGCTGTCGAGCTTCTTCAGACGGCTGTGGCACAGCAGGCGGCTTATTCATATAGTCGTGAGTGTGTTCATTCAACTCCTCGCCCAAGTGGAAGTTACAAACGGCGTATTAAGTCGCGGTGGTTTCCAGTAGCGAACGGCGTCGTAACATGCCTCGCAATGATGACCCGCCTCATGGGCATAACTCGCCCCGTGATGATAATCTGGTGAACAATGCTAAGGTACTTGTAGATCAGGCTAGAGCCCATCATGAGGCGGAATTGGCGGCTCAATTAGGGGCTCATCAACAGCTTCTAGTGAACCCTTCGGCCTCCGTTGAAGCTGGGACGACTTCCAGGACAGTTGGTGTGCCATGTTTGGTACCAGGCCTGCGTAATGAATGTTTTCCCAAGGATTTTAAAGGCCCTTGTAAGGTGCCCAATTATACATCCGATCTTCCCCCTGGGGTGTGGATTCAGAGCTATGAATTGGCCATGGAGATGTTGGATGTTAATGATGTTGTATGTGCCAAGTACTTCACCATGATGCTGGATGGGTCAGCTCGAACCTGCTTGAAAGGGTTGCCCGCAAATTCTATCAACTCATGGGTTGAGTTGAAAGAGCACTTCATTCAGAATTTTAAAGGAACGTGTAAGCAGCCTCTAACAATTATTGATCTGGATAACTATGTGCAACGGGAGGATGAGTCGACACACGATTGAGTCCGCCAGGTCTCAGCTATTATCCACTCATTAGATAGCATCGCGGCGGGTTCAGTGGTTCTGGTCTTGGAGAAGAATTGTCATTTTACCCCTCTCAAGCAGAAGCTTGGGCTGCTTAAACGTCATTGTAATGACATGGGGGAGCTTATGGCGGCTCTAATTAAGTATGCTGATTCTAATAACACCAAGGACCCTGGATCTGATGATGAGAGGTCCAATCAGGGTAAGAAGAGTAGAAATGGTAAAGGTCAGTAGCAGAATATGGCAAGAAACAATGGCAACAACCAAGGTAATGATGGGAAACGCAGACACCCTGATGGCGGATCAGATCTTGTGGCTAACACCAACACTGGGTATAATGGACAGCGCCGCAATGGTAATGGTAAGCCGTCCTTTGGTGGGAAAAACTTTAATCTTGAGGCAATGTTCAATAAGGCTTGAAGGATTGTTTCATCATGCGAGAGTACAAGAATTACAACTTTAATCAGAATCATGGTAACAATCATGGGCCGCCCGGCGGGTTAGGATCTGGTGCACAAGGGGTCGGCTTTGATGGAGACGGCTCTAATTCCGGTTATCAAGGCCAGAGCAGTCAAGGTGTATATCGCCAATAGTCTGGTCAGGGCAACCAGCAACAGGGTAATCAGTCAGGATACCAGAGTAATCCAAAGCAGCTCAATGGTGGCCAATACCATGTTTTTACCACCAGTCTTTGTAAACAAGATCAGAAGGTTCATAAGCATGCGGTCAACACTGTTGAGTCAGTCGTACCTTAGTACTTATGGTGGTTAGAATTTCTAATCACCTGGAGTCGGGAGGATCACTCGCCCTGGGTTGAAAATCTGGGTCATCTTGCTTTGGTGGTGGCCCCTCAGGTTGGGGGTTATAAATTTATTAAAGTGCTTATGGATGGAGGAAGAAGTATTAACATCTTGTATTATGACACCTTCCGCCGGATGAATTTAAACGACAAGGATCTTAAGCCAACTTCCACGGTTTTCCATGGCGTGGTGCCTGGTAAATCGGCGTATCCTGTTGGAAAGATTGCCTTAGAAGTCGCCTTTGGTAATGACTATGACTACAGAGTAGAGACATTGTGGCTCGAGGTTGTTAAAATCAAGAGCCCATATCATGCCTTCTCTGGGCGGCTGGCTTATGCAAAGTTTATGGCCCGGCCTTGTTATGTTTATTTACAACTTAAGATGCCAGGGCGCAAGGGCACAATTACGGTTCATGGTGACCCAAAAATCGCCTTGGAGTGTGAGGAAGATGATGTTGCTTATGCTGAGTTGGCATGCACCATAGAAGAGCTTAAGTTTTATAAGGACAATGTTGACCCAGCCGATATGACTCCCTTGAAGAAGCCCACTACTGAGCAGGACCCTCTGTTGAAGTTTCAGGCTGATGACACTAAACAGGTTGATTTTGTCCCTGGTGATTCATCTCAATAGTTCACAGTAGGGGCTAATATGGATCCTAAATAGGAAAGCGCGTTCATCGAGTTCATCCATGAGAATCGAGACATCTTTGAATGGAAACCTTCTGACATGCTGGGTGTACCGAGAGAATTTGCTGAGCACACTCTTAATGTGGATCCCAAGTTTAAGCCGGTTAAACAGTTCCTTCGTCGTTTCAATGAAGAGCGACATAAAGCTATTGGAGAAGAGGTGGCCCGGCTCTTAGCGGCTGGGTTTATCATTGAAGTCTTTCACCCTGAGTGGTCGTCTAACCCAGTGTTGGTACTCAAGAAGAACGGCACTTGGCGTATGTGTGTTGATTACACAGATCTCAACAAGGCTTGTCCAGCTGATCCATTTTCTCTCCATCGTATTGACCAGATTATCGACGCTACGGTGGGTTGTGAGACTTATGTTTCCTTGATGCTTATTCTGTTTATCATTAGATCAAGATCATAGTTAAAGACCAAGAGAAGACATCTTTCATCACACCTTTTGGAGCTTTCTACTATGTTTATATGCCTTTTGGGCTCAAGAGTGCGCAGGCGACTTATCAGCGTTGTGTTCAGAGTTGCTTGCATAGTCAGATTGGACGCAATGTTCATGCTTATGTGGATGATATTGTGGTGAAGTCCCGGAAGAAGGAGACTCTTCTTGATGATTTGAAGGAGACTTTTGACAATCTCCGGGTCTATAAAATGATGCTTAATCTGGCCAAGTGTGTCTTTGGTATGCCTACAGGCGAACTATTGGGTTTTCTGGTTTCAGAGAGAGGCATTGAAGCTAACCCGGAGAAGATCAAAGCCATCACCTCGCTTGCTAAATCGGCATGTGTCAATGATGTCCAGCGTCTGGCGGGTCGTATTGCGGTGTTGAGCCGGTTCATAAGTCGCCTGGGAGAGAAGGCAATACCTTTATATCAGATGATGAAGAAGACAGGTCATTTTATTTGGAGTGATGCTTCCAATGAGGCATTTGAGGCGCTCAAAAAACAGCTAGTTGAGCCGCCCATCCTTGCAGCTCCAGTTGAGAAAGAACCCTTACTCCTATATGTGGCGGCTAATAGTCACTCTGTCAGTGTGGCTTATTATGTCAGTGAGGTGTTGATCGAATCCAAGCAATGATATCCACATTGGTGGAAATTGGTGTATGGGGTGTTCATGGCAAGTCGTAAGCTAAAGCATTATTTTCTTGGTCACCCTATTACTATAGTTAGTTCTACACCTTTGGGGGATATTATTTAGAACCGTGAAGCTACAGGCTGCGGGTGGCTAAGTGGGCAATTGAACTTGGGCATCATGGTTTGAAATATGTTCCAAGGACAACCATCAAATCTCAAGCTTTGGTGGATTTCATAAATGACTAGACCGAGTTGTAGACACCTGAGGAGAAGCCTGACAACACGTATTGGACAGTCCACTTTGATGGGTCCAGGCAATTGGAAGGCTCAGGGGATGGAGTAATTTTGACTTCCCCACGAGGTGATAAATTTTTTATGTGTTGATGCTAATGTTTCCTTGTACTAATAATGCAGCTGAGTATGAAGCTTTACTCCATGGCCTTCGTATGGCCAAAGAGATGAATTTAAGCCAGGCCAGGTGTCTGGGCGACTCAAATCTTGTAGCTCGGCAAGTTTCTGGCAAGTGAGACTCTAAAGACCCGCTCATGGCGGTTTATCGCTGGGCGGTTGATACTATTGCTGGCCATTTTCAGGGTTATCAAGTGGATCACCTTGACAGAGAAAGAATGAGGCGGCTGATGCTTTAAGTCCGCTTGGGTCTCAATGTAAGCCGGTGCCTCCTAATGTGTTCCTAGATGTGCTACACAATCCTTTTGTCAAATTACCATCTGAAGAAGACCTTGTTGGTCTTGACCCGGAGGTGCAATTGGTGGCGGCTCTTCATGCTATTCCAGATTGGACTTTGCCTTATTTGGCTTATATGACCCGAGGCGAGTTACCAGAGGATGAAACTTTGGCAAGACAGATAACTTGGCGGTCTAAGTCTATGACTATGGTCAACATCGAGTTACATGATACGTCCATTTTGCATCATGCTTTTATATCGATATTTATTGCATTATGGGTTGTTATTACACATTATGACACAATACTTATGCCTATTCTCTCTTAATTTACAAGGTTTACATGAAGAGGGAGAATGCCGGCAGCTGGAATTCTGAGCTGGAAAAGGAGCAAATATTAGAGACCTATTCTGCACAACTCCAAAAGTCCTGAAACTTCACGGAGGCACGTTTTGGAATTATTAGTACACGAGGGTGGGGGTGCCCACTACCCCCCTGGGTGCGCCCCCCTGTCTCGTGGGCCCCCTGGCAGGCCTCCGGTGCCCATCTTCTGCTACATGAAGTCTTTCACCCTGGAAAAAAATCAGAAGGAAGCTTTCGGAACGAAACACCGCCGCCACAAGGCGGAACCTTGGCGGAGCCAATCTAGGGCTCCGGCGGAGCTGTTCTGCCGGGGAAACATCCCTTCGGGAGGGGGAAATCATCACCATCATCATCACCATCGATCCTCTTAGCGGGAGGGGGTCAATCTCCATCAACATCTTCACCAGCACCATCTCCTCTCAGACCCTAGTTCATCTCTTGTATCCAATCTTTGTCTCAAAACCTCAGATTGATACCTGTGGGTTGCTAGTAGTGTTGATTACTCCTTGTAGTTGATGCTGGTTGGTTTATTTGGTGGAATATCATATGTTCAGATCCTTTATTCATATTAATACCCCTCTGATTATGAACATGAATATGATTTGTGAGTAGTTACGTTTGTTCCTGAAGACATGGGAGAAGTCTTGCTATAAGTAGTCATGTGAATTTGCTATTCATTCGACATTTTGATGAGATGTATGTTGTCTTTCCTCTAGTGGTGTTATGTGAACGTCGACTACATTACAGTTCACCATTATTTGGGCCTAGGGGAAGGCATTGGGAAGTAATGAATAGATGATGGGTTGCTAGAGTGACAGAAGCTTAAACCCTAGTTTATGTGTTGCTTCGTAAGGGGCTGATTTGGATCCATTTGTTTCATGCTATGGTTAGGTTTACCTTAATAATTCTTTTGTAGTTGCGGATGCTTGGAATAGGGGTTAATCATAAGTGGGATGCTTGTCCAAGGAAGGGCAGTACCCAAGCGCCGGTCCACCCACATGTCAAATTATCAAAGTAACGAACGCGAATCATATGAGCGTGATGAAAACTAGCTTGAGGATAATTCCGATGTGTCCTTGGGAGCATTTTCCTTCATATAAGAGTTTGTCTAGGCTTGTCCTTTGCTACAAAAAGGATTGGGACACCTTGCTGCACCTTGTTTACTTTTTTTACTTGCTACCCGTTACAAATTACCTTATCACAAAACTATCTATTACCGATAATTTCAGTGCTTGCAGACAATACCTTACTGAAAACCGCTTGTCATTTCCTTCTGCTCCTTGTTGGGTTCGACACTCTTACTTATCGAAAGGACTACGATAGATCCAAACACTTGTGTGTCATCAAGACTCTTTTCTGGCGCCGTTGTCGGGGAGTGGAGCGTCTTTGGTAAGTGGAATTTAGTAAGGAAAAATTTACATAGTGTTCTGAAATTTACTGTCACTTGTTACTATGGAAAGTAATCCTTTGAGGGGTTTGTTCGGGATATCTTCACCCCGACCAGTAGAGCAAAGAGTTGCTCCTCAACCTACTGAACCTACTGAAAATGTTTACTTTGAAATTCCTTCGGTATGATAGAGAAACTGCTAGCTAATCCTTTTACAGGAGATGGAACATTGCATCCCGATTTACACCTAATCTATGTGGATGAAGTTTGTGGATTATTTAAGCTTGCAGGTATGCCCGAGGATGTTATCAAGAAGAAGGTCTTCCCTTTATCTTTGAAGGGAAAGGCATTGACATGGTTTAGTCTATGTGATGATATGGGATCATGGAACTACAACCGATTGAAATTGGAATTTCATCAAGTTTTATCCTATGCATCTTGTTCATCGTGATCGTAATTATATATATAATTTTTGGCCTCGCGAAGGAGAAAGCATCGCTCAAGCTTGGGGGAGGCTTAAGTCAATGTTATATTAATGCACCAATCATGAGCTCTCAAGAGAAATTATTATTCAACAATTTTATGCTCGGCTTTCTATCAATAATCGCTCCATCCTCGATACTTCTTGTACTGGTTCTTTTATGATGAAGACTATTGAATTCAAATGGGATTTATTGGAAAGAATTAACCGCAACTCTGAAGCTTGGGATCTCGACGAAGGTAAGGAGTCAGGTATAACACCTAAGTTTGATTGTGTTAAATCTATGATGGATACCGATGTTTTCCATGAATTTAGCACTAAATATGGACTTGACTCTGAGATAGTAGCTTATTTCTGTGAATCATTTGCTACTCATGTTGATCTCCCTAAGGAGAAGTGGTTTAAATATAATCCTCCCATTGAAGTATAAGTACTTAAACCTATTAAATTTGAAGAAAAGACAATCACTTATAATCTTGATCCTATTGTTCCTACCGCTTATATTGAGAAACCACCTTTCCCTGTTAGAATAAAGATCGTGCTAAAGCTTCAACTGTGGTTTGTAAGAGCAATACTAGAACACCGACACCCCCTAAGCAAATTAAAGTTGAACCTAGTATTGCTATGGTTAAAGATATCTTGGCCGATAATATTGATGGGCATGTTATTTACTTCTGTGGTGAAGCTGCTAGAATTGCTAGACCCGATACTAAGGGTAAACATACACCTGTTGTTGGCATGCCTGTTGTTTCTGTTAAAATAGGAGATCATTGTTATCATGGCTTGTGTGATATGGGTGCTAGTGCAAGTGCAATACCTCATTCCTTATACAAAGAAATTATGCATGATACTGCACCTGCTGCGATAGAAGAAATCGATGTTACAATTAAGCTTGCAAATAGAGATACTATTTCACCAGTTGGGATTGTTAGAGATGTTGAAGTCTTGTGTGGGAAAGTTAAATATCCTACTGATTTTCTTGTTCTTGGTTCCCCACAAGATGACTTTTGTCCCATTATATTTGGTAGGCCCTTCTTGAATATTGTTAATGCTAAGATAGATTGCGAAAAGGATATTGTTACTGTTGGTTTAGGGATATGTCTCATGAGTTTAATTTTGCTAAATTTCATAGACAACCCCATGATAAAGAATTGCCTAGTAAAGATGAAATTATTGGTCTTGCTTCTATTGCCGTGCCTCATAATGATCCTTTAGAACAATATTTGCTAGATCATGAAAATGATATGTTTATGAATGAAAGAAGGGAAATAGATGAAGTCTTCTTTAAACATGAGCCTATTTTGAAACACAACTTGCCTGTTGAAATCCTAGGGGATCCTCCTCCACCCAAGGGTGATCCCGTGTTTGAGCTTAAACCATTACCTGATACTCTTAAATATGCTTATCTTGATGAGTAAAAGATATATCTTGTTATTATTAGTGCTAACCTTTGAGCATGAAGAAAAGAAATTATTGAAAACTCTGAAGAAGCACCGTGCTGCTATTGGATATACTCTTGATGATCTTAAGGGCATTAGTCCCACTCAATGCCAGCACAAAATAAAATTGGAGAAAGACGCTAAACCGGTTGTTGATCACCAACGACGGTTAAATCCTAAGATGAAAGAAGTGGTAAGAAAAGAAATAGTAAAGCTTCTGGAGGCAGGTATAATTTATCACGTTGCTGATAGTCAGTGGGTAAGTCTTGTCCATTGTGTCCCTAAGAAGGGAGGTATTACTCTTATTCCTAATGATAAAGATGAATTGATCCCACAAAGAATCGTTACAGGTTATAGAATGGTAATTGATTTCCGCAAACTAAATAAAGCTACTAAAAAGGATCATTACTCTTTACTTTTTATTGATCAAATGCTAGAAAGATTATCCAAACATACACATTTTTGCTTTCTAGATGGTTATTCTGGTTTCTCTCAAATACCTGTGTCAAAAGAGGATCAAGAAAAAACTACTTTTACTTGCCCTTTCGGTACCTTTGCTTATAGATGTATGCCTTTTGGTTTATGCAATGCACCTGCTACCTTTCAAAGATGCATGATGGCTATATTCTCTAACTTTTGTGAAAAGATTGTTGAGGTTTTCATGGATGATTTTTCCGTATATGGAACTTATTTTGATGATTGCTTGAGCAACCTTCATCGAGTTTTGCAGAGATGTGAAGAAACTAATCTTTTCTTCAATTGGGAGAAGTGCCACTTTATGATTAATGAAGGTATTGTCTTGGGGCATAAAATTTCTGAAAGAGGTATTGAAGTTGATAAAGCTAATGCTATTGAAAAGATGTCGTGTCCTAAGGAGATTAAATGTATAAGAAGTTTCCTTGGTCATGCCGGTTTTTATAGGAGGTTCATTAAAGACTTCTCAAAAATTTCTAGGCCTCTGACTAATCTATTAAAAAAGATGTTCCATTTGTCTTTGATGATGATTCTGTAGAAGCATTTGAAATACTTAAGAAACCCTTGATTTCTGCACCTATTATTCAGCCTCCTGATTGGAAATTACCCTTTGAAATTATGTGTGATGCTAGTGATTATGTTGTTGGTGTTGTTCTAGGACAAAGAGTTGATAAGAAATTAAATGTTATTCAATATGCTAGTAAAACTCTAGACAGTGCCAGAGAAATTATGCTACTACTGAAAAAGAATTTTTAGCAGTTGTATTTGCTTGTGATAAGTTCAGACCTTATATTGTTTATTCTAAAGTAACTGTTCACACTGATCATGCTGCTATTAAATATCTTATGGAAAAGAAAGATGCTAAACCTAGACTTATTAGATGGGTTCTCCTACTATAAGTATTTGATTTGCATATTATTGATAGAAAGGGAGCTGAGAACCCCGTTGGAGACAACTTGTCTAGGTTAGAAAATGTTCTTGATGACCCACTACCTATCGATGATAAGTTTCCTGATGAACAATTGGCTGTCATAAATGCTTCTCATACTGCTCCATGGTATGCTGATTATGCCAATTACATTGTTGCTAAATTTATACCACCTAGTTTCACATACCAGCAAAAGAAAAAGTTTTTCTATGATTTAAGACATTACTTCTGGGATGATCCACACCTTTATAAAGAAGGAGTAGATGGTGTTATTAGACGTTGTGTACATGTGCATGAACAGGAACAGATCCTATGCAAGTGTCATTCCGAGGCTTATGGAGGACACCAACTGGAGATAGAACTGCACATAAGGTATTGCAATCCGGTTTTATTGGCCTACTCTCTTCAAAGATGCCCGTAAGTTTGTCTTGTCTTGTGATGAATGTCAAAGAATCGGTAATATTAGTAGACGTCAAGAAATGCCTACGAATTATTCACTTGTTATTGAACCATTTGATGTTTGGGGCTTTGATTATATGGGACCATTTCCTTCCTCTGATGGTTATACACATATTTTAGTTGTTGTTAATTACGTTACTAAGTGGGTAGAAGCTATTCCAACTAGTAGTGATGATCATAACACCTCTATTAAGATGCTTAAAGAAGTTATTTTTCCGAGGTTTGGAGTCCCTAGATACTTAATGACTGATGGTGGTTCACATTTTATTCATGGTGCTTTTCGTAAAATGCTTGCTAAGTATGACGTTAATCATAGAATTGCATCTCCATATCACCCACAATCTAGTGGCCAAGTAGAATTAAGTAATAGAGAGATCAAATTAATTTTGCAAAAGACATTAATAGATTTAGAAAGAATTGGTCCAAGAAACTTGACGATGCATTATGGGCCTATAGAACTGCATATAAAAACCCTATGGGTATGTCTCTGTATAAAATGGTTTATGGAAAAGCATGTCACTTACCTCTTGAACAAGAACATAAGGCATATTGGGCCATTAAAGAGCTCAATTGTGATTTAAAACTTGCTGGTGAGAAGAGGCTATTTGACATTAGCTCACTTGATGAATGGAGAACTCAAGCCTATGAGAATGTCAAACTCTTTAAAGAAAAAGTTAAAAGATGGCATGACAAAAGGATACAAAAGCGTGAGTTTAATGTAGGTGATTATGTGTTGCTATTCAACTCTCGTTTAAGATTTTTTGCAGGAAAGCTTATCTCTAAATGGAAAGGTCCTTACGTTATCCAGGAGGTCTATCGTTCCGGTGCCATAAAAATCAACAACTTCGAAGGCACAAATCCGAAGGTGGTGAATGGTCAAAGAATCAAACATTATATCTCAGGTAATCCTATAAATGTTGAAACTAATGTTATTGAAACCGTAACCCCGGAGGAGTACATAAGGGACACCTTCCAGAACGTTTCAGACTCCGAAAAGGAATAGGTATGTGGTACGGTAAGTAAACCAACTCCAAAACAGTTCTAATGGCAGTTTTTCTCCGTTTTGGAATATTTAAGAAAATAGGAAAATAAGAAGTAGTCCGGGAAGGACACGAGGCATCCACGACGATGGAGGGCGCGCCCCCTGCCTCGTGGGCACCTCGTGTGCTCTCTGGACTCTGTTTTCTTGCATGATACTTCTTTTGGTCAGTAAAAATTCATTATATAATCTCCCAAAGGTTTTGACCACCGTACCATGCAAATATCCTCTGTTTTTGTTTTGAGTTGTTTCTGCTGCAGATTAGAGCAAGATGTCTCCTAAAGAGTCAGTGGGGAGAGTCAGGTGTCTCATCCGACACCGAGTCCAGGAGCAAACAACGATGCCTATCACTTTGGTCCATCAACGGAGGAAGAGATGGAGGCCGACTTGAAAAGGATAGATTCCATGGAGGAGAATCGTATCCTGAGGGACATCATCCCCAAGAATATCACCTCACCACCTATGAAGAAAGAAACATAAACACATGGGTATGGGCACTCCCCTTGGCAATCGCCAAGCTTGGGGGAGGTGCCCCGGTATTGTATCACCGTCACACTCCTATCTTTACCGTTTTTCTTAGTTCGATCCTTTTAGTAATATCTTGATCTAGTAGAGTAAAGTTTTAGTATGATCTAGATTTGAGTTTTGCTTTATGATTCTTCTATGTAATCGAGTCCGTGAGCTATATATATAATAAAGATTAGTGTTGAGTCAAGGGCTTGATTATCTTGCTATGATCTTGAGGGAATAAAAGAAAAAGAAAGAACAAAAAGAAATAAAGAGATCATATTGATCTTATGGAGAGTAATGACTTCACATATAAAGAGTATGATGAATAAAAGTTTTTGAGAGTTGACAAACATAGTTTTGGTCATCGTTGCAATTCATAGGAAATAATAAAGAAAGAGAGGTTTTCACATATAAATATACTATCTTGGACATCTTTTATGATTGTGAGCACTCATTAAAATATGACATGCTAAAAAGTTGATGTTGGACAAGGAAGACAACGTAAAGGGTTATGTTTTCTTATATCTGAAATAAAGTATATTGTCATGGATCATCCAACATGCTGAGCTTGCCTTTCCCCCTCATGCTAGACAAATTCTTTGCACCAAATAGAGATACTACTTGTGCTTCCGAATATTCTTAAACCCAGTTTGCCATGAGAGTCCACCATATCTACCTATGGATTGTGTAAGATCCCTCAAGTAAGTTGTCATTGTTGCATGCAATAAAAATTGCTCTCTAAATATGTATGATTTATTAGTGTGGAGAAAATAAGCTTTATACGATCTTGTGATGTGGAAGAAATAAAAGCGACGGACTGCATAATAAAGGTCCATATCACAAGTGGCAATATAAATTGACGTTCTTCCGCATTAAGATTTTGTGCATCCAACCATAAAAGCACATGACAACTGTCGGATTTCGGGTTCCGGCAGACCCTCTAGGTTCGAACACTGGGGTGCGCGCGGAGATCTTGCCCTCTACCTACCTGCACCTCGCCACCTCGCTAGGATCTAAACTATGAAAGGAACAACACAAGAGACACAGGGTTTATACTAGTTCGGGCCACCATTATGGTGCAATACCCTACTCTAGTTTGTGGTGTGGTGGATTGCCTCTTGGGCTGATGATGAACAATACAAGGAAGAACAGCCTCGCGAGGGTCTGTTCTTGGCTGGTGCGATGAACTGCTAGGGGGAGTTCAGTCGCTCTCTCTCTCTGCTGATCCCAGATGATGGATCCTCTCTCTAGATGCCTCTACCCTGCGGGTGGCTAGTCCTATTTATAGGCAAAGGCCCTGGGCCTCTTCCCAAATATTGAGCGGGAAGGGCGCCAACAATTGGCCATTTTGAAGGGGGAACATCTAGTACACTTATCCTGACTAAAGTTGGTCCTCACCTGTCAAAGGCTCTGGTGGTGACGCCGGCTTGGGCTCCACAATGACTTCCTTCCTGCCGTTTGACGGTCTTGGTCTTGTTGCACCGAAACGGATGCCTTTGCTTGATACTCTTGCCTGCGCTTGCTCCCTTTGCACCAAAGAGGAAAGGAGGACACTGTGTGGGCTGGCGCCTGCCTGGAGCCCTTGGTCGTCATGGCTTGCGTCATGGGCACCTCGTGAGGTACCCCGCCTTGATCTCTCCGCCTCCTCGCGAGCCAGCCTGACGAGGCCGTGCCTGAGGAAGCTTCCTGTTTTCCGCCTCAATCTCAGCCCCTCGCGAGGGTCTTGAGCTTGTGCTGATGAAGATGGGCCTTGATGGGCCGCCTTGAGCCACGCCGCAGGCCGCAGGCAGCAAGTCTCGGGTACCCCGTTCCCGTAACGCCGGCAGCTCCCCGGGCCCAAGGCACGCCTGGACTTGGCTGAGCGAGAAGCGAAGGGCAAGTGCGGCGCCCTTGAGCCCCTAACAGCTGCTGACCTTGGGCACACCGCATGGCGGTTGATTGGACGTGGGCGGCCCTGCTCCCCCACGATGCCTCGGCGACTACACGAATTGACAAGTCCCTGCATGCAAAGCGGGTCATGATTACATGTGATCGTGGAGGCCGGTGGTTGGCCTTCCCCGGCTATAAGTACGGGACGGCGCCTGCCCTTCTAGTCCATCTCTCTTGCTTCTTCTTCTTCTCCATGGCTCCGCCAAAGAGGTTCTCGGCCGCGGAGAAGGGGAAGGCTCGCCAGGTGGAGCCTGACTCTCCCCCGCCCAAGCGCGGTCGAGGCCGTCCTCGCAAACACCCTGTGGCTCCCATGGTGGCTCCTCGCGGTCATGGAGGTGATCTCCCGCGCGGTTACGGGCGGCAGGCCGCTGCTAGGGGGCGCGCTACAGCTGCTCGACCCCCTAGGCCGCGCTTCCACTCGGCAGAGGTGCTGCCGGAGTTCGTTGTGTGGTCTGCGGAGCCGACCAGCACCCGACTCCAGCTTCCTCGCTTCCTCCTAGGTGAGCTTCCGGCTGGTGCCCCGGGCGGCCTCTGGCTTCAGGCGGATGGTTGCTGCAGTCGGGCCTCCTAGGCTTTGCTGGAGGTCTCTGCAACCGGGAGCCTGGCCCTCACCCGCGGCTGGCAAACGTTTGCCCGCGCGCGTGGTCTGAGCCGGCGGTGCACCCTGCACTTCAAGTTTAACGGGGATGCCACCCTCTACGTGAGGGTGTTCGGGGAAGATGGTCGCCGCGCTGGGTGCTGCCCTGAGAACGACGACTGCGGCCGTGGGTCCAGCCCCAGCGATGATGAAGACGACAGCGCACGCGTGGTCGGCGGCGCTCGGGGCTCGTCGAGCTTTGACGACTCTTCTTCGGGCAGCGGCTCCTCCAGCGGTGGCCACGACCAGCCTCCGCGCCGCCACGCCCGCCTAGAGGGAGGTAGCGGGTCCGTTCGCCGTCTCGCCCCGGTGAAGCGCAAGAGGGAGTCCACCTGAGCTCCAGAGGCAGTTCGAGTCTCCCACGCGAGTTGGTGTCAGGTGAGCCGCGCCTGTTTTGTTCTTTTTCCTTTTCCTGCGCAAAGAGATAGTAGTGTAGGGCCCCACGTGGGCGTGCTTGGACTATTGCTGTTAATTATCGTACTGTTTATGCTATCTCGATATTATGCCTTTGTGCCACACGCCTGCGCATAGAAATTACTTAGCTTGAGGGCGCCTGTCGTGGTCCTCGTTTCCCGAGGCCGAGCCTTCGTCGAACGCTTCATGTCCTGCGAAGGTTAGTCTGGAGAGGTAGCTCCTGGCCTCAGCTGTGGAGGTGACCGACCCAGGTCCTGTGTTCGTGTTGCGGTGCCCGTGGGGCACGGACTGGAGGGGTGCTCCTGTAGTGGACCCGGGTAGGGAAGCCTCAAACGATAAGGGCAAAAAACACTCGCGAGGGTGCTAACGTTGATCCCTCGCGAGACTTGCGAGAGAAATAGAGGCAGAAAAGCGAAAAGGCAAAGAGTCACAAGCCAAAGACGGCAACAACTTCAATAAAACCTCGAATGGGGATGAACAAGCCAACTGCAGAAAGCAAATGAGAAAAGCCGCGTCCGGCACCTAATCTAGTCTTCGACGTCTTCTCACCAACACGGAGCTAAGTGCTGCCACTGGGCGTGGGAGGGAGCCCCAGGGCCTGAGGCCGGCGCTCCTGAGACTCCGGGGCGTGTACAGCCCCAACTCATTATTACGTGAGAGTGTCACGGGCGGCGAGCTTCACAGGCATTGGCCTTCTTCACAGGCTCCGGGCCTTTCTCAGAAAGATAAACTTCATAGGCGCTTGCCTTCTTCACAAGCACCGAGCCTTTTCCAAAACGCGACAGCTTCACAGGCGTTCGCCTTCTTCACAGGCTCTGGGCCTTTTCCAAAACGCAGCAGCTTCACGGGCGTTTGCCTTCTTCACAGGCTCTGGGCCTTTTCCAAAGCGCAGCGGCTTCACAGGCTCTGGGCCTTTTTAGGGGTAAAACCTCCGGAGGTGCTGGATGTTCCACGCGTTCTGAACAAGCACCCCCTCCTGAGTCTCCAAGCGCGCGGAGCCGGGCCTGGAAACATGAACAACCTTGAACGGACCCTCCCACATGGGAGAGAGCTTATGCAGTCCCTCCCTGGAGAGAACCCGCCTGAGCACAAGGTCTCCTACCTCGAGAGTCCTGGGGCGGATGTTGCGGCAGTGGTATCGCCGTAGCGCTTGTTGGTATCTTGCCGCTCGCAACGCGGCTTCCCGTCGATGCTCCTCCCCCAGCACGAGGTATGTCCCTCGCATGGCGTCCTGCTGCGCCTCGTTGAACGCCAGGACCCGTGCGGAACGACGTCTGACCTCGTGAGGGAGGACTGCTTCAGCTCCATAGACCAGCAAGAACGGGGTCTCGCCGGTTGGCTTGGTCACGGTAGTGCGGATGGACCACAACACAAACTGCAGCTCGTCGTACCATCCTCTGCCGCAGGCCTCCAGCTTCTTCTTGAATGTTCTGGTCTTGAGGCCTCTCAAGACCTCCGCGTTGGCCCGCTCGGCTTGACCGTTGCTCCGTGGGTGCGCTACCGACGCGTAGCATATCTGCGTCCCAAGGTTAGCACAATATGTTTTGAAAAGGTTACTGCTGAACTGCGAACCATTGTCGGTGATGATGCGGTTCGGCACCCCGAACCGGCTCACGATGCCCATGATGAACTTGACCGCAGAACCTGCGGGGATGGTGCGGACGACTTCCACTTCAGCCCACTTGGTGAACTTGTCCACGGCGACGTAGAGGTAGCGATAGCCTCCTGGTGCCTGAGGGAACGGGCCCAGGATATCCAACCCCCAGACTGCGAATGGCCACGAGAGGGGTATAGATTGCAGACCTCCCGCCGGCTGATGGATCTGCTTGGCATGGAATTGGCAGGCCTCGCAAGCCTTCACCAGTTCGACGGCATCATTGAGCGCGATGAGGCCAATAGAAACCGCTGCGGAACGCCTTGCCCACGAGGGTCCGCGATGATGAATGATGCCCACAGTCTCCACCATGTATATCTGCCAGCAGTTCCTTCCCTTGCTCCCTGGAGATGCAGCGTAGGGACACATCATTTGGTCGCTTCCGATAGAGCTTTCCATCCCTGATGCAGTATGATGTGGCTTGCCGCGCCACTCGCTCCGCTTCCTCCTGCTTCTCCGGCAAGGTCCCTTGCGTCAAGTAGCTCCGGAGCTCTGTGATCCATCACCCCTCCTGAGGCTCCATCGTCAAGAGCAGGCGCGCTCCTGAGGCCGGGCCACAGACCGGGGCTCCCGAGGTTGGTGGCTGGGGGAGCTCCTCCCAAGGCTGTGCCGCTTGACAGTGACAGCATGGCCGAGGGCTTGAAGAGCCGCTCCTTGAAGACGCCAGGCTCCTGAGGTAGCCTCCTGGATGCTCGTTTGGCGATGTCGTCGACCTCCTGATTGGTGCCACGGGGCACATGCTGCAACTCCAGCCCCCAGAACTGCTTCTCCATCCTGCGGACCTCCGCAAGGTAGGCTTCCATGTGCTCATCCCTCGGCTCGTACACCTTGTTGGAGAAGTTGACGAGGAGTTATGAATCACCCTTGATGGTAAGGCGCTTCACTCCTAGGGCAGCTGCGGCCTTCAGGCCTGCTATTAGGCCTTCATATTCTGCTATGTTGTTGGAGACCTTTTCTCCATGCTGGAAGCAATTGCAGCGTGTAGTAGAGCTTGTCTGAGTAGGAGATATGAGCACTGCTCCAGCCCAGCGCGTGCTGGAGAATGCCCCGTCGAAGTACATGACCCAACCTTCCGGCGCCTTGCTTCCTGGGGAGAGGGATCGATCCTCATCAGCCTTGAGGCCCGGCGCCTCCGTCCATTCTGCCACGAAATCCGCTAACGCGGCCCCCTTGATGACTCTGGTTGTGCTGAATTCGAGATGAAATGCTTGTAGTTCAATGTTCCACTCAGCGACTCTTCCAGCTGAGTTAGGGATCCTGAGCACCCTTTCCAAGGGGTACGCTGAGACAACCTTGATGGGGTGGCCCTGAAAATAATGCCGCAGCTTCCGCGAGGCCACCAATAGCGCGAGGAGGAGTTTCTGAGGCATGGGGTACCGCGCCCTCGCGTCCCGCAACACCGTGCTGACAAAGTACACAGGGTGTTCAACGATGTTTGGAGTGCTTGTGTTGATGGCGCCCTCTGGAGACCATGGCGCCTCCTGAGGCAGTGGAGCCTCCAGAGGCTGGTCGCCAGGGGGAGGGGTCTCTTGTGTCCCGAGTGTGTTTCCCTGCGGCGGCTGATCCTTCTCGGCTCTGGTCGTGGTCTCTGTGGGTCTTCCTTGATCATGCTTCGCCTTGACCCGGGCAGCTGTCGCGGCTTTGGTCTGACGCTCCTCCCTAACCGCCACCAGGGATGCGCTGGCGGAGTATGGAGTGGTCGCAAGGTAGAGCACCAGGGGTTCTTATGGGTGCGGGGACACCATTACCGGAAGGTTGGTTAGGTACCTCTTGAGATCTTGGAACTCCCTGTCGGCCTATTTAGTCCATTCAAAGGGCCCCTTTTTCTTCATCAGCTGGAAGAAAGGCAGCGCTCGCTCCCCCAACTTGGAGATGAAGCGTCCTAGTGCTGTCACGTGCCCAGTGAGCTTCTGCATTTCTCTGAGGGTCTTTGGCGGGCTCATGTCCTCGACCGCCTTGACCTTTTCTGGGTTAGCTTCGATGCCTCGGTGGGACACAAGGAAGCCCAAGAGCTTGCCTGAGGGGACCCCAAACACACACTTCTCTGGGTTGAGCCGCAGGTTCATTGCGTTGAGGCTCGCGAAGGTTTCCTCCAGGTCTTGTATCAGGGTCTTGGCCTCGCGAGACTTCACCACAATGTCATCGATGTAAGCCTCCACATTCTTCCCGAGCTGCGGGCCCAATGTGATGTGCATCAGCCGCTGAAAGGTTGCCCCTGCGTTGTGCAGCCCGAACGGCATGCATGTGTAGCAGTACACCCCACACGGGGTCAGGAAAGCCGTCTTTTCCACGTCTTCTACCGCCATCTTGATCTGGTGATACCCGGAGAAGGCATCCAAGAAACATAACAGGTCGCACTCGGCGGTGGAATCGACGATCTGATCGATGCGAGGGAGTGGGAATAGATCTTGCGGGCAGGCTTTGTTGAGGTTGGTGAAGTCGACACACATGCATTCCTTCCCCCCTTTCTTCGGCACAACAACAGGGTTGGCCAGCCAATATGGATATCGGACCTCGCGAATGAACCCTGCAGCTTCCAGTTTGCGGGTCTCTTGGACGATGAAAGCCTGCTTTTCAGTGGACTGCCGTCTCTCTTTCTGCTTCACAGGGCGTACGTTGGGGCACACATTGAGGTGATGCTCGATTACGCCTCTAGGGATCCCCGCCAGCTGATCAGGCTCCCAGGCGAACACCTTCTTGTTTGCGCGCAGGAACTTGACCAGGGCTTCCTCCTGCTCGGGCTCGAGGTTGGCGCCTATGGTGAAGGTGGCGTTAGTGGATCCGTCCTCGTCGACCGGTATCTGCTTGGTTTCCGCCTTGTCTTGGGTGGACAACTGCTTCTTCTTTGTTGGCGCAGCCCCCTTTGGCTCGGGGGCGTCTGAGTCGGCAGGCTGCACCGACGCCGCTGTCTTGAAGGTGAGCTTGAGCACTTGCAACGCATCCCCGGTGTCCCCGGACACGGTGAGGACGCCGTTGCTCCCGGGCATCTTCATGAGGTCGTACGCTGGGTGAGTCGCGGCCATGAATCGGGCCAGTGCTGGGTAGCCGAGAATGGCGTTGTATGGGAGGCCGATGGGGGCGACGTCAAAGTCGATTAGCTCCGTGCAGAAGTTGTCGTAGGTGCCGAAGGTTACCGGGAGTCGGATCTGCCCCAGGGAGCTGGATGACCCGCCCCCGACGCCCAAGAAGGGCCGGTTGGGCTGAAGGCGCTCCGGTGGTATGTGGAGGAGGCTGAAGGCCTCAACCGAGAGCACGCTAAGACCCACGCCGCCGTCGATGAGTGTCCTGGTGACGGCCACCTGGCAGATGGTGGGGGTGCACAGCATTGGGAGCGCCTTGCGGCGAGTTGAGTTGGAGGGTGGTCCGAGCTGAAGGCCAGATC
Source organism: Aegilops bicornis (assembly GCA_021605145.1). Taxonomy (NCBI): domain Eukaryota; kingdom Viridiplantae; phylum Streptophyta; class Magnoliopsida; order Poales; family Poaceae; genus Aegilops; species Aegilops bicornis. Next base: position 390,124,652 of record CM038675.1, on the reverse strand, counting down.
GGCCTTGGGCGCCGACCGACTGGGGAGCCCCTGCCGCGTGGAGGCAGCGCCGACCTGGCGGATGAATGGCTTGACGTGGCAGCCTGAAGGTGGCGCCTGCGAGCCGCCCAGGAGAGCCGCGATGACTGGGGGGGCCGGCGCTGCGTGCTGGGCAAGGAAGAGGTTGCGCAGCTCTTCCCAAGAGGCCACAGAAGCCGCCGGTAGGTGGAGTAGCCACATGCGCGGGGCGTCGGTGAGGACAATGGGAAGCCAGTTAGCCATGACCCTATCATCGCCTCCCGCCTCGAGGATGGCCTCCTCGTACGCCAGCAGGAAGGCCAGCGGATCAGTTGTGCCGTTGTAGCACGGCGGCGTCTCCGGCTTGAACTTGTCCGGCCACCGCACCTGTCGCAAGGCCGGGGCCAAGGCTCGGAGCCCCCTGGCCCCCGCGCTGGCGCTGGCGATCGGAGCGAGGGTCTGACACAGGGTTTGTCACTAGGATCTAAACTATGAAAGGAACAACACAAGAGACACAGGGTTTATACTAGTTCGGGCCACCATTGTGGTGTAATACCCTACTCTAGTTTGTGGTGTGGTGGATTGCCTCTTGGGCTGATGATGAACAATACAAGGAAGAACAACCTCGCGAGGGTCTGTTCTTGGCTGGTGCGATGAACTGCTAGGGGGAGTTCAGTCGCTCTCTCTCTGCTGATCCCAGATGCTGGATCCTCTCTCTAGATTCCTCTACCCTGCGGGTGGCTAGTCCTATTTATAGGCAAAGGCCCTGGGCCTCTTCCCAAATATTGAGCGGGAAGGGCACCAACAATTGGCCATTTTGAAGGGGAACATCTAGTACACTTATCCTGACTAAAGTTGGTCCTCACCTGTCAAAGGCTCTGGTGGTGACGCCGGCTTGGGCTCCACAATGACTTCCTTCCTGCTGTTGTGACGGTCTTGGTCTTGTTGCACCGAAACGGATGCCTTTGCTTGATACTCTTGCCTGCGCTTGCTCCCTTGGCACCAAAGAGGAAAGGAGGACACTGCGCGGGCTGGCGCCCGCCTGGCGCCCTTGGTCGTCATGGCTTGAGTCATGGGCACCTCGTGAGGTACCCCGCCTTGATCTCTCGGCCTCCTCGCGAGCCAGCCTGACGAGGCCGTGCATGAGGAAGCTTCCTGTTGTCCGCCCCGCGAGGCTTGGCCCCTCGCGAGGGTCTTGAGCTTGTGCTGATGAAGATGGGCCTTGATGGTCCGCCCCTTGAGCCACGCCGTAGGCCGCAGGCAGGCAAGTCTGGGTACCCCCGTTCCCAGAACGTCGACAACAACCTCTGCTTCCCTCTGCGAAGGGCCTATCTTTTATTCTTGTCTCATACTTTATACAAGAGTCATGGTGATCTTCACCTTTCCTTTTTACATTTTATCCTTTGGCAAGCACATTATGTTGGAAAGATCCTGATATATATATATATATATATATATATATATATATCCAATTGGATGTAAGTTATCATGAACTATTATTGTTGACATTACCCTTGAGGTAAAAGGTTGGGAGGAAACACTATAAGCCGCTATCTTTCTCTGTGTCTTATTAAAACTCCATAACCATAAGTATTGTGTGAGTGTTAGCAATTGTGAAAGACTAAATGACAGTTGAGTATGTGGACTTGCTGAAAAGCTCTTATATTGACTCTTCCCTATGTTATGATAAATTGCAATTGCCTCAATGACCGAGATCATAGTTTGTTAGTTTTCAATGAAGTTTATGATTCATACTTGACATTGTGAATAGATTGTTACTTTAACATAAGAAATCATATGACAATATTTATATATGTTGCTGTTATAAGAAATAGTTGACCCATTGCGCCAAATGGCGCAGAGACCCGCTGAAGACATGCTATCGATGAAAATAGTTTCATGCTGCAAGGACCTTCTGCTAAATCATGCTATTTTTTAAACATGTTTATTACGTTGTGAAATAATAGTCTGGGAAAAGGGAAATTGCATAATATGAATATGTTCAGTTTGAAAATATGCCCAAATGATGAGAGAGTAAAGTTGGCATGGTTGTATTTTTTTGGCAACGGGTTTGGAAAAATAAAATATTTGTGTGACATGAATAAGTTACTATGGGCTTGAGCAATCACATAGGACACGAATTGTAACTATTTTTATAAAAAAGAATAGACTTGTCCTTCAAAATATATACTTGAGCATGCATAATTTGTTATGTTATTCAGGAACATGGAGGCATAAGTTAAAAAAAACAAAGAATGAAATGTAAATTGTTGCTTAATGTAATTATGCAACAAATTAGAACATCTGTGGGTCAAATAAGTGAGCCTGCAATTAGAAAGTCCAAATAGCTTATGCTAAAACGAAGGTAAACATAGGCGACAGCGTAAAAAAGAAGGTAAACATAGGTGACACAATAAAGCCTGTTTGATGAACTCTATCGCACACATTGTGATGTTTGATGAATAAAGCTACCCCTCAACAAAGTGATACAATTAAATGTACTTAATACATGATGAACATTTTTTAGAGATAGTGCTCAATTACATCATATAATTTGGTTATGTACAAAAAAGTTTCCTCTTTTGTGTATATATCCTAAACACCACCCCTTGCGATGAACTCTTTGTCTTTGTCCACAAATTTGGTTATTCACCATCCAAAGCATGTCATTTGTAGTCTCCTCAAGCATAGGAACAACACAAGTTAAAACAATCTGGTCAAACATACACTAAGAATATACTCATGGGCATTATCGACAGATTAAACCAAAGTTATAGTGCAGCAGATTCTCTGTAAAGTCAAGTTACCATGAGGTTTTTACGAACCAATGGAGAAAAGCCGAAACACTGACCCACGAATTAACCTGAGAAGGTTGTTCTTCAAGCTGACTCCTAGCAGAAGATGATGCATCTAAGTGAAGCTGCTGATAACCCACAAGTATAGGGGATCGCAACAGCTTTCGAGGGTAGAGTATTCAACCCAAATTTATTGATTCGACACAAGGGGAGCCAAAGAATATTCTTGAGTATTAGCAGTTGAGTTGTCAATTCAACCACACCTGGATAACTTAGTATCTGTAGCAAAGGGTTTAGTAGCAAAAGTGGTATGATAATAATAGTAACGGTAGCAAAAGTAAAGATAAATGTTTTTGGGTTTTTGTAGTAGTTGTAACAAGATGTAACGGAAAAGTAAATAAGCGAAGAACAATATGTGAAAAGCTCGTAGGCAATGGATCAGTGATAGATAATTATGCGGGATGCGATTCCTCATGCAATAGTTATAACATAGGGTGATATAGAACTAGCTCCAATTCATCAATGTAATGTAGGCATGTATTCCGTAAATAGTCATACGTGCTTATGGAAAAGAACGTGTATGACGTCTTTTGTCCTACCCTCCCGTGGAAGCGGGGTCCTAGCGGAAACTAAGGGATATTAAGGCCTCCTTTTAATAGAGAACCGGACCAAAGCATTAACACATAGTGAATACATGAACTCCTCAAACTACGGTCATCACCGAGAAGTATCCCGATTATTGTCACTTGGGGTTGTCGGATCATAACACATAATAGGTGACTATAGACTTGCAAGATAGGATCAAGAACACACATATATTCGTGAAAACATAATAGGTTCAGATCTGAAATCATGGCACTCGGGCCCTAGTGACAAGCATTAAGAATAGCAAAGCCATAGCAACATCAATCTCAGAACATAGTGGATACTAGGGATCAAAGCCTAACAAAACTAACTTGACATGGTAAATCTCATCCAACCCATCACCGGCCAGCAAGCCTACGATGGAACTACTCAGGCACAGCGGTGAGCATCATGAAATTGGTGATGGAGGATGGTTGATGATGATGACGGCGACGAATCCCCCTCCCCGGAGCCCCGAACAGACTCCAGATCAGCCCTCCCGAGAGAGATTAGGGCTTGGCGGTGGCTCCGTGTCGTAAAAACGCGATGAAACTTTCTCTCTGATTTTTTTCTCCCCGAGACGGAATATATGGAGTTGGAGTTGAGGTCGGTGGAGGTCCAGGGGGCCCACGAGATAGGAGGCCGTGCCCTAGGGGGGGGGGGCGCCCCCCTGTCTCGCAGAGGGAAGCAGGGATTTGTAGAGGTGCCAGAGCTCGATTTTAAAATAGAGATTGAATAACATTTTGAGCGGCATACTTTCGTTGTCAACGCAACAACTATGAGATGGTTGTATCTTCCATACTACATGCATTATAGGCAGTTCCCAAACAGAATGGTAAAGGTTTATACTCCCCCAACCACCAATAAGCATCAATCCATGGCTTGCTCGAAACAACGAGTGCCTCCAACATACAACAGCACTGGGGGAGTTTTGTTTAATTATTTTGATTTGCTTTGATCTTTTTGGATCATGGGACTGGGCATCCAGGTTACCGGCCCTTTCTCGTGAATGAGGAGCGGAGTCCACTCCTCTTGAGAATAACCCACCTAGCATGGAAGATATAGGCAGCCCTAGTTGAAACATGAGCTGCTCGAGCATACAAAACAGAATTTCATTTGAAGGTTTGGAGTTTGGCACATACAAATTTACTTGGAACGGCAGGTAAATACCGCATATAGGAAGGTATAGTGGACTCATATGGAACAACTTAGGGGTTTAAGGAGTTTGGATGCACAAGCAGTATTCCTGCTTAGTACAAGTGAAGGCTAGCAAAAGACTAGGAAGCGACCAACTGAGAGAGCGACAACAGTCATAAACATGCATTAAAATTAATTCACACCGAGAACAAGCATTAGTAGAATATAATCCACCATGAACATAAATATCATGAAGGCTATGTTGATTTGATTCAACTACATGCATGAACATGTGCCAAGTCGAGTCACTCAATTCATTAAAAGGAGGATACCATCCCATCATATCACATCATAATCATTCTAATAGCATGTTGGCACGCAAGGTAAACCATTATAACTCATAGCTAATCAAGCATGGCACAAGTAACTATAATCTCTAAATGTCATTGCAAATATGTTTACTTCATAATAGCTGACTCAGGAATGATGAACTCATCATATTTACAAAAATAAGAGAGGTCGGGTTCATACCAGCTTTTCTCATCCCAATAAGTCCATCATATATCGTCATTATTGCCTTTCACTCGCACGACCGAACTATGTGTATAATAATAAGAGTGCACGTGCATTGGACTAAGCTGGAATCTGCAAGCATTCAACTCAAGAGAGAAGACGAGTAATATGGGCTCTAAGTTAAATAAACAATCATGCATATAAGAGCCACTAAGCATTTTTAATATGGTCTTCTCGACCCCCAAAAGAAAGAAAAGAAAATAAAACTATTTACACGGGAAAGCTCCCAACAAGTAAGAGAAGAACGAGAAATCTTTTTGGGTTTTCATTTTAATTCTACTACAAGCATGGAAATTAAACTAACTAATTTTTTTGGTTTTTTTCAAGGTTTATCAAACACACAAGAAGAAAACTAGAAAAAGAAATTTAAACTAACATGGATAATACAATGAAAGAGTATGAGCACCGACGACTAGTGTGTGAACATGAATGTAAAGTCGGTGAGAAATACGTACTCTCCCAAGCTTAGGCTTTTGGCCTAAGTTGGTCTAGTACCAAGGACCGCCGCTACTCTCCCCGGTGTAATGGGAGGTGTAATCAGGATACCACTGGCTGGTCATCTCCGGATCCCACTGGACAGATGATGCATGATAAGGGTCCAGCTCAGGTTCAGGTTCTGGAGTAAAAGCTTGAGCTCGATGATTGTTCACCGCTTCCGGTGTGACAAGAAAATTTTCTGCAAGCAAATCAAACAACAAAGGCGCAGGAAAAATAATAATCTCAAAGTGTTTCTTGTTAAATCTAAGTTTATACAAGAGCATCTTTTATTCATTGTCAACAATAAATTTGTGTGCTACCATGCTCTTGTAATCTAAAATGTGAGGATGCAATTTTGTCTCATCCTCCTCATGGTGCCTAATGGGTATCTGAAAATGTTCAGCAAGACGTGCAGCATAGGTACCTCCAAATATGGGGCCTTTTGTACGATTCAGGGCTAGCCGTTTAGCAACGACAGCACCCATACTAAAAGTATTGTCTCCTAGCAAAGCATGTTGAAGAATAATAATATCTGGAACACTCAAATTTCCACTATTTCCACGACCAATCAAGCATCTACTAGCAAATATGGCAAAGTAGCATAAAACAGGAAAGTGTATGCTAGAGACTTTCTCTTCAGAGCCCTTCTTTGGCTCCTCTACAACAATAGTATTAACAAAGCCACCCACATCTTCACGATGGGGTTCATCTAATTCTCCCTCATAAGGTATCCTTCATACCGCGCAAAAATGACGTAAAGACATTTCTTTGAATTCATCATATAAATGAAATGATATCGCAGCGGTGATTTCTTAGGATAATAATAAAAGTTTTGCATGAAAGTATTGGTGAGTAAGAGATACTGATCGATTCGGTCGTTCATGAAACCGGTGAGGCCTGCAGTCTTGATTAAAGCATAAAAGTCATCATGAATTCCGGCTTCTTTCAAGAAATCCTCACATGGCCATTCGCACGACCGTACTTCCGCTAAGCGAGGAAGATTATACTTGGCTTTTTCTTCTAGGGACAACTGTTTACATATTTCTTCTATATCCATTGATCTCTGATGTTATAGCATATATTTGTACTGTAAGTAACAAAAGAGTAGTCTCTTTCCTTTTTTCAACATAACAGTCTACTTATCTGATGCACTTGGGCTAACAGGAACATAAGAAAACACCAATGACTAATCATTTGGAAGGCAGCATGGCTGAGTCCTACACATGGCTAGTCAAGCCCTCTTGCGAAGCTGGAAAGTTTCTTACAAATGCGGTAATATCCATAAGATTGCATCTCTCCTATTCTACTCAAATAATATTTTGTATATATCAGAGGTTTCAAAAGCTAGGTACCAGTTAACTCCTATTGTGTCTGTTTGTATATATATCATTGGTCTGTCTTATTCTAGAGCCTTACTAACCAAATAAAGATCAAAATTTTGAAGTAAATTCTATGCCTAGAAACCAAATAAGAACTACACCGAAAATATTTATGAATTACTACAACTATTCAGACCATTTTATACTACTTTAGTATGAGACTGTAATCAAGAATAATGAATGTAGGTGATCTGATATCTTGTTCGAACAATAAAATAAATAAGGACATACAGGTAATGGATTTGATCAACAAAACCAAATACTTCTAGATCTGTACGAACTTCTGAAGACTTGATCAAATATTAAAAGTTAGAAAGGCTAAGCAGATAGAGTAATGATATGTTACAGGAATAAGCAAGCATGTCCGCTGACCATACATAGTAGCTGATTGGCGATGATGCACTCAATGCGAACCGGTGTTTCCATGCCTATCAGGATAAAGGTATTCTTTTCTGCAAGGATAAACATGGAAGTGGAGTGATCAAGCACACCGAAAAGAGTTTTCATGACTTAAAAATAATAAACAGAATATGGAAATAAGTGCTTTGAAACATAGAATTTTGGAGCTGCACAAAAGATGCAGCTGAAGAGGACACCCCTAAATGAAAACATCAAGCTAAAAAATTAAGCTAGCAAACTAGTCTGACCTATTAGATATCCGACATGGACAGTAGCACCTACATATTGAAGCAGCAAAATTGACAAAAAAATCCCCATATATGAACATCACAATCTGTGGGCATTAACTAAACACAAATTAAACCTAAAAGAAAAAGTCAAATGATAAATCTTCTATAACATTAACACATGGGTGATAACATCAAGAAACAATTGATTGTGTTCACACGAGAGAAATATCACCTTGTTCTTCTTCACCAAATTCTTCTGCTGGATTATTCCTCTTATTTCTCATATCGTCAGACATCGAATCAGAGGATGGAGCGCCTAAGAGAGCAGAGCAGGGAAAATCTTTAGGTCTAGTAAAACATTAGCCAAGCGAGTACAAAAATTCTTGTCCATTACCTTGAGGAATATGAGATCCAAAAATAATACACTGCGATAAGGTGACCATTATGACAATGTCCATGGACCTCGCAAGCACCATTGAGTACAATCACGTAAAAAAATCAAAAATACATTACAGAACAACAGGACATCATCACAATAATACCTTTAATCTAAGATAATAAATGAATAATAATGAAGAAATAATGGAAGGAGAACAGAACTATAAAGCTTTTATTAATCGATGAGTAGCCTGGTTCACTTCCCAAATATAAATATGCAGAAATTGAGGGAGATGGACACCGATCAATTTGACATGCTACGCTTTCTGTCAAACTAAGAGACACAACCAGCCAATGTATTTTTTGCTCCACTGCACCAATCTGATTGTAAGCTAATCAAGCAGAAAGAATAGACAATATAAACCATGCCCCTATTATCCTAACCTAGGGCAGCCGACAAGCGGGACCAGGAGCAGCACCGGCCCACCTGTCATTGCGAGACCACAAGCTCGGGCGCACAAGCCGGGTGCGCATGTGTCGGCAAACCTCTCCATGGCTTCCCACGACGCGCATGACTCGGTCAGCGTGCGACATGACGTGCGACGCGGCAGGAACAGGCTCACCCAATGAAATCCAACCCAGCCAATGGAGGCCTGAGCCTAGCCCACCACCATAATGCACGCCACGAAAAGAACATCGGGTAAAAACGCAAAGAAAATCTAACGTCCGACAGAGCAGCGTTGACCCGACTTGTGTAGATCGAACGGGTAGAATCGAATGGAAATCGAGGGAGCTTCAGGTGAGCGGGTCGCCCAGCCACAGAGTATGCATCAAAATTCTGTATAAAAGAGGACTACTCATGAGTAGAAAGATCATTGTCGCAATTTGGAATGACATGTTCTAGTAGGAATCCTAGATATACAAAGAGAGTATTAGTTCAGCAGAATCAATATCATTATGCAACAAACTATCAACCATTGCACTATATCTCAAGAATTTATAGTGTAGCCACCAAACAAAGTGGAAATCAATGCAACATCAATCTAACAACAATGGCTGACTGATGATGTTTTAGTCCTTCCGGTTTACTAATTCAGAGGAATCAGAACAAAAATCGCTCTTTGGTCAATAGCATCAACTGATTCTTTGAAATCTAAATTCCACTCTTAGCTAAAATTATTCTTCCTCTCTTCTATGTCAGATCTGCACACGTCAAGTTTAAAAATCCATATAATAGCAAAGTAAAATACGTGTGAGGAAGAAATTAAGAGAGAGAGAAAGAGTGGAGCACCTAGTTTGCCGCCGGCTTGCATCGCTCGAGCCGCCTGCAACAGGCACCTCCAGATCCACGAGGCAGCCATGGGAGGAGGGATGAGCTCCTGGTTCCTCTCGCCTTCCCACACCGCATGTTCACCTCGAGCTTCTTGCCCAGTGGGGGGGCTGGAGGCAGAGGTGGCGCCTCTCATGGTGCAGAGGAGGTGACGACGCCGTGGCGCAACAAGTCGACCTGCCGGCCGCTGGCAGGTGCGCGAGGCCACACCCTGCCCCTTCCCCATGCTAGCATCGCTCACCTTCTCCTTCCTCGTTGTTGCTTGCCTTCCTCGCCGGCCTCCTCCTTCCCTTGTTGTCTGCAACCTACACCTCCCCTACATCCCCACCCACTCCGCGAAGACGACCTACGTTCGATCTGGATCGACGGTGACATGGAAGAGGACAGGAGGAGGCGAGCAGAGGAGAAGGCTGGCGGTGGGATCGACGGTGACATGATAGAGAAGAGGAGGAGGCGAGTGGAGAGACAAGGTCGGACGGCGGCTTCTGGCGAGGAGAGTATGGTTGGGATCGAGGGAGGGGTGCGGCGGCTCGTGGGGATCAAGGGGAAAGAGAAAGAGGGCTAGGGTTCGTTTGGCGGCTGGGGTGGGAGTGGGGCGAGACGCGGGTGATTGGGTGCGGGCAACCCAGCCAACCAACGTGCGGCGCGAGCCCACCAGTCATTGGACAACAAAAACAACCACGAGGTGAAAATTGATTTTAACTGCTGTGAAGATCAAACGGCTCTAGCACGCCAGAAAGGCAGATCGGACGGCCGACGAAGCTTGCAATCGGGGGAGCGTTCTGGAGGTGAGTTGGCTAGCCTCATTATTGTTTTAAATGATCATGATGCCCTCATGTCCGTATTTTATTTTATCGACACCTCTATCTCTAAACATGTTGACATAGTTTTCATTATCGGCTTCCGCTTGAGGACAAGCGAGGTCTAAGCTTGGGGGAGTTGATACGTCCATTTTGCATCATGCTTTTATATCGATATTTATTGCATTATGGGTTGTTATTACACATTATGGCACAATACTTATGCCTATTCTCTCTTATTTTACAAGGTTTACAAGAAGAGGGAGAATGCCGGCAGCTGGAATTCTGGGCTGGAAAAGGAGCAAATATTAGAGACCTATTCTACACAACTCCAAAAGTCCTGAAACTTCACGGAGGCATGTTTTGGAATTAATAAAGAATACTGGCGAAACAATTAACTAGAGGGGGGCCACACCCTGGCCACGAGGGTGGGGGCACGCCCTACCCCCTGGGCGCGCCCCCTGTCTCGTGGGCCCCCTGGCAGGCCTCCGGTGCCCATCTTCTGCTATATGAAGTCTTTCACCCTGAAAAAAATTATAAGGAAGCTTTGACTAAACACACGCTGCCACAGCGGAACCTTGGCGGAACCAATCTAGGGCTCCGGCGGAGCTGTTCTGCCGGGGAAACATCCCTCCGGGAGGGGGAAATCATCACCATCGATCCTCTCAGCGGGAGGGGGTCAATCTCCATCAACATCTTCACCAGCACCATCTCCTCTCAAACCCTAGTTCATCTCTTGTATCCAATCTTTGTCTCAAAACCTCAGATTGGTACCTGTGGGTTGCTAGTAGTGTTGATTACTCCTTGTAGTTGATGCTAGTTGATTTATTTGGTGGAATATCATATGTTCAGATCCTTTATGCATATTAATACCCCTCTGATTATGAACATGAATATGATGTGTGAGTAGTTACGTTTGTTCCTGAGGACATGGGAGAAGTCTTACTATAAGTAGTCATGTGAATTTGGTATTCGTTCGATATTTTGATGAGATGTATGTTGTCTTTCCTCTAGTGGTGTTATGTGAACGTCGACTACATGACAGTTCACCATTATTTGGGCCTAGGGGAAGGCATTGGGAAGTAATAAGTAGATGATGGGTTGCTAGAGTGATGTAAGCTTAAACCCTAGTTTATGTGTTGCTTCGTAAGGGGCTGATTTGGATCCATTTGTTTCATGCTATGGTTAGGTTTACCTTAATAATTCTTTTGTAGTTGCGGATGCTTGGAATAGGGGTTAATCATAAGTGGTATGCTTGTCCAAGGAAGGGCAGTACCCAAGCGCCGGTCCACCCACATGTCAAATTATCAAAGTAACGAACGCGAATCATATGAGCGTGATGAAAACTAGCTTGAGGATAATTCCCATGTGTCCTCGGGAGCGTTTTCCTTCATATAAGAGTTTGTCTAGGTTTGTCCTTTGCTACAAAAAGGATTGGGACACCTTGCTGCACCTTGTTTACTTTTTTTACTTGCTACCCGTTACAAATTACCTTATCACAAAACTATCTATTACCGATAATTTCAGTGCTTGCAGACAATACCTTACTGAAAACCGCTTGTCATTTCCTTCTGCTCCTCATTGGGTTTGACACTCTTACTTATCGAAAGGACTACGATAGATGCCTACACTTGTGTGTCATCAAGACTCTTTTCTGGCGCCGTTGTCGGGGAGTGAAGCGTCTTTGGTAAGTGGAATTTTGTAAGGAAAAATTTACATAGTGTTCTGAAATTTACTGTCACTTGTTACTATGGAAAGTAATCCTTTGAGGGGTTTGTTCGGGATATCTTCACCCCGACCAGTAGAGCAAAGAGTTGCTCCTCAACCTACTGAACCTACTGAAAATGTTTACTTTGAAATTCCTTCGGGTATGATAGAGAAACTGCTAGCTAATCCTTTTACAGAGATGGAACATTGCATCCCGATTTACACCTAATCTATGTGGATGAAGTTTGTGGATTATTTAAGCTTGCGGTATGCCCGAGGATGTTATCAAGAAGAAGGTCTTCCCTTTATCTTTGAAGGAAAGGCATTGACATGGTTTAGTCTATGTGATGATATGGGATCATGGAACTACAACCGATTGAAATTGGAATTTCAATCGAAGTTTTATCCTATGCATCTTGTTCATCGTGATCGTAATTATATATATAATTTTTGGCCTCGCGAAGGAGAAAGCATCGCTCAAGCTTGGGGGAGGCTTAAGTCAATGTTATATGCATGCCCCAATCATGAGCTCTCAAGAGAAATTATTATTCAACAATTTTATGCTCGGCTTTCTATCAATAATCGCTCCATCCTCGATACTTCTTGTACTGGTTCTTTTATGATGAAGACTATTGAATTCAAATGGGATTTATTGGAAAGAATTAACCGCAACTCTGAAGCTTGGGATCTCGACGAAGGTAAGGAGTCAGGTATAACACCTAAGTTTGATTGTGTTAAATCTATGATGGATACCGATGTTTTCCATGAATTTAGCACTAAATATGGACTTGACTCTGAGATAGTAGCTTCTTTATGTGAATCATTTGCTACTCATGTTGATCTCCCTAAGGAGAAGTGGTTTAAAAATCATCCTCCCATTGAAGTAAAAGTAGTTAAACCTATTAAATTTGAAGAAAAGACAATCACTTGTAATCTTGATCCTATTGTTCCTACCGCTTATATTGAGAAACCACCTTTCCCTGTTAGAATAAAGGATCGTGCTAAAGCTTCAACTGTGGTTTGTAAGAGCAATACTAGAACACCTACACCCCCTAAGCAAATTAAAGTTGAACCTAGTATTGCTATGGTTAAAGATATCTTGGCCGATAATATTGATGGGCATGTTATTTATACTGTGGTGAAGCTGCTAGAATTGCTAGACCCGATACTAAGGGTAAACATACACCTGTTGTTGGCATGCCTGTTGTTTCTGTTAAAATAGGAGATCATTGTTATCATGGCTTGTGTGATATGGGTGCTAGTGCAAGTGCAATACATCATTCCTTATACAAAGAAATTATGCATGATACTGCACCTGCTGAGATAGAAGAAATCGATGTTACAATTAAGCTTGCAAATAGAGATACTATTTCACCAGTTGGGATTGTTAGAGATGTTGAAGTCTTGCGTGGGAAAGTTAAATATCCTACTGATTTTCTTGTTCTTGGTTCCCCACAAGATGACTTTTGTCCCATTATATTTGGTAGGCCCTTCTTGAATATTGTTAATGCTAAGATAGATTGCGAAAAGGATATTGTTACTGTTGGTTTAGGGGATATGTCTCATGAGTTTAATTTTGCTAAATTTCATAGACAACCCCATGATAAAGAATTGCCTAGTAAAGATGAAATTATTGGTCTTGCTTCTATTGCCGTGCCTCATAATGATCCTTTAGAACAATATTTGCTAGATCATGAAAATGATATGTCTATGAATGAAAGAAGGGAAATAGATGAAGTGTTCTTTAAACATGAGCCTATTTTGAAACACAACTTGCCTATTGAAATCCTAGGGGATCCTCCTCCACCCAAGGGTGATCCCGTGTTTGAGCTTAAACCATTACCTGATACTCTTAAATGTGCTTATCTTGATGAGTAAAAGATATATCTTGTTATTATTAGTGCTAACCTTTCAGAGCATGAAGAAAAGAAATTATTGAAAACTCTGAAGAAGCACCGTGCTGCTATTGGATATACTCTTGATGATCTTAAGGGCATTAGTCCCACTCTACGCTAGAACAAAATAAAATTGGAGAGAGACGCTAAACCAGTTGTTGATCACCAACGACGGTTAAATCCTAAGATGAAAGAAGTGGTAAGAAAAGAAATACTAAAGCTTCTGGAGGCAGGTATAATTTATCACGTTGCTGATAGTCAGTGGGTAAGTCTTGTCCATTGTGTCCCTAAGAAGGGAGGTATTACTCTTATTCCTAATGATAAAGATGAATTGATCCCACAAAGAATCGTTACGAGTTATAGAATGGTAATTGATTTCCGCAAACTAAATAAAGCTACTAAAAAGGATCATTACTCTTTACTTTTTATTGATCAAATGCTAGAAGGATTATCCAAACATACACATTTTTGCTTTTTAGATGGTTATTCTGGTTTCTCTCAAATAACTGTGTCAAAAGAGGATCAAGAAAAAACTACTTTTACTTGCCCTTTCGGTACCTTCGCTTATAGATGTATGCCTTTTGGTTTATGCAATGCACCTGCTACCTTTCAAAGATGCATGATGGCTATATTCTCTAACTTTTGTGAAAAGATTGTTGAGGTTTTCATGGATGATTTTTCCATATATGGAACTTCTTTTGATGATTGCTTGAGCAACCTTGATCGATTTTTGCAGAGATGTGAAGAAACTAATCTTTTCTTCAATTGGGAGAAGTGCCACTTTATGATTAATGAAGGTATTGTCTTGGGGCATAAAATTTCTGAAAGAGGTATTGAAGTTGATAAAGCTAATGCTATTGAAAAGATGTCGTGTCCTAAGGAGATTAAATGTATAAGAAGTTTCCTTGGTCATGCCGGTTTTTATAGGAGGTTCATTAAAGACTTATCAAAAATTTCTAGGCCTCTGACTAATCTATTACAAAAAGATGTTCCTTTTGTCTTTGATGATGATTCTGTAGAAGAATTTGAAATACTTAAGAAACCCTTGATTTCTGCACCTATTATTCAGCCTCCTGATTGGAAATTACCCTTTGAAATTATGTGTGATGCTAGTGATTATGTTGTTGGTGCTGTTCTAGGACAAAGAGTTGATAAGAAATTAAATGTTATTCAATATGCTAGTAAAACTCTAGACAGTTCCCAGAGAAATTATGCTACTACTGAAAAAGAATTTTTAGCAGTTGTATTTGCTTGTGATAAGTTCAGACCTTATATTATTGATTCTAAAGTAACTGTTCACACTGATCATGCTGCTATTAAATATCTTATGGAAAAGAAAGATGCTAAACCTAGACTTATTAGATGGGTTCTCCTACTATAAGTATTTGATTTGCATATTATTGATAGAAAGGGAGCTGAGAACCCCGTTGGAGACAACTTGTCTCGGTTAGAAAATGTTCTTGATGACCCACTACCTATTGATGATAAGTTTCCTGATGAACAATTGGCTGTCATAAATGCTTCTCATACTACTCCATGGTATGCTGATTATGCCAATTACATTGTTGCTAAATTTATACCACCTAGTTTCACATACCAGCAAAAGAAAAAGTTTTTCTATGATTTAAGACATTACTTTTGGGATGATCCACACCTTTATAAAGAAGGAGTAGATGGTGTTATTAGACGTTGTGTACATGTGCATGAACAGGAACAGATCCTATGCAAGTGTCACTCCGAGGCTTATGGAGGACACCACGCTGGAGATAGAACTGCACATAAGGTATTGCAATCCGGTTTTTATTGGCCTACTCTCTTCAAAGATGCCCGTAAGTTTGTCTTGTCTTGTGATGAATGTCAAAGAATCGGTAATATTAGTAGACGTCAAGAAATGCCTATGAATTATTCACTTGTTATTGAACCATTTGATGTTTGGGGCTTTGATTATATGGGACCATTTCCTTCCTCTAATGGCTATACACATATTTTAGTTGTTGTTAATTACGTTACTAAGTGGGTAGAAGCTATTCCAACTAGTAGTGCTGATCATAAAACCTCTATTAAGATGCTTAAAGAAGTTATTTTTCCGAGGTTTGGAGTCCCTAGATACTTAATGACTGATGGTGGTTCACATTTTATTCATGGTGCTTTTCGTAAAATGCTTGCTAAGTATGACGTTAATCATAGAATTGCATCTCCATATCACCCACAATCTAGTGGCCAAGTAGAATTAAGTAATAGAGAGATCAAATTAATTTTGCAAAAGACTGTTAATAGATTTAGAAAGAATTGGTCCAAGAAACTTGACGATGCATTATGGGCCTATAGAACTACATATAAAAACCCTATGGGTATGTCTCTGTATAAAATGGTTTATGGAAAAGCATGTCACTTACCTCTCGAACTAGAACATAAGGCATATTGGGCCATTAAAGAGCTCAATTGTGATTTCAAACTTGCTGCTGAGAAGAGGCTATTTGACATTAGCTCACTTGATGAATGGAGAACTCAAGCCTATGAGAATGTCAAACTGTTTAAAGAAAAAGTTAAAAGATGGCATGACAAAAGGATACAAAAGCGTGAGTTTAATGTAGGTGATTATGTGTTGCTATTCAACTCTCGTTTAAGATTTTTTGCAGGAAAGCTTCTCTCTAAATGGAAAGGTCCTTACGTTATCCAGGAGGTCTATCGTTCCGGTGCCATAAAAATCAACAACTTCGAAGGCACAAATCCGAAGGTGGTGAATGGTCAAAGAATCAAACATTATATCTCAGGTAATCCTATAAATGTTGAAACTAATGTTATTGAAACCGTAACCCTGGAGGAATACATAAGGGACACCTTCTAGAACATTTCAGACTCCGAAAAGGAATAGGTATGTGGTACGGTAAGTAAACCAACTCCAAAACAGTTCTAATGGCAGTTTTTCTCCGTTTTGGAATATTTAAGAAAATAGGAAAATAAGAAGTAGTCCGGGAAGGACACGAGGCATCCACGACGATGGAGGGCGCGCCCCCTGCCTCGTGGGCACCTCGTGTGCTCTCTGGACTCTGTTTTCTTGCATGATACTTCTTTTGGTCAGTAAAAATTCATTATATAATCTCCCGAAGGTTTTGACCATCGTACCACGCAAATATCCTCTGTTTTTGTTTTGAGTTGTTTCTGCCGCAGATTAGAGCAAGATGTCTCCTAAAGAGTCAGTGGGGAGAGTCAGGTGTCTCATCCGACACCGAGTCCAGGAGCAAACAACGATGCCTATCACTTTGGGCCATCAATGGAGGAAGAGATGGAGGCCGACTTGAAAAGGATAGGTTCCATGGAGGAGAATCGTATCCTGAGGGACATCATCGCTAAGAATATAACCTCACCACCTATGAAGAAAGAAACATAAACACATGGGTATGGGCACTCCCCTTGACAACCGCCAAGCTTGGGGGAGGTGCCCCGGTATTGTATCACCGTCACACTCCTATCTTTACCGTTTTTCTTAGTTCGATCCTTTTAGTAATATCTTGATCTAGTAGAGTAAAGTTTTAGTATGATCTAGCTTTGAGTTTTGCTTTATGATTCTTCTATGTAATCGAGTTCGTGAGCTATATATATAATAAAGATTAGTGTTGAGTCAAGGGCTTGATTATCTTGCTATGATCTTGAGGGAATAAAAGAAAAAGAAAGGACAAAAAGAAATAAAGAGATCATATTGATCTTATGGAGAGTAATGACTTCACATATAAAGAGTATGATGAATAAATTTTTTTGAGAGTTGACAAACATAGTTTTGGTCATCGTTGCAACTAATAGGAAATAATAAAGAAAGAGAGGTTTTCACATATAAATATACTATCTTGGACATCTTTTATGATTGTGAGCACTCATTAAAATATGACATGCTAAAATGTTGATGTTGGACAAGGAAGACAACGTAATGGGTTATGTTTTCTTATATCTGAAATAAAGTATATTGTCATGGATCATCCAACATGCTGAGCTTGCCTTTCCCCCTCATGCTAGACAAATTCTTTGCACCAAATAGAGATACTACTTGTGCTTCCGAATATTCTTAAAACCAGTTTGCCATGAGAGTCCACCATATCTACCTATGGATTGTGTAAGATCCCTCAAGTAAGTTGTCATTGTTGCATGCAATAAAAATTGCTCTCTAAATATGTATGATTTATTAGTGTGGAGAAAATAAGCTTTATACGATCTTGTGATGTGGAAGAAATAAAAGCGACGGACTGCATAATAAAGGTCCATATCACAAGTGGCAATATAAATTGACGTTCTTCCGCATTAAGATTTTGTGCATCCAACCATAAAAGCACATGACAACTGTCGGATTTCGGGTTCCGGCAGACCCTCTAGGTTCGAACACTGGGGTGCGCACAGAGATCTTGCCCTCTACCTACCTGCACCTCGCCGCCTCGCTGGGATCTAAACGATGAAAGGAACAACACAAGAGACACAGGGTTTATACTAGTTCGGGCCACCATTGTGGTGTAATACCCTACTCTAGTTTGTGGTGTGGTGGATTGCCTCGTGGGATGATGATGAACAATACAAGGAAGAACAGCCTCGCGAGGGTCTGTTCTTGGCTGGTGCGATGAACTGCAAGGGGGAGTTCAGTCGCTCTCTCTCTCTCTCTCTGCTGATCCCAGATGATGGATCCTCTCTCTAGATGCCTCTACCCTGCGGGTGGCTAGTCCTATTTATAGGCAAAGGCCCTGGGCCTCTTCCCAAATATTGAGCGGGAAGGGCGCCAACAATTGGCCATTTTGAAGGGGGAACATCTAGTACACTTATCCTGACTAAATTTGGTCCTCACCTGTCAAAGGCTCGTGGTGACGCCGGGCTTGGGCTCCACAATGACTTCCTTCCCCGCTGCTGCGACGGTCTTGGTCTTGTTGCAATCAAACGGATGCCTTTGCTTGATACTCTTGCCTGCGCTTGCTCCCTTTGCACCAAAGAGGAAAGGACGACACTGCGTGGGCTGGCGCCTGCCTGGAGCCCTTGGTCGTCATGGCTTGCGTCATGGGCACCTCGTGGGGTACCCCGCCTTGATCTCTCCGCCTCCTCGCGAGCCAGCCTAACGAGGCCGTGCCTGAGGAAGCTTCCTGTTGTCCGCCGCATGAGGCTTGGCCCCTCGCGAGGGTCTTGAGCTTGTGCTGATGAAGATGGGCCTTGATGGGCCGCCCCTTGAGCCACGCCACAGGCCGCAGGCAGGCAAGTCTGGGTACCCCCGTTCCCAGAACGCCGACAGTAGCCCCCGGGCCCAAGGCGCGCCTGGACTTGGCTGAGCAGAGAAGCGAAGGGGCAAGTGCGAAGCGCCACGGGCCCTAACAGCCTGCGGCCTTGGGCACCGCGTGGCGGTTGATTGGACGTGGGCGGCCCTGCTCCCCCACGATGCCTCGGCGACTACACGAATTGACAAGTCCCTGCATGCAAAGCGGGTCATGATTACCTGTGATCGTGGAGTCCGGTGGTTGGCCTTCCCCGGCTATAAGTACGGGACGACTCCTGCCATTCTAATCCATATCCTCTTGCTTCTTCTTCTTCTCCATGGCTCCGCCAAAGAGGTTCTTGGCCGCGGAGAAGGGGAAGGCTCGCCAGGTGGAGCCTGACTCTCCCCCGCCCAAGCGCAGTCGAGGCCGTCCTCGCAAACACCCTGTGGCTCCCATGGTGGCTGCTCGCGGTCGTGGAGGTGATCTCCCGCGCGGTGACGGGCGGCAGGCCGCTGCTAGGGGGCGCGCTACAGCTGCTCGACCCCCTAGGCCGCGCTTCCACTCGGCAGAGGTGCTGCCGGAGTTCGTTGTGTGGTCGGCGGAGCCGACCAGCACCCGGCTCCAGCTTCCTCGCTTCCTCCTAGGTGAGCTTCCGTCTGGTGCCCCAGGCGGCCTCTGGCTTCAGGCGGATGGTTGCTACAGCCGGGCCTCCTAGGCTTTGCTGGAGGTCTCTGCAGCCGGGAGCCTGGCCCTCACCCGCGGCTGGCAAACGTTTGCCCGCGCGCGTGGTCCGAGCCAGCGGTGCACCCTGCACTTCAAGTTTGACGGCGATGCCACCCTCTACGTGAGGGTGTTCGGGGAAGATGGTCGCCGCGCTGGGTGCTGCCCTGAGAACGACGACCGCGGCCGTGGGTCCAGCCCCAGCGACGATGAAGACGACAGCGCGCGCGTGGTCGGCGGCGCTCGGGGCTCGTCGAGCTTTGACGACTCTTCTTCGGGCAGCGGCTCCTCCAGCGGTGGCCGCGACCAGCCTCCGCGCCGCCGCGCCCGCCTGGAGGGAGGTAGCGGGTCCGTTCGCCGTCTCGCCCCGGTGAAGCGCGAGAGGGATTCCACCTGAGCTCCAGAGGCAGTTCGAGGCTCCCCCACGAGTTGGTGTTAGGTGAGCCGCGCCTGTTTTGTTCTTTTTCCTTTTCCTGCGCAAAGAGACAATAGTGTAGGGCCCCGCGTGGGCGTGCTTGGACTACTGCTGTTAATTATCGTATTGTTTACGCTATCTCGGTATTATGCCTTTGTGCCACACGCCTGCGCATAGAAATTACTTAGCTCGGGGGCGCCTGTCGTGGTCCTCGTTTCCCGAGGCCGAGTCTTCGTCGAACGCTTCATGTCCTGCGAAGGTTAGTCTGGAGAGGTAGCTCCTGGCCTCAGCTGTGGAGGTGACCGACCCAGGTCCTGTTCGTGTCATGTGCAGTGGGGCACGGACTGGAGGGGTGCTCTGTAGTGGACCCGGTAGGGAAGCCTCAAACGATAAGGGCAAAAACACTCGCGAGGGTGCTCAGGTTGCTCCCTCGCGAGACTTGCGCGAGAGAAATCGAGGCGGAAGAGTTTAAAAGGCAAAGAGTCACAAGCCAAAGACGGCAACAACTTCAATAAAACCTCGAATGGGGATGAACAAGCCAACTGCAGAAAGAAAATGAGAAAAGCCGCGTCCGGCACCTAATCTAGTCTTCGACGTCTTCTCACCAGCGCGGAGCTAAGTGCTGCCACTGGGCGTGGGAGGGAGCCCCAGGGCCTGAGGCCAGTGCACCTAAGACTCCGGGGCGTGTACAGCCCCAACTCATTATTACGTGAGAGTATCACGGGCGGCGAGCTTCACAGGCATTGGCCTTCTTCACAGGCTCCGGGCCTTTCTCAGAAAGATAAACTTCATAGGCGCTTGCCTTCTTCATGTGCACCGGCCTTTTCCAAAATGCGACAGCCTTCACAGTGCGTCGCTTTCACATGTGCTCGGGCCTTTTCCAAAACTCAGCGGCTTCACGGGCGTTCGCCTTCTTCACAGGCTCTGGGCCTTTTCCAAAGCGCAGCGGCTTCACAGGCTCTGGGCTTTTTAGGGGTAAAACCTCCGGAGGTGCTGGATGTTCCACGTTGCTCGCATAAGCACCCCTCTTGAGTCTCCAAGCGCTGGAGCCGGGCCCGAAACATGAACAACCTTGAACGGGCCCTCCCACATGGGAGAGCGCTTATGCAGTCCCTCCCTGGAGAGAACCCGCCTGAGCACAAGGTCTCCTACCTCGAGAGTCCTGGGGCGGATGTTGCGGCAGTGGTATCACCGTAGCGCTTGTTGGTATCTTGCTGCCGCAGCGCTGCTTCTGCCGATGCTCCTCCCCCAGCACGAGGTATGTCCCTCGCATGGCGTCCTGCTGTGCCTCGTCGAACGCCAGGACCCGTGCGGAACGACGTCTTACCTCGTGAGGGAGGACTGCTTCAGCTCCATAGACTAGCAAGAACGGGGTCTCGCCGGTTGGCTTGGTCACGATGAGTGCGGATGGACCACAACACGCATCGCAGCTCGTCGTAACAGCCTTCCGCCGCAGCCTCCGACTTCTTCCTGAATGTTCGGTCTTGAGGCCTCTCAAGACCTCCGCTGGCCCGCCGGCTTGACCGTTGTTCGTGGGTGCGCTATCGAGGCGTAGTATATCTGCATCCCAAGGTTAGCACAATATGTTTTGAAAAGGTTCTTGGTGAACTGCGAACCGTTGTCGGTGATGATGCGGTTCGGCACCGAACCGCTCACGATGCCCATGATGAACTTGACCGCAGAACCTGCGGGGATGGTGCGGACGACTTCCACTTCAGCCCACTTGGTGAACTTGTCCACGACGACGTAGAGGTAGCGATAGCCTCCTGGTGCCTGAGGGAACGGGCCCAGGATATCCAGCCCCCAGACCGCGAATGGCCACGAGAGGGGTATAGATTGCAGACCTCCCGCCGGCTGATGGATCTGCTTGGCATGGAATTGGTAGGCCTCGCAAGCCTTCACCAGTTCGATGGCATCATTGAGCGCAGTAGGCCAATAGAAACCGCTGCGGAACGCCTTGCCCACGAGGGTCCGCGATGATGAATGATGCCCACAGTCTCCACCATGTATATCTGCCGCCAGTTCCTTCCCTTGCTCCTCGGAGATGCAACAGGGACACATCATTTGGTCGCTTCCGATAGAGCTTTCCATCCCTGATGCAGTATGTTGTGGCTTGCCGCGCCACACGCTCCGCTTCATCCTGCTTCTCCGGCAAGGTCCCTTGCGTCAAGTAGCTCTGGAGCTCTGTGATCCATCACCTCCTCCGAGGCTCCATCGCCAAGAGCAGCACGCCTCGAGGCCGGGCCTGCATCGGGGCTCCCGAGGTTGGTGGCTGGGGAGCTCCTCCCAGGCTGCGCCAAGGCTGACAAAGGATGAAAGATGGCCGAGGGATTGAAGAGCCGCTCCTCGAAGACGCCAGGCTCTGAGGTAGCCGCTGGATGCTCGTTTGGCGATGTCGCCGACCTCTGATTGGTGCCACGGGCACATGCCGCAACTCCACCCCCTGAACTGCTTCCCCATCCTGCGGACCTCCGCAAGGTAGGCTTCCATGTGCTCATCCCTCGGCTCGTACACCTTGTTGGAGAAGTTGACGAGGAGTTATGAATCACCCTTGATGGTAAGGCGCTTCACTCCTAGGGCAGCTGCGGCCTTCGGGCCTGCTATTAGGCCTTCATATTCTGCTATGTTGTTGGAGACCTTTTCTCCATGCTGGAAACAGAGCTACATGGGCGAGTAGAGCTTGTCCTGGTAGGAGATATGAGCACCGCTCCAGCCCCCGCTACTGCGTTCGGAGAATGCCCTGTCAAGTACATGACCCAACCTTCCGGCGCCTTTGCTTCCCGGGAGAGGGATCGATCCTCATCAGCCTTGAGGCCCGGCGCCTCCGTCCCATTCTGCCACGAAATTTCGCTTAACGCGCCCCTTGATGACTCTGGTTGTGCTGAATTCGAGATGAAATGCTTGTAGTTCAATGTTCCACTCAGCGACTCTTCCAGCTGAGTTAGGGATCCTGAGCACCCTTTCCAAGGGGTACGCTGAGACAACCTTGATGGGATGGCCCTGAAAATAATGCCGCAGCTTGCGCGAGGCCACCAATAGAGCGAGGAGGAGTTTCTGAGGCATGGGGTACCGTGCCCTCGCATCCCGCAACACCGTGCTGACAAAGTACACAGGGTGTTCAACGATGTTTGGAGTGATGGTGTCGATGGCGCCCTCCGGAGACCGTGGCGCCTCCTGAGACAGTGGAGCCTCCAGCGGCTGGTCGCCAGGGGGAGGGGTCTCTTCTGTCCCGAGTGCGTTCCCCTGCGGCGGCTGATCCTTCTCGGCTGTGGTAGTGGTCTCTGTGGGTCTTCCTTGATCCTGCTTCGCCTTGACCCGGGCAGCTGTCGCGGCTTTGGTCCGACGCTCCTCCCTAACCGCCACTGTGGATGCGCCAAGGAGTATGGAGTGGCTGCAAGGTAGAGCACCAGGGGTTCTTGTGGGTGTGGGGCCACCATTACCGGAGGGTTGGTTAGGTACCTCTTGAGATCTTGGAACTCCCTGTCGGCCTATTCAGTCCATTCAAAGGGCCCCTTTTTCTTCATCAGCAGGAAGAAAGGCAGCGCTCGCTCCCCCAACTTGGAGATGAAGCGTCCTGGTGCTGTCACGTGCCTAGTGAGCTTCTGCATTTCTCTGAGGGTCTTTGGCGGGCTCTTGTCCTCGACCGCCTTGACCTTTTCTGGGTTAGCTTCGATGCCTCGGTGGGACACAAGGAAGCCCAAGAGCTTGCCTGAGGGGACCCCAAACACACACTTCTCTGGGTTGAGCCGCAGGTTCATTGTGTTGAGGCTCGCGAAGGTTTCCTCCGTGTCTTGTATCGTGGTCTTGGCCTCGCGAGACTTCACCACAATGTCATCGATGTAAGCCTCCACATTCTTCCCGAGCTGCGGGCCCAATGTGATGTGCATCACCGCTGAAAGGTTGCCCCTCGCCAGCAGCCCGAACGGCATGCATGTGTAGCAAAGACACCCCACACAGGGTCGAAAGCCGCTTTTTCCACGCCTTCTACCGCCATCCTGATCTGGTGATACCCGGAGAAGGCATCCAAGAAACATAACAGGTCGCACTCGGCGGTGGAATCGACGATCCGATCGATGCGAGGGAGTGGGAATGGATCTTATGGGCAGGCTTTGTTGAGGTTGGTGAAGTCGACACATGCGTTCCTTCCCCCCTTTCTTCGGCACAACAACAGGGTTGGCCAGCCAATCTGGATATCGAACCTCGCGAATGACCCCTGCAGCTTCCAGTTTGCGGGTCTCTTGGACGATGAAAGCCTGCTTTTCAGTGGACTGCTGTCTCGCTTTCTGCTTCACAGGGCATACGTTGGGGCACACGTTGAGGTGATGCTCGATTACGCCTCTAGGGATCCCCACCAGCTGATCAGGCTCCCAGGCGAACACCTTCTTGTTTGCACGCAAGAACTTGACCAGGGCTTCCTCCTGCTCGGGCTCGAGGTTGGCGCCTATGGTGAAGGTGGCGTTAGTGGATCGTCCTCGTCGACCGGTATCTGCTTGGTTTCCGCCTTGTCTTGGGTGAACAACTGCTTCTTCTTTGTTGGCGCAGCCCCCTTTGGCTCGGGGGCGTCTGAGTCAGCAGGCTGCACCGACGCCGCTATCTTGAAGGTGAGCTTGAGCACTGGCAACGCATCCCCGGTGTCCCCGGACACTGTGAGGACGCCGTTGCTCCCGGGCATCTTCATGAGGTTGTACGCTGGGTGAGTCGCGGCCATGAATCGGGCCAGTGCTGGGTAGCCGAGGATGGCGTTGTATGGGAGGCCGATGGGGGCGACGTCGAAGTCGATTAGCTCCGTGCGGAAGTTGTCGTAGGTGCCAAAGGTTACCGGGAGTCGGATCTGCCCCAGGGAGCTGGATGACCCGCCCCCGACGCCCAAGAAGGGCCGGCTGGGCTGAAGCCGCTCCGGTGTTATGTGGAGGAGGCTGAAGGCCTCAACCGAGAGCACGCTAAGGCCCACGCCGCCGTCGATGAGTGTCCTGGTGACGGCCACCTGGCAGATGGTGGGGGTGCACAGCATTGGGAGCGCGCCCGAGCAGGTTGAGTTGGAGGGGTGGTCCTTCGAGCTGAAGGCCAGATCGGCCTTGGGCACTGACCGACCTGGGGGAGCCCCCTGCCGCGTGGAGGCAGCGCCGACCTGGCGGATGAATGGCTTGACGTGGCAGCCTGAAGGTGGCGCCTACGAGCCGCCCAGGAGAGAGCGATGGGGGGGGCGGTGCTGCGTCTTTGGGCAAGGAAGAGGTTGCGCAGCTCTTCCCAAGAGGCTGAAGCTGGCCGGTAGGTGGAGCAGCCACATGCGCGGGCGTCGGTGAGGACAATGGGAAGCCGATTAGCCATGACCATCGCCGCCTCCGCCTCGAGGATGGCCTCCTCAGACGCCAGCCAGGAAGGCTGGATCGGGCTGCCAGTTGCACGGCGGCGTCTCCGGCTTGAACTTGTCCGCCACCGCACCTGCCGCAAGGCCGGGCCAAGGCTCGAGCCCCTCGCCCTCATACAAGGCCGGCGATCGGAGCGGGCGGCGCGCTGCTCATCGCAGGGCGAGTCGCGGTGTCGGCGGAGGGCGGGTCGGTAGAAGGGAAAGCTCCGGCGCACCCCTACCTGGCGCGCCAAATGTCGGATTTCGGGTTCCGGCAGACCCTCTAGGTTCGAACACTGGGGTGCGCGCGGAGATCTTGCCCTCTACCTACCTGCACCTCGCCGCCTCACTAGGATCTAAACTATGAAAGGAACAACACAAGAGACACAGGGTTTATACTAGTTCGGGCCACCATTGTGGTGTAATACCCTACTCTAGTTTGTGGTGTGGTGGATTGCCTCTTGGGCTGATGATGAACAATACAAGGAAGAACAACCTCGCGAGGGTCTATTCTTGGCTGGTGCGATGAACTGCTAGGGGAGTTCAGTCGCTCTCTCTCTGCTGATCCCAGATCGGATCCTCTCTCTAGATGCCTCTACCCTGCGGGTGGCTAGTCCTATTTATAGGCAAAGGCCCTGGGCCTCTTCCCAAATATTGAGCGGGAAGGGCACCAACAATTGGCCATTTTGAAGGGGAACATCTAGTACACTTATCCTGACTAAAGTTTGTCCTCACCTGTTAAAGGCTCTGGTGGTGACGCCGGCTTGGGCTCCACAATTACTTCCTTCCTGCCGTTGCGACGGTCTTGGTCTTGTTGCACCGAAACAGATGCCTTTTCTTGATACTCTTGCCTGCGCTTGCTCCCTTTGCACCAAATAGGAAAGGAGGAAACTGTGCGGGCTGGCGCTCGCCTGGCGCCCTTGGTCGTCATGGCTTGCGTCATGGGCACCTCGTGAGGTACCCCGCCTTGATCTCTCGGCCTCCTCGCGAGCCAGCCTGACAAGGCCGTGCATGAGGAAGCTTCCTATTGTCCGCCCCGCGAGGCTTGGCCCCTCGCGAGGGTCTTGAGCTTGTGCTGATGAAGATGGGCCTTGATGGTCCGCCCCTTGAGCCACGCCGTAGGCCGCAGTGTGCAAGTGCAGGTACCCCGTTCCCAGAACGTCGACAACAACCTCTGCTTCCCTCTGCGAAGGGCCTATCTTTTATTCTTGTCTCATACTTTATAGAAGAGTCGTGGTGATCTTCACCTTTCCTTTTTACATTATATCCTTTGGCAAGCACATTATGTTGGAAAGATCCCGATATATATATATATATATATATATATATATATATATATATATATATATATATATATATCCAATTGGATGTAAGTTATCATGAACTATTATTGTTGACATTACCCTTGAGGTAAAAGGTTGGGAGGAAACACTATAAGCCGCTATCTTTCTCTGTGTCTGATTAAAACTCCATAACCATAAGTATTGCGTGAGTGTTAGCAATTGTGAAAGACTAAATGACAGTTGAGTATGTGGACTTGCTGAAAAGCTCTTATATTGACTCTTCCCTATGTTATGATAAATTGCAATTGCCTCAATGACCGAGATCATAGTTTGTTAGTTTTCAATGAAGTTTATGATTCATACTTGACATTGTGAATAGATTGTTACTTTAACATAAGAAATCATATGACAATATTTATATATGTTGCTATTATAAGAACTAGTTGACCCATTGCGCCAAATGGCGCAGAGACCCGCTGAAGACATGCTATCGATGAAAATAGTTTCATGCTGCAAGGACCTTCTGCTAAATCATGCTATTTTTTTAGACATGTTTATTACGTTGTGAAATAATAGTCTGGGAAAAGGGAAATTGCATAATATGAATATGTTCAGTTTGAAAATATGCCCAAAATGATGAGAGAGTAAAGTTGGCATGGTTTTATTTTTTTGGCAATGGGTTTGGAAAAATAAAATATTTGTGTGACATGAATAAGTTACTATGGGCTTGAGCAATCACATAGGACACGAATTGTAACTATTTTTATAAAAAAGAATAGACTTGTCCTTCAAAATATATACTTGAGCATCCATAATTTGTTATGTTATTCAGGAACATGGAGGCATAAGTTTTAAAAAAAAATACAAACAAAGAATGAAATGTAAATAGTTGCTTAATGTAATTATGCAACAAATTAGAACATCTGTGGGTCAAATAACTGAGCCTGCAATTAGAAAGTCCAAATAGCTTACGCTAAAACGAAGGTAAACATAGGCGACATCGTAAAAAAGGAGGTAAACATAGGTGACACAATAAAGCCTGGTTTGATGAACTCTATCGCACACATTGTGATGTTTGATGAATAAAGCTACCCCTCAAAAAAGTGATACAATTAAACGTTCTTAATACATGATGAACATTTTTTAGAAATAGTGCTCAATTACGTCATATAATTTGGTTATGTACAAAAAAAGTTTCCTCTTTTGTGTATATATCCTATACACAACCCCTTGCGATGAACTCTTTGTCTTTGTCCACAAATTTGGTTATTCCCCATCCAAAGCATGTCGGTTCTGCCTCTGAAGCATAGGAACAACACAACTTAAAACAATCTGGTCAAACATACACTAAGAATATACTCATGGGCATTATCGACAGATTAAATCAAAGTTATAGTGCAGCAGATTCTCTGTAAAGTCAAGTTACCATGAGGTTTTTACGAACCAATGGAGAAAAGTCAAACAACGACCCACCTAATTAACCTCGAGAAGGTTGTTCTTCAAGCTGACTCCTAGCGTAAGATGATGCATCTAAGTGAAGCTGGCGATAACCCACAAGTATAGGGGATCGCAATAGCTTTCGAGGGTAGAGTATTCAACCCAAATTTATTGATTTGACACAAGGGGAGCCAAAGAATATTCTTGAGTATTAGCAGTTGAGTTGTCAATTCAACCACACCTGGATAACTTAGTATCTGTAGCAAAGTGTTTAGTAGCAAAAGTGGTATGATAATAATAGTAACGGTAGCAAAAGTAAAGATAAATGTTTTTGGGTTTTTGTAGTAGTTGTAACAAAGATGTAACGGAAAAGTAAATAAGCGAAGAACAATATGTGAAAAGCTCGTAGGCAATGGATCAGTGATGGATAATTATGCCGGATGCGATTCCTCATGCAATAGTTATAACATAGGGTGATATAGAACTGGATCCAATTCATCAATGTAATGTAGGCATGTATTCCGTAAATAGTCATACGTGCTTATGGAAAAGAACTTGTATGACGTCTTTTTTCCTACCCTCCCGTGGAAGCGGGGTCCTAGCGGAAACTAAGGGATATTAAGGCCTCCTTTTAATAGAGAACCGGACCAAAGCATTAACACATAGTGAATACATGAACTCCTCAAACTACGGTCATCACCGAGAAGTATCCGATTATTGTCACTGGGGTTGTCGGATCATAACACATAATAGGTGACTATAGACTTGCAAGATAGGATCAAGAACACACATATATTCGTGAAAACATAATAGGTTCAGATCTGAAATCATGGCACTCGGGCCCTAGTGACAAGCATTAAGAATAGCAAAGCCATAGCAACATCAATCTCAGAACATAGTGGATACTAGGGATCAAAGCCTAACAAAACTAACTTGACATGGTAAATCTCATCCAACCCATCACCGTCCAGCAAGCCTACGATGGAACTACTCAGGCACGGCGGTGAGCATCATGAAATTGGTGATGGAGGATGGTTGATGATGACGACGGCGACGAATCCCCCTCTCCGGAGCCCCGAACAGACTCCAGATCAGCCCTCCCGAGAGAGATTAGGGCTTGGCGGCGGCTCCGTGTCGTAAAAACGCGATGAAACTTTCTCTCTGATTTTTTTCTCCCCGAGACGGATATATGGAGTTGGAGTTGAGGTCGGTGGAGGTCCAGGGGCCCACGAGATAGGAGGCCGTGCCCTAGGGGGGTGCGCCCCCCTGTCTCGCAGAGGGAAGCAGGGCTTTGTAGAGGTGCCAGAGCTCGATTTTAAAATAGAGATTGAATAACATTTTGAGCGGCATACTTTCGTTGTCAACGCAACAACTATGAGATGGCTGTATCTTCCATACTACATGCATTATAGGCAGTTCCCAAACAGAATGGTAAAGGTTTATACTCCCCCAACCACCAATAAGCATCAATCCATGGCTTGCTCGAAACAACGAAAGTGCCTCCAACATACAACAAAGACTGGGGAGTTTTGTTTAATTATTTTGATTTGCTTTGATCTTTTTGGATCATGGGACTGGGCATTCAGGTTACCGGCCCTTTCTCGTGAATGAGGAGCGGAGTCCACTCCTCTTCAGAATAACCCACCTAGCATGGAAGATATAGGCAGCCCTAGTTGAAACATGAGCTGCTCGAGCATACAAAACAGAATTTCATTTGAAGGTTTGGAGTTTGGCACATACAAATTTACATGGAACGGCAGGTAAATACCGCATATAGGAAGGTATAGTAGACTCATATGGAACAACTTAGGGGTTTTAGGAGTTTGGATGCACAAGCAGTATTCCTGCTTAGTACAAGTGAAGGCTAGCAAAAGACTGGGAAGCGACCAACTGAGAGAGCGACAACAGTCATAAACATGCATTAAAATTAATTCACACCGAGAACAAGCATGAGTAGAATATAATCCACCATGAACATAAATATCATGAAGGCTATGTTGATTTGATTCAACTACATGCATGAACATGTGTCAAGTCGAGTCACTCAATTCATTCAAAGGAGGATACCATCCCATCATATCACATCATAATCATTCTAATAGCATGTTGGCACGCAAGGTAAACCATTATAACTCATAGCTAATCAAGCATGGCACAAGTAACTATAATCTCTAAATGTCATTGCAAATATGTTTACTTCATAATAGCTGACTCGGGAATGATGAACTCATCATATTTACAAAAATAAGAGAGGTCGAGTTCATACCAGCTTTTCTCATCCCAATAAGTCCATCATATATCGTCATTATTGACTTTCACTCGCACGACCGAACGATGTGTATAATAATAAGTGTGCACGTGCATTGGACTAAGCTGGAATCTGCAAGCATTGAACTCAAGAGGGAAGACGAGTAATATGGGCTCTAAGTTAAATAAACAATCATGCATATAAGAGCCACTAAGCATTTTTAATATGGTCTTCTCGACCCCCAAAAGAAAGAAAAGAAAAGAAAACTATTTACACGGGAAAGCTCCCAAC
Organism: Aegilops bicornis; assembly: GCA_021605145.1. Classification (NCBI taxonomy): domain Eukaryota; kingdom Viridiplantae; phylum Streptophyta; class Magnoliopsida; order Poales; family Poaceae; genus Aegilops; species Aegilops bicornis. The sequence continues at coordinate 390,093,968 of CM038675.1, read as the reverse complement.
AAGTATGAGAAGAATGAGAAATCTTTTTGGATTTTCATTTTAATTCTACTACAAGCATGGAAATTAAACTAACTAATTTTTTTGGTTTTTTTCAAGGTTTATCAAACACACAAGAAGAAAACTAGAAAAAGAAATTTAAACTAACATGGATAATACAATGAAAGAGTATGAGCACCGACGACTAGTGTGTGAACATGAATGTAAAGTCGGTGAGAAATATCGTACTTCCCCCAAGCTTAGGCTTTTGGCCTAAGTTGGTCTAGTACCAAGGACCGCCGCTACTCTCCCGGTGTAATGGGAGGTGTAATCAGGATACCACCGGGCTGGTCATCTCCGGATCCCAATCGATGATGATGCACGATAAGGGTCCAGCTCAGGTTCAGGTTCTGGAGTAAAAGCTTGAGCTCGATGATTGTTCACCGCTTTCGGTGTGACAAGAAAATTTTCTGCAAGCAAATCAAACAACAAAGGCGCAGGAAAAATAATAATCTCAAAGTGTTTCTTGTTAAATATAAGTTTATACAAGAGCATCTTTTATTCATTATCAACAATAAATTTGTGTGCCACCATGCTCTTGTAATCTAAAATGTGAGGATGCAATTTTGTCTCATCCTCCTCATGGTGCCTAATGGGTATCTGAAAATGTTCAGCAAGACGTGCAGCACAGGTACCTCCAAATATGGGGCCTTTTGTACGATTCAGTATTAGCCGTTTAGCAACGACAGCACCCATACTAAAAGTATTGTCTCCTAGCAAAGCATGTTGAAGAATAATAATATCTGGAACACTCAAATTTCCACTATTTCCACGACCAATCAAGCATCTACTAGCAAATATGGCAAAGTAGCATAAAACAGGAAAGTGTATGCTAGAGACTTTCTCTTCAGAGCCCTTCTTTGGCTCCTCTACAACAATAGTATTAACAAAGCCACCCACATCTTCACGATGGGGTTCATCTAATTCTCCCTCATAAGGTATCCTTCATAGCGCGCAAAAATGACGTAAATACATTTCTTTGAATTCATCATATAAATGAAATGATACTGCAGGCGGTGATTTCTTAGGATAATAATAAAAGTTTTGCATGAAAGTATTGGTGAGTAAGAGATACTGATCGATTCGGTCGTTCATGAAACCGGTGAGGCCTACAGTCTCGATTAAAGCATAAAAGTCATCATGAATTCCCGCTTCTTTCAAGAAATCCTCACATGGCCATTCGCACGACCGTACTTCCGCTAAGCGAGGAAGATTATACTTGGCTTTTTCTTCTAGGGACAACTGTTTACATATTTCTTCTATATCCATTGCTCTCTGATGTTATAGCATATATTTGTACTATAAGTAACAAAAGAGTAGTCTCTTTCCTTTTTTCAACATAACAGTCTACTTATCTGATGCACTTGGGCTAACAGGAACATAAGAAAACACCAATGACTAATCATTTGGAAGGAAGCATGGTGAGTCCTACACATGGCTAGTCAAGCCCTCTTGCTAAGTCGGAAAGTTTCTTACAAATGCGGTAATATCCATAAGATTGCATCTCTCCTATTCTACTCAAATAATATTTTGTATATATCGAGGTTTCAAAAGCTAGGTACCGCTTAACTCCTATTGTGTCTGCATTTGTATATATATCATTGGTGCATCTTATTCTAGAGCCTTACTAACCAAATAAAGATCAAAATTTTGAAGTAAATTCTATGCCTAGAAACCAAATAAGAACTACACCGAAAATTTTATGAATTACTACAACTATTCAGACCATTTTATACTACTTTAGTATGAGACTGTAATCAAGAATAATGAATGTAGGTGATCGGATATCTTGTTCGAACAATAAAATAAATAAGGACATACATGTAATGGATTTGATCAACAAAACCAAATACTTCTAGATCTGTATTTAACTTCAAGACTTGATCAAATATTAAAAGTTAGAAAGGCTAAGAGATAGAGTAATGATATGTTACAGGAATAAGCAAGCATGTCCGTGACCATACATAGTAGCTGATTGGCGATGATGCACTCAATGCGAACCGGTGTTTCCATGCCTATCGTGATAAAGGTATTCTTTTCTCGCAAGGATAAACATGGAAGTGGAGTGATCAAGCACACCAAAAAGAGTTTTCATGACTTAAAAATAATAAACAGAATATGGAAATAAGTGCTTTGAAACATAGAATTTTGGAGCTGCACAAAAGATGCAGCTGAAGAGGACACCCCTAAATGAAAACATCAAGCTAAAAAATTAAGCTAGAAAACTAGTCTGACCTATTAGATATCCGACATGGACAGTAGCACCTACAAATTGAAGCAGCAAAATTGACAAAAAAAATCCCCATATATGAACATCACAATCTGTGGGCATTAACTAAACACAAATTAAACCTAAAAGAAAAAGTCAAATGATAAATCTTCTATAACATTAACACATGGGTGATAACATCAAGAAACAATTGATTGTGTTCACATGAGAGAAATATCACCTTGTTCTTCTTCACCAAATTCTTCTGCTGGATTATTCCTCCTCTTATTTCTCATATAAATGGGACATCGAATCGAGGATGGAGCGCCTAAGAGAGCAAGAAAGGTGGAAAATCTTTAGGTCTAGTAAAACATTAGCCAAGCGAGTACACAAATTCTTGTCCATTACCTTGAGGAATATGAGATCCAAAAATAATACATCATGATAAGGTGACCATTATGACAATGTCCATGGACCTGCAAGCACCATTGAGTACAATCATAGAAAAAAATCAAAAATACATTACAGAACAACAGGACATCATCACAATAATACCTTTAATCTAAGAGAATAAATGAATAATAATGAATAAATAATGGAAGGAGAACAGAACTATAAAGCTTTTATTAATCGATGAGTAGCCTGGTTCACTTCCCAAATATAAATATGCAGAAATTGAGGGAGATGGACACCGATCAATTTGACATGCTACGCTTTCTGCCAAACTAAGAGACACAACTAGCCAATGTATTTTTAGCTCCACTGCACCAATCTGATTGTAAGCTGATCAAGCAGAAAGAATAGACAATATAAACCATGCCCCTATTATCCTAACCTAGGGCAGCCGACTAGCGGGACCAAGAGCAGCACCGCCCAATTTGTCATTATGAGACCACAAGCTTTCGACAAGCTGGTGCGCATGTGTCGGCCAACCTCTCCATGGCTTCCCACGACGCGCACGACGCGGTCAGCGTGCGACATGACGTGCGACGCGGCAGGAACAGGCTCACCCAATGAAATCCAACCCAGCCAATGGAGGCCTGAGCCTAGCCCACCAGTCATAGTACGCCACGAAAGAACATCGGGTAAAAACGCAGTAAAAATCTAACGTCCGACAGAGCAGCGTTGACCCGACTTGTGTAGATCGAACGGGTAGAATCGAATGGAAATCGAGGGAGCTTCAGGTGAGCGGGTCGCCCAGCCACAGAGTATGCATCAAAATTCGGTATAAAAGAGGACTAATCATGAGTAGAAAGATCATTATCGCAATTTGGAATGACATGTTCTAGTAGGAATCCTAGATATACAAAGAGAGTATTAGTTCAGCAGAATCAATATCATTATGCAACAAACTATCAACCATTGCACTATATCTCAAGAATTTATAGTGTAGCCACCAAACAAAGTGGAAATCAACGCAATATCAATCTAACAACAATGGCTGATAGATGATGTTTTAGTCCTTCCGGTTTACTAAATCAGAGGAACTGTAACAAAAATCGCTCTTTGGTCAATAGCATCAACTGATTCTTTGAAATCTAAATTCCACTCTTAGCTAAAATTATTCTTCCTCTCTTCTATGTCTGATCTGCACACGTCAAGTTTAAAAATCCATATAATAGCAAAGTAAAATACGTGTGAGGAAGAAATTAAGAGAGGGAGAGAAAGAGTGGAGCACCTAGTTTGCCGCCGGCTTGCATCGCTCGAGCCGCCTGCAACAGGCACCTCCAGATCCACGAGGCAGCCATGGGAGGAGGGATGAGCTCCTGGTTCCTCTCGCCTTCCCACACCGCCTGTTCACGTCGAGCTTCTTGCCCAGTGGGGGGGCTGGAGGTAGAGGTGGCGCCTCTCATGGTGCAGAGGAGGTGACGACGCCGTGGCGCAACAAGTCGACTCCGGCCGGCCACGGCAGTGCGCGAGGCCACACCCTGCCCCTTCCCCATGCTAGGATCGCTCACCTTCTCCTTCCCCGTTGTTGCTTGCCTTCCTCGCCGGCCTCCTCCTTCCCTAGTTGTCCGCAACCTACACCTCCCCTACATCCCCACCCGCTCCGCGAAGACGACCTACGTCCGATCTGGATCGACGGTGACATGGAAGAGGACAGGAGGAGGCGAGCAAAGGAGAAGGCTGGCGGTGGGATCGATGGTGACATGATAGAGAAGAGGAGGAGGCGAGTGGAGAGACAAGGTCGGACGGCGGCTTCTGGCGAGGAGAGTATGGTTGGGATCGAGGGAGGGGTGCGGCGGCTCGTGGGGATCGAGGGGAAAGAGAAAGAGGGCTAGGGTTCGTTTGGCGGCTGGGGTGGGAGTGGGGCGAGACACGGGTGATTGGGTGCGGGCAACCCAGCCAACCAACGTGCGGCGCGAGCCCACCAGTCATTGGACAACAAAAACAACCACGAGGTGAAAATTGATTTTAACTGATGTGAAGATCAAACGGCTCTAGCGCGCCAGAAAGGCAGATCGGACGGCCGACGAAGCTTGCAATCGGGGGAGCATTCTGGAGGTGAGTTGGCTAGCCTCATTATTGTTTTAAATGATCATGATGCCCTCATGTCCGTATTTTATTTTATCGACACCTCTATATCTAAACATGTGGACATAGTTTTCATTATCGGCTTCCGCTTGAGGACAAGCGAGGTCTAAGCTTGGGGGAGTTGATACGTCCATTTTGCATCATGCTTTTATATCGATATTTATTGCATTATGGGTTGTTATTACACATTATGGCACAATACTTATGCCTATTCTCTCTTATTTTACAAGGTTTACAAGAAGAGGGAGACTGCCGGCAGCTGGAATTCTGGGCTGGAAAAGGAGCAAATATTAGAGACCTATTCTACACAACTCCAAAAGTCCTGAAACTTCACGGAGGCACGTTTTGGAATTAATAAAAAATACTGGCGAAACAATTAACTAGAGGGGGGCCACACCCTGACCATGAGGGTGGGGGGCACGCCCTACCCCCTGGGCGCGCCCCCTGTCTCGTGGGCCCCCTGGCAGGCCTCCGGTGCCCATCTTCTGCTATATGAAGTCTTTCACCCTGAAAAAAATCAGAAGGAAGCTTTCGGGACGAAACACCGCTGCCACGAGGCGGAACCTTGGCGGAACCAGTCTAGGGCTCCGGCGGAGCTGTTCTGCCAGGGAAAGATCCCTTCGGGAGGGGGAAATCATCACCATCGATCCTCTCAGCGGGAGGGGGTCAATCTCCATCAGCATCTTCACCAGCACCATCTCCTCTCAAACCCTAGTTCATCTCTTGTATCCAATCTTTGTCTCAAAACCTCAGATTGGTACCTGTGGGTTGCTAGTAGTGTTGATTACTCCTTGTAGTTGATGCTAGTTGGTTTATTTGGTGGAATATCATATGTTCAGATCCTTTATGCATATTAATGCCCCTCTGATTATGAACATGAATATGATGTGTGAGTAGTTACGTTTGTTCCTGAGGACATGGGAGAAGTCTTACTATAAGTAGTCATGTGAATTTGGTATTCGTTCGATATTTTGATGAGATGTATGTTGTCTTTCCTCTAGTGGTGTTATGTGAACGTTGACGACATGACACTTCACCATTATTTGGGCCTAGGGGAAGGCATTGGGAAGTAATAAGTAGATGATGGGTTGCTAGAGTGACAGAAGCTTAAACCCTAGTTTACGCGTTGCTTCGTAAGGGGCTGATTTGGATCCATTTGTTTCATGCTATGGTTAGGTTTACCTTAATAATTCTTTTGTAGTTGTGGATGCTTGCAATAGGGGTTAATCATAAGTGGTATGCTTGTCCAAGGAAGGGCAGTACCCAAGCGCCGGTCCACCCACATATGAAATTATCAAAGTAACGAACGTGAATCATATGAGCGTGATGAAAACTAGCTTGATGATAATTCCCATGTCTCCTCGGGACTGTTTTCCTTCATATAAGAGTTTGTCCAGGCTTATCCTTTGCTACAAAAAGGATTGGGCAACCTTGCTGCACCTTGTTTACTTTTGTTACTTGCTACCCGTTACAAATTACCTTATCACAAAACTATTTGTTGCCGATAATTTCAGTGCTTGCAGAGAATACCTTACTGAAAACCACTTGTCATTTCCTTCTGCTCCTCTTTGGGTTCGACGCTCTTACTTATCAAAAGGACTAGATAGATCACCTACACTTGTGGGTTATCATTACACCACTGCAGTGTGACACGGGTATTCCAACATTGTGTTTCTCCTGAGGAGGGCCACGAAATTTTACGAGAGATTCATGAAGGTGATTGTGGTCATCATGCGGGCTCAAAGTATTTAGTGGCTAAGGCGTTTCGTCATGGGTTTTACTGGTTGACGGCTCATGCGGATGCGGAGAATATAGTCAGTAAGTGTGACGGATGTCAGAAATTTTCTTGACGAGCTCATGTGCCGGCTCAAGAGCTGCGGATGATTTCAATAACTTGGTCGTTTGCAGTCTGGGGCTTGATATGGTTGGACCTTTCAAGAGGTCTCAGGATAAGAAGACCCACCTTTTGGTGGCGGTTGACAAATTTACAAGTGGCTAGAAGCAGAGCTAGTTAGCAAGTGTGATGCAGCAACTGCAGTTCAGTTTGTTAAAAAGCTGATCTTCCATTTTGGTTAGCCACATAGTATCATCAATGATAATGGCACTAATTTTTCTAAAGGCTTTATGAAGGAATTTTGTCAAAGAGAGCATATTCATCTTGACCTATTGGGGGTAGTATTGATACTCCAAAGTACTGAAGGTAACCCCTCAACCCAACAACCCGGCGTTTGTTCCAAAGGAACCATAAGCTGGTAATGAGACGGAGCGACAGAACGCACTTGATGCTATGGATGAAGAACGTGACCTTGCGGCGGGTTGTTCAGCAATATACCAACAAGATCTGCATCGCTATCATAGTCGCAGAGTCAAGACTCGGGCGTTTCAAGAAGGCGACATGGTGCTCCGGCTTATTCAAGATCAGACAGATATGCACAAGTTATCCCCACCTTGGGAAGGACCTTTTGTGGTCAGTAAGAATGTTAATAATGGCTTGTATTATCTCATTGATATACGTGAGCGCAAGAAGTCACACACCTCTGAGCAGGAGACCAACAAGCCTTGGAATATTGCTCATCTTCGGCCTTACTATACTTGAGCCACCGGCTCTCTCCATTGTACACACTTTTGTCAATGTATATATCTTTTTATGATCACTATAATAAAGCTGGCATCCCTAAAAATTCAGGGCCTCTGTCGTTTCATTTCTGTGTATCTGAGTCTTTATTAATTGGTCATAAGGTCATTAGGGGGCTTCCAACCCACAGGGTTTAGCTTTCATACCCTCTTGACCGACCTGAGTTGCCATATTATGAGTTATACCTGCATGTTTGCAACTTGCTACTCCGCCAGGTGACTCGCCAAACTCTTAAAAGTCAATCTTTTTTAAGGCCCTGAACTTGTTAAGGTTAAAACGACGGCTTGTGTCATGTGAGAGCCGACTTACAGTGAGCTAGAATAAACTCAACGACTGTGCGGCCTTGAAAGCACAAGGCCTATGAGCCAACCTGTTCGGTCGTGTTTTGAAAAACCGGCCCAACAATTATTTGAGATTTGTTGTATCTTTCTTTTGTTTTCTTTGGATACTTTTATCTTAAGTTTTTTGCTTTTGTGTAAATTTTGATTACCCGGGTCGTGAGGCTCCGGATTATGTGGCTCATGTTTGAGTATTTTGGGGTTGTAACCCGCCCTAGCTTTGGACTTTAAGTCGCCAGTGTATTTTGGTCTGAACAGCCGTGGTCATGAGGCTGCAAGTCTTCGAGTTGTCACCCGCACTGACTATTGATTTTTAACCTGCCAGCATGATTTGACTCTACAGGTATGTTTTCAACTATTATATGAGACTACGAGTCTTCGGGTTTGGTAACCCACCTTGGTTTTTGACCTTAAGTCACCGGTATGTTTTGGCTTGAATAGCCTTGATTATAGTCTTTTTAGTAGTCATATAAGGCTACATATGTTTGGGTTGTCACCATACGGCTTTTGACTTTAAGTCGCCAGCATATATGTTGTTTAATTCTTTGTATGATCACATCAGGCCTATCTTAAAGATTAAACTGGTGGATCAAAAGTCAAGATCAATATGCACGAAGGCATGATATGGCAGACCATTGTTTGACATTACCCTATTACAAGGCTTTACGCTGAAGCCCAAAAAAGTTTTGAATTAAGTATTTCTAGAGCTGCACTCCCATAACCCGGCCCGAGAGCCGCCTGGATCATCATCACTATGCTCAGTTGTCTTCCTGCCGCCTTGAAGATTGTGGGTCATCCTGCACCAGCTCTTCTTCGTTGATCATCTGAAGATCAGGCATTGTCCAGTCGATGCCGATTAAAGCTTCGAATGTGGCCTCATCATTTAGTATAATGGAATGATCAACATCAGGGGCGGCGATATTCTTATGCCGAGAAGGAATGAGATTGACAACATCATGAGCTGGCAGCTTAGTCTTTTGGTTGTTGTTGTCATAAGTCTGTGTGTACTCGTTTAAGTTTAGCTCTTCAATGAGCTTGCAAGCCACTTGCCGCATCTCTCGTACGCATTGATTGAAGCCTTTTTCTTCAAAGGTTGACTGGTCATCCCTAAATTTCGGGCACCCAGTGGCTATTTCCTCTAGGCCAAGCTTAGATTGCCATGCTTTGGCCCAGCCAAGAGCCACGATGGCTCCGTCCACAAGACCGCGGAGAGTGACAGAGTATAATTGCTCTGTTAAAGAGTAAACCGCCTTCAGCTTCAATAACATGTCTTAACCAAGACTTGCACTCCTGGGGCCTGTTAAGAAGTTATACAAGAGTCGCCCAGCGAGTTAGTAATGCATATATATGAGAAGCCAGGCGGGTTACAAAATTTGAATGTCACATTACACTTACCGAAGATGGCGGCTGTCATTTGAGAGATGTGTTGTTTTAAGCCGGATAACTCTTCGGTTACCGGCTTAAGCGCAGCTTCAACATCTTCGGCCTTTTTTGCAAGAGCAGCCTTGTTAGTCTCCCAGGCGGCTCTCTCAATGTCAAAACCTGCTTTAACTTTCTCAGTTTCTTCTAATGAGGCCTTCAGCTCGGACTTGGCCTTGGAGGTTTCTGTCTGCTGCAGCTTTAAACTTTTTCTTAAATCGCCAACTTGCGATTCCTTCATGTTCAATTCTGCCTGAAATAAATACAGCAATGGTTACGATGCAAGGAGCAAGTTTGATGAGGTGTGGTTAATCAAGTCCCAAGCTGTGACGCCCCCGATTCAATCATACACTAATCATGCACGCAAATGTGTACGATCAAGATCAGGGACTCACGGGAAGATATCACAACACAACGCTAAAACATAAATAAGTCATACAAGCATCATAATACTAGCCAGGGCCTCGAGGCCTCGAATACAAGTGCTTTCGATCTTAGACGAGTCGGTGAAGCAACAATATCTGAGTACGGACATAAGATAAACAAGTTTTCCTTAAGAAGGCTAGCACAAACTGGGATACAGATCGAAGAGGCGAGGCCTCCCCGCTGGGATCCTCCTAACTACTCCCGATCGTCGCCGCCAGGCCGCACGTAGCAAAGAGGGCACCTCCAGTAGTAGGAGTCATCGCCGACGGTGGCGTCGGCTCTGGACTCCAAGATCTGGTTGCGACAACCGTAAAGAAAGGAAAGGGGGAAAAGGGGGGGGGAAGCAACCGTGAGTACTCATCCAAAGTACTCGCAAGCAAGGAGCTACACTACATATGCATGGGTATATGTGTAAAGGGCCATATCGGTGGACTGAACTGCAGAATGCCAGAATAAGAGGGGGATAGCTAATCCTGTCGAAGACTACGCTTCAGGCCGCCTCCATCTTGCAGCATGTAGATGAGAGTAGATGGTAAGTTCACCAAGTAGCATCGTATAGCATAATCCTACCCGGCGATCCCCTCCTCGTTACCCTGTTAGAGAGCGATCACCGGGTTATATCTGGCACTTGGAAGGGTGTGTTTTATTGAGTATCCGGTTCTAGTTGTCATAAGGTCAAGGTACAACTCCAAGTCGTCTCACATCAAGATCACGACTATTCGAATAGATAAACTTCACTGCAGGGTGCACCACATAACCCAACACGCTTGATCCCATTTGGCGGACACACTTTTACGGGTCATGCCCGCCGCGGAAGATCAACACGCCGCAGCCCCACCTAGGCACAACAGAGAGGTCAGCACGCCGGTCTAAACCTAAGCGCACAGGGGTCTGGGCCCATCGCCCTTAGCACACCTGCATGTTGCGTACGCGGCCGGAAGCAGACCTAGCCTAGCAGGCGTTCCAGTCCAATCGGGCACGCAGCTCAGTCGCTGACGTCACGAAGGCTTCGGCTGATACCACGACGTCGAGTGCCCATATCTTTCCCACATAGTTGGTTAGTGCCTATAGACCAAATGGCCAGACTCAGATCAAATACCAAGATCTCGTTAAGCGTGTTAATGATGTAACCACGGACACCGACCAGGGCCAAGCCCACCTCTCACCCAGGTAATCTCAACCTGCCCTGACGCTCCGCCACAAAGATCCACACAGAGGGCCGTTGGGACAAAGGTCCTTTCAGCCCCCAATCCGTGAATCACTCGCGGGTGCTCCACAAGCCGACCCGACTTTAGTCACCACATGTATCATGTATAAAGTATATAGTATATACCCATGATCACCTCCCAAGTGATCACAGCCCGTTAGTATAGCACAGCAGACGGACAAGAATGTAGTGCCACTGATGGAATACTAGCATCCTATCTAAGTATGTAGGATAGCAGGTAAAGGTAACAACGGTAGTAGCAAGGACAGGCTATGCATCAGGATAGGAATAACGGAAAGCAGTAACATGCTACACTACTCTAATGCAAGAAGTAGAGAGTAGAATAGGCGATATCTGGTGATCAAGGGGGGGGGCTTGCCTGCTTGCTCTGGCAAGTAGGGGTCGTCAACAACGTAGTCGAACTGGGGTCGTCGGCATTCTCGGGGTCTACCGGAAAGAAGTAACGGAGGGGGGACACAAATAAATAATAGAGCAATCAAAGCAACACAAATCATAACATGGCAATACGCGTGCTAGGGGTGACCTAACGCAGGGATAGGTGATACTGGCGAAGGGGGGAAACATCCGGGAAAGTATCTCCGGAGTTTCGTGTTTTCGGACAGATGAACCGGAGGTGAAAAGTTGCAGGTTCGATAGGTTAGGGAGGTGTGGCGGACAAACAGGCTGCGTATCCGGATTCGTCTCGTTGTTCTGAGCAACTTTCATGTAGAAAGTATTTTCACCCGAGTTACGGATTAAAAGATATGATTTTCAAAAGAATTTATTAATTTCTGGAATTTAATTAATTACTTAAATTAATTCGAAACTGGATTTATGGCATCAGCATGATGTCATGCTGATGTCAGCAGTCAACAGGGGGGTTGACTGGTCAATTCGACCAGTGGATCCCCATGGTCATAGACTTAGGTTAATTGATAGTACTTAATTAGGGTAATCCATTAATAGGTTAATTTAAACATGATTAAATAAGTTAATTAATTAAGTAAGTAATTAATTATTATTATTTTATTTTTCTAATTATATTTTTTTTCTTTTATTCTAAAACGTTTCAGGGGCGGGGCCCCACTTGTCATCGGCCCCAGGGGCCTAACGGGTTCGGGCGAGCAGCGGGGCGGTGCACCCGAACGAGCGCGCCGAGGCGCTGGCCAAGACGGCGCACGCCGGCCGGCGGCTTGAGGCTGGGAGGCGACGGAGGATGGCCGGGCGTAGCAAAGTGGTCGCAGCTGGCGTAACGGGCGCCGGGCTGCCTGCAGGGCGAGGCACCAGCGACGGCCGCGACCGGGCGACGAGGCTGGGGCGGTCGTGCGCGGACGGCGTCGGTGGAGGCGTCGAGCCGCAATGGGAGAGCGAGATCAGGGGCAGCGACGAGTGCGACTGCCGGAGCAGGTCCAGCGGCGGGGCAAGGAGGGCGCGGACGGACGTGGCGTGACGCGGGCGAGGCGAGGCTGCTTCGTCCGTGTGTGGGAACGACGGGCGCGGTGACCTGCGGGGTGAAGGGCACAGCCGGACGGCACGGCACATGGCTGTGGCGCGGCCCGACCGCTGTGAGCGCTGGGTCGGAGCGCGAGGCGCTTGCCGCGCCGGAGCGGAGCAACGTTAAGCGGCGATGGTCGCGGGCGAAGCGAGTGAGAGAGGAGGGGTCCTCACCGGGTTCGTAGGGGTTCAGGCAGCGGGCGTGGGGAGGTAGGCGGGACGACGCGCCGAGGGGCAGTCCGGGGAGGTGGAGGAAGCAGGCCGGCGGGGGAGGAGGAAGCAGGCCGGCGATGTAGCTCGGCGACGTCGTGCTCCGGGCGGCGACGAACGGCGTCGAGCGGAGGGCATAGCGATGGGGTGCGCGGCGATGCAGACCCTTCCCCTCGATCCCGATCTGGATCGAGGAAGGACGAACGTGGGGGTGAGTGGGGGCGAGTGGTGGGTGCGGGCTAGGGTTCAGTTGCTCGGGGGGATAAGGTGGGACGGGATGGGCCCCCCTGGTGGCCTGACGGCTGGCTGGGTCGAGGCCCAGTGAGGGAGGGGGTTTTCTCTTTTGTTTTAGATTAGTTACTGATTTCTATTTTCTATTTTCTTTTATTTCTTCTTTTCTGTTTTATTAAATTTTTGTTTTTATGAAATACCCAAGGTGTACCTAAAATATTATTAATACTTATGCCACTACCACAATTAACTTGGCACCTAATACAAAATAGTTTGTAAATGTTTATTACTTTATAATCATTTAACTAATTGTTTTTGCTACTATTTTATTTATTTATTAAGTATTTACACATTTTATACAAGTGTGGTTTCTCCACCTTTATTACTTAGGATTTATTTGTCCCGGCTTGAACATTTTAGTTTTAATGTTTGAAAACTTTTGATGTTTGTCTTTATTTTAATTTTGAATTTGAATCGGTTTTGAACCATCACAAGATTAACAACAATATCCGAGGTGATGTGGAATCATTAGCATGGATTTACTGTAGCTTAAATATCCGGGCGTCACAATTCTCCTCTACTACAAGAAATCTCGTCCCGACATTTAGGAGGGGAGCAAGGGGGGAGGGATTGGGTTACGAAAAATCTAACGGATCTTCTCGGTCTTGGTTGATCTTCTCGAAGAGGTCGATCCATTACGTTGAAGTC